>OZ007591.1:112178247-113608247 GCA_963931845.1 Maratus michaelseni
TGCATTGGGTGTGAAGCATTTCCTTGCGCAAACCCATACATGAAATGCATGCCTCTAGGCTCCGTATTGATGTAGCGATGCATATTACTCGAAATCCGTGCGGGGAATGACGATTCAAGCCTGCGAAGCGATTTCATCCTACGAACTCAACAGCGCTCTCTACTACCTCAACGCTGCATTTCCGCACCCATATTCCTATACAAAATCTTATCTAGGTCCCCTCTACCTATCTTTATATTTTTGACACATATTTTAGGACCACCCTGTATATATATATATATATATATATACATTATATATATATGTGTATATATGTATGTATATAAATATATGTATATATATAGTACATGCATATATATATGTATATATACTATATATATATATATATATACTTCACTGGTGCCCGGCTAACCGAAAATTACCCCAAATAATTCGCCAAACTGTAGCGCCCTATAAACAAACGGAAGAATGTTGCCATTAAATCTCAAAAATAAAAAAAAATAATTAGGAAAAGCCCCATTTACTAAAGTATCATTTATCAGTAACTTTAATCAATAAAATTTACAATATATTAATGAAAACGGAATAAAAAATATCTCGGATATTTATTTATTTACATTATTTCTCTTAATTATGGAAAAGGAATAATCATCCTGATTATGTAAAGGAACTGAAGAAACCATACAAATAAATTACACTTGAAAACATTAAAAATCTCCATTATCTGCAGATGGATTTATTATTGTAAAAAAAATTCTTCATCTTTACATAAAAATTGATTAGCTTAAAACAATGGATGCGTTTCAGAAGATATGGATTTGAAACGAACAATGATTAAAGAAGACATTTTAAAAATTTTGATCAAAACATTTTAAAACTTTTTTTACAGCGGAGGGGGGGGGGGGGGGGGAGATGTGTGCTTCATTTACTATGTTCTTTTATTGACTGAATATGAGATGAACGTAGCGGAATATGGCGGTAATGTCAAACTGATTTGCATTTTGTTTGCGGATTGTTTGTTTGGAGTTTGCATCGGAAATAGTACTGTAATTCACTGGTGGGGAAAACTTTTAAAATAAAATATTTGAAAGACTGTTTCATAAGCACCCCCCTTCTTATGTAATAAAGAAGCTTATTTTACTAATATTGTTATTTTAATTTTTTTCTGTCAAGTTTTGACGGGTTCCATCTAGTTTATATTAAATCCCTCAGGGATTAAAAAACCTCTCTGACATCTGTCGTTAATAAAACTTTATTTCTTTAGAAAAAAAAAAAAAAAAAAAAAAATCAGAAAGTATTTTTTTGTACACTGAAGTTGAGAATGCATTTTTCAAAACTAAATTTTATAAAATGTTTTTGGGACATTTTTTACTTGAATACTTACTTTTTAAGAGTTTCAATGTTCTATAGAGCCCCTTTTGATCGTATAGCACAATCTTCGGTACTTGATGGACAATCATCATCAGCTTCATTTTCAGTGTCGTCTGCCTCTCCTTTATTGAGTTTCCGATGAAAGTTTTCTTCTAGTTTTTCAACAGAGATATTTTTTTCTTGCGAACTCAACATTCGTAAAACTAAAATGACTCTTCTTTTAAAATTTTCAAAAAATTCGTTAATCTGAAAATTTTTTGAAAGTGAATATTTTTATCATGTGAAAGCACAAGAATTTTTTTAACAATCCAAAAAATATTCGTTAAGCCGAAAAATTCGTTAAAGTGTAATTCGTTGTAACGAGATTCTACTGTATTACATTTAGGAAGCATACTTTTATTTATGCAACATGAATTTCATAGCTTTTGTTTGGTGTAGAAACATTTATTGTGTAAAAAAACCTTTATTTCGAATTATTTATTGGGGAAAATATTAATCGCTTTTCTCGTACATCATTGATTTTTTTCCCTCTGTTTACAGACAGTTTTTTGCTTGTAAATATGAAATATTTCATCAAAGATTATTATTATTATTATTATTATTATTTATTTATTTATTTATTTATTTATTTTATATATATAAAATAATAATAATTTAATTTTTGAAAGGGCAGCCGGTCAGTTCTAAGCCGGCTTCTGAAATAGTGTTTTAACAATGTTTATAAGATTTTTTTCTCTCTCTCCAAGTCTTTTGCCTGAGAAAGAACAGGAAGTGCTTCTTTAAAATGTATGCTAATCTAGTAAAATTATAACTCTCAAAAAGCAATATAGTAATTAAATTCACTCATAAACTTTTTACCTTATTTTGATAATTTTATTTTTTCATATAATCGTAATATTAAAGGTTAGGCCCCGGTATATTGGGGGGGGGGTGGGGGGTGGGGGGGGGGTAATTAGAGGGCCATCGCTCCTCCTTGAATTTAGAAATTTAATTAACTAAATTTTCTTTATCTGTAATGACTAAAAAACTAAAATCCATTCTGCGTAAGTGACATAAAATATCTAAACACCAAATTATATGGTATAAATTTATCAAATAAATTATTTTTTGTTAGATAAACTCTTAACCCCCTCTCTCAAAAATGAGCGGGGGGGGGGGGGGTGTCTGGACTCCCAATGATTTAATAACTTTAACATAGAACTAAAAAAAAAAAGGAAAAATCTTGATAATCTCTGTTCTGAAACATAGAGCAGATTGAAAAATCTACCTAAAAGGAAAAATACTTACCAACTATTGAGTACAGTATTTACTTTTGCATAATGCCATAATTTTTCCCGAATTTTAGACCTAAAAAGTGGGATGCGCATTATATTCGAAAATTTTCTGATAACTATATCTAAAGAAACCACACATGTTTTCACCACGTCTCTGAATACAGCACACAAATTTCGAGATAAAATTATACAAGTATCAGAAGTAGAAAGTAGAAAAAAAAAGAAAAGAAAGAAAGAAAAAAGAAACAGATGCTCTCTTCTTATTTCGTAGTGGGCTTATTAGGAACAAATATGCAATATCGTTTTCAGGTGTCGATAAATATTTAAAAAAACGTTTCACTCGAGAAAAAAGTACACATTGCAGAAACCTTAATTTTGAGGCAATTTAACAAAAGGGCGAAATGAATATGAGTAAATACGGTAATTTACACTCGAGAGAAAAAAAATGTGAGTCAGGAATATATATATATGTGTGTGTGTGCAAAGAATAGCATTTAATAAAGAATATAATTGTAGCACTCGAGGATCCCGTAAAAAAATGCAATACGATTGTTCAGAAAAACATGGTGAGTTTTCCCGTAGAAATAATAAGATGATGAATCAGTATCAATTCTTTTATTTGAAATTCTATTAAAGAGCAAGTTCAGAGATCATATCTGAGTGTTTTTAAGCCATAAGAACAGCATGAAGATGCTAAATTGATAAGAGAAATTACACCAATTCGAAAAAACTTCTCCTCCAGGTGACGTGGTTTTATTGGTAGTTGGAAAAACGTACAAATTCTGAGCTCCGAGTCTGTGTAACCGTGTTTTAAAGGTAGCGAGCGTATGAATATTTTCGCTAATGCAGGTGAAGAATAGACAGTAAGCTGCTTGCAAAGTCGTGGAACTTATTACTGTATGCGGCATAATTTTGATGTGAGCAAAGTTAGACGCGCGAGCCGAAATGATTTATGGGATACCGAATGATAATATTAATAAAAATAAAAATTATACTAAGAGACGTTCCAAAGAAATAAAAATTGAACGTTTCCAAAAAAAAAAGAAATAAATTAAGGGTTTTTACAAATACGTGTGGCTTTTAACGGATTAAGATTTTTAGAATAAGAATTTTAAAAAATGTATTGATTAAAGATATGGAATAAAAATGTAATTTAGATTTAAGATATATTTAAAAGACAGGGAATAAAGTAGAATTGTAAGAATTTGGAATAAATTAATTAAGGAAAAATGACGAAAATTTTTTATTATTACACACATATATATATATATTTCTCATTTTTCCTTATCAAAAACAGGATGTGCATTATACACGAGTGTACATTATACAAGAGTAATTACGGCAGTTGAATATCACAATTTTTTTTCTCATTTTGATCCTAAATGGCGAGAGAAGAATGTTATGTTTTACCTTTACCCAACTCTCCCATACGTTAAAAAAATATAATAAAGAGTTAAATTTTATCTCTCTCTCTCTCTCTCTCTATATATATATATATATATATATATATATTCATCCATTTCGAAATAAACTGCTGAAACAAAGACATAAAAAGTATTCGAACGTATATTATTTTGTATGTGGCCTTCACAATCCGGTTTGTTGTGCTTATTAATGTTATGTACACAGGGTATAGGATACTACTGGGATTCCTAACAGTCAAGATGAACCATTAAAATTGCACAGTTTCGAAGAAAATTCTCTCAGCCGTGACTTTGTTAGCGAATCCGTTTCCTTTATTTAATTTATTTTCTATTTTTGGCTTTTTGCTGTGTGGCATCGTATAAATTGAAACTCAACCTTGTTAAGGCAATGTGATGTTGCTTTAAGCATCAGTCTGTTTTCGAAATAACTATCATTACCATCACGGGTGACAGTCATTCGTAGTAGTATGTCTTTGGAATGAATTTTGCTTCTTCGAGTCGAATGATTCTGAATTATGTAATCAGAGCTACTGATTATATTGTTCTTTTTTTTAAGCCTTTCAGGGACATGTAATTCTGTTACTGTAATGTTGAAAAACTCCCTGTTTTTTTTTTTTTTTTTTTTTTTTTTTTAAATAAGTAAATGTAGTTTAACTTTTTTTTTTATCATGTAAATTATGAAGGCAAATTTGTTTTCAAATATGCTGGTACAAATTTTGATTAAAATTAAGTGGCATAAATAATATACCGCTACATTTGAAAGGTTAGCCGACATCCAACGGAGGAGGTATGCAATTCGTTTCGGATGTTTTTTCTTTTCTTTTTTCTTTTTTAAAAGTTTCGTTTGACTGTTGATGCCATTTCAATTTCATTAGGATCTGAAACTTACATGTTTGTCTGTTTATCTGTGTTCGATTCTTTGCTTCTTCTTCTTCTTCTTATCTTCTTTTATTATTATAATTGTTATTATTATGTTCATAAAAAATTACTAATTGTTATGAATTTTGAGCATGGCGTTAAGGTACACAGTACTACTTTATGTTTTTAGAATGTAACGTGTAATTTTTAATTAATTAACTTATTTATTTACAGGGATACGTCGAAAATGTTAATACATCATTGTCTTACTGCGCTTCAAAATATAAGCGATACTGGAAACTGGTATTTAAAATGAATTTGAATTAAAGTCTTACATTGAGTCGGGTCGGTTTGATGCTAATGTCTTATTTCGTTGCGTGTCGGATTCAAGTTGGGTTGACTCTTGTGGGTCGGGTTCGGTAGTCCATTTTCCAAAAGTAAGTCCACAATATTATCTTCCTCACTTCAAACTTTTTCATATTTTATTTTCGTTCATTTTTTGGTCTAATAATGTGCGATTTCCCAAATCCTGTATTATTTTAGCTTATTATAGTTTGTGCAGGGATGAAATCGTAATTTTTTTGTGTAATCCGTAGTAATTTGGGCCCGACAATTCTGCTACAGTTCCACAAATATTTCATTAATTCACTTCCCCCCCCCCCCTTCTAATTTGAATTATCTTATCGTGACATAGATTTTATTTTTTTTTACAGTTTGTCTGGATATTATTCAAACGGGTATGTTTATACTAAAATTTTTATTTTTTATTCCCCAATTTGTGTATGATATTTCTGTGTTGTTTTTTAATGGTTATGTATATATGTGTGTGTGTGTGTGTGTGTGTGTGTGTGTGTGTGTGTGTGTGTGTGTGTGTGTGTGTGTGTGTGTGTTAATTTTCCTACATAAAAAAAAATAAAATTATGCAGTAGTTTCCTAAGAATATAAAATCCCTGCATTAAAATATGGATTTATTTCCTTTCATTTCGGGTTTTGGTTCGGTTTCGGATTGAAGTGCATCGGATTAGAGACGGATGTTACACGATCTGTGTGTGGATAACAATAAAGGGTATCACAAAAACCCGAATGTAAGAAATACTCCCTTGAAATTGGTTTATTTTTTTTTTCTTCTTAAGACGGTTCTCAAAACAAAACAAAACAAAAAAATTCCCTCCCAACAACACAAAACTTTCTGAGTTATTTTTAAACATAAAACCATGATACTTGCAGGCAGGATTATTGAAGTGATTTGTAATCGAACATTTTTTATTTCATTAAGTTTCTTTTCTGATAAATGAATTACATGTTTACTTATAAGCGATTATTGTTTCAGAATGGCAGTTCCCCCCCCCTCTCTTGCGGTGTCGCGTCCAGAAATTCAGTTTAAAATGCCAACTTTGACAGCATTTTCTGAAAAATCTTCTGCCTTTACCGAAAAACGGAAAAAAGTATACATAAATATATAATACCTTTGAAATTAAAAGACAACGAACAAGTTGTTTTACTAAATCTGACCAAATCTTTAATTTAAAGATGGCATGTAATTAAATAATATAAAGAATACCTAACTTAAAATCAAAAGCTAACATATTTGAGCAATAAATGACTAAAATTCCAATTTAGAGAAGTCATATGATAACAGTTCACACATTTGTCACAGAAAATTTACAAAAAATCATAATGAATTAAACCCATTATGAAATATAAATTTAATATGGAACAAAAACATAATTAATAACACATGAAGCTAGACAAAATTGAAATAAATACAATCTAACTATAAATCGGAATAGCAAATGGAATATAGATATCAAATAACGATAAAAATTAAAATTTCAAAGCAACATGTGGATGTCTAATTTCCCATGACTCAGCACATCTTTTAACAGAGAGTGTGGGACTTGCATGGTGGGTTCTTATTAGCATCTGGTTTAATCATTACTACACCTTCTTTTTATTTTATTTTTATTTTTTTTTTTGCTGGTGAGTTATGTGTGTTATTTTTTGTTTTTTTAGCTATTGCAGATGGATAATTACTTATTTTTTGGATTTCTTATGTCTTATTTGATATGTTATAATGAGCTTAATATTGTCATTTTTAGGCTTAATGCTGACAATATTTGACGAAATAACATATCTTTGCTATTAATTATTCCTTTGATGCTCCTCTGACGAACCATTAGTTATTCATAGTTTTTCATATTTGCATTTTCATCTTAATTGGACTTAATTTTGTAGTATCTTTTCATTTTATTATTATAATGTCTCTTCCTTTAATTTTCACACATGTGATTTCATTTTAACTATTATATATGAAAGGCTAAAAAGTAAATCTTTGTAATATTCAAAAATAAAAGTAAAAGTTTAAAAGTTAAAATCCCCAAAACAGTTTCTCTAACATGGAAAAACCAATATTTAAAACTAATTTACCAGTCATAAACATCTTTGCCCCTAAATTTTAATCAACTTTTATCAACACGACAGTTATTATGAGCCAAGAATGTAGTCAAATTAGATATTTCCTATCAGAAATTGCATCATAATATTTCCTAACATAAACAGAGTTTTTCTTCCCATGCATTGATTATTGAGGAAACAAATTATAAACAATATATGATTATTGCAGTCCAAAATTACATTTAGCTCATAAAGTTTAATCAATTTTCCCCAAAATGACAGTTATTGCATTCAGATCAAGAAATCAATGTAAATAATTATGTTTAAAATATAAATTCAAAATAATTGTCACAATCAGAAATTAATGTTTACATTTTAAGTTATAAATCCTATTTAACTTTTGTCTGTTTGACAGTTATTGATATGATTAGCTCATAAATATCAATTAATATCAATTTTAGGAAATACTGTTGTTGACGCAGTGGCGGCAAAACCTATTGCATCGTAAGACAACATAATCGAGACTTCTATCCAAATAAAAGTAAGTTCACGCTTAGATTTGATTATTTCGTCCTCTGTTGGAGAATATCAGAAATGCCAAACAAAAACGGGGTGCACGCTCTTTTCGTGAGCTTTTGAGCCTTATTTCCTTCTACCAACTATACTCAAACAAATTACGACCACTAGACCGTCCTGAAAATTAACTGGCTAAGGCTCAGTACTCCTAAATATGAACCTGTAATCTCACCATACTTTCAAACTTATCCTGTGTCTGACTTGCAAAAGGATTTTAATGTATTTAAAAAAAGAATAAAGTCAGATTCGAGGAAATAATGACATTTTTACTTGGATTCGACTACACTCCATTGATCTGGAAGATGCCCTTGCAATTGTAGCGAGCCCCAGTTACAGGGTTCGTTTCATTTATATATATATATATATATATATATATATATATATATATATATAAGCAGAAAAAACTATTAAGCGATAGCTTCAGAATAATTTCAAGTAAATAAAACAATTTTGTTGGAAAAGGGAAATGTATTTGCAGTAAATATTTTATCGATTTTGAGAAGCGAATTGTGGAAGAAACCGTTGATATTGAAAGAATATGTTTCATAGCGAAGCAAATGATTAAAAAATATATAATTGAAATTTAAAATTCTGAAACTATTCCATAAAAATGTATTAGGTTAATTATTATATGCATCAAAACAAAATTGAATTCTTTTAAAGCTGAAGAATTGCAAAATATTTGGTTCGGAGATAATTAGTATTTCAAAATGAGGCCAGAGGCGTGGTATTAAAGAAAATATTATGTGGGACATATATCTCTTAAAATTGCATTTTTGGTTGTGTCTACATCACACAGCATTGTATATTTTTTAGAACATATTAATAAAGTTATTTTTTGGCATTGGAAATTATTTACTACATTAAGAAAGTAGGCATATAAAAATAAATGTAAGAAGTAAAGGTATATTTATACTTTGATTTAAAAAAGATCAAGCAGACAGACAGACCGAAGTCTTAAATATTTTTCAATTTTATTGAACATCAGCAAAACAAACAAAACGGAAAGTACCTACATTCTAATATCAGAAAATAAATAAATAAATAAAAATAAAAATAAAAATATTCAAGTTTTAGCCTGAAAAAGTTAAACGAAGACAGACCGAAGTCATAAGTACTTTTCAATTACTGGGGGGGGGGGGGGGGCTCTGCCCCATACGAGCTACGCGCGCCAACCCCCGTTCTGACACCGCAAACTTTAAAAACACTCTGAATTTGATGGACTCTGAAGTGATTACGGTAGATTGAATTATAATTAAACGACCAGTGGCTATCTGCTGTAATCGGGTTGGCATTCATTTTTCTTTGACTGAGGGATTTTAAGGCCGAATCAACTGCTGTCGAAACAGTTAACTGTTTACTGTTTTCGTGAATGATTAAATAAGATCAATTAAACATTTGAAAATCAACTTGTGTAAAGTTGTTAAGTAAACAATGTCTCTGCATCGGGGACTTTTACAACGATACTATAGAAAATTGGGTACTTCTCCATTATCCCGTATACTACTTTCTATAAAAGAAAAGAACTGTCGCCAAAATATAGATTTTAACACCAAAAATGCATATGCATGGCGTGGCGTCGTGTTCAATTTACATCAGATGCGTTACACGTGTCAGTTATGTCATCGAGTGATTTTTAATTCAACATTTATATGTATTTTTAATGATATTTTAACAATTTATTAGTTATTTTGTTAATTTAAACGTAAAAATATAGTTTTTAATTGAAGGGAGATATTATTATTATATTAATATCACTATACTATATTGTTTGGAAATATTATTATTTGAGCATTTTAAATATGATGTACGTTTTCCATTTAATGCTTTGAACGCGTAATAATTACCTTATTTCTCTTTTTAATATTCACGCGCAAGTATATTTTTTATTACGTAATTTTCTACATTTACTGCTTTTAACATGTGATCATTTAATTATTATTTTTAAAGTTTTGTTTCTGTTTTTGATAGTCACGTGTAAATAAATTTTTTAATTGAAAGGGAATATTATTATGTGCGGTATTTTACAAATTGGCAACAATTCAAATAATGGACTTTTTGAAATATGAAATAAATCTGCATCAAAATGATGAAATATTGAATAAAAAAAAAAAAAAAAAAAAAAAAAAAAAAACACTCGAAAAAATTAGTCAAATTAAAAAAATTATTGCTCTCTCCACACCGCAAACTTGTCAACTATACCCTTTTAAATTATAGTTAAATTCCTATACATAGTTTTTAAACTTTTTTAAGAAAGTTATTTTGACCAACTTTAATATTAAATATCTCTTAAAATATTTCTTCGATTTAAAAACTGTCTGTTTCAGCGTGTTTATCAAACGTTTCTCTATAAAACTACCAATTTTCATATTTTTATATGCAATAGTTTTCTGAATATTAACCCAGAAAGACCTCAAGGCCCAAAAACTTTATTGGCTGCGGCGGCGGTGGTTACTTTTTTTTTTTTTTTTTTTTAATATAGAGAGATACTGAAGAACGATAAAACAAAGAAAACAGAAAATATTTATGTTATCTCAGAATGTATAAAAAGTAAACGTAAACAGTAAAAGTATTCTCATTTTGATCGCAAAAAGTTTAGCGCAAACAGACAGACAGACCGAAATAATAAATATTTTTCAGTTGTATTGAAGAATGGTGAAATAAAAGAAAGAGAAAATCTATATATTTAAAACGCTAAGCGATTTCTTTCGACAATCCGTGAGAACAAACTACTGCATCAAATTACATCCTTCTTTTTTTAAATGAAAGATATTTGGACTCAGATTTGTTATCATGCATTCGTTTGTTCGAAAATTTAATTAATTAACCGTAATTTTCAATTAAACTTTTACTTCTGCTAATGACGTCATAATCGGATAACGCCTACTATTGCGAAGCACGGAGTTCATTTTCTAAACTCTGTGGTTGAATAAAAGAGAAATAATAAATATTAAAAGCACGCGGTTTTAAAGCCGAATTTGTTAATTTGCAAATTAAATTCGCGACCTACGTTATACAACGTATATAACGTAGGTCACGTTAAATTTCGGTAAAAATACTTATCCGCGTGTTTTATAAGTGAATAAAAATTCATATTTATTGTGACGTCACGGGAATATTGTCCATTGGGTTTATTTTATCATTTCGCATTATAACTTTGTTGATGCCATTTTTTCATTAAAATTAAATACAAAATATATTTATTTGTGTGCATGGTGTTTAAGCATTAATGTAAGGTATATGAAGTACGTGTGAAAAGTTTGCGCCGGTGGAAATGACGTTATGCTTAGCTTGAAGTTTATTTTAACATTGATAAAACTAGAGAGAAAAATGTATATGACTGTGTTAACATGACATAATTTTACTGATTTTTGCATTCATAATTATAAAGATTAGAATTGGAGCCGTCATTGATTTCTTCATCTTGATTGCATACCTTCATTACATGTTACCAATTGCTTTTTTTTTAATTATAGGATAGAAGATTTCCTTTTTTAATAAAAAAAAATGACAAAAGTAAAGGATTTCAGGAAATTCAAAGTTATTAAAAATAGTGTTGTGGTAGAAAAAAATCTTGAAATAATGATTGTATTTTTAGCTAGAATAAACAATGTAAGACTAATATTTCATAGGAACCAGAGGGCCCGTGCGAGGATTTCGCACTGAAATCTAATATTTTTTAGGTACTTCTCTATTATCCCGTCGACCACTTTTCATAACAAAAAACTATCGCCAAACTGTAAGATTAAACGCCAAAAATGCAGTCCCATTTACTTGATGTCAGAAGCATTATACGTGTTTGTTACGTCAAGTGGTTTTTAATTCGACATTTGCGTGTATTTTTCATTATGTTTTACTGATTTATTAGTTACTTTATTAATTAAAATAAGAATTGTGTCCTTAAATTCTTATACTTTATTTATTTTGATATTCCAAAGGCAACGTTCTCCCGTTTATGTGGCGATAGTTTTTTGTTATGAAAAGTGGTCGACGGGATAATAGAGAAGTACCATTTTTTATCAATATGTAATATTTATTAGATGCAGGTTTAAACTTCTAAAGAAAAAGTAAGGATAAAAATATCTGCAAACAACATTTAGTTTTTAGTCAATCCAAAATATTATCTAATTTATTTCATCAAAGTTAGAGTAAAAACTGATCCAAGATTGAAAAAGACACGCTAGAGAGAAAAAAAAAAATTAACAATCATATTTTGACTGCATTAGAGGATGACGTCATCCGCTTCGGGAAAAACATGGGACATAGAAATATAAATCTAAACATTTCAATTTCAATGTCGCTTTTTAATCATAAATATAAAATAAACCCGTGCGGTGTTTTTTATAATAATTGCTGAGCATCATATAATGTGGTATTTTATTTTTTTTGGCAACAATAATTTGAGGAAAACCTTTCATTTCTTTTAAGAAAACAATGCAGATTTAATTTTTAATTTTCAGCAAATTTTAATCAAAAACATGTTTTAACGAAACGTTAAGTGTGCTATGTCAGAAGCCTGTTCAAAATCCTTTCATATGCTATCCCATTCGTCGTTCTGCGTTTCGTATTTTCTGCGAAAAAGGGATGTTGACAGGAGAAATAATATATATATGATGATTATTTTGGTGGGTTTGTTATAAGTTCATTTAACAGTTCCTTATTAGCGCAAAGTCTTATTTCTTTCACTGTGAATTTCTCTTTCGATGTCAAAAAATGTTTTTTTACTTTTGGACGCCAGCCAAAATACAGTGGCATTTTTTAGAAATGTACAACAGTTGTGACAACAAAGGCGCTATCGCTTTAGTTTTCATCGCGCTTACATCAATTCGAAATACTACAAATTTCTATTTTTTACTACATTTTACAATTTTAATTCTTACATCACAATTAGAAAAAAAAAATTAGCTTTCGATTGAAATTTATTTGAAAACTGCCGCTTAATTTAACGACTTTTTAAATATTTTTCAAGCATGAACATTTTTTCAATTCTATCTTATCAATGACCACCAGTTTACTTCAATAATATAAAATAGCCCCTGGGAAAGTTGCCACAATTGAAAATAGATTTCCCTAATCATCATAAAAAGTGAATAATATTTTTTTTTTTTTTTTTTTTTTAAAGTGATAAGTCATAAGATCAGATTATCCATAAGATAGAACATTTTGGCGCTAAACAAAAATCTGTCAGGAAAAAAAAAAGAAAAAAAGAATATTTTTAGTTTATGTTGAACATAAAATTGATATGTTAAATTCGTTATATGCTAGGAATTGTATTTTTTTATTTTTTTTTTTACATTTGCCAACTGTATAAGAGCAAAAATATCCCCGACTGTGATGGAAAAGGGATAATCATCCTGATTATGTCAAGGAACCGAAGAAACCATACAAATAAATTACACTTGAAAACATTAAAAATCTCCATCTGCAGATAGATTTATTACTGTAAAAAACTTCTTAATCTTTGCATAAAAATTGATTAGCTTAAAACAATGGATGCGTTTTAGAAGATATGGATTTGAAACGAACAATGATTAAAGAGAACATTTTAAAACTTTTAATTTAATCATTTAAAAACTTTTTTAACGTCGAATTTTGACGGTGCTTTTGGGCAGATGCAATGCACATGCGCATAGGAGCTCATTCGGTTGCATTATCACAGGGGGGGTGGGAGATGTGTGCTTTATTTACTATGTTCTGTTATTTACTGAATATGATATGAACGTAGGAATATACTATTTGTATATACTTCATAGGTCCATGAATTTTTTTTCTTGCCGTGGGGAATATGGTGGTAATGTCAAACTGATTTGCATTACACAGTTATTTACGGATTTTTTGTTTGGAGTTTGCATCGGAAATAGTACTGTATTTGACTGGGGAAAAAAAAATATTTGAAAGACTGTTTTATACGCAACCCTTCATAAATAATAAAGAAGCTTATTTTACTGATACTGTTATAGTATTTTTTTTTTTTTTTTTTTTTTTTTTGCGTCAAGTTTTGACGGGTTCCATGTAGTATTTATATTATTATGTCAGAACGTAAAAATTAAACGTAATTATCAAAAACATTTTGTTTTTGATACACATAAAAATACATGTATCGTATTTGTATCATTTATGCTCACATTACATATGTTACGTAAAGTATTCATATTTTATTCTCAAACAGTTAGTGCAGACAGACCGAAATTATAAATATTTTCCATGTGTATTGAATAACGGTAAATAAACAAAACGGAAAGTTCTTATATCCTGATCTCAAAAAGTAAACATATAAAAGTAAACGTAAAAAATAAAAATATGCATGTTTTAATCTCAAAAAGTTAAACCGAATAAATATTTTTCAATTATATTGAAGAAAGATAGGAGAAAAGAAAAGGAAAATATTTATATTATTATCTCAGAATGTATAAAAATAAACGCAAAAAGTAAAAGTACATATTTTAATCTCAAAAAGTATTATAGCACAGATGGACAGACAGATCGAAGTCATAAATATTTTTCAATTATATTAAAAAACGGTTAAAAAATGAAAAGAGAAATTATGTTATATTTTGATCTCAAAAGTAAATACGTGATCATCTAAAATTGCTCAGCAGCGGAATCTTCCATTATGAATCTTTCCAGGGGATACTTTTTGAAGAAGTTTCTATTTGCTTTTATTGTGTAGGAAGTCCTTTTCGCTCGGGTGGGAAATAAACTTGTTGAGCAGCGATTTTTGTCCCTAGAGTGCTTCTATAAATTGATTGTTTCCTCTACCCTCAATTCGAGCCTCACATGAAGTTCGGGTCTTTCAGATCTCGGTTGTTCTTCTAAACGAATTTCCCATCCCCTGAAAGCGCTTCTTTATTGCCAGGGTTCTATTTACTTAAAAATAAAAGCTTTAGTCATTTTAGATCCATTGGCATCTCCAAGAATTTTTTTTTTAATTTATTTTCCTATGAGATGGAGATACGAATTAGTTTAAAGAAAAAGGAAATCTATTTTGTGCAACCAAAGGTACCAAGATCGTAAAAAGCTTCTCAATTAACTACTTTCACTTTTTAATGTTGCATTAAATAGCGTACAAGATACTCTTTCTAATGATATATTTATTACACTAGTTAAATCAGCCAGTTCTGAAAACCCCTCTCAAATGTTAAACCTATGGACTTAGAATTAGAGTGCTGCACGGGACACGAAAATTCCATTTAAAGTCAACCCTCAACCCGACTCGAACCCGGCAAAATAATTTTTGGCGACCCGCGACCCGCGACCCGCAACGAACCCTAAAGGAAAGGAAAGTAAATCATGTTTTAATGCAATTATGAAATGTAATCTGGAATTATATCTCTACAAACCAATTTTATCTTTTATATCGAGAAATCGGCACATATATATTCTTTAACATTCAAATATAATAAAACCTTTGAATAGAGGACACCTCAGGATCGTTGAATAGAGTTCTGGATCAGGTCGGGTTGTCTTTAATTTTCTTATTTTGAGTCGTGGTGACAGTAATTTTCTTTCTGCGGGTTGGATTTCATCCTAGAATAATTCTTGCGGATCAGATTTAAGTTTTTTTTTGCAAGTCAGGTTGTTACAATTTTCACAAAAAGTTGGAATAGAAAAATGTTTCAGACGAAAATAAAGACGAATTTGAATATGAAGGAGTATGTATGAAATGTGATCATATATTATTCTTTCTTTACAGTACAGTTAGCAACCATTTTTTTTTCTTTCGTCAGATTTAAAATATTACCAAAATTTTGTCTTTGATACACACAAAAATACATGTATCGTATGTGAGAGTTTATGCACACATACAGAAGAGGTGTCCACCATTCAGAAATAAAAGCGTACAAATATATAAGTATGTTACGAATTGAAAAAGTGTTTGCTAAACATGAGTAGCCCGGTTTTCGCGAGTGTCCGTATGAAGGTCTTATTGTATATAGATTTTGAATATGAAAAATATTTTGAATATTCTTTTGAAAACCCGAACCTGTCCCACGAAAGCCAAAACCCAACCGGAAACCATGAAAGTCAACCCTACCTGAGCCCGAACCGTAACGAAAAAATATAGCGCCGACACGACCCGACCCGGGGTCGGATGTGGGTAAAAGCGGTTAACCCGACCTGATGCAGAACTCTTCTTGGAATGCATCCGTAATTTTCCAATTCCTCATCAGAAAATTCAAATTTTTAACTTCTTTTTTCTGTATACTATTCTTGAAGGATATTTCTTTCATTTTTATTTGGTATAAAATTTCTAAAATATGTATATTTTAAATTTTATATTTTAAATGTTAAAATCCATGTGAAACTGACAGGTTGGAAATAAGAATTTAACACTTAAAATAAAACAAACTAATTATTTTAGAAATACTTCGTCAAATAAAAAAGAAGAAGAATTCCTTCAAGAAGAATTTACAGAAAAAAGAAGTTAAACATTTTATTTTTCTGATGAGGAATTTGAAAAACATGGATGCATTCCAAACGCATATGTTTAACATTGGAGAGGAGAATTTGCAGTCTGACTGATAACGAACCTTAGTTGTATAACGAAAGATTTAGGCTTTAGGGTATTGTGATTTTTTTTTCTTCCCTCAACAACGCGAATCTTTGTTATTATTACTGTTATTATTATTTTGTAAAAAATCATGATTTAAAACAATCAGGCTTCTTTTAAATTAAAATAAGATTTATTTCCTTTTCTGCTAAGGCATTGAATAGCTAACAAAAATTGTATATCTGCAAGATTTCAGCCCCTAATTAGATGATATTAAAAGGCATTATCTCTATTTTACACTTCAATTAATAAATTAGAATTACAGAAATAATATAATTAAAAATTGTACTACTTTCGCATAACAATTCACTGTTAAAAAACAGTTTTATTTATTTAACTGATTGCTTTTGTAATCATAAATCACACTATAGTTTTTTCTCGTTGTTGTTTCTAGTTTTTAAAACAATCATCTCTATAATAAAACTGTAAGTCATGTGACTGTCCTCAACAGTTCCGGGATGCCGCATCGCTTTTTCATATGCCAAGCGGCCATTTTTATTCAAAATTATTTTTTCGAATAAACTGCATAAAAGTTACATTTTAAGAAAGATCGTTCAAAATAAATTAATATTTGAGAGATGACTTGCGTTCAATTATGTATATATTCTGCAATAACTTCAGTCGCAAGATTCGCAGTTCAAATTCTCTATTCATAAAAGTAAACAAAAAAAAGATTGATTCGTCGTGAACATTTAAAATATTAAATCATGGAGGTAATCATTCGCAAAGCAAGTTCTCCGCGAATGAATTTTTGGACCGCTGCCTCGCGTCAAAAAAATAATTCGCACCAGTGAGACAATCAAAGTTTACCATAATTATGTGCTATACAACTCAACTTTCGGACCTTTTCTTGACGTAAATTGAACTCAGGTAATAATATTTAATGAATCAGATTTTTAGCATTTTTAAAATCGCTAATACAGCTTTTATTTATCGCGTGTACAAATTAGAAATGATACTTTGATTTTGAAATCAAATGTTTTGATTTATGATATTATTTCTTATTTATTTATTTATTTTCTCTTTTAAATGAAAAGTGTGAAGTATTTTAAATTTATGTAATATAAGCATTTTAGATTAAACTTAAGTATTTTAAATGAAATGAGTGACAGGTTTATAATTTAAAATTAAATTAATTGTAGTATGAATGACGGTGATGGGAACGATATTTGGCGAATTATCATCTGCTCCCGGCTAACAAAAATACTCATAATTAAAAAAAAGAATAAAAATAAATAAATGATAGTTTGTTGTAAATAAATATTGATATACATATCAAAAATAATTTATAGAATTAAAATAAAAAATAAAAGTAAATAAACAACAATTTCCATAACAAAGTTTTCGCCAAATTGGCGGGGGAGGGGGGGGGAATCGCGCCAACGTGCGTATGTGACATTTGTGCCCAAAAAATATGCGAAATGCTACCATGATCGCAAAAGTTTATGATTTGTCTATTAGAATCTTCCGATTTGGCGAAGGATTAAGGGAAAATTAAATTATGAATAAATGTAACGTGTTGCAATGTTTAACATACATTTAAGGGAGACCAAACTGGTCGCCAGGCTGCTAGTTAGTTATTATAAGTAAAAAGAAAGTTATCCCAATGTACCTTCTAATCAAATAAGCACCTTCCCAATGTACTTGGAATATTTATATTTGGGTTTTATTCATTTGCATTTTATTTATTTTTAAATTCTTCTATTTGTAGTATATAAAAAAGAGTACATTTATTGTATACCTTATGTTAAGAAATAAAACTCATTGGAATTTAAAAGAATGTTAGTTTTGTAAGCATAAAAATTGTTCAAATTAAGAAAAATAATAATAAGGAAAAATTTGTTGAACAAATGCTAAAATATCGCTCTTGCATTGAATTATCTAAATCGGAGATTGAAAAGGTAAATATCCTAAAATTATCTTTGATAGATTAATTTGTAACTCGTGCACATTCTTAAATTATATATATATATTACAGGGGGGAAAAAGAAAACATTAAAATGGTGCCCTTTTTCTGAGAAGAGAACAAAATAACTCATCTATCTTCTGTGATCTTAGACAACTTTTTCTATTACTTTCATGAGCTATTCAGAGCAAATACGTTATACTTCAAATTGCGTATAATCTATCGAAATAAATCACTGTTGATACTAATGCGGATCATGGAGCAAATATATCGTTGTATAAACTGCATAAATTATAAAAAGAAACAAAAAATTGTTGAACAAATGAAAAATATTGCTCTTGCATCGAATTATCTGAATCCGAGATTGAAAAGATAAATAACATTGTCAAATTACCTTTGATATTTTCATAGATTAATTCATAACTCGTGCACATTCTTAGATTACGAGGAAAAAAGTAATGCAAAGAGAAGATGCTTTGTTTAATTAAAAAGAGAGAAAAAAGGAAAAGAAGAGGAAAGATAAAAAGAGAAACTTCGTTCAACTGAGTCAGTCTGAAATATCTTTGAGGAAGGTTACGGGAAAGAGCATGTAGGTGACCTTGATTATCGCATGAAATCTAGTAAGGTGATACACAAAATCAAAATTCGCATGTCTGTATTTATTTTTATTAATTTTTAAAAGCATCAGTTGCCATGCTTGTAAGATTTCTAAAAAAAATAGCCGATTCCCGCGCGCAGAGCATCTGCGCTCTAGTGTCTCACGAACTTTAGCATTATTTGTATAAATACTATGCATAAAAAACCGCTCCATTTAGGGCTGGGTATTTGGAAATTTATATATATATTGCATAAGATATGGACACCATTTAGAAATATGGAAATAGGTATATTTTTCAGCATCATACATATAAAAAAAACCTTTGCATGCACACAATAGTTACTGGTTAGTTACTTTAAATTAAAAAAATGCATACATAATATATATTGAAAATATCTACACCCTTCACAGTTATCAAAATATTTTTATTTTTATTTTTATTTTTATTTTTTTTTTAGCATCGAAAAGTTCTTTATATACACAGTTATAAATTTCAGAACTCGGAGATACTACAGTCAGTAACTGAATAAAAAAAAAAGGATCTAACTGTTGAAAGACCCACATACAACTGACCATGGCTAAAAACTGGTTTTGACAAATCTAAGCAAATTTTTTCAACTTACTGACACATTCGGGAACTCACTTTCATTCGTAAATACATAAAAGTTGCAGATATTATTATCCAGATATCAAAAAGTGAAATAGCATGTCGTATTCCCCTATAACGGCAAATAATCTTTCAGGAAATTCTGTCGAAATTAGTTTTAAAGCAGATTTTTGAAACACGACATTCCAGAGAGCAAACGATTATAATTTGATAAGTATATGGCATTTACTGGAAAAAGAAAAAGCTATTCGATTCTTTGAACTTGAATAGCACTGTTTGCAAATTTTGTGCATTTCCGTATAAAATAATTTCGTGAATGTGTCAGAAGGTTTCTCGTTGTTCAGCGGGGAAATAAAAGTTCCGACCGTGGACAAAAGTCGACCAAAAAGACAAATTTTTGTTTTGCGTTAAAAGTTGTTAAAATTTAAAAAAAATATATATATATATATATATAATAAATATATTGCCATATAATTGGCAGAAAATGCGTTTTTATTTTTATTAAAAACAAATAATGAAAACTTACATCTTAATTAACTTCGGATGCGCTTTTCTCAAAATAAATTTTTGCGCAGCCTCTCATCTTTAAAATGTTCCATGTGTTTTAATTTATGTTTAAATTGGAAATATACCTAAAAGGATATTCTTCATACTGCAATAAATGTGTGCACCAGTTTTTCAAGATTGGTTTATTAAGTTCCATAAATTGGTAATAAAGTCTATTAATATGTGAGTTTTTAATGAAAATTGAGTTGCGTGCCAGGTTTTAATTAATTTATTTTTAACACTGAGAGGGCTATACCCCCTACGAGCTACGCTCGCCAAACTACGACCAGTTTCCGCAGGCTCTAAAAACACACGCAATTTGCTCTGTTTTAAGATTACCCGATTACAGAAAATTGAATGATATTATCATGACCAGTGGATCTTCTGTAATCGGGTTGCAATTTATTTCCTTTTGACTGGGGAATTTTTCGGTGTCCAATCTTCCTCCACCGCTGCCGTGACTGCTGCTTTCGTGATTGATTAAGTAACGATAAACTGCACATTTTAAAATCAGCTTGTATAAAATGATTAAGCAAAAAAGTCGCTGTCTCCCAGACTTTTATAACGACGCCATAAGAAAATCGGTTTGAATTTGACGTTTTAAATGTATCATTTTACATATTATGTAATTTTCATCATTAAATGCTTTTTGCGGTCGAAGTAACATAAAACAAACTAGTAGTATTAACAGTCGTAATTATTGCATTAGTAATATGTAAACAGTAATGTTTATTTAATAGAATACTTAATACATTTGTAGGTTTTACCTAACCCGTAAGAATTGGCTTAAAAGGTGTATCTTATTTCTGTGAGTTTGTCCATACATACATAGAGAAATATGTAAATAAATATTCTTATTGTCAGAGGTTTAAAATAGTTTAGTATACGATTTCAACAATAAATAAATAAATACATTTTTGAATAACCGAAAAATAATTATAATTTGGAAAGAGTAAATTTTTACTGTAACGAACTATATGTCGTTTACAAGTTTTTTAATGTGTCTTTACATCATGTGTCTGGAACTTCATAGTATTTTTTCCTCATAAAATTTTTATTTTAATTTTCAACTGCATTTAATACTGTTTTATATCATATTTACAATGCATGAATTTAGTATTAGACTATTGTTTTTCTTAGAGAAAGGGGGTTCCAATATGGCAACGTGCCCCGGACCCCCATGTGAAATTGATTAGGCCCTCCTGATATATAATCACCAGTGTTAATTTCTAAGAATGTGCTTGAAAGTTTATATATACCTGTTTAAATTGAATCATCCCTGGGAAAATCCGTATAAGAGATTCTTTAAAACTGAAGAGAGCACTTTCGCAAAAGCACTTTTAAAACTATCTTCCTTCCTCCATTAAAAATACTTGTGTTTATGATGCATCTCTATAAATAAAGTACTAAAGAGAAGTGACGTCTTATTTACACTGCAAAAAATAATTGTTGATTTTACAGTATAAAACTGGCACCCCAGCTGCCAGTATTATACCGTAAAATTAACAGTATTAAACAGTAAAATAAGCAGTAATACGCTGCCGTGCAAGCAGTAATACGCTACCGCGCATGCGCGGCAGCGTATTACTGCTTGCACGGCAGCGTATTACTGCTTATTTTACTGTTTAATACTGTTAATTTTACGGTATAATACTGGCAGCTGGGGTGCCAGTTTTATACTGTAAAATCAACAATTATTTTTTGCAGTGTAGAGTTTAATAAAATACACAGTTATCTTCGACATCACCGGAATACAATTGTAATTTAAGTATTCATGTCGTTCTGCAAGATGAAATATGTATTTTTTACCGAAATAGATTCTATTTTATTGGGCGAATTTCATAAAACTCTGGTCAGAATTCATTCCACAAAACGGCCATGTCAGTTTTTGCCCATTCATATAAGCGGATATCTAGATGCCGTGAACTTTCCGAAGTCCTTTCAATTTTCGTGGATAAAAAGCCTAATAAATGCACTAAAGTGCATGGGATGATTTTCAGGTATCTCTTCAAAGGGTACACAATTTATTCCCGTTTGTGATTCTTTTCGCTAAACAGGCAGCACAGTTGATTTGGCTATGTATATGTTGTTCATATGAATCTCGACTTCATTTTTTCCCCCCTATAAAACTGGAATTTCTTCTTCGAAAATGGTTTCGCAAACATTCCGTTAATAATAGAGTAAACTTTCTTTAGCTTTGCTTGATACTGTTTTCAGCTCTAATTTACCTTCATAATAAAATCCAGCAGCAATCATGATCTCTTTTGCAAATTTTTCTTTACATTCACGAAATCATTCCGCTCGATTATTTCTTCAGTTCGTTCATTAAAAATATGCTCTTTTATTATTATTATTATTATCATTATTATCATCATTGTTGTTACAGCGACTTAAATAATGAAACCATGCTTCATCTTAATAGTACCAATAATTTTCATTTGTCACCAGCTAGGCATTCGTTAAAGTGAATATTAGGAAGACGCCATCCATGAACATTGAAAAAACTATGGAAAGTCACCCAAAAGGTGTGGGTGAATCGAGACCGATATGACAGTATTGAGAAAAATTCTAATTTCATTAAAAAAAAAAAAAAAAAGAGAGAGAGAGAGAGAGAGAGAGAGAGAAAGAAATTCGAGTCAGAGCTATAACCAAGAGTCAAAGCTATCCAATAGAGTCAAATTGTCGCGAAGAATACGGCATTTATGCATAGAAATTAACTATGAAAATCGTTTCCATAAAGTGCGAACGACCTTCTGTATAAACCTCTGACTCGTACGTTCTTAAGCTGTCTTTTTTGAGTTAAACAACTTCCTAACAATGGCAAGTTTCTGAGTTCAAATTTTGATGGGTTGTAGGTCTTATATGAACCAAGGGAAATAATTAAACCTCAAATCGTAAAAAGTTCTGGCTACGAAGATATAAATAATGCTTTGAAGGAAAATGTTCTGCGACGCAATTAACATAAAAAGTCAGAATCAATTTCACTCGATGTTACTCATTTTATTTAAAAATTACTTTTTGGAATGTACTTTTTATAATGTACTTTTTGGAGCAATAGAGTGTAGCCTTCACCAACTTGAAACCAACGATGTAAAATTATGTTCACATTTATACGCATATTTTATTTTTTGCTCTTTTTGCTATCGTATTAAACTTTAAAAACTTTTAAAAAATGATACCAAGTTTGCCCTTATACATTGTTTTTTATTTGCATTTTAACAACAAATTTTTTTGCTCTAGATTTACTTTCTTCAGCATTTAAAATTTTGTTAAAATTTTTAAATATTTTCTTTTTTTTTTACTTTTTCTATTTGTGAAATTTTTTTACAAAGTTGTAGAGTTAATGTAAGACACCGTAATATTTTGAAAAAAAAAAAATAAATAAAACTTTTATAACTGTGCAATTTTTTACAGTAATTCAACTGAATTCTTGTAAATTATGTATAAATTAAAAGGAGAAAATGTAAATGAGTGATTGTATGATATAACAAGTAACAAGTATATTTTGCCTTACGAAAATGAGTCAGTTAAATTGGCGGTTAGTTGTTTATGTTATATTTTCATGGACGTCCTGTATGGCACACAAAAACACATTATTATTGTTGTCATCATCGTCATAATCATTGTTGTTATTATTATTTGTTTTAAAATGAACGCCTGTACATCTGTTTTTCCTTTATGATACATATATAATTAGGAAGCTATCCTTGCATTACTGTCTTATTTTACAACACTGAAGTGTATAAATTTTAGCTAGCTTAAAAATGTTTTGCTTTCGGAAAAGAACTATAATTGCTTCTTAATTCTGTCTCTCTGTCTTGACCACAATGACTCTCAGGGAATCATTAATATGTGGTCATATTTTTTTTTCTTTCTTTATAATTAATATTTTGGTTTAAAACTTTGTCCTTGATTGGATGACGGACTTTGAAAAGAGGAAAAATACTTTTTATTGTTAAAATTTATTGTTAAAATTTGAAAAATATCAATAAGTATTTCTTAGTTCTGTCTCTCTGTCTTGACCACAATGACTCTCAGTGAGTCATTAGCATGTAATCATATTTTCTTATTTCTTTATAATTAATATATTTAGGTTTAAGGTTTGTTCTTAATTGAACGATGGGCTTTGAAAAAAGATAAAATACTATCTTTTGTGTTAAAATTTTAAAAATATCAATATATTGCCACTGGCAGAAAATTTGAATAAGATAATAAGTAATGAAAATAACACATAGTAGGGTATCTCAAATGCATTTTTCTCAAAACAAATTTCCCATAGTTTGTAAAATGTTCCATGCTTTTCAATTTTGTTCAAATTTCTCAATATCGCGAGCAGGGTTCGGTGATATATATCAATGGTGATATATATCATGATTTATATCCGATATTTATTTTTTAAATGTCATGATGTTTGATGTTTTCGATATTTTCGTATATTTGATATATTCTTTGTTTTCAAAATATCATTGTGTATGATATTTTTAATATTTTCAGTCAAAACTAATGTAAACAAATTTTTCAACTGTTATTGACTGTGTCGTTTCTGTAGATAAAAAACGGGCATCCCGTCTTACGTTTGAAACTGAATTTTTAAATGGAGAACCATAATAATTATGTGGGAAAATATCAACTTAGAATAGCCATTGCAAGATAAACTGTCTAATTTAGATAATCAGTTATACTTATAGCTTCAATAGAAAGAATATTTTCGGGTTTTGGTTTAGCTCACTTTAAACTGCATAAACAGGTTATGTAATAAAAGAAAACAGACAAACTTATATTCATGTTCAAATTTTTCAATAAACTGAATTATTTTGTATTTAAAATTTTGTTGTATAAATCATGAAATTTTCACGATACTTAGAACTGAATCCTATATTTTGTTTTTCGATGAGTGTAAAAAGCAAATTATTTTTGTTTTTAATTAATTGATCTTTAATTTTATTGTAAGTGAAAAAAAAAAGAAAAAGACATTTGGAATGTTGTTTTATACATTTTCATGTTAAGTGCAGTATGTTTTAGTTTCTAATTATTATTAAGTTTGAAAATATTTATAATCAGCACTAATGTTTGTATAATATGTTAACATCCGATATATGTAAAAAATATCGGATGTATATCAAAATATCAAACATTTTTTATATTTTCGAAAATATCACGATATTTATGAACCCTGATCGCTAAGGGGCAATCTTAATTATATACTTACAAGACATCTGGTGCATCCTTTTTTTTTTTTTTTTTTTTTTTTTTTTAATTTGACAAAGGTATTTTTTTCTTTAAGGGGCCAAAAAATATCACGAAACTGAATCTTCATTAAAAATTCACATGCTATTGACGTTACTGCTAATTTGAGGACCAAAATAAAATGATGCACGGATGTCTTGTAGTATGTATCTAAGATTGCCCTTTAGCGATATTGAGAATTTGAGCAATTTAAATGCATCATGGAACATTTTAAAGACGCGCAAGGCTGTGGAAAATTTTTTGTGTGAAAAAAGGTATTTGAAATACATTATCATATGTTATTTTCATTACTTATCTTTGAAAATACGCTTTCTGCCAAGTATATGCAATATATTGATTAAATATATATTTTTTAAATTTTAACAATGAAGTTTAACACAAAAACAAAAATTCGCATGTTTGCTCTTTTCCAAATCCACCGTTTCTTTGAGTTTTTTAATCAATGCTAAAATTAATCTTATAAATTATACATTTTTAAATAGATTCTTAGACTATTTCAAAAATGTTTGTTCGATTTTAAGTTTCGTAAGCATAACTTAGATTACCAGGAAATTTATACATGCTATTGAAGCATGTCTGTGAAAAATCACTACAGCATGTTCACCTATTTAAAATGATCTATTCATAATTTGTTCGTGGTGAAGTTTGCAAAATAATGCAGGTACATTAATTTTATTCCCTACTTATTTTGAACACTTTTGGGTTTTACCTTATCTCCTTATATCCATCGGGTGATAAATTAAAGCGCATTTCAACCTTTTTGGGACACCCTATAAGATAAAAAATATTTATGTTAATGTAATTATACATGTAAGGCGAAATTCAAATTATGTTCTCGTAATGTTGGAAAGTGTTTCATAATTAAAACATGGCGCATATATATATTTTTTTTCTCGTGTAGAAACTGCTTTTACATTTTATCTTAATATATATATTTATAATAGTAACTCGATAACTAATGTACTAACAAATAGCGTTCGTAAACAGGCTGTTAAATTCTTTAACTATTAATTAACATCTAATAACTAAATTTTACTGTAATGGTTTGCTTAATAATATTCTTATGCGTATTTTTGCAAAAAATCAGAAATATTATTCGCTGAGGATATTTTTTGTAAATGATTACATAAAGCTCTGGAAAAAAGAAAAAAGAAATATTTTCTGAGGAATTGTATTCGTTTCCAATCTTAAAAACGTTTGTCTAAGATTGCTCTCTAAATGTAATATTCTTCTTTATTTTTATATTCATTTTTGGCTTTTAAATTTATTTAGTAGTCACTTTATTGAATAACAATTACTTATTTATTTAAAAAGAAAAAAACTCGTGTCATTGCACTCTTTTCTTACAATTTTGTACTAGCTAAAAACTAAATAAAATGAAATAATTTATTCCTTTGGAAAATATTATTCTTCCTCTAAAATTACAGTTGGAATGTCTGTAATAATTTACGGATTCAAATAATTTTTTCGTGGTTAGCTGTAGGGCAGAATTCTTATGGAAATCCTAACTTATCATTTACGTTTCTGTTTTCTTTTCTTTTTTTTTTTTTTAAATAAAGTTATTATTCAGCTATGTAAGTTAATGAAAATGCATTTGGTAGTCGCATACGTAGGTCATTCACATAGAAACATAAAAAATAAATGCAGAATATTTATTAAAAAAGCAATTACAATTGAAAAGAGAAATGTTATAGTGGAAATGTGGAATGGTATAAACGAGCAACACATGCAAATAATTAAATAATAAATATTAATTTTTCATTTAAATGCTTCCACAGAGCCTGACAAATCATGTCCGTGTTCTGTCACAGAACTAGTTTGTACTATTTATTGCGGGCCTGTAATTTTTTTTTTTTTTTTTTTTTTTTTTTACATGCTACATTAAGTTTATTGCTTTGTAAAGCTAATCTCAAATTCAATTTCAGAGTAATATTGTTTATTCGTCGAAACCAGTTCCGAAAATGAAAGTACCTTTATTAAAAGAATCTGCAACTGAAATCGAAATAGTAAGAAATGGCCATATTAGGGATCAACCTCAGCTATCCTATGGAAAAAATATCGTTTAAAAATATTCAAATTTAAACGAGAAATTCGAAAACAACCTGCCCATAGGTTTAACATTAGTGAGAGGATGTTTTCAAGTGAGTGAAGACTCCCCTTAATCGTCAACTCATTACGCTTTGAAGAACCAGAATAAAACCGAAACAAACATATATTTAGCAGCACGGTCAGATGATACAGAAAAGCATGATTTTCCTTTTCGCGGTCACCTAATATGAATGAACTATGTAAGTTAATGAAAATGCATTTGGTAGTCGCATACGTAGGTCATTCACATAGAAACATAAAAAATAAATGCAGAATATTTATTAAAAAAGCAATTACAATTGAAAAGAGAAATGTTATAGTGGAAATGTGGAATGGTATAAACGAGCAACACATGCAAATAATTAAATAATAAATATTAATTTTTCATTTAAATGCTTCCACAGAGCCTGACAAATCATGTCCGTGTTCTGTCACAGAACTAGTTTGTACTATTTATTGCGGGCCTGTAATTTTTTTTTTTTTTTTTTTTTTTTTTTACATGCTACATTAAGTTTATTGCTTTGTAAAGCTAATCTCAAATTCAATTTCAGAGTAATATTGTTTATTCGTCGAAACCAGTTCCGAAAATGAAAGTACCTTTATTAAAAGAATCTGCAACTGAAATCGAAATAGTAAGAAATGGCCATATTAGGGATCAACCTCAGCTATCCTATGGAAAAAATATCGTTTAAAAATATTCAAATTTAAACGAGAAATTCGAAAACAACCTGCCCATAGGTTTAACATTAGTGAGAGGATGTTTTCAAGTGAGTGAAGACTCCCCTTAATCGTCAACTCATTACGCTTTGAAGAACCAGAATAAAACCGAAACAAACATATATTTAGCAGCACGGTCAGATGATACAGAAAAGCATGATTTTCCTTTTCGCGGTCACCTAATATGAATGAACCCCCCCCCCCCCCCCCCCCCCCCATTTTGGCAGTCTTCCCTTCTCCGAATCCCAGTTCGGAGTTTGACTTCTATCGCTGGGGCAAACTTATCACATCTCAAAAGGAGCCGCCGATAAGATGAATGACCGTGCGGGAGGGCTTGAATCTCGAGGAGGGTGGATCCAGAACGTCTGCCTGGGGGTATGCATTCCAAAGTATTCCCCCGAAATCATTCCGCCACCCCTCGGTCAAGATTTTTTTTTTCCCTTTTTGTTTCACAGTAATACGTTTTTACTGTTTCTGGTTTGAGAAAAAGATTTGCGAAAAAACATGTACTGTAATGTGAGACTGAATTTCTCGCAGATCTGAGTTTTTTTTCTTCCAGCAAAACAGCGATATTCCATTGTTGTTAGTGTTTAATGATTCTGTATAAACCTTTAATTTTATCGAGGAGGGGGGGGGGGCAGGAAGAGAAGCTGTGGAGCAAACGGAGGCAATTGTCAATTATGCTTATATTTTTGAATTTTTTTTAAAAAAGTTGTTGAAATGTTTTCTAGATACATTGAGCTACGTTCCAGAGCCGAATCTAGGATTTATTTTATCCGAGGCAAGCATGAATTTTGGCAACTCCCCCCCCCTCCCCCCCCCCCTCTTCCTCCTTTCCAAAATAAATTTATAAACAAAAACTTTTGCTCTGTTGCTGTTTTTAGGTGCGTTCGTAATTAAATAAATACGTAGCACCTATGGTCGTCGTCTGATCCGTCCGCCTGTCCGCATATAACAGCGCAAAAACTACCCAACGGAATAGTTTGAAATTTAATATACAGCGTGATTATAAAAAAAACTATTCCGATATATGAGCCCCTAACTGTCATACCGTTCACAGAAACTGAATGAAATTCTGGCCTAAAGTATTTTGAGGTATGCGTTCAAGAATCATGTGAAAAACAACAGTTAAATTCTAACAGTTACGGTTACAGTGACAAAATTTCGAAAATTTCAAATGGCTTTTTTATTGGAATGTGATCTTCATAGTGAAAAACCATAAAAAGCGTTGGAACGGTACCTGTAGCACGAAAATCACCGGCGCTAGGCAGACTAAGAAGAAAAGTGAAAACAACCAATAAAGGACAGAGAAGCAACAGAAAGTAAAACATTTTATTGTTCAGTAGTGCTATCCACTATCTGCCGCATGTAAAGTGTCGTCGTGTGTGAAATGGAAAATGTATGAAACGCAATAAAATGTTTTGTTTTCTGCTGTTGAACTGTTGTTTTTCTAAACAACAGTTATAATTTAACTGTTGTTTTTCACATGATTCTTGAGCGTATACCTCAAAATACTTTAGGCCAGAATTTCATTCAGTTTCTGTGAACGGTATGACAGTTAGGGGTTCATACATCGGGATAGTTTTTTTATAATCACCCTGTATATAATCGTTGCACAATTTTGTCGAGTCATTTCAAATTTTATGAAAATCGAATCAAAACTTAAAAAGTTATTAATAAAAGCTTTTTTCATTCTTTTAAAATCCTATCATACGTAATTAATTCAATGATATCCCATAATAGATAATGATTCTAGGTTCCCATGGTGGTTACGTCATAATTAAGATGGAGTCATATTATTTCCGTATTACTGAATTTAAAAACCGAATGTATATGGTACTAAAATTGTTTAATTATAACAAGCATATAATCTAACGGCAGTTTTTTTTTTTTTTTTGGATAGATGTTTCCGGAGAAATAGATATTAAATGGAAAAAGAGTCTAAATATGGATTTCAAGTTCTGAAATTTTCAAAGCTAGGCTTAAGTTTCCCATTGGAATTTTCAGTAAATGTCAACAAAAAATAAAATGTTGCCAACTTAAAATGTATTTATTTTATTACGGAAACTAATCGTATAATAACAGACGATATAATTTTTTTTTTTTTTAAGTAAAATAATAACAATGATTTTTTTTTTTTTAAAACATTGATTTGTATTGGACATTTGTGCATAGTATAATTTTAATGTAACAAAATTGTAATTAATTATTTGTAAAAGTGTATTGAAACTTAATTTCATAAAATAATATTAATATCTTAATAGGAAAATCTGCTCATAAAATAAATTTTGTATTCATGCATTTTTGCATAAGAGTGCAACAGCTATTGCACCAAGATCTGAATATTTATAAAACTAGTACGAACGCACTTGATTTGTCACGTTTGAAGTACGTACAATTTCTAACTTGTTTAAATATGTAATAATTGGGCGTGTGAAAAAAATGATAACATTCCAGCTGATTTAAATGTTGAGAAAGCATAAAAAACATTTATGTAAAAAGAAAAAAAAAAACTATCAATTTTAGAGAAATGTTCACCATTATTCGATTGTATGAGTAGTCTATGAGGTTTCATCCTATAAATTAAAAAAAAATGCTAATTAATTTATTAGTTATTATTAATTGAACTATCTCAGTTTTTTTTTCTTATTTTTGGAATGCTATCCTTTTATATTAATCTTAATACTTAATATTTTTAGGTTGATTTTTTTAAGGCAATAAACAGTCGTTTCGTGCGCGGCAGCGTATTACTGCTTATTTTACTGTTTATTACTGTTAATTTTACGGTATAATACTGGCAACTGAGGTGCTAGTATTATACTGTAAAATCAACACTTTTTTTTTTTTTTTTGCAGTGTGTGTGTATATAATGCAAATCTTGTCATTACGATAACGTCTAAAATACGGAACCAATTTGAACCTAATTGGGACAGTAAATTGATCTACCAGTATCTTGGATGAGTTCGTTAATCAAGCTGTTATAGTTCGTTTACAGGGGAACACAAAAGCTAAAAAACGTGCAAAACGTCATCACAATAACGTCCGAAACACTGAACCAATTCAAAGACGTATTGATATTTTAAGTATCCTGGATGAATTCGTTTATTAAGTACTAGCAAGTTACGACCGCTACGCTGGTAAATTTCTCTTAAGGAACTTTTATTCAAACAAAATATTGACATTTCATAATTCACTCTTATATTTTAACATAATAATAAGGCTATTATAATTTGTGACTCGTGCCAATATACACGTCAGGACACGTCGCCCTTATCATTATCTTTTTACGCATGAAGGTTTCGCTATGGTACTCCATTGTGAAATTTCGTAATTTTTGAAATTCAATATTTGAAAAACGGCATAATCATTAGATTTGAAATTTATATCAAGAAAAATACAATTTTTTACCTTTCAAACGCAGTTTTTCTAACAATTTTCTGACAAATACTTTTCGAGCTATTATTTTTTTCAGCAGCTTCAAAGGTTTCATTTTCCGAGATTAATCTGTGGCAACAATTAGCGAAAAACCCAGTCGTCAGCATCGCATAGCTTTTTATTAAAGAGGCTGTTGGAGCAGGGATTGTCACCATCAATTTGCCACCATCACTTTTGAGATCGGTCCTGTAGTTCCAGAGATTCCATAAATATTGTAATTTAGAATGATTTTAGAACGCTTTTCGCTCATTTCACCCTTTTAAATTTCGATTTTTTTTATTATTATTCTTAGAGAGCATTTACATCTTATAAGTAACTACAATGACAAATTTCAAATTTCTAGCTCCTTCAGTATAAAAAAGACGCAATTTTCGCAAATGTTTCGCTCCTGAACATCATTGGGGTTAGTGGCACAGACATAAAATATAGCCTATGTTGGAGTAAGGATTGTCACCATCAATTTGCCACCATGACTTTTGAAATCGGTTCTATAGTACCAGAAATTCCATAGAAATTGTATTTTAGAATGTTTTTAGAACGCTTTTCGCTTATTTCACCCTTTTAAATTTTGAATTTTTTTTTTTAATTTGTTCTTAGAGAGCATTTACATCTTATAAGTAACTACAATAACAAATTTCAAATTTCTAGCTCTTTCAGTATATAAAAAAAGGAATTTTGGAACGTTTTTCGCTCCTGAACACCCCCCTGGGATTAGTGGCACCGACATAAAATATAGCCTATGTTGGAGCAGGGATTGTCACCATCAATTTGCCACCATCACTTTTGCAATTGGTTCTATAGTTCCAGAGATTCCACAGATATTGTAATTTAGAATGTTTTTAGAACGCTTTTCGCTTATTTCACCCTTTTAAAAAACTTCATTTTTTTAAATTTGTTCTTAGAGAGCATTTACATCTTATAAGTAACTGCAATGCCAAATTTCAAATTTCTAGCTCCTTCCGTACACAAAAAATCGCAATTTTAGAACGTTTTTCGCTCCTGCACCCCCCTGGGGTTAGTGGCACCGGCATAAAATATAGCCTATGTTGGAGCAGGGGTTGTCACCATCAATTTGCCTCCATTACTTTTGAAATCGGTTCTGTAGTACCAGAGATTCCATAGAAATTGTAATTTAGAATGTTTTTAGAACGCTTTTCGCTTATTTCACCCTTTTAAATTCCGAATTTTTTTTTAATTTGTTCCTAGAGAGCATTTACATCCTATAAGTAACTACAATACCAAATTTCAAATTTCTAGCTCCTTCGGTATACAAAAAATTGCAATTTTAGAACGTTTTTCGCTCCTGCACCCCCCTGGGGTTAGTGGCACCAACATAAAATAAAGCCTATGTTGGAGCAGGGGTTGCCACCATCAATTTGCCATCATCACTTTTGAAATCGGTTCGGTAGTTCCAGAGATTACCCCCTACAAACAAACAAACAAACAAACAATCTTTACTCCTTTATAATATTAGTATAGATTGTTTTGGAGCCCCTACGTGGTCAGGTAAAGGAAAACCGCCCCCTGTTCAAAGCAAAGAGTATAAAATCAACGAATAGATTTTTAATTTCGGTTGTCCGATTGCATGCCTTTTTTGCTCAAACATCGTTATTTGTTTTTTGTACCGAAAAACGAATCAAATCTTCTTTTGGCCCTTCTATACACTTGCGACCGGAGCACATGCCCTGCTTGCTCGTCTAGTTTCGGCCCTGAGTGTATCTGATTCTAATGCCAGAGCCGTAAACAGAATCGTAAGCTTTGGAATTTTAAGGGGCTCCATACAATTCAAATAAAACAGTTTTGAGCATCCCCTTCCCCCCTTGGGCCTCCTTTGAGGCTGAGTCCCAACAGCCCTTCTCTATCGTCGGGTATGCTTAAAGACTCGAATTATCTTATAATTATATGACCACGCTGATAATTCGCTGGGATTTCATTATTTTGTATTCACGCTGGCAATTTTGAAAGTAAATGGATTTATTTCTTAAAGTTTCTATTGGCGATATTGAGAATTTTTAACAAGAATGAACATTTAAAAAAATGCATAGACTGCGGATTTATTTATTTTTATTTTTATTTATTTATTTATTTACTTTATTATTTTTTTTTCATTTTCATTTTTATTTATTTATTTATTTATTTTTATTTTATTGTATTTTATATTTTTTTGGGGGGAGGGGGAGGCGGGGAGGGGTGAATTCATTTGAAATACATTATGGCTTGCTATTTTCGTTACTTACATTAATAAAAAGTATGAAAATACATTTTCTGCCAAATATGTGGCAATATATTGATATATATTAGTTTCATCAATAAAATTTAAGACAAAAACAAAAATTTGCATTTTTGCTCTTTTCAAAGACCACCAATTCTCTTAAATGGGAAAACGTTTTATTCTGGGATGCGTTCTTTCATTGTCGTTTTAATATATAGGCATATTAATTATATAGGAATGGCGATTATAAAGTTTTAAACGAGGATGTAACAACATATAGTAGATATAAAATCAACAAGAAAACTACAGCTTTAGCCAGACTACATAAAAAATATAGTCTTTACAGATTAATTTTAGAAAGTAAAAATAATTTATCTATCAAAATTTTATTTTCCATCCATTATCCGTGAATCAATAGAAATTTATATATGCAGCGAAGGATATGCAATGAACCAGCCTCCTTTGCGTTACTTAGACTTTTGCGCAAGATAATTCACAAATTTAAAATTAAGATTAAATAAATCACGTTTATAGATGATCCTTTTTATTAAAGCACCTGCTTCCGTGAAACCAGATATCTCGGGATGTTTGATTATCAAGTTTATATTTCAAAAAAAAATTCAGAATATAATTTATTTTATCATTATTGATTTTAAGAATGTCGCCGCGATTGTGTGTACGAAACTAGTCGGTCTATTTATTAAAAGGCTTTTTAAGCTTTTTCGTTACAATACTGTAATCACTTTTAGCATATATATTTTTATTTTAATGATAATTAGTGATTTTTCTTATACAGTTCTATAAAGCTCACATTTTAAACCTATTTGGATCTTGTACTGATTGTAATCAAAATTTTGTACTTTTAGAGAAGGATAGTATTAAAAGCAATAAATATATTTGTCTAAATAAGTATTTATATGTTCAATCCCTATTTTAAGAGATAGAAATTTTTTATTTTTTGTAATAGTATAGGAAGGAGCGGGGGTGGGAGGGGGGGGGGAAATACCAAACTTTGCGGGTTTCTTTGGCTTGATCGGCAACTTAAGTTCAATACCTAAATAAAAGTTGGTTTGTTAAAATTCTGAAAAAAATAATTTGTTCATTGTAAATATATGCCGACATTAAGGGATAAAAAAGAAACTAAGGGCTAAAATAAAGTTTGAATTCAGAATTTTTTTACTTTTCTTATTTTTTTTTTTTTTTTATCCAACTTAAAAGTTGGGAAAAAAAACAAAAAGACTAGAAACAGGCATAGACAAACGTGCCAAATTTGGATTCTGGTGAAATCGGCAGGAGACTATCGCCGAAACCTGCTATTTCTAACAACAACAACAACAACAACAACAACAATAATAATAATAATAATGAAAATCGGAGCTTGCGTTCTAAAGTTGCGCGTGGACATACATTATATACATATTATGATTATCTTCTGATTCGCGTGTGTGAAAATAAAAGTAAAAAATAAAAGACAAAAAATATTAAACGAGAGAGTAAAAATACAAAAATAGAAAATTATGAATGTGATACGGAATTGATAAACGTGTAAAAGTGTAAATAAATGTGCTGCATGTGTGTGTATATATATATATATATATATATATATATATATATATATATATATATATATATATATAACTTTAAGTAAAATTTAACCATTGAAACATAAGAAACTGACCACATATATATATATATATATATATATATATAATTATAATATCTATGAATTTCAAAAAACATATCAAGTTCTATTATCATTCTACTTAAATCTCCAAAGAGATAATTAATGATATTGTGTATACAGAACACCACATAGCTAATAATTAACATGTGCAAACATAATATTACCATAGCTTGTGCTTCAATGGTAATTGGCCAAATTTTACTCATACCTAAAGAATATTGAAAAAAGAAAAAAGAAAAAATAGAGAGAAAGGGGAAAAAAAAAAAAAAAAAAAATTATAAATTGGAGTTGCAATTAAGTAAATACAAATGGATTAATAAATTAAATATGAACCATATACAATGGAAAATTGGACCACATGAGAATTAAATATGAATTGGATATGAAAAAACACATGCACATGTACTCATCAGCCTGGATGCACCCACATGTGTTTTAAATAATATTTCAGTGTTTCATAATTCTACTGGCATAATGCTAAGATCAGTAGAATCATCCAGGTACACTGAATTATTACCAGACAACAATTGGAAATATTAAAATTTGGAAATATTTAAATAGGAAATAAAAAACCATTAAGAATATACAATATATTTCACTCACATCGATTATCCCAAAAACTGTATTTAACACCTCACGAAATTACCACGAGATAACAGTTCTGAAATAATAAAATTGGAAATATGAACGCATAAAGTGTAGATAAAATATTTTACTCACAATAATTATACAGAATCCTTAAAATGTCACAACTTCTGCATAATATTCACATCCACATGGCAATGCATCATACATGTTGACTAAGTCGAGTTTATATATATATATATATATATGTATACACACACACACCCAGCAAACGAATGAATTATATAGCCTCCTTTTCTGGAAGTATTTTATTTTATTAATATTCTTTTTAATGAACTTTAAACAGATCTAACTGAAATTTCTTACCCTTTCTGTTGCAGTCGTCCATGTATTTTACCGGCCATTGTTTTCGAAAATCGGATAAAAAAAAAAAAAATCTCTCTTTCGAAGTTAAAAAATAACAGTAGAAGCTATTTAAAATATGAATAACAGATTTTTTTCTTTTCTTTCATTTGTATTTTAAAGCAGTGTCATGTAAGTTCACTATGTCAGCGACGACAAAGGCTGCATTATGATTGATGCCCACAATTTTACGGAGAAATATTATTTTTGTGGAGTAAATTATGGGTCTCAAAAACATACGGAACAGTTGAAAGCATCATTCAAATTCAGTCTACGACAAATTTATATTGATGCTGTTATTGTTATAACAATCTCGGTGGTCTTTGAAGCTTATGTAAACGCTTTAAGGTACAGGGTAAGAAAAAAAAAATCATGTTAAGAATTGCTCTGAATGTTTGATTTTGAAAAGTTGAAGGGGCCATTATCCAAGCTATTGTTCTGCCATTTTCATTCACAATCTCGATGGGTGGTATTTAGTTTAGAATGTGTTCTCATGTGCGTCGGCAGAACGAAAGGCAGATAGAGATGATATTTTAGAATCGCCTTTTTTTAAAATGGAGAATTAAAACATGAAATAATGCTAAACTAAGAATATTTTGTCAGATGCCCTCGTGCAACGACAATTTTAAAAACATATCAACATAAAGAGGAAAATATTAAATGCTATTCAAAAACAAATTTCTACTAGCGTTTTTGGAAATGGAGAGTTGAAACAAAACATTCTTTATTTTCTTTTTTATTCACCAGGGAAGGGTGGGGGGAAGGGCTGTGCCTTTCTGAACCACCCGTTTTTGATAAATTTTAAACACATGAATGCACATTTTTTATGAACTTTATAATGCGACTTGTGAATAATGCCTACTTATTTTCATATTTGTGATGACATACATGTGATGACATAACATGTTAACCCGTCCCCTCCTCTTGTCACAGTCACAACTGTGTCACACTTTGTGCATCCCCCTCTCTTTTGAAACGTGACGTAATTAATAGATGACCCCCAAATAAGCAAAGCATCGTTATGAGATTTTCGGAGTGTTTTTGTTAGTTTTGTTTTTCATGACATAATTTTTTGTGGAGTCCAAGAAGCTACACGATCATTTCTGAATTCATTTTTGTTCGGAAATGCATGAAATTGACAGTGTTGTTATTCAAAAACTATGTAATCGAATGATGTTTTCCATTTTTTGGTAAAGGCAGAAGATCTTTCAGAAAACACTGTCAAAGTTGAAGTTTTCAACAGAATTTCCGGACGCGACAACGCAAGGAAAGAGGAATATCTATCGTCAAGTAACAACAATCGCTTATAACTCGATAAGTAATTTATTTATCAAAAAATGAGAAACACAATTCTCGATTCCAAAACAGCTTCAATAGTCATATCTGCAATTTTATCTATTTGCGTTTAAAAATGAGTCAAAAAATGTGTCAGAAAGTTTCGTGTTGTTGAGCCTTAACGTTTGTAGAATGGCAGATATGCAGTGAAGATCTTGGATTAGAAGATTCTTTTAACTATGATTTTCATTAAAAAAGTTAAAAATTAACTAAATTCATTGTTTTTTTTACGTGTAAAAAAACGGTTTTTCCGGTAGTCTAGAATGAAATTTAAGGGAGTAACAACTGTTGTAAAATCCAATGGAAAACAGATGATATTTGCGTACCTTTTTCTCTCGGGAACTACTGGAGCTATTTCAATAATTTATTTATTTATTTAGTATTATAATTAGCTATATTTCGATCATTTTGTTATTCTGAAAAAATCAATTTCTTTTCAGTTACGGTAATTAAAAAACAAGAATGAATCAATCATCAAACATACATAGATTATAAAACAATTTCACATAGTGACAGGATAAAGAAATTTCATTTCTTCATACTATAAAATGCGATGTCTAAATAAAAAAATAAATAAATACGTCCATATGTGCGGTTAATGTGTGCGAATTTTGACGTGCAGCCCTGTATATAATCTATAGAATTTATAACACCACGTAATACACTAGAAATTAGTTAAATTTAAAAATGCATGTACCACACCTGAAAACACGCATCCGTCAGTTATTGTTCATTGTCAGTCTTGTAACCGAATTCTTTTGAGTATCTCTGTAAATAAACGATAAATTCTACGCATACAGTAATCTATAGAAAACATGTTGTAGTGAAACCGAATATAAATAAATTTCATATGTTTGAAGTAGTGTAACATCATTAAAATACACTGCAAACTATTTTTCCCCTAGATAATAATCTAATGGAACTCTTTTGTGCATCCTTGTAAACGAACTATAAATGTTACTTATACTATACTCCTGAGAGAGCACCTTGTAGTCCATATCAGTGAAGCATACCAATCTCATTTTGTTTGAAATATCCTAACATTAATAAAATGCACCGTAAACGATTTTTTCCCATAGACCATAATGTAACTTAATTCTTTTGAGTGTCCTTATAAACGAAAACTATAAATGCAGACTTCATTTTCAATACCAAACATTTTATACTAAACCTCAATAACATACATAAATTATATGACAGCACGATTATATTTCGAGAGCTAGGGCACTGACAACCAGCCAAATAGACAGACAAACCAAATTCATAAACACTTTTCAACTTTGTTGGAAAGTGTTAACTATATATATATATATATATATGTATATATATACAATTTTTTGTTTGCGAAATCACCTAACTACAGCATTTCTTTTTGTCTTGCCTAAATCAATCAATTTATAAGTTATATCAGTGGTTGACAGTCATTTGTCCTTGTGTCGAACTCATGTTAAAAGGTTACATCGCGTGCCAAGCCGATTGTAATAATGTTTTGTATAAAACTTATAAAGTACATTATATTTGAACTAATAATATTCAATGCTATCACATAATTTCGAAAAACATCAAATTGCATAAACAATTTTCATCATTTAATTGCGTCATCCCCCCCCCCCCCCCCCCAAGAAACGTTTAAATTTTTTTTTATAGAAATCTAGTAAAAATATTTCCTTGGCTAACTGAAGGTAATGTTGTTGTATGGAGAACAACCCATATATCCAGTGCCTTGCAAAAATGATTTGAATTCCCTTCAAATCAAGTAAATACGGGTTAGGATCCCTTAGAAAGACCTCCACGGAGGGCACTTCACCCTAGGGCCTATATCCCAAGAGTAGATAATCGGCCGTTATGAATCAACCAACCAACCAACCAACCCTTCAAATCAATGAAGAACGGCACTATGGAGTCAACATTTTTCGTAAAAGTTTCCATTACATACTCAAAAGCATTGTGATGAGGCATTTGCTACTAAACCTTCTTGGGTATAATGCAATAAAATCTCAATAATTCATCTCCAATATGATTCTCAAGTAGTTTAACAAATTCCTTATTCCTTCCAACAATCAAAGGTGCGGCATCTATAACGTAAAGTATTTTATGTGTCAGTATACTATACTATTTTTTTTAACACTTCCCTACATAGTTGAAAAGCTTTTATGAATTATGTTTATTTGTCTGTCTGTCCGTGCACTAACCCGAGTAAATATACTCGGATTGACATGCAATTTTTATGTGTTAATGAGGCTCACTATAGAATGGTCCCCATTGAAAATGAAGTGCAGCAGGCATAGTTCATTTACAGGGACACACAAAAAAAAATTCGGTTCCATGTTCCGTTATGGTCTATGGAAAAAAATCATTTGCGGTGCATTTTATTTAAATTGCTTATTTATATATCTCATTTCACAGTATGAAAAAATTAGTTAGTGTGGCAAAATATTTCGTAATTTATGCCTGATGCATAATTCTTCGTTCTTTTTTTTTTTATTTTATTTTTTATAAATAAATTCAAAATATAAAAATAAAAATACACTCATAATATCAGAGAAAAAGAAACAATCAATCTGCGTGCCGTTGAATATACGTCAGCATACTAAGTTCGGTACCAGGGCCCTACTAATGCAAAGGCATGCGGGACAGTTGCCCGGGGCTCCCCCCCATTTGAGAGTGCCCCCCATGGACATGTGCAGGATTTTTATTAAAAGGGAGCCAAATGTTAAAAATTGAGAAATTTTTTTTTCAAAGAGTTAGGGGAGGGGAGGGGGGTGCCTCCCTCCAAAAAAAAAAAAGAGAAGCAATTACATCACCAGAAAGCTAATGATTAAAATTTTATTGTAACAACTTAGTAGTCCATTGTTTTTAAGAGAAATTCGTTATTGACGTGAGGCATTTTTCTTTTAAACATCTTATGACATACGTATTATAGTAGGAGAAATAGTGACAAGAATGACTGAAAAACCTGTATTTACATTTCAATAGCTCGCATGAGCCCATATATCTGGAGGCACGGCAGTGCCTCCGCCAAGTCGACAGAGGACAGCCGTAAGCATACTTTTCTGGAAGCAACTCAGGGCACTTTTGACCCCCCCATATCTCCGCGCTGGAGTATCCCAAAAATTTTAAACTTCAATTATAGAGAGTATTTGGCCCACAGGACCAAAATTTAAAATTACAACTTTCTGTCTTTTCTAGTTCAGGCGATATATGAACTCAAACATTCGATTTTTTGTCACTTCTTACTCACTCGTTCACGCGTCATCAAAAAGATTGGGTAGATCCCGTAGCCCCAGAAACTTGACATTTGGAAAAAAGGTAGTGTTTAGGATACAAAGAAAGGAAAAATTATAAAATCCAGAAAATTCGAAAAAAAAACATTCGAAAATTCAACAAATTCCATCAAAATTGAAAATTGAAAATAATACGATCTTGTAGTCTTGGAAACTTAAGATTTGGTGTGAAGGTAGTGTTTAACATCCAGAAAAAGAAAACATCAAAAACACCAAAAAAATCGAAAGCAAAATTGAAAAAATCGAAGAAATTGAAAAAAACCGAAAATTTGAAGACAATCCGATTTTGTTGCGCTAGAAAATTCAAATTAGGAATAAAGGTAGTATTTAGAATACAGAAAAAGGAAAATTAAAAAAATCCAGAAAATTCGAAAAAAAAAAAAAAAAATTCGAAAAAAATTGAAAAAATGAAAATAATTTGATACGATAACGCTCGTATTTATAAATTAGTTTGGATGAAACTAATTGTGTGTATTAAGCTCACCAATGCCTCGACCGAGTTCGTTGGCCAGCTTGGTCCGCCATCTTGTTTCAAGATGGCGGCCACGGAAAATTTTAAAACTAAAATAAATATACAAAAAAGTTTAAAAATCAAGTTTATTTTTTAATTAGGTGTTAGGACTTGATACAAGGATTCCAGAGCATTTTTTGTTTTACCTCTATCTTAAAAATTGGCTGAGATAGAGCAGTTTGAAATTCTAGGGTGGCTGACATTTTGAAACAAAACAGCACATTACAAAAAACCAACGATAAATTTATGGTCAATAATGGTCAAGCAGGTGCAATCCCGAATGAATACTCCGTGTTATTATAACTGTAACTTTGACTTCGAAATTTTGATACGTTGCATTTTCTATTTGTTGATATTTTTGAACTATGATTTACGCTAAGTGAAATGTTGTTGTTGAAGAGGGATTTTCCATGTAAATCCGAAACGTCCAATTTTAATATGTTTTTAATGTTTTATGAAAGTGTATTCTAATGTCTGTAATTTTAATGATTTTAATATAAATTTACAAGTTTTAGTGAACGCGATTTCTCGCAAATTATTTTCTTTCATTGTTGTAATCATTTTCCCAATCATACGCATAAAACTATATATTCATATCCATTAGCGCCAAATTCTCGCCAAACTTGGCGACAATTGGCGAAATCTCGCCAAATTTGGCGACAAAAATAAGTCTTCATAAATGAAGCCAACTTGGCTATAGCTCAATAATTTGGCGAATTTCTTATTCAAATTCAGTGTAAACGAATCTTTTGTAAACGGTTTCTTTGCATTTTAACTTGCTGTTTTCGAGTAACATTAGCTAAAATTTTAAAACGAAGATATAGGAAAGTTACCTTTTCCTGCCGGTACAGGCCGGAGGACTTTTTTATGAGTTGTCGGATGCAATCTATGTTTTGCATTAAATAAAGTAAAACATTGAAAAACAAATCCCACAGGATGGGGATAGTTTGTTTTAGATCTGGAGGCACGGCAGTGCCTCCGCCAAGTCGAGAGAGGACAGCGTACTTTTCTGGAAGCAACTCAGGGCACTTTTGACCCCCTCATATCTCCGCGCTGGAGTATCCCAAAAATTTGAAACTTCGTTTTTCTAGAGTATTTGGCACACAGGACCAAAATTTAAAATTAAAACTTTCTATCTTTTCTAGTTCAGACGATATATGAACTCAAACATTCGATTTTTTGTCACTCACTCACTCACTCGTTCACGCGTCATCAAAAAGATTGGGTAGATCCCGTAGCCCTAGAAACTTGACATTTGGAAAAAAGGTAGTGTCTAGGATACAAAGAAAGGAAAAAATTATAAAATCCGGAAAATTCGAAAAAAAAAAACATTCGAAAATTCAACAAATTCCATCAAAATTGAAAATTGAAAATAATACGATCTTGTAGTCTTAGGAACTTAAGATTCGGTGTGAAGGTAGTGTTTATCATCCAGAAAAAGAAAACATCAAAAACACCGAAAAAATCGAAAGCAAAATTGAAAAAATCGAAAATCGAAAAATATCGAAAAATTTCAAATAATCCGATTTTGTTGCGCTAGAAACTTGGAATTCGGAATAAAGGTAGTATTTAGGATGCAAAATAAGGAAAAATTAAAAATTCCGGAAAATTCGAAAAAAAAATTCGAAAAATTCGAAAAAAATTGAAAAAATTAAAATAATTTGATATTTTAGCCTTAGAAACTTAAAATTCGCAGTAAAGATAGTGTTTAAGATTCAGAATACGTTAAAATAAAAAACCAAATAAAATTCGAAAATAAAACAAAAAAATCGGAAAAATCGAAAAATAAGGAAAATTTGAAAATAATTCGATTTCATAGCGCTAGAAACTTGAAATTTGGAATAAAGGTAATATTTAAGATACTAAATAAGGAAAAATTCAAAAATATGGATAATTCAAAAATACCCATAAATTAGTGCAGACGCTATATGAACTCAAAGTTTCGATTTTTTGTCACTCACACACTCACTCACTCTCGCGTCATCAAAAAGATTGGGTATATCCCACAGCCACAGAAACTGAAAATTTGTAATAAAGCTAGCATTTCGGATACAAAGAAAGGAAAAAATATAAAATTCGGAAAATTAAAAAAAAAAAAAAACATTCGAAAATTCAAAAAAATCGAACAAAATTGAAATTTGAAAATAACACGATCTTGTAGTCTTAAAAACTTAAAATTTGGTGTGAAGGTAGTGTTTAGAATTCAGAAAAAGAAAACATCAAAAACACACAAAAAAAAATTGAAAATAAAATCGAAAAATCGAAAAAAATCGAAAAATTTCAAATAATCCAATTTTGTTGCGCTAGAAACTTGGAATTCGGAATAAAGGTAGTATTTAGGATGCAAAATAAGGAAAAATTAAAAAATCCAAAAAACTCGAAAAAAATCAAAAAATCGAAAAATTCGAAAAAATTTGAAATTTTTTTAAATAATTTGATCTTTTGCCTTAGAAACTTAAAATTCGCGGTAAAGATAGTGTTTAGGATTCAGAATAAGTTAAAATAAAAACGCAATAAAATTCGAAAATAAAATAAAAAAATCGAAAGAAATCGAAAAATAAGGAAATTTTGAAAATAATTTGATTTCATAGCGCTAGAAACTTGAAATTTGGAATAAAGGTAATATTTAAGATACTAAATAAGGAAACATTAAAAAATATGGATAATTAAAAAAAAAAAAAATCGAAAATTTAAAAAAACAAAATAGAAAGAAAGAAAGAAAAAGAGAGAAATTGAAAAAATTAAAAACACAACAAAAATTGAAAAAAAATTAAAAAAACGAAAAAAAAACGAAAATTTGAAAATAATTCGATTTTGTAAAGCTAGAAACTTAAAATTTGGAATAAAGTTAGTATTTAGGATACAAAAAAAGAAATAAATAAAAAATCTGTAAAATTCGAAAAAAAATTCGAAAATTTGAAAATTGAAAAAAATTTGATTTTGCAGCTTTAGAATTTAAAATTCGGCGTAAACTTATTGTTTAAGATACAGAAAAAGGAAAAATTAAAACACAATAAAATCGAAAATAGAATAAAAAACTCGAAAAAGATCGGAAATTTTAAAATAATTTGATTTTGTAGCTCTAGAAACTTAAAATTTGTAATAAAGGATACAAAATAAGAAAAAATTATAAAATCCAGAAAATTATAAAAAAAAATGCGAAAAAATCAAAATTTTTTTTTTTATCTTGTAGTCTTAGAAACTTAAAACTTGGTGTAAAGGTAGTATTTACTATTCAATAAAAGGAACAATTAAAAAATTCGAAAATAAAATCGAAAAATCGAAATATGTGTAAGAAATCGAAAATTCGAAAACAATTTGATTTTGTACTGCTAGAAACATTAGTTATAAGATAATTGTCCTATTAGCTAGTACAACGCCCCTAATTGTTTTATGTTATTTCCCCCGGATTATGGTTTTCTTTTCTTTCGTTTACGAATTTCGTTATAGAAAAGTTCCGCTATAGACTGGCTACGATATAGGCGATTTCTTTATAGACAGGTTTGTTTCCTTTCACATGTTGTACTCTATTTACTTCACATATGAAATATGGATTGTTAAATGATGTTAGCCCCACAAAAATTTTCACAGCTCCCCCTACCCTCCCGACATTACTGGCTGGTTATGGCTTAATAGTCCTTTATAAATAAAATCATGGTGACTCTAAGATTCACTTGATTTATCTCTAAATTGAACCTAAATGATCCTAAGAAGACGGATTAAGTAATACTATATTGGCATGACAATCAGGTAACTTAGAATTAAAATCGGAAAATCAATAAATTTATAAAAAGTCGAAAATTTGAAAATAATTCGATTTTGTAGTCCTAGAAGCTTGACATTTGGCAGAAAGGCAGGGTTTTGTACACAAAGTAAGGAAAAATTAAAAAATCCGTAAATAATAAAAAAAAAGTCTAAAAAAAAAACGAAAATAAACCATCGAAAAAAGGAATATAGTTTGATTTATTGGAAATTTCCGGAAATTTTAATTTTGGCTTTCTTTTTATACTAAAAAGTTCTTTTATGTTAAATATCAAGTATCTAGGGCTGCGAGTTATATCTCAGATGCATAGCGCCTATCCTGGAAGCAATTGAGAGTACTTTTGACACTCCCCCTCCCATAATTTAGTGCTTGCCTAGGAACCTGAAATCTCTTTTTATCTACAATACTTTGCAAACGAAACTAAAGCTTTAGTTTTTTGATACCTGTAAATAATAGAGACAGAGTGTGGGCTTAGCGAAAATCAGTGGATGATCTCCAAAAAGAACCCAAAATCAAGAAAAGGAGGGTTACTTACAAAAAGAAGTGAAATCTCATCAAAAAGTCACCTGTAAAAAATGCAGCCAAGTCTCGTAACTCATTTACCGTAAAAAGTACTGAGATCGTATAAAGCCAAGTTTAACTATCTTATTAACTCTGAAATTTTCATTCACAAAATCACTCCTAGTCTCTACATCTTTAGTTAATTATTATTTTGTGACTTGGCAATTACGCAGCACAGGGAAGTTATTACACCTTACTATGTTATGGGATGGGATGGGATAATTTAACTAAAGCAAATTATATACGCACAGGGAAGTTATTACACCTTCATATGTTATAGTATTATTTGATTAAGACTAACTATATACATCACATTCTCGTGCTACGTAATTGCCAAGTCACAAAATAATAATTAACTAAAGATGTAGAGACTAGGAGTGATTTGTGAATGAAAATTTCAGAGTTAATAAGATAGTTAAACTTGGCTTTATACGATCTCAGTACTTTTTACGGTAAATGAGTTACGAGACTTGGCTGCATTTTTTACAGGTGACTTTTTGATGAGATTCCTATTACAAAAAAAGTGTATTATATCATCTCTTAAAGTTGTGATCATCTTTCTTATGATATCCTATATACAGATGTGAATTGTATCTAGTACAAAATTTATGTATGAATTTATGTTATCACTTTAGCATAATTCAAGAAAATTTTCTATGGATATATATAGATCCCCCCCCCCCCCCCTCCTCCCAGTCCTAGAATAATACTTGCCTCGTTGCCCTAGATAGTCTCAGTCGAGCTATTTAAAAAATATATCGAAACTGTTTCAATAGTTCCCGAGAAAAAGACGCTTTAATATCAACTGATTTCCTTTGGACTTAGTATTTTTATCCCCTTAACTCACCTCACCTCACTAGACCTTTTTGCTGTGCCATTAAGTGGGCGTAATATTGAAAAATGTGACAATAACTTTTACATCGCGTATCTATAATTCGTTATATCAGAACTCCTTTCGGGAAAACAACCTTTTTAATATTTAAACAAATAAAATTAAAAATTAAATACGTAAAGATGTTAAAAAAAAAAAAAAAAAAAAAAAAAAAAAAAAAAAAAAAAGCGGACGATATCTAAATGACGCTTTTGATCTGAAAGTGGTAATTCAGTGAAAAGTCATACATACCTGCCAGTTTACGGAAAGCCAAGTTCTCTTAGAAAATACAGGGGGGGGAAAAAAAGGATATATTTATTAAGTCTTTAATATAGAACTCAATTACCTAGTGGAGAAAGGGAGGAAATGAAAATTTCTCCCCTGAACCCTCCGTGGAAGACATTTCTTAGTTCTGATTTTCTTTATTCGTTCGTGTATTAAAAATAAATAAATAAATAAATAAAAATAAACAGGAGTTCGGGGGGGAGGGAGCTTAACCTCCCTGATGAGAAAAATATTTAACTCTTTCAATTTTTCATTTTGAATCAAAGCCGGTAACAACAACTTTTACATCACGTTTCTGTAATTTGCTTCAAAACGCCTTTCTAAAAACAACTTTTTTGATAAAGTTCAAAATAAAAATAAATAAAATAAATAAACATAAAAAAAAAAGGTTAAAAATGTGAAAGATATCTAAGCGGCGTCCTTGATCTGAAACTCTTATTTCAATGAGAAGTCATATATACCTGCCGTCTCTGTCAAGTTGTTCTCAGGGAAAATACAATGAAAAAGATGGGGATATATTTATTTGGTCTTTAATATAGAACTCGGTTCCCTTGTGGAGAAGGGGAGGGAAGGAGAAATTCCCATGAACGCAGTGGATTGAAAATCAAGTGTCGTGTTCTTTGGAGACACCTGTGTGGGAAATTCTTCGTGTCATATGAGAAGGGTTTTGGCATCGTCGAACTATTTGAATCGGTTCTTGAATTAAAACACGTTTTCCAGTTGCTTACAGCCATGAAATATTTTCCTCCTGTATATATATAAAAGTTTCAGGTGTTTCAGCTCTAATTCCAATAAACTGCTTTGAACACCTGATCATGTGATTGTGTTGCATGCAAGGGCAAGGAAAGGGGAGGGATAATGCCCTCTTTGGATTTTTAAACTTAATTAACTTAGATTTTCTCTCATGATTTTGGGAAAATAAAAATATAAATTAAAAAAAAACTTTATTCTTCTCAAGTGATTCAAAATAATTAAACATTAAGAGAAAAGGAGCCACGGATTTTGGATCCACAATATATTTTTTTTTAACACGTGAACATAAATAAATAAATAAACGTTGAATTAAAACGTATGTTGCGGAGGAGGGGGGGGGGGGTCCAGGAGGGTGCAGATCCCCCTTGAATTCCCACAAAACCTTCCCAAAAACTTCCTAGTTATTTTTTCTCTTATTGTTTAATTATCTTATGTGACTTTGTACTTTGTATGAATATATATATATATATATATATCATCAGAAATAAAGAAAATTTTGTTAATTAAATTCCAAAATCCAGGGAGTGTTACACCGTCCGCACTCCTCATTGACGATGTCCATATTACCCACTGTCTTTTCTAGAGTAATATTATTGTATTTTTGATGTTGCTATTAGATTGTTTACTATAATTATATATATATTTTTAAAACTTTTTTTATTAAGCTGTTTCTGACCTTACCGAAACCGCTTCGCATCCTACGCCACCAAAAGCCTCACGGGAACAAATTCTCCAAAGGGAGAATTAAAACAGTAATTTATTTTTTCACCGAGGGGAAGGTTGTCCCCTGGACCCCCCGTTTAAAATAGTTTTTAAATACATGAACGTAAAATAAAAGCAGATCTGACAGTTGAGTTCCACGACAAAAGTTTGGTTATTCTTTCTCTTAGCGTTTAACTAAATTAAATCACTTGTTAAAAAAAAAAAAAAAAAAAAAAAAAAAATTTCAAAATCATCAGAGAAATAGAATATTTAGTTAATTAAATTTCAACATCAAAGGAGGGGCAATTCCCCCCTACCCTGCCGCCTCCCTGTTGACGCCTGTGATTGCTAGATACTATTGTTTACAATAATTTAAAGAAACAGGTACAGAAAAAACGAGGATCGCTTGCACAAGCTTCTACTTTTTAAAATTGTGTTTCATAATTACAGCAGATCTAAATTGCCCTATTTTATTTTTATTTATTATTTATTATTATTATTATTTTGCAGTAGCTGTTTTTAATTTAAGATATATTAAATAATTTAATTTATATATTAAATCTGTCTTCCCTCAGCTGTTTCTGACCTCACCGAAACCGCTCGCATCCTACGCCACTGCAAGCCTTATGAGAGCAAGTTCGAGAAATCCACTCAGTTGTTCCTGCCTTCGACACGGCCCCCCTGCATCGACCGCCTCTACAATGCAGCCAACCCGACACCGGTCTCCGTCATCTGCACTATCGACAAGTACCGGACCGATGGACTCAGTTCCTCGGAACTGTTTATGGTCACACCCATCCTGGGCGGAGAGAGAAAGAGAAAACATAAGAAGTACTTGGACATCGAAACAAGGAAGGTCTGTATTATTTTTTGCCCCTGATATAGCATTTAAAATATATATTTAAAACGCCGAATCAGTGGTGTATCAATTCAAAAATTATGGGAGGTGCTCAAGCAGTTATTTTGAAACAAATCGAATAGGGTTAATAAAATATTTAGGAGAATAATTAATCGTTCAAACTAATTCAAGGATTCACCATTAAATTATTTTAGTTAGATAAAAGATTTAATAATCTGAAAATTGAAGAGAGTTGCGATTATCACATTATGAAACAACAGGGGGTTAGGGAGGCGGCAACCCCCCCTCCCCCCGCCCCCACTTTAAAAGTTTTCACGGAAAATAAACAGTCTTCGAGTATCTGTGCATGCAATTATATAAATCTACTAAAAAAAAAAGTATGACCCTGATTTGTGCTTTTTCTTGTCCTGTATCCTGGCCGCCTTCTTGTTAGCTTTTGCTTCCTGCCATAGTGAATTATTACTGAACTAGTGCTAACACAAATTTTTAACTTATTTTTTTTATTAAACTTTTTTAATAGCTCCAGTAACTACAGCTATACTTTCAGTCAATCCCCTTATCATTTTTTAATCTTCATATTCACTCATTTATATTCTAATCCTAATTTTAACTTCTTTATTTTATTTATTTATTTTTATTTTATTTTATTTATTTATTTTTTGCATACTTATTAATTTAAATATTAATTTTAACTTATACTTTTATTAAATTCTTAAATGTTAAATCATTCTTTTCTTTTATAGTAGTTTTAAACTACAGTTTTACCTTACCCAATGGCTCACAATATAATAAGACATATCATCAATAGACTGGGCGTAGTTGACAGCAACTAGGAAGCCCCTCAATGCTGCTCCACTGTTCAGCTGTTCAGCAATTATATTTCCCGCGACCTAGACCAACATAGGATCATATGTTGGTCTAGCCCGCGACAATTAAAGTCGAAGAGCATTAGTCTCCGTCATCTGCACCATCAACAAGTGCCGGATCGATGGACTCAGTTCCTCGGAACTATTCAGGTTCATGCCCGTCCTGGGCGGAGAGAAAAAATGAAGCAAAATACTTGGGCATCGAAACTAGAGAAGCCTGTATTGTTGTTACTGGGTTACTGCTATTATCAGTGGCCTGCCTAGCAATTCAAAACTTATGGGAAGAGCTCAAGTAGTCATTTTAGAATAAATTTAAGAGCATTGAAAAATTGAAATATCCCCTCCCTCGGAAGGTTTGATATTTTATGCATTTTAACACTTTGTTGACCGGTCACGTGTTTGTTTCACCAACATCATTCACTAAGAGTGCTTTTTAGTGATGGGCATAACGATTATTTTGATTATTCGAATGAATCATTCGGGCATACGCAACATAAAAAAAAAAAAAAAAAGTTTCTGCAGAAACTTTTTTTTTTCAAAATTTCTGGTAGTAATTGAATAAAAAAAGATTTGAAGTTTGACAGATATGCTTCTGCACATGCCCGAATGATTCATTCGAATAATCAAAATAATCGTTATGCTCATCACTACACCCACCCTCCAGGAGCCACAGAAATCCATTCCGGAGAAAAAAAATGTCTGAATTCAACTCTGCAGTCTTGTATACTTCACGGGTTAAGATACCCAAAATGTTCTCAATTGGGTTTAAGGCTGCTCCTAAAAAAATAAAAATAAAATAAATAAATAAATAAACATTTTTCTGCGCTCAACAACGCGAAACTTTCTGACTTATTTTTACGCGTAATAGCATGAAACTTGCAGGCATGATTATTGAAGTGATTTGTAATCGAACAATATTTTAATTTTTCGATAAATGATTTACAATGTAAGTTCTAAGCGATTGTCGTCTCAGGAACCAGGAGAACAGTTTTTTTCCCTTTCCAGGAGCGTTGTCGCGTCCAGAAATTCAGTTCAAAACGACAGCATTTTCTGGAAGATCTCCTGCCTTTACAAAAAAAAGTGGGAAAACCTGTTCGATTACACAATTTCTGAATAAGAAAACCTGCCAATTTCACGAGTTTGATAATAAAAATGAATTTAAAAATGTTTCAGAAAGTAGGCAGTTTGTATTTCAGATCAGTCTCCTCATCATTTGAAATCTTCCTCTCCAATGTGAAACCTATGGGCTTGGAATGCATCCGTATTTTTCAAATTCCTCATCAGAAAATTCAAAAATTTTCACTTCTTTTTTTCTGTATACTGTTCGTGAAAGATGTTTATTTCTTTTTTCTTTGACGAAAAATTTCTAAAATATATTCTTAACATTCTGACACACATTTTAAACACTTTCTGACACATATTTTAAATTTTAAACGTTAAAATCTAAATGAAGCTGACGAGTTGGAAATAAGAATTTAACATTTAAAATAAATCTATTTTAGAAATATTTTGTCAAATAAAAAAGAAAGAAACATTCTTCAGGAAGAAAACATACAGAAAAACAAGGTTAAAAATTTTCATTTTTTGAGGTGAAATTTGAAAATTGTGGATGCATTCCAAGGTCATAGGTTTAAATTAGAGAAGAGGATTTACGGTCGAATGAAAAAATAAAAAGGTCTGAAAAAAAAAAAAAAATAGGAGCGATAGATAATAAATGTAGCTACCCCTATATGTGTTTGTACTTGTCTTAAGAAGCTACTTCACTCATGTGAAAACATGCGCTCGCTAATGTTAATCCTATGGGAGAACTTTTAAAAAATATGTCGTTTGCATTGCAATATACTTAAATGACTTTTTTTTTTTTTTTTTCAGCTCCTATAATAAATAAGAGTTTTTGAAATCTGTACACGCTGTTTATGTTGTAAACACATTTTATATGCAAGATTTATGCGATAAAATATAAAAATATATAACTATAAAAAATAATTATTATTTTGAAAATAATCAATGAAGCGTTTCTAATTAGCATAAAAACAGGTTTAAAATGTGCTTTTTAAGTTAAGTTGAATTATTTGTAAGTAAAGATAAAAATATATACTCAAGGCATAATTCATAACCTATTTTATTATTATTCTGTTGATCGAAATATTTTTTTCCTCTAAAGAGAAAGGTAAATTTATAGTATAGTACATATAGCAGTATTTTTTTTAATGGATTAAAGGTGTTTTTAAAAATAATGATCTAAAATGAAATGATCTAATATCCTCAAAACCTCTGATCCCAATCTGTGCGGATTTGAGAGAGTGTGATTGCCATGGAGGGAGATCTTCCTTCGTTGTGCTTGCTTCGCTTTGCAGTGCTGCCATCTTCGGGAAGTTCACTCTAACAAAACTGTGAAAGACAATAACTGTATTATCTACAGTATTTGTTATGTTAACAAAGCTGTGTCTAACAATTTATTAAAACCAATGCGCTTTTTAATAAGAAAAAACGTATAATACTGTAAGTTAATCAAAATTGCACTATTCTTTACAATAGCTGTTTCTTGCTACTCTCTATACAATTTTACAAATTTTTAATCGGAATCTAAATTTCAGCGATTTTTTCCCATTTTTTTCTGAGTATCAACATTAAGCCATTATTTGTATATATAAAAGTATATACAGTCGGACCCGGTTAAGACGCTCACGGTTAATACGCAATCCCGCTTAATACGCGGATTTTTCCCGGTCATTCGAATAGTGCCCATAAGACTAATGTAAAAATATCACGTTTAAGAGGCTACTTCACTTAGACGAAAACAACCGCTCGCTAATGTTATTCCTGTGGAAGAAATATTTTAAGATATCTCGTTCGCATTTCAATATTTATAAATGATTTTTTTTTCCTTGCATTGGATAGCTGAGGTCAATCTCTATGCACGCTCCTTTGTACTTTTTCGATTACAGGTTTTTTTTTTATTATTATTAAGATACTTTCACTTTCGGAACCGGTTTCGAGAGTGAAAGTATCCTCAATAAAAAAAAAACTGCAACAAAAATCGAAAAAGTACAAAGGAGCGTGCATAGAGATTGACCTCAGCTATCCAATGCAAGAAAAAATAATTTAAAAATATTGAAATGCGAACGAGATATATTAAAATATTTCCTCCATAGGAATAACATTAGCGAGCGGGTGTTTTCGTCTGAGTGAAGTAGCCTCTTAATATGCGAACAGTTACTACGCGATCCCGCTTAATACGCCATAAAGTTTCGGCACCTTTTGAGACAAAAAAATGCGAGTTCATAGACCAAGATGAGAATTTCTTCTCTCTTTGCAAATTTAGAGGGATTTTTATTCAGATATTTACCACTATTTCGGAATAGTAATTTTCGTATTATGTAATGACAGCTTAATTAAATCAAATGTTATTAATCGGAAACAGCGGTAGATATTTCAATACATTACTCATTATCACAAGTACTACATGCAGTTTTAATATCTGGGTTGTTCTGCAAATATTTCATATTTTTGGTATATGTTAAATAAAAAGGCTAGCAGTAAAATTACTTTTGTTGTTTATTTTTGGTGTAACGTATTAATTGACAATAAAGTCATATTTGAATCTATTTTTTCAGTTGTTATTTCAGTCAGTCCTATAAAAACAGTCAATGAGTTAAGTTTGAATACAGTTAAATTTTAATCTAAATAAGGATAAAAGACACAATTTTCAATACTAAACATATAAACGAAAGTTATAAAGTTCATTGGAGTGGATTATATGTGTAAATAAGCTCATTTCTTCAACATTATGTAAATCATGTTTAATACGCGATCCCGCTTAATACGCGACTTTTGTGCAGTCGATTGAAACGCGTCTTAACTGGGTTCGACTGTATATCATAAATAGTAAAAACTTGTTAAGATACAGTTGCAATTTTTTTTTTTTCAAAAAATAATTTAAAAAATATGCAATAATGGGTAATGCTGAAAGTGTTTGAGATACAAATTTCGAAATGGACTTTTTTTTTTCATACATTTTTCATTACAGTTATCACTTTTGTGAATTAAAGTAAATGTTGCTATATGTATTCTTGTTTATTTTATTAGCCTGCCAACTTCTCTCTTGCGAAAACGAAGCAAGATGCAGTGCAGTCTGGCAGTTCTTCCCTACCAAATATGGTGTCGCCACCTATGGCCTATACTTTAAAACAAAATGAAAATCTGGAATTGGAACGTTTGCCTTCACCCGAAGAACAAGCGATGCTCATGTCTTTGGAATATCCGTCCACAGTTGTACCAGTTGATACAAGTGGTTCAAGTTTCAGCAAAATGTCATTGTTAAGGAAGTCACTTATGCATGTAGGTTTTCCAATATTAAGTTTCAAACACTAGTAAATGCAACTTCTTATTTATGTGATTTTTTATGAATTATTGAAATATGAATTTTTATGAGATTTTTTATTTTTTATGATGATCAGAATCTTAATCAAATACTGAACCATTATTATTCTTTAACCTTTTCAGTAGTACACCAATGTATATACTTTTTTTTCTGTAGCTTAGGGGGTATCTCCATATATATGCGTTTTCATACATTAATGAACAGTAGAGACGTATGTTACGATGATGTTATGACAAATTAAACGTAATCTATTAAAAGAGTAAAACAATATACTTTGTTGTGTGGATACAATGCATTTATTTTGTAAAATCTTTTTTACTTGCTCGATCACAGTGCTCGATGCAATACAAAAAAATCCCTGACGGCTCGGCCTACAGGCAGAGGTAGATTTCGAAGACGCAAACCGTGGGGCGCCTGTTTCTCGGGAATTGCGGAAGAAATGACCTTTTTGCGATGATGCGGCAGTTGGAACCGGCTACTTCGAAACCTAACTTCGTGCAGGCGGAGCCAGCAGGATTTTTATTTTAATTTTAATTTATTTTTTATTTATTATTTATTTATTTTTTTTGCTATAAGAGTTGGTCCTATAAAAAACTTGTCAGTATAAAAGTTTTAGATAATATTAAGAGGATTTATAATAAATTTAAGCGGATTTGAAATCTTGGGAATTGACGAAGTTATGACGAAGGAATTTTTTTCTTCTAACCCCCCCCCCCCCGCCCCTTAAGGCAATTTTTAATTATATCAAAAATCTGTCATACATAAATTTTCGGCCCTTCTCCTAGAAGTAATAATAACTTCAAACGGATTCGATACGTATCATAATTAGAGATCGACCGAAACCTAAACCTAAATCGAATTTCGGTGATCTTCTGACTTTCGGCCGTAATCGAAACCGAAACCGAAAGTGTCAAAAAAATTAAAAAACTGATTAATATATACATAACTGCATATAATTATTAATTAATTATTAACAAATAATTATTAATTATTTAATAACAACTAATTATGTTACTAATTAATTTATTAATTAAACTTGTATTGAACCACATTTCTAACAAACAAAGTTTCAAACAAAAATGAAACATAAATAATACAACTTTTATATTTTATCATTTTATAACAACCAACTTTTGAAATTTAAAATTCTAATAACAACTAACTTTTAAAATTTACACCGCTCAAAAGAATTTATAAATTTGTTTTAATTTAAAACGATCTCTCTTAAGATTTATGTTTTATATAGACCTCTCAAGAAAACATTCATGAATGTAGAACTTTTGTCTAAATTGATGCGGGATATTGCATTTACTTTGCTATGCATGTTACTTGAACAATATTTTGCATAGGTACGGCAGTATACATAATTATTAATTAAGCGTTAATTTTATTAAAAATGAATTTAAATAAAAATTATTTATGGAAATTAATTAATTAAATATAAGTTGTTATAAACATATAAAAATAATATAAAAATAATGTAATTTAAAATAATGTATTTAATCAATATTATTAATATCTTTTATGCACCCATATGTGCGTTTTTTTACAAACAGGAGTTCATTTGGGAAGGTTAGGGGGGGGGGGGAGGAAGTTTCCCCTCAAAGAATGTGATAAGAAAGTATGAGTCATTATAGGTTAGTTTAAGTAAAAGGCACAAAAGCTAAAATAATTTATTCAATTTGACTAAAAAAGGAAAATTAGCATTAAGACAACATCATTTTAAGCCTAGAAATTATTAATTATAAACTTTATTTTCCATCTCAATATTCTCAAAGTGAGATAGGTTTAGGATTATTTTGTATTTTAAATATATATATAAGGATAAAAATGCAACAGTTGTCAATTTTGTTTTAGGATATGAAGGTTCAAAATAAATTTTTGCTCACTCACCGCTTCCCCTCCTCCTCCCCCCAAAAAAACTTTGCCACTCCCTGCCTCCCTAAGAAAGTATTAAAATGGCACCCCTGTTTGAAAATTTTATATCCGGTGCCAAGCTGACTCTCTGTACCTCTATCCAAAACTGTTTATTTTCATATAAAATAAAACGTAATTAATTTATCAATAAGACAGAAATAGTTTCCAATTATACGAATTTCATCTAATAAAAAATATTTTAAGTATACATACCTCGATACATCTTTTGTAATAAATTTCGTAAATCTTCATGTTTTTTAACAACACCTTTCTCATATAGCATTCGAAACAATCTGGGCTTTCATAGTAAAAATTTTCTATTACTGTTAAGTTTGCTGCATTTAAAGATCACGTGATAAGCGTCTTTTAAGTTTAGTCATATATGCATTGCTTGGTTTATAATTTACACTCGCATCATGAATCAGTCATGACGGATAATGATAAACAGTGGAGTTCACAGCAATAAACAGTGTCTCATTTAAGCCGATACAACTCATACCAATGAGTAAAGTTGAAAATTTCAGAAAGAAGGAACGAGATTTTGAAATCCAGACAGTTTCGGTCGAGTTTCGGTCAGGCCGAAATTTTGGCAGCAGTTTCGCCGAAACCGAATATTCGGCGAAAGTCCGTTTTTGCGCCGAAACCGAAACCGAAATTTCGGTCGATCTCTAATCATAATTAAGAAATTATGGGTTTTTTTCTGTTTTCACAAAAAGCCCCCTCCCCCCACATCCCCCCCTGGTTCGATTTTGCTCATTAACGAACTTGACCGAGATTTTATGCCTCTTGATTTTATGTATCAGTTTCGAAAAGATGCGGGAGTTGGAACCGCCTACTTCGAAAAATAACTTGTTTGCAGGCGGAGCCGGCAAGGATTTTTTTGTTTTTAATTTTTTTTTGCTATAACGGTTGGTCCTATAAAAAACTTGTCAATATAAAAGTTTTACATAATATTAAGAGGATTAATAATAAATTTACGCGGATTTGATATCTTGTGAATTGACGAAGCTATGATTTTTTTTTCTTCTAAAATCCCCCCCTTTTCCCCCCTTGGGGCCAATTTTAATTATATCAAAAATCTGTCATACATAAATTTTCGACCCTTTTCCTAGAAGTAATAATAACTTTAAACGGATTCGATACATATAATAATTAAGAAATTATGGGGGGTTTTCTGTTTTCACAAAAAGCCCCCCATACCCCCCCCTTGGTTCGATTTTGCCCATTAACGAACTTGACCGAGATTTTATGTCCCTTGATTTGATGTATCAGTTTGGAAGAGATTTATGCAGAATTTTTACAGTTATCGTGGTCATAAAAAAGTGACATAGATAGATAGATATATAAAGTTTTGAACTGGGGGTGGTTTTGGGTTCTGGGAGTCATGATCGGCGTAGATCTGCAAAAATTTTTCAAAATTTCCAACTTAGGTGAGAATGTAATAGGTAGTACTTCTTACGAAATCTACCTAAAACGTACGCCTTAAAATGTTAAAAAAAAAAAAATGAATAACAAAAATCTTTTTTTATGCATTTAAAGGAATATTTTTTTAGTGAATTGAATACAATATAGGCTTTGAAATAATAAGACTTTGAAAGTTGGATGCTAAATGTGTAAATACTAAAATAAAAGAAAACGCAAACAGCCAGCATGAAGTTAGCATTACAGCAATTTCAAAGTTTCATAAAAAAAAAAAGTTCTTTCAAGAATGAAAAAGAAAATGTGTGAAACACAGCATCAGTAATGCACATGCTTGGGCACTTACGTTTTTGCTGTTTCTCATCGTTTCTTTGAATCTGAAAAACAGGCTCTTTCTATCAGATTTGCGGTGACCTAACAGATTACCAAGCAGCCATATAGTCATTTTTTTTCTTTTTACATATTTATATTATTTACTAGTTTACCGCCCGGTTCATCTTTTTTGACAAACCAGGCAAGTGCACAAAACGTGGGGAAAAAAATAAAAATAAAAAATCTGAAAATTTAAAAATTGTTACACGAATTCCGAAAAAACTGTATTGAAAAGAGAGCAAATTTTAAAATATTGGTCTAGAAGATTGAAACCGGATTCCTTTTATTAATGTGGGAAAATCGCTGTAAATCGTGAGACGACGCTAAATATCACATAAAAAATCGCAGAGGATAAAATTTACTATATTAGGCAAAAATATTGAAACAAAATTCCTTTTCCAAATGTCAAAAAATCGCAAAAAAAAAAAAAAAAAAAAAAAAAAAAAATCACATAGAAAAATTCGCGAAAAATTCAAAAATTGCTCTACGAATTCTGAATAAACTTCAATGAAACTTACACGAATGTCTAAAGTAGGCGCGAAACGTACAAAAATGCTACAAAACGCAGAAACTTACACCAACACGATCGCAAAACAAATCGCAAAAACAAACATTACCATATTAGGTTAAAAGTTTGAAACCGAAACCTTTTTACGAATGCCAAAAAATCGTAGCGGAAAGCGAAAAAACACTTTAAAAAATCGCATTAAAAATCAATAAATATCAAAAATCGCAGAGGACAAAATTTACTACATTAGGCTAAAAGTTTGAAACCGAATTCCTTTTACGGATGTCAAAAAATCGCCACGAAACTCGAAATAATGCTAAGAATCGTATTAAAAATCGCTAAAAATTCAAAAATCACAGAGGAGAAAATTTACTGTATTAGGCTAAAAATTTTAAACCGAATTCCTTTCACGAATATAAAAAAATTGACCTAAAACGCCAAAAAAAAAAAGCTAAAAATCGCAGAGAACAAAATTTGCTATAGTAGGCTAAAACAATGTAACCAGAATTCGTTCACGAATGTCAAAAGATAGTCGCGAAAAAACAAAATCGCATTAAAAATCACTGAAAACAAAAAAAATCGCGGCGGTAAAAATTGACTATATTAGGCTAAAAGTTTGAAACCGAATTCCTTTTAAGGATGTCAAAATATCGCCACAGAACTCGAAATAACGCTCAGAAACACATTAAAAATCACTGAAAATTCAAAAATCATGGAGGACATATTTACTGTATGGCTAAATGTTTGAAACTGAATTCCTTTCCCGAATGTCAAAAAATCGTCCTGGACGCGAAAAAAATCTAAAAATCGCTAAAAATTAAAAAACTGCAGCGAACAAAATTTACTATAGAGTGCACTAAAACATTGTAAACTGGAATTCGTTCACGAATGACAAAAAATCGTCGCGAAACGCGAAAAAACGGTAATAATCGCACTGAAAATTCAAAAATCGCAGAGGACAACATTTACTGTATTAGGTTAAATGTTTGAAACCAAATTCCTTTCATGAATGACAAAAAATCGCCCTGAAACGCTAAAAATTCAAAAAACACAGAGAACAAAATTTACTATAGTGGGCTTTAAAATTTAACCAGAATTCGTTCGCGAATGTCAAAAAATAGCTGTGAAACACTAAAAAGCAGTAAAAATCACATTGAAAATCACTAAAAAAAAAAAAAAAACCACGGTGGTCAAAATTGATTACATTAGGCTAAAAGTCTGAAACCGAAATCCTTTTACGGATGTCAAAAAATTGCCACAGAACTCGAAATAACTCTAAGAATCACATTAAAAATCACTGAAAATTCAAAAATCGCATAGGACAATATTTACCGTATTAGGCTAAATGTTTGAAACTGAATTCCTTTCACGAATGTCAAAAAATCGCCTTGGAACACCAAAAAAATCTAACAATTCAAAAATCGCAGAGAACAAAATTTAACTGGTGTGCTAAAACATTGTAAAATTGAATTTGTTCACGAATGTCAAAAAATCGTCGCAAAACATGAAAAAACAGTAAAAATCGCATTGAAAATTACAAAACAATCGTGGTGGTCAAAATTGACTACATTAGGCTAAAAGATTGAAACTGGATTGATTTTTACGAATGTAAAAAAATTGCAGTGGAACGCGAAAAAACACTAAAAATCACATTGAAAATCAGATTTAAAATCATTAAAAATTAAAAAATTGCAGAGGACAAAATTTACTATGTTAGGCTAAAAGTTTGAAACCAAATTCCTTTTACCAATATCAAAAAAATAGCCGCAAAATGCAAAAAAATCTCTAAAAATCGCATAAAACTCATGAAAAATTCAAAAATCGCTGAACAAATTCCAAATAAACTTTATTGAATCTTGTAAAGAGAACAACATTTGCTATATTGGGCTAAAAGATTGAAACCAGATACCGTTTACTAATGTGGAAAAATCGCCGCACAATGTTAAAAAACACTAAAAATCACATACAAAATTAAATTTAAAAAAATCTAATCAAAAAAGCAAAAATCGGGCTTCGATGTGTATAACTATAGATATAGAGGTACCTTCCTGCTAAATTTTGTAAATGCATGTGCAGTAGTCTCTTCAGAACAAGGCACACACACAAACTTCTGTCTTTATTATTATAGATAATATTAATATTATTAATCATAAAAATACATTGGTACCAATACCAATACAAAATCTACCAATACCAATACAAAATCTATAATGGAACCATAATTGTCCTACTACCATAGAAGTCTAGTGTTTTCCAAAACAAATCAAATTAATCTAATACACCTTTCTATTTATAAGTAAATTCCATACGTTGATCATTTGCACAAAATGTTCAATCTCAGATTTGAAATATGTGTCTCTTTCTCTTAGAGTATAGAATTAAAATATAGTTTATTTTCAATTAATATGAACCAACTACTTCAAGTGCCCAAGTAGTGCTTGGTTTGCTCAGATTTACTACACTCTACTGCCTTCAATGAAGCTTTGAAAGCAACATGCTAAATTTAGTCTCACTATTTGTTCTTTCCTTTGCAATGGTTATTAGAAATTACATATTTGTCACAGAGCAGCTATTTTTGTATTTATTTCATAAATGTTTTAGATAGATACTTTTATTTGCATAAATCTACTTTTGTTGTGGCACTGGTGTTTATATAAAAACCAGGAGTGTAGTGGAGGGTATACACAGGTATATTCTGTGTACCTTCTGGATTTTTCTAAAAAGCTCCATTTACCTCCAAAAAAAAAAAAATCTTAGTGTATACTCTAACTATGAACATTCATGACTCTAGCATGTACTCTCAGCATATAGCGTATACCCTCTGTTTTTTTTTTTATGACTGCAACACTGATAAAATCTATTAAAAGTAAACAAATGATGTTTGTTAATTTTTCTTCAATCATTTGGTTTTGGCAGTTTATCATAAAAATGTTTCTTTTCTATTTCAGGCTGATTTTATCATCAAACGGAAAAAGAGTAAGAGAAAATCGAAACGCCGCCATACTTTTTGTGAAGGTCAGAATCGAGAAATTGAAGAAGCCATTCGCAATGTCACGAATTCTTCTTGCCAAACAGATGATCTGCTGGATACTACTGTTTCATCATCAACTAGTATTAATCGGACATTATCGAAACGAAGATCTAGATCAGCTTTAGACAACTCCAGGAGAAAAACACTATTAGACGAGCTAGATTCTTTTCAACATGATTCTAAAGACTCGGCAACAGAAGATGACAAAGAAAAGTCGCCAGCCAAGGTTATTTTGGAAGAAAATTTTATAAATTATATTTATTTTATATTATACATTATTGATTGGGTTATCATTTGTGAAAAAGTCCGGTAGCTCAGTGGTCAGTACATTCAGCTTCTTCACTACACGTCCGAGATTTGCCTTCGGACTTGTAGGTTTGGTTCGCTCAATCTTTCATCCCTTCAGGGGTGATAAAATGAGTGCCAAGCATTGGGAACTAAACACTGGGGATTCCACCATTTCATGTTAGGCTAACCACCTGACTGGGAACTGAGACATATGCTGTATATCATTTCAAGGCCCATGGTAAAAAAAAAAAGCAGAAATGGGCCAAGAACCTTAATGAATTGTAACATCACAGGCCAAGATCTTTAATGGATTGCAGTGCCGCAAAGTTTAGTTTTAGCAGTTTATCATTTGTGAACATGTTTGTTACCATTTAAATTTATTTTTTCTACAAAATATAGTTATTTTTTCAAACACAAGAAATATATATACAGTCGAACCTCGTTAATGCGAACACTCAAGGGGAAACTTTTTTTGTTCGTGTTAAAAGTAGTTTGTGTTATCTGAACTTAAATACATTACATACAACTGGACGGGGCAATCGGATTGGAAACAGTTCGTGCTAAAAGTAATTCGCGTTAAGCGTGTTCGTGTTAACAAGGTTTGACAGTATATATAAAAGAATATATGTTATTCATTTCAAACACTGGGATTTGATTGGAAAAGTAATGAACTTTAATAAAAAAATTTTAATACAATAATAATGGAAAACGATAAATTTTTCTCTTTTTTATTTGTTTCAGTAATACACAGAGAACTCAGTTTTAATTCTGATGTCTTTTCGTCTCTAGGTTACTATCACAAAAGATAATCTGTTTTACTAAATTATTATTTTCAAAAAAATGTCTTTTTATTATGGTAGCTTCTAGTAGGTGTGGTTCAAATATGTCTCCTATAGGAGAACCTAAAGTAATGATTCTATCAGATGAGCTAATGGAAAAGGATATTCTGTTTCAGTATCCCCTTTTCAGCTAGAAAATAGGTGATTCCACAGATTTAATGTGCACATACATACATCACATACGCACATTTAAGTTCAGAGTCAAGGCTCAGAACCTTCTACTTACAACTTGAATGTGTCAGCCATTCATCTAGTATAACTTCTTTTTCTTTTTTTAATTTTGTGTATGTGTGTGTGAATAGTGAAAGATAGACAGAGAGATATTCTTTTTCAAATCTGTTTTGTGAATTTTGATTTTCTCAGATTTCTCATGAAACTATTGATTTGGATTAATTGTAAATTGTAAAGTTTAAAGTTACGAACTAGATATCCACAACAAATAATTGAACAAACAGATAATATTATTCTGGCGATCACTTTGGTCTCATTGGTATTAGTTAAATTATTATTTTAAAAAAGTATTTGCTACATTTTATGTGAGGTTGTCGACATTTGCACATTTGCAAAAGAATATATATATATATAAATTCCTATTTTGAATTAAGGCTTTGGCACCTATAGTTGTTGTATAAGTTGCTTAAAAATGAGCTCTTTCAATTTGTTTGATTCTATAAAAATGATTCAAAATTATTTATTTTTAAAATGATCTGAACATATATAGTGCATTGTTATTTTATGAAGTATGGTAATGGATATTTTTATACAAAACTGTTTTAAGAAATGAACAATAGCATACAGAATTCTTCAAAATACAAGAATAATTGTACAACAGTTGAGAATTCTCATTCTTATTCTTATTTTTAACAAATCATTTGTTATAAGTATTTATTTATTATAAATAAATAAATTAATTAAAACATTTTATTTAACCCTCCAAGCATTTGGAACACCCTTTAATTTCCACATAATTTCTGAAATCAAAGGCTCATGTAACAAAATTTTGAAATGCATATTGATTTTTTTTAGTGCATACAATAAATAAATATGTAAGGTATTCAAATACAATTCTCATACTAATGCTTTTTATAGATATTATTTTATGAATCATTAAACAGATATGCAAAAATATTGCAACATGCTTAGAGGGTTGATATATTGATTTTGGTAGCAAATTGATCACATTTCCTGTAAATTTAACTCTTAATTTTAGGTTGTAACTTATGAGAACTGTCTTTTTTTTTTTACAGGTAAATACTAGCATGATGAAAAAGTCAAAGACTATATCATCCTTCCGATCCAGAAGCTTCAATCCTATTTCTAGCCTTTCAGCTGCTATTTCCATAGCAGCTGTTAAAATGCGAAATTCAACTAGAGGAGGAAGTAGCAAGCAAGATGATGGCCGATCATCTAGTGGGAACTGGAGTGCTAGCAGCAGCACACGTGCATCTGTTGATTCTGATCATCAGCATACTGTATCACCAGTGGATGGTGTCAGTAGCCCTTCTAGGAACTCTGTGGGAAAAGATTCTGTGCTGTCAGATGCCACCCAAATTGATCAACATAACAGGTAGTTATGCTGTCATTTTGTTAGTTTGTAAATTATTTGAAATCGTAATAATAAAATAACTTTTATTATTTTTAATTTTTTGCAGTTTATTAAGTTACCCTTTAAATTAGGATTCACTCTTGAAGAACATATAAATGACGTAACATTTAGATGATATAACAAAAAACTTAGATGTTCCTTTTCAAAGAATGTCTCAAAATCATTATGTTGATTCTTAACAACATAATAATCTAAAATACTGTTGTAGTGATATCTCTTTGTCATTGTAAAGTAGTTTTCAGTAATTATGAAAATATCCTTGCACATCATTTATTGGATAGTATATTTCATAGTAAAATCATCTTTATTAATATGGAAAAAAGAAAACAAGATGGCATTGTATGCCAGATAAAGACTAGTTGGATGTGCCAATCTCAAAACTTTCTTCTATCTCATACATGTTAATACTTCAAAATTCGCTATCACAGCGACGATTAAATCAATATTTCTTATTCTGTTGTACGTCAGCTGGTTGTGAATCACCGGGTTACAGGGATGTGATGGACTTTTGATGATATTTCTTAAATATCATATGAAAGAATGAGAGAATATGAGAAAAATAATTGAATGAATGCAAGAGTTGATTGTAGCAATAACAATTATTATTGTAATAGAAATAATATAATAAATCTGTTATGATTCACAAATTTATTAATTTGCAGTAATGACCTGATTAAAAAGGCTTAATCACACTATACTCTTATATTATTATTCACCAGATTACAGGGATGTGACGGACCTTTCACTGCACAAGCAGCTGATGTACAACACAACAACAAAAAATTGAGAAATTCGCTATTACAGCACTCCTTTCTGGTGAAATAGCCCCAAATTCAAGTGGGACCTGTTGATCATAGTCAAAAACCTATAAATGAAATTTGGTTCAATTCTAAGAATAACTTCATACACTTTTCGATGATACAATAATGGAAATTACACAAAAATCGCTATCGCAGCGCCCCCTTATGGCAGAATATCCCCACATTCAAGTGGGACATGCTGGCCATAGTCAAAAACCTATAGATGAAATTTGGTTCAATTCTATGCATATTTTCATACACTTTTCAATGATACAATGACATATACATGGACAGACAGACATTTTGTATAAACATGTTTTTCAGGATCTCTGACCCCTAAAACGTGTAAATCCATTGAAAACCAGAAGCCAAAAAATTTTTGATTACAATACATTCTTCTGTTATAGATAGAAGAAGGTAAAAAACAAATAAATAGTTGATTATAGCAATAATAATCAGGGATCTGTTTAGGAAAAAATTGGGTCCTTTAAAAGACCCTTCACAATTTTTTTAATTTCAAAACAGGACCCTTCACAAAACTATTTTCCCTAAAACTGGGCCCTTCACAAAACTAATTTCCTTTAAACAGGACCCTTCACAAAATTCTTTGTCTTAAAAATAGGTTTATCACAAGCTTTTTCCATCATTAAACTGGACATTTCACAAATTAATCATTTATACCTTCAGTATTTAAAAGTAAAATCTGACCTCTCACTTTTACACATATAAAGAAAATATATGTATTTTACATCCATATATCTTTAAAATGTATAAACAAGAGCCTGAATATAATAACCATTTCAAATTCACAAAATTATGACTAGATTTTTCACAAATATAAAAAGCTGTTCTCATTTTTACAAAAACAGGACCCTGGGAAAAAAGTCTGGACAGACCCCTGTTAATTGAATGAATGCAAGTGTTGATTGTAGCAATAATAATTAATATTGTAATAGAAATAATATAATAAATCTGTTATGATTCACAAATTTATTAATCTGCAGTAATGACCTGATTAAAAAGGCTTAATCACACTATGCTCTTATATTATTTTATTCATATCTAAATATATTTATAGTTTTCCCTTTTTTTATTAGTTATATGTTTTGTTGTTTATGGATCTTCATTTTCAATTTTTTATCTTCCAGATCTCGAGATGAAGTTCTAATGATTCAGTCCTTGACAAGCTCTCCCATAAAACGGAAAAAATTTGGTGCATTGAATTTACCCTGGGAGCCAAATCATGGAAATGGTAGGACTTCTAATACACCGACACCTGATTTCACCTCACAGTGTTCCTCACAGTGTACGCCTGTTATCCGATCTCCATACGCTGGTCGTAGGGGTATCAGTGATGATGGAGATTCCTCTGTATACTCAGTAGATACAGATGGATACTATACTTCCATGCACACTGATAGTGGCTTATGGTGCAATGCAGTTACAAATATGAGACTGATTGATGGAATTTCTGAGGTGCCTAGCTTCAGGCAAAGGCAAGAATCACAGAGCTCTGTTAGTACTATTGGAAATAGTAGCATCAATAGTTTTCTGTCAAAATCAGCAACTGAATGCTCTTCTAACAGTGGAAGCCTAAAAAAAGTGGGACCTAATCCCCCTCCTAGAGTTTCAAGTTGTAACATAAATAAAACAGAATCCAAATTTGAAGCTTTGAAAAATGATCAAGATGTAGAAGACAGTGATAAATCTTCCTCACCTCAATTTCAAAATGGTTCAGCTTCGGAATCTGATCTTGAAGCTGGAGATAGAATAAGAGCGAAAACAGCAATCACTGCTAACAGGTATCCATCCATGTGTGCTGTTTCTCCAGAGACAAGTGATGATGAAATTTCTGATTCAAAATGCAAAAACTTAGCAAATATCAATGTCATTGTTGCTGAAATACATAGGGAAGAAAAATCTGGAGAAATGTCTGAGAATAGAGAAGTAACTCAATCACCAAACAGAATTAAGCAAGAAACTTTTTCGTCTTCAAATTCAGTCAATATGTACAGAAGTGAGACACCACTGCCCTCTAGTTTTTCATCATCTATTTCTCAAAACAGTAATCCCCTGGCTACATCAACACCACGATCAGGGATAAATATATCTACATTCTCACCAGATTTGAATGAAGGAAGACATGCTAAAGGTGGCTTTAACCCAAGATTTAAAGAACTAGACAGTAATTTTGATAGTGATGAAGAACTTATAATAACTGAAACTGCAGTTCCACATTCTGAAAAAGATAAATCATTGATACCTTTAAAATATGCTCAGTGTATAACTGTGACACCGATAGCAAGAAGTGATTCATCTAGTAGCCATACAGGGACTATCAAAAGAACTCCTCTTAAGTCTAATAATTCAAATACAAATAATTCTAGAAAAGAAGACCCTTTAATGATACCATATAAAAATAAGAAAGATTCTCAACCATCTTATATTTCATTTCAGTCTCCTGACTCTCCTGTATCTTCTATTCCAAGTTTCAGCAGATTGCCAACTAGTGAAAAATCTTTGGCTAGTCCAACAAATTCTCTACCTCGCTCTGTGGCTAGAGTAACTTTAGACCCTACTGGAAAAGTTGTGTATTCATCTAATTCTCTTGACAGAATGGGAAATGTGAATACAAATCGAAATGCTACTGAAAGGACCTATGCAACTTTGCCTTTATGCCAAACACAAACTGAAACAAGACTGAATATGCCTGTACAAAATGCCAATAAAACTGATTCAACAACATCTCTTACTAGCAACAAAGAAAGTCCTACAGTTAGTCCAAATACAGCTCTCAAATCTGAATCACCCATACCCAACCATCTAATGACACAACCATCTTCTTACATACATAACCAAAATGATCAGCCATCTACACAAACTTCAGGTGTAAAATATGACTTCAGCTTTAGGCCTTCACGAGGTGGTCGCTTTTGTAGATCTTATTTTCCTTCTCATCTAATATCCCCCCAATCTTTGCCAGGAAGAACAGAAAATACATTTTCTAAAGCAAGTCCTACAATAGGAACTTCAGACCAATATAGAAACAATATTTCATACAAGCAATATTCTACCGAAAATCCAGTTTGGCAGAATCATCAAAACCACTCTATACCTAACTCTCATACTTCAGATTCTCTGAACAAATATGCAACTCAGAGCAGGTCCATTTATTATCCCTCAACTGTGCCAAATACTGTAAGTGATAGCGCCATTTCTTCTAGGTTAAATACATCTCCAAGTTCGAACATATGGCCTGGCAGGCTATACAATTCACAAGAGAAAAGTAACCTTGCCTCTCCAACATTGAAAGAACAAACTGCTAATAAATTTCCTACTAAAACAAATTTCGACACTAATGGAAGAAAAAGTACACCCCAATCAACTTTTGTATCTTTAAGACAACCAGACCTAATACCATCAAGTGAGTCTCCACCATCTACTTTAGACATAACTTCCCCAGCAATGTCACATAGAAAAACAAGTCCAGCTGATTCTAATGATGACAAAGAATCCAGTAAAACTTCACCCGAAGATGATCAGAAGAATTTAAAAGCCATGTCACCTTCAGAATTATTTGCTATAATCCACAGTTCTAAAAAGAAACATAATATTAAAACTGAATCAGAAATTTCTATGTCACCTATGTCTTCAAGGTCTGTATCTCCTGCTTTAAGTCAGAGTTCTGTGTCAAAATTACAACCAGTAGAAACAGGTGTTCTGTCTAAACGTACTGATCCTACATCTCCTGACAAAACAAAGTGGTGCAATAGTATGCCATCCAATTTTAGGAAGCAAACATCGAATGATAAAGTTGGTCAAACCAAACCAACTAGCATGCATGATTTCAAAATGCTACTGCTACAGACCAGAACTGGTGTCAATGATGCAAGTCCTAGACCTTCAGCAGCTGAACTCTTAAAAGTCTCACCAACTAAAAATTCTGTGCCCCCCATCACATATTCAAAATCACCAGTGCCTTCTATGTTCAAGTCACCCACTTCACATTATACTTCTAATCCATCTTATTCTCCTGGACACGGCACTGTTCCTATGAAAAGGAACATGAGGACTAGATCTCCATATTTAACACGATATGATTCTGCTTATCCTCCAATATTGGAAGATTGTTCAGAAGAAACTGAATCCTCATATGAAGATAAGTGCCTTACTTCTAATCCATCCTTTAATCAAAGTCCAGTATATAAGATGCCCGATGCACTTCCACGATCAGCTACAATAACCAAAGCTACCAGCACATGGGTTTGATTTTTATTTTTTAATTGAAATATTATCACCACACATTTCTAAAAAAAAAAACAAGCCAGTGATTCTTGCAAATCATAAAATTCCATGTTAACCTATTGAGAAATTTCATTATAGATTTACTTGTTGCTTTAATTTGGCTATTAGAATTTCAACATTTGATGCTGTCGTACTACATTTATAAAAATATTTTCCTAAATTTTATGTAATTTTTTAAAATTTAAAGTGAATGTGGTGAAAAAAAAATCTTGAAATTTTTACTCAAATAAAATTTATTGCCTTTTGAAAAATTAGTAGAGTAAACTGAATTTTGATAATTGTCATTATGTATTGAATATTCATGCGATGAAATTTTTCTATAGGTTAATATAAGTTTTCATAATTTGTAAGGCCTACACTAGTCACATGACAAAACTAGCAAGCTAATGTTAAACCTCTCGGAGCATTCTTTTCAAATTTCTCATTTGCATTTCAATATTTTTAAATGATTGTTTTAAGTAGGATGGCTGAGGCTTATTTCTAATTAGACCCTTTTTTACTTTTTCAATTTTAGTTGCAGATTTTTATTTATGATGTCACTTTCTGCTTCAGGACTGGCTTTGAAAGTAAAAGTATTCTCATAAAAAAAGAAAAAAAAAATCTGTAACCAAAATCAAACAAGAACGAAAAATCATGTGTCAAGCATAGATTATGTAACACTTTCCAACGCTTCCAAAATAATTTTACGAATCATACTCTTTAATAAGCTAAAAGATAACATCTAAGTAATCCGAATACTTTTATTCAGCCCTGTATAGGATCTATAGATTTGTATATATACTACATAGGATGCTAAATTTTAGTTCAGTTAGGAAACACGTAGCACAGTTTAAAATTCTCCGTATGGAGTTAAATAATACGGAAATGTGTTCCCGAACTTTTGTGCTTCCCTGTATAGGATCTACAGAATTTATACACACCACGTAATATACAAAAAGCGATTTAAAACTAAAATCGCATTCAGTAACTTAAAACGCACTTCCAGGAATTATTGTTAACATACAGTAGAGAATTATTTTGTGTGTCCCTGTAAATGAACGATGACTGCTATGCACACAATATTCTGTAGTAAGTCTCTTGTAATGAACCTTATATAAATTTCAATGCGTTTAAAATAGTGAAACATTATTTAAATAAACCGCAGACGATTTTTCTCCATAGACGTAATGTAACAGAATTCTTTTGACTGTCCCTGTAAAGTAAGTATAAGTGCTATGCACACCATATTAAGCTTCTTCTAATGCACCTTAGTGATATATATAAATTTCAAAGCGTTTAAAATAGTGAAACATTATTTAAATAAACCGCAAATGATTTTTCCCCATAGACCGCAATGTAACGGAATTTTTTTGAGTGTCCCTGTAAAAAAACTATAAGTGCTACACACTTCCGTTGAAATAGGGAACATGCTATAGATAACGATTATAACATATAAAAATTGCAGGGCAATCCGAGCATATTTACGGGAGTTAGAGCACGGCCAGACGGCAGACGGCCAGACAAACCGAAGTCATAAACACTTTTCAACTAGGTTGGAAAGTGTTAAAAAGTAACAGTGGTTAGAGATCAACATTAGCTATCCTATGTGGAAAAAAAATTGTTTAAAAATATTGAAATACAAATGAGAAATTTAAAAAGAACAATGTTATTGGTTTAACATCAGCTAGCGAGTGTCTTTGTGAGACTAGTGTAGGCTCTCAAGGTTGCTGGAATATAAAAGGAATAACTTAAAATATATGTTAAAGTGTAATACAGTATTTTAATATAAAAATTATAAATCTAAAGATAACATGAAAATTGAAAACACATAAAAGCAGTATCATTTCAAATAATTAGATTATTTAGCCATTTGATAAAATAATAATAAACGTAGTTTGATATTACATATGTGCAGAACTTGCATTGTAAATTTTACTAATTTAAAAACAGAAATGTGGAAAATTACATCGTCCTGTATATATAATAGTGTTGGTGATATTTGTAATTTGCTTGGAGTAATTTATAGAAATTTTATTTCTTAAAGTTATTTTAATGATGAATTTGTCATTTTTTATAAAACTTATTCTCATAACAGAATAATTTCAATATTTTAACCAACAATGTAATTAAAAATTGTACATATTTGTAAATATTTTCATAGTTTTATAATTTGTTAAGCTATTGTATAGCTTTATACTAGCTTTCAGTTTAATGTAAAATATTAATGGGAGTACGTTAAACATTTTTAGTGCACGAGAGAAAAAAAAGAAGTTAAAATAACTATTGTCTTTATAATTTATTTTTAAGTCAAACACTATTTAAGACTGAATTGTTTTATAATTCCAATAAATCTGCTTCAAAACTGTACTTATAACACTAAAAACTTGGAACTTATTGATCCTAGGAGACTTAGAATTCAGGAATTGAAGCAGATTTTATAATTAATAAAATAAGAAAATAATACAGAGTTCTGAATGTACCTTTACAGACAAAAATATTGGAAAGGGGCCCAGGCACTCCCCATTCATATGAAGACATTTTTTAAAGTCACATAAGCTGTTCCACTGCTATTTTCTATTATTAAGACTTTTATTTTCTGTCTTCATTGTTTGATATTTCATCTGCGAAAAAGTAATTAAGAAGAGCTATAAATATTAATTACATTTTTAACTAGAAAATCTGCCTTAACATCTGCTCTGCAAGCCCTATTTTAATTTTGAGCTCATTTTGTTTAATATTTCAAACTTATAATTCACAATTACTTTTCTTTTATATTAGAAACAGATAAAAGAGTAGATAAGTTTTCTTTTATATTTTGGAGATTTAATTCTTATGAATTGTAAAGTGAAATATGATTTATATGCATTGATACTCTAAAAACTTTTCATTATATGAGGGACACTCTGTCCTCTATATATTTGGGTAATTTATGCTCGCTGCAATTTTCAGTATATTAAATCTTCTTTATATTTAAAATGTTGAGTTTGTGATAATCACATTAATAATTAATTTGAGCGATTAATTATTTTTTCATAAACATTTTAATTATTATAATCCTAAATGTCCAGTTTATATGAAAATGAGTATTTGAGCCCTTCCCATAATTTTTGACTTTCCGTTACTGTTTAGAGGTACTAGTTATATGCCAACATTGGATATCTCCAAATCTTATAAAAATATTTTAAAGATAAGACTTGATTATTGTTAACCCTAGGACCGCATGCTATTTGTACATAATGGGAATCTTATTCTAGGGTTTCATTCACCCCAAAATTTTAAATCAATATAATTTTTTTTAAATCATATATTTTTTAAATCACAGGTTAAAATCCTGGCAAAAAAGATTATATACTCGAATAAATATTACCTTTTCTTTGTTTTTTCCCTTTAAAAAAAAAAAAAAAAAAGGGAAGGGGAGGAATTGAAAATATAAGCAAATAAGAAAGGCAGGATAATAATTATCTGGGGTGTGGGATTCCAAGGAGTCAGGTCCTAAGGTTAACTTGAGTGTCAGTAAAATAATGGCTGAAAATATTAGACTGATGTTACCTGCATATTTGCTATGTGATATTTTTGTAGTTTTTCCTTTTACAACTAAGTATAGTACAAAGTCTGAGACTGCAACAAATATGTGCCTATAATTATATAGTATATTTAATACATTGTCAACTATCATACATTGTGGCATCTATTGCCCATTGAGCCTATTAATAATGCAATAATTGTTTCATTAGCCTTAGCTTTATACAACAGATACTCATTTTATCATGTTTTTATAATTAAATGGGCCTTTGACTTAACATTTTTTGTTCAAGTGTGGTAACAACCCAACATAAACAAACTTATACAATGACACATCATAAATTTATTGCCGTACCAACTATTTTATTTATTTTAACTCATGATTAGAAAATCATTTTAAGATGCAAGCCTTCAGCATTTATTCAATGATTATTTCATTTAAAAAGTAAACCACAAAGGAGAAATTCTCAAGTAAGTCATCAACAAGTTCAGAATCAATATTTGCATTTTTAAAGAAAAAACTGTCTGCTTTTGTAAAAATGTTTTTATAAATTTACAAGACTTATTTTGCTTTTTAAGACATTGTGACTGGATCATTACTAAGTCTTAAGAAGACTGATAAAGCTAGTTATGTGTATAGTTTAGTTTTATATGTGTATGTGCACATGAACATTTTTTTAAATTAACATATTTCTTGTGTGAAATGATGTAGAGAACTCACATTCCTGACTTATTTATTGTGCTTAATAAAAACTGTTTTAAATTCAAATTATAGTTGTCATATTTTATTCATCATTAGCTTTTTTAAAGTTATAGCTATATAAAGCATATCCAGGGCCTGATTATCGCAGAGGCAACTGTGGCAGCTTTCCAGGACCCTCAAAGCCAAAAGGCAGGGTTTTTTTTTTTTTAATGGGCACACATTTTGTTTATAAAAATGCTATGGGGGCCTCAAATGGATCTTTGCCTCAGGGTCCCATGTAGGATTAGTCGAACCCTGATCATACTCCAAATGCAGAACTGCCAACTTTTGAAAGCTTCTTAAAATAATAGCTGTGATTTTAAACAACTAATTAAAATTTTTTTCCGTAATTTTGTCAGTAGAGTTAGATGATCTGATTTTCAGTTACAAATGGGAACATACTTCTAATTTTATACGGGAAAAAAAAATAATGATAATGCCGAAAGCATAATAAGTTGGCCCTTCTGCAGATGGCCTCTATCAATGTAGGCAATGCCATATATTGTATTGTAAACTGGCTGTTTGTGCAAGGAAAATGAAAAATTGGTGCTAAGTACATGAAGAGATAATCTAAATCTATCAAACTATTAAGGGGCCGCTTCACCTTTCCTCTTCAATCACGAAATCCCATGATAACCAATAAGAAAATTTAATTAGGTGATTATTTATTACCTAATTATTGGAAAGTTGTTTTCCCCATCAAAAAGTAGGACGTATATTACTAACATAGTGAATTTAAAAAAAATTGTCTGAAAAATTGTTAAGTATTTTTAAACAGATGATAAAATTTGAAAATTTTCCAGAAGCAGAAATTTTATAGTTTACCGTTTTCTTTTTTTAAATATTTAAAATTTAAGTTAAAAACACACTATGTTGGTAATTTAAGTCTACTTTCTGATGGTGAAATTGTATTTTGATAATTATGTTAAGTAATGAATAATCACCTAATTGAATTTTCCCATAGGTTAACCTTTTGATTACAGGCTAGGACTGGCAAGTAGTTTTACATTCACTCATACCACAATTTACAAAAAAATTTATTTGAGGTACATTTCTTTTGAAAATATTCTAGTATGGCAGAGATTATTTTTGAAAAAGTGGTGGGAATAAAATTTAAAAAAATTGTTGCTGGGACGACATATGTCCCAATCCCGTAATCAAAAAGTTAACATGAGGTTTCGAGATCAGGGAGAGGAAAACCTGTTCCAGTGAAGTATGCCCTTAATAAAAATAGTATAAGTTATTGTTTCCATCAATAGGTAGTACCAGAATATATTCTACTGTATTAAATACATTTCATTTTGTAATTTTTTTTTTCAACATTTGGGAAAATGAGATTTACACCACTATAACTTTAACCACTTCATATACACTTTATTGTTTTCACTTCAACACTTTTGTATTGTAAAAGAACGTCTCACAAACGAAGTTCAAAATAATAAGAGAGAAGTTATCTTACAGTTTATGGGACAACATCTATAGTCTACTCGAAATGAAGAGAGAGTAAAAATAAATAAAAGCATGTGTGATTGGGCAGCCTTTGTAATGCTTTCGCTTCATTCAATTATACCGAAGCAGACAAACACTACTTCAATCGTGGTCGGTAATTGTTTATATTGGAAAAAAAAATTAGTGTGATCATTTCAACAAATATTTGTCAGATTTATTTCTAAATAGATTTTCTTAGGGAAAAAAAATATTTATTTATATAAAATCCCTAAATTAGTAAAAAAAAGTGTCAAGCGTAGTTTATGAAACATTTTGCAACACATTCAGAATACAGTAACAAAACTTCACCATTTAATAAGTTTTCAACTTAACCCAAAGTAAACAATTTGGAAAACACATAAAATATTTGAAAAACCAATTCTGGCAATTAACTCTAAAGAATTCCATTTATTTTGTGAATCCCTGTATATTAAATATTATCAATCGATTTGTATATATACTACATATTATCGTAAAATTTTAATTCAATTAGGAAACACTTAACAGAGCAGAAAATTCCCTTTCAGCAATTTCCATCAATAAACAGAAACATACTTTAATTCTTTTGTACAGTCCTGTATATGATATATGTAGTTTATACACACAAAGTATCATGCAATAAATTATATAAGTTTAAAAACGCATACAACTGAAAACACACTTCCAGCAATTATCGCTCACAGACAGTGCTTGTGTGTACCTGTACAAGAATAATAAGTGAAATGCACACCATATTCAACAGTAAGCATCTTGTTGTGCACCACAGTGATATATGAGGCATTCAGAACTAAAGTGGATCAAATCCATAAATTATAGTTTTGAGATAATCAAGGTTAAAGTTTATTAGCAAATCCTAAAGTGATTTAGATGATAATTTTATTTTTATTGTTGTAGTATGAAGACCAACTTAAATATGGGTCATAATTTGAAAATTCAAAAACAATAATTTAGCTGACAATTCAATTTTAAATCAGAATTTACTAGATTTGATTCACTTTTGCCCTGAAATGTTTTTAACATAAGGTCGATCAAATAAATACGACACAGTGAAAATGAGACTTGGTTCACTGTGTCTCTAAAAATATACACCATTAACAAGTATTAATTTGCAACAGACAAGTTTTTTTATACTTTTGGACTTGATCCACTTTAGCTCTGAATGCTGCATATATCAATTTCAATATGTTTTAAATAGTGTAACATCATTAAAATACACTGCAAACGAATTTTTCCCACACCATAATGTTATGAAATTCTTTTGATTATTCCTGTAAACAAACTATTAATACTACACACTTCATTTTCTATACCGATCATGCCATAGTAAATCTCAATAACAAAATCAGTGACATAGCAATCTAACTATATAACTATATGTACGAGAGTTAGAGCTCAGTCACAGAGTAAGGAGATTTAAACAGAGACCCAACTTCGCCTGAAAAGAGCGACTGCAGCGGATAACTTAAAAACTAAATCATCGCTTTGGCGATTTTTATCTTCGTGATTTCCGTTTAATTGTAACCCTATTCTGCTTGGCACCTTTTGCTGTTGTCATTTGCACAGGTGCAAATTTTCAGAATTCGCTATTTGATTTTTGAATCTTGATTAATATTTATTATTAAAATTACTCTTTGAAGATCAAATAGGTCATTATAATTCTTCAAAATGTAAGTTATTTATTTTCATGGGTTATTTTTGTTCTTGTTTTTCAAGTTCCATAATGTTTGAAATATTTTATATATATTCAATGTTGACAGATTTTTGCCAAAGCGTCATGTTAAGGCTCACTGTGGAGACGCGAAAAGTTTTTGGTTTCCGTCTGTCTGTTTGCCGTAAAAATGGTCCGATTAGGTTGCTTTTTAGTAGGTATCTTGGCGAGGTATCCGGAATTAGCTGTATAGTTTTTGGTTAAATTTGGTTCATTCGTTCGGAAAATATAGAACAATTTTTTAGGTCATAATGCTTTCCTATGGGGATGCAGACGATTTTTCAAATTTCATTTTTATCTGAAATGAAAATGAAACATTTGCATAATGGATTTAGACGTAAAATTATGAAGGCTAAATTTTCGATATGGATTTCCAATAGTTTTAAAATTTTGCCGATAAATTTAATAGAATTTAAAAATTAATTACTTAAAATATTTGAAAATGTTTTTGCATCTGTTCGAAAAAATATAAACATCTTTTCATATTTTTTACAGTTTTTAAAAGCGTTTATTTTTACTTTCCACTTTAATTTATTCTTTGCTGATGAATACCTGTTTATTTAAAAAAATTAAAAGAATAAGCAATTCATCAGAATTTCAGAATATCATTGTATAACACCGTGTTTAATTTAATGATTCTAATTCCTGGAACATTTGAAGAATTTTATATGCTTATAAATATGCATGCAATTGAAAAAATAATAATTGCGGATTGTACGATGTTAAATGATATAAAAAATGAGATCCAAAAATCAAGCAGCAACAAGCAGTCGCCGTTTTTTTTTTCACTTCCCTCATTTGTCACCAAGAAAGCAATATATAGCCGTATTAGAAACCTCGCTTCTGTTATGGCCGTAGTTTCTGTGTCACCCGCAGCAATCGCCACTGTCTATGTGTAATCCCATGTTAAAGAAGTAACCATTGCAGTGTATGAGAGTTGATTCTCTGTTTAAATCTCCTTACTCTGTGAGCTCAGTCAGACAGATGTCCTGCAAACCAAATTCTAAAACTCTTTTCAACTATGTTGGAAAGTGTTATAAAGCAGAAAACTAGAACTCCCTGGTGTAAAGTTGCAACCCATATGTTTACCCTGAGTCTCACTTCCTTTTGAATGAATAAAATAGAGGCTTAAAGCTATTATCAAGTCTTTCATTTTCTTCAATCAACAATTTCCCCTCCAAAGACACAATGGCAATTTCCATCCCTATATGCTTGAATTTTTAGTTTCTTCTATCTTTACAAGAAGAAAGTATTCGATGCATGAAAATTTTCGATGGATTTATATGTTTTAGAAGGTTCTGAACACGATTTGACTGTTTTTAGAAAATGTCTGTCTGTGAGTCTGCAACTCTGTTTGTCTGTGTGTGACAAAAATTTTGTGGGCGCTCTATCTCAAGAGCCAATGCACGAAATTTAATAAAACTTTATATTCAGTTAGTCCCTAGTATAAATTGGTGCTGATTATTATTTGGTGAAAATTGCCCAACAGGTGGCACTGCTATGTTGCATTTTTCGCGATTCCCGCAATAGCTCTATCGCAAGAACTAATGCACTTATTTTCATCAAACTTCAGATTCAGTTATACCTTGACATAAAAAAAAGGCTGATTGCGTTTTGGTGTATATATCCCAACAGGTGGCACTGCTATACCACTTTTTGCATTATTTGTACGATAGCTATATCTCAAGAACTAATGTGCGGAATTTCATCAAACTTCAGATTTTGTTAGAGTTTGACATAAATAGATGCTGCTTAGGTTTTGGTGTAAGTAGCCCAACAGGTGGCGCTGCTATGCTACTTTTTTCATTATTATCATGATAACTATATCTTAAGAACAAATGCATGGATTTTTACCAAACTTCAGATTCAGTTAGACATTGACATAAGTTGTTGTTGATTAGGTTTTGGTCTAAATCTCCCAACAGGTGGTGCTGCTATGCTGCATTTTGCAGGATTTACACGATTTTAGCAATAGTCATATCTTAAGAACTAATGCACGGAATTTAATAAAACTTTAGATTCAGTCAGACCTTGATATAAATGTGTGCTGATTCTTTTTAGCACATGCAAAACCTGTGTGAGATAGAAGAAAGTTTTGGGATTAGCACATCTGACTAGTTCAAATATTGTCATATAGCTCCCGAAGCATTAACATTCTTTAAAATTTCAGATGATGTTATTCAGGTTCACAGAGTCAATCAGCTTTTTTTTTTAAAGATTATTTAATATTGTAGTTTACTGCTAACAGCATATTATAGGTGAATTTCATGCTCCAAAAGCCAGTTTCAAACATCAATAATATTTTCTGAAACATGATTTATTCTTATAAAGGGAAAGAAAAGCCTCGGAATGAAAATGTTTGAAAATCTCTTATATGCAGAAATGACAATGATTTTGATTATTAGAAAGTAGTAAATTTGGATTTAAAAACAACCTTAATAAAAATAATAAACTAAATCTGTAATAAATAATTAATAAACTAAATCTGTACTACCTTCAAACAAACCAAATGATGGAAAGAACAAGGAAAGAGAAACAGTTATAAGTACACGATGCCGCTGCAAAAACAATGTTAAAATTGAGATTATGAGGGATTTGTCTAATTCTTAATACATTGTTGACCACCAGTGTTGCCAATTTATCACATTTTTTATTCAAAATACTTATCTGAATATAGTAAATTAAATACAAATCATTTATTTAGAATACAAAATAATATATAAAAATTCATGTGCAGAAGTAAAATTTTTTTTAACCTGATTTGAAGTACTTAAAATTACAAAAAAATTTTGCTAGTCACTTAAATATATATATATATATATATATATATATATATATATATTGAGAAAAAAATGTGTTATATAAATTTTATAATATTTCAGTAATTGTTTTCTTTTTTCATTCATTAATTTTCTGTATTTAATTTTGTGTAGGATTTTTTTTTTTTTTTTTTTATAAATAGGAGAATACTACTGTTTTTAAGTTGCAAAAAAAAAAAAAGATTTTTTTGCTGAAATTCTAGGGGAAAAAAAAAAAAAAAAAAGAGAGGTGATTATAATGACCAATTTATGCTACAATATACATTTGTAAATTGTTTATTAGCAGTTTATTATTATTGTGAAAAGTCTAACATGGCAATGGCATAGAATTTATATGAGCTAATCATATGTGGAATAATGAAAAATATAAACCAGAACATATCACAAGCAGTCTATTTCCAGCAGTGATGAATTCAGGAGGTGGCCCAGGAAGGAGGACATCAACCTGTAATATTGAAATGTCTTCATGAAAGATTTAGTATTGGGTTGAGGAATAATTAGTTTTTTTTTTTTTTTTTTTTTTTTTTTCAAATTTGTTTAACAAACTATTCAATAATATACTCTCTGTTGTGTACAATTTCCTCGCATCGTTCAATAAGTTTTTGGTGCCTTGGTGATAGAAATCTCTTGGTTTTGACTCAAAGAATTCGTCTAACCAAGACCTCAATTCTATGCCATTATTGAAGGATACACCGTGCAAAGTGTTCAGAAGTGAACGAAACAGATGAAAATCTGATGGCACCAAATCTGGAAAGTGTGGAGAATGCAAAAAGCAAATGGTATTGAAAATGCTCAGTCTATTTTAACTATCTAAAAACACACAAAAATCAATAAAATTAAAAATCAAAATACACTCACTTGTAGAGCAAAGAATGCTCTTTCAAATAACGTTGCATTTTATTTCTGCATGCATTTTTAATTTTGAAGTAAAAGAAAAGTAATTTCAACACTGATTTTTGATCTAACATGAAAAAATCACTTTTACATCTCCTTACATAAAGAGTTGTTTTATGGTTTGAAACAACTTTGGACCTTTATTCAGTGATCCCAACTTATATGGGTCCATAGGGCTGAAGCCCATCCAATAATTTGGTATCCCAGCATACCCAATTTTATTCTTCTAGTTCATTATATGCTTCATTATTATTTTTTTTTCACCCTAAAATAATTTTTTTTTTACCATTTACCAGTGAATATAAGTTAACGATATGTTTTAGTCCTCACTCCTGACTGACACCCATAAATCACTTAAATGTTTTGTTCGATGTTTAACTTTTTTCGATTTCAATTTGTAATCATATTCATGGTATGATGATATTATAGTAAAAATTAGTATCTTTATAAGGAAAAGCTCATGAAAATGTAATTTGATAAAATTAAAATTTTATACTTCACTTTAAAACATGTTAACTTGACTTTGAGTTATCATTTTTCCCCATCTACCCACCATCCAAAGTGAAACTAGTATGTTGTGGCCATCACAAAACTTTCTTCTACATAAATCAAATCAATAAAATGATTTAATTAGTACAAAAATTACATCGATTTAGCAAATAGGGTTTTTACACAATGTATTTCCATATTCAGGATCAGGGCCGAAACGAAGGGAAGACAGAGGGGGCCAGAACGGAAGGCAGAGGGGGTGCTAAATGAAGATTTTGTTTGTTGTTTGATACAATATATATATATATATATATGAAAGGATAAAAATAAACCCTTTTTAACAGGCAAAATTAAAATTCAGAATTTAAAATCCCAAAACATTTTTTCTAACTTTTAAATCTAATGCTTAAATACGACTTGCCCCTGTTAAGTTTCTTTTACAGCATAGCACTTATTACTTCCATACTCCAAAATTGAACTTTCTTTCAGATTAAAATTGCTGACGTTTGTATAATTCTCCTTTCTTTGTGGTTAGATCGGCATGAGCTATGCCTGGGATGCTCTGCAAGATCTGGCCCAGACATCAATCAAAAGCTAATTAACCAATTAAATTAAATGATCCTCCCTGTTTGAGTTTCTCCCTCTGCTGGAAAATATGCTAAATGCCTATCAAAACCGGTGTGTAACCTTCCAGGAGCGGAGATTTTGCAGATTTGAGATGCCTGCCAAACTTACGGCCATGTAGATATCAAGAATTACCGTAGATGGCTCGCAGAGACCTCGATCGAACTCACGACTGTATGATGGAACGGCAAATAAAAGAGTTTAATGTTTAAAGAGGTCCTGAGTCCAAGTTATTTCTGTCTCCCAACTTATTTCTCTCCAAAATGTCTCTCCCCAATATTTCGTTTCATATATATATGTAAAATTTTGATAAAAATGTTTTGCAGCTGGAAAATCAAAAAGAGAAACTGAGCCATGTGTAATGTAAACCAACCACAGCAGTAAATATGTAAAAATGAAATCTGTCTATAATGGAATCCTGTCTTAAATGAAAAAATTGCATGTTCCCAACAGAAAGAATATCAACAATTATACATGCTAAGAAGAGAATCTGTATAAAGCGGAATTTTTCGTGTTCTTTTCAATTTTGGTTTCACAGGTTCTATTCATAAATATTTGACAAAGCTGATTACATAATTCAATATTATGTATTTTATATTACATATTTTTAATTTTAAAATAAGTCTGCTATTAGAAACTTACTAAAATTCTCATTGTAAATTTACTTTGCAGAGATGGTAAGAGGAGGGGGGGGGCACCAAAATCCATGTTTCTCCCCCATGAAGAAAAAGCTAGTTTCGACCCTGTTCAGGATGATAAGTGCGAAGTTTTGCTGAATTCAAACTGGTGATATAAGCATTGTATATTTCAAACAAATCATCGAATTTCAGTATCCCCTCTTGGATGACCAGAAACAAAATTAAATGTCAATTTATTCCTATCACGAGGATTCTAAATTTGATGTTTTGTTGAATTCTGCGCACTTAAATTGGAGATATAGGCATCACATAAATCGAACATATGACATATTTGCGACACCCTCTTTTGTGGGATTTACCTCAGAACTAATCAGCACCAGTTCATATAAGGATAGAACTTCATATAAAATTTCATTATTTTCTATGCAATAGTTCACGAGTTAGAACACCCACAGAATCTGTGTCACATACAGACAAACGCACAGAATCACAAACAGATATTTTCCAAAAACAGTCAAATCGTGTTCAGAACTTTCTAAAACGTATGAAGCATCGAAAACCAGAAGACAAATTTTTTCACTCATCCAATATTTGCTTCTTGTATAGATAAAATAAAGTAAAAAGAAAATAGGACCATGCCATTTTATCAAAATATTTTTGAGTCCTTCCAATACTTTTCAAAAGTTGGCACCACTGCCTTTATTCAGAAAGCTGTTAAAGCTAGAAGTAATTGCCAACATACAGTAAATTCCACTTATTTGGGACACTGTTTAATTGAGACAAAATGCAAAAAACAAAATTTAAAAATATCATTTAATTCCTGATACGTGGTACAGCTACTCTATCAGGACAAATCATACTAAAACCAATGTGTTCCAATTAACCAGAATGTACTGTATTAGTTCATAATCCCTTTTCTTAAAGTAGACATTTGAAGGCCACAGTTACACCCATCATTTTAGGCAATAACTACTGTAACACCATCCCAGATGACCAGGTCAAACTAATTTTTCCCACATCATTCAAGAGAAGGGACATGTAAATGCACAAAACAGGAGTGCAGTGGAAAAAGATAGTTTGTGGCCTAGCATTCTTCACTGCCATGGAAACAAACTGTAGTAGAACAAGTGGATGTGTGACTTTGATGTTCCTGTTTTAAAGAAACAGTTCAAGAATAATTCTATCAATCTACAAACAAAAATAGTTAAATAAGATAACAAGTCAAAACAAAACAAATAAAATAAAGCTTTTTTATTACATTTTAAAATGTCAGAAACTTTCAGTTACAGGAATGATTAAGTATTAAATATACATATAAAAAGTTTCAGTTGTTAAGAGAATAAAAAGCTTGTGATACAAAATAGTTATCTGTACACTTGTATGTGCTGGTCACACATTACTATTAATACACTTTTTACAACTGTTTACAAAATGAAAGACACAGAAAAAATGAGTAGATGATACATAGTTGAAAGTATGACTTAGATGAAAAATCCAAAAATCACAATTTTACAAATATAAATAACAAGATTTATAAAACAGTCAATGAATTTGTGTAAAATTTTTAGAAAAAAGACAAAATAATTCAGAAAATAAATATCTGGATATAAATTTTCGAAAAATGTAAAATTTTTATGGACGGAATCTAAGCTGTGCAGTTATTTTTTGAAATATTTTATGATACTTTTTAATGAAATATTTTAACTCCCGAGTCAAAATTCAAAATATACAGCAACATATTGCTTTGACAGCTTATAATGATAGCTGGATCACCTTTAATGTTAAATACAAAAGTGAAGATTAGCTTAGTTTCTATTGAAATTAGGAGATTCATGTTAATGAACTTATCTAAATTAGAACTAATCAGATGTAGGAATGTCAGATGTGAATGTTTTATTAATGTAAGGAAATATTTATTTTTTCACTTTCAGTTAAATAATAATTTAAAACTTGTGGGTTCATTACAATATAAAATTATATTAATAGAGATTCAGATCAGCTAAATTTTTTTTTGAACATTTTTCCTTAATCAAAAATACATAATTAAGCAGACCCCATTTATTTTTAAAATTTATACATTTCCAACAGCTTTCTTATACTGAAAACTTAAATTATGACTCTTAAAGAAAACAACCAAATCTTGATGTTTTACAGTCAATCATTAATTATTATTTACAAACAGCAATTCACACAATTAAAGTTACATTATTTGATACAGAGTATGTATGCTTCATGATTTTAATCTTGTTGCCAACAATTTTTGAGAAAATTTAAAAGAAAATAAAGTATTATTGGAATGATTGAAATATGACTCCCATTTTCATTTTCAGCTCATAATAATGACATTATAAAACTAAGTTTTGTAATGTTTATTATAAAGTAGAATAAAATTTGAAATTTTAATGATTCACTTATATTACGACTAAGTAAATAACATTTTAGTATTGCAATATTTAATACATCCAGAGAAAATGAAATGTGTTGTATTTTCACACAAACTGTATACAGCATTCTCTCGAATAAAATTAAGTATTGCATTTAGTTTAAATAATATTTACAGCTAGAATTGAAAATTTGCAACTAGTGAATCAAAAGTTACATATTCTGTATTTTGAAATAGATGACATACAGGTAATATCCAATCTAAAGCATTGCAAAATTATTGAAATGCTTAGCAAAACAATTAACATCATACTGAAATTCATTCAGTAAACTTTTTTAAAAAATGAAAGAAAAATAAAAAGAAATTTAACTTAATTTGACTAGATAACAACTTTTAAGACTATACAATAAAATGCATATTTAAAGAATTAAAACAATGTCCATATTCTAAATGTTAACAAATAAGTGCAAAGTAAAGTGATAAAATGGAATGGGAAACATCAGTGTATTGGCACATCATAACAATCAAAGAAGTGAAAGGAATAATTATTTAAAAATCTTGAGAATTTTGGAAGTATACATTGTATTTCAGTTTCAAATAGTGAAAGAAAAATTACTGTTGAATCATTCCACACATTAAAGTGCCTTATCAAATTTAATAAAAATGCAGAGTTCAAGACATACTTTTGTACTAAACAATGAACACAAAGTGACATCATTTTTTGTAATAAAAGTCAATAAAATTATCCATGATGAAACTGCATTGTTGGTCGGAGATGTAAACAGCCATCGACCCACATGTTAGGACTCTGTAGCATGGCTTCCCAAAGAGCAGCTTCATCTCTTCTTGAATCCATCCATTCTACAGATACTCCATGATATAAACCTTTAGAGAAAAAATTAAATGGAAAATTACATATAAAAAGTAACCAGTGATGAGTTTAAATCTGCTTATAAAACTTCAAGAAAAATGTTTCAAAATAATACAATATTACTTGAATACGAGACATGTAAAAAAATCAAAACAAAGATAAGTACATTTAACCTCTTCATTTCCAGAAGGAATAACTCAATGAACTATGTGTCCACTAGTAGACAAACTGGCAGTGAAGGGGTTAACTGCAGAAAACAGCATACAGCTGTTTTAAAGTCAATGAAAAGAGTCTATTCTCTATTATAAAATTAAAAAGAATTAACACCTGAACCACTTGTGATTACAGCTAAGGTTAATTTTCATCTATATAATCATTGCTCTTTGTGTGTGTATAAGTAGTGACAAGGGGGAGGGGGGGGAGAGTTCTTTGACAGGGTACACTTCCCAGTTAGTTCTAGCATCATTTAAGTTGGACCACTAAACTTCTTAATGGCTAAGAATATTTACATAATAAATAGTGTATAAAAAGGCATATAAAACTGAACAATAATAAATATACAATGATAACCCATTTACTTGAACATTTAAATTGCTCTTTTCATTGATATGTAGATTCAGTGATGCATAGTAAAACTTAAAATTAGGATAAATGTCATCAAAACTGCTGCATAGAATACTAATGTTTTCAAAATAGATATTTTAAAATATTGTAATGTAACCATTAGAAGATTTTATCTAAAAGTATCACAAGTAATTATACAAGGTGAGTCTAAAAAGTTCGATGAATGGTCTCATAAAATAAAGAATATGAAAGATACAAGCAAAAAATCTTTATTGTCTTTCAAAGTAATCTCCATTAGTCACAATATATGAATTATTTTTGCAGTTGTGTAAATTTTGTCTTTTAACTGTACATTATAAAGGATAAAATTAGTGGTAGGGATATTGAATGAAAAGAGCAGCTTTTAAAAAATTATCTGCCAAAGGCCATCTTTCGTATTTAAAAATTTCCCCAATTTTCCCATAACACATGATTTCCATTCCTTATAGTATTGTTGCACAAATGATTTGTAATTAATTCATCCTTCTGACCCTAGAATACCCATAAGCCAGTAAATTTTGGTCTTTGATGATCTTTTACCTTCATACTGCTGCTCACTAGAAAATAGTAAAATATTCCTGCATGCCATCAATAATTCCATTCTTGTCAGTTGCAATAGGTTAATACTAACATATTTATTTGGGCTATTTATTTTTTAAATTAATACTAATAGAAATTAAAAAACAATTATTATTTAGCACTTTTGAATTAAAAAAATATGGCTACTAATGAAATTGCAACTACTGGTCATCAGCTATTAATGAAATTTTCCAGTTTTGTCCTTTAGTACATATTGCACTTTCCTGGCTGGAAAGATTTTCTGAAAATTTCTTAACCCTGATACTAAAGGGCAAAACTGAGAAATTTCATTAGAGGCCAGTAGTAGCAGTTTCATAAGTGGCCACTTTCTTTAAACCAGTGGCCACTTTTTTATTTAAAAGTTCTAAACAACAAGCTTTTGTTAAAATTTAATTTAGCACTTATCTAAACTTAAATAGCCCAAATAAATAGGTTAATATAAACATGTATCAACCAGCAAAAGTAGAATCCTTGATGAAATGCATAAAAATTTTACTCTTTCCTTGTAGGAAAGTGGTCATAAAGTGGCTACTGACAGACAGTTTTTTAGTAGCCACTTTTTTTTTCATTTAGTGGCCCTGTGGCAGGTGGCTAGTGCTAATTTTGCTCTTTACCTGGTACCATGTATATATTTTGCTAACAAACTGAGGTTCCATGGATGAATATTGCAGACATTTCTTGTGATGAGTTAAGCAAAAACACAAGTTATTTGCAAAAAGCAAAATATAAATTTGCATCTAACAATAACAGAATGATATTGGTAAGTTTCAGAGGAAGAAGGGAGTATGTGAAAAATATAGAGTTACGTGCCTTATATGTCTAATAAATCAAATCCAAGTTAATTATAAATCTTGTATTCTAGTTAGTTATAAATCTTGCAAAAACTTCATTTTTAGCAAGATAATAATGACAACAAATAACAGCAAACAGCACCTAACAATATGTTTTAAATATTGCTAAACATAAACAACTTCACATATCTCTACAGTCATTAAATATGAGTGTAACAGAATATTTTTGGAACATTCAGGTTTCTAAAGCTCAGAAACATACACACCACAAAAGACATAAAAATTTGAAGAAAATGGTCATTGATATTGAGAGAGCTAGAAATCAGTAGAAATTCAGTAAGAACTGATGCCAAAAGCCAAGATAAAAGCAAATTTAAATAAATATATATATATATATATATATATATATTAATAATAATATCATTTAATTTTTTTCAACTACTATTAATTATTGTACTCTAATATAAAATTATATGTTCAAATCTCTCCTTTGTCAATTTTAAATGCATAAATTTAGTATTTTTTTTTTTTTTTTTTTTTTTTTTTGCAATAAATTATACAATAAATATAGGACAAATATTTTTCATTTTTCTAACAGAATTTAATATATATGAAGAAACAAGCAGTTAAATATCCCATGACACAGGTATACAAATACTTGAGATGTTCAATGTATTAAGAACTTCAATTCAGAAAATTATTCTCAGCTGGATATATTTAATGAAAAAAAAAAAAAAAAAAAAAACGCTCCAACTAGAGATTTAACAATTATCTGATTAAAACTGTAAATCTGATAGCTACAAAATGAAATTTAATCGCCTAAAGTCTCCAAAAGAATAAACAGTCCAATTAAAGAACACTAACAAGAATTCTGTAAAAATTCAAAACTATGACAACTGACAAGAAAAAAAAAAAAAACTATAAAATCATTTCTTATTTCAAGCTGTTTATAGCCATAGAAAACAAAAATGAAAATTTTGTGAAATGACAGGGGGGGAAAAAAGGCACGTTTTTTTTTTCCATTATTTTATTTCAGATAGCAAAAAGTAAAATATAACTTTAAACACAGCATATAGTCTATTCAATAGTCTAATTCAGCCATTTCCACTTCTAGAGTATTTTTACTTCTCAGTCTAAGATAAGTAATGTTTCCATTACAAAATTGAAGTGTGCCTGTTGAAAAGCTTCTGCAAACCACAATAACAAATATTGCAAAGCTCTCTTTCTACAATTCAGATTGTTAGAGTTTGACATCTATACTAAAATAAAAGAAAGTTTCGCTCTATGTGTGTGTGTCTGTCTGTCTGCGATGGCCAGTGTAATCTAGCACACCTAAAAGCCTAAAAATTTATATTTAGGTAGTCCAAAGCCTGATCTGATGCACCTGGGACTCAGAATTTTAATATTTTGATAATTACCCAAAATATTAATTAAAATCTCATTAAACATTGCATCAAAAATGCCATCTTTTTTATCAAAATGGCTAAAGAAAAGAACACCTGTTCTTGATTTGCAAGCAGAAATGAACAAATTCGAAATTTATTAACTAATTAGCGAATTTTAAGAAAACTAAGATATCGATTCGAAATTTTCTGAGCATATGAAGACAAATTTCGGCCGAAATAATTGACAATTTTTACTAATGAACAAAAATTAAGATAACTAATTATTAAGATATAGATTTGAATTTGAAGATGAGAAGGGGAACCATTAAGCGGCTATTTTAGCATAGCGTCTTTGTTATGTTCTAATTATCAGAAAAATATAATTCTTTTTTTAATGATCACGTTAATGTACGTGACGGTGGTTCTCTTGAACAAATTATTCATTATATTTATGGGTATGGGGAGGAAAGGGGTTAACGCCTTGCTCTGATAAAATTAAAACTATGACAACTGACAAGAAAAAAAAATACTATAAAATCATTTCTTATTTCAAGCTGTTTATAGCCATAGAAAACAAAAATGAAAAATTTGTGAAATGACAGGGGGGAAAAAAAAAAGGCTCTTTTTTTTTCCATTCAACACACAAAACAAAATTAATTTTATTGAAGAAATTTAACATTTTTAGCTTCTCCTGTAGTGCTTTATACATGTTATATATAGAGAATAACAGAAATTTTAAATGTCAATTTTTGTAAAAATTAAATTTATACTCCTAATAAAAGTACACAACCCGTATTTACTTGATGCATACCAACAATCAAAGTTGTTGTGGAGCACTTGACCAAGAGCCCCCTGGAGGCAATCCTGCAAGTTTTTTTCTCTAACTGTGCATTTTTATCTCGGGTGCATGTGTGCCCTATCACAACGAGGTTCATTGTTCACAACGAGGACTTGTTGTTCATTTGCGTTACATATTTTTGTTGCACCTTCCACTGCTAGGGGGCGCATTATTTTTTTTAGTTCTATGGGCCCGATTTCGACGAGAATTGGTTTATTCAACTTCCTTGATACAACGGGTACCCATGTCAGATATTCGTATAGAACAAATTGCACCCCTGGCGGTGAAAAGTGGGACTAAAGGATTTTGCAGCGAGTGCACAGAACACCTGCTATACAGTGCGGGAGGCAGCGGGGACACGTGTTGGAGTTTCATTCAGAAGGTGGTTTGCAGAGTGCGCTTCCTGACGGTGGAAGATGGAACTAAAAGATTTTGCAGCGTGTACACTGCACGCCTACTATACGGTGCTGCAGGCAACGTGAACATGTGTTGGAGGTTTGTTTATATCAAAATGTGCCCCCCTTATCGGCAGAAAGTGGAAATAAAGGATTTTCCGTCGCGTGCGCAGCACTTTTAAATAAATAATTTTATGCTAAATCTAGTTAAAGATTTAAAATGATATAAACTTTAGGTTTGTTGATTTTATTATCATGGCCCGGCCAACGCCAGGTAGGTTAGCTTGCCAATAAAATTTAATCCAAAATAAGCCACAAATTAGACATCACAGAATCCAAAGGCAAGCACAAATGCATAGTCATAAGAATAATTTTAAAATATCAAAAATCAAGTATTTCAATGATAAAAGCAGCGATTTTAAAACAAAGAAAAGCATCATGTATTTATTTTACTAACAAATCTTTTTTTCCAATGAGGAATATTACAGACATTTCTTGTGATGGAGTTCATCAGAAGCATCAGTTAGTTGCAAAAAAAGTGAAATATAAATATTATTATTGTATAAAAGTTTCAGAGAAGGAAGGAAGCATGTAAAAAATATAGAGTTAAGTGCTTCATGAGTATAATAAATCAAATCTAAGTTAATTATGAACCTTGTATTCTAGTTGTTGGTTATAAATCTTGCAAAAACTTTATTTTTAGCAAGATAATAACAACAAATGAATGTGGTTCTTAAACTCTTGGTTACCATGGACATCTTTTGTATTTCCTCTATTTTTGCAGACCCCAATGACTTAAAACTGAAGTTACTTCATTAATTTATCCAGGGTGCATATGAACCTTACTTTTGAGCATCACTGTTTCCTAATATTAACCTTTGCCTTAATCACATAATTTGTAACATTTTTTTGCAATTAATTAAGGCAAAAATTAGTATTTGGAAATAGTGGTGTTCGAAAGTAAAGATCTTACTCACCTTGTGTATCATATACAAAATATATAAATTAATAAAAACATATATAATAATTATACAGTACATTTAAACAGTAATTTTAGCTATTCCTTTAATTTTTTTCACAAGACAACTGAAAAAATGTACACTGAACACGACAGCTTCGAGGACCCCTTGATAATCTGACAAATTGCTTTGGACCTTTTGGTCTAAGAATTGCTGTTCTAGATAATGGTAAAATTATAAATCAATTACTAAGAAATACTTTTTAGGTAAAACAATTTCACATCAATAACCACCTGAAAATACTTTAAAAAAATTCTGTTATTATTACTGGTTATATAAAGGAATATGTCAAAATATAAATGCAAATTAGTGTACGAAAAGATCACATAAAAAGGAATTTCCAAAATCACTTGGTAAGCAGAATTAATTTGGTTTGTAAATATTTTAGAATAAAAAAAAAATAAATATTACACTGTTATATTAAGATTTTGTAAAAAAAAAATAGAGAATTTTCCAAATTTTTGCAACAAGAAATAAAATTCATTAGAGATAAGGAAAGGAAGAAAAATGTAGACACTATCTTACCAGAACCCAGATTTAGACGAATTCCTCCCATAAATTCATTGCTGGTGATTTTGTCATGATCCCATACAGTAAGCTCTAAGCTGCGTTCCTTCAACTCATCAATTGACAAATCTTCATAGATCATCGTGTAATACCACTTAGGATGATGGCTTCTCTTCACAACAGGTGTCTTCTGCTTGCTGCTTTTACACTTGTCTGGCAAAAGATAGCTGCAATATTGAAGTAGTATTTAAGTAGCAAATAAAAGCATGCCAACAGACAGAGTTACAATTATAAAACTAAAATTACAATTCTTAATAACTAAACTAATGCAGACCTGCCAACCTTTGAAAATGAGAAATAATAGCACACCAAATTCAAATTTATCTGAAGGTTGGTTGGTTGGTGGCTGTTTTTTACGCTGTAAATTTTAAGCGAGCAAATACTAATCAATTAAACGCATGTGTATAACCATAAGCACACAAAGTAGGAGACTCTTTTGTTTTTGCTAATTTTTTTGTTGCGGGTGGGATTGATTAAACATAATTATTCCTATTCAATTAATGCTCTGCCCACTCCTATGCCAAATTTCTGAACTTCACAGTGAATTTTCTGAAAGATTCCAAGGCGGTTGGGGGAGGGGGTGATGGAACTACGGGTGTATCTTCCAAAGAAAAATGTCTGGGTTAGAGTCCTTCATCAGGTCGAGTAAGCTGATACAACCAGGAGTGGGGGTGTCCACTCCACTCCCGCCACTTTTTTTGCGTCCCTTTGACGAAATTTGCATTTTTCGCAATCTTTTGACGAAATTTGCAGTTTTTTCGAGATCTGTTAATAAAATTTGCGTTTTTTCGATATTTTTTGACGAAATTTGCCGTTTTTTGCAATGTTTTTGACGGAATTTGCCATTTTTACGCGATTCTCCGACGAAAGTCACGTTTTCCCGCGATCTGTTGACAAAAATTTGTTGTTTCGTGATCTTTTGACGAAATTTGCCGTTTGTCGCAATGTTTATGACGAAATTTGTTGTTTTTTTTCGTGATCTTTTGACGAAATTTGCCGTTTTTTCGCGATCTTTTGACGAAATTTGCCATTTTTCGCAATGTTATTCACGAAATTTGTCGTTTTTTCGATATTTTTTGATGAAATTTGCCGTTTTTTGCAATGTTTTTGACGGAATTTGTCGTTTTTACGCGATTCTCCGACGAAAGTCACGTTTTTCCGCGATCTGTTGACAAAAATTTGTTGTTTCGTGATCTTTTGACGAAATTTGCCGTTTTTCACAATGTTTATGACGAAATTTGCCATTTTTTCGCAATCTTTTGACGAAATTTGCCGTTTTTTCGCGATCTTTTTGACGAAATTTGCCGTTTTTTCGCGGTTTTCTGACGAAAGCACGTTTTTCCCGCAATCTGTTGACAAAAATTTGTCTTTTTTTGCGATCTTCTGACGAAATTTGCCGTTTTTCGCAATGTTTATGACGAAATTTACTGTTTTTCCGCGATCTTTTGACGAAATTTGTTGTTTCTCGCAATGTTTTTGACGAAATTGGCTGTTTTTCGCAATGTTTATGACGAAATTTACCGTTTTTTCGCGATCTTTTGACGAAATTTGTTGTTTTTCGCAATGTTTTTGACGAAATTTGCCGTTTTACATGATTTTCTGACAAAAGTCACGTTTTTCCCGCGATCTGTTGACAAAATTTGCTGCTTTTTCGCAATCTTTTAACGAAATTTGCCATTTTTCACGATTCTCTGACGAAAGTCGTGTTTTTCCCGCGATCCTTTGACAAAATTGGCGACTTTTCTTCGAAAAAAGACGAGATTGATTTTTTTGGGTGATCATTTGCCGAAATACCGATACATTTAATGTCCGAATTTTCGGATTTATGACAATTTTTTTTTTCGGAAATCATTGCCTTAATTTTTCGGAAAATTCGGACCAGAATCACCCCTGAATGATCTTTTGACGAAATTCGCATTTTTTCAGCAATCAGTTGAATGAAATTCACGTTTTTTCGGCGATACTTTGGCGAAATTGGCTTTTCCCGCCAATTTTTTGACCAAATTCGCGTTTTTTCAGCGATCCTGTAACGAAATTCGCATTTCTTAGCTCGATCCTGTGACGAAATTCATTATTTTTCGCGCGATCCTGTGACGAAATTCGTGATTTTTCAAGTAATCCTGTGACAAAATTCGCGTTTTTTTTTTTTTTTTTTTTTTTTTTTTTTCGCAGAAAATCGTATTTTTAGACATATTTTCGTAGCATCGTAGTTTGTGGCTCAAAATCGTAGCAACTACGATTTTTTTGTAGCAGTTGGCAGCTCTGCTAATGTCACATATAATCCATTCAACTTGAAATGATATAAGAAAATAAAGAAAAGGATTGGCAATTTAGACCAAAAATTTTCACTTTAGCACTTTTTTCACTGAAATTGCAATAATAACAATAATAATATTAAAATAAAATAAACTTGTTTCTTATAAAATTTTATTTTGAAAAAAAAAAAAAAAAAGAAAAGAGAAAGAGAGAGAGAAACTGAGATCAACAAATAAATTTATTAATATTTTTTTCTTAGCAAATTCTTTTATTTACAGAAATATAAAAGCATCTCATATTAAATATGATCGTTTAATGCAACAAATTTATAATGTCTGCATATTCCAGGGTAAAATGCATAACCTAAGATCTAAAAATTATGAGAAATGATAGTTTTCCCTATATAAATTGGATATGAAAGTTATGCTATTAAAATTAAGGAAAGACTGAGAACAAATAAATTATCAATGTTTATAATTATAATTTTAAAAAAAATTAAAACGAAATTAAAAAAAAAAAGCCTTTAAAAGACATCATAGCATGGGCATAGCATTATAAGCATGGGGAAAACTAATGTGCCACAAAACATTACACCAACAAAATCATAACTGTTAACATCTAAACTAATGCCACCTAGAAATCTGATTACAATAAAGGAAACAACAACAATTATAAATAAATAATAATAATCTAAAAAGTTGAAAATGCATTGAAAACTATGTAAGTTTATCACCAACGGTGCATATTTAAAGTAATGAGGCCAAGAAGTTTGTTAGAGCAAGTAAAGAATTGCAAAAGTCATCATTTAAAAAATTGCATTAGAAAATTACACCATTTTTACCCTAGTCAAACAAAAGATAGCAACAGTATTGAAAATTGTTAATTTAGCAAATAGCAGGATACTAATTTAATAGCCATTACCATTTATATTAATAAAAAATATAATTATTATTGGTTAAACTAATTCCACACGTAAGCTTCATTACAATAAGGAAATAATATCACCAGTCAAAAGTAAGTAAAACTACTATTTAATTTTTTTTTTTTTTAATATTGCATTAATCACACAATTTTATTTGCATATATATGCTTTTCTCAGTTATTTTTAAATATTAAGAATTTAAGCACCATATTTAATAACCATAACTACAATAAAACTATATAAAAATGGAAAAAAGGCCCTACACCTATTTGTTGTGTTTTTAATTATGTAATATAAGCATGTTTAAATTTATAATGCTCTTAAAATACACACACACACACACACACACACACACATATATATATATATATAGAGAGAGAGAGAGAGAGAGAGATATGAATATAAACGTGCAGGGATCAATATTTATACTAATGCATGGAAGTTCAATGTGATCAATATAGTCTTTATTATTAAATTTTCTCTTTGTTGTTTCTCTAGTCTTTACACTTCATATTTTTACACAGATTGGTTATTTTACTGCACCTTAAGTTGAAAAAGGCAATATAATTCAAGTATATTGCAAGGTCTTTTCTTTATTTTAAATATTTTTCATTAAGTTTTATTAATCCTTATATATTATTTCTCCTGTCAACATCCCTTTTACTCAGAAAATATGAAACGCAGAACAACGAATGAGATACCATATGAAAGGTTTTAGAACCGGCTTCTGACATAGCCCACTTAACAATTCGTTAAAACATGTTTTTGATTAAAATTCGCTGAAATTAAAAAATTAAATCGGCATTGTTTTCATGAAAGAAATGAAAGGTTTTCCTGAAATTATTGTTGCCAAAAAAATAAAATACCACATTATATGATGCTCATAGCAATTATTATAAAAAACACCGCACGGGTTTATTTTATACTTATGATTAAAAAGCGAAATTGAAATTGAAATGTTTAGATTTATAAGTCCCATGGTTTTCCCGAAGCGGATGACGTCATCCTCTAATGCAGTCAAAATACGATTGTTAATTTTTTTTTCTCGCGCGTGCCTTTAGCAATCTTGGATCAGTTTTTAGTCTAACTTTGATGGAATAAATTAGATGATATTCTGGCTTGACTAACAACTAAATGTCGTTTGCAGATATTTTTATCCTTGCTTTTTCTTTAGAAGTTTAAACCTGCACCTAATAACTATTACATATTGATAAAAAATTATACTTCTCTATTATCCCGTCGACCACTTTTCATAACAAAAAACTATCGCCAAATAAACGGGAGAACGTTGCCATTGGAATATCAAAAAATAAATAAAATATAAGAATTTAAGGACACAATTGTTATTTTAATTAATAAAATAACTACTAAATCAGTAAAACATAATAAAAAATACACGCAAATGTCGAATGTAATACCACTGGATGACGTAACAAACACGCATAATGATTCTGACATCAAGTAAATGGGACTGCATTTTTGGCGTTTAATCTTACAATTTGGCGATAGTTTTTTGTTATGAAAAGCGGTCGACGGGATAATAGAGAAGTACCTAAAAAATATTAAATTTCAGTGCGAAATCTTCGCACGGGCCCTCTGGTAAACAATTATATGCATAAATCCTATAAGTTGATGCTGTATTTGTGTCACTTTTATAGTGTTCAAAAACTATTTTAAATATGTTGTTGGACAAGGTAATAAAGTATTTACTGGTTGTAATGTTTTTTGGGGAATTAAAAGACAGAAATAAGTAAAATAAAACCTACCAGTAATGACCCACATATTACATATTTTTGACAAACTGCAGAAATATTCAAATCACTGTATATGAATATATATGTTATGATTATTAAATTTTTACAGTTTCTTCTTTTTTTCTGACAAAAAGTAACATCAGCACAAAAAATTAAAAGAAATATTTTGTCAAAGTGACATTTATAATAAATTATTTCAATTTTGAAAAAGCATACAAAAGTGCAAATCTACCTTTTACAGAAGGCATCAAGGTTTCCCCCACTCCCATTGGCAGATATATTCCGAGCTTCTTTGACGAGAACATGAAGAGCTCCCCTCAAAGAGATGACAGGAGCAGGCCGGAATCGAGACTCTAAGCTTAGATCCCTTGGTACATATTTTAAGGCAAGAAACAGCTCACCTCTGTAGTTCAAGGGACTTGTTAGAGACTCCATCTGTGAGAATAACAAAAAAAGATAATAAATAATAATCAATACATTTTTTAAAAAAAATTACATATCGTTAACTAAAAAGCTGAACACAAACAAGAATAAAAACTTCAACATAGTCATGTGAGTTTTTAGCTCACAGACTATCAAAGCCTGAGAGTTAATGTGCCCACCCGTTCTGTATGTATATATGTACGTATGTATGTAACGCAATAACTCTTGATAGAAATATCCGTTTTGATTCAATTTTTGTTTATAGGTTCATTGTGATAAGGTGCTTCCCTGATTAGTTTTGAGGTTTCATTGGTTAAGTATAAAGGGGTAACGGAGGGCTAATACCCCCCCCCCCTTAATTTAGATAAATGGGTTTTTCATGCAGAATTATCCTATTTGCTTCAAATTTTGTATATAAGTTCATTGTGATAAGGCACTTCCCTGATTAGTTTTGGGGTTTCATTGGTTAAGTACAAAGGAGGTAACGGATTGCTAATCCCCCCTCCCCCTAATTTAGATATATGGGTTTTTCATGCAGAATTATCCTATTTGCTTCAAATTCTCTATATAAGTTTATTGTGATAAGGCGCTTCCCTGATTAGTTTGGGTGTTAATTGGTTAACTATAAAGGGGGAATAGGGGGCTAATTTTCCCCTCCCCCTTAAGTTAGATAAATGGGTTTTTTATGCAGAATTATCTGATTTGCTTCAAATTTTTTATATAGGTTCACTGTGATAAGGCGCTTCCCTGTTTAGTTTTGGGGGTTCACTGGTTAAGTATAAAGAAGGGAACAGGGGGCTAATCCCCCCCCCCTAATTTATTATAGATTTCTTTATTTTTCGAAGGCATTATTCTTTGAAATAAGAGTATAATATACAATTAATGTGAATAGCCTGTGAGCTCAATGCCATCAGTTCAACTGGGCATGTTTCTTTTTATTTTTATTCTGTTTAAAACTATGAGGGGGAAAAAGGGAAAAGTGAAAATTTTCATAGTACATTGATGATTTTGTACATTTAACTTAGCATACTGTACCACAGAAGCATAGTAAAATTATATTTAACGAATTATTTTAGTGAAATAAGAAGCTAGGGTCAAGTGCTTGATTCTAAAACAAACTCAACTGAATAATTATAAGGAAAGCAGATTTCAATCTCAAACAAAAAATAAATTTTAATCCACATGAATGTAATTAATGAAATACTAAAGAATATTAACTTTCATCGGCTGGAATTTACACATACAGTCATTAATTAAAAAAGAAAATGATTAGTTACTGGAGTAATGATTTCTTAATCTCTTGGTCAAAGATATCATAACTATCCCACTCCCCTTCCCCTGAAAGAAGGACAGCATTTTTATAATGGACATCAAGGATCCGATATCAACGAATAGGATATCAAGCTAAAACAAAAATGCCCCATTGAAAATTGAATATCACATTATAGTCTCTTAACTTAATATTATTAACTATACTAATGGTGTGAACTACAACATTCAATTAACTAATTCAAGAGAAAAAGAGAGTGCAAGCAGTAATATTCTTCCATGCATGCCAATATGACTCTTACTCTTTTTCTGAGTGATTCATCATAGAGCAAGGATAAAGTGGGATTTAATTCTTGATTTATATAAATGTTACAATCCAGTATATTAATATGTGTTACAATAGTATACTAGATCCTTAAAACTGTAATAAAATGAATCTATTTAGGAGATGTAGAACAGATATAATACATATTTTGAAGCATGAAACTAAAGAAAGAAATGGTGTGAACACATTTAATCTTTTGCAATCTACAGACAAGCTTAGCAATTTTGAGATAGCTGAAAGCAAACTACATGCCTCAAAAATGGTACTCAAGATATTAAAAGAACACATATGACATGAAAGAATTCCAAAGGATATATTACATGTATCAAAGTATTACTTTGCACAAAGTCAAACATATTGCCTAACAAATGCTACTTTGTGAATGAAAAAAGAAAAGGATGAAATTTAAAATTTAAACAATCAAATTTATTATGCAAATATAATAATGAATTCTATAAAGAAAATTTTCATTATTTTGAAGGCAAGGTACTTTAATTATAAGCATTTTGTCACATGATCATAAAATTGAGATAAATTACAAATATTTTTCTATAAAAACACTACAAAGTTGTACTTATATGATAGCTATTCATGGAAACACATCAGAGAATGACAGAGGAAGAATTCAAATCATTGTATGTTTTATAGAAGAAAAAAATTCAAAGTTCTACATGCTTTTACAAACAAATTTGGACTAACACTTCATGTCATAGAATATTAAATGTTTCCTATATGATATCAAAGCTTAAACAATGTAAAGATAATGTTGCAAAAGGGAAAAATTATAATTTAAAAATTATTTAGTATTCTTTTGTATGCTTAATTTTAGTCAAATAATTTTTATTTATCAAGTTAGCAATTACAATTTTAATGCAATTTAAAATCAGTTTAAAGCAATACATTTAGAATATTGTTATTTCATATATCACTTACAACATCAAAATTATTTTGTTCCTTAACTGATGACTTAGGTTCTAACAAGGTTTAATTGCATATTATTTATACATTATATAAGTGTGTAACTTAAAAGCAATTCATTTAGCTTCGTAAGTTTTAACCAAAATATCCTTAAAACTAAAATAACAAAAAGGGATGTTTGTGATAAAAAATTAATCAAGTTCTAGAATAATAGACGTTTTCATCATTTTTGAAAATTTTGAAGATGCAAAACTGTAAAAAATAATTATTCTAAAATTATAGTCAAAGATATAAAAGAATTTAAGACTTAAAGAACGATCCCCCCCCCCCTTTTTTTTTAAACAGGACCTTTCACAAAGTTTTTCATCTTAAAACAAGCCATTTCATACAAAAAAAGAATCTTAAAATAAAACATTTAATAAGACTTTTCTAGTTTCAAACTGAACTTTTCACAAATTATGCATATATATATATATATATATATATATATATATATATATAAAGGATTTGGTTAAAAATATCTAAACAGGAACCAACAAATAACATAAAACTATATATATATATATATATATATATATATACAGGGTTCATACAGAGTTAGGAAGAAAAAATCCAAGGAGTACCGAAAAAATCCAAGGAGTCCAAAAAATGTTAAGGATTTGCAATTTTTTGTTGTTGTTGTTTTTATGTGCTGCATCGTTATGTGGTATGCACACTCCAATTCTTAATGGCCAATTTGGAGACAAAAACAAATTTTACTCTATTAGAATCTAATTGTTAGTGCTGGAATTGCACAGTATTCACAAAATATTGCTTACTGATTTCGTAAGTTAAATACAAAATAGACAATCAACTTTTTTATGCAGCGACCAATGATCATATAAACAGAGATTAGTCAAACCTCAAACACTTATTATGTATATCACATACATGATACATCTTTAAAAAAATTTTAAAAAGGTAAAAAAAAAAAAAAAAAAAAAAAAAAAAAAAATGCTAAACACAACATACAAGAAAAAATATAACAAGTTTTGAATTTATACTTTTAGAACAGCTGTAATCGATTTCGTTGAAGGTGAAACTTTCACGAAATTCACGTGTTTTTTGCGACCTTCTTGGAGAAATTTGCGATCTTCTGGGAGAAATTAGTGTTTTTTCACAATCTTTTGACGAAAACTGCGTGTTTTTAGCGATCTTTTGACGAAATTCGCGTGCTTTCTGCGATCTTCTGAGAAAATTTGCATGCTTTTTGCGATCTTTCGAGAAAATTCGCATGTTTTTTGCGATCTTTTGAGAAAATTCGCATGCTTTTGCGATCTTTTGAGGAAATTCGTGTCTTTTTTCATGATCTTCTGGAGGAAATTCGCGTCTTTTTTTCGCGATCTTCTGGGGGAAATTAGTGTTTTTTTGCAATCTTTTAATGGAATTCGTGTTTTATTTCGATCGTTTGACGAAACTGACGTTTTTTCCAGATCTTTTGATGGAAACTGAATGTTTTTTGCGATCCTTTGATGAAGTTGGCGTGTTTTTCGCGATTATTTGAGGAAATTTGTGTGTTTTTTCGATTTTTCGAGGAAATTCGCGTGTTTTTTTGTGATCTTTCGAGGAAATTCACATTTTTCATGATCTTTTGAGGAAATTCGCGTGTTTTTCGCTATATTCTGGGAGAAATTCGCTTTTTTTTTTCCCATGATCTTCTGGGGGTAAATTCGCGATCTTCTGGAAGACATTCGCGAAGAAACCGCGTGTTTTTCCTGATCCTTTGACAAAATGCGCGTGTTTTTCACGATCCTTTAATGAAATTTACATGTTTTTTGCACTTCTTTGAGGAAATTCGCGTGTTTTTGGCGATCTTTTGAGGAAATCCGCATTTTTCTCGATCTTTTGAGGAAATCCACATTTTTCTCAATCTGGTGGAGAAATTAGAGTTTTTTCACAATCCTTTGACAAAACTTACTCATTTTTTCCGCGATCGATTGACGAAATTTGACAGTATTTTTTTGTATATTTTGTATTAACTATATTTGCAAAAAACGCGATTTTTCCGAGATTTTTGGCTAAATGCCAAACATTGATAAAATTTAAAGTAAAGTACAGTGTTGAAAAACTGACTTTACGGACCTAATAATTGAAAAACGGACCTAGTGGGAGCCCTGCTATCAGATTATCCTAACCAATCAATGCTGTGCTTCAGATAAATGACGTGTATAAAGGATTTACTGTGCGTTTTACAATCCCGATTTTTTTTCCCTCGGCAGCAATATCACTTGCGTCCGAAGCTGCAATACAATTTAAGGAGTTTCTAAGGAGTGGTTTGCTTATCTAAGTAGTTCTAAGTACTACTTGGGAATGTTTTCATTTCTAAGGAGTTTCCAAGGAGTCTAAGGAGTCTGTGAGAACCCTGTGTATATATATATATATATGAGCAATCTATATAAAGAGAAATATTTTTGACCATACTTAGAAAATATAGAAAAAGCAATCTGCATGATATAAATTTTAACAATAGTCTGTATAGTCATTGTATCAATCAAGGTAAATTTATATGCATACATAAAATTTAATATTATAATTTTGAACAGTTAGAGATATCTAAAATCCAAAATAACTAAAATTGATAACACATAAAAAAGCAATAATAAATCAGAAAAAAAGTTTTAAAAATCCTTTCTAACTTACTCTTTCTTGTAGAGGATACCATCTTAAAGTAGGTGAGTCTAGCAAACGGTATCCAAGAGGCAACATAACTTCACCTAAAAAGTCATTACGACCAAACAGATCGCTGTTCCACACAGAGAGCCAAAGTGTTCGAGATTCTAATTCATGTTTCAGAACAGGAAACTGACAAAAGAGAAAGAAGTACAAAATTAGTTTTTTTTTTAAAGTTCATAAAAGCTAACCTATTTATTTCCTTTAAATCACTGATGCATTAAATTTCACTCCCCAATGTAAAACCCATGGAGTGCCGTCAACTTTTGAAAAATATTAAGTGGGATAAAATATTATTTTGGTAAAATAGCAGGGCCAGATTTTTTCCCACTTTCTTTAAAGGGTTTTTAGATGTGGAAAATGATAAATCTAAATAAAATTATCATATATTTAAGTACAGTATAAAGGTAATTTTATTAAATATATTAACTTGAAATCTTCCTTATAAGAACTCTTAATATTTACAATAATATCAGCATACTATAAATATGATTACAAATTAAGAGCGCGAAAACATTAAGTGATTTATGGGTGTCAGTCACGGCATTAAATTAGATGTTACTGATTTATACTCGCTAATAAATGGTAAAATAAATTTTAAAATAAGAGTTTAACATTCAAAATAAAATTAAGTATATATTTTAGAAATATTTTTGTTTTTTCAAATAAACGGCTAAAAGACATCATTTAAGAAGAATATACAGAAAAAGGAAATTACAAATTTTAATTTTTTGATGAGAAATTTGAAAAATACGAATGCATTCCATGGTTGTAGGTTTAACCACTGGAGAGGGGAATGTGAAATCTGTCGAAAAAAATCTGTCTGTCTGTTTGTCGACGAATCAGTCTCATGTGAAAACACAAATATTTTCGCATATAGATAAATTTCCCCGATTTTCAAGTACTTTCACGAAATTCCCTGATTTTTCTGATTCCCTATTTCCAAAATCTGTAGCCATCCTGAATAAGCTCGAATCGGGTATATTATTAATGTCCGTGAACGTCTGTGTGTGTGTGTTTCTGTCTGTGCACTCCACCTTTGTACCCGCAAAGGCTCCGGGACCAGGCGGCGCACGGACGGCGGACCGAAAAATTCGCAAAAAAGGCGCGACACTCAAGTTTCGATCGGGTCGGGATTCCGACCCGGACCCGGGGAGTTATTAATGAGCGAAAGTGTTTTAATTACCGACCGAAACCGAAGTTGGAAGAGAAGTCAAAACAGCGAAAAGTTCGCCTCTGCCGAGGTTTGCTGGTACACGTCCGGTCCGGGAAGGAAAAGGCAGGGGGTTCCCAGGGAGCGATTTAAGCCCCAAACCGTAGCGCAGGTCCGACCCCTATCTCCGGAAGTCGGGGGGCCAGAAATTCGTAAGTCGCACGTACGCAACCGGGACGTCGTCAGGTCTCATAAATTCGAAAAATCGTTTCCGTGCGAGGATTAGAACCGTAAAAATCCTTTAAAAATCAATCGATAAAAAATTATTTTTCTTTTCTTTCCGAGCTGCGATTCCCAGATCGGAGACGCACGGCCAGACGATTGTCTGGATCGGCATTTTCTTTGACGGAGGTGAGGTCACATGACGTTCAACTGGGGTTTTACAGAGGGGGGGGGGGGGGGGGGGCATCTCTGATTCTAAGAGACGCAGAAATTCCAAACTTTGACAGGGCGATGCTAAATGAATTCTGCTTTCAGAATATCTAAAAATTATTGTCATATCTTCATTACGAGCCGATATATTATTTTATTGTATAATTAATCATCGTTATTTGTATAATTAAAGCAAAAGAAAGATTTCCATTACAGTGCCGGCTAGATATTAGGATTTTAAGAAGTAGGCCGCGTCTAAAAACTGCATTATTATTTTAAGTTTTAGTATTTTAAGTTTTTGTTTTAGAGTGGCAACCAGATATTACGATAGGGAAAAGTGGACTTTGCCAGTTATTGATTTTTTTTTTTTTTTTTTTTAGTTTTAAGTTTTTCTACAGCTCACTGTCTTTGAACTAGAACACAGGTAGTCTACATAAGTTGTTTGAGGAAAAGCAGTCTCATCGCCAACCCCCCCCCCCCGCTTTTTTCTTTTAACTGTGGTCCGTTTCTATAACTAAGAAACTATGTTACGGATGTCCACCAAACTGATTCCAAACATCATAATTAAAGTAATAAGGACCCCCTATCCAGATATTATGATAGGGAAAAGCGGGCTTCGCCCGTTATCGATTTTTTTTTTTTTTTTTAAGTTTTAAGTTTTTCTACAGGTCCCTGTCTTTGAACTAGAACTCAGGTAGTCTAAATCAATTCGACTCGACATCGATAGAGCTTACCGATTTTATTTCGTTTTTTGACCACTAGGGGGCGCTTTCCTATCTTCGGTTCTACGGGCATGAAAACGACGGGGTATGGCTCATTCGACTCGACATCGAAAGTCTTAACGATTTCAGTTATGATCATATAAACAGGTTGCGCCACCTGGTGGCGGAAGGTGGAACTAACGTATACTGCAGCACGTGCGCAGCACGACTGCTATACGGTGCCGCAGGCAGCGGGGACCCGAGCCGCAGGTTCGTTCAGTTAGAAGTTTATACTATTCCATGTGCAATTTAAGGGATTATCCGGTGCATGCGTAGCACGACCGTCATACGGTGCCGAAGGCAGCGGGGACCAGGGTCGGAACGACTGCTATACGGTGCCGCAGGCAGCGGGGACCTGAGCCGGAGGTTCGTTCAGTTAGAGGTTTATACTATTCTATGTGCAATTTAAGGGATTATCCGGTGCATGCGCAGCACGACCGGTATACGGTGCCGAAGGCAGCGGGGACCAGGGTCGGAGGTTCGTTCGGTTAGAGGTTTGTACAATTCAATGTGCTAATTAAGGGATTACCCGGTGCGTGCGTAGCATGACCGGTATACGGTGCCGAAGGCAGCGGGGACCCGGGTCGGCGGTTCGTCCGGTTTGAGGTTTTACAAGATTCGAGATTTTCTACAATTCGAGGCACCGATGTAAATTAGGGGCCTGCTGGCGGGCGAAGCCAGCTAGTCACTAATATTAAAGACGGTAAACGTCTGTGTGTGTGTGTGTGTGTCTGTCTGTGCACTCCACCTTTGTACCCGCAAAGGCTCCGGGACCAGGCGACGCACGGACAGCGGACGCGGACCGAAAAATTCGCAAAAAAGGCGCGACGCTCAAGTTTCGATCGGGTCGGGATTCCGACCTGGACCCGGGGAGTTATTAATGAGCGAAAGTGTTTTAATTACCGACTGAAACCGAAGTTGGAAGAGAAGTCAAAACAGCGAAAAGTTCGCCTCCGCCGAGGGTTGCCGGTACACGTCCGGTCCGGGAAGGAAAAGGCAGGGGGTTCCCATGGAGCGATTTAAGCCCCAAACCGCAGAGCAGGTCCGACCCCTATCTCCGGAAGTCGGGGGGCCAGAAATTCGTAAGTCGCACGTACGCAACCGGGACGTCGTCAGGTCTCATAAATTCGAAAAATCGTTTCCGTGCGAGGATTAGAACCGTAAAAATCCTTTAAAAATCAATCGATAAAAAATTATTTTTCTTTTCTTTCCGAGCTGCGATTCCCAGATCGGAGACGCACGGCCAGACGATTGTCTGGATCGGCATTTTCTTTGACGGAGGTGAGGTCACATGACGTTCAACTGGGGTTTTACAGAGGGGGGGGGGGGGGATCTCTGATTCTAAGAGACGCAGAAATTCCAAACTTTGACAGGGCGACGCTAAATGGATTCTGCTTTCAGAATATCTAAAAATTATTGTCATATCTTCATTACGAGCCGATATATTATTTTATTGTATAATTAATCATCGTTATTTGTATAATTAAAGCAAAAGAAAGATTTCCATTACAGTGCCGGCTAGATATTAGGATTTTAAGAAGTAGGCCGCGTCTAAAAACTGCATTATTATTTTAAGTTTTAGTATTTTCAGTTTTTGTTTTAGAGTGGCAACCAGATATTACAATAGGGAAAAGCGGACTTTGCCCGTTATTGATTTTTTTTTTTTTTTTTTTTTTTTTAGTTTTAAGTTTTTCTACAGCTCACTGTCTTTGAACTAGAACACAGGTAGTCTACATAAGTTGTTTGAGGAAAAGCAGTCTCATCGCCGTAAAAATCTGAACCGTAAAAATCCTTTAAAAATCAATCGATAAAAAATTATTTTTCTTTTCTTTCCGAGCTGCGATTCCCAGATCGGAGACGCACGGCCAGACGATTGTCTGGATCGGCATTTTCTTTGACGGAGGTGAGGTCACATGACGTTCAACTGGGGTTTTACAGAGGGGGGGGGCATCTCTGATTCTAAGAGACGCAGAAATTCCAAACTTTGACAGGGCGACGCTAAATGGATTCTGCTTTCAGAATATCTGAAAATTATTGTCATATCTTCATTACGAGCCGATATATTATTTTATTGTATAATTAATCATCGTTATTTGTATAATTAAAGCAAAAGAAAGATTTCCATTACAGTGCCGGCTAGATATTAGGATTTTAAGAAGTAGGCCGCGTCTAAAAACTGCATTATTATTTTAAGTTTTAGTATTTTCAGTTTTTGTTTTAGAGTGGCAACCAGATATTACGATAGGGAAAAGTGGACTTTGCCAGTTATTGATTTTTTTTTTTTTTTTTTTAGTTTTAAGTTTTTCTACAGCTCACTGTCTTTGAACTAGAACACAGGTAGTCTACATAAGTTGTTTGAGGAAAAGCAGTCTCATCGCCGTAAAAATCTGAACCGTAAAAATCCTTTAAAAATCAATCGATAAAAAATTATTTTTCTTTTCTTTCCGAGCTGCGATTCCCAGATCGGAGACGCACGGCCAGACGATTGTCTGGATCGGCATTTTCTTTGACGGAGGTGAGGTCACATGACGTTCAACTGGGGTTTTACAGAGGGGGGGGGGCATCTCTGATTCTAAGAGACGCAGAAATTCCAAACTTTGACAGGGCGACGCTAAATGGATTCTGCTTTCAGAATATCTGAAAATTATTGTCATATCTTCATTACGAGCCGATATATTATTTTATTGTATAATTAATCATCGTTATTTGTATAATTAAAGCAAAAGAAAGATTTCCATTACAGTGCCGGCTAGATATTAGGATTTTAAGAAGTAGGCCGCGTCTAAAAACTGCATTATTATTTTAAGTTTTAGTATTTTCAGTTTTTGTTTTAGAGTGGCAACCAGATATTACGATAGGGAAAAGCGGACTTTGCCCGTTATTGATTTTTTTTTTTTTTTTTTTTTTAGTTTTAAGTTTTTCTACAGCTCACTGTCTTTGAACTAGAACACAGGTAGTCTACATAAGTTGTTTGAGGAAAAGCAGTCTCATCGCCAACCCCCCCCCCCCTTTTTTTTCTTTTAACTGTGGTCCTTTTCTATAACTAAGAAACTATGTTACGGATGTCCACCAAACTGATTCCAAACATCATAATTAAAGTAATAAGGACCCCTTATCCAGATATTATGATAGGGAAAAGCGGGCTTCGCCCGTTATCGATTTTTTTTTTTTTTAAGTTTTAAGTTTTTCTACAGGTCCCTGTCTTTGAACTAGAACTCAGGTAGTCTAAATCAATTCGACTCGACATCGATAGAGCTTACCGATTTTATTTCGTTTTTTCACCACTAGGGGGCGCTTTCCTATCTTCGGTTCTACGGGCATGAAAACGACAGGGTATGGCTCATTCGACTCGACATCGAAAGTCTTAACGATTTCAGTTATGATCATATAAACAGATTGCGCCACCTGGTGGCGGAAGGTGGAACTAACGTATATATTGTGTCAGTACAAATGTACTGACTGGGGTATTTAAAGAAATAGCAGAGGAAACTACAGTAGAAGCGTAATAGCTGATTTTATAAACCCCAAAAGCTGAACTATTATATTTTAGATTCCATTTAATCAATTACTAAAATTGAGTATCTATTCTATAAGTTCTGTAAAGATTAAAATTAATGACAATTTATTTAAAACAAACAAATATATTTATTTAAACTTAATACACATAAATACAATAAACTTAAATATAGATTTCACTCACTTAATGTAAAAAGAATTATCCAAATAAACAATAATCAGACATCATGACGTGCACAGAAATTCAGCAAAATAATTATAATCAAAAACGTCTTTAAACACATATTCCGGAACTCAAAGTAAATGATGATATTAAACGCTGAACCACATGCCTCTGCATCAATCATCTGGAACCATAAATACGTAATCTCCAGATACCTTAGTATGGAGTCTAACACTTTAATGACGATTTTTATCCAGCTAGGTTAGTCTCGCGTATATATTATTTCAACTCATACGAAGAAAACACCATGCCTAAAACATCGACATCGCTGAAAAGGGAAAACCCCCAGTTCCAGAATGATCGCACAAGTAAAACGCGATATCACTTTAATTGTCCTCTTTCACAAACAAAACCAAAACAACACTCGGAAACCAAACTTAATTTAGACTTTTATCTATTACACAATTCTAAAGAAAACCAATCAAGGTTACATCCTTATTACTCGACATCTCACGAAAGCAAAACAATCAACAGAAATAAAATGCCAAGGCAATAATGCCGGTAGACAGATCTATTTATCTTCACGATATTCTAATAGAAGAGCATCCACGCATGTCCGATCCTCACTTCCATCTGCTTCTCGAATGTCGTATGTAAATTGAAAACATCGACACGAGGCAAGAAACGAAATACGGCTGCGTTGAATCGCACTGCCATCTAGGAGCGTTCGTAAGAACCACTCAGAAAAACAACAGAAATGTGGCCGATGTGTCGATACGAAGATAGCTAGAAACGCCGTGAGTTAAAGACTGATATAGCTTTTAAATATTGAAAATATGAAACAGGAATTTAAAGGCAAGTTTAATTAAAAGACATTTAAATAAAGATACTTAAAGATGTTTATTTAGTTTATTTATTAAGAACAATTAAAGGTAAGTTAATTAAAAGTAATTAACTTTAGCTTGTTTAAAGTATTATATTATATTATGAAAAGTATTATATTTTATGAATGATACATATGGAATGCATGAGAGGTAAAGGAATAAGCATGGTGATAAGATATTAAATATACCAGGGACTGTTATATTTCCTAACAGTATACTGCAGCGCGTGCGCAGCACGACTGCTATACGGTGCCGCAGGCAGCGGGGACCCAAGCCGCAGGTTCGTTCAGTTAGAGGTTTATACTATTCCATGTTCAATTTAAGGGATTATCCGGTGCATGCGTAGCACGACCGTCATACGGTGCCGAAGGCAGCGGGGACCAGGGTCAGAACGACTGCTATACGGTGCCGCAGGCAGCGGGGACCCGAGCCGGAGGTTCGTTCAGTTAGAGGTTTATACTATTCTATGTGCAATTTAAGGGATTATCCGGTGCGTGCGCAGCACGACCGGTATACGGTGCCGAAGGCAGCGGGGACCAGGGTCGGAGGTTCGTTCGGTTAGAGGTTTGTACAATTCAATGCGCTAATTAAGGGATTACCCGGTGCGTGCGTAGCACGACCGGTATACGGTGCCGAAGGCAGCGGGGACCCTTTGTCGGCGGTTCGTCCGGTTTGAGGTTTTACAAGATTCGAGATTTTCTACAATTCGAGGCACCGATGTAACTTAGGGGCCCGCTGGCAGGCGAAGCCAGCTAGTCTATTATATTAAAATCTGACAGTCTGTTTGCATTTTACAACTATTACTCCTAGAATATAGAACACAGCATGCTGAAATTAACAACAATTATCCACATGGATCTGGGGATGTCATATAAGCTCTCAAAATGAAAAAAAAAATGAGTTAGTTTCAAAAGATATTAATTTTTTGGTAACTTTTAATGAAGTTTCTATAAAGATGGCAACTAAAATACAACACTTTTGGGGATAAAAGGAATTAAAATGGATTATTATATTTTATTGACATCATTTTCTCATTAAAATTGAAGAAAGAAATTATTTTCAATTTGAATAGATGGTGAAAAAAAATCTTGATTAAATTAAAATTTCCACAAAAATTCAAAGAAATAAAAACATTTTCACATATTCAAGATTCATTAATGAATTTATTCTACAAAGTAAAAAATCGTTTGTCGACATAGTGACATTTGGAAATCAGTACATCATAGATTTTTTCAGCTTCATATTCAACCTCCTTGCATTTAGGTGGACAACTACTGCTCCCCCCCTCCTCATCCACAAGAATTGGATATAAAGAAAAAGCATACACTATTTTCAATTAATTATTTTGGAAAGATGGTGGTTACAATGTTTCACATAGGTGTGCTAAAAGTAAAATGGCTTATCAGGTAAAAATGACATAATTTTTTCTCTTTTGTAAAGCATTTATTTTAAGTCAAAAACTAAAATATTTTTTTATATAAATTTATCAAAACAACATTGTTTTTATTTCACCAGTTCTGAAATTAAAAATTAAATCTTAAAAGAACGATATACTTTTGACAAATAATGTTTTGAATCAAAAATCATGTAATTTTTGCTTAGCCTACATTGCAAATATGATTTCTTGCATAAAATTTAATAATTTTTTTTTCAAATATACAGTAATATTGGATATATTTTCCCTTCAAGAAATTGAAAGATATTATGCAATGTAAATGCCACACATCAGGTTGTCACACAGCTAGTTACAAAATAAAACTTGATAATAAGCAACAAAGGTTCAGCTATTTTCAATATCGTACATCTTAGAGTCTAGTTTTCAAACAAATTAAAATTTATTTAAAAATGAAAGTTTAGTTATGCAAAAAAGAAAAAGACAAAAAAAAATTAAATTTATTTTGGTTAATGATACTAATGTTTTACAATTACCAACTCAGAGTAAATATAAGAAAGTTTCAAATAAATGAACATATAGTAGAAAAAAATAAAAAATCAGTAGCAAGATTTTAATTTTGAGAAAGAAAAATCAATCTATCTAGTTACCCTGAGAAGCTCATTAAAAATAGGATTTAAAGCATTTTTCTTTGTCTTTGTTTTACGCTTTCCACCTTTGGTTTTATCTGGAAGAAGGTACACTTTAACATACCTGCAAAGAAACAAAACAAAAATAAGACATATTGTTAAAATAGTTTTTATAAGTATTTACTTGAAAACTTTTCCTGAAATTAATTGAAAAGTTAAATATGAAAACTAAGATTACAATCATACTACAAATGTACAAAAAAAAAAAAAAAAAAAAAAAAAAAAAGAAGTTAAGAAGAAACATCTGAATGGTTTACCTGTCATTCAGTGAAATTATTAAGAAATAAAGATCAACTTTAAATTTCACACATTCACTTCTGCTGATGATACTAGTAAACCAATTTTTCAGGAAACTTCATTTAGAATTAATTTTAAATTTCTATATGAACTGATTTTGTGGATGTCCAGCAATCAATTGAATGTTTCCATTCAAATAATGTATCAAAACAAGAGAAGATTTAGAGAACACTGAAAACAAGGATCATTAGGCATTATAAGAAAAATTCCAATGATAAAATTATAGCTATTTTGTATGGAATTTGCTATTTTGACAATTTTTCTTTCTACCTATGTGCCTGCGAGTCATTATTTTCAGAAATGAATGATATGAAAAATTCAAATAGAAACCACTTGCCAGATGACTCCAATTCAACTTGCATTCTGTTAAAAGTAACTAGGTATGAACCTGACATATATTATTTGGCTTCCAAAATGCAATAACAGAAATTGCATTTACTTTTTTATTTCTTTCTAAAGTATGATTGTTACTATAGTTATTACAGTGTAATACCTACATGCATGTTACCTACATATTTTTTAATCCTAATAAACACAAATTAAAGTAATTTTGACTCACTAATTGTTGTTGGCATGTCATAGTCTGCATATTTAAAAATAGAGAATATAAACATGAAATAAGCTAAACTAAGGCTTTTTTGTTAAATCACTTCCTTCACACCCGGCAAGATAATTTAAAAAACATATCAACATAAAAAGCAATACAGAAATGTAGCAAGAAATAATAAATATTTAAAATAAATTTCTACCAGTATTTTCCAAAAAGGAGGATTAAAACAATGCCTTTTTTCATTTCTCCTTAAGATTAATTTTAAACACATGAACATAACCCCCCCCCCCTAAAAATTCCCTTTCATGGGGTTGGGGGGGGGGTGCAGATCACTTCCTGATAAAAAGTTTTTAGCTCCTCTTTCTGTTAATGTTTAATTATTTTAAGTCACTAGTAAAGAATAAATTTGACTGTTTTTTTTTTGTTTGTTTTTTTTAATTACATGAGAAAAAGAAAATTTAATTAAATTTCAAAAAATTCAGAGAGGAGCAGTGGCTTTTTCCTCCTTGATGACACCAATGGTGTCAGGGATTCAAAGAAAGAATAAACAATGATGATTAACATCTTCATTTATTAAAATAAATAAATAAGTTAAATTATAACATAAAATTCATCACAGTTTAATCTTCAATTCTTAAATCAGTACAAGCAGATTGAAGATGGTGGATAAAATTTTAAAATAATTTCAATAACATTTTTTTTATACATTTACTAAAATAACATAAAAAGTGAAAAATGAATACACACACACACACACACTATATTGCAATAATATATTTAAACTATTTAAAGTAAAATTCAAATCATTTTTTTCAATTGCATTTACTAAAGGAGCATCAAAAGTATAAAATGAAAAAATATATATATACATAATAATAATACTAATACAATTAAACTATGTAAAGCAAAAAGAATCATAGTGCATAGAGTATGCAACAGATGTCTATTTGGCTAGATATCAAACACAGGATATCCAGCATAATTAGCAGACCGATATCTGACTACAGTACGTCTCAATCTCTCCCCCTTTTTTTAAATATATTTTTAAAGAAATTAGCCATGGGTTTAGAATAACTAGCTAATAAAATATATTTTCTTTTGATCTTATTATTTTTAAATTTTCTGTCAACAATATTTTTATGCTAGATTAATTTTACCACAATTATTCTAATTAGTAAAGAAATATTTTTATGATTAATTCAGTTTCAATACTAATATTCTAATTACAACATTTTAAATCATTAGTTATATCAATGTCAGCTAATTAGTTTAGTAATAGGAAATTATTTTTATTAGAAAAACTTACACATGAATACATTTGAAAGAGACTACATAATTTTTTTTTTCTTTCTTTAACAGAGGTATTTTCAGGCTGTAAACATCCTCATTACCTCTTATTGCTTTACCACTTAAAAACATTTGTGGTGTAATACCAGAAAACTTGTTAATGCTAGTTTTGCTACTAACATAGTAACTTAGTTGCACAACAAAAAGTATACTAACTAATAAAAGAAAACTTTGCTCTGTGTGTGTGTCTGTCTGTCTGTCTGCAATGGCAAGCAAAGTCTAGCGCACCTGAAGCCTGAAATTTTAGGTGAGGATAATCCAAAACTTCTCCCGATGCATCTGAGAATCAGAGTTTTAATATTTTGAAAATTAGCCTAGATATTAATAAAAAACCCATTAAGCATCACATCAGAACCTAATTAAAATGCGCTTTGAAAATGGCTATTTATATCATAACTGCAAAAGAAATTACTATTTTGATAATTCCAGACAACGATATATTCTCATTTTCATTTATCCTCGAATATTTAAAAAAAAAGTATTGGAGGTATTGATTCAAAACTCACAGTATATATGTAGTTGATTTTTCTGATTACAAAAATATAAATTTTGTGAAAATTGGACTGAAATTTTTCTATATTTTGTCCAAAAACTGACCACAAGCAAATCAAATTGAGCAAAACAGAAAGAGGTTACTGTAAATGGGGGATTGCCAGATTAAAAAACAGCTCTGAGTTTTGTGGACCTATTCAAATAAATAAAACTATTAGGTTTATCGATTTGATATTAGGCATATAGACATTAAAAAAAAATGTCTAAATCTGAATTTCAAATTTTTGTAAAAATCAGTTCATAATTTGCTAAGATATTGATTAAAAATTCATTAATGAAAATGAAAAATGATTATTTTTAAAATTTCATCAGGACACTTGCACTGGAGTTGCACATGTTTTGATAATTCCACACAATGAAAGGGAAGGATGCCATGCGTTGAAGCGCTACCAGACTTAAAATGTACTCAGCTATTTTAAGACAAATTTTTAAAACTATACAAGATACGGTTTTGAAAAATGGTATATATACGCAAAATCATATGCGGAATAAGAAATTCTAAAAATCTAAAAAATCGACGAGTAACTTTTTTTTTTCTTTCCTTTCGAATTGATAGATATACACAAAATTGTCTTCTATTTAAGAAATTTGAAAATCAAAAACATCAACCAGTAACTTTTTATTTTATCAATAAACTGATTTTTTTTTTATGGAAATTGAAATTTATTGTGCATTTGATTCTCGGTTTCTAATAGTCATATCGCTTCGAAACAGATTCCAAATTACTTTAATATCTTAATTATCACTTCTCACAGTCTTAAAGTTAGTTTATGAGTAGCGGTTACCAGTATTTCTGAATAGATATTTCAGCAATTTCCTAAATTAATTTCTGGGCTCAGCTACCAGTCAAATGTTTTTACCAAGGACTCCAGTAATTTTAATTAGTCATTTGTCAAGAAGCACTTGCGTCTCCTCTTCCCTTAAATCGTTTTTTGCTTAACTGAGCCTCATCTTAATAACTTGGCTTCTATCAGTCATATCTCTTTGGAACTGGTTCCAAATTACTTTAATATATTAATACTTCTCACAGTCAAGTTAGTTTATGAGTAGCAGTTACCAGTATTTCCAAATAGAAATTTCAGCAATTTCTTAAATTAAGTTCTGGGCTCAGCTACCACTCAAAATTTTTTACCAAGGACTCCAGTAGTCTTAGTCATTTGTCAAAAAGCACTTGTGTCTCCCCCCCCCCCCCCCTTCTCTTCCATTCATAGTTTTTTGATTAACTGAGCCCTATTTTAATAACTCAACTTCTAATATTCCAATATTATCGAAACCAATTCCAAATTACATAAATATCTTAATTATAACCTCCCACATTGATAATTTATGAGTGGTAGATACCATTATTTCCGAATAGTAATTTCAGCGAATTCTTAAATTACGTTCTGGGTTCCGCAATGAGTCCAAATTTTTGACCAAGTACTCCAGTAGTCTCAATTAGTCATTTGTCGAATAGTTTATTTAGAACATAAATCGTCCCTGTTGGTGAAAAGTGGAACTAAAAGATTTTGCTGTGTGTCTGCAGTATGCCCCTTTTACCTTATAAAATCAAGTTTTGTGAGAAAACTTGTTCCTTCTTGCTACTAACATAGCAAATAGGTTTTTTTTAGGTAGATTTCGTAAGAAATACTACCTATTACATTCTCACCTAAGTTGGAAATTTTGAAAAATTTTTGCAGATCTACGCCGATCATGACTCCCAGAACCCAAAACCACCCCCAGTTCAAAAGTTTATCTATCTATCTATCTATCTATGTCACTTTTTTCTGACCACGATAACTGGAAAAATTCTGCATAAATCTCTTCCAAACTGATACATAAAATCAAGGGTCATAAAATCTCGGTCAAGTTCGTTAATGGGCAAAATCGAACCAGGGGGGGGGGGAATTGGGGGGGCTTTTTGTGAAAACAGAAAAACCCTCATAATTTCTTTATTATTATACGTATCGAATCCGTTTAAAGTTATTATTACTTCTAGGAAAAGGGCCGAAAATTTATGTATGACAGATTTTTGATATAATTAAAAATGGCCCCAAGGGGGGGAAAAAGGGGGGTTTTAGAAGAAAATAAATCATAGCTTCGTCAATTCACAAGATATCAAATCCGCATAAATTTATTATTAATCCTCTTAGTAGTATCTAAAACTTTTATATTGACAAGTTTTTTATAAGACCAACCGTTATAGCAAAAAAAAATTAAAAACAAAAAAAATCCCTGCCAGCTCTGCCTGCAAACAAGTTATTTTTCGAAGTAGGCGGTTCCAACTCCCGCATCTTTTCGAAACTGATACATAAAATCAAGGGGCATAAAATCTCGGTCAAGTTCGTTAATCGGCAAAATCGAACGAAGGGGGGGGGGGGGCTTTTTGTGAAAACAGAAAAAAACCCCATAATTTCTTAGTTATGATACGTATCGAATCCGTCTAAAGTTATTATTACTTCTAGGAACAGGGCCAAAAACTTATGTATGACAGATTTTTTATATAATTAAAAATTGCCTTAAGGGGGGTTTTAGAAGAAAAAAATTCATAACTTCGTCAATTCCCAAGATTTCAAATTCGCTTAAATTTATTATAAATCCTCTTAATTTTATCTAAAACTTTTATATTGACATGTTTTTTATAGGACCAACTCTTATAGCAAAAAAAAAAAAAAAAAAAAAAAAAAAAAAAAAAAAAATCCTTGCTGGCTCTGCCTGCAAACAAGTTTGGTTTCGAAGTAGGCGGTTCCAACTGCAGCATCATCGCAAAAAGGTCATTTCTTCCGCAATTCCCGACAAACAGGCGCCCCACGGTCTGCGTCTTCGAAATCTACCTGTGCCTGTAGGCCGAGCCGTCAGGGATTTTTTTATATATAAGCCTTTTTCTAACTTTTCCCTTTTCAACTGTGTCTGTTACTCATATATGCAGTTACATATTGTATAAATAGTTATAGTCGTTCACATGCTTGTTCTTGCATAGGTTTAGAAACACAATTTGCCATAAGTATAAGTAAATTATTTTTAGTTTAATAAATTGCTGCACTGTATTTGCAAGATTAAACTCTCGACTTTATAAACTGAAAATTTTAACAATGAGTTGCTAGAGTTTAATCTAGGTAAAAGAGATTTGTAGCTTTTTGGCTAATTGCAGCCAATACCTGTTAGCCAAATAAAAAAAGCTTTAGCCAACAAAAAAATTTCTGATTATACAAAATTTCTATATAAATGAGTATTATTTTTAATTATACAATAAACAAACAGTACACCACTCTGTAACATTGACCCTCTCGAGATTTGGCCATACATCACACATCAAATGCTTTTTTAAATGGAAATTCTTTTCAAACTTCCCCTTCCAAATTAATTATAATTAATGTACTTAAATTTTTTATTGTCACTCTATTTCTCAAGTCAGTTTTCGTTATATTCACGAGACTCAATCCCCTTTCACAATCTGCTGTAAACAACAGAATTGTTGCTATAAATTCATACAAAGAAGTCACATTGGGAAACATGTCAGTAATGCCATTTCTATGGGAAAAAATAATACAATCAGCGCTGGTTTCATTTCTTTACCCCTTGTAGCCAGAACCTGCCTAAACAACTTTCATTCATGAACTGTTTTGGTTTCATTTCCTAAGTTGGGATCACCAACAAACTCTTTTAATTTCCTCAATACGTCTAACGGAAATAATATCACACTATTTGTAAGATGCTTGCACATGGAGGACGAGACAAATTTTGAAGTAAGTTGCCGGGATAGAAGCAGTGCATTTTTTTGTTGTTGTTGTTGGGTTTTTTTTTACGCAGCAGCAGCAGGTTTACAAATGCAGAACAAGAAAATTGAAATGATATATATTTTTTTGTGGCTGTCGCTATTTGGCGAATCCACTAAAAGCTTTGGGGGCAAAAGGTGCTTTCAGTTAGCTTTTTGGCGATTTGGCTAGCGCTAGATTAAACCCTAAGTTCAATAAACAATAAAAGCATATAATTTTAGGCTGGAAGATCATAATACCCGACTACAGCTACTGATAATTATCTCAAATACTGGCCAGATCGGTTAGATACAGTATGTTTGCTGGATATCCGTTGCATTGCTTATAGAATACAAAAAATGCAAAATAATGAATGTGTGGAATATGTTTTTTTGACATTCACATTAAAGCTTATCATATATTTGTAAGGAAGAAAAAAAAAGAAAGAAAAGAAACCTGAAAATTCTATCGTAAGCACAACTCTTTATAATAAATAGAGAAGAGGAAAGATAGTAACAGAACTTACGGATCAGATTTATTTCGTTTGACATCTACAGCTGCCAAATTTCTACACTGTTTTACAAATACTTCCATCATCTGTGCCTTTTGATTGTAATTCAGCCCAAATAATACATCACCACTAACTGTCACATAGCCATAGTGGCAAGCAGCAGCACTGTAAACACTAGTCATGCTTACACTGTGAGCCTGAGAGAGAATAAGGTAAATAAATATTTTTTTGAAGATTTAACTATATAATAGCCTAGACTTTCCATTAAAACAAAAGAAATAAGCTCCAAGTAAGCAAAATGAAATAACAATAATGATAAGTCTTTACATTTCAAAATTTCATTAAAAGAATTTATATTAGTTATGTGGTTTGCACAATAAACTTAGCAAAGTGTCCGATTTGTTGTGGCAATAGAAAAAAAAAAAAAAAAATACAAAAAGTAAGTTAAAATTTCAAAATTTTACAAATTGTCTTATCGAACTGCAGTTTGCACCATTAAGACTTAGAAAATGATTCGAATTTTTGAAGCAAAAATAGGTCAAAGATAATTTGAACAATTTTTTTCTTTCACCACAAAAAAATCCAACACTTTGACAAGTCTTATGGTGCAAACAGTACTCAAATATGACAATTTGTTCATTTTTTATGAATTTTTGAAATGTGAACAGACCTATGGGATACCCTGTGTGTATATTTAATAATTAAAAAATATTTTTTTTTCTATTTATAAAAATTATTTTTCAAATTGCACATATAATAGTCATGAATACTATGAGATGTAACCTTCCCAACTGAGCAAAAAAGTGCAGACCAGGATTCGAATCCGGGATCCCTTGTCTGAAGCTGCCAATGCTCTACCAACTGAGCAATCCCGGAAGAATATGGCTGAAACAATTCACCCAGTTAACCTTAATCAAAACATATACATATTAAGTGTTCAAAGATATATGGCAGAGGTGTCTGCTGAGGTCACATCAATGAAGGTCGTACGCCATGTAGCGGAAGGGGGATGAACTACTGGAGGTTAAATATACAGCTTGTGATCAAAATAAGGAAAAATTAGTTATAATGTAATGAAAGTTTGTGGTAAACGTTGAAATAAATATGTGTAATAAAATTTCAGTATCCATCTATCAAAATACATGGGTTCTTCAATACTTCAAGCCACCAAAGTTACCACACTTTATAAAATAATTTTCACCCCGTTTGTTGAAAGTAACGCTGAAATATTTTTATTCTGTCTGCAATTAAATTATTTTACACTATAGTTGTTGAAAGTAGATTGTAATTTTTTTCATGAATGGCAACGAAACTATTTGTTGTCATGAGAATGAAATGTTGTTTGGTTTGATGCGTGGAATAAAGTTTTAGTTTTGAAATGTTGTTGTTTAATTGGAGTCAGATAAATAATAAAAAAAAAATGAATAAATAAGTTAAGTACGACTGAATGAAATAATATTTAGTGAAGTACTTCTGACACCGTTTGATTATTTGTTACAAGCTTTTATCATGTAATTTTAGTTCTTATGTGTAAAGATGGAATTTTGTAATGGAATTTTCACTCAATTTCTGAGGTGCTAAAATTATAAAAATTAGGTACAAAGGTGTTTTTCCGGCAACAATACATTTTAATATGTTTAGAGGGCAAGCTATTTTTTCAATATAGGAGCATTGGCGAGACAGAAAATTATGTACATCTAAATCTATCATCTGCACATTCACCTGAGTATATATTGTGATCCTTTACTCACTCACAGAAGATGTATCTTATTTACCAGATTTATTGCAAAATATTTTTGATACAGTTTGTTTTTATAAACATATTTATATTTAAAAAACATTCACTATATATTTTTAGTAAAAAAACAATAGTGCTTACATAATGCTTATATATTATTACCTTTACTACTGAAACTAAAATGATATTGTGAATGTTTTTAAATCTACATATTTTATCGAAACAAACTGTATCAAAAATATTGGCAATAAATCTGGTAATCAAGATAAATCTTATTATACTTAAAAGTACATATTTTCTTTTTCTATTTACAACTGTAAAAATTGAAATTGTTCGATTATATGTGTGTGTTTTACTTTATTTATTTATTTATTAATTGATGAAATTTTAATTTCATTATGGAAAATTTGCCTGAGACAAATCCTGAATTATTTATATTGCTTAAAGTGCAAATAGGTTATTATTCTTCCATAATGGAGCTTGCACATGATGGAGATAGATTTTAAAAAATCATGCTTGAAAATTATTTTAAAAAGCACAATAAATGAATAAATTGAAATGCAATTTTCAAGCAAATTGCATTTGAAAGTACAATTTTTTTTCTTTTCCTATACAAAGATATAAAAATTAAAAATGTGCAAGGTTTAGAAGCTTAAAAAATTGCTTTAGCGGAAATTAAAAAACCAAAATACAATCATCTGGTGTTGCCAACATCAAAATGACATCAGCATTACACACGTTTGTCCTTAGATTAAATTGTTTAGTGACAAATTTTGTTTAATATCTGCACATCTGCCTGGAACTTTTAAATAAAAATTAGTTTGTTGAAAATTATTACTTAAAACACCGCTGGTCAATGTTTAAAAACTTGTTGAATGTAGTTAAAAAAAAATTCCGTCTTCTGTGATCAGCTCCACTATGGTTCCAGTCAGTAACTGAAGGAAGGGACCTCTAATTTTACAGTGTGCTACAGCAACGATCGTTGCTGTAAACTTATCCATTATTGGTGATAAATCACATTGTTTGGTGAAAGATTATTTTTATGGTGAGAGGTCAATGGGAAAGTGAACAAGTACCAAATCTTACAATATAAGCATGAATGATATTGAAAAATTATTAGAACTACAATAAAAATAACAAAAATCAAAACTTACACCAAGTGAGAGCACACTTTGGCTATAAGCAGGATATTTTTTAACTTCCACATCATCATCAGCAATAAGCGAACTATCTCTGTCATTTTCAGAATATAATCCTAATGCTGAATATGACTGAAAATATGAATAAAGTTTAAAAATGAATTTTTAGGATTATCAACATTTAATTTATAGAAAAATTCATTTCAAAGAAAGCAATTTAATTTTCAGAAAGTGATAAAAAGGTTCAAAATAAAATTACAATCATTTAAGACATGCAGTGTTTTTAAAACTGACTACTGGTGATGTACATAACAGAACATTGAAAATGATGATGCACAAATTTGTTACTAGTAATACAATATAAAAACACCAAATGTGATAATATTTTCAATCAGCTATGCTAACAACATATAAGTTACTCTACAATGTGAAAGCCTTGTGCTTTATATAGATTCTACACATAGTTCGGGAAATATGTAACTGATATTTAAAAGGGGTAAAAATAAATGGAAACAAAATCATACCCGTCAGAATAAGTATCACATATATGTAACATATAAACAGAGATGTAGTGGAGGATTTACAGTGATATATGCTGTATACCATTTGGATATTTTTAAGGAACCCTGTATACCCTGTGTTTCTCAAATAAAGCAATAATCTATACTCTCTAGCGTATGCACTCTTCCTATAGCATAGATACTCTCTGGATTTTTTATGACTACATCCCTGAATAAAGAGTGTGTACTACAATCCTCAAATTTTCCTACAAATATTTTTTTATATATAAAATTTTGCCTTATTTAATGATTAAACTTTTACAATTAAATTAAGTAAGTATTTTTATTTATAATTACTGGTGCTAAAAGATTAAAGATTGTGTAAGGGTATCTCTTCTTCATGAAGTGGTTAATAAAGAACAAAAAATTTTTAACAAACTAAAACAAACTTGCATTTTGCACCATATGTAAATAAACCATTCCAATTAAGAGAAGAGCCACGTAGTAACCTCATAAAAGCAAATTCTCACTAATTACAACATTTCTATACAGTAATTATCAGCAACATGGAATTCATAAAGGCAATTCAAGCTTTGATTCTACAAAAAGCTGTTACATATAATGAACATTTTATAAATGTTTGAGATTGCAGTTAGATAGAGTTTACAGTTTTGTTAACTATCCACATATTCTGGCAAGCAACATATATCTGCATTTTTATATTCTTGAGGCTTTTGCCACTGTGCCACTTTTTAAACATAAAGTATCATGTTTTAATTGCAATTCCATAGTTGTTATATTTCATAATCTTTGTTGTTTATTTGCATATATTCAGACACATAAGACTAATAATTATTGAAGCCAGCATATATTCAGCTATTCTATTGTTATATTCATTGTTGCAATGCCTAAAACTTAGTTTTCTTCAAAATCTGATTAATCATTTTCTGATTCAAAAAGCTTGGTTCATGCAGTAATCATCTAAAAGCGCAAAAGCATTATCATCATAGATTAGACTCCCAATTACCTGACACCCATTAAACTAAGATTATGACACATAATATGTTCGAATAAACTGCAGGCTATATTAAAATAAATGTAAAATGTCACTTTTAATATGTTATGTCATTTATCTGACCATATCAATTAAGCAACATAATTTTAAATCCAAGGATGTTAGTTAATCAGGAGTTTACTGTAAATAAACTAACACAGTACTTCTTTTCTCTCTAGTCAAATTTTTGCTAATCACTGAAACTAAGCTGTAATAATATTATTCTGACTGCACTTTCCTCAAGATGTCAAACAAACAATAAATGTATCATTTTAAGAGGCATGAATATAAGATATAATATTTTAACACTCTACATATTTTTTCACTTAATCTAAATAAGTACTTAATAAGAGGGGGTGCTTCAATAATCTTCGCTGATCATAAAATCTCAAGTTAACCTAGGAGGGAAATTTAAAAACAGGATTACTATACTAATTACTTAATATAGTTATGAAAATTCAGCTTTTCACCATAAAAAAGTTGACATTTGACACCAACATACTATACAGTAGAAGATTATCTTTATAACGCAAACCAAAGAAAAACACAAGGTTGTGCGTTATATCGATCACATTTCACACATCATTAAATTTAGCTTGTAAAACATGGCCTAATATGTGTGAAACATACCAAAATACATTAGAGTATCTTTATATTGCATTTTTTATTACCAGGAGTTGTGCAGATTATAATTTTTTGCATACTATAGATCATTCCACACATTGTTACATTTACTTTTCATTGTCCAAACATACCTGTATCAAATCATACCAATTTTTTCAGTAATTAGCTCTGAATTAAGGAGTCCTCTAAAGAATAGCAACTATTTATAATGTGGGAATTCAGGTGTTTCTTAACTGAAAATTCATTGTTTACATCTGAGAAGTTGGGCGTTATATGGAGAATTGCATTATAAAGATCTTCTACTGTATTTTTGAAAATTATCTCCTCAAATTTTAAGTACTTTTAAAAAAGCAATAAATTTTGTTCAAGTAAAATCTTCAAAATTACAGCTGTTCAAAATTGCTTGAAATTAAACTGTATTTTTAAAAATTATGAAAAAAATTCTCAAAAATATGATATGTAGGTATATCTGACATTTTTTTGATAGTTCAAATTAACTTTTAAAAATTGTGTTAGCTAATAAATAAATAATCTATGTTTACATTTCTCCATAGATTAATATGAGATTTTGCTGTCTATTGACAAAAAACTTGTTTTGTTAGAGAGTCCTGTTAATAAAATCTGAGAAGAAATGATATCTCTACCATTCCAATTTTGTTTTTTTAAGTTTCTGTACAAGAATTAGCCTAACAGATTACATTTTGTTATTTGATGAATCTGGCTGCTCTCAATGTAGAACATGGATCACATGTTTCCCCATATAGAATCAATATCCCATGTGAATCTCAGAGTTTCCCTCAGGTTTTAAACAGGGCAGGGTGCTGCTGGTGAAAGAAGGGCACTTTTTTATTCTTAAAGGCACTTTTTTTATTCTTAAGGGCACTTTCCAAATTCTTAAAGGGTACCTTTTTTAAAATTAAAGGCATTCTTTTGGTTTTTAAAGCTCTTTTAATATTTAAAGTCAAGGCACTCTTTTCAAGACAACACTGAGTTAATTTTTACTATGAAACCAATTTTTTTAATGCAAAAAGGAGAAAGGACACTTTTTTACTGAAGGGCAAGAAGGGTGCTAATTATTTTACTCGGGGGGCAAGAAGTATGCTAATTATTTTTATGTGGGGCAAAAAGGGTGTTGTTTTGTAAACCAAAGGGCAGACAGGTTGCAGCAGTCTTCTGAAACTGTCTGGGGGGAACTCTGGAATCTAAAGAACAGGTGAAAATAGTAGCATTTATTGGTATGTACCATACACGACACACAATGCAACAAATATTTATTTCAAATGTGGATTGCACTGATATAAATATTCTACCTTTATAAAGCAACACATCAGTAAACAGTAATACAATAATAAGTAAACTAAAAACTGATATTAAATAGTATAGTAGCAAATGACCCTTTGAGTACCCAAATTAAAGCAAATATATTGTATCCAAGTAAGCTGTGTTAATTATATACAGTGCATTTTGAAAGTAAACAACTAGTACTTAAAAATAAGAAAGAGGAAAAAATATGTAATCTTTCAATACTTTTGTTAATAAAAGAAACAAACAACTCTTTTAGAATCTAAGAAAAATTCATAGAAAACAGAATAAACATAATTCTTTTTAAACAATAAACAAAGTAATATATTAAATATAAACATAATCTCTAATAAGGTTATTAGAGTAGGTTAATTACTCTATTACGGTTGTTATTTCTAAAGCTATAACAACAGTCAGTAATAAAATCAAACGCTCACATTAAATTAAACTGCACGGTTGCACTGCAACTAACAGTTTGAATTAGTTATACTCGCATTTAAATTAATTGCTTAATAATTTTTTCAAAAAATATTTATGGGGAGATTGCTATGGCTTGTTAGGAAGGCTAATCTTAGATATACTCTGATCATACTGTGTCAAAGTATCTCTAAGATACTTATAAAGAAAAACATATCAATTAATTAAATTCTATCCATGTTTTAAGGTTAATAGACAATCAAAAGGTATAAAATAGCATGATTAATTATACCATATTTTCACAGTGTGCTCCTCAACAAGAAAGAAAAAATTTTAGAAAAACCAATACATCTACTTGCTCTGTTTTGGCATATTAATATGCTGAACAGAATGGACCTGGTCAATGCAATAGATTTGTGATTCTATTGCTAAGGGTTTCGTACCTATTTCTCTTTTTTTTTTTCTTTCAGATTTTCATCTTTATTTATTTCATAATTTCAAACAGTTGCTAAATATTTTTAATCGTAAATTGAATATTGTTAATAAAATTGAACTTTTCACACTTAATATCACCTATTAGATTTTTATTGATAGCTAAAATCGGTATTTTTCCAGTATAGAGGCCTTGGCAAGATAGAAAAAGTGGCTTTGGCGAAAGAAGGAAATTTGGCAACATATTTTCTGTAAACCCATTCACTGTTTCATATACACAATTATAAATCCATATATAAAGAAGCATAAAAGTTCATTAGGTTTGTTTTCATAGCTGTTTATATCATTGTCATTTAGCAAACAAGTTTTAAAAAAACCTGCAAAGGTCCTTATAGCGGAAAAGTACATTAAAATGAAATTTTGTAGCAAGAATTGCATGAGAAACTCAATAACAAAGCTGATAAATTCACTAGATATTCTTATATGAGGGATTTTACGGTGAACATGAACATTCAACTGTGAATTAGTTTTGAGAATGTAAAGCAAATCATACAAATGTTAAAAGTTATAAATATAGAAGATACAGTAAAATTGCTCACTTTAATAACATTCCTAAACAGTATAAAACAATGTATTAGATTTTGAAGATTTTTAAATTTATCTTTTTCCTTATTTTCAGGAGATTTATTTTATTACTACAAGGAAAATTTTATAACTTTAGAATTCTTATTAACCTACACAATTTTATGCAAATTGTCAATCCCAATGACTGAGCCTCTTCATGCTAAAATATTTGAAATTTGTTTATCAGATGGAAACAACTAAATGATTATACCCTGAAGTAACACTGAATTATACATAGTTTTAACATCATCATAATAATATTGACAACATTGGAAAATAAATAACATCCAAGGGCTGATCTAGACAAAATTGGAGTCTATTTTGGTCCCCTTCACAAAAATCAATTTGATAAAATGGGGCCCTTCACAAAAATCAATTTAATAAAATGAGCCCCTACACAAAATTCAATTTGATAAAATAGGCCCTTTACAAAATTCTATTCCATAAAAACTTACTATTTATTAATTATTTATAATTTTGTTATGCTTTAAAATATGTAATTTGTAAACAAACAAGTTCACCAGAAAGGAAAACCTTAGCAAAAGGATTTAAAAAAGTTTTTGTTATGTTAATAAATGCTTGGTTTGGATTTGAGTAACTGTATTTCAATTTTCTTTACAAAAAGATTATTTTTCACAAAAATATAATAAATTTCACAAAAATAACCTTTATTTTATACAAAATGGGCCCCAAGAAAAAAAAACCTGCTTCGACCCCTGACATAACGTAAAATGCTCATTTTTTACAGGTAGTGTCATTTGATTAAATAGAATGATAAACAAATACAGTAAACTCTGTCTAAGGCGGAATCAAATGGGACCGAGAAAATTTTCCGCCGTAGACAATATTCCGCCTTATGCAAAACAGCCAAAATAAATAAATAAAATATATATGCGCAAGTCCTATTTTTACGTTCGTAATCTTCAGTACAGTTTTTTAAATGAAATTATATGTCTTATTAAATTTATTATTAATCTCAAAAACATTATATAAATAATAAAATAAATAGTAGTATCAATGATAAATTTCTTCCATTTTAAAAGTTAATGAAAATCATTTACCTTAACAACTACTTCATACTTCACATAGTGGCATAGTAGTTTTTAAACAGTCGAAAAATAATCTTTTATCGATGCTTGTTTTGTCTTTCTTTTTACCAAGCATTTTTCAGTAGCACATTGCAAGTCCGTTATTATGGGTATCAATTCTTCATTTTTTTGAGCAAGAAAAAAATTTTCGAGATACCTAATGCTTCTCAAGGCGTCTTGATGCGTTTGGATTCCTCCATTGTCTTTATGGTTTTCATAATCGTGCTCATCTTCATTTTCACTAGCACTTTCCAAATCTTGATATCGCTGAATCAAAATGTCCACAGAAGTGTTAGCTTCAGTAGTACACACTATATTGTCAGCTGATACGTATTCTTCTTCATTAATTTTTTCATTGCTGTGAACACATTTTAAGTCATCTATTAGATTTTGTAATTCATTTTCTTCCAACTGGTCAACTGATTCATAGCCATTTTCTGAAACAAAACCAGCTTTTCTAAAACAATGAACAATTTTTTCAGGCGACATTTCTGAACAGGATTTGGCAATCCATTTGACAGCATCTAAAACACTTATATTTTTTGCCATTTCGGTGGCAGAAGAGCAATTATCTAAAGACGCAATAATGGACTGCAAGAGATATTTTTTGTAATGGGTTTTCATCATTTTTATAACTCCTTGATCCATAGGTTGTGTTACTGTAGTAGTATTTGCGGGAAGAAATTGTAATTTTATATTCGATAGTTCGAAATTGGCGTGACAAGGTGCATTATCGAGAAATAACAAAATTTTTCGATTTTCTTTGATCATACGGTTATTGAATTCAGTCAGCCATCCCTCCATTATGGCAGTAGACATCCAAGATTTTTTTTTAGATCTCCAAATCACAGGCAGTTTATCAATGTTCACATTCTTAAAACATCGCGGCTTTTGCGATTTTCCTATCACTAAGGGCTTTTCTAAACTGCCCTCCATATTCGCGCAAAGCAAAACAGTGACACGCTCTTTGGAGTTTTTACCACCGTGGCATTCACTTCCTCTTTTTGCAAGGGACTTAGTGGGCAACGCACGATAAAATAGTCCCGTTTCGTCACAATTGTATATATCCTTAGCTTGATATCCTTCAATCAGTAGAGGAAAATTTATTTTCCATTCCTGAATTTCTTGGTCTGGGACGTCTTTTGACTCTCCGCAAACTTGCTTCATGGCAATATTGTGTCGATTAAGGAAACTCATTAACCATACAGTAGAAGCCTTGAAATCCGCTTTACCTAATTTTTCGGCTATCTCTTTTGCCTTTTCATGCAACAGTGTTCCAGGTATGCGCAAATTTTTAGCTCTAGCGTTAGAAAACCATTCAAGTGTTAATGCATCAATGTCTTCATTTTTCACAGCACCTTTTCGCTTTCTGTTGGATGATTTGCTTTCCAATTCCTTTTCCAACTCTGTTCTTCTTTTTATAGCATCATAAATTTGTGTTTTACCGCATTTAAATTTAATACAAAGATTTTTACAGAATAATTTTTTTCTTTTAATTTAATAACTTCTATTTTATCCCACAGAGATAGCGTATTGAGTTTAGATTTTGAAGCCATTTTTTACTATCACTTAGTAATATCAGTAGAGAATTTGTTGAACACTGTTGCATGAAAAGGCAAAAGAGATAGCCGAAAAATTAGGTAAAGCGGATTTCAAGGCTTCTACTGTATGGTTAATGAGTTTCCTTAATCGACACAATATTGCCATGAAGCAAGTTTGCGGAGAGTCAAATGAGAAGAACAAATAACACGTGCAACGACCTCGTTTTCTGACCATGTAATTTATTGAAATAAAACATACGTCACTTCGAATTCATCTTCCATCCCCTTCCCCCTCTGAAACCACACCTCATACAGAATGTAAATGATTGTAGCTTCCCCCTCCCCGCCCTCTCCCTCTCACATTAGACAAAGAGTTATGGCGACCAAATGACTGATTGCACAATGATCAGAACTTAAAATCCGAAGCAAGCAAAAAAAAGTGATATTCTTTCGTTAATACAATGAAAAAGAGAGAAATGTTAATGTATAGGGATTTTATTTTATCAATTTCTTTTTTTGAATAATTAATTGAGATAAATGTAAAAAATGTACTTGGTATGATGCTTTTTCTTTCTTTTTTTTAAGAGGAAAAACATTTTCTTTATATATGAGAAATAATGGAATAAAAAATTATTCTTTAAATATTTAAACATTTTCCGTTCTGATGAATCAACTTTATTAATCTATTACGAATGTTGAGCATTTGATGTATGTATATCAGTTTTGAAGTTTCATAAACCAAATGCCTTTCATTTTTTAACCTTTTTTCCGTCTTATTCAAAATTTTGATTTCGATGGGACTTTAAAAACCCTTCCGTTTCCGCGTTAGGCAAATTCCGGCTTATGGAGCATGAATTAATGTTATTCCCTATGTGTTTGCCGGGACTTGAAAAATTTTCCGCGTTAGACAAAATTCCGGCTTACACAGAGTCCGCCTTAGACAGAATTCACTGTATACAGAATAATATTAAAGACCAAAAGTATATTTTTATGTTAGCCATAGCCGGGCACAAATCTCGCCAACAGCAGCTTTTATTATTATTTTTTTTTGCATGTGTAACTTAAAAACAATGCTTTGATGTTGAAATAAACTGTTTTGGTTTATTGTATTATTTATTATTTTTATATATTATAATTATTATTCTTATTTTGTATTTAAAATTATATGAGTAAAAAACATGTCTTTAAAATAGGTGTAACATGTGTATTTTAAAACAAATGGTGTGTATTTCAAATGAAATGAGTAAAAGGTTTAAAATTTAAATAAAATAAATGTATGTAATACAAATAAATGATGGCAATGGAAATAATATTTGGCAATTTATCACATGTCCCTGGCTAATATAAAAGCACCAAAGTAAAAATACAATACACTATGAAACTTACATCACCAGTTCTAGGACAATTTAACTGTGGCATTGATATAGCACCAACCATACTTTCAGTTTCCACTGAAGGTGATCTTGCATATTTCTTTAAATATTTGGACGGAATTGATGATTCTGGATTTGTTTCATTAACTGAAAAACATTAGGAAAATGTGAGGATAAACATAAATAAAAAACAAAAAATTGAGAAAACATTTACACCAACAATGCTTATTTTATAGAAATTTGTAAATAACTAAATAAGTAAAAGTGCATTGAAACAATAATTGCAAATTGTAATATATTTACTTATAAGGAAATCTAAAACTATATTACTTTAAAAACAAACATATAATCTCCAAAGAGACTGATTGTGCAATTCTGAATGCTACAATTCAGGGGATACATAAGAAATCCCCACAGATTGCAACTTATGAGAAAATTTAGTACAGAATTAATTATTACCTAATGCATTTTTCAAAATTTAGTTTTCACCATCATACATTACATAAGTACAGTAGTTGTAAGTAAAATAATTGCACTCTTACGAGCTGCAATTCACATATTGCAATCGATTCACATCAAAATAAGGTATTGATTTCCAATGTTGATAAATATTTTTAATCAAATGAGAGAAAATGAGAGAAAAGGACTCATCGCAGAAACCTTAATTTTATGGTATTTTAATAAGGGGACAAAACATAATGAATATTGTAATTTAGGTTGAAGAAAAAATAGTGCGAGTTAGGATTTCTAAGGATTATTTTTCAAATTTGTGGATTTTTGGCTGTTAAGATAGCATGGTGCACAGTCTACATAAGATATAATTATTGTTATTTTTCCCTAACATAAACAGGATGCACATATCGTATTTACACTATGAATAAATACGATATAATCATTTAACCATTCTAATAAAGCATGCATAGAAGCATATATGTATAATGTATGTCTAATAAAGTAGGTTTTTCCACTTTAGAAAGAGCATTTGCAGTGTAAAATTTACTTTAAAAAGTTTGTTACTACTTTCTAAATTGAAGTATACTTTGTTTTTGCTTTAACTGTATAATAAAAACAAAGAAATGTAATACTGCTGTTTAAATTTGTTATTTTTAAATGAATATATTTTTAATTCATTTATATGTTTAAAACCTCTTATTTTTCCAATTAATTTCATTTTTAAAACCTCTTATTTTTTCAATTAATTTCATTTTTAAAACCTGCTTATTTTTCCAATTAATTTCATTTTATTAAAACCTCTTATTACTTACCCATCATACGTAGTATAGGGTAAGTCTTGTAATCGTTTTGAAAATCGAAAAATTTTTTTTTGACGGATTTACACGTTTCAGACACTGGAGATTCCAAAAAACATATTTTTAGAAAAAAAATTTTGCCGTCCGTCTGTGTGTCTGTAAACGCTCTATCTCCCGAAAAAATTGAGATAGACACTTGCAATTTGGTATGTACTTAGTATGTAATAATGGGAAGAAGCCTATTTCATTTCAATAACCTCGATTAACCGGATCTATTTTTTTCGGACTCTCGAAATATTCGTTCTGATAAAAGGTATATAAAAATTTTCGAAATTGTTTATTTTAAGAAATAAATATAAAAGACAATAAAAAAACATAAATTTTGCATAAAGCATGAAGTCGATCGGATAATTAGTTGCTGAGATATTTGTAATCCTATTTACCACACTCTTCGATTTTTCATGACCCTGTATTTCATCCAAATTTCACTACAAAGATATATTTTAATTGGAAATTTGACGCTTAATCAGATGCAATAAACCGCTAGTTAATAGGATTATTATTTTTGGAGTTATAAGGAAAAACCTCTTTCAAGCAATTCAGTAATCGAGCCTATAAAGTTATGACGTCATCAAGCCACGATTTTATTTGAATTGCTATGCATTTTATAAGCAGTTTACACATTTTTGTTTTAATATTTTACATTATGCATATTCATGATGGGTAAGTATTACGGTGTCCCCCAACGACTAGTTTTTCCAATTAATTTAATTTTTAAATCAAATTAACTTTTAATTAATTAGTTTGTGCTATTTGTGATTTCTTTGCAAAATATACTCTATTCAGATAATAATAGGCAAACATAACTATATAATATGTTTGTGTTATGAATAAAAATGGGAATTCGAAAAAAAAAAAAAAAAAAAAAAAAAAAAAAAGAAAGGTTTCTTTGTTTTTTTTGAAAAGGTTATTTTTCACTTGGCAAAATTAAAAAATTAATTTTTGAAATATTATATTTAAATTTTTATAATAGCTACATTCTGGTGCTTTTTCTTCATATTTTTTCATTTTCATGAAAGCTTTAACTTGGAAAATATAATCTGTGAGATAATTTAAATACAACTTTTAATAAAAATAAAAATTCATAAGCAAAATTTTATCAATAATACCAAAAATGGTTAGTCTAACTTATAAAACTCGGTATCATTTGAAAAATTAATTATTTTTATGTGCAATTTTTCCTATCCCGTAATGCCTCAGCTGTCACAATCATAATGGTCTTATAGCATTACCTATTTCATCTTGTAATACATTTGAAATGTCTTAATACCTATCATTAATAATTGTGACAGTATAATTTAAAATTTTGCTGCTGAATACCACTTCTGTACATATTTTTAGGTTCTGAAATTTTTTGTTTCGGTTACATATTGCTTTAATCAAAAACTTTCTTGAGTCTTTAAGAAATACTAATCAGATAATAATACTACTAATCACCAGAACTATTTAAAAATTATAATCCAGAATTCTTGGAAAAAATTAAATATTTTAAAAATAAAATGCAAAAATAAAGGAAATTTAAAAATAAATGGAATTACTCCCTCTTTTTGTCTGCCTTTACCTTAAGTATAGATCCTTAGATTTATTGTTTTTAATATTAAATGCATATAAATAAATCAGTATCAAGAAGTTGTTTGGCAGCATTTATATACTAATTAAAAGTAAAAGGATGTACAGTAAAACCTCTTAATAACCATAAAATTTGTCCACAATTCAGAAGGGCCTGTGATTCAGATGTAAAAACACACAAATATGTAGATGTTGGGGATTGAAAAAGTGTTTGATGAATACAGATATTTGTTATTCAGGAACATCCGTTACAGAGAGTTTACTGTACTGTGTAGATGGGATGTAAAATACAGTTAAATTTTTCTTTAAAACTGTAGTGAGTGATAGCAGATGAAAAGTATAAGGTTTTTTCTCCTAAAGGGCATAAATTAGCACTAGCCACTGGCCACAAGCCCACTGCATGAAAATAGTGGCTATATCTCAGCGGCCATCTTATGGCCACTTTCCTACAAGGAAAGAGTAAAAATTTTTTGCATCTTGTCAAGGATTCTACCTTTGCTGGTTGAAATATGTTTATATTAACATATTTATTTGGGCTATTTAATTTTAGATTAATATTAATTGAAATTTTAACAAAAGATTACTGTGTAGATCTTTTAAATAAAAAAAAAAATCACTAACAGCTTCGCCTACAGGCATAGGTAGATTTCGAAGACAGAGACCATGGGGTGCCTGTTTATTGGGAGTTGCAGAAGGACCTTTTTGCCACAATGCAGCAGTTGGGACCGCCCACTTCGAAATTTACGTGCACCTGTAGGCAGAGCCAGCAGGGAATTTTTTGTTTTTAATTTTTATTTTTGCTATAAGAGTTGGTCTTATCAAAAACTTGTCAATATAAAAGTTGTAGATAATATTAAGAAAATTTATAATAAATTTAAGCGGATTTGATATCTTGTGAATTGGCGAAGTTAGGAATTTTTTTCTTCTTAAACCCCTATTTCCCCCTCCCTTGAGACCATTTTTAATTATATCGAAAATCTGGCATACATAAATTTTTGGTCCTTTTCCGAGAATTAATAATAACTTAAAACTGATTTGATATGTATCATAATTAAAACGTTATGAGGTTTTTTTTTTCTGTTTTAAGGAAAAAAAAAAAACATTTCCCCTCCCTTGGTCCGATTTTGCCCTTAAACAAACTTAACCGAGATTTTCTGCAGCTTGATTTTATGTATCAGTTTGGAAGAGATTTGTGAAGAATTATGGAAGTTATCGTGTCCATAAAAAATGATATAGACAAATAGATAAAGTTTTGCATTCTAGGAGTCATGATTGGTGTGGATCTGCAAAAATTTTTCAGAAATTCCAACATAAAGAAGAAAGTAACAGGTAGTATTTCTCATGAAATCTACTTAAAAATGGCCACTTATAAAACTGCTACTACTAGCCACAAATGAAATTTCCCAGTTTTGCCTTTTATTTTCTCCTCTTTAATTTTAAAATTAGTTTTAATCACAATTTAAATTAGAAAATGCAACTGAAATGATTATTTTAACAACTGAATCATATATTACAAAAAATGGTGTTAAATTAAGCAAGGAAAATGTCTGTGGAAACTCTGAGGCTGAAAGACTAAATTTTTAATAGTAAAAATCATTTATTTTAGTTATTCATTTATTTTGTAGCATACTGAATCAAAGTGAACGTAACATTTTAGTTAGCATAGGCATAAAAAATGTTTATTTTATGTTTTCTAAGAAAAATAGTTGCAAGAAAAGCTTTTATGTGTGAGAAATCTTTTTCTTTTCCAAATCTTTCAAATTTTCCAGAAAAAAAAGCTGGGAAAAAAGCCTGGCCTTTTTCAATAATTTCAAAATTTCCAGAAATTTTATATCTCTAGTTATGAGTTATAGAAACAAAATGGGAACAATTTTTCACACCAACATAAACAAAGATATATTTCATATAGCCAGTTGCATTATTTTTACATACTTTTCGCTTGAGAGGGATATAATCAACTGCAAATTTTGAAATAGATTGTTTTAAATCAGAAAAATAAATCTGCAGTTTTAAGCAGTGTTTCCCCCCCCCCCTCCCCTATTTTATACAAAAATAGGACTAAACTTTGAATTAAAAAAAAAAAAAAAAAACATTCTTTCCATAAAATTAGCAATCTTCTACAGATTGTTTGTGATTGTGACGTTTATAATCTATATTACTGCTTTTTTAAGTTATACATTTGTGACCTTAATCCATTCAGACTATAAGATTATAATTCTGGTAATTATTTTTCATAATCTATTCAATACAAAGTAAAGGAAAATAAAATCAGAGAAAGACTAACTCCATGAAACCACTAATTTTATGTTGTATTTTCATAATCTCCATTGTGAAGATTAGTTTTTTAAAATAAACTTTATTGCAAAGAAGCAGGGGGTAGTAATACAAAAGATCATTCTATATTCTATTGATATTCTTCCATAGCTTTGATAGCTACAGACATAAACAATGTAGCATATACTGATAAGCCCATTGATCACTAAAAATTATAATAGGGTAGATGTGCCAATAATGGACACCCTTAAGGAATTTCTTTAAAAATTATTTTTTAATTAATAGTTATAATTATTATAGTCCACTTTTTTTAATATTATATTAATCTATCAACAATATTTAATCATGCTCATAGTCACATTTCCCAATGTGGATCAAAATTTAATTGTAAATAACAGAAATAAATCAAAACACCCTAAATTCCAGTAATGGGCCACCTCTCTTCCAGTAATGGGCCACCCAGTAATGGACACCCCACAAAAAATAATAGGTAATTGATTTTATGATTGTATTTAAAACCAGAATTTCATGAAAGGATATTAATGAAATAAAAGTAATTTTAAAATAAATTTAACAATTAGGATATCAATAATTAATAAAATATTTATGAGAATAATTCACTGTTTAAATTAATTATTGTCACTATCACAAGATCAATATTTTAATTATTTTAGATAGAAGGTTTAAAATACTAACTTTCAAAGAATTATATCTATCAAATTATTAAGTCATTGAGGGGGGGGGGGGAGGGGGTTTAGAAGGGTTAGTTTAACAAAAGAAAAAGATTTTTTTTAAGTGTCTTGAAGTACCAGTGCATGGAATCATATTTCTTTTTATTCTTAACAGTTAAACTTCCTAAAACTGCTTTATATATTACTTTTAGCAATTTATATAAAATATATCAAATAAATGAAAGTGTAGGTTGAATGTTTTTTAAATACTAAATAAAATTATTTCAAAATAAAATATCAGAACTGACATTTGAGCCCCCTGATCTGCAGATTTACTACTTTCATTGCTACTATAAATTTAATATTATGGGGATTTTTTATGTATGTAGTTCTTTTGTCAGAGCTGAATAATGAAACATTTAAGACAGAAAATAAATTTTTAAGCACTCGTTATGACTTAAAAATTTGTCTTTTTTTAAATGGGGAAAGTGTGAACCCCATGAGCCCCTCATTTTCCCATGCCCTTAAAGATTATTGTCTGCTTCCTGTGGGTGTTAGTTGCCACATGGGTGTTGTTGCGGAACAGATGTGTTACTATCACGCTAAAATGTAAACAAAAGATTGGCGACTGTTTGTTTGGCGTGATTTCCAAGACTGCGCCAAACGAATAACTTAATACAATGGCTAGGTTGCCATTAAAGAAAAAAATCCCCTAAATTTGGCGACTTTTTTCTTTTTTTTAACCGATAATTTTATTTTTTTTTTTAGCGTGAGTGTAAAGCATCTAAGCCAAAATTAAAATTTGACTACTTAGCTTTTCAGTTAAATAACAAAAATATATGCACTATGAACATTACTGAAATTGCTTTTTCAGTAATGTCCACATGGGGTGTCCATTACTGGAAATTGACTAATTAAGCATTCCAGTAATGGGCCATGGTCCTTAAACCTGAAAAATAAATGAAATTTTGTAAATTGCCATTAGTATGTAAAATTCAAAGTTTTCTATTATTGTCTAAACAAAAACATGCAATTTTTTCAAGAAAATAAAAAAGATATCAGTTGTTTAAGTGAAGCCAGCTCTTAGCATGTTCATTATGATTTTCACAGAAAATCTGTGGAACTGTGAAACATTATTTTCTGCTTCCTGATTGGTTTGATTAAGAGTGTCAACAATAACCCAGATTATAAAACAAGCAAGGAGGAATTATGAAAAAATATATAAAAGGCTAAATTTTTATTGGTTATTTTTTTATAAATCAAAAACTTTGAAAGTGGCCCATTACTGGAAGGGGGTCCATTACTGGCACATCTACCCTATTTACTTTTAATGATCATAACACATATATTGACTTCCATTGAAAATTCAAAATTTTGCATCTCCCTGTTGCTTGTTCTAAAATTCAACTGCACATTTTTGCTAAATTAGCCGTATATTTCGGCAGTTAAAAGACGACCGGCAGGCAAAACGCGGCAAAGTAAAAATTTCTGTGTAAGTTTTGCAATAGAATGTACTATCGCGTTGGCTTATAAAATTAAAATATTATCCCCAAATTATCAGATTTTAAATTTAAGTTTAGATTTGCGACCATCATACAGAAAATAATAATATATGGATTTAAAAACGTTATTTACGTAATATGCCGAAAAATACGGCAACAGATCGGCATCATGCAATCAAAATCAAGTAAAAGAAAATGATATGAGTATTTCACTTTAGATACACAAATGGCGATTTCAATTGGGCATACATCAACAGTTTCTGATTTTATTTTAATTATTTTTTTTTATTATTAATGTGACACTTTTTGCTTTCTACGTATTTTATTTAGGGGGGGGGGGGGAAACAAGACTGACAAATACCTGCAATTATTCCCCAAGTTATATAAGCTATAAAAGATATGAAAGTTACGATTGTAGTTAGAATCACTAGATTAAACTAAATCTTACATATCTAATGTTTGCATGTGAACAACATGAATAAAACAAGCTTATCAATAGAAGTTCACCCTCCCTTTACTATTTACTGTTTGTAAAGAAAGTATAATCTACATAAAGTATTTTTATGATTTTTTTTTTTTTTTTTTTCAGGTTCTCATTTAAAATAACATCTTTTCAAACAAAACAATGATTAATCTGTGAAAAAATGCTATTAAAACTACTAATTCATTTTAAAAAAATGCAAATAGCAAAAATAAAAATAAATATGAAATATTTATTGGAAAAATGTAGCACTCACCCTTTGATCCAGTAAGTTTCTTAAATACAGCTGTAGGAGAAAACAGTGAAGTAAACTGGCGAGATGGAGAATTTGATGACCCTTTTGCTTTCTGATTCTTTAATTGTAGAGTGCTGAACTTAGTATCAGGAACAGAAAACACTTGATTGATGTTTGTACTACTTTTGGAAAAAGTGTTCCCCAATGGAAATTTTTTAATAGATCGTTTTAGAGATTTAAAGTTAGGCACATCCATAAACTCATCAGGAGGAGGTGTATCATGAAGAATGCTGTCATCAGATGATTTGAAAGAATAATAACCAGTGTCACGGCAAGATTTTCCAGGAGTCCTAAAATCATTTGTTACATTTATATCACCAGGAATTCTTGTTACTTCGGGAAGATCTGATATTTCATCCTCAACATATAAAGAATCCTCTTTCTGAGAAATAGGATTTACAATATCTCTCTGAGGTTTCTTTTCTTTTTCCATGCACTCGGTTTCACCAGAAACCCACATATGAAGTGATGATCGTTTCACAGCATCGTACACTTCTGAATATTCAACTTCTAAATGAGATTCACATTTCTCTGGAGCAATATTTGATGTGTCTTCATTCAAATTAATATCAATATTATGGGAAGAAAGAATGGGTTTCTTATCACTAGAATTTGGGCTATTTAGATTTAATTCAATATCAATTTCATTAACACTAATTTCCTCAGAATGTGAATGAGTTTGTGGAGACTCATCTTTGTCCATAATATCTAGACAAGGAGTTTCAGAAAAGCTCAATTTTAGATCTGAATCTAGTTTTATATCAGTACTAAATTCATTACAAATTTTAGATTCATTATCTGGTATATTATTGATAGATTTTAGTGTTTCTAAATTTTCAGAAGTTTCTATAGATATCCTATCATCAAAAGATTCAGTTTTTGAGGTAGACAAGTCTTCATCATTTGAATACAATAAGGGGGCAGCATTAACACTGATATTAAAAGCTTCATTTATATTTCCTGATGTGTTTTTTTCTTCAATTAAAGATGTTATTTCCTCATCTCCAATATTAGAAATTTTTGAATCAATTTCTCCAACTTTATTTTCATTAACTGTGACAGTATGCATGAGATTAACTATTTGCTCTCTAATATATAAGCGTGCTTCTATATTAGGATCGTATAATTTATCATTCATACAAAAACTATCTTTTTGCAATGACTGTATTAACCTTTTCCATATGCTCAATGTTTCATCGGATATGTTAAAGTTATGAAATTCAGATCCTGGTTGAATTTTATATGCTGCATTGAAAAGATCTACAATAGGATATTTGGCATTCGCTCGATTTTTAGAATCAGCAGATTCATCTTCATCAGTCATACATTCTAAAGATTCAACAGTATCACTACCATAATCACTGTTATTGCTATCAATTGTGCTACTGTTACAACTGTTATTTTCTATGGAAGCTGCAGGTGAGATTGATTGGATAAGACGTTCTATTTCAGTTTCTAAAATTTGCCAAGCTGATATATAATCAGTTTCAACATTATGTTTGAAAGAGTTTGGCTCGGAATCAGAAAAATATACAAGAAGTTTCTTAATTATAGCACGAACATCAACTGCTAGTTGTTCTTTACAAACACTTGGTTTTGGAATTGATACATCAGTTTTATCAACAATATTTTCAACTAATTCAGAATCAGATTTCTGAATTGATTTTGTTTCAGCTTCTGTATCTTTTGCATTATCTAAATCGCTAGATAAAACGACATCAGTACAAGAGTTAGAAGTATGCACAGTAATTTCATCTACTAATTCTGTTGTTTCAATTTTTTCAATTTCATTAAACTCTTGTTTTAAATCATTTGTAACAATTTCTTGATCTGTTGTAAAAACTTCTTTTTCTAAATCTTGGTTTGGCATAGTTTTTACATTATCATTTTCTATTTTGTTAGAATCAGAATCATGATTTAAAACAATGTCACAGTCTAATTGCTCAACATTTTCAGACACAGTCCTATCACCTGACTGACTTTCTTTCTCATGCATCTCGAAGGATTCATTATCTTCACTTTCCTGTTTCTCAGTGACATTTTCTAAGGAACTTAAAAGAGCGGATCGACTAATTTTTTGATGAATACTGTCTTCTTCAAAATCGCTAACAGGTCCATCTTCTAAAAACTCTGCATCATCAGGATAAAAGTAATTCTCATTACCAACTAATCCAGAGGTAAAATACTTTTCTAGCCTTGACGATGCAAGCTGTGTTGGATCAATTTCTTTACTTGCATCTCCATTTAGTGAACCAGATCCCTCAGATAATGAATCACTGTACACTGTGCTTTCATCATCTTTTCTTTTGACTTCTGTTTCTGTATCGTTAATTATATCCCAGCTAAAATACCTTTCTAATTTGGAAGTCACTGGCTCATTTGTAGGAGTTGTATTCCTAGAGTCTCGCTCACTTTCTTCACAACTTTCCTCAATAATAGTATGTAGTGCATAGGCTGGCAAATAATGAGTATTATTCAAGTTAGGATCACACCTTAGTTCTTCATCAGAAGAAGTATCACTGAACACTGCATCTTCCTCATCAAAAATCATTTCTTCTGCATCACACTCATATGTAACAGATGTTTTAAAATTCTGACTATTAGAAATTTCGTGGTCTGAGAAATCATTGGTTAAAATTGATTGATCAGTTGAACTCAAAGGAACAAACTTTTTTGGCTTACTGTTCTCAAATGATGTAAAATAGTTTTCTAAAGTAGATTTATCAGACAATAATGGTTCCTTCTTTTTTGATAATTCTGCTTTGGATGCAGCAATGAGGTTATGGAGATCAGTAGTAGATGATACAAATGAATTGTTTCCCTGTCTTAAGTCTGTGTGATCAAAAGAATCATTGGAATTATAGTCGTTAGTTGGTGCACTACCCCATAAACCATCATTTGAAGATTTCACACCAATGTCTACATTTTTCCATAAGTCTCCTGCTTTAGAAATTTGTCTGCAATAAGGTATATCGGAAGAAACCCTCTGCTGTGGTGTATTTGTAGTAACTGTTTCATTTTTGCTTTCCCCAGGAAAATCATTACTTAATGAACTGTCATTTTTGTTAACCTTATCACTTAAGCGCTCAGAAATTTCTGACTTATGTTCGGTATTTTGAGTGATATTCAGTGTATTGTTTACATTTGTTGATTGACTAGAAAGAAAATTGTTTTCATCTTTTTTGGAACACAAAGTGTCAGAATCCGAAACACCACTTTCACCAGCGTCGAATAACTTTCTAAGTTTACTAATATTTTTTCCGGGAGTTCTTATAACTTTACTTTTTAATCGAGGATTTTCCTCACAAGTTGCCATATTTTGTTGCGATTCAAATAAAGGCACACTAGTAGGATTCAATGTAATCCATTTAGCATCACCAAAAATCACTTGATCACAGATCAGCTGCTGTAATCCTTTTGGCACACTTCCAAAACACACATAATCCTCAAAATCATGGTCTTCAGTTGTAATCTTTTCTGTTTTGCACGAATTCAAAGTAACAGGATATCCGCCACATATGGATTCAAGAACACAAAAATCTTGAGAACCACAAAAGCAATCGCTATCCGTTATACTGGCCGCTACGCTGGCCTTAGCAGCGCGGAAAGATCCATGTTTATGATTTTTAGCTGACTGAGTAAACCGACTTTCGCGGTCCGCCAGCCGTTGCACAGCTGGCACACTTTGAATGTGCTGGATTGAGGAGACTGAGAGGCGTGTCTTAACCGTATCACGCACGCTCACCAACTGCGGTGGAAAAAGATATTTCACGAATGTTGCGTTACTAGTCGGTGACGTAGTCAAATTCGCTAGTGATTCAGCGACAAATGAATTTTCGCCCGCTTGTAGAGCCTCAATCGAAATTTCGGTTTCTCTCAGAAAGTAGTTATCAATTCTGTAGTTTCGGTTTCTTGTCCTTTGTTTTTGTTTACAAACACCGGGCTTCTTTGTAACTAAAGTGCATTTATTTTTATGATTTTTCCAAACTAGACATTTTTTTTCATTCTTTCTAGGATTATCTGTAGAATTTTTATAAAGATTCATGCCTTTATTACGATAGCATTTTTTACTTTTTAATCTATAAATATTTTTAGATAATTTGTTATTTGTTTCACTGGAACGAACACCAATATTCTTCTTTAATTTAGAATAGGGTTCCCGTTTAGAATGAATTCGGGACCAAATTTCATAACATTTCGAAGAATCTCGGTGGAGATTAGTTTTAGATTTGCACAAATCGGGAATAAATTTAGAATATCTTTCAGTTTGACTGATAGTCTTTACATTTACTAAAGGATTTGTTTTATCTACGCATTTTTTTCTAAGACGAAGTTCAAAATTTGGAAAATACAACATATTGTGATTTTTTGAAGTAAATAATAACCGTGATAAAAAATTGAGTAACTGTGCAATACTAATTATATTTAAAAATGCTGAACTATTGGAATTAGATAAATTTGATTTTGGGACAAGAAGGTTTGCAGAATAATAATCAGAAGTTCTCCTCTCATTTCCCCGATACACGCTTTTTCCTAACTCCAACAAGCTGAATAAAAATAATTTTATTTTACTCTGATTATAATGAAGAAACTCAGAATTCCGCAAAACGATATAGTCATCGCTGAATTTATTATAAAAAGTATTGCTTATTGGATTATTTTCGGAACGACAATTCATTAATTGAGTAACGTTTTGAAATAATTCTTTCAATCCATGGAAAATAATTATGGGGTTATTTTTATTGCAAATATAAAACAGCACTTTTTCATTTAGTAGAAACGTCTTGAAATAATTATCTGAAAAGGCATTTCTGTTCTGCTCAGCAATTGTTGCATTGGGATATATGGAAATCAAACTTTGATGTTCGTTAAGGTTACTAATTGGAAGAATATCAACGGAGTACGATTGAAAATTTTTACAATTTTTGATTGAATTCGAAATAGAAGTATCTTGATAATTTTCGACAGCACAAATTCTCGTCACATAGTTTAACTTATCAAAGTCAGACATTTCTTCATTGTCATTGAACACATTTTGATCATTAATATTTGTTTCTATTTCCTTTTCGGAATCTTGTAAAAATTTTCGTGGCATATTTAGTTTATAGCAAGAGGTTGTTGGATAGTTTTTGCCGTAAGTTATGAAATATATTTCAGCGAAAGGAGTACAAAGCGGTTCATAGAGTACAAGTTCCACCTCTAAAACCGATTTTGTTTGCGGGGAAGCATTTGTTAATTTGTTTTCTTCCAACCACTTGTTACGTTTCAATTTATATTTTGAGTGTTTTTTGTTGCTGTACGGTATTTTGCTAAGTGCAGTAGTTTCATTTTTGAGATTATTACATTCATTAAGGTTATGTTCATCACAATTTATTATATGATCACTTGTGGCTTTGAGATCATTAAAAGAAAGAAGGGAATAATCAATGCAGTCCGAGTTTTCCAGTGTAATTTTAGGCGCGCTACACTCATTATTTACATGTAATAAATGATTTTCAGTTTCCGATGTTTTAATTTCAGAATTTTGTAACTGTTCATTTGTACTCTGTAAAATGCTGGGAGTTGATGCATTTATTATACATTCACTAGTTTTTCGAACCGGTGAATCATTTTCAGAAAATAAGCAATTTGATATCGGATCGCCCTTTTCCCAGTATGCGTTTTCAGTAAACAAATCATTTAGCGTATTATCGCCATTTATTGAAGAGGAATTAGAAAATAAATTATCTGATAATAGTTCATTTGAAGGTTGATTATCACCTGTTTTTAATGGCGTGATATTTAAAATATTTAATTCGGTAAACTTGTTTATAGTGGAAAGTTGATTTTTATCGAAAATTTGATGGCTGCAGTCTAAAGAATCGTCTGCCGAATTGTTTTTCAATAATTCGTTTTGATGAGAAAAATCCAGTGTGTTTAATAATGAATATTCTTCAGAAGAATGTACAATGTTACCATTCTGTCCATTGTTATTGGAAAAATTACTTTTATAACAGTCTTCAGAAACAGCATTTGAATTAAAGTTCATTAATTTGTTTTGATTAATCGTCTCTTTTTGTTCAAATAAATTCTCGTTTTCGTCTTTGTTTCCATCATTAGTCAGATATGAAGAATATTCTAAAGTAAACAGTTTATTGGGTTTTTCTTGAATTGGTTGGGGAATATCAAAATCATATTGCATTACATTATAAAATATCCTGTCCACATTTTCATGTATCTGTTGTATTATAGACATATTTGAGCCATTTGTATCACCAGCACCCAAATTATTAGAACATTTCTTACCGCATTTTGGCGTGGATTGCTCTGTATTATCATAATCACTGGAAAAGCAGTAATTTTTGGGAATGCATTTAAGCGTCTGACTCTGAGAACCACCACCATTCGTGTATTTTCGATAGAAAAATTCGTCGTCGTCGTCTTCAGATGTCGTTTCATTTTCTTCGGAACTGAAAGTTAAATCCCAATCTTCGTTTTCAGTAGTTAGGCATTTTTTATTCAGTTTGACATCCAGTGTTCCCATTCCAATCGAGCAGTAATTATCATCCATGTAATCCAGGCTTGATTCTTGAGAAGTGCTACTTAAGTATGCGATTCTGTAATCATCACCGTCAGGCTGTATCTTTTCCAGGTTCAAACTGCATAAGCTCTGTACTTCATAGTCGTGAGTGTAACTAAATTTGTCTTCACACTTTGATGTCAACTCTTCCTCTAGCTTCTGAACTCTGCTCTGAACAAAACCGGAATTCCAAAATTCATAATCGTGGCTTTCGACCTGAGACAATTCGCATGGAAGAGACGAACTTCTAGATTTGATAAAAGCACCGTTAGAGCGAGCATCCCCCTTCAGGGCGGGACATGCTCTATAACTCTTCCTTCTTCCGAAAATTCGTGTTCCTCTAACTGAAAAACGAATATGTGGTTCATTTCGGTCTAACACAGAGAGATGAGAAAAAATATTAGCATTTCTGCAACTTCTTCGATGATCTCTTTGCCATGATGAAGTCGCGCTTGAGCTAATATTGTTTTTTGATCTGCCCATAGATGAAGCAAAAGGACTAACATTATTATGAAATAATGTCTTCGCAGATTCGTATTGTTCTTGCTTTGTAGATTTAATTCGAGTGGAACGATTTCTCTTCGAATGTTCATTGAGTGTTCCGCAAGAATGACGGCCTCGACTGAGAGACAAGGCTTTGCATTCACGCAGTTCTCTTCGTTTTTGCTTCAGATTGGTGCTAGTATATTTTAAATTATTTTCTTTGCGGACTTTAGAGTTCATTTTAACATCCAGCGTTGTACAATTTTTCAACTGTATATCTCGTTGTATTAGAGGATAGTTAAAACATGGTTTGGGTGGACTGCAGTAAAATTTAGACCGTGACAAGCTTTTTCTGTAAAGTTTGCTATTAGTAATGAGATCGACACTGGATATTTCATTATAAAAAGAATGTATTCTTCCTGATTGGCAGTCGTTGACTTTGTGAACTTCTAGGACTCCATGGGCGGCTGCAATAGAAATAATAGAAAATATTATATATTTGAATAAATACAAATCCACAGATTTACAATTAAATATCTTTTTTTATCGTATGCTTTCTGGGTGTTCAGATAACAAATTTCAAATTCTGCGATAAGAAGTCATAAAATATTCTTCTGGGCTTTCTTTTCCAAAGGCTCTATGGTCAGCGCACAAAATCAACAAAGAAAATTTTTTCCATATAAGCATGTCAGGAGCTCTCCTCTGTGGACCTCTCCTCTATGGTAATACCACAAAAGACTCCCCACATCAAAGAAGCCGATAAACGGGCTGCCTTCCATAAGTATGATCTCCTGAACGCACCTTCAAGCTGTGATCAGACTGCGTTCAGCTTTTGTTGAACTTTTTACGTGGTTAGTATCTGTCTTTGATACGGTCAATCTTCTGAAGCAGTGGTCAGCGGAGGATGTCTCCTGACATGCTCATCACCGCCCCTTTCTTTTGTTGATGACCACAGAACCTTTGGAAAAGAAACGTTAGATAAATAATTTACGACTTTTTGAAGCGGATTTTTGAAAATGTCTGAACGGAACCTAAGAGTCAAACTCAGACAGAATGGAGTAGTTAACCTATAGAATTTATGGTTTATATTCTATTGTTTCGCCTAACTTTTAATGACCCTGCGCGAAATGTTTTATCGGGTCGAGAAAGCTCTTGTTTTGTTAGTAGGTGGAGATCACGTGATCTGACGTCAGTAATCCCGTCCTAACAAACAAGAAATTTCTCGGCCTACCCTAGGTCACACTTCGATAAAGGAACAACCTTTTCTGAGGTTGTGTTAAAACCAAAACAAATTTGTAGAAGTGTAAGTTAATACTCAGTAGGGAAGTTCGGGCTCTTTTTTTCAGAGCCCGAGTCCGACGATTTTAAATCCAAGCCCGAAACCGAAAGTACGTAGCAGAAAATTGAAAATTGTTAATAACATTTTAAAGTTGTTTCAAGATTAATTTTCTTATTTAAAAATCTCTTCTTACATAGAAATAAGTATCAATCTTAAGTACTCTCTCAAGACAACGTTTCGTGATTTTCATGTTTCTGAAAATCTGTTTTAAATAGCAAATTTGTCATTTGTACCCATCTACTGTCAGAAATCTGCAAAAGTTACAATTCTTATTCTTTTAAAATATCATTGTGCAACTATGGCAGAAAGATACGAGTTCTGTTTTCCAGTAATTCAGGGAAAGGAGTCCAACAGAATGCGAGGATAGACAAGGGATATCTTACGGTTTCTTTTATGTTTACTAACACTAACCGTGCAAAGGCTTCAGAATCAGATAGAATATTTCTCCTTATATTCCATCAATAACAATTCAATTTCCTTTCAAGCTGATTTTTAAAGGATTGTAAAACACTTTAAGAAACTTAGACTACTTTCTTGTTTCTCAAATAGCAAGTTTTTTTTTTCTTTCCTTTTTTTTTTTTTTAAATTTGCGAATAAATAAAATTCTTACTTTGAATCCAAGCCTGAGTCTGGTATAAAAATCGAGCACGAGCCCATTTCGTGCCCGGGCTCGGTCTGAGCCCGTTTTATCTCTAATACTCAGCCCAACATAAAATACAATAAAACTATGCCTTTAGAGATAGGCTGATACTTTTTTTCTGTTTCAGTTTTAACAACCTGTGTGAATAATTCATAATAAATCTGAAAAAATGAAAAATAGATCAAAATTCAAGCACAGTCGATTTATATGGATACCTAAGTATTAAAATCATCTAAAAATGTAGTTGATGACAGGGGTAGTACTACATAAAAATTACTTTGCTATTGGGATGAATAGCAATCAAACAGAAAATGCCGATTCCTATTCTTCGATAACAAGTTTATTCCAGAAATCTCGAATAACCGAAGGGAAAAAAAAAATCTCTAAGAATAAGCAGTGATGATTCAAAGATTTTAACCCTCTAAGCGTGTGGAACGTAATATTCCGTTCACTAAGCTCCAGGTTTCACTGCAATATATGCAATGTTTAAGATAATATAATTCTATAGATTTAATGAATTTTCAAAACATTGAAGAATGATTAATTCTCTCAAGGATTACACTCATATTTGTAATTAAGTTTTATTTATAATGCTGAAACAATTATATTTTTTTTAGCATTTAAAACAAAATGCAGAGAAAATAACATTACAATTTTACCCTTTTTCAAAACGCTCAGGGGGTTTTAAAGGCCCGAGGACGTTTACACAAATATGGTCCAAATAAGACTCAGAGAAAAGAAAATTTTTAGAAAAAAAATAATATTTTAAATGTCTGCTTTATGTTAGCGGAGTTATTTAAAGGCTGAAAATGATAGAAATACATTTTTTGTTACGTGCATTATAAAATGTTAGCCGCCCAAACTTTTAGCGGTCGCCCATAGTTTTCCACATGCTATCTCCTAAGCACTGTTCTGGCTTCACCGGTATTTTCTTTCTTTCTTTCTTTTTCTTTTTCTTTTTTTTTTTTTTTTTTTTTTTTTGTAATTATTTTTCTTTATAATAAAAAGTTAAAACATATACATGTCCCAGACACCACGTACAAATTTGGAGGAGAGGTAGAGCACACTATGACAAACATTTTTTGCATAGGAAACTGGGAATGGAATCCATTTATTCATTCAAAAATACAGGACGTCTCACCCCAACCTCAACCTGGATTTTCGTTAATAAATTTAACAATAATCAAAATATTTTAATGAAATTTTCAATAGATTTCTTATTACATTTAACTTTTTTATTTTCTGTTTATTTATTTTTTATTTATTTTTTTTAAACATCATTATTATTTTATCTATATTTACTTCCTTAATGAAACATAAAGCACACAATAAAAAGTAGTTGACTACAATTGTTTATATCCTTTACGAAGTTGATTCATTATAGCACTTATTACAAAGCAATGCATATGTCTTTTTTAGGTCATTACGACAGTGAATGCATCTGATATTGATCTACGCCTCTGTACGAAATTTTTCTTCCCCCAGCACAACGAACTGGGAATTTCTCTTTGTAACTCAATAATAATGTCCACCTACGGTGATTTGTAAAACGATTAAACCAGTTATGAAATTACAGTTCTTCGTCTGGTTAAAGAAAAGATCACTGGACAGAGCATTTACTTTTTGTATGTTTAGAAGTTTAGCCTACAAGCGAAGTCTGGGTTATCAAATGTATTTTAAATAAATAAATAAATAAAAAGGCGGGCAAGCATAATGAATTGTAATAACTGAAACAATTTTTGATTATATTGAGTTATTCAAAACATTATGCTAAATATCATGCTTATTTATTTATTTATTTTTATCGTATAATAATTAAAACTTATGTATTTGAAGATGTTTTAATTGTATGTCAATGAAATTTATTTAGAATAACAGCTTTTATTTGAATAATGACTGAAATAACTTTTAAGTTATATGTATTTATTCTCAGCATTATGATAAATATCAAGTTTTTTTTTTTTTTATCGCATAATAACGAAATATTTAGAGATAATTTTATAGAATGTGAATAAAATTTATTTAGAATAAAAAATATTTTATTATGTCTTACATATAAAAATAACTTTTCTAGAATCCATGCTATGCTGCATATAACAATATTTTATTAAAAGAAATCATAAACATCTCTATGAAAAATATGAAAAGGTACAATATTTGTCTTAACGCATTTTGTAATGACAAACCTGGAAAAAAAAAAAAAAAAAGATTAACAATGATACGATTGCACACAAAATCAGATGACAGAAATCGAATTGAATTTTGTTTAGCACATACAAGAGTTGATTAGTGAAAAATCAAACGAAAGTTTCACTTTCATTATATATCGAACAGTAAGTTTTTAATAGAGTTGACAATAAAGGTGGTAAAGCTTTTTCTCCTTTTTAAATTTAATAATACAAAAAAAAAAAAAAAAAAAAAAAAAAGAAAATGCTGAAGAACAAAACAAAGCAATAATTAGGGTTATTTCTTATCAATCTATCCTACTTTTCGTGATAAGAATTCACTCCTGAGTAAATAAATAAAACAGACACAACGCTTTATCGTTTATTCTATTATTCTTCTATCGCTTGCTACAGTTGAGCTGCCCAGTAACCAAAGAATTCACCTGTAACAGACGATAATAAATAACATTGAATTTGTAAGACAGAAATTCTTTTTGATTTATATCAGGTTTGATATACATACTGTTGAGTACTTGATTTGTCAACTGCAAATCCACTATTGAGATTACAAGCTCAATTTTATCTTAGAATACCTATAGCTATAAAGAGCAAATTCAGAATTATTTGGTTGGTTAAGATCGTCCGAGCTTTTAATAACCAGTGGGAAAGTAAATGCATGATTGTGTAGTTGAATCTGTCAGAGGATACATTCTTTCTGATTTTATAGCATCATAACAAACAAAAATTTTAGAAAACAAAAAAGAAAAGAGAAGGAATCTGCTTTCTCTGCTCGCTCAGCAACGAAATAATTCATCTGTATAGACAATAATAAAAAGTAAGACTGAATTTTTATGACAGAAATTATTTTTGTCATACAAATTTATATTTGCTTTGATATACATTCTATTGAGTGCTTGATCTGTCAACGGCAAATCCACTATTCAAGTTACAAGCGCAGTTTTAGCTCAGAGTATCTACAGAGTGCATTAAGAATTATTTGCTTGGTTTTCGAGCTTTTAATATTAATCAGTGGAATAATAATTATGAGATTGTATAGATGAATCTGTTTTTATAGTTAGAGTATACATTATTTCTGATTTCAAAACAAACAAGATTGAAAAAAATAGAAAGGGAAAGAAAACTGCTTTCTTTGCTCTGTAACCAAAGAATTCATCTGTAACAGACGATAATGAATAATATTGAATTTGTATGACAAAAATTCTTTTTGATTTATATCACGTTTGATGTAAAAACTGTTGCGTTCTTGATTTGTCAACAGACCACTATTCAGATTACAAGCGCATTTTTATCTTTTAATCGCTTTTAAAGTTTTTATTCTTTTCTTCTGAAATTTACAAATCAACCTACATGAAAAAATCCCTGAATATATATTTATTCTTTGTCATCATTTATTAATTTTCCCAAAGCATAAGCCACAGTAGTTTTTTTAAAGGAAAAATAAATACCTTTTATGGGTTAAAAATGTGTACCACTGTATCCACTGTTTGGAGTTCAGTGGGAGATCATATCATCCATAGTGAAACATGCATTGCATAGTAAAAGGTAAATTATAATATTATTACATATTTTAAGGGCAAAGTACTTTATTAGAAATCTTTAGCCATATTTTTCAATGTACAGGAGAAAACGATTAACTTTACATGCACAAAATCATTTTAAATAATTTTTGTGTAGAATGGCACTGTATGTTTCAATTTGACATTTAAGTAATAAAAGTTTTACTTAGATATTTAATTTTAAATGAAAATTATTTAGCACGTGTTAAACCTTATGTAAATAAGATAATTTTAAGGAAACTTTTCTTTGCAACATCCCGACGACTTCAGTTACATTACAGCAAATTAAAAATGTAAGCAGTTAGTTATTTATGGTTTAAGTGACTGTTAGTGTGAGTTAAACTGTTATGTTCTTAGAAAAAGAGAGAGAGAGAGAAAAGAAAAGAAAGCAGAAGAACCTTCTAAATAATTATTTTCTCAGTTTAATATGAATTAGTAGTCATATTCTTCAATATGATAAAATTGCGCAGAACACAAACTTTTTTTTTTTTAATATTTCATCACTAGAACATTTTTTCAACTGTAGTTTTAATTTTACATGAAAAGCAGAAACGTTGTAGCTATCCTCTGGGCGTCTGAGGGTTTTCTGCATTTTCATAAAAATGTTTATAAAACAAATATTAATTAAATTTTTTCCCCTGTTTATTTCTAAAATACACTTCACATCTCTTAATTTTACATACATCTTAAAATGTAATTCTATTAAAAATATTTTTGTTTACAGACGATTTAAGTTGTTTTGGGGAAACTGAAAAATACGGGCAAACCGCTGAGAGGGGGTTTTCTGTAGAAAATTTCACAATTAAATCCGTATAAAAAAAGTCTCAATAATTTAAAAAAAAAAAAAAACTCTTTGTGGCTTAAAAATGTGTCCCACTGTATCCTATGTCTAGGGTTCAGTAGGACACAATGTGGTGTATAGTGAACCACATGCATAGTAAAACGTAAATTATAATATTATTACATATTTTACAGGGTAAAGTACTTTATTAGAAATCTTTAGCCATAATTTTCAATGTACAGAAGAAAACAATTGATTGAATTTAAATGGATAAAATAATTTTTGTATACATAAATATATCAATCAAAATTTTACTTAGATATTTAATTTTGAGTGAAAATTATTTAGTATGTGTTAAACATTATGTAAATAAGATAATTTTAAGAAAGCTTTTCTTTGCAACATCCCGATGACTTCAGTTACCAGCAAATTAAAAACGTACACAGTTAGATTTAGCTATTTATGGTTTAAGTGGTACAATTGTTATGTTCTTAAATTAACAAAAGAAGAAGAAGAAAAAAAAAGCAAATAACCTTCTAAATATTTTTTTTTCTCAGTTTACTATAATTTAATAGCAAAATATTCCATTTGATGTAAAACAGTAAATTAAGCATAGATCTCCCAGTAAATGAGAACCTTTTCTTTAAACTTCAATTGTTTCTTCTTCTATACTTCTAATCTTTTTTAACCAAAAGTCTAAAATTCAAAAGAAGCAAAATTTTACTTTTGTAACAAAAAACAAACAAACTTCTTCTAAAATCCATAAATTCTACTTAGACCATATGATTTAAAGCCGAAAATATTGGTCACTATACTGTTATTTATGAGTACTAATATCAAGTTAAAACAATGTAAAATAAATACAATTTGAAGGAATGGTCTACTTATGTCCACTGTGTCCCATCTTCAGTGGTTTCCAACGTGGGGCGTACGCCCCACAGGGGGGGGGGGGGGAAATTCCAGATTTGTTAACAACCTATTCCGGGTCAATTTATTTTTGTCGTTTTTTGAAAAATAGTGAATCATGCATAGTAAAAGGTAAATTACAATATTATTAAATATTTAAATTGCAACGTACTTTATTAGAAATCTTTAGCCATATTTTTCAATGTACAGGGGAAAACGATTAACTTTACATGCACAAAATCATTTTAAATAATTTTTGAGTAGAATGACACTATATGTTTTAATTAGACATTTAAGTTATAAAAGTTTTACTTTGATATTTAATTTTAAATAAAAATTATTTAGCACGTGTTAAACATTATGTAATTAAGATTAATTTTCAGGAAACTTTTCTTTGCAACATCCCTACGACTTAAGTTACATTACAGTAAATAAAAAATGTAAGCAGTTAGACTTAGTTATTTATGGTGACATAACTGTTATGTTCTTAGAAAAAAGAGAGAGAGAGAGAGAAAAGAAAAGAAAGCAAAAAAACCTTCCAACTAATTCTTTCCTCAGTTTAATATGAATTAGTAGCCATATTCTTCAATATGTTAAAATTGCGCATAACACAAAGGTAATTTTTTTTATATTGTAATTGTTGTAAACTAAAAGAAAAAATAAAACATGCATATTTTTAAATTAAAGTAAAAAGTAATTTTTTTATTCAATTTTCATAAACTCCCATACAAATACAACAATTATTAGAATAAAAGTATAATTTTTTATGATAGTTATATATATATATATATATATATAATATATATATATATATATATATATATATATATATATATATATATATATATATATATTAATGTTTAGAAACTTTTATAATTTGTTTGGGAACAATTGTATTTTATAATTTGTGTACAATTTTTTCGACAAGTATTTATTGAATTTCCTATTCACTCTGCAATATGTCACATGAAGAAACTTTTACACATGAAACTACTTAAGGCTACATCTAAAACTGACTGTCTTGAACACATTTAAGCTGAAAAATGTTTAAAATATCTTAACAAGGTACTGCAAACCATATATAATTAATAAATATTTAAACGGGCATCACAAAAGGAAATTGGTGAACAGTACAATTTCTTATGGCTCTGGTGCAGGCCTCGTACACAATATATAAATATACATTATGGCGTATGCATCTTAAAAAGTGTAAAATAATTTTATATATGGCAGTTAACTAGTGATAATGAGGAAGGCAAAGCCCACTAACAGAGAAGTGTATTATGGTAGAGAAAAAAATTGCTACTTAAAATTGGTAAATATGTGAATCCAGAGATAATTCTTGTTGATTGTGTTATTCAAAGAGAAAGCTTAGTGTCGAAAAATGTTTCAAATGCTCGTAACCTTTTTGATCAATAACGTTGTACATATATCTGCTAGTCACATATAGTATGCCGAAAAGTACTCGTCAAAAGGTTAATTAAGTACTAAAATCAATTGTAAAATCCAGCAATGCTTTCAAATTCAAACTTAATTCAATGGGAGAGTCGCATTAAAAAACAGACGGTTAGATAAGGCTCATCTCACGTCATCCTGATAGGGTAAATTTCTTTTTCTAAGATTTTTCCCCCTGTTTTAATAACATTTAGGATTTGTATTTACTGTTTCTCTGATTGATTCATTTTTTGTTTAAACGTTGTTTAAATGTGTTTAAACGTCTGATGTTGTAATACAACATGAGAAACATAGGTTTGTTTAGCAAATTTTAGTTTATTTCAATTACATTAATTTGATTTTTTTCCATAATGAAGCGCTCATAACACCATTATATTTTTTTTATATCCTCTACTTTTTGATACATAATACTAATTAACATATAAAAAGCTACGATGGTGTTTTGAGCGCTTCATGTAGGTACAGAAATGATATATTGAAATACATTTACAGAGTTGCCAAGTCTCCGGCTTTTTGCATTGTTTAGAGAAAAATGTTGTTCTTTCAAATCACAGAACGCTATAATTAAATAAAACAACATTTTCTGTACTAAAATACTGGTACCCAATAAGCCGGAGATTTGGCAGGTCTGCATTTAAACAATCTTCAAACAAAAACCAATCAAAGAGGAAGTAAATATACAACCCAAATTATATTAAAACAATCAGAAAATCTTAGAAAAAAATTATCTAATTATGGGACCCAAAATTAGCCTTATCTGCACACATCTTTTTGTGAAGATAAAAATGGAAACCATAAACATTTTTGTTTTAGACCGAGGCAAGTTGTCAAAGAACAGTATAACTCTTCCAGGTATAAAGTAGAAGATGTATGTCTTCGTTGAATTTACAGAGTTTTGTTAAAAATACATTTGGGACAAAATTTTACTTGTTTATTAAGCTAACAAAGTATAAAAAAGCTTGTCATTATTAGTGCTTTTTCAGGCTTCTTTCATAAATTCCCTTTTAAATAATAAGAGCTACGAAGGTAGGGGGGAGGAGCATCATGATTTCAGAAATGCTTAAGTGGGGCGTGACCCAAAAAGGTTGGGAATCACTGTCCAAAATGAATCTGTTTTAAGAATTAAAACATCCATTCTTTCTAATTTCAAAACAAATAAGAATTTTAAAAACAAAAAGAAAAAAAATAATTACTTTCTCTGTTCAGTAACCAAAGGATACATCTGTAACAGACGATAATAAATAACATAATAAATAGCATAATAAAATTTGCTTAATAAACCTGTGTTTCTAATCTTGTATAACACAACAATACAATGTTCAAACAAAAAACAATTAGAGGGGCAGTAAATATACAACCCAAATAATATTAAAACAATAAAAAAATTCTTAGAAAATTGAAAAATTGTTTGGTTTTATCATGGGGCCAAAAATTAGCTTTATCTACACACGGCTTTTTGTGAAGATAAAAATATGAAATTCGTTTCAGACCGAGGCAAGTTGTCAAAGAGCAACATAACTCTTCCAAGTATAAAGTAGAAGATATATGCCTTCGTTGCATTTACAGAGTTATGTTAAAAATATATTTGGCACAAAATTTTACTTGTTTATTAAGCTAACAAAGTATAAAAAGGCTTGTCATTATTAGTGCTTTTTCAGTCATCCTCCATAAATTCCTTTTTAAATAATAAGAACTACGAAGGTAGGGGGTAGGAGCATAATGATCTCAGAAATGCTTAGGTAGGCCGTGGCCAAAAAAAAAAAAAAAATGGTTAGGAAGTACTGCCCTTATAGATGAATCTATTTTAAGAATTAACACTTTCATTCTTTCTGATTTCGAAACAAATAAAAATTTTAAAAACAGAAAAAAAAAGAAAAAAAAGGGCTTTCTCTCTTCAGTAACCAAAGAATTCATCTGTAACAGACGATAATAAATAACATTGAATTTCTATGACGGAAATTATATCAGGTTTAATGCGTACTGTTGAGTGTTGAGTATTTGATTTGTCAACGGCGAATCCACTATTCAGATTACTAGCGCATTTTTATCTTAGAATACATCTAAAGGGAATTAAGAATTATTTGCTTGGTTGGTAATGACTAGGTTTTTTTGCTAACCAGTGGAAGAGAAAATATGAGATTTTACAGATGAATCCGTTTTAATAGTTAGAGCAGAGTATACATTCTTTCTAATTTCAAAATAAACAAGAAGTAAAAAAATAAAATAAAAATAAAGAAATTGAATAGAAAACTGAAAAAAAAAAAGAAAAAGAAAAGAAAACTGCCTTTTTTGCTCATTAACGGAAGAATTCATCTGTAACAGACAAAAGACGATAATAAATAACATTGAATTTGTATGAGAGAAATTCTTTTTGATGTGTATGAAATTTGATATACACAATGTTGAATACTGATTTGCCACTGAGAAATCAACTATTCAAATTACAAGAGCAATTTTTCTTAAGAATATTACAGAGCGAATTAAGAATTATTTGCTTAGTTGAGATTGTCCGAGCTTTTAATGTTAACCAGTGGAAAGGTAAATGTGAGATTGCATAAATATGAATCTTTTTTAATAGTTAGAGAATACGTTCTTTCTAATTTCAAAACAAAAAAGAAAATTAAAAGAAAAGAAAACTGCCCCTAGGGGCTCAGGGGCTCAGTAACCAAAGAAATAATCTATAACAGACGATAATAAATAACATTAAATTTGTATGTGGTTAGACATACAAATTGTCGAGTACTTGATCTGTCAACGGCAAATCCACAGTTCAGATTACTAGCGCAATTTTATCTTAAAATACCTATAGAGCGAAGTATTTGCTTGGTTTAGATCATCCGAATGTGAGATTGTATAATGGATCTATTTTAATAATTGGAGCATTATATATTCCTCCAAGTTAGAGGAGAAAAAATGAAAAATAATCACAAGAAAGATATCAACTATATATACAGTTTAAAAAAAAAAATGTCAAATTAATGAAACATCAGAATAAAACTAACAAAATTTTACAGACTCTACCTGAAGATTTAAAATTTGTTTAAAATATGGAAATGCACAAAAAATATATCATATTTACCAAATATCGTGTAAAAAAAAAGAATATCAATAAATATTAATTAAGAAAGAAAAGTCGTTTTTACGCATAGATTATTCCCAATATGTACGTATTTAAAGCAAATTATTTTGCCAATCTCGTTTAATATACGTATTCTGAAATGATAAACATGTAATAAAATATTTTCGTTACGAAATTTCCATTTCCAAAGATTTGTTTAGAAAAATGACAATATTTTACAGAAAGAGCGCATAAAAAGACCATGATGTGAACAATTATTTAAATAATTCCCAGAAGATAACGAATTCTAAAATTCAAATGACATGAAGACTACGAGAACCAATGCAGGGCTGCGAATAATAATTTTTCTAATATGTTTTTTCATTCGAAGGCTGAAAGTATAGCAATACTTTGACAGGTTCAAAATTTCGATTTTTATTTTATTTTATTATTATTGATGTTGTTGTAATAATCTTTGTACACATGAAAATTATGTTTTATGAGTTAGATATCTAAAGTGAAAATCCAGTTTTGGAGCTAAAGAAGTAGAGCATGCACAGCGAATAAAAATTAACGAAAACTTTAATCTCTCTCTCTATCTTTTTTTTTTTTGTTTTTTTTTTCTCCAAAAGAGCATTTTTAAAATTGGCGGAAACATTAGCTCCGCCAATTTTCAATCAAACAATTTCGAACTTTTTAAGCATTAATCCTCGCTAATTTTTCTAGTGAAACACGAAGGACTTTTTTTGAAATATTAATATCTCGCTTTTCTGTGCAATTCTAGGTAACAAAATGCTTGGTTGAAATTTAATTTTTTTAAAAATTGAAGCTATTTCACTAAAAATGCATATGTTAAAAAATGGCTACGTATTTCACTAGCTTTTGGACTAGAAAAATAACTAACAAACTCATCATTCTTATAGATTAAGTTTACGATGAGTTATTGTGTCCACCGCCTGACCCTCTTTTATCGAACCATCCCGCCCATCAACTATCAATCACCTTTTATTTAAAATATATATATATATATATATATATCAACTTAAAAGATACAGTTTTGTACTTTAATATATGTATAACAAATTAGTGTAAAAGAATTTTTATAAACACTTCGCATTTCTGAAAACAAATTCATGAAAAGGCCTTATATTTCTGAGCTTCAGAGTGGTGTTACCTCTTAGAACACATATACAGGGTATTACATAAATCCAATCACATTTCCCTAATTCATAAAAAAAATTCATAAATTGTCGTTTCGTAGCACTGTTTGCACCATAAAACTGGTTAAATGGTCAGATATTTTGTAGCAATAGAAAAAAATAATTCAAAGCGATTCAAAAGTAAGTTCATGTTTCAAAAATTCATAAAAAATTAACAAATTGTCGTATCGGAATGCGATAAAGCTTAGTCAAAAATTGGAATTTTTCGCGAAGAAAAAAAAAATAGTTTAAAGTGTCCCATAAATCTTTTCACAGTTCGAAAATTCATAAAAAATTAATGAACTGCAATATAGGAGCGTGGTTTGCACCATAAGACACCCTAATGTTTGGAATTTTTGTAGAAAAAAATAGTCTTAAAAAATGGAACTATTTTTTTTCTTTTGTCCCTCCAAGTCTTATGATTCAGTGGTTATTTTTACAATTTGTTAAATTTTTTTATGAACTGTTGAAATGTGAACGGACTTATGGGACACCCTGTGTTTTCAAAATTGTATACCAATTCTACAAAACTGCAGAACAAAATAATTAATGCAATGTGTCATACAATGATTGTAAATCGTAAAAAAAAAAAAAAAAAAAAAAAAAAAAACAGTTTTCTTGTTTTTTCCTATTTATATTAATCTTTAAGAGCTATTTCACAAAAGATTTCTATGTTAAGAATTCACCTCTGCTTTCGCTTTCTTTTTCTGAAAGCTTATTCGCAAACTGGTAATGAATATTTTTTCCAGTCGAGTTCCCATCAAGTTTTCGTTTTTCGTGTCCACATTATTTCAACTACGCGTATAAAAACTACATTATTTGAATTTTATTGCTGTGTTTTTATGCTAATGCTCCTTTGTTTCAGATATATTTTATCTATCAACGAGAAAGTAATTTAAATTTTAACACACACTCATCCTTCAAATTTCCTTTTTTATGATAAGTAGCTATATTAGCAATATTATCTTTTCTGATCCATTAACTTCAATGAATATGGAATTTCAAAATAAGATAGTGTTACTAACAAAAATTTCTTTAATAGCGAAAATCTGGTAGACAAGTGAGATCTAAGGCCGCACATACATTCTTGCAATCATATGTCAATCTATTATATTGAATAACTAACTATATGCTAATTATTAACACATAATTATTAATTTGAATCAATGTTAACAATTTACTATTAAATGCCTATGGTGTATAAGATCAATCTGCCATTTGGGGGGAGGGGGCAGTGGTGTAGTCCTGGGGAAAAAAGTGGGAGGACGCTCATAGTCTCTAATATTACGATCTGTCACCGAGGGAAAACTTAATCTTGCCTTTCATTTTGAACTATGCAGAGAAAACTAATTGAAAAATTAAATAGTTTAATTTAATTCAATTAGGTTTTTTTTTCTTTTTTTTTGTAATAGAAATTAATTGAAAAGTTACGTCTGAATTTTTTAAAAATATAATTCGGAATTTAGTAATATTAATTCGCGCAACGAGATTTTTGTTTTAATTTCTTTTGGAAATAGTTGTATAATAACATTAAACCTGTTATCCACTGACAACATTGAAAAAGCCCTGCATTTTTACTTTCCGGAATGCAAAACAAATATTGTAATTATGAAAGAGAAAAAAAATAATTTCTTTACGTTTTGGGGTATCCTGAATACGCTTTTGCAACGATTCTGCATGCTATGTGCGTATGTATTTGTGTATGTTGGTATTTCCATAAATTTTTAGGCCCAAAAGTTCGTTTTTTGTATTTTTAGGATGAGTTTGTATATCTCTGTGTGTGTGTGAGAGAGAGTAACATTATAGCGTTTAAACGGTGCTTTCGATGGAGCTCATATTTGGCAGGTACGTTATATGTAAGGATTGAGTATTCAATGATTTGAGGTTATATGCTGCAAGAGCTGTATTGATTTTTGGACAAATCGGTCAACGGGCTTCGTATCTTAACATTTTTAAAACTATTTTGTGATCAGAAATAATCAATAAGTTCCGTTCTTATGAGGCGGGGCGGGGGGGGGGGGGGGTGATCAAACAAATGTGATCGAGGCCGAGAATAACCAATAAATAATACTTTTTATTGGTTCGAAGACTACTTTTAAGATTAAAATGCTATCCCAGAACGGATTTTAAAAAACGCAAATTTTAAATGAGTGAAGTGGGTAAAGATGCTTCTAAAGAACGCTGCTGAAAATTGCGTTTCTCGGGGTACTTCCTGAAATACTTGTACTAGAAAATTTAAATTAGTAAGCTTTTTTTTTTTTCTTATTACGTATGCCACGTTTACAAATGCGAATTTATTTTTTATACATCAGACAGCCATGCAAAAATTCACCACAGAGATCTTGCTTTGCGAATGATTACCGCTATGGTTTAATATTTCTATGACTCACAATGAATGAATCTCTTGTGTTTATTTACTTTAATAGATTGAGATATTCGGCTTTCAACCTAATTTCAACTGAAGTTATCTCAAAATCTATACATAGTTGAATGCAACTCATCTCTCAAACAAGCAATTTTTTTTTAATGTTCTTTTTAAAAATGTAACTTTTATGCAATTTTATTAAAAAAAATAATTTTGAATAAAAATGGCCTCCTGGCATATGAAAAAATAAATGGTCAGTCCGTATTTGCTTTCCTCAGTCACATGATTTGCGTTTTTATTATTATATAGATTACGTATGATAGGTTTTAATAGAATGAAGAAAACTTTTATTAATATCTTTTTAAGTTTTGATTTAATTTTCATAAAATTTGAAATGACGCGACAAAATTCTGCAACGATTATATATATTAAATTTCAAACCACTCGGTTGGGTAGTTTTTGCGATGTTATATGCGAACAGACGGACGAACCAAACGATGACTATAAGTGCTACGTATTTATATAATTACGAACGTACCTAAAAAGAAGTTGGTAATGACGTATTTTATAAATGTCTTAAGTTTTCATGCAAAGTACTATTTAAAACTTTTTGAAAAGCTGGTATATTTTTTAATTCAATCATCACCTTAAACCCCTTCGCAACGGGCGTGTGACGCATAAGGTGCTCAGAATTCTTGGTTATTACTACGAGAAAATTTTTATTGTAAATTCTGCGTTATTCCATCAGAGCATTTCGTGATTAAACTACGCAAAAATTTCTGTTTTGAAAACTGGTGGTAAAAGATTAAAAATCATGCAAAAGACACTCGTCGAGAAGGAGTTTATGAATTAGAAGATGTCTTTCTATAAACATGATTTGAGAAATGCGAATTAATATTGACAATTCTTTTCTAAAAGATTAATTAGCTTATGTAAGTACAACAAATAATGCTTCTTCAGGATAAAATATATAGTATAATTTAATATTGGGAGATATTTTTAAATTTTAACAATCTAATCAAACTCATCAAGACGATTTTATCAATAATTTCTGGAATTTAGCTTTGCTACAGTTTGGACAAAAACTTCTGTCTGAGCCATAGAAGTGGGAACTAGTTCTTTCTTCAAATCTGAGCATGAACCATGTGCGTATGTCATCACTCTCATATAGAAGCTCCCTAACAGCAATTATGCGACCATTTCCTCTATACAGGGTGTCTCAATCAAGGAACTTGTAACAGATAATAGTTATTTTGTGATCTCAATATGAGAGTGGAGACATACAGGATATAAAATTTGATTGGTTGAGACGATTTTGGACAAAACCGAATCACCAAGCATTTCGAAGATCCTGCCATTATCACCAAGTTAATGTTTGTTAACTTATTGAAATTAATAGCTAAATGTTAGTTTTCTTAGATACTATTACACTCTTATCACCTATAAGATTTATTGTGAATAATTTTGTATTCTAAAAATGTTTATTTCATTCCTTTATATATATATATAATTTATATATATGTGTTTAAAAATTTAAAATACAGGAGTCTTTTATTGATTCATTGCTCTCAGTTATGGGCCAACCTTATTTTAAATCCCTTCAACTGTTCATAAGTGAGAGGTCACTGCATTAAAACCTTTTTTACCCGTCAACGTTCCACAAACAGAACATCATCTTTGTGATATTGTAATTGTTTAAGTATGTGTTTAATCTGTTTTACATTTTAAATGTATCTTATCAAAGACATGCTCTAACATATTTTAAAGTAATTGTTTAATTTTTTTTTTGGTTCCAAACTTGATGCTTTTAGAAATGTAGAGAAAAAACGTGCATGTATTAAGGTGTTTACGCTATCTATGCCTTTAGAATACAAATGTGCGTGCTCTGATGATGATTATTGTATCGCTCACTGTTTTTTATGCATTTTCATGCATAAAAATGAATGATTTATCTTACGTTGTTTTTTGGTTTATGCTTCTTTGAATGCCGATGTCGAACATTTGCAGTCCTGAGTACAAAATTATAATTTTATTTTTATTTTTATCATTTTTATGCAGTTTGCATCAAGTTATTACTGAAAAAGACCTGTTAAAAGGTGTCTTAGATTTGAAGATGCCTTAGTTTTATTTGTTTATGATTCAGATGCTGAAGGCGAACCTGAAATTGATATTTTACCCTTAAACGATAGAAAAGAAGCATCTGACATTGAAACAACAAGTTGGAAATTGTACGTGAAACGTGACAAATGAGGTGCGTTCCTACTATAGTTAGTTATATAAATATTCAGATCTTGATGATTTTTAATTCCGTGAAATGAATTATATCGTCTGCAGATTAATTTCTGTAATAAAATAAGTATCTCAGTCGCTTGACGATTAAACCTCGGAAGCTCCTATAACAAGAAAGCACAGATTAAAAAAAAAAAAAAATCAAATTTCTTAATAGTAAATGTTTTTATTAATTTTTTCTAAAGTTTTGATTCGATTTTCATAAAAATTTGAAACGTCTAGACAAAATTCTGCAAAGATAATATATCTTAAATTTCAAATCATTCGGTTGGGTAGTTTTTTCGTTGTTATATGCAGACAGACGGACCAGACGACGACAATAGGTGCTACGTATTTATATAATTACGAACGCACCTAAAAATATGAAAATCAATTGGATACCAGATATCCAGGCGATGTATGTAGTGAATTATAGATGTGTTTTTCCACAAGTGACGCATATCTGTATTTCCACTTATCTTTTACATAGCAGTCCAAAATTTCGCAAACAACCTTAGAATTAATTTAAATTGCCAACATAAAATTTTCAAATGAATCTGAGTCCTTCATGGTGTGGAGGATAAAAGGTTAAAATTAGCTGAAATATCGATAACAAATTAAAGAGCTTTATCGTTTATACTATAAAAATGTATTTTAACATATATACCTACATTCTTACATTTATATTGAAATAGTAATAATTGAAAATTAAAAATAAAACCATCTTTTTTTCTTTTTTTCATATTTTATTTCGAGCCTTTGTAAGAATAGATATGCTATTATTTTCTAAAGTATCATATTTAAATACTTCTTTTTTGTCAAGTTAAAAGCTAAACTTAAACATTTTGAAATATTTTCGCAATTTTTTTACTGTATGAATAATTTAAAGTTAATAATGAATAAAAGTCTGAGATTTGTTTTGTTATAAAATTTTAAAAAATAATGGTTTTGTTTTTTCTGCAAACAAACATATATTGGGCACTTCCACGTATATGCATAATTAAAATTAAAATTATCACTGTTGATTAGGTATACATGCTTGTGAATTATTAATTACTTTTTTTTTGTATGTATATATATATATAGAGAGAGAGTAACAGCTGAAAATTTTCATTGGCAGAGTTTCGTTTTCGTTTTCGTCCGAAATTCGATAAAGAAACGAAATTCGCTTTAGGTTCGGTTTTGGGCCAGAGAAACTTGTTTCGGTCGGACATTACATTGTAAAAAAAAAGACAAATGTTTCTTAATCTACGAAAATCTAATATAACCACGAACGAAAGTATACAATAAACTTTTCCGAGTGACCCATGATTCCGGAAAGCGTTCTTTATTATTAGAAACCCCAGAAGTCAATATATTTTCGAGATTTAAAGAAGCATGTATAAAAACAAAATTTCTTTTGCTGCCACTGATTTTCGGAAACGTGTCCGAGTAGTTTTTATAATGTATTAATCAGTTTTCTCAAATCGGAATATCGGTTGCTATTATTTGTTGATGCTATTAATTTTCAATTACTCATTTTTAGATGCATAATTGAATTTATACATGCAAGAATAACAAAATAATATTTATTTTAATGTTAATGTTAATGCTTTTAATTTATCATGTTTGTCTGTAAAACATGTTTGTTGAACATGAAAATGTTTACTTGAGAATGGATAGCATCCGAAAAACCTATATTCCGGATTGAGAAGACTGATTAATACACTATAAAAACTACTCGGAAACGTTTCCGAAAATAAGTGGCAGCAACAGAAATTTTGTTTTTATATCAATGCTTCTTTAAATCTCGAAAATATATTGACTTCTGGGGTTCCTAACGATAAAGAACGCTTTTCGGAATCGTGGATAACTCGGAAAAGTTTAATGTATATTTTCGTTCGTGGCTATAATATTTTCCTAGATGAAGAAGCGATTGCCTTTTTTTCGGTGTAGTTATTAATTTACTAGTTAAAAACTTACTCTGATTAATTGGATCTCGTTCAGATTCATTATAAATAAAAAATTGACCTTGAATTAAAGTTAAGTCTATTAAAATATATTAATCAGCTTGTTATATTTTTCCCTTTTCCAGATAAATTCTGAATTTAAAAAAAAAAAAAATGGTTTAATTTCGTTTATCGAAAATTAAGTGTTTATTTATTATGTTCGTTCGTTTTTTTTTTTTTTTTTTTTTTTTTTTTTGTGGCGTGGACGAATAAACTCGGTTCCCGTACGAACACCGAAAGTGAAGTAGCATCGACCGTGGTCAGTGTTTGGGAGGGTGACAACCTCTCTCTGCTGCGGCTGCTGTGGGACCGTGTACGTTAATAAGAGCTGGTGCACGTAAAATCTGTTCGTGGCTCCAATGTCCTCCAAGTTTAGAATAAGCGTCACCTCTGGGGGTGCCAATCCAGGTGCAGGTCTCTCATCTTGAATTGGTTCAAAATTAAGAGACCAACTCTTCTGGATGGGGCTTGTGAGTGCTTAAGCCATTTGGTAGGTCTCCTCATCCAGATGACTCTTGTGTTCATTCGTTTATTTATATGTTTATTGACGAACTCCTTTTTTATATTATTATCTTCTGCTTGAAACTTTTTTATTATTTATTATGCTGCCACTTTATTTTTTGTTATAATTTCCCCCTTTTTTGCCAGATAAATATTGAATAAAAAAAAAAGGGTTAATTTTGTTCACCAAATGTTAAGATGTTAAGTTGTTTATTTATTGTGTTCGCTTGTTTGTTTATTAATTTATTGACGAATTATTTCTTTACATTATCAACCTTTGTTTGAAACGAATTCTTTCTTTACATTATCATCCTCTGTTTAATTTTTTTAAATTAATTTTTGTTATAACTTCTCCCCCCCCCCCCCCCCTAGATAAATACTAAATGCAAAAAACAGTTTAATTGAGGGGGTCGGGGCAAGAAAGTGCCAAGCCACATTTTTGGTGAAATTATTCTAACATTGTAACCTGTTGCTTAATATTGTAAATTATAATATCCAACATATAATTTGTTTTTAATGTCACTTGGTGGCAGCATATGTGACAGGTTTCATTTTTGCCCCAGATGTTTATGCCCCCAATGAAGATAGCTAATTTAGAAAAACGTAATAGTAATATCATTAAAGTAATGCCATATTGTTACTCAGAATATCTCAAATATGTTACTAAGACATTGGCGAAAAAACTTTAGGTTATGTATCTTGATTTGAGTATTTGATCAAATTTTCAAATTGAAATATCTCAGAAGTTCAAAAATGTGGCTTGGCACTCTTTTGCCCCGACCTCCTCAATGTCGTTCGCCAAGAGTTAAGTATTTATTTATTGTGTTCGTTTATTTGTTTATTGACATTGTTCATTTGTCTATATCATTTTTTACATTATCACCTTCTGTTTGAAACTTTTTTATTTTTTATTATTTTTCGTTATAATTTTCATTTTTTCCAGATAAATACTGAATCCAAAAAACGGTTTAATTTCGTTCGTCGAAAATTAAGTATTTATTTATTGTGTTTGTTTATTTGTTTGCTTGTTGACAAATTCTTTCTTTACATTATCACCGTCTGTTGGAAACGTCAAATCAGTAAAATATCGTTATGTTTGATTACAGACTTCTGTTATCTCTAAAAAGTATATTTTGTCAATAGAGCAAACATCACTGATTTATCACGATTATTTGTATTTAACTGAATGCTAAAATATTGTGATTGTTCGATAAGAAATCGAGCATCAAAATAAAACGAATTTTCAGTTATAAAATAAACTGTCTAAACAATATTCCAACATTTAAGTACGATATATTACAGGGTATCCGATAAGTCCGTTCACATTTCAAAAAGTAATTAAGAAAATTGTCACATCAAAATACGGTTTGCATCATAAAATTTGTCAAATAATCGGATTTTTCATGGCAGTAAGGAAAAAATAGTTCAAAGAGACATAATAAGTCTAAGTTCAGATTTTGAAATTTTTAAAAAAATTAACAATTTGTCGTATCGAAGTGTGGCTTGCATCATAAGATGTGGCAAGTCGTCGGATTTTTTATGGCAATAGGGGAAAAAATAGTTTAAAAAGACCCATAAGTCCGTTCATAATTTAAAAACTTATATAAAAAAATCAACAAATTCTCGTATCAAAGAACTGTTTGCAAACAGTAAAACATAGTACGGTTTGCTGCGGTTATACTAATTTAAGATGTGGCAAATAGAGGTGAGACGGGATCAGCCCGATCCAGAGCACAAAACGAGTCCGGGCTCAATTTTTATACAAGTCTTCGGGCTTGGGCTGAAAATTATATAGAAATTAAACGAAAATTATAATTACTAGCAATTTAGAAAAGGGAAAAAAATACTTGCTATTTGATAAACATGAATGTAGTCTAAGTTTCCTAATATGCTTTGCAATCCTTTAAAAATCAGTTTGAAAGTGAATTAAATTGCTATTGAAGAGATATAAGTAAAAACATTATATATATTCTGAAGTCTTTGCATGATCAGTGTCAGTAACATAAAGAAAAGGTATAAATACGATTGATCCACATTAAGCATTTTCGTAAAGTGACAAGCCGTTGCATGTAATATTAAAGATTCCAGCGACATCTTGCCTTTTTTGTGGAGTTAGAGTTGTTGCTACGAATTGAAGGAGATAAAACTGATGATTTGTTAACAATATTCTAGTATTATTAAAAAAGTTTCATAATCAATGCATGATACAGGATCTTTCTTTTTTATTTCATCTTTGTATAAGAAACATCAGTGCTGTAGGCGTAAAGAAGAAAAAAAAAACAGGATAGATGCGATTGGCAGTGGCGTAGTCAAAATATTTCCATAAAGGGGGAGAGGAGGGGTTGCAAATGCAGTGGATCCATGTCCCTTCTTTCCGGGAATATCGAAATTAGCAGTCGTTAGTCATATTTCGCACTTATAAATTTCACTGCTGTGAATTCACAATGATCAATAATAGTAATATACAGTTCCAGAAAGGAAAAGAAAAAAACAATTCTTACTGCACCCTTACGAATTCTTCATTTTATAATAATTTTTCTGCAAATATATCATATAAAAAATATATAGATATCAATTGACTGAGGAAAATGCCTACTGTTTAATTTTATGTATAAATTATCCTTGAATGCGGTATACATGTTAAAAAATGAGCTAACTTTAATTTTTTAAATAGTAGCACTCACTTTTGGTGATTTATTAAAGTTCCTTATATCCAACCAGCCTGGAAAATTACATATTTTATGCATTTTTTCTTATATCTTCGTAGAGTTAGAAGAAGTCAAAATTTAAGGATGCTAATGTTAAATCTACATGAAAAATTTTAACTGCATTTTTTGGAAGGCATTAACTTCATTCTGAATTTTTAAATATATATATTAATTCAAACACGTTAGTTTACTTATTGCAAATAATATGCAGTCATTCACATATAACATTTTAGGATGTCACAAAATATTCCAAATTCTTTTACCGCTGGATGCTCTATAAAATATTAAGCCGTAAAAGCGATTTGAGCCTTTTATTGGATAATCTACGCTTCAAGCAGGTCCGTTTCTCTGTTGTTTTTGCATTATTTAATTCCAAATGCTAATGTATTGCGCGAAATTTTAATGCTTTATTAAATACAAACATTATCACAGAAGCTTGAGTATTTGAATGGAAATAAGGAATTTTCAAGTGAGCTAAAAATAAATAATCTTCCTAATATATATTCACTTTGGCAAAAATTAATTCATTGAACTTGTATTTCTAGTGCGATGGACAGAAATATTTGAGGAATGCAATCACATTATGAATCAGTTTGTTGGGAAGTGGCACATAATCATTGTAATTAGCTTTTTATGCAAATTTTGTGTGATTAGAAGACGAACGTAAGGCTTGAAATGTTTGGTTATCTTTGCAGTAATTTATTTTTTATATTTTTATTTTATTATTATTTTTTTAAAGATTAATGTAAAAAAATAGTTATGCGATATAATTTGAATTGCTCTATACTATAAGTTATACCAATGCAGCTATGCCTTCACATGCACATAAAATATTTGGAAATTAATGTGCAAATGAAATAATAATAATAATAATAATAATAATACAGTTCTAGTTAAAAAAAAAAAAAAAAAAAAAAAAAAAAAAAAAGAAATCTTACTGCACCCTTACGAATTCTTCATTTTATAATAATTTTGCTGCAAATAAATCAAGTAAAAAAGATATAGATACCAATGTCTACTGTATCATTTTATGTTATAAATTGACCTTGAATGCGGTATACATGTTAAAGATTGAGCTAACTTTAATTTTTTAAATAGTATCACCGACTTTTGGTGATTTATTAGAGTTCCTTATATACAACCAGCCTGGAAAATTACATATTTTATGCATTTTTTCTTATATCTTCGTAGAGTTAGAAGAGGTCAAAATTTGAGGATGCTAATGTTAAATCTACATGAAATTTTTTAACTTATATCGTCCCTAAAAATCATTCGATCGAATTGTTTGTTTTTTAATGAGCTACAAGGAATGAAGCCAAACATAATTCAAGCACTTTTTTGATTAAAATACATATTTTTATTTATGAATATCATTATACATATTATTATTTTGTTCATATAGTCATATTCAGAAAATTTATGAATTATGACCTACGTTAGCATAAAAATAATCAAATTTTGCATAAAAATAATCAACATCGCAATGGCGTAGCCAAGATGGGGGTCCAAGTGCTCTGTATACCACCAATTTTGTGAAATTATCTTCGTCTTGTGTAACTAATGAAGATTCTGCTATTAGATAAGGCGAAGAATACTTCTTTAAAATAATTGTATCCAGAGGATTTGAACCCCCCACCCTATCTACGCCACTGCAGCGTCGTTGAAACATGGATACGTGCTTTTACAGTTCATTCGTACAATTAGTTTTCAAAATATAGAAATATTTTACTTATCGACAGTCTAAAGACATCGTCTCCCGTTATCGTTTGCATTCACAGGGAAAAAAAAAAAAAATGTAACCGGAAAAATCCAATTGAACTTTCTTTTACCTACGCAGTTGGTTATATATTGTCGGTACTTTTCTTTAAAACCACTTTAAAAGCGCTTAATTTTTTTTTTTTTTTTTTTCGAAATTTGTGGATAAACTCCTAAGACTTTTTTTTTTATATCTCTATTAAGATTTTTTTTAAAAAAGGTTTTTAAACTACATACTTTTACGGAAAAAGTAGGTGTTACTATTTGAAAAATGAAATTTGGTGTTATTTTTTATCATGTAGGCGGCCCTCAAAGGATAATTTATACATAGCTTTAAATAATAGACATTGTTCTCGGTCAATTGATATCTTTTTTATGCGCTTATTTGCAGTTGAATTAGTAGGGATTATCTCATTTTTTTCTAGGACTACTCATAATTCCCACCACTAGCCGTTCTGGAAACTGTGTTGTATTTAACTAATGCGAATAATTGAGATTTAATACATTACTGTCTATATTCCAATATCAATATTCTATCAAACTACATTAATAATAATCTTTTGAAGAAAAAAAAAACTTCGTTATTTTATATAGCACCAAGTTCAACTGATGGCTTAAGTAAGCATGTATCATGTATCCTTTTAGGCTTTAGGTGGGCCTTTAAACATTTAGGTAGATTTTTATCGGTGGTGAAGTGCTGAATACAAACTGGATATCCCAATAAGAACATTGATTAGAATCCTACACACACCGTGTTGTACTCATCCAAATCAAACCAAATAGTTTTCTTTGGCGTACGACCCAAATAAAGCCTAATCACCCGTCTCGTAACTCGAGACGGGTGATTATTTTTTTTTCCAAATATTTAAATTCACGGTACGGAACTCCTCTTTGAAGAATTTTTTGTTGGGATAACATTAATAGTAAAAAAATCATTTAATTTTCATTTAATGTATCATTTAATTTCCATGTACTTTAAAAAATATATATACACGTTATCTTTTATTTTTACTGGGTTGTTTATTTTCATATTTGTAACCATGGAGCAACTCGAGCCACAATTTCGGTAAGTTAAAAGATGCTGCATCGTTACATATTGTATTTTTGCGCGTTACTATCTCTATGATTTCTCTTTTTATAGATGGATATACAAAAATACACGTGAAAAAAAACAATATGTATTGATGCAACATTAACTTACCGAAATTGTGGCTCGAGTTACTGCATGGTTACAAATATGAAAATAAACAACCAAGTAAAAATAAAAGATAACGTGCATAATTTTTAGAAAAAGTACATGAAAATTAAATAATAGCATTTCAAATAATAACTTCAAAGACCGTGCAGTTATAGAATATTATCATTTGTTTTTGAAAATGGCTCGGAGCCGAAACATGTCAACAACGTAATAAAAGTTATTTTACTGTATATTATGTTGTTAATTTACACCTTTTAGCATTTAAAAGAAATATATTATTACAAGGTGTTATAATTTATTATATTATTAAGAAACTTTAATTTTTAAAGACTGTATTAGAGGAGAGGATCTTGGGATCTCTGAAAATCGGATCCACGTAAGTTGGGCAGCTGGCAACATCACTGCTGCATCAAGTAAAATTACCTGAACATATGTAGTACCACTTCCATAATTAAGTAATACAAATCTGGTTTAAAAAATGTAAATTCTGAGGAGTGTAATTAAGAAACTTTAATTTTTAAAGACTAGAACTCTAGATATGATATTATTACGATATGATTTTTTATTGGATATAATCATTAGATATAATTAATATTCTTTCACCTTTTTATCATTCAGTTACCTTATTCAGATAGTAAAATTGGATTAATATCCCTGTGAAACTTGAAGCTGCTCGTCAGTAAAATTCCCGATTCCCCTCGCTAATGTTATTCCTATGGGCGTAGGAGGCATTCGTATTTTTAAAATATCTCCTCGGGAAATTAATATTTTTAACTTCTGTTTCCTGTGTACTGCTCTTAAAGAATGTCCCTTTTTTTCTTAGTTATCAAAATATTTCTAAACTATGTGCTTAATTTATATTTTTATGTGTTAAAATCTTAGCGAAACTGAATACGATTTTAACATTTCATATAAAATTAAGTATACATTTTAGAAAAAAATTGACAACTAAGAAAAAAAAGAGACATTCTTTAAGAACCATACAAAAAAACAGAAGTTAAAAATATTAATTTACCGAGGAGATATTTTAAAAATACGAATGCATCCTACGCCCATAGAAATAACATTATCGCGGGGAATCGGGAAGTTTAATGACGAGCAGCCTTAACAAGCGAGCTAGTAAACAACAGATACTTCATAAAACAATTTATTCGGCACCGACAAGTGTTTTGTTTGAAACTCGTGTTATGTGTTAGCCTATGATTATAGGATCACATGTAAACTTTCGTGTTACGTGTTGTCCTTATGATTATAAGATCACATGTAGGTCTAGATTTGAAAGAACAGACGGACAATTTTAAGGTCAAGAATTATGCCGATAGAAAATAATGCAAATAGCCTTTTTCCTTTCAGTTAACATTCAGTCATAATCTTACACTTATCTGCATTTCACAGTTTCTGTGGCCTAGAGAAAAACGCAGAAACAAGTTTGACAACATTCAAGAATTGTTCTTAAGGTCCAGAAATGCCAAAGAAAATTTCTGGCAAAAGGTCAGGCGACATACGAAGGACTTCACTTGGTGACGTAACGGTCAGAAGTCAGAAGAATGAGATCAGATCAGGGCTCTTGAGGTCCGTGGAAAAGAATATTACCTGTGGTAATCCACTGACGCATCTGGCGGGGCCTTTCCTTTTGGGAACTGGTTTGTTTTGCAAAACGGGATCTGAGGTTTATGTCATTTTCATAATTTGATTCTATATGTATCTCCTAACAGGATCCACGTGTCTGAAGGATCAAAAGATAAGTGAAAGAGAAGAAAGTGATCTATTACGTACTCGTTCGGTTTACTCATTTTACCTTCCGATGACGTAAACAGTTGAAAGAGGAATCTTTTTAAAAGTCATGAGCGCCCGTTGAATAAAGTCCAGGGAGGGGCAAGATTTTGGAATAGATAGCCCATAGCCAAGGATACATTTTTTTTTTAATGGAAAATATAACATGAAATAAACTAAATAAAGAATTTAAAAAAAAAATCAGAATCGCCCATGCAAAAGAATTTTTAAACATATCATCATTAAAAAAAACAATAAAGAAATTTAACAAATAACACAACACACAATATCCAAAAATGGGCATTTACAGGCTTTTTTCGAAAAGAAGAATTGAAGTAGTTTATTGTGTTTTTCATCAGGGACAAGTAACCTCCGGAATTTTTAATACATGAACGTAAAAAGAAAAACAGTATTAAAATTACCTTCTACGGGGATTTAGGGTCAGGAAGCCGAGCGCCGAGCACCCCTGACAAAAAATCTCAGTTTCTTTTTCTCTTAGTTTCTTTAAATTCAATTGAGAAGAATATATATATATATATATATATATATATATATATATATATATTTCAAAATAATCAGAGAAAAGAAAATTTAGTTAATTAGATTTGAATATTCAGGGAAGGGAAATCCCCCTCCCCCTCCTCTCCCACTTGCAGATGCCCATGTTCATAGTACATTCTCATCTCAATTAATTGCGCCAGTTTCGGGGTACAACCCAGTTTTCATAAAATAGCACAAAATAGACGGCTACTGTTCTTTTTTAGATTTTTACTTGAAACTGAAATTTTATAAAAAATAAAAAATGATTTAAATTTATTATTTTTTTATAAGTATGCATTCTTTCTATATATCCCAGCTTATATTCCATTCACTTAAAATATTAGCTTGATCTTTACTACATATTCTTAAAAATACATAAATACATGCCAAAGTGGATCATTCTGCCCCAGGCTGGTTACCATGTTAATATGATAATGAAAGTTCCCCGGGATTTCCAAAAAATTAAAACTTTTTTTTAGTTGGTCCTCCCAATAAACCTATTCCAATTTTTTTTTTTTTTTTTTTTTTTTGAGTGAGAGAGAAAGAGATGAGAATAGAAAAAACTAATGTATTTTATGGAACTTTGCTTGGAGAATAAACATTATTTAGAAACACTGTCATAAAATGATTGCATTTTTGTTTATTTTTTCTTTTCATTCATCTGATTTGCTTTGTCATCGAAGTTTAATACTCAAAATTTCTGCACCAGAATTACTTTATTTTAATTTATTATAAAAAGAATGAAATATATACTTTTTAAATATGAAAATTTGTAAGCATTTAATTTATATATACTTTTGTATATATGTGTATGTGTGTAGGCGCGCTTGTGCAAGCCTACATGGTGATTGGGGCGTTGGGAGGGAGTGGGGGGAGAGATGAGATTTTTCAAAGAAAGCCTCAATAGTTTTGCCCCCCTCTTCCAGTCTAAAAGCCCAATTTATGCCTATGGGTACAAGAGAGGGGCAAAATCCTTTAAAAATAATAAGTGATAGATATCAAGAAAAGGTATACTGCGAACCCTGGGTACAAATGTGATACGACCCCCCCCCCCTCCTCCCTTCATGGTTATGCTATGTTAGTAGTGTGAAATAGTTTTTATACATGTATTTCTTATGACTGTACTCAAATTCAAAGATATTATATTTTGGCACATTCACAATGTCAAATTTATTGTTCAGTCTACGAAATTTGTATGTATTCATTCAGATATCATGAAATAGAATAATGTTTCACATTTTTCTATAAAGCAAAGAATAGCTCAGAAAATGTTATCAAAGTTTACATTTTCAAATGATTTTTGAAACATGGTATACAGGAAACGGTCGTTTAATGACAAATCTATTATAACTCGAAATGTAGCACACTTATAAGAAAAACGCTTTCGATTCTGTAGCACTTAAAGAGTAAATATGTACAAATCTCATGATTCTACGTATATAAATGATTTTGTGAATGTGTCAGAAAGATTCGTATTGTTAAGACAAAAAAAAAAAAAAAAAGAGTTACTTTTTAAATCTAAGCATAATTCGACATATTTAGACATGATTTTAATGATTTAGTATTAATATTTTACATACAACCAAAAAACTACGTATATAACAAAATAACTGCCTTTCCCTAAATGAAACAACGTATAGATGGCGCTATTGCCAATATTTTGCCAAGTCCGAACTGAACTGAAGAGAGCGAGTAACTTTTCGCGGTTCTGTAACTCTGTAGATGTAGTTGAGTTGTAATAGTTAGTTTCGAGAATGGATCTCGTCCCGAGACCAAATGTTGATTTTCTATTGTGTTTTGTCGTTTTGTGCTGTATATTATTAAAATTGTGATGTCTTAAAATGTGTGAGTCTTTGACAAAACCCACACCAGACCAGCACAAACATTACAAATGGCGCCCAACGTAAAAGAAGAGAAAATCGTCTGGTTTCGAATGAAAGAATCGTCCCGATTCTGAAGGTCTGTGGAATATTTTATACCGTCCTGGATCCGTTTTGTTTGTGAAATTAAAAGGGCAAACTTGGTTCTGTTTTTGAAAGAATCGTCCCGATTCTGAAGGTCTGTGGAATATTTTATACCGTCCTGGATCTGTTTTGTTTGTGAAATCGAAAGAGCCGGCCTGGCCTGGTTCTGTGTTTCAAGGAATCATCCTGATTCAAGTGTTTATGAAGTCTTTCAGTGCAATGCTGATCTGTTATGTGTGAAATTAAAAGAGTCATTGTGTGTTGTTTGTGAAATTAAAAGTGAGATTAAAAGGAAACCACCCCGGTTTCAAAGTTTCTAAAAATCGTCCTCAATCGTGAACCATCCTGGTTTCGAGTCTTTTAAAGTGATGGAATCGTATGCATTCTACATTTTACCCGCCCATCCTAGTTTCGTTTTGAAAGAAGTTTTAAAACGATTTATCATCACGATAATTTGTGAATCGTCTACGTAATCCAACGTGTATATTCAACAAATATTCCATATATGTTGTGAAATTATTTAGAACCATCCTATTTATTATTTATGCTGTGAAATTTTGTGAAGCATACGCCCGATAGCTAATTTTGTGGAAATTCACGTGACTTCTTTTTCATTCATCAGGAAAAAAAAAAATCATTCTTATTTTGAAACTATACTGTGAAAAATCACCGCAATCTGCCTTATTTGTTGTTCAGCATTAAAAGTTTAGTGTTTTCAAGTGTGATGTAGTTTGACCTCGAAAAGAAAAACAAAAGATCTTACATCTATTCGCTGCTGTTTTAGTGAATGAAAGTTACGCGTTTCATTTTTTTTTTTTTTTAACTTTCTCTTTATTTTATGGGATGATCATCTATTTCTAATTTATTTGTTATGTTTATAAAAGTTTGGAAGAATTTTTTTTTGCTGGATCCAGAGCTTAGCGGTTTTGTTTTATTTTATTTCTTTCTTTAAACGGTGTATATATATATTTTTTTGTTTTGTTTTGTTTCTGGTTTTGGTAAGTTACGAAAGATTAATGACATAAAATATTTATATTATTCCTTTGATAATATATACATTTTTTTAAAATGAAATGTTCTTTAAGTAAAATACATTTTATCTTTATTTATTTAGCTCTATAAAATACGTCATTTCAATAACTTTCTATAATTATTTCTCATATTATTTTTTTAAGATGTAGAGTAAGTATTTTATTTATAAATTGTGTTGCTTTTATCTTTATTGGTGATAAATTCAGATTATCTATAATACTTGTGTTTGAATTGAAAGTTTTATATACGGTAAGTTAAATTGGTAAATGGCTGAATATTAATATTTCGTATAGAGATTTAAATGAGCTCATGGTTAATTGCTAGTAAATTTTAGTATGTTATTAAATTATTTCCTATATGTTTTATCAAGTGGTTATAAAAGTTTGATATATTTATCTGTTTATATTTACCTACTTATAGTTACCTGTAAAGGGAAGGTAGTTGTTTTGTTAGTGATTTTAGGTCAAGAATTACATATAATTTTGCAATTTAAGTATTCTGGGTATAGATAATTGAAATAACTGCTTTGAGAAAAATGACGTTTCTGGCAAAGGGAAAAAAAATTGATTTTTATAATTTAGCTATCGAATTAGACATTGCTCCGGATACAGGTGATACAATTGCAGTCTTACGTGATAAAATTATAAAGTGCGCTCTATTTAAAGATGATGAGCAATTTGTGAAAGAGGCATTCCTTACTATAGTGGATGATAGAAAGAAACAGGAAAGCGCAGAAGAACGAAGGTTAGATGAGACGCGTGTCGCGGAAGAACGAAAGTTGGAGGAGAAGCGTATCGCGGATGAGAGAGCGTATGAACTAGAAAAACTTAAACTACAAGCTCAAACCCCTAACGCGACAACTGTTCCACAGAATCAACTGGATTTCAATCAAATGCGCATAGATATTAAAAATATCCTACCAATATTTATTCCCGAAAAAGATGATATGTCGTTGTTTTTGACAATGTTTGAACGTCAGATGAAATTGCTAAGTGTCCCTAAAGACTTCTGGGTTTCACAATTACTTGGCGTTCTTCCAAACGATATTGCTAAACTTATAGCAAGAGAGCCTGAAACAATGTTTAAAAATTATGAACATATTCGCGACATACTGTTAAATAGATTTAGGTTAACAGCAGAGAGGTTTAGGGTATTGTTCACCCGTAATCAGAAAAGAGAAAATTCTACATGGAAAGATTTTTACTTTGAAATTCGAAATTATTTTGAGGGTTGGTTATCGGAATTAGAAATTGATTCATTTGAGAAGTTAAAAGAACTTATAATTGCTGATCAGATTAAAAGAAAGTGCCCACCAGAATATAAGAATCATTATTTAGATGGTTGGGACAAACTAAATGATCCTGTCGTGTTGGCAGAAAAGCTTGACATATACGAAAATATCAAACCACATTCTCAAAAATCAGCAAGTAATTCAAAAACGCGTGAAACACAGAAATATGTTTTCCCGAAAACTTCAAATGGTCAGGAATTCTCTAAAAATCAAATAGCCAAAACTGAAGCTAACGAACATTTTGGAAATTATAAAAATACTACCCCTTCCCCAAAATATATAAACTCGCGATATGTAAACAATGACAAACATGCAACTGTAACTTGTTATGGATGTGGGAATCCCGGGGTTATTCGTTCGAAGTGTCCTAAGTGTAATCCGTCTCTTAAAACAAAATCTAAAGAGTTTAATAGCGTAGATCTGTATACCTGTGTAGCAGACTCTGCCCACCTTCCCATCTTGGATGTCCATATAAATGAATTTTACGGTACAGCGTGTATCGATACAGGTGCAACTAATTCTATTGCTGGAGAAACTTTGTATAATTTATTAAAAGGCCAAGGAGTTTCTTTTAAGTCCAAAGTGATAACAATGACTCTAGCTAATGGAGGTAAACTTGATGGTGAAGTTCTATACACTGAAGTAACTATCCAAGTTAAAGGAAAATCTTTTCAAACTGAATTAATTGTTTTGCCCAAAGCAAAAGGAAATCGCACTTTGTTGGGTATAGACTTTTTACAAAAAGCAGGAATTGTCCTTGATATAAAGAACCGGAAATGGTATTTTAATGACTTTCCTCATCAAGTATATGACTTTTCTTCTGATGATAACCCAGTGCTTCTGCAGAAAATACCAAACGAGTTTAATTCATGCGTGTTACGTGAAGAAGAGGGGAATCAGCTACCTGAAAACCAAAGAGAAGAATTAAGCGAATTGTTACGAGAATATGAAGATGTGTTCAAACCAGGGGGAGAGCCCACTCCCTTTATAGAACACCATATTCCTACAGGGGACCATACACCAGTAGCTTGTCCACCCTATCGAATGTCACCTATGAAGAAAGAATTATTAAAGAAAGAGTTGGAAGTTTTACAAGAAAACGGTATTATTGAAGAATGTGAATCCCCATACGCAGCTCCTATTGTTCTTATACCAAAACTTAATGGTGAAATGCGTCTATGCATAGATTACCGAAAGCTGAATGCAATTACGACTCCGGATACTTATCCACTCCCCAGATTGGATGATTTATTACAGGATGCTACTCCTACAGCTTACATGTCAACCATTGACCTGAAATCTGGTTACCACCAAGTTAATGTGAGTGCCGCTGATAGAGATAAAACAGCTTTCATTTGTCCATTTGGAACATTTCGCTTTGTTAGAATGCCTTTTGGATTACGCAATGCTCCTGCAACGTTTCAGAGACTAATGGATAAATTCCGGTATGTATTTAACAACGTTAAAATTTTGACATACTTGGATGATATCATTGTTCTGTCATCGACTTTTGAGCAACATCTTTCCGATTTAAGATTAGTGTTTGAGAGACTGTCCAAGTTTAAACTTCATGCTAACCGTGACAAATGTTACTTTGCTCGTTCGCGAGTCAAGTATCTCGGACATTGGATTACAAACAAAGGCATTGAAGTTGACCAAGAGAAAGTTGCAGCCATTATGAAAATACCCTCTCCAAAGACTGTAAAACAGGTACAATCATTCTTACAAACTTGTTCATGGTACCGTAGATTTATCGAACATTTTTCTGATATTTCACGTCCACTAAGTAATCTTACTAAAAAGAAAGTTCAGTGGAAATGGGGAACTGAAGAAGAAAAAGCTTTTGCCACTCTAAAACAATACCTCGTCACCACTCCTATATTGCATCAAGCTGATATGACAAAGCCATTCATTCTTCGAACAGATGCCAGTGCATATGCTCTTGGAGCAGTTCTACTCCAGGGCCAAGGATCTGAGGAACATCCTGTCGAGTATGCCAGCAGACTTCTTAATCCTGCTGAGCGAAACTATTCTACCACAGAGCGTGAAGCCTTAGCCGTTGTATGGGCTCTAAATAAATTTCGAGGCTATATTGAAGGTTCTGAAATCACCGTAGCCTCGGACCATCAACCTCTCCAATGGTTGATGAGCCTAAAATCTCCATCAGGTAGATTGGCCAGATGGGCGTTGCAGATACAAGCCTACAATCTAAAAATAGAGTATATCCCAGGAAAAGCAAATGTAGTTGCGGATATGCTATCCCGCCCAGATTGTACAGAAGATTCATGTGAAGTGAATACTGTCATAGTGGACTTTCCCATTAAAAGTTCTAAAGACATTCGAGAAGAACAGTTGAAAGATCCAGAACTGAAGAAAATTATAGATGGTTTTGAAACTAACCCCCCTACTACGGATTTAGTTAATTGGACTGAAAGAGGCTATCTAATGAATCAGGGTGTACTGTATCGATACGCCCCTGACTCTGAAGTCGAAGAAGCTCAGTTGGTAGTTCCAACTCATGACCGTGAAAGAATCCTAAAAGAATACCATGATGCTCCGACCGCTGGACACTATGGCGCCGAAGGAACTTTCCGTCGAATTGTTAAAAGATATTACTGGACCGGCATGAGAAAATTCATATCAGATTATGTTAAAGCTTGTCCTGATTGCAACCGGTATAAAGCCTCAAATCAAAAACCAGCTGGACTGCTGCAAACTCCAATTTATGCTCAAAGGCTAGAAACTATCTCTATAGATTTGTTTGGGCCTCTTCCAGAAAGTAAAACTGGAAAACGATGGATTTTTATTGTTGAGGATTGTGCAACACGGTGGGTGGAGCTGTTTGCATTATCACAGGCTACTGCTAGGGAATGTGCATTAACTCTCCTTAATGAAATATTTTTACGTTATGGCTTACCCAGAAGAATAGTTAATGATAATGGACCCCAATTTGTGAGCGATGTCATGCAACAATTATGTCATCTGTTGGACATTAAACAAAGTCTAACACCTGTTTATCACCCTCAAGCGAACCCTGTTGAGCGTAAAAATCGCGATTTAAAACCTCGACTTGCCATTTTAGTAGGAGACGACCATAGCTCCTGGGAAGAGCGCTTACCAGCTGTTAGGTTTGCAATGAATTCCGCAAAATGTGAAACTACCGGTCAAACGGCCGCATATTTGCAATTTGCGCGTGAGATGCGTACACTCGACGATGTTACGCATGATTTAAGAACTGTGATTCATAACGATAATTTCGTCCCTGAAATTACCCCATACCTTAAAAATTTCGCAAACTTTTCATCTAGAGTACATGATCTAGTTGAAGAAAAGCAAGATAAACGTAAATTCTATGCGGATAGGAAGCGTAGAGCAGGTCCAAATTACAATCCTGGAGATCAGGTGTGGGTGACTTTACATCCACTTAGTAACGCTAAACAAAAACGGAGTGCTAAATTCATGCCGCGCCGTGATGGTCCGTATACTATCTTAACTCAAAAATCATTAACAACGTATGAAATTGCTCATCCAAATAATCCTAACATTTCGGTAGGCACTTACCACACATCCGCACTCAGTCCATATCGAGGTGCTGATGAATTGCCCGTGCAACCGCTACGGAAGCGTGGTCGACCGCCTAAAATTTCTGATTCCTCGTCGGGACGACTTCGGAACCAGAGGGGGAGGCTATAACAAAATAACTGCCTTTCCCTAAATGAAACAACGTATAGATGGCGCTATTGCCAATATTTTGCCAAGTCCGAACTGAACTGAAGAGAGCGAGTAACTTTTCGCGGTTCTGTAACTCTGTAGATGTAGTTGAGTTGTAATAGTTAGTTTCGAGAATGGATCTCGTCCCGAGACCAAATGTTGATTTTCTATTGTGTTTTGTCGTTTTGTGCTGTATATTATTAAAATTGTGATGTCTTAAAATGTGTGAGTCTTTGACAAAACCCACACCAGACCAGCACAAACATTACACGTATATAATAAAATCCATTTGCAGTTTTAAAAACTTTTGTTTACAGAGTTTGGGGGCTCTTGATTAGTGCTCCGTGTCCTCATGCCTTAATCTGGCCCTGCTTCACTAATGAAAACATGTTAGTTTGTAAATTAAACACCATTTATTTTTGAAGAAAAGAATAAAGTCAATTTGAAAGGATTGCTTCTTACTTTATTGCATTGATATTTACTTATTGCTTGCCTGTTGGCATATTTTAATGAGAGTGGTTTAGCACGATAGAGTAGTTTTCGTGGCAGACCTTTATTCTTATCCACATTCACTCAGGGCCAGGGCCGTAATCAGTCGGCAAAGTCACAGGGAGCTTTAAACTTTTTTGGTGAGACTAATTCACAATTTTTCTTTTTTCTCTATTTTAATGACAAATAAATATAGACAGGAGTAGAGGACAGATCTCTTCTGACATAAAACTTTTGATTACAAAGTTTTACAAATTTTAAATGAAATATAGATGATATTATTACTATTAAGTTATTATACAGTTCAGAAGGGCTCAAGAAGTTGTTAAGGGGAGGGGGAGGAGGCTTAGTCCACCTTGCCTCCATCTGATTACGACACTGCATTCACTTTAAAACTCATTATTGCCGTTATTACTCCGTATTGATCTTATATTAAATTTTTCAAGTGTCCCCGTGAAAAAAGGGTGGAAAACATACACAATACAACTAATTTATAAACGTGAAGTAAAATTTTACACCTTTCGTGACGATTGGCCAAATTTTATGAAAATTAGAGCCAATGAAACCGCCAGAAAGACAAACATACCATTTTTGGATCCCAATAATATTAAAACGTGACCAGCACCAAAACAAGCCCCCCCCCCCCCCCCCCCACATACACACACAGAGAGAGAGAGAGAAACAAATTAAAATCGGAACATCGAGCATTTATTAAACAATTATGCGTGGATATATATATTAATATATATACAAACGAATTGTTTACAATATCTTTCTATATTTGTTTGTAAATTTTTTAAAAGTAGTGATGACTTAAAAATGCCTGAAATCAAATACTTCCTCATAGTACCACGCGAGGGTTAAATAATTTTATGAACAAACTAAAGAATTGAATATGATTATATGAGTTGAGTCGATTATGAGTCTTCTCTATAGAGTTTAAAAGGCATTATATTTCATGATAGTGAATGATATACAGATGGTGGTTCACAGGGTTTTCGCTCGGAAGGGGAAGAGGGAGCGCAGTGGTACCTATAAGGTAGGATTCTCTTAGTAGGGTTATAGGCAGGATTATAGGTATAGATTCTCTTAGCTTAGGGAGGGGAGGGCTATTGCTCCTACTTGGATTTTAAAATTTAATTAACTAAACCTTTCTTTCTAAAGGATTTTAGAATAATCAAACATTAAATGAAAGAGAAACTAAAAAAAATTTGACAGGGGGTGTTTTATCTTCCCAATCCCCACCCCTCCTGGAAACCAATTTTTAATTTTGTTTCTTTTTACGTTCACGTGTTTCTTTATTTCTTTTCTTTCTTTTTTCCTTTCCGGGGGCTTTAAAGGAGCGGTATATTTCTGAGGAAAAAAAAACAAAACAAAACAATGAACTGTTTCAATGCATCGTTTTAAAAATGTTGGTAGAAACTTATTGTTGAATATTTAACGTTTCTTAATTGTTAAATTATTGTATTGCTTTTTATGTTGATATGTTTAAAAATTGTCTTGCACGGGGAACCCGGACAAAAAATTCATAATTCAGCTTATTTCATGTTTATATTCTGCATTTTTAAAAAGCGAATTAGACTGTTGATCACAAGCACATGTACTCCGAATATTGCTCCTCCCTAAATTTCTTTCTTCCTGCGCTAATATCTCTTAGTATTTCAAGTTATTTTACTATTTTCAGATTTAGAGAGGGGTGCGGAGCTGCCCTCCCCATGATCCCATTTTGCTTACTGTAAGGTTACACAATCCTGGGTAGGAAAGTAAACAGCCCTACAAATTCTGTCACAAATCTCCCACCCCCCTCCCTCTCTGAAATATTTTAAAAATAAATAGTTTTGATCATTCCTATTTGAATATAACTTTGAACGTTGGAAAACTTTTGTTTTTCTATTTTCTATTTCTATCTCATCATTTTTCATCCGAAAACGTTTATTTCAACAGATGCTGCAATGCAGGTGGTCTCCTGAGGAGATGAAAAGAGTATACCAAGTTCTCTGAACTTAATGAGTTGACATAATAATAAAATGAATGAGCAACAAATAGAAGTAGGAAATAAAGACTATTATTTAACTTACGTAAGACGGAATGCTTAAAGAAGAGACGATGTTTTGAAAGAGATTAAAAAGGAATGGTGCATATGCAGAGAGAAAAGATAATAGCTTAACTTATGAAAAATTTTAATAAACTTCTTTCTGCAAACAAAATTTACAGAGAAAAATCATAAATAAGATAAGAAAAAAAGAGATTTTGCTGCTTTAAAACATTAAAAAATAGACATATAAAAGCTATTGATAAATTATTAAATTAATTTTAATACGGTTTCTTCTAAATAACTTTTTTTTTCTTTTTCTTTTAACGAAGTTGCTTTAAAAAAAAGACTTTGATATTTGTTTTAATATAAATTTTTGTATTATAATGACATTAATTTTAAAAGTTCTGCTTTTTTATTTTCATCTATCTAAGAGTTGTGAATATTTATGTGCTGCTAAGTTATAATTTGTCATTTGTCTTAATTTCAATCAAAATATTATTTTTGTCACAATGTTCAAATTCTCATAAATATAGTATATAGTTATTTGCATACAAAATATACTTGTAATACATTTTTATGTCTTTCTAATATCTTGAAAATACACTATAACTCACACTCCGTTGATTCTTATCAAAAAGAAAGAAAAAAAAAACCTTTTAAAAACTAATTTAACCCTTTAACGGATAAAGCACTTCAATTACTAAAATGTTGAAATAAATGATTGACACCGGAAATTATGAGCAAATTTATTTGGATATAAGAAAAAAGCGATATTTCACATACATAATAAATGGAAAACATTTCTATTAAAATTCTGCTGTCATTGTTGAACTTCATAATTAAAGTTTTGTGGCTTCATAGGGAAACCAATGTCCGTTAAAGGGTTAAACAACTACACACTTACGCAGACAAAGATTAATTTTTATTTGAGCTAGTAAATCATGCTCTGAAAAATATGAATACTTTTCTTTTATGGGAGATTGTAGAGAAAATAAAATAATGAATATCTAAAGAAATCTCAAATTTAATAATGCATACATAATTAATTTTTTTATTCAACTCCAGTCGAATTTAACTATATACTGAAGCTTAAATTAACATTTTAACATAAAATATGGTTGTTTAAAGGTTATTTTCTGCAACGAATAGACAAAACAAAGCCGTAATTTCAGATGCAGTGAAAAGTTCATTATGAACTGTATAATTTACAAAGAATGGCTTGTCAAAGAGATAACTTGAAGCATAAATATGTAAAGGTGGTATGCGACAATAAGGAAAGAAATTGACTAACCTACATTTTTTCTCGCATTTCGCTGTTTATTGAGTATAAATAGATCGCATTTTGTGATACCAATATCCAGAGTATCCGCTCTTGTCGTTGCCCAATAGTTAATTATGTAACTATACATTTTGGCATTGCTTCACCAATTAGTCTGAGTTAAACATAATAAAGTGTAAATGTAAAAACAAATTTTCAAATGGAATTTTTTCTCAAAATCAATTTCCACTATCTTTAATCTTTAATCTATCTATAATCTCCTATATCTTAAATCGAAAATGTACATTTACACTCGCATAAGAAATTGCTTTAAATAAGGCTAAAATTTATATTAGGATCCGTTAGAGTCCTGTATGGGTCGGGTTGTACCCAGCCCAAACCCGAAAATTTTGTTTAAAGTCAACATGAAACCCGAGAAAAAAAAAGTTGTCAGCACAAAAACCCAACCTAAACTCAAAAAAAAAAAAAAAAAAAACCCTGTCAATCCAAAACCAGACTCGAGCCCGAAATAATCAAACCCGAATCCGACCCGAACCCGAAGTGGAAAAAAATAATCCATATTTTAATACAATTATGGAGATGTACTGCAATTATGTTTTTAATATCAATTTTATCTTTTGAAATAACATATATTTTATCATAACACTCATTAATATTCAAATATATAGTTTTTTTCTCTTTTGTTTTCTTTCTTTTCAACTAACAAATATTTAGGATTTGCTTTGAAAAATTGGGTCAGCTCAATTTTTCTCTGGTCCGAAAGAATCAAAACTCAGCCGAAATCGGCCTGAAAACGAAACATTTAAAGTCAACCCGACCAGAACCCAACCCGAAAAAAAAAAAAAAAAAAAAAAAAAAATAGTGTCAACTTGACCCTAACAAGACAAAAAAATTTGCCGACCTAAACTCAACAACAATTGCAAAAAATTGTCAACCCGAAACCAGACTCAAGCACGAAATATTCAAACTCGAATCTGACCCGAACCCGAATAAAATTAATCCATATTCTAATAGAATTATGGTAATGTAGTCTACGTCTACAATTATGTCTTTAGTATCGATTTTATCTTTTTTGTATAAAAATGAACATACATATACTCATTAATATTCAAATGTATAGTTTTTTTTTTTTTTTCAATTGACAAATATTTAGGATTTTCTTTGAAAAATCGCGTCAACCTAACTCCGATCCGAAATAATCAAAACCCAACCGAAACATTCAAAGTCAACCCGACCTGAATCCGTCCCGCAGTAAAAAAATAGTATCAACCCGACCCGACCCGATGCAATACTCTAGTAACCATCTGTTTGTAATGTCAATGTAAACTAACTTTTAACAGGAACATTATGACGGAAATTGCAATTAAAGGGTAATCTTCTATTCGGAATCAACTACTCTTCAATCGTCAGATAATAATAAAGTACTTTAAAATTGCAGTAAACAACTTTAATTATCTCGTCGGAAAAACCCATTCATAAACTGTTTTCAACTCAGCTAAGTACATGGAATAAACGCCCACGTGAAAGAATGATTACCACGTGCTATCATGTGCTTTTTCCCAGTGACGTCATCCAAGGCTACCAAGGACATGAAAAAACTCTTTAGACTTTAGTCAGTTGTTGTGTGAATTTCATTTAATTATGTAGTGTGTGAAAATGTCAGAGCGATGTAAATGCTCTGTGTAATTATGTAATCAAGAGAACGTATATTAAACCTAAATTTAATCGAAAGGAAATACTCTATTAATTCTACTGTGATATGCATATATTAATACTTGTTTCAATTTTAGCAGAGCGGATTACTTCAGCAAATTAATGTTATTCTAAGTGATTACATATGACAATGTGCCTGGATTTAACAATTTGGATACTCCAAGTGCTTTGATCGTCCAATCAGGTAAGCGAATGCATGCTTACTTAACTCTATTTATGAAGTATTGGTTTTATACAATCAAAGAAACTATTTTACACCTTAAATAAACTGCGCTGCCGATAGATTATGAAAGACTGATAATATGTATTAAATAAAAATTTTAAGCACATTAGCTATATGCTGAAAAAACTCGCTTTATAGAAAATAAAAACGAACGCAAAGAAAAGCGATTCGTATAAAATTAAATTAAATATCTTTAAAAATAATTAAAGATAGAAAATAAAAATGGCTACATTTAAAGAAAGCCAATTCATCGAGAAGCTAAATTCGAGCAATTATTCCAACTGGAAATTTAAGCTCGAAATGCTTCTCATTAAAGAAGACTTATTCGAAGTAATAAGTGATCAACCGCCAACTCCTTTAAATGAGGATTGGAACAAAAAAGATAGAAAAGCAAGAGCTTTAATTAATCTAAGCATAGATGACGCACAAATTGTGCATGTAAAAAATTTTACCACAGCCAGGCAAACCTGGGAAGGTCTCAAAAGTACGCATGAAAGAGCAAATTTGAGTAGCAAACTGTATTTATTACGAAAACTGTACAGTACTAAACTGCCCGAAAACGGCAATATGATTACTCATATAACAAATATTCTACAAATAGTAGATAAATTATCCGCCATAGGCGAGAATATAAATGGCTCACACATATCCGCACTATTTCTATGCTCATTACCGCCCAGCTACAACACGCTTATCACAGCATTAGAGGCAAGGCCCGAAGCCGAATTATCCCCAGATTTTATCAGAAGTAAACTCATAGATGAGTATAATCGCAGACAAGAAATGTCTGAACAAAACAACAGCTCTGAAAAGGCATTTAAAACACAAAGAAAACACACTTATAACGACTACAAAAGAAATTCAAAATATTGCAGTCACTGTAAGATGACGAATCATAATAATAGCGAGTGCTATCACCTCAAGAGCAGATACACACAGCACAACAAAAACAAACACACATATCAAAATGTGAATAACTTTAATAATAAAAATAAAGCTAAACCTTTTTCATCATCACTATGCTATGAAAACACAGAGAATTATAAAGAGAATACTGACTGTCACGATAACGCGAATGATCAGAAAATAAGCTCAAAAACTAATCAATCAGAAGATCGCGTACTAATAACAGCAAAATTAGGAAAACAAAACTGGATACTCGACAGTGGCAGTACCTCACACATTGCAAATGATAAGAGGTTATTTGATAAATTTAACAATTTTGAAAAATCATCAGTCACCATCGCAAACGGCAACAAACTCGAAGCATTCGGTTCAGGCGACGTTTTAATAAAAACGAAATCCCCAAATGGAGAAATAAAACTCACAAGACTACAGGAAGTCCTATACGTCCCAGAACTAGAATCCAATTTAATATCCGTAAGCAAAGCAACTAAAAATGGATGCAAATTAATCTTTGAAAATGACAAATGCGATTTAACGTTCGACGGTGAAATTTATATAAGAGCGAAGAACAAAAATAATTTATACATAATCGAACAAACAAACCACTCAGAAAATGCAGAAAACTATGCAAACGTCACACTAAGCTGTAATAATAATAAAGAATGTTTAGAAGTATGGCATCGAAGACTAGGACACCGTGATTATGAAGCAATCAAAACAATTGTAAACAAACAGCTAGCTACCGGAATAAAAATTAAAAACTGCAGACACAATAATAAATTATGCGAAACCTGCATCAAATCTAAATTAAACGACGCGCCATATCCAAAATCGGCTACAAATAGAGCAAACAAAGTTCTCGATTTAATACACAGCGACGTCTGTGGACCTATAAGTACACCAACACTAGGAGAAAAACAATACTTTCTCACATTCATCGACGATTACTCGAGATATACAACTATATACTTACTATCTAAGAAAAGCGAAGTAATTGATAAATTAAAAGAATACATTGCAATGGTAAATAATCAATTCGGTAAAAAACCAAAAGAAATAAGATCCGATAATGGAGGAGAATATAATAGCAACGAAATAGACAATTATCTAAAGGAAAACGGGATATTACACCAATTCACAATTCCACACAACCCGAGCCAGAACGGCGTGGCAGAAAGGAAGAATAAAAGCCTACTCGATATGACACGTAGCATGCTTTTAGAAGCAAATTTAAATAAACAATTTTGGGGAGAGGCAATACACACAGCGACATATTTACAAAACAGATTGCCAACAAGAGCGAACGACAAAACTCCATACGAACTATGGAAAGGTATCAAACCTGATCTCAAACACTTAAGAACCTTTGGATGTAAAGCATTTGTTTACATTAATAAAATACATCGAGGAAAACTAGATAATAGAGCGCAAGAAGGTATTTTTCTAGGTTACGACACACGTTCCAAAGGATATCGCATACACACAAAAGACAAACAAATAATAATTGCCAGGACTGTAAAATTCATAGAACATGAAATAAAACACTCAAACAACATTGAGGAAGATTCAAATCTCGAAGAAATCTCCACTGATGATAGAAATCAAGAAGAGAAGAATAAAAATTACATTGAAATTGACATTAATGATAATGAAAAACAACCATGCGAGTCCAAACAAACACAAATAGAACCAAGAAGGTCAAATAGATCTAACAGAGGAGTACCACCAGATAGATTTGTCTGTTTAGTTAAAGACACACAATCAAATGAACCAAAGAATTGGAACGATATCATGGAAATGAAAAATCCACACGATAGGGAAAATTGGCTCAAAGCCACCGAAAATGAAATCAAGTGCCTAGCTAAAAATAAAACTTGGACATTAGTCGATCCGCCACCAGGCAAGAAAGTGATAGGTTCAAAATGGACTTTTAAATTAAAACGCGACAACCTAAACCAAGTGCAAACCTATAAAGCACGACTCGTGGCACAGGGATACAGTCAGAAATTCGGAGTAGATTATGACGAGACCTTTGCTCCAGTTGTCTCTCATACCACAATCCGTGCATTTCTCATAGCAGCATTAAATCATAACCTTAAAGTTAATCATATCGACGTGAATACAGCGTTTTTACACGGAAACCTACAAGAAGAGGTATACATGAAACAGCCGGAAGGCTATATAGCTCCAAATCAACAAAACAAAGTATGTAAATTACAAAAAGCAATATACGGGCTCAAACAAGCCGCCAGAGCATGGCACACGAAAATCTCCGAGAGTCTTAAAGCATTAAATTTTGTACAAAGTACATCTGACTCATGTCTTTTTATACGCGAAAATGGTGAAAACTCGACATACATTATAGTATATGTGGATGATTTGTTAATTGCCGGAAAAAACGAAGATATAATTGAATTAATAAACAATCTCAAAAGGGAATATGAATTGAAAGATTTGGGAGAAGTCAATAACTATCTCGGAATAAATATAAAAAGAGACGATAAAAATTTCTACTTAAACCAAAATTCAAAAATTGAAGAATTGGTAGATAAACTCAATCTTCAAAACGCAAAACCTTACAGCACACCTATGGAAGCAGGTTACAATCGACTCAACGATGATGAAAATCTATTACCTAACAATATCAAATTCAGACAAGCAACGGGAACATTACTCTACATCTCAACATTAACCAGGCCAGATATTTCAGCAGCGGTCAACATACTCAGCCGTAGAAATGGAACCCCTCGAGAAAAAGACTGGAAAGCAGTCAAAAGAATCGTAACATACTTAAACAACACAAAACACCTCAACCTGACGCTAAGTTCGAAAAATAAGCCTATTCTCGAAGTTTACGCAGATGCAGATTGGGGAGGTGATCCAGAAACTAGACGATCCACCAGCGGAAATATATTTATGTTAGGAAAATGTCCCATACATTGGACAACGAAAAGACAGACATGCGTTGCTCTGTCATCAGCAGAAGCTGAATACATTTCTGTAAGTAACGCAGCACAGGAAATACTATGGATGATAAAACTCCTGGAAGATTTAAAATTACCACAACAGAAACCCATAACAATATACGAGGACAATCAGCCATGTATAAAAATGGTTGAAAGTGAAAAACATACTCGAAAAAGTAAACATATAGATATCAGATTCCACGCGATAAGACAACTCAAGGAAGATGGAATAATAGATTTAAAGTATTGTCCCACAGAATTTATGACCGCAGATTCACTCACCAAGCCCAACCCCAAACCTGAATTCATTAAACACCGAAACAATCTGAACTTACTTCCTTATCCTACATAGAAGATTAAGGGGGAGTGACGGAAATTTCAATTAAAGGGTAATCTTCTATTCGGAATCAACTACTCTTCAATCGTCAGATAATAATAAAGTACTTTAAAATTGCAGTAAACAACTTTAATTATCTCGTCGGAAAAACCCATTCATAAACTGTTTTCAACTCAGCTAAGTACATGGAATAAACGCCCACGTGAAAGAATGATTACCACGTGCTATCATGTGCTTTTTCCCAGTGACGTCATCCAAGGCTACCAAGGACATGAAAAAACTCTTTAGACTTTAGTCAGTTGTTGTGTGAATTTCATTTAATTATGTAGTGTGTGAAAATGTCAGAGCGATGTAAATGCTCTGTGTAATTATGTAATCAAGAGAACGTATATTAAACCTAAATTTAATCGAAAGGAAATACTCTATTAATTCTACTGTGATATACATATATTAATACTTGTTTCAATTTTAGCAGAGCGGATTACTTCAGCAAATTAATGTTATTCTAAGTGATTACATATGACAATGTGCCTGGATTTAACAATTTGGATACTCCAAGTGCTTTGATCGTCCAATCAGGTAAGCGAATGCATGCTTACTTAACTCTATTTATGAAGTATTGGTTTTATACAATCAAAGAAACTATTTTACACCTTAAATAAACTGCGCTGCCGATACATTATGGATTAATTTGCACTTTTAAACCATTGCAAAATGCAAAATCTCAAATCTTCCGTGTGTGTGGGAGGGTATGGGGAGGGGGTCATGAGGTAAATACAGTTTAAGCTTCCTTAGAAAGACCTTCACGGTCGGAGGCAATCCCTCCTCCCTCGGTCTGTATACCTGATATTCGGCTGTAACAAAGACCAATCAACATGGCAAAAAATAAATAACCGCATACCTTCTTCTTACATTGCTACACATCTGCGTCATTCCAAAAATATTTTTCGTTTCGTTAAAATAGGAAAACCCAACTATCAAACAAAGTTCAAGACATTATTCAGGAATTACTCTCTCATACTTTTTTTTTTTTTTTGTGAACCACCTGTGCGGTAAGTTCGACGCACCCAATCGTCGGAGGCGGTAGTTTATAAATTCAAACTAAATAACGAAGACGAATTTTTTTTTTTCTTTTTGCCAGATGGTAATCATAATATAACATTTGAAAGAAAGGAAGAAAAAAGGAATTAGAACGTTCTTTAATAACCCTTTGAATGAATTTTATTTCAGAAGGCTTCTGCATTTAAAATATAGGAAGAGAAAACCTTTTCTTATTTTCATATCCGTGATATAAACGGTTGAGAGTTAAAATACGGTATTGTTTCCTTTAAAAAAATATACATGCAATATCATTTTATTTTCATTTTTCCAAGTTTAATTATAGTAATAAATGCTATTTCATAACATTCGTTGCAAAATGCTGCAAATTAAAGTATGGCTTTCGGTTTTCAAAGTACATTTTCATGTGTATTTCATTTTCCATTTTCACATTTCTTTAAAATATGAAATATTATCTTTCACTATAGAGTTTGAAATGAAGGCAAATCAAAAGCGATATTCTGCTATTATGCATATCTTTTTCGCTTTACTTTCCGGTTTTTACTAAAATGCATTATTTATTACTTTTGGTTAATTTTCTTTTAAAAATGGTGGTCACAATATAATAATATATTACTTTTAAATGCTAAAGGTGCAAAATTAACAACTATAATATAAATTAAAATAACTTTTATTAGTTGTTTTAAATGTTTCGACTCTTTCCAAGTCATTTTCAAAAACAAAATGAGAATATTCTAAAGTTGCACGGGCTTTGAAGTTATTATTTTCATGTACTTTTTTAAAAAGTGCGCACGTTATCTATTATTTTTTACTTGATTGTTTATTCTCATATCTTTGATCATAGAGTAATTCTAGCCACAGTTTCGGTAAATTAAAAGATGCCGCATCGTTACATATTGTAGTTTTGCGCGTATGAGTATCTCTATGGTTTCTCTTATTATGGATGGATAGTATAGACTGGAGGGAAATATTATTTTACTTTCATTGAAATTTATTTGGATGGTTTCTTCTTGATATAATCTTGCCAGGGCTGTAGTTTTTCTATTGTATTTCATATCAGCTATGTGCTCTTTTTTCTGCAATTAAATTTCCTGCTGGTCATGCCTATGTAGTAATTCTTGGATCCGTCTTCTTTAGTAAAAGGTATCTCATATACTCCTGAATAATTCTCAAAATTAATTGGGTCAATTTTACTGCAAATGATATTCTTTAATTTATAGTGGTCACTCAGTTCTGCCGGTATAAACCATTGTTAAATATATTTAAACAACAATTTGAAATAGGTGTATCGAGTTTAATAATTCTACTTTTGTTTGGAAGAATTTGTTTTCTTTACTGAAGAATCAAGGGATGGAGTAAGGGAGAATTAAAAGTACTTCATTAAAATAAGAAAAAATCAAATTGATATAATTAAAATACATTAAAATTTGCTAAATAGAGCTATATTTCTGATCTTGTATTGCCATATTCCAAAAATCTTCAAACAAAAATTAATCAGAAAGGCAGTAAATAGACATCCTAAATTAGATTAAACGATCAAAGTATCTTAGAAAACAAGAAAGAAAAATCCTGCAACAGGCATAGATTACGAAACACTTTCCAACACTAACAGAATATTACTAAGAAATTTTATTTTTCATAAAATGAAATCGATCATAGTCCGCCTTGTAACGGAATTCTTTTGTGCGTCTCTGTAAATGAACGATAAATGTTACGCGTACTCCATAATCTATAGAAACCATGTTGTAGTCCAGCCCAATGATCCTTTTAAATTTTATTATGTTTGAGTTTGAAGTATCATAACATCAGTGAAATGCATTGCGAACTATTTTCCCCATAGATCATAATGTAATTGGAATACTTTGATGCGTCCCTGTAAATGAACTATAAATGTTACTTATTTTATACTCCTAAGAAAGCATTTTTTAGTTCACCTCAGTGATGCATATCAATTTCATTATATTTGTGCTATTAAAACATGATTAAAATTCATAGGAAACGATTTTTCCCATCGACCATAATGTGACGCAATTATTTTGTGTGTTCCTGTAAACGAATAAGAATGCTCTTTATTAACCCTTTGAATGAATTTTATTTCAGAAGACTTTTACATTTAAAATATAGGAAGAGATAACCTTTTCTTATTTTTACTTCCGCGATACAAACGGTTGCGAATTAAAATACGGTATTGTTTCCTTTAAAAAAAATGTACGTTGCAATATCATTTTATTTTTATTTTTCCAAATTCAATTATAGTAAGAAATGTTACTTCTAACATTCGTTGAAAAATGCTGCAAATTAAAATAAATGCTACACACTTCATTTTCAATACCGAATATTCCATAATAACCCTCAGAATCACATAAAAATATAAAAATTACATAGAAATCCGAGTATATTTACGAGAGTCAGACTACGGACAGACAGACAGATAAACGGAATTCATAAACACTTTTCAACTATCTTGGAAAGTGTTAAAAAGAAAAAAAAAAGAGCCTATCCGTCGGTGGTTAAAAATAAATGCTTATCTTCCCTCCTTTCAAAACTAGTTGAATTAAATAAATAAATAAATAAAAAATCTTATTTTTATAATTTTGTGTACATTTATTTAGAACCACAGGTGAACATGTTAGCTTATTACCTTATTGGTTTTACAATTATATACAACATTTCATACGTCTTTGCACTGATCCATGTCAGGAAAAGGTCACGTATTTGACGGAAAAGAAACAATATTCGGTAATTAAAAATTGTTTTAACGAAACCCCCGAACGTGCCTATCCGCTTTAGATAAACAGATTTATTAATATTCAACTTAATGAAAGCTAAAATAGCTTTTGTCTTTTATTGTTTGAGATGTGTCATTGTTCTTTATTTTTACTGCATTAAAAAATTCTCAAAAATAATTACACTGAGATATTTTTAAAAAAGGATGTCAGTTCAGCTCATTTATTATTATTAATATTGAATATGAATTTCTGTATTAGCTTTCGATACCTCCGTTCTTTAATTATTTCAAAAGAGAAGAAGATTAACTTATCCTGTAAAGTAGCGTAGCGTCTTACTATAATGAACTTGCAAAGGACTGAATTCTTGGTTCATTATATCCGAATGTTAGGTACACATCCAATGCACAGGCAGGGATTTAAGACCGCTGACCAGGTCCGTATACCTGCCGGTTTTAGTGCCATAGCTGAAGGGGTTTTGATGCCTAAAAGCGGGAACATAGGCAGGGACTGATTTACAACGGAGCATTTGGGGGCAATGTGCAAGAACCAAGCTTTACCAGTAAAGGATGCCAGTTCACCTCATTTATTATTATCAATATTGAATCTGAATTTCTGTATTAGCTTTCGATACCTCCGTTCTTTAATTATTTCAAAAGAGAAGAAGATTAACTTATCCTATACAGTAGCGTCTTGCTATAATGAACTTGCAAAAGACTGAATTCTTGGTTCATTACATGCGAATGTTAGGTACACGTCCCATTCATAGGCAGGGACCTAAGACCGCTGACCAGGTGCCTACCTGCCGGGTTGAGTGCCTTAGCTGGACGGGTTTTGATGCCCTGGAAGCGGGAACATAGACAGGGACTGATTTACAACGGGAAGTTTGGGGGCAATGGGCAAGAACCAAGCTTTATCAGTGGAACATCCCGAAGCTGTAAACATACCTTAAAGAATTAAAATCTATACAGGGTGTCAAAATTATAAGTACAAACATTTAGATAGAATAGAACATACCTAGACAAGTACACATCGCCAGAAAATGCAGGGTTCTTACGTTCTACCTCAAGCAGGAAAGCGCTGGTGCTCAGAAAATTCGGGTCATTTATATTAATTTCAATATTTGGGCAGTATATAAAAACTTTTTAAACCACAAAGAATAGGAAATGTAACGGAAATATACACCAGAATGATAAGAAACTTACACCAGTCTGTCAATCGTAACAGGTAGGTCCCACTTTTTCCCTGGCTTCTCTTGAACTGTTTGGTATTTGCATCATCATGCCAAGAATCGCCGGGAGTATATCTAAGAGAAACAGATGAAAAAATTATATTTAACATAAGACGTTTATGTTACTAGTTTACGTTTATATATATAAAAATAACACTTTAAAACTATTAAGAAGAATCTCTATATGACCATGATCTCACATGTATGGATAAATCTTTTAGGCATATTAAAAAACGTGGGGTGAAAACTTAACAATGAAGTTGTCAAGGGTTATCAAAATTGACGTCATATTCAGAGGAAACTTACATGAAACTTAAATAGTAATAATAATAATAATAATTTTTAAAAAATCCCCACAATAGCGTCACAGAATGATATAATTTTTACGGACTTTAAAATCAAGTAAAAACAAGATTTCTTGCAATACTAATTATTTTTTTTCCTCGATGCTTTTCAATTTCATACGATCTAAAATTGGGATCTAAATAGCTGATTTGAATTTGTTGACAGGGGGGGGGGGGGGGCGAAAGATACATTTGTACTGTGCCTCGTCAGGGACCGATTAAGTATATACAGGGCATAGGAAACTCATAAACATAATCTGTAGAGGCTCCCCATTCCATATTTGTACCAGCCTGGCAATTTGTGTGTACGTCTCTGTTGCTAAAAAAAATTAATGGTACATGGATGGTTATCCAAGAATGCATATCGATATTTATTTCATTTTCTCAAGCAATAATGTTTACTGCACTTCATATGACATCCTCAGTTGCTGACCTCAGATCGGTTTTACAAAGTTCAAATCATTCCGAGTTCTTCCTCATCAAATTATCCGTTGAGACTATAAAATTCACGACATTAATGGTCGCTGGCAGTGAATGATCTTTCCATTAATTTAAGATGTATGTATAATGGGCATAAGCATGCGGTTACAAGACGGCAGGATGCCAGGCGTAACTGTAAAACGTGAGAAATGTAACAGTGCACGTTACAGAGCACCATTAGCAAGGTGATGGAACTTATATTGGAATCCATGATATTTATCGATGCTTGTTAATGGTTCTCAATATTAGAGCATGTGAAAACAAATATGGGGGATGTGATTTTCCCTAACTCTAATATCGTATTATATCGTATTATAGTAGTTTGAGTGTAAATCTTACAACAGATTACGTTACCAAGCTCATCTTTCTGTGGCCTTCTGTTGTCAGGGAACTTAGAGATCCCATGTATCGGGTTTCTTTGTAACATTTAGTAAGCATCAAAATCTTTTAAGATATAGGACCTCACTTTGTGAGACTTATCGATAGCCTTCGATAGTGAAGAAATTCAAAGATGATAAAGGAAAGAAAGAGAAGAAATGTTGTTTTTGTTCACACCATTACAGAGTGATTCTAGTCTGATTTTAACCATGGATGTTTACAAATTTCGGAAAAAAGAAAAATTATATCAACCCTGTATAGAATTCCGGAGTGACATTTAGTCCAGAATTTTTTTTATTTAAGTTGTATAATTTGAAGATTTAGCCCCAAAGAAAAGTAGGATCTTTATTCTTCTGTTATTTTTTTTAATCTTTTCCAGATTTTTAATTTATAGACACTAATATTTTAAATAGTAAAAATGGTAGATTTTGGTAGTGAAATGACTCCTATAATATATATACGGGTGGCTATGAAAACTTAAGAAAATATGATTTAGCTATTTTATTGTACAGAAATATAAAAAAAAACATGAAATTAATTATACTTCCGCGGAATACTTGACTGATTAGTTATACTTCCACGGCTCTCTTAAGCTAGCAGGATAGTAATAAGGAATATATATTTTTCATTCTATATGTATAAACACAGATATTCGCCATCACAGCCAGCAAATTAGTAAAATTTTATTATAAATTGCATTTTTAAAAATGGCAATTAAATTCTTAAAAACTTATTTTTCTCTTCATTATATATTATATGTAAAAAGGTATCTGAGGTTGAAATTTTTATAATATATTATTTGCAAAATCAGATATTCATATAGGTATTAGATAATAGGTATTCGTTCACTCGAAATGCAATTTTACAGCCTTTTTTTCCCCCTCAAAGTTATGTAAAAAAATTATTCAAACATTCTGGTAAAAATCTTGATTAACATTACGTGGTATTAAAAAATATCCCGCCGCCCTTCAAGGGGTTAAAAGATTTTTATAGAAACCTTTTAGTTAAGGGGTTTTAAGTATATAAGGTAAATAAGAAAGTTATTAGTCCAACTATTTTTAACTATAGCAATAATTTTTTGCTGAAAACGTTTATTTATCTGAACTTGATTTTCTTGCATACTCATTGAGAGTTATTTAAACACTGAAATAAATCTCCACGAAATTCTGCTTAGTTGCGCTAAATCTCATTACAAAGTAAATGGCGTAATTTACGCATGCAATGTTAAAAAAAAAAAAAAAAAAAAAAAAAAAAAAAAAAAAAAAAAGAAGGCTTCTATTACTTCGTAAAATTTTGATAAAAGGTGACTGAATATTTTTGCTGCACAACTGAGATCATCTTACGGCAAAACACTTATTATATGCGTTTAATTATATGAAAAGGGATCTAGGGTTGCCACTACACTGTTAGAATTTTGCAGCAAACTGTCCAGTCATTCGACCGTTTTTCTAGAAAACGGTATAACATAACCGAAACTTAATTCTATTTTGACCATGATATGGTCAATAATATGGTCAAATACGCTTCATATTATGGTCAAGTAAACGTTATCTTTAAAAACGGTCGAATGACTGGACAGTTTGCTGCAGTGTAGTGTTCCACTGTTAGTGTGTAACAGTGTTAAATGTGTACCAGGTCCATACTGTCACAAAAAAGCGGAACAGAGAGTTGGAGAAAGCCGGATAGTGGCTTCTCTATCGGGACATAAAAATGCAGTAAAACCTATGAAAGCAGAACTTGTCTTGAACGTAAAAAGCCCAGGGTCCCAACGGAAAGAGCACCATACAAATCTATTTGCTAAATGTATGAAATCGGAATCGCTTAGTGACGGGAACAAAATTCCGTATTTGAGAGGTTTTCGATTGAGCAGTTATAATTGTATATGTTATTCTTTCCGTAGGGACCATGAATGTTTTACGTATAAGACGAGATATGTTACAGACTGGTTATTCCGTTTTTACAGGATTTACTGAACTAACCAAATTAAGTACAGTAAAACTTGTAAAAACAGAATCGCCAAAAGGAAGATAAAAAATATGCTGTTACCGTTATGACAGGTTACCGTCCGAGCGAGGTGGATTCCTTTCAGTGAGACCGTAAAAATTGCATGTTATATAGAAAGGTTTTGTGTTCTAGACTGGAAAAAAAAAATGTAGATTTTACGGTATAATACTGCCAGCTGGAATGGCAGTATCATACCGTAAAATCTACATTTTTTTTTTTTTTTTTTTTTGCAGTGTAACGGCTATGGATCTGACAGGTTTACTGCATAAAGTTCGCCTCGATGCAGACTAACGAATAGCCTGGTGCTGAAACAAATTTAAAAGAGTTTATACATCATGAAAAATCGGGACTTTCGGCGTTCTGCGCATTGGACGGGTCTTGTCTTTAAAATCGGGGCATTCCGTGTAAATTTGGACACCTTTCAACACTAGTTGACACGGCTATTCCGTAACACATAAGTGCATATGTATAGTTCCCAAAACCGAGATTGAAATATTTTTGCGGTAGTGGACATAGCCCAATGGGCTAAAGCATTCCTATTTGTCTTGTATTATAATTTCAATTAACTGACGTTTAAAATAAAAGCCAATGATGAAAACTTTTTGTTTATAAAATTACCATTATTTAAACAAAAAAGTTGTGTACACCGACAGTGACTAAATATACACATTAAACATATAATCCTGATACAGTAATCTTTATAAGTTAATAACTTTAGTTAAAAGTAAATTTATATTTCATTATTTTTCAAAACTTTTGCTTTAAAAATATTCTTTATATTAATTCTCAAATTAATATCATAGTATATATTAGTAATACCACAGCATATATTTTATAAGAAGGCTATATTTATTTGAAGTAAAATAAATTCCAAAAATAATCTAAGACAGCGATTTAAAGTTCATTGTCCCATATCTAACGTGAGCATGTTTCATTTATTGACCCAATGAAAGATTTTAATTCCATAATAGTTACTAATATTATAATTTTATTTTTGGTTGCATGAATTTTAACTCGCAATTTTACCTCAAAGAAAGCTATATCAACTGTTATCAGCAAATGCTAAGAATTGTAATTGAAGAAATAGGTACTTCCAGAGCATTTATTGAAGGCAGAGAGATTCTTTCAAAGGAATTACTTTCAAAGGAAACCCTCTAAAGAATAGAATCAAGATTATGACTTCATGTTATCAAAGTAGATCAAACAAAAGAATTTTTGATGCGTGAACTTATGGAGTACACGGCCTTGATGAATATGACAAAAGATGCAGCAATAAAAACGATAAGCGAAAATACTTGGAGTTAAGAAAAGAAAGTTATAGAGGTTTAATCCCCACTATGCTAATTTTAACCGATTAAAATCTTCAATGATGAATATAACAATTTTCGATGCGAAATAATAACGGGATACTAACAAAGAAAATGTTGACATATGTTTTCATCATCATCATCATCATCATTATTATTATTAATATTATTATTATTATTATTATTTTCTTTTTTAGATTTATTTATCTTTATATATATGAGGGTTGGGATTGAGATAAACAGGAGCTTTAATTAAAGTATAACATGAGTTTAATGTTCTAGACTAAATGTTAAATATAATACAATATTATTTACAGACTAAATTAGGGGAAAGGGAGGATTTGCAGTTATCTGACTGCTTTCGGTAACATTTGGCCGGTTTCGGCCCGATTCGATCATATTTGCTCTCTCGTCTTGAGAGCGTTTCATGACTAACATCTGATCTTTTGCACGTCCAATTTAAATCTGAACTTTTCTGTTCCCAGGCTGGCGAGGCCAAAAAATGTATCTCAGCATTCTTGTGGTCTGTGGTCTGTCGACGTCACAGCTTGCTCGTGAGAATTGCTTAATTGCTTGTTGTCATGTGAACTTGGTGGGAACGCTTAACCGCATTCACAATATATGACCCTTTGAGTAACCCTGTAAATGAACCATAAATGCTATGCACTTCATTTTCAATAGAGACCGTTTAACATGCCATGGTAAATCTCAATAGTATATATCAACTACATGGAAATTGAAGTATATCTACGATAATTAGAGCGCGGACAGACGGGCAGGCAAAAAAAGATGATGCTACAATGGTTTTTGTGGGTAGATAAGACTTACAGAAAATAGAAAAAAGTATTTTCAGGTTTGTTTAATACACTGCTCAAAACAATTAAAGGATATTGCAGTTTTAGGTGGATTTTGTATCTGGGAAACTTTTTAGCTGATTGATACATGGTCGACAGACATAGTAGGTTATATGAGAATAAATTACACATGTTTGGCAGAAAAAAATGCATTTTATTGCGCATTTGTGTACAAAAGGAAAAAAACACAATTTGTGCATATGAGAAAAAAAGAATAAGAAAAGGTGTTTTCTTCAAAGAAAATCATTTTCAGTAGGGGGTATGGTTTCCACGGGCGGCCAGCAACGTTGAACACCTTTGAGGCATGGACTCAATGAGGCTATTAATGACGAGTTGGGGTATTCTGCCCCACTCTTCCAGAAGAGCTCTTTCCAGTTCTTGGAGAGTTTGTGGGGGTTGTTGGCGGCCAGAAACTCGTCTTCCTAGAGCGTCCCAAACGTGCTCGATTGGATTCCTGTCTGGAGAACACGCTGGCCATTCCATTCGAACGATTCCTTCCTCGAAAAGGAAATCCTCCACCAGGTTTGCACGATGTGGCCTGCAGTTATCGTCCATTAAAATGAAGTTATCTCCGATTGCTGCAGCGTAAAGGACTACAATAGGTCTGAGGATCTCATCCCTATATCGGCGACCAGTCAGAGCTCCATCTCGAATGATGTAGAGTTCAGTGCGCCCGTCAATGGAGATGCCACCATACACCAACACTCCTCCACCGCCAAATCTGACACTTTCGTGCACGAACGCAGGATTATTCCTACTGCCACGGTCCCTCCAGATGAAAATACGCCTATTATCCGGATGCACAGAAAAACGGGACTCGTCAGAAAACAGAATATTGCTCCATTCATTTCTCCTCCAGTTGACATGCTCGGTTGCCCACTCTCTGCGGTCGCGACGATGCCTTGATGTTAATCTAACACATACCATCGGTCGGCGAGCATACAGACCTACAGCATGAAGCCGGTTTCGGACAGTCTGAGTTGAAATCGTGGTGCCTGTAGCCGAGCGAAGGTGTTGTTGGAGAAGAGTAGCGTTCATGTTTCGGTGTCTCCGAGCTGTTAACGCTAAATACCGATCTTCATTGGGCGTTGTTGCCCGTCTACGACCTCGCCCTGGTCTTCGGCCTGCACATCCACTCTCCAAAAAACGGTTCCAGATCCTGGAAATGACACTATGTGACACTCCAATGGCTTGCGCTACTTCGGCTTGAGTTTGGCCCCCTTCTAACCTACCAACAATTCTCCAAGCTTCTGAATCCGTCAAATGACTTCGCTGAGACATCGTACTCATCGAAACAAAGCAGTCACTGAATGCCGATCATCCTTGTCTTCATTCTCTTTTATCCAGTTGAAAGTCAAATTTCAGTCGCTGCCGCTGAAGCGACGTTTTTGACGTCGAACTCAAAATTTGCATACTCCACAGTTTGAAAACCAGAAAAATTTGCATTTGTGATTCTCTTCTTCTATTTTCGGCAAAAAAAATTTCGTTTATATCTTTATTTTATATAAAACTTCAAATATCCTTTAATTGTTTTGAGCAGTGTACTTAGAAGGTTGTCATTGGCTGCAATGTAAAATGGTTAAGCTTATGTCGAAATGGACTAACAAGGAGGCCACCAGATTTTAGTGTCGCCGATTTTCCTTGCACAATATAGTTGTGGTTAGTAAAAGGACAAATGTAGAAAATAGCCTTGAAGTAATTAACCGCTAACTCTCAATAATAATAATAATAATAATAAAATTATTTAAAAATTTTGCAAATACTGTTGCATGTATACTTAAAATATTTTGACGCATAGGCGATAGAAGCTCCAATAAACAAAATACACACTGGAAAAAAAAATGTTGATTTTACAGTATAATACTGGCATTCCAGCTGCCAGTAGTGTACCGTAAAATTAACTGTAATATAAACAGTAAAATAAGCAGTAATACGCTACAGCTCATACCGTAAAATCATTTTGTTGTTGTTGTTGCAGTATAGAGCAGTAGGCTTGACACTTGGCGGTAGTGGATCAAAAGCCTTACTCTCCTTTTATTCCGATTTTTCTTTTGTTTTATTTTTATTTAATAATGCTTCATTTTTCATTCTAAATGGAATGCTCTTGATAGAACTAAATTTTGATATTAATAACACGTCCGATTTATTTCTATTATTGAAATATAATAATTTTTTAAAATGTGTTAAAAAGATCTAAAATTTTCATTAAAAAAATCTTTTATCATGGAGCAACATTGGTGAAACATAAATATCTAATTAACAGAATTAATTTCTGTAAATATAACTTTCTTAAAATGATTTTTTTTTAGGTACATTTTATATATTTTTGGATAATTATAAATTATTTATGTTATGATTGTTCTTCCGAATATAAGTACTGATATTTGTTTTTATATAAAATGGTAAATTATTATTAAATCTTTTATAAGTTTTAAAAATCTTCCATATTGGCTTTTTACATCGTATAATATGCTTCGTATTCTTCACAATAATTCACAGTTGAAATACCCTATATATATATCACCTGCGTAAACCAATATTTTCGCACAAATCTCATTTTCTATATGCTTCAAAAATTAAATATATTCGAAAATATTGCATTGAAATGAAACTTTAAATATCGAAAACACTGTAATGTAAAAACTTTAATAGAATGGAAAGAATTCATATTATCTTATTTAATAATTTCATTTTTCACTTTTGAAGATTTCTGCCAATGGTTGGGTATCAATAACAAATTTGCTAATTGAAACATATTTTAAGAGCCATGAAAATCACGAAACGTTGTCATGAGAGTATTTAGGATTAATGTTTATTTCTATGCAAGAAGAGCTATTTAAAGGAGAAAATTAATCTTGAAACAATTATAAAATATCATTAATAATCTTCTACTGCGTATTTTCGGTATCGGGCTCAGGCTCGGATGATACATAAAACTTTTTGGGCTTGGGCGGGCTCGGATTTTTAATCGTCGATCTCAGGCTCCGAAAAAAGAGACCGAATTCCCTCTACCGATTCTCGCCGTAACATTAGGGCGGTGTATTATAGAATCAGGACTGAATTGCAAAATGTATTTGTAGTAAATGATTGCTTACATTGAAAATAATAAGTGTCATTGTGTCTGTTGAAAACTGAAATACATTTTAGTTTGTGGGCTGTCACAGTCTGGTAGTAATTTAAAGACATTTTATCTCATTACATTATTCGTAAATACAACAGAATTTCAAAGTTTCTTTACTGAAATTTAACATTAGAATTGTAGCGGTTTTTAGCATTAAACAATGAAGCGTTTTACAGTCAGTGAATTAGTTCTTATGAAATTACATTTTATTCAAGTTACATTGAAAAAAAATAAATTAGAAGACATCAGTGTATAGATGTGTATATATATTCCTGTGGAGCTCACTCAACTCAAAATTTATAAAAATATAAAAGAACAAGGAAGCAAAATAACATACATTAAGTACAGATTGTTGTATATATTTTTTCTAGTTCACATAAAAATAGTAACATATGTCCCTTATTTAAAAGGAAAGGTTTTTTTTTTTTTTAATTCCCTATCCTTTACAATTTTCTCTAAACGGACTGTTTTATCCTTCTTTGAAAATTACTAAAACTAAACATTTTTATATTAATAAAACATTCTTATTTAACGTTTCCACCATGCCATAATTTTCCATTCACAACGTGGTATAGTATACTGCTTAAAATTAAAAGGACTTGTTAAACATAACATTAATTTATTAAGCGAATACTTCACAGCACGGCACAGTAGCATACATTCAGCAACACATGATTTCTTAGAATTTTTGAAAGTTTGCTTCAGGTAGCCCGGGTTTACTTCGCGGTTCGGCAACATTTAGCTGTAAAAAATTCTCTCTAACAAGGGAGACGCAAAACCGTCTGCTTTCTGGCAGTTCAGAATTATCTATTCCCAAAAAGCCTCTAGACCTTTGTATATATCAAGCTACGATATTTCTAGTAGATCTTAAGATGATAGCACTGTTCTAAAACACTGGAAATTTATGGAGTAACTTCTGTCTTTATAATGCCAGTATTTGAAATTCTATGTAGAATTATGGGAATTAAAACGTCGAAAGCAGTCATTAACAGAACAGGAATAGGTCTCTTGAAAAAGTTAATGGGGTACATTCTGGAAAACGGCACTCTTTAATATTTGAAGGAGAGGAATTTTTAAGGAGCCATGTACGCACTTCTTTTACGTTCCAATTAGACGAATTTAATATAATTAATAAAGAAATTATACTCAAATTATTACAATACTTGTTATTGGCGATGTTCAATATATATTTAAGAGTATGATGATTAGACATAAAAATCGAGACTTTAAATATTTTGTGTGACGTTTAATAACGGCTGTTTTCAATATATTAAATTGTATATGCAAATATAAAACAATAACTATTGAGTTTGAGACACAATTGATTACAAACCTGCATTCTTCTGCTACTGCTTATTTATTTATTTTTGTAACAACTGAAGCTTAATTGAATTACATTTGTACTTTAAGTTCACAAAAAAGGGGTCATTGTACTTATATGTACACTGATTACTTTTTATATTCGATTTCATTCATTTACGAATCATACACATAAATAAAACATGTATTTCGGTCACATTATTTACTTTAATCAGATCCAAGTGAATGATTCAACAGGATATAGAAATTTCAATGACCATGCGTAAACATCTTAATTTAGCAAATGTTTCCTTAATGTCAGAAAATGTTCCTTTTTTCACAAATAACACTGATTTTCTCCCTTGTTATATTTAGTGAATAGATTGTTTAGAAGGGTAGAAATCTTCTGTGTTAACCAGAAGATATGTAGATTAGACACTCATTAGATATAATTAGAGAAATAGTATTTGTTTGTCTACTTTTTGTCCATGGTAGAAACATTTACTTAAAGATTGTTTGTTTATGTAGTTTGATTGCAGTTGAATCATTCTAGCAACTGGTTCTGGTTGAAAAATTTCGAAATATTTTCAATTTCAACGTTGTTCTTAGATTAAGAACACGTTATGCAGCATCACAATCACTGAAATTTTCGATTTTTACATTTCATTGTCAGATGGATTTAATTAAAAGAATTTTCGTAGTTTTTTGCGATTTTAAAGATTTTTTTTTAAGTAAAATTAAATTATGTGATTAAATTTGTTTTTCAGATGTACAAACATATGCTGTTACAAGTCTGAAAAGCAGTTCTTGAATATTTTTAATTTATTTAAAAAATAGATTCATCTTGTTGTCATTTTATTATTAAATGTAATTGTGCTGCCGCTTAAGTTCTTATTGATGAAGTGTATTGATAAATGATAAGGATAGTTATAAATTAATGATTTTGGATTTATTAATTAAAAGATAAAGTGTTTTGAAAGGAATATTAAACGAAGAACTTTTTGCGGTCTTCGATCACACTTGTTTTTATGGTTCATGTTTAAAATTCATTGGGAGGAAAAAGTTGTTTTACAATTTATAACATACTAGATGCGTAAGAACCCGTTGCGTTGCATTTGAATTGCATGAGGTCTTTCGATTGTCTGGGGAAAAAATAAATCTAGTTTTATTTTATTACACATTTCAAATTTCTAGCCCTAACAGTTCCAAATAAATAGTCCTCGTAATTTAGGACTTTTTAGAACCGTTTTTCCTACTTTTTAAAATTTTGATACATTATATATATATATTTAAACCATTCTTAGAGACCATTTACATCTTAAAAGTAACCACCACACCAAATTTCAAGTTTCTAGCCCAAGCAGCATCACAGTAATCGCAATTTTAGAATGTTTCTTGTTCCTGCACCTTTTTACATTTCGATTATTTTAGAAATTGTTCTGTTGCGAATATTTACCTCTTAAAAGTAACAGTCATGTCAAGTTTCAAGTTTCTAGTCTTAACAGTTCCAAATTAATCATAATATAGAACGTTTTTAGAACATTTTCCGCTCATTTCACACTTTTAAATTTATCGTTCTTTGGGAACATTTGTATCTTAAAAGTAACTACCATCCCAAATTTCAAGTTTTTAGCCTCAACAATGTCACAGAAATCACAATTTTAGAACGTTTTCGTTCCTACACCCTTTTACGTTTCGATTTTTTTAGAAACTGTTCTGTGCAAGCATTTTTGTCTTAAAAGTAACAGTCATGTCAAATTTCAAGTTTGTAGCCCTAACAGTTCCAAATAAATCATAATTTAGAACGTTTTCCTCTCCTTTCACCCTTTTAAATTTCGAACTTTTTAGAAACCGTCCATAGCGAGTATTTACATCTTAAAAGTAACACCACACCAAATTTCAAGTTTTAGCCCCAACAATATCACAGAAATAGCAATTTAAAAAAGTTTTTTGCTCCTGCACTTGTGTTGGGGGTTGTTGTACTGACATAAAGTTAGCCTATGTTGGTGCAGAGATGATCCCCAGCATTTAGCCACCAATATATTTTTTAATCGACTCGGTAGTTACAGAGATTACCCCCTACAACCTAACATACAAACGTTACTTCTTTATAATATTAGTATTACCGGGTGCGTGATCAGTTTGTTAAAAATACATCAAAAAGAAACAAATGATGTTAAAAAATTGCGGTTTGCAGGATTAGAGGGATATCGGATTTTTTTAAAATAACAGAAAGGTTGTGGTTAAAAAATTATCGATGGATGCATGATATAAAGCAGATGTATGCAAATTAGGCTTTTAGTAAAAGACTCAAAACATCTGACAAACTTTAGTATACCAGCACATGAAACAGACCTTTTTCTCGTCTTCAGTCATTTTGCACGTACGTAATTTTCGCAATGCGCCAGTTGCTGATTCCCCGTTCTTTGTAAAATGGTTTAACCAACAGCGCTTGATCTGGTAACGATAGCATACTGCTGGCATCGAATGAAGAAGCTGTGTACATAAGGGGTTTTATTGACAGCCTGATTGCATAAATCTGCTTCATATTATGCATGCAATGCCATCTATGGGTAATTGAACCATGGTTTTTGAACCACAATTTTTTTTGTTATTAACACTAGAACTACCACGAGCCGTCATTTTCACGGTTACCAAATGAATGTATTCCGATTCGAACCAGAAATTTCTCTTTAAAATAAATTAAATATAAAACTCACAGAAATAAGTTAAATGAATAAGTTAACAAACGATAGCATACTGCTGGCATCGAATGCAGAATCTGTGTGCATTAAGGGGTTTTATTGACAGCCTGATTGCATAAATCTGCTTCATATTATGCATGCAGTGCCATCTATGGGTAATTGAACCATGGTTTTCGATGGTTTCGAGTTGTTTTAAATAAAATTTCTGGTGTGAAATAGTTTTAAAAAAAAGAATAAAATTTACGGTAGTTCTAGTGTAAAAAAAAAAAAAATCAGACTTTCCTCTAATCCAGTGTTTCCCAACGGGGGGGCGTACGCCCCACAGGGGGGCAATTTGACTTTTCAGGGGGGCAATTTAACTTTTCAAGAGGACAATTCAGAATTTCTGCGAATCCATACCTTCTGAATCGTTTTTCTAATAGTAATGTTGTAGACTGAAAATAAAATAAAAGTTATACATTCCAATTTCAAAAACAAAATTAAAAGAAATAGTTTTTTATTTAATTTTAAAAAAGTATCCATTCAAAAATTTTAAATGCAATCACACCAGAATAATTATAGAAAAAATATTTAATGATATTTAGATACTTTTATATATTTAAAAGTTCTTTATAATTTTTCTGATTTATAAGTATTTTAGAATTTTAAACAACTTTTTCGATTATTTATTGAATGAGTCGCACTGCAATATGTCACATGAAAATCAATTTTACACATGAAACTATTCAAGTGTATATTTAACAATTACTTGACGGCCTTCCTTTACCGAATCTTTTATCATGCTTCATTCTGATTAGAAATTGATTAGTAATTTAATCGCAGAAATTCTGTGATTAAATAAGACAAAAATGTTTTATTCAAAATTATTGATTTTTCTAATCAAGGATTCTGAGCACTCTATACATCACGCATACATGGCGACCGTGTGCCAGTAAACTACGAGAAGTATCAGATGAGTATAAAAAATATTTGATTCATCCATTACCTTCGGAACGTTTCAGGATCAATATTAAATGCTTTTTACTCTGTCAGGAGTAAATTCTTTTAATATTTTATGAGAATTATATGTTATAGGGGGAAGGGGGGGGGGGCATCATCATTTTAGAGATGTTTTGGTGGGGCGCGGTTAAAAAAAGGTTGGGAATCACTGCTCTAATCCCATTTTTATAAACCGCAATTTTTTAGCATCATTTCTTTCTTTTTAATCAATTTTTAAATTTTTAACGAACTGATCACGCATCCGGTGCCAGTATATACGTCCTATACAAATATTTTCTTTGGAGTCAGAAGCATGTAAAACGCAAATGCGAACAATGGCCTTCTCCAAGCAAGTAATATGTGGCTGTTGCAACGGTCAGCGATTGAAGGTCAGGAGGAAACTCTGTGAACCACACAATTCTTCATTAGTGGCCGACAAAGTAAAGGGAAACAAAAACAAGTCAGAAAATTATTGAAGGGGAAAAATATAAGATATTGCCTACTGTTATAAATAGAATTACTTTCGATACCTGATATGATAATTCTAAACATAACCATACTTACAGTTAATTAGAATGAATAACTTTCTTTTACGATAACGAGTAAATAATATGAGCGTTAAATATGTAATCGTTAAATCAAAAAAATCTGGCGGCATTTTGTTTACGATATAAAAATGATATAACTAAAAATACTTATACTTTTAATTAATAACAATTAGGAGGCATATTGGTCGAAGAATATTTTGCTTTGTAATATTTTGACAAATATGCTTTCAATAAAATACAGCATTTACTCCCATAACTTTTATTCTTGAGTATTATATTTCAATCTGCTTAGTTTTGATTTTTATTTATTTATTTATTTTTTAGGAGGGAAATGCAATTTTTGGTGCAGTTTTTTTAAAAATATTTTTACAGTGCTTTTATTTTAAAACTGATTTTTTGCAAATAATATAATAAAATCACTTGTTAACTTTAAATTAAAGTGTAATTATTGCTTAAAGTGATAAAAAACCTAACACAAAACGTTTAAAAATACCCTTTAATATAGATTACACGTGTTTCCTTCGCTTAAAAGGCGACATCTTCAGATCAAAATGATAAATAAAATATTCTCGCAAAGTTTTGAAAATGATAAACATAATGAGTTACATTATAATTATGTTTATGATTTAATTAATATATAATAATATATAATAACAATTTAATTAATATAACCATGATTAAATTGACTTTGGAAGTTGAACAAAATAATACACTCCCTTTTTTGGATGTGATATTAATCAAAACCCACCATGGCAAAGAGCGTACTGCATATAGAAAACCAATAACTAATCAATCCACTATTTCAAATAATGCTCAAGCACCTTTTTCCTATAAAGTTTCTGCCTTTAGACATTTTATTGGAAAAGCCTTTACTATCTGTACCCCTAATCAATTAACTAATGAAAATAAAATACATGACATCGCAAGAAACAACGGATACAAAGACAGCACTATTAATAAATTAATTACGAGCATGGATAATAAAAAGAAGAAAAATTTTAATGAACAAAATTTAAAGCTATCAACTTTACAATATTTTCTTGGATTCTTTGAAAGATTAAAATATAAACTTAAAAAATTTAATATCTGCCTTATCACAAAACTTTCCACAAAATTAAAAAACAAAGTATGTAGAAAAATAGATCCAATAGAACCTGTTCAACTTTCCGGTGTTTATGAAATCCCATTCACCACGGCAAATGGGACAGTACAATACTATATAGGAATGACAAACAGAAAATTTAAAATGAGAATTAAAAAAAATACGGCAGATATCAAATGTGACAGAAAAACTACTGCCTTAGCTAGACTACAAAGAATAGAGCTGTTGCAGATTGATTTCAAGAACAGTAAAATAATTTTTCCATGAAGAGTTTATTTCCCATTCATTATCCGTGGGTTAATAGAAATATATTTGCGAAAATATAACATTTGCAACGAATCGACTTCTTTTGAATTACCTAAAATTTGGTACTCGATGCTTTACAGATTGAAAAAGCAATAAAAATAAAAACAGAATAATAATTTTCACGTTTTCCAGTTTGACCAATTTAAGCACCTGCTTGCATTGGACATGTGATCTTGTGATTTATGTTTATCATTTTCAAAACTTCGCGAGAATATTTTATGTATCATTTTGATCTGAAGATGTAGCCGTTTGAGCGAAGGGAACATATGTAATCTATATTAAAAGGTATTTTTAAATCTTTTGTGTATGCTTTTTATCACTTTAAGCAATAATTACACTTTAATTTACTGATTTTTATTCTTTATTTTTAATGATACGTACTTTTTTATGTAAGGACAATTTGTAATACATGCCTACAATATTTAAATCAATAGCAAACCCACAGGTTGCGTTTCTTTTCAACAAATGCAACAGTACGATTATGTTTAGAACGGTGTGCCATCTAACGTGAATAAGAGGTTTTAAGATGCATTTACACTTCAGTTGGCTTGTCTAATGTTTGAAAATGAATAAATTTCATGCAATCCAAAAGAGGATACATGCATAGCTGTCGCTTGAATAAATTACGTTCTATTGAGAAAATAACCAACCGGCATGCAGCTGTAGTGCATCTTTTTGAAATAGCAATCGACCGCTGTACTTGTTAAAGACTGGCGATCATAAGTTGTTACACAATGGATGCAAGCGAGACCACGGAAGAGGGAGAAAAATGAATCTCTTTTTGCATTCGATAAAATCACACGAATCTTAAGATGCTGCATGAATGTGAAACCCTGATGTAAACGCACTTTAAGAAAATTTTACTAGAGTGATCTAAAAAGAATGAGTCAACATACGAACAAGGCACATGCTTAAATTGGAAATTTTTGTCCAAATTGTAAGGATCCACATTATAGAACTTGGAGATACTTGTTGGTCTAGTTGGCTTAGACAAGTTAGACGAGTAAAATCAAATTTTACTGTCGTATATCGCCACTCTCTTATGAAAGCAATCTAATATTTGCAGAAAATCTTCTAATTAGAGTTGCAAAGGCTGGAAAAAAACCTGGTTTAAACCTGAGAATAAACCGGGTTTTTTGGGAATAAACCAGGCCTTTTGGGAATAAACCTGGGAATAAACCGGGTCTATTGGAAATAAACCTGGGAATAAACCTGATTTTTTCAACTCTACTTCTAATACACTGAGCAGATCTGAAAATACTAGTGATTTTTTTAAACCAGAGTTTTGGCTAGTAAACTATAATAGGAAAACATGAGAAAATTACATGGATAAATATACTAATCAACCTTTTCGAATATATGCATTTCATTTAAAGGTTAAATACACTTAATGGTTTCAAAATTGTAGAGTAATCGAATTTATACTGCCTATACTTATATTTAGCAACACTAAATTATGTATGTATTAATATTTTTGCAATTCAGGTTGCTTTCCAATGAAAGTCCAATATGCTGCAAGGCAGGGTTTATTTTGTCATTCCTACTAAGTTTAATAAAATAGATTATCTTTGCGTTCTCTGCTGTAAATTGAATGTTGTACCACGTTCTGTAAATTTATTGCCATAGAAACAATAATTTAAATACTGAACCTTTAGAGGAAGTTCAGCAGTAATACTGAGCATAACGGAACATTCTACAACAGCTACGCTATCATTACTCATCTGCCATTTCATTATTTTATATGCAAGCAAGAGAAACCGAATAAAGCAAGAAAGTTACGGTTGTGAATAACCGAGCATCAGAATTTTATTTTTCTAAGTAAAAACATCAGAAAACACAATAACATATCTATAAATTGAAATAATAATTCAATGAAACAGTGCTGTCAAGGAGAAAAAGGCGGCACGTTCATTGTGCTGAAGTTACCATGCATGAACCTAACATACATGGTTCTTCATAACTGCAACCGTACCATCTTCTTGGAAGACCGAATGCTTTATGGGACATCCAATGTCAAGTGAGAAGAGAAATGTTCGAATCTTTTTTTCATTGTCACGGATCTTCATAAAATGGATTCACGCGAAAAACTTTTAAAAAGGAACAATTCGCAGAGCGTGTTATGGTCTAGATTTTTAAAATATTTGTCATTCTCATGAAAAATTTTGAAAAGATTTAGGACATCGAGTTAAGTAAAATCTAGTTTAAAGACAATCAGTTACTAATATAAATGGGACATTTTTCTTTTAAATATTTCATATCTTCACGGAATCATAAATTAAAAAAACTACAGTCAACTTTGTAAATTAGGTCTAGAGAAATAAAAATGTTTTGGATCCCTTTCTGGGTTTTTATAAGTCTCTATATCATTTATTCACTCTTCCACCAACTAACAACTGTGTTAAAATTTAGAATATTTATAATGTTTAAGACAATTTTGTGATCTAAAAAATATTTTATTGATACATTGATTCATCAATAAATACAAGATTTTTTTCATTTTTTACAAATTTCGTTATTTTGTTTTGTCTATTTGACTAAGAAATAGTAATAATTAAAAAAAAAATCTTGAATTTTACCATATTTCTTATTGTATATTTTATAATAGAAGTCTCGGAAGAAAGAAAAAAAAAGAAAAGAAGAACGAAAAATCATGCATCCAACACTAACTTAACATGATTTAGAAATTCGTTTTTTCATACAACGAAATGAGGTAACTAAACAAACACTTTAAAAAAAAAAAAAAAAAAAAAAAAAAAAACCCTCAGTAAATCTATTTTTAGCAATTGCTGCCCACATTCCGTAATGTGTACGAATTCTTTTGTGCAGCCCTGTATATGATCTACAGAATTTATATACACCATGTACATACATTAAAAATTGGATAAGTTTAAAAATACATACCACAGCTGAAAACGCACTTCCAGCAATTATCGATCACTGTCAGTCTTTTAACCGAAATCTTTTGTTCGTAAAAAAACGATAAATGTAAAAAAACGATAAATGCTTCACGCTCCATAATCCATATAGAAAACATATGGTGCACCTCACAGTGATCCTTTTAATTTCATTATGTTTCAAATATCTTAACACCAATGAAATACACCAGAAACGACCCCCCCCCCCATAGAATATTCTACAGCAAACGTGAATAAAACATAAAAATTACATGGAAATCCGAGTGTATTTACGAGAGTTAGAGTACGTCCAGACGGCTTGACAGACAAAACGAATCCATAAACATTGAACATTATAAACCGTTTTAACATCAAGTGTTAACAACAGTATTTCAAATGGTTCAAAAGAAAAATCTTCATGCTGCACGCAAATGGTCTTTCATTGCATGCATTTTGAAAGAGAAATTTTGCGTACATTTATAGAAATTTTTAAATATGCGCAATATTTTTATTCAGAAATGGCATTCAGTAATTCAGTATATAGATAGATAAGTAATTCAACTATTTTTACTAAAAAGTTTTTCCTTCAAATAAAAGAGAATAATGAATATGCAAGGTCATTAGTATTACTTATACACGAATTTAACATTTTTACATTCAGTCATTTTACTAGTTAGAGAAAGTAATAATCGCTAGATAAAATAAATCGGATAAAACTTTACCTTTATTTTTTTTCAAAGTTACAGCATTCTTTTTCTTTGCTAATTGGAAAAATTTTGGTTGAATGGTCAGCTTGTAAGAAATTCACAAAAAATCATTCTCAGTTGAGCACTTAAGAGGCAAATAAGATAACTTAAAGATAATTGCAATATTTTCCAAGCAACAAACTGCAACTGAATAAATGCTATAGCCATAACTATCTATGTTAGAATAGTTTGCTTCGACTGATACAGCGTTATGTATTACAATGAATCTTTTATTATTATGGAAAAGTAAAACAAAATAAGCAAATTTTTACATGTTCTTTTACGAAATTACAACGTTTCTTTTTTTAAACTATGCGATATTTTTTTGAGCGAATGGTAGTTTGTGTAAAGTCAAATACTTATTCAGAAGTGGCTTGCTTTAAATTGAAAATTAAGAAAGAAAAAAAAAATTCCTACATATAACGATTCCCAAATAAAAAATAATAATCTTAAATGAGCACGTGGTTGTGGTTTTCTTCCTATGCTAAAAAAAATTTCGTAGTATAGATTCTTTATGTTTTAGTAAATGTAGCTCAATTCATTTGAAAACATATTTCATTTCATACGAATATGATATAACATTATTTTAGTTTTCGTTTAAATTTCCGAGTAATATGTTGAGAAATCTCAATAAAAATTATAATATTTAAAAATAAAACGATGCTTAAAAAAATGTTATTTATCAGAATCCGAATTTGAAAACTGGGTTTTTTTGAAAAATACTTTCTTCTTCTTTTTTTAAGTAAAGAAAATTTGTCTCTAAGTAAGCGAGGTCTCTTTTTAAAAATAAAACTAGAGGCTCTTTCTTCTTCCTACGAGATGCGCTCGCCAACCACCGTCCAGACACCGGAGTCTCTAAAAACACACTAATTTGCTGTGTTTAAAAAAAAAAGAAAAAAAAATGGTTGCAAATGCAAAAACTCAATAGCAATTTGAGGATAAATTAAAAAGTATTCAAAACGCTTTGATTTAATAAAATAATCATTGTTCGCTCCCTTGTTATATATCTAAAGGCCAGAAAAATCAGCAATCACTATAACAAGGCTTCTTAGTAGCGTCCTAGCACGCCCCGCCCCGTATACGCTGCCGAAGACAGTGGGGGCACCCAACTTTAGATTCGCTTGGTTAGATTTTCATTTAAAAATACATCATACAAATTCGAGCCAAAAGCAGTAGGACCCAACTTTATATTTGTTTGGATAGATTTTCGTTTAAAAATATAAAATCATACAATTTCGAGGATGTACGCTGCCGAAGATAGTATGACCCCCGACACCAAATCCATCCCGGAGAAAAATGTCTGTATTCAACACTGGTTTTAGGTATATTCAAGGTTATTATCCCGGATCCAGGCAACGCCGGTCGGGCCAGGTGCATCAATAAAAAATACTTTAACACATGAAAAAGAACATATTATAAGGTCTAGAAGAAAAGTTTTCTTTTTGAAGCTATCGTTTTAAATATGACGTAATTTTCCCCATAAAATGCTTTTTTGCATATAATAATTATATTATTTTAAAATTTTATTTCTTCTTCAAAATTGAAGTGTAAATATAGTTGTATATTACAATTGGAAATATACAGTGTTTGGAAATATTATTATTTAGGCTTTTTAAAATGTAGCAACAGCAGATAAAAAACGGCTATTTCAAAATATGAATCAAATTAGATAAAAATGATTGAACACTGCACATTACAATCTAGTCAAGTATATTCCTGCAAAGGATGTTTCAAATAAATGTTTCAAAGGATGTTTAAATAGCTAATGCATAGTTTTTGATAGTATAAAACATATGTAACTGAACTTTCTTTATGGATTTCAACATTAAAAAGCGCTAAAATAGTTCTTCGATTCTGTATGCTTCAGCGTATTTATCTTTCTATACAACTACCAGTTTTCATATACACTAAAAACAGCAACGTTTAACACACAATATCGTAGTACAATGGACAGACGTACGTTTCGTGAGTAACTTGGACTCACTTCCTCAGTGTCAATAAAATAAAGTTAAACAATATTGTATCCCCCCAAAGACATGAAATTGAATCGAGAAACCCAAATGAAAACAACAACACACCGAGAAACTCATCACGCATGAGTCACCAATCAGATTTAGCCGGAAGTGATTCGAAACGTACGTTTCGTAACTCACGAAACATACGTCTGTCCATTGTACTACAATATTGTGTGTTAAACGTTGGTGTTTTTAGTGTATATTTATCCCCACAAGATTTTATCCATACCAGTTTTCATGTTTTTATATGCAAATAGTTTTTGGAAAATAAGCCGAGAAAGTGAAAAGGACACAATAGATTCAATACTGGCAGCAGCGGGCACGTTAGTAACCCCCCTCCCCCTTTTATAGAGAAATTAAAAAAGTAAACATTAAAGGTAAAAAAGTGCAGTAACTATAGGAGGACTGAGGATCCAGGGGCGTTCATACCTTCCTATTTTAATGTAGCCAAGAACAGCATAGTACCAGAGTACAATTTTGACAGGAGCCTTCATTAGAGTAGCTATATTGAATACGAATGATTAGTATTTGAATCGCAACTACGAGTAGATAGGGAAAAAATCTCACTTTTCTTATGTAAGTGTTTCATGAAAACCCTTACTCAAACAAAAATGTGAATTTAATTTTACCACTTCGTTTATACGTATATCTATCTAAGGTTATCATCTGGGTTATCTAAGATATCTTATAAATAATGCAAATCTTGTCATCACAATAACGTCCGAAATACTGAACCAATTCTAACCTAATTGGGACAATATATTGATTTGTCAGTATCTTGGATGAGTTCATTAACATATCATGTAGCTCTTATAATTTTTTTACAAGGATAGACAAAAGAAAAATATGTGGAAAATTTGTCCTCACGATAACGTCCGAAAAACTGAGCCAATTCGAACCTATTGGGACAGTGTGTTGAACGTGCAAGTATCTTGAAAGAATTCGTTAATCAAGTATGTTTCTCGTATAGTTTCTCTTCTGTGCAGGGATACACAGAAGTTTTCGATGGCATTTATTGAATGGTTTAGGCTATACACTGGCCTCTAAAAGTTAAAGTAAAACCAGATTTTTGAAGATCGAAAGAAAAAAAAAGGAAAAAAAAGATAAAAAATATGTTTTGATATGAATGATCATATGTAATTTCAATAGATTCTTATGGAACAATTATACCCGTCACTACTTTTTTAAAAAAGGAATTGGGCACATCAAGACACATTTTATCAGCCGGAGGAAACTGCGAATATCCCACTTTTATGATTTGTGTGAAATTTTTTTATGCTTATTAATCTTCCGTTGTTGGTACTAAAATATTATTGGCCATGTCTAGGAGATGCCATTTACCCAACTCGTTAAGATAATAAATAATCGAATAAGGAAAACTACTGTATTTTGTATCCTGCAGTTTTAGAGAACGAGAAGACTATTGGGCTGGATCACATGTTCGAGAAATTTAAATTAGTATTAGGTCAGTTTGGTTATGGGGCATTATGGGTCAAGGTATTTTTATCTTAAAAACAGCTCAGACGATTTGAACTAAATTTTGTATCCTACGGTTTTTCGGCACGAGAAAATCATTGGGCTAGGTCACATGCTCGAGAAAATCCGATTAGTGGGTCATTTTGGTCATGGGTCATTATGGGTCAAGATAATTTTATCTAAAAAAGGTTTAGACTATTTAGACTAAATTTTGTATCCTATGGTTTTCGGGCACGAGAAGACTGATGGGCTAGGTCACATGATCGATAAAATTCCATTAGTAGGTCATTTTGGTCATGGGTCATTATGGGTCAAGCTATTTTTATCTTAAAAATGGATCAGAAGATTTGAACTAAATTTAGTATCCTACAGTTTTAGGCAACGAAAAGACTATTGGGCTAGGTTACATATTCGAGAAATTTCGATTAGTGGGTCATTTTGGTCATGGGTCATTATGGGTCAAGCTATTTTTATCTTAAAAACGGATCAGACGATTTGAACTAAATTTAGTATCCTACAGTTTTCGTCAACGAGAAGACTATTGGGCACATTGGGGCACATTGGGCATATTAGGGTCACATGTTCGAGAAAATTCGATTAGTGCGTTATTTTGGTTATGGGTCATTATCGGTAAAGCTATTTTTATCTTAAAAGGAGCTCATTTTTCACGACGATTTGAACTAAATTTCTACAATTCCTGAATCCTACAATTTTAGGGAACGAGAAGACCATTGGGCTAGGTCACATGTTCGAGAAATTTCGAGTAGTGGGTCATGATATTTGAACTCAAAGCTAATTTTGACCAAGCATAGCTCGGTCTTCCCTGCTCGTGAACGATAAATGCAATACACACCATACTTTTCAGTGAGCAATGTATACTGCACCTCACTAATGCATGTAAATTTCATTATATTTGAAATAGTGAAACATCATTAAATTAAACTGCAAATGATTTTCCTCGTAAAACATTGTGTAACATAATTCTTTTGTGTGACCCTGTAAATGAATAATAAATGCTTTGCACCTCATATTTTACATAAAGCATATTTTAGTGCGTTTTATAATTGTGTATCAATTTCATCATGTTTCAAATGGCGTAACATCATCAAAATGCACTTGAAACGATTTTTTCCCGTTGACTGTAATGTAACAGTACTTTTGACTGTCCCTGTAAATAAACTATTAATGCTACACACTTCATTTTCAATAGGGAACATGCTACAGTAAACGTCAATAACATACATTTCAGGGCAATCCGAGTATATTTACGGGAGTTAGAGCACGGGCGGACAGACAAACCGAAGTCATAAACACTTTTCAAATAAGTGGGAAAGTGTTAAAGAGCTGAATTTATGTCAGAAACCAGTGTTGGAACAAACAGCTTCAGAGTGAGACCATTCATCACGATGGTGAAGGTTTGGCGACGCTATAGCACAATGCGAAACCTTCCAGTTCACGCCTCGGACAGATGATCAGAGCGCCGTGTGCAGACCAGCTGACCGAGCAGGTCAGATACTACCCGACACCAGAAAATTAAGTGCGGCAAAAATTATCTCGAAAACTCCCAGGGTCCTCATAGGTGATACATCAGAGGAACTAAGGCTTCTATACTAAAGAGCTGGCGCATCAACCGACATTAATATTCCCAAGTGGGAAAGCGTTGGCGCTAGATTTTCTTGTAGGACCCATTTGGCGCATTTATCGCCGTCTTATTTGCTTTGCAGAATTTATCAAAAAGTACAATAGAGAATGAAAGTTTCGAATAAAATACGTACTCTTGATCATTGATTTTCATTGCAAATTGTAGCCTGCATGTTATTTATTGTTCAATCAAATTAGCAATAAATTTATTTACTTTTAATAAGAAAACCTTTGGTTTTACAATGAACATTCATTTCACTAATTAATTATATAAGCAGTGTTGAATTCATGGAGTGACCCGGTATAGTAGTATAGAGTAATTGAAGTCTAGAAGCGCACATATATTTAGTAGCTCTAAGAGGAACGAATGAACTTTTATATCGGGTTCTTCTCCTAATGGTTTACGAGAAACCGGGCCTGATCGATGCATATTCCAACTGAGCCGTGATCCTGGGCCTCCTGATTTGACATGTAGTTTTCGTAAATCAAACATCTTAATAAATCCTGATTATAATTCGTATTTTGTAATATTGGAGTAGGATAAGTTTAAAAACAAAAATCTATGTTTTTCTAAATATGCATTCGTGTATTCACATGTACTGGATACGTCGCAAGTTCGTTAAAACTTTAAAAAATCATTAAAAATAAACAAATAATGTTAAAAAAAATTGCGGTTTGCAGGAATGGGTTTAGAGGGATATCGGATTTTTTTTAATAACAAAAAAAGTTGTGGTTAAAAAATTACCGATATATAGCGCTGACATGCATAGTATGAAGCAGATGTATGTAAATTAGGCTCAATTTTATGGGTAAAAGACCCATTTCTGCGAAGCGTCTGACAAGCTTCAGTATCCCAGCACATGAAACAGGCCCTTTTCTCGTCTTCAGTCATTTTGCTGTGCGAAAATTTGCAATGCGCCAGTTGCTGATTCCCCGTTCTTGTAAAAGTGTTTAACCAACAGCGCTTGATCGGGTAATAATAGCATACTGCTGTCATCGAATGAAGAATATGTGTGAATTGGGGGGGGGGTTATTGACAGCCTGATTTGCATAAATCTGCTTCATATTATGCAAGAAGCGCCATCTATCGGTAATTTTTGAACTAGAATTTTTTTTGTTATTAAAAAAAGAAAAATTCGATCTCCCTCTAATCCCATTCCCGTAAACCGCAATTTTTGAGCATTTTTTATATGATCTTTTAAAGTTTTAACAAACTTATGTCGCACCCGGTATATTCGAAGGCATCGAAAATGTTTATTTATTTATTTTTATTTTTTTGTAACAATGTAAGAACAGAGAGGAAGGAAGGGGTTGCGAATAAATAAATAGGTTCTGGGCTTCTCTTTGTCTTAATCGGTCCTCGAGGTGAAAAGTTTACAGGATCATGAATTAAGAGATTCAGATTATATGGAACTTCTGCGAATGTTTCTGTTAAATCAGAAAACTTATCTACAATTTTTTTACAATTAATAGTTTGTTTGCTTTGTAAGTATGCTTCTGGAGTTTTAAGAAACTGCTTCAGTGATACAATATTTTAGTATCTTTTTTTTTTTAACATAATTAAATAAAACCAGCAAATCATCAGCTATTGGTACATTTGAAATACATTAATGCATCAACTATTGGTACATTTGCAATGCATCAATATTGGTACATTTGCAAAACATTAATGCATCGGTATTGGTACCTTAACTTTTAAATTTAGTTTTTTATGCGAATTATGCCTTGTGTTATCAAGAACCATTTTTTTCCACGCAATGAAACAGTCGCACCTGGTAAAACAAAAACAGGTTCACAAAAACAGAAAAAAAAAAAGATTAGTGTCAACAAAAAGGTTTAAGGTTTTCAGTATCTTAAGGAAAAAAAATGAAAAACAGAAAAAGACAATTAGATAATAGGTATGTTTTGTGAGCATTGTGGACTTATATTATGTCACTTCTCCTTCCATTATTTTTAACAGTGTTTTTAAGTATCATAATATACGTCATAACTTTTACGATGACTTCAACCTCATATTTATAACGTTGCCTCCTTTTTTGATGAAGTAATGGATCTTCTATTAACGCTGACAATATTTCGTAGAAATTGACATCGGCTATGAGAGAAAATTCCCTCAATGAATAACATCCTGCTCTGTAACTATTTAAATTGAAAATGATTATGAAAAACACTTTTTTATTCAGTTATTGAGGAAATGTATTTATTCCTGGCGATTCCCAAGGCGCAGTTTTCGGAGCTATTAACAAGTTTTTTTTTTTTTTTTTTTCATTACATTCCAATAAATGTTTCGAATAAAACGTTATTTTTTCCCCAATGTTAGAAAAGTAGTTTGCTTAAATTTAATCTTTTTCTTAACTTTTATGAATATGTATGTTACGATTAAGCATAAAATTAATACCAATGGATTTCTTTATTTTAAATAGGCTTCCCCTTCATATTTATTTTCGAAATACTGACATAATATTTCTCTCAGTGTGTCTCTGCCTGTTTATCTATTTATTTCGATTCTTACGCAATATGAACGCAATTGAATCTATAGCTTTTGGGTTTAGAAAACAGTATTTTGAGCAATTGTTTTAAATTTCCAAGCCCATTCACTGCATCACTGACTTGTCTAGCTTAAACATTCATTTCATTAGTAATAGAACTAATAAATATAAATCTTACTTGCAAATTACGAAAATGTATTCTTGAAATAGTTTATGAAAGTTTTCTACTGTATGCATTTGAAATAACATAAATTCATCCAGCTACACCCCCCCCCCCTCCCCCAAACATTTTTTTTTTTTTTTTTTTTTTTTTTTTTTGTAATTCATTGTAATATATAAACATACTAACTTTCGTTAAATTCATAAAATACTCTGAAACATGTATTGATATTTCTTTCTTGTATGATCTGAATGCAGCACGAAAACTAAAAACAATAATATTTTATATCATTTGTATTTCATTTATTTACCGGGTATTGCAATTATCCATGCAATCCGCCACGATTCTGTTATGCTTTGAAGTAAATATCCTTCTTCATTTTTAAGCAACTGTCAGCAAGGAAACAAATTGTTCTGTAAATTGTTACTGGTAGTTACTATCAACCAAACTTTTACTTATCTTCTCTATAAGCTACTTATTGAAATCCGCTATAGTCGCCATTCTTCTTTTATTGAATCTTTTGAGAATGTGCGTGTTAAGATCAAGCATAACATTAATACTAATTTTATTTTATTTCATGGATCATTTATTTAAAATAGGCTTCCCCTTCATATTTATTTTAGAAATATTGACGTATATTTCTCAGAGTTTATATCTGCCTGTTTTTTATTCTTGCACAGGCTGATTCTACAGATTTTGTACTTAGAAACAGTATTTTGAGTAGTAAGGGAGTATTGTTTTAAATTTCCAATCTCATTCACTGCATCACTATCACTGACGTATATACCTTTACCACTCATTTCATTCCATTACTGATCTATATAAATCTTGCTTATAAAAGACAAAAATGTATGCTTGAAATAGTTTATAAAGGTTTTCTACAGTATGCATTTGAAATAGGTTAGGATAAGCAGACTGCATCTGTGGTAAACACAACATAAATTCATCCAACTGCACCCCTGACCCTCCCCCCCTCCAGCATTTATTATTGATATTCCTTTCCTATGTGAGCTGAATGCAGCACGAAAACTGAAAATAATAATATTTTATATCATTTATCTTTCATTTATTTATCGGGTATTGTAATTATTCATGCTGTTCTTCCAAAATTCTACTATGCTTTGAAGTAAATATCCTTCTTAATTTTTAAAAAACTGCCAGCCAAAAGAAAAAGAAAAAAAAAAGTGCTGTAAATTGTTACTGGTAGTTACTATCAACCAAACTTTTACTTATCTTTTTTATAAGCTACTTACTGAAATCCGCTATACTCGCCATTCACCTTTTGATGGAGATCTCGAAGATCAGCCATCCAAAGACAGACATTGTGAGGTTTTCTAAGGCATTTCATAAAGGATGACAAAAACCGAGAGAGTCCTCGGGTGTAAAAGGCGTAAGAACTTTTATAGCGAATACAGTAAGCTATGAAGGGTGACCGCACCATAAACAGCGAGAGTGTTCTTGAACCATTGCTGAGGTCGTTGACGACGGGGTTAAGGTAACTTGTCTTAATTTATGCCCATCTTGCAAGAAACAATATGAATTTATGACAGTTCACGCTATTTAAAATTGAAATGCTTATTGTTTGTTAACACGTTGACTGCGTAGTACGCGGATTCGCGTCTAGTCGTTCATTAGCGCGGGATGCAGCGGACGCAGATTCGCGTACTGTCCAGCTACAGCATCCACACTAAGCATACAAAATTTTGTCAGCATACACTGTTAAAAATCTTCAGCTTTTGCTGCAGACACACTTCACCGCTTTTAGAGAAAACGGTTACTTTACTATATTATGCAGCATTTTCATTGGTCAAAATAGATATATTCTATAAAAGCGGTGGAGTGACAATGCAGCAAAAGCTGGAGATTTTTAACAGTGTATAAATAAAGCATCTCGCTTGTCATGTTTGCCGCCTTTTTTTGTGTATGTGTGATGAGAAACTATGCGATCCTGGGCCAAGTAGTATTTCCCAAACATTTGCCTCTTTATGTTTATCAGTATTTTGGTTTTTAATAGACCAGAGCAGGACTTTACAAATTTGATAAAAAGCGTTAGCCAGCAAAAGATTCTAGTCACCAGTAAAAAAATATTTACCCCAACCCCCTCCCACATAAAAAGCGCAAAAGTTTTTTTTTTTTTATGAATTCGTTGGTACAAAATAATAATAAACATAGTTTAGAATTATTAGTTACATAGTGTAGAATAATAGATAATTTAGAAAGATAATATAAACTAAGTTTTCTAATGAAACTTATATAGGATGAAACCTCAGTAACTGACACTTTAAGGATATTTTCTTGTTCAAATCACAATTACAAAATTTTAAATCTTTTTTATACTTATCTTTGTTTTTGAAAGTAAAGATACCTTAAAAAATTATTGTTGACAAAATTTTGAAAAATTATACTTTTTATTACTAAAAATTAATTTTAGTCATAAATATGATCAATATCTCCAGTAACTGACACTATCTCTTTTTTGAAAAACCAATAGTTGAAAAATAAGTTGCAACAGTTAAAACAAATAAGTTGCCACACTGCAAAAAATAATTGTTGATTTTACAGTATAATACTGGCAGCTGGGATGCCAGTTTTATACTGTAAAATCAACAATTATTTTTTACAGTGCACTATATGACAATACTTTGCAGAATGTTGCAAGAAAATGCTCATTTGAGTTAGAATTCTGCTGAAGTGTCAGCTACTGGTTAGGTGTCAATAACTGGGAGTGTCACCCTATCTCTGAAAAAAAAAAAAAAAAAAAAAGGGAAAAGAAAAGAAATACTGTAAAGCTGAATTAACTGGCATGTTTGGAAAATGCTGATTGCAATATGCTTCAAATATTATCCGGATAGTTGAGTGTTGCAAAATCTAGATCTGATGAGGTGGGCGTCGATGAAATAGCGAAGCAGGAAAACAATTTTTTGCCTATTTTCCTGTTGAAGTCTGTCAAATAATTCCGATTTTATTATTTTAAAATTTGCATTTGATAAACTTGTTTTTGCCAAATTAAAAATAGAAGTAAAAAAAAAAAATATTTTTTTTTTTTTTTTTTTTTTAGCTTTTTTTCTAAGTTTTTTTCTTAATAATTTGGGGAAGAGAAAAAATCCATTTGAACAATTTTTGTACAAAAAAAAAAAAAAAAAAAAAAGAAAGAAAGAAAGAAAGAAAAAAAAAAACCTGTCAAATTAAATAACTTGTTCGCCAGATAAAAAAAAACCTTGGTCGCCTGTGCCCTGGACCAGAGGATGTATATTGCAGACTTGCCAAGTCTCCGGCTTTTTGAACACCAGTATTATTTTAGAGATAATGTTGTTCTTTTAAATCGCAGAATGTTCCGCTTACTTAAAGCAACATTCTCTGTACTGGTGTCCAAAAAGCCGGAGACTTGGCAACTCTGATATTGATCTAACGTTCGAAATATTTTTAGCTTTTCTGAATAAAATAATGAAAACATATCAAATCTGCATCGTTTATTTCCGACGCTAGCGGACGTGGATCCTCGTCTGTTAGTACTGAAAATGCACATATCAACTATAGTGTTAACGACGTGGATCCGCTTCCAAATAGTAACATACGTCAAAATGAGTTAATGTGTCATCTATGTGATAGTAATAAAATTTTTTATATCCATGTAGACTTTTTCTGGCTTAAAAACCTGACTACCTCTATCCCTTGACTACAGTCAATGTGTTAAATGAAATCGAGTTTAAGCTTCAATGAAATATCTCTCTAGCGTATTCGTTGACAAATTTTGACGGTCAATGGTTTGACGTATAATTAAATCTTTTGCTTTTGTAATTCGTAAACAGTTGTAACCATAAAGATTATTTAGTGATTTATCCCGTGCGGCCAGTTAACGAAAAAATGCCTTAAAATTATGTTATAAAAATATTAAAATGTATTTTCATCGGAAACACATCTTTGTACATAATTTTTATAATTCTAACACATAAAAAAGTGAGTTAGAAACTGATTACAAAATTCCATCTTCACATACAAAAATCAAGGTGAGTTAAATAAAAGAGTGTAAATAGTTATTTCGCAATAGGATTTTTTATTTTTTAGGTGCGTTCGTAATTATATAAATACGTAGCACCTATAGTCGTCGTTTGGTCCGTCCGTCTGTCCGTCCGTCTGTCTGTCTGTCTGTCTGTCCGTCTGTCTGTCTGTCCGCATATATCAACGCAAAAACTACCCAACCAAATGGTTTGCAATTTAAGATATATTATCTTTGCAGAATTTTGTCGAGACATTTCAAATTTTATTAAAATCGAATCAAAACTTTAGGAGACATTAATAAAAATATTTATTAAGAAATTTGAATTTTTTTTTTTTAAATCGGTGCTTTTTTGTTATAGGAGCTTCCGAAGTTTAATCGTCAAGCGACCGAGATACTTATTTTATGACAGAAATTAATCTGCAGACGATATAATTCATTTCACAGAATTAAAAATCATCAAGATCTGAATATTTATATAACTAGCTGATACATATATATCTGAATATTTATATAACTAGTTAAGATATTTGTATGAACAGTGTCATAAAATATATACTTAACTAGCTGTTTAACCCGTTCTACGCACGGGATATCATGAATTTAATTCTAAAACGTGCGTACGAACGCACCTCGTTTGTAACGTTTGACGTACAATTTCCAACTTGTTTTAATTTAAATTTTATTTATTTATTACTTACCCATCATACGTAGTATAGGGTAAGTCTTGTAATCGTTTTGAAAATCGAATTTTTTTTTTTTTTTTTTTGACGGATTTACACGTTTCAGACACTGGAGATTCCAAAAAACATATTTTTAGAAAAATTTTTTTGCCGTCCGTCTGTGTGTGTGTCTGTGTGTCTGTAAACGCTCTATCTCTCGAAAAAATTGAGATAGAGACTTGCAATTTGGTATGTACTTAGTATGTAATAATGGGAAGAAGCCTATTTCATTTCAATAACCTCGATTAACCGGAACTATTTTTTTCGGACTCTCGAAATATTCGTTCTGATAAAAGGTACATAAAAATTTTCGAAATTGGTTATTTTAAGAAATGAATATAAAAGACAATAAAAAAACATAAATTTTGCATAAAGCATGAAGTCGATCGGATAATGAGTTGCCGAGATATTTGGAATCCTATTTTCCACACTCTTCGATTTTTCATGACCCTGTATTTCATCCAAATTTCACTTCAAAGATATATTTTAATTGGAAATTTGACGCTTAATCAGATGCAATAAACCGCTTGTTAATAGGCTTATTATTTTTGGAGTTATAAGGATGTTTCTTTCAAGCAATTCAGTAATCGAGCCTTTAAAGTTTGTGACGTCATCAAGCCACGATTTTATTTGAATTGCAATGCATTTTATAAGTAGTTTACACATGTTTATTTTAATATTTTACATTATGCGTATCCATGATGGGTAGGTATTACGGTGGCCCCCAACGACTAGTTCATTTTTTTAATAAAGATACAGATATATTCAAATATCAACTATATTAGAGACGTTTTGTATAAATGAGCTTTTTCATTATATCACAAAACTAAACAAAATAATGTATTTAAGTATACTCCAGATAAGGAAAAGTAAAAATGAATATCTTGCACGTTGACATTATTTTGTCGTGTCAAAATATAAAACTGCGTGTTTTTAAACAATCTTATCACCCAACATTTTAGATAAGATGTCACTCAAACATGAATATTAAACACTGTAGAAACATCTAAATTAGATAACTCGCCGAAACGAGTATTTTATTTTACTTTATTTTATTTTTAGTAACTCAATAACACAAGGTCATGATCGCGTTATCTTGCAGCTCATATGCGCGTAAAACAAACATCAATTTTTATACTGAAAGAAACACCGTAGAATCCAGTACCGTATGTTTATTTGTGTGTCCGTGTAATATAAATCTAAATGTTACGCGTTATTAATGTTATTACTAAACTGTGCATATGAAACGATATTTCATAAGTGGGATTTCTCAGTCCCTAGTACATCTCTCGGCATTTCTTTGCAATATAAATTCTCATTTAATGTTAAAATGTTTCTCTGTGATTGTTCTACAATATTATGTTACTTCCGATGAATCTCGTTTCCTGCTCCTTCATGCAGATGGCAAGATCAGAATATGGCGCAAATAGTACAAATTCATAGACCCTTCTTGCAAAGTGACTACTCTTCAGGCTGACGGCAGTACAATTATGATGTGGAGAATGTTTTCCTGGAGTACACTGGGTCCCTTGATATCTGTGGACACAACTCGGAACAGCATAGCTTACCTTAAAGTCGTTGTCGATCACATGCACTCGTTTATGGTTATAATGTTCCTTTATGGAGATGGTCACATTCAGCATAACAATGCCCCTTGCCACCATGCTCGATCGGTCTTAAATTGGTTTAAGAGCCTACATCAGTCACGCGAAAAAACGCACGAGCTAATGTTAAGTCTATGGGAATGGGAAGGTTCTTGCGCGATTTCTCACTCGCATTTTAATATTTTTAAATGATGTTTTTGGCATAGGATAGCTGAGGTCGATCTCTAACGTTGTTAGTTTTTACTTTTTCGATTTTGGTTCAAGGTTTTTTTTTATATAAGGGTACTTTCACTTTCAGAACCGGTTCCAACCGGTTCCAAAATTGATAATGTCCGCTTATAAAAAAACTGTAACCAAAATCCAAAAAGTAAAAACTAACAACGTTAGAGATCGACCTCAGCTATCCTATGCCCAAAACATCATTTAAAAATATTATAATGCGAGCGAGAAATTGCGCAAGAACCTTCCCATAGACTTAACATTTGAGCGTTTATTCGCGTGACTAGTGTAGGCTCTTAACCCCTTAACTGTGGGAGGTATTTTGACGCCATAAACTAAAAATAGGCACAATACACCACTTTTTCCGTACTAATATATTTGCTTTGTGTAATCGAAAATGGTCTTCCGATCAGTAAAGCGAAGGTTGCGTTAAATAATTACTGGTGTGCAAAAGCTTTTAGTAACAAAACAAGCAAACTGTACTTGCCCGAACTGAGTTCGGGCTACACAGTTAAGGGGTTAAGGAACATCAATCAGAGTTTAACCTGCTTCCATGGCCAGCTCAGTCCCAATGACTTCAATCCTATTGATCATTTGTGGGACGAAGTCGAAAGAGCACTTCAGTACTTGAAAACTCCACCACCCACACTGCAAAAAATAATTGTTGATTTTGCAGTATAAAACTGGCACCCAGCTGCCAGTATTATACCGTAAAATTAACAGTATTAAACAGTAAAATAAGCAGTAATACGCTGCCGTGCAAGCAGTAATACGCTACCGCGCATATGCGCGGTAGCGTATTACTGCTTATTTTACTGTTTAATACTGTTAATTTTACGGTATAATACTGGCAGCTGGGTGCCAGTTTTATACTGCAAAATCAACAATTATTTTTTGCAGTGCAATCTGACTCACAACTGGTATTATGTCAGCATGGGCCAACATTCCTCAGCAACAGTACCAGCAACTTGCTGAGTCCATGAAAGAAGAGTATCGGCTGTGATCAGAGCTAATTGTGGATCAACTTGTTATTAGAGGGTGTCTCTATTTTTTTGGCCACTCAGTGCATACGACATTCCAAAAGTTTTCTTTTTTAAGTAAAGTGACAAAATTGTAAAATATATCACCACTGTCAATAGGACAGTAGTGACCTTTTTTTTGTGTGTGTGTTTTGTCTGATAAAACCTTCCACATCATATTTATTTTTCAATAAATTTTGTGCCCATCTACTTATTATTATTCTGCAATATATCAGTGGTTATTAAAAATTCAAATTGAGCATAATACGATACTTTTAAAAATCAGATATCTGTGCAGCCAAAAATCACACTTATGAAAATGGCCTATATTTTATTTGCTAAATCAAACTTTCGTTATGTTGGCATTTATTAGAAATATAGATTCTACTTTAATTATTTTTAAATCTTTTTTGAAGTAAGAGCCATTTAAGGGGACAGGGGACGTTGAATTAAAATTTTCCATTTTACAGTCTACAGCTTCATAAATCATGGATAGGCATAAACTCAATATATTTTTTTTTACTCATATAACATGTTTTTAACGCTAAGATGCACTGTGAAAAAAGGACGAATGTTTCTTAATCTATAGGAAAATACAATATAACCCCAAACGAGAATGCACGATAACCTCTTCCAATTTACCCACGATTACGAAAAGCGTTCTTTAGTTTTAGACACCTCAGAAACTAATGTATTTTCAAGATTTAAAGAAGCACTTATAAAAACAAAGTTTATTTTGCTGCCACTGATTCACGGAAAATTTTCCGAGTTTATAGTGTATTAATAAGTTTTCTCAACTCGGAATATGGGTTTTTCGTATATGCTATTATCCATTCTCAAGTAAACGTTTTCATGTTCAACAAACGTGCTTTACAGACAAACATAATAAATTAACAGAATTAAAAATAACATTAAAATTAACATTATTTTGTTACTTTTGCATGCATAAATTCAGTTAGGCAGTTGAATGTTTATTTCAAAACCGATAGCATCGTAAACACCGATATTCCGGTTTGAGAAAAGTGAGAAATACACTATAAAAAACTACTCGGAAACGTTTCTAAAAATCAGTGGCAGAAAAGTTTCTTTTTATAAACGCATCTTTAAACATAAAAAAAAAATATATACTGGTTTCCGAGGTTTCTAAAGATAAATAACACTTTTCGAAATTGTGTGTAACTTGGAAGAAGTTATTGTATATTTTTGTACTTGGTTATATTATATTTTCATAAATAAATAAATACACTGAAAAAAAATGTTGATTTTCAGTATAATACTGGCACCCCAGCTGCTAGTATTACACCGTAAAATTAACAGCAATAAACAGTAAAATAAGCAGTAATACACTACCACGCATGCGCGACAGTGTATTACTGCTTATTTTATTGTTTATTACTGTTAATTTTACGATATAATACTGGCAGCTGGGGTGCTATAGTATTATACTTAAAATCAACAATTTTTTTTGCAGTGTATACATTTGACTTTTTTTTACAGTGTGTACTTTTAGCGGTGAAAAAGCCTTTTTAAAAGAAAATATGCAAAGAAACACTCTATTTTAAAATGTTTTTTGGACATTCCTTTTCATCTAATCCTTTAAAAAAAATTACGAGTGTTAGTGACCTTATTAGTCACAAAGCTGTGAATTTATTTAAAAAAACAAGAAACTTTTTTTGAATTCAATCGCATGACATGCGCAATGAACATTTTAAAGTAGACTGTTTTATTTTGCACCTTTTTCTATAAAAGGTGCCTTATAAAATTTTCAACCTTAAATTTGTATTTTAGCTTTGAAAATATGTTATATGCATATAAAGTTATTGAGTTTATGGCAGTACACGACTCATAAAGCAGTAAAATGCAACATTTTAATTTCAATTTCTTTCTTATGAAAAAAGGCTTTCCATCCCTAAAATTATATTTTGTCAATCAAAGCATGCTATATGCATAACAAGTTATTGAGTTTATACCAATGCTTGATTTACGAAGCAGTAAAATGTAAAATTTTAATTTAAATTTCTTTTCTATGAAAAAAGGGCTTATCCACCCCTAAAATTATATTTTAACATTCAAAACATGCTATAGGCATAAAAAGGTTATTGAGTTTATGCCAATACTTCATTTACTGCTGTAAAATATAAAATTTTAATTTCAGTTTCTTTTCTGTAAAAAGGGGCTTACCATCCCTAAAATCTAAATTTATAATTTATCATTCAAAATATTCTATATGCATTTAAAAAAAATATTACGTTTATGACAATACACGATTTAAGAAGCTGTTATAGTAGAATGCAAAATTAAAACTTTTCCTCCGAATTTATTTTATCTGGCCGCGGAAGTGGGCACATTATTAAATATATATAAAATTACATATACAGATGTATATGTTTTGTAAAATGTGCATTTTAAAGACCATGTGATTTTTTAAAAATCTGATACAATAAAAATAAACATAAGGCTATATTTTCCCCTTCAGTTAATAAATCGCATTACTAGAGTATAATACCTCAAGTTATCCACCACACGGTTAATATTAAATTGTTAAAATTAATATTATGTACTAATAAATAATTAACTAATAATTAAAATTAATATTATGTACTAATAATTAATATGTAATAGTAGACGTTATAATATATAGACTTATGACTGCGAAACGTGAGTGCGGCACTCAAGATCACTACGCTACCAAATTTTGTTACTACTGCCTTCAGGCGGTTCACATTTTTTTTTTTTTCCTGCTCAAGAACGCGAAACTTTCTGACACATTTTCCAACTCATTTTTTCAATGTAAAAGCATAATACTTTCAGGCATGATTATTCAAGTGATTTGTCGTCAACAATTTTTTCATTTTTGGATAAACGAATCACATTTGAGTTATAAGCGATTGTTGTTTTATAATGGTTATTTTTTCGCCTCTACCGCGCTGTCGCGAACGGATATTCGCTTCAAACGCCAATAAAGATCTTCTGCTTTTACCAAGAAAAGTGAAAAAAAAAAAGTTCGATTACATTGTTTCGGAATAAGAACACCTACTAATTTCACACGTTTGAGAACAAAATTGAAATAAAAAATGTGTCAGAAAGTCGCCAGTTACGATTTAATAAAGAGTGGGACTCTTTTCAATTAATTATTAGATTACAAAGCAGAGACAGAGCTGGAATGTGAAATAAATTATTCAATGGTCACTCATGCAATTCTCTTGAAAAACAGAGGAAATGTAATCAATTAATTATCTATGAAAAACAGATGAATGCAGCTTGCGACCTTGACTAAACAGATGGCAGTAGTCACTATCCTCTAATACACAATGGGTGGGCGACTGTCATAAATTGATTTTGAAGCTTGCGATTGATTAGTTTTTTTTTTTTTTTCTTAGCTGTTTCATGTTTTGAATGTTGTAATAATTGCTAACAATTTGTTATTAAATGCATCGAAAGAATAGCTTAACTGACCTTCAGAACGTACAGGTAAACAAAACTTAGATGCGTTAATAAATAAACAGGATTTTCGTAATTGCTTAACTTTTAAGACGATTAAACTATCAGCAGCAGATTAATCTGTTGCAAGGAAATAATCTTGTTCTTACGCTTTTTTATTTAACTTAACTTGGTGAATGTATGTAATGATTAAACGTTGTAAACGATTGTTCACTCTCTTCCTTGTATGCTACACTGCAAAAAATAATTGTTGATTTTACAGTATAAAACTGGCACCACAGCTGCCAGTATTATACCGTAAAATTAACAGTATTAAACAGTAAAATAAGCAGTAATACGCTGCCGCGCAAGCAGTAATACGCTACCGCGCATGCGCGGTAGCGTATTACTGCTTGTACGGCAGCGTATTACTGCTTATTTTACTGTTTAAAACTGTTAATTTTACGGTATAATACTGGCAGCTGTGGTGCCAGTTTTATACTGTAAAATCAACAATTATTTTTTGCAGTGTAGAATTGTAAAAACTGTGTACACGGGTGTGTCTCTGATTACATTTTAACAGTTTTAGAAGTTAATTATAAATTAATTTTAATGCATTTTTCCGTCAGTCGAGCATAGGTGATATTTGCTAAATATTCGTTAGGGTTACAACTGTAGACGAGTTACAACAAAAATGGAATTAATTATATGCGTCAAATTAGGCTGGCTAAAATACGTCAACTGGCTATGAAACTGCAACAATCTAATATTTTAAACACTAAAAATATGAAAATAAAATCTAAATATAAAATAAAGTGTAATATAAAAAAATGCTTTATCAATTAATAGTTTAATGATAATTAAATTATGATTATTTTATGATATTTAATGATGATATTTAATTATGATAATTTATGATAATTAAATTATGAATAGGAAAACAATTTATAAATCCTGAATAGATTGTTTATATTATTCTTTTTTTTCTTTTCTTTTCTTATTGTCATATCTTAAACTGAGCAAATATTATTATAAATTTTAAAATAAATTCACTAGTTTCCAATTTTTACCAAGCGCTAAATCAGTTTTCCATAATCAGGGCCCATGCCAAATTAACGATTGTAAGAGAAATGTTTTGGAACAACGTGAATTGAAGTCATGGAATTAGGCATGATTTTTAAGATAAAAATTAAATGCTTAAAAGAAAAAAAAAAACTATTTTAACTTTCATACTTATTTTTTTCTTCTCTCCCGTTCTTTTCCTTGTTTATAATATTTTTATCAATATGCATCAATACATTTATACAAGGCTTCAACTGACGACTATTTTCTTATTATTTTTCCTGCCACTCTTTCTGCACAATAATAATTGACCTCGAACATAAGAAGAAATCTGCGACGAAGATGATTGTTTTGAAATAGTGGTAGAGAAAATAAGAAAAAATTTATCCCCAGTGGCAACCATGTTTATAGTAATCACTTCTTATAGCATCGATTTCTAATTTGATAATAATTATCAATGATCTAATTTGATTTTGAAATGGGAAGTAAAATTAATTCTAATGTTAAAATGTTTTAAAATTTACTTACAGTATTTACTTTTTAACTTTCATTTAAACTAATTTAAAAAAATAAAAAAATAAAATAAAATGCAATGCTGTATTTACGGTCTATCACCTGACTTAAAGACATTGCTTTTTAAATGTTTTAAATATTTCAATTTAAATACTGTGAATGATTTTTGTGGAATTTGGTTTACTGCTTTAAATTTAATTTAAAAGATTAGTTAATTTCTTAAACAAGTTTGTTTATCTAATGCCGCATTTAATGTATTACTATTATTTTCTACTTAGACGACAGTGCTTCATTAAACTGGCATTTTAAATATTTCTAAACACTTTTAATATTATACATATATATATATAATTATTCAGAAGCCCTTAAAAATATTCTTATTTACATAATGTTCTATTCATCATTCTTTAACTTAAAAACAGCATTTTGTAAACTCAAACGCAAACACATTCTGAATATACTTTTTAATGATTTGTTTAGTATTAATTTTCGAATCAAAACATAATCAAAGTCACTTTTAAAAATGAACTTATTTATTTCAATTTTGGGTTTTGCGATTGTTGTTGAAGGGGGTATTTTGCGAAATCAGATCTAAAATATCTATTCAACATTCCTTTAAAAAATATTTATTTCTTTTTTTTCCTTATTATTATTATTTTTTTTAGACTAAAAATATTGGGTAATATTGAAAGGAATTCTGTTTGTACATTATCAATGATTTTGAAGGATTTTAAATACAAATAGAGCATCTTGAAATATAGTTGCAACCAGGGCTTGACAAATGCGGTCACCAGGTCGCCGCTGGCGACCATCTTATAAAAACAAAAACAAAAACTTCCAAATTAAAATCAGGTTTTTCATTTTGTTTTGTACAAAAATTTACCTAAGAAATAAGTACAAACAGTACTTTTTCGCCCCCTCCCCCACAAACATTGAGAAATAAACTTAGAAACTACATTCAAACAAAAAATGTTTTTAACTTTTTAGCAAAATTAAGTTTATCAAATGCAAATTTAAAAATAAATAAAAATCAGAATTATTTCTCTGACTTCGACAGGGAAATAGGCAAAAAAATTGTTTTCCTGCTTCACTATTTCATCGATTGCATCCGTATGGGATAAAGATTTTGTAGCAGTCAACTATCCAGACATTTGACGCATTCGGCAATCAGCATTTTCCGAATATACCGGTTAATTCAGAATTTACAGTATATATATATATATTTTTTTTTTTTTTTTTTTTTTTTTTTTTTTCAGAGATACATAATTTTGATAAGTTTCATTAGAAACTATGTAACTAATAATTCTAAACTTTGCTTGTTGTTATTTTTTCTCAATTAATTCATGAAAAAACTTTTGTGCTTTTTGAAAACAATGACAAGAGACAAGGGAGGGGTGGGGGTTTTGACTGGCGACTAGAATTTTTTGATGTTTGACTGGCGACTAGAATTTTTTGCTGGCCACCAGCTTTTATAAAAATTTTAAAGCCCTGGTTGCAACATACATTACTTTTTTTTTCAAAAAGATTTTTTCTTCCACAAAATACACTTTAAAATATTTTCTGTACACATATAAAGATGCTAATTTATGTCTTGGCTAATGTTGCCAGGTCCACTGGTCGCAAATAGCGGGGAAGGGATTAAAAAAACTTAGCTGCGCCGAGCAGCGCCCGTCAGGCACGTCAACCGCCACACCCAAGTCCTGGTGCACTTATAACGCACTCGACCAGGGGAGTCCTCCTGTAAGCGCTGCGGTCGGTGGGAGCACCACCACCTGCGCATCACTCCCATTAGACCCGAGTGAATGACGACATAGGCCTTTGTGCTTGTGGTGATTCTCAGCCCTCTTGAGAAACCACCACGTTACACTTGGGGACGAGCCGTAGTTCCCCAATAGCTTCGGGGCTGAGCACCCAAGAGGGAGCCAGGTCCTAAGTCTTAAGTTTGGTTTTCCCGACCCGCACTTGTTCTACCAGAACTCGAGGGACGTGAAAAAAAGGCGGGACACTGGTACTTAAATCAGGAATTAAAATTATAAACAGTTTGCGTATATTAAATTTATGAGAACTAACCAAACAATTCCTAAGGACACACGGTGATCTTAATTCGAGTTAAAGATTAATTAATAATACTTGTGGGACAACCAGAGTTCACAATCAAGCTTAAACAATATTAAATTTAGGAACTTGCCACTCTAATAATATGAAAATCACAATTTTACTTTTTTATAATTTACAATCTTTTAAGAAATTTTCTGGAATGATTTTATATTCTTATTGATTATTCTACGTTATTACACTTTGTACTGCGCAGTATGATACGAAATGAAGATGGAAAATAAATAAAATAAATAAATAAATAGTGGTAGCATATGAAATTAATAAAACAAACGTATATTATAAATAATCGATATTTTTGGTGTCCATCGCAGTGGTTTTGCATGTTCAGGTCATGGAAACAATGAAAATCGGGATTTCTCTCGTTACAAAACAATTAAAAGGAAAATTTGAATGTGACCACACATTATCCACTGAAAATATAATATATATAACTGTTTTCTAAATCAAGAAATAAACTCGATTAAATCAATATTTGTGGGAATTTTCTCATTGAAAAACATATGAAATTTCCCATGTAATACGAAAGATAATAGTAATGCAGAAGCATAGGAAAGTGGAGGGTTCAAGGAGTGCAAGCCCTCCTTATTCAAATAAAGATAATTTTTTTCAGTCACACGAATTGCTCCAACTTTCATTTTCACTTCATTATTTTGAAATTTTCAACAAGCATTTTCATTTCTTTCATGTCAGTTTTAAAGCAAATAAGGTATAAAGTTGTTTCAGAAGATTTAACTCTTATGAATTGTATCTGGATATGCAATTACATGCACTGATCCTCCAAGACGCTTAATTTTTCTGTGATTTTTTTTTTTTTTTTTGTTACATATAAGGGGGCAGAAGAGGGAGAAAGAAGGTCTGTCCTCTAGAGATGAGAAGGACTCAGCTCAAGCCCGTTAACCCAAGTCCAGGCACTGACCCGAAACGGGCTAGGTCTCAAAATGGAATTTTCATTTATTCACAAATTGAAAAAAGGGCAAAACAAAAAACTTGCTATTTGAGAAATAAGAATGTAGTCCAAGTTTCTTAGAGTGTTTTACAATTTTTTAAAAATCAGTTTGAAAAAGAATTGAATTGTTATTGATGAGATATAAGGAGAAATGTTCTAATCTGATTTTGATGCCTTTGCACGGTCAGTGCTAGAAACGTAAAGAAGCTATGGGATATACCTTGTCTATCCTTGCTTTCTGTTTGAAGTACTTTATCAGAATTACTGGAAAACAGAACTCATGTATTTCTGTTATAGTTGTAAAATTATATTTTAAAAGAATAATAATTGTGACTTTTGAAGATTTCTTGCTTTGGTTGGGTATAAATAATAATTTTAACAGATTATTAGGGACATGCAAATCACGAAACGTTGTCGTGAGGGAATATTTTAGGATTAATACTTATTTCTATATAAGAAAAGATTTTTAAAAGAGAAAATTAATCGTAAAACAAATTATTAACATTAATTTAAATTATTAACAAATTTCTACTGCGTACTTCCGATGTTGGTCTCAAGCTCCCATAAAATAGCCCGAACTCATCTTTACTGCCTTTGTCAATCTCCTGTTGTCTTATAACTTGATAATCGTAACTGCTTACAAATTGTTAGCATATTTAAATCTTCTGTCTATAACAATTTTGGAAAATGACCATCAATAACACACTAATGGTTCCCCCACTCATAAATTTTGAATTGTTACATCACTGTAACTAGTAAATCTGCAGATCAGGAGCCTCAACGTCAGCTCTAAAAGTCATTGTTTTTAAATCTCACTTTTCATATTATTTATCATTTTACAATTCGCATTTTTTTTTTTTTTATATTACATACATATTTATAGACATATAAAATACTTCGAAGGTTTCAAAAATTAGAAACGTTAAATTAAACATGGTTTATGCAATATTCTGAAATTCTTATAAACTCCTTATTCATTGATTTTTTAGATAAAAAAAGTTGTATCAAAATAAGTTCTCATTTATATTAATAAAATACTAAAAACTCCCGAAAGTAATTTATTTTGCTAATAAAATATTGCAGGAAAAAAGTGCGAGTTACTTGGGTTTTATTATTTTGATATTTTTTGAAATAGGGTTGATAAGCAACTAATTTATTAAAGAGCAAAATAAAAAGAAATTCATTTTAAAATTTGTAAAAAATATGAAAATAAATTGATTTATATTTCCCGAACAGATGCAAAAAATGTTCCAATAATTTAAACAATTCATTTCTAAATTCTAATAAATGTTTCGACAATTTTTCAAAACTATTAGATATATTTAAAACCTCCATACTGAAAATTTATTATCAGTAATTTTACGTTTAAATCCATTATTCAAATATCGATTTTCATTTCAGTTAAAAATGAAATTTTTAAAAATCGTCTGCATTCCCATAGGAAAGCATTTTGACTTAAAACGAAATGTTCTGTATTTTTCGAACGAATGAACCAAATGTAACTAAAAACGATACAGCTACTCACGGGTACCTCACCAACATACCTATCAAAAAATCAACCTGATCGGATCATTTTTGCGGCAGTTATCGCGGAACAGACAGACAGACAAATAGACAAACAGACGGAAACCAAAAACTTTTCGCGTCTCCACAGTGAGCCTTCACTGACGTTTCGGCAATAATCCATTTCAACACGGTTTCTGTACCTCACAATATATGATGAAAAGAAAGAAATACAAATGCAACACACTATTATGTTCTCACTCAATAACGACTGTCATATTCTAAGAAAAATGGCTTAAAACTTAAATTTCGAGGCCTTGCTTATCTCATACACAACCTCGTCTATTATAGAAATCACAAACATTTGTTACATTTCCTCAGTAACAATTCTTTTATGACATAACAAAATCCACATTTTGTTTATGCACCAACGTCACTCCTTTCTCTTTCAAACAAAAAGAAAAAAAGCCTCAGAACTTCACGTTTTCAGAAATAATCCTTCTTAATCCCCTTGGAAACTTTCTCTGTTATGCTTCCTTGAGTTATACTAAGCAAATTATGCTAAGAAAATTACGCTTCCTTCTTTTATCGTGTAAGCACTTGACCTTAAACTATGCAAGAGAAATGTTTGCTCCTAAGGCTGTATATGGTCATAGTATAGAATAAAAATTTTATAATATGTAACATTATAAACAAACAAACAAAGAAAAAAAAGTAAGATATTATTATTATTTAAATGTGTTATCGGCTAAAATAAGCTTTCGTCCAAATAGAATGACAACCGATCTTATACAGTTTGTATTCTAGTGAACTTTTCTTGAACAATATTATACGCATACAACTAGGGTGTCAATGATTTTAATTAGGTGATTTAAATCAACTGATTTCTTTAAAAAGTCATTTATTAAATTCAATTTTTCTAAACATTTAAAATGAAATTTTAAAAAAGTATTAAAATCTAACATCAACATAATTTGGAAAGTTTCTATATGTATTTTGCCTTATGAGTAAATAAAATAAAAGCTTTAAATAATTGTTTCTAAGCTTCCTTAGGCTTGTAAAAAATTAAGTTCAGTAAGTGTGTAAAAAGCAACTTCTTATCTGACTTAAAAAGCATTTCATTTAAAAGTTATATTTAAATCTAACATAATTTGCCATGCCATAATCTCCTTTAAGTAATCAAATTATTCAGTCTTTTATAAGCATAGCACGTATAATAAATTTCGGCAGGTATAAGAATAAATATCTAGTATCTTATTTCCTCATTTACTTTTGCAATAACAAATTTATAGCAAATTGGAGCTAAAGAAGAATGAAAGAATAACACCTGTTCTACAGTTTTTGTAGAAGTAAGAGAAAAATAACTAATTAGTATAAAAATGTTAAGCACACAGCAAGAGCTTCTTCAATAGAGATTAAATATATATATATTTATCATTATTGTACTTCATATAGAAAAAAAAATCGTATCTCTATCATATTAATACCATGCGTCAAAATTAGTTCTTTTTGTAAAAGCTACAAAGTAACATTCCCTTTTATCCTATGAGTTACATTCAATCAAACATTATCTATGCTCTAACAAGTACAGAAAAAAAGACAATATGTAATATAATAAAGGTGAAAAATGTGTACGATAATTATTTAAATGTTTTTTAGTTGACCCACCCGGCGTTGCCCGGTCCCGTGATAAAACCTTAAATGAACCCCAAACTGATAATTAGTGATAAAAGTGCTCGTAAGAAAACATAAAAAAAAAAAAGCTTTCGTTGTCCAAACCCTTTGAAATTTTTAATGCTTATAAATATAAAGGTTTTATAGCCCGTGTAAAAATTACGTCAGAAATATTGTTATATGGTTGTAAAATAAATATATTTTCTTCCCCAGAAAAAAGCACTATTTCAAATTCTATAGAAAGGGAGAACACCCCCCCCCCCTCCCATTTTTCTATCAAGACTTTAAAAAAAAGTGAAAGTGAATCCCCTAATTTCTCTTTTGTTCACCCCTCTCTCAAACAAAGCAGGTGGAAGAATGGATGCTCCCTCCAGGAAAAGGGACTAAAAATAGAATGAAGAAGAATTTAGAAGGAGTATTTCCTAAGGGTATGTTGTGGGTTTTGGGGTTCTTTCTAAAACACAACTTACTTAAACTTAAAAAGCTCATTTATTACTCAATCTTCACTTGACAATTAAATATTTAAAAAAAAATAAGTATACCCTGATTAGCTCCACTGAAATCTGTTGCCATGGAAAAGGAAGCAAATTATACTAAACTAATCAAAATATCAAAACTTAAGAATCCGAATAGGTTAATACAACAATGATAATTTTGAACTCATCATTTTAAGACAATATTAAATGTAGTAAGGGGCAACAGATTTCTAAATCAAGTAGCATACTGAATTGCATAAAGAACACCCAACTCCACTCCAACCCGATCAAGCTCAAATCTCCATACACATTAAATTAACAAAAGTGTAATCATCATATAATTTGGAAAAATGCAGACAACCTGAAATTCCTCCAATATGAGGACCAAAAGGAGAAAGAGTTAAATCCGTTAATAGAATAGGGATATGATGATGTACTAAAATTTTAGAACAACAATGGAGATTCTGAACAAGATCAGATCGGTTAGCCAAGAATCGTATAGTGGTATAAAATAACTGAAAACCCCATTTTTTTTTTGTTAAAAAACAACCATTTTGTTGTTTGTTTTGAATAATACTACAAAGAAAGGATAATTAAAAATTAAATTAATCAATTATAAAATTAGACTTAATTTTACTTTAGCAACAATTATCAGTATATTCAATACTGAGATAGGAACAATAATTACATCTAATAACCTTACGTAAACCCCAATTAATGTTCATTTAAACTATTGCTATGAATTTTAGATTTAAGAAATTTAAAAGTATTAATTTAGCAAGATTATAGCTTTCATATTTTTAATCACACTTACTGAGAGGTTAATTCCTTCTTATAGGTTTGTTGTAATTATAAAAATATTAATTATTTAAAAATTATATATAAAGAAAAACATACCATATTTGAGAATAAACAAAAACTTTCTTTATTTGAATAATTAAAAATTATAAAAGTAAGGTAGTTCTCAAACCAAATATAATAATAACACAATAACAAAGTTGATCAAAAAAAAAAAATACTGAAATTACTTATTATAACACTTTACATTAAGCAGCAAAGCCCCTAAAATTACCACAATACCATGATTTAAAGATGGATCAACTTTTCAAAATTTAGTTATTGATTAATTTTCAATTAAATATCATAAATCTTAAACTATTAACAAACCAACAATTCAAATGTCGTTCAATCATAAACAAAAAGGTTACATGTTAATCATCTTAAAATACCAATAATTATATTTTTTTGTTTCTCCAGGTATTTATAAATATTACAACAGTAGACAACATGTAATAAAGAAGAAATATGGGTTACTTACAATATACTTTGATATTTACTACCGTCAATGTGGGCACACTTCTTTGCATATATGTTAGTTTGCCATAATCTCCCTTTTTTTTTATCAACCTATTCTTTTCAGCTGCCTCTACGAGTCAACACCCTTACTCCATACATCACTTGGAGATTTTGATTTATTCCCGATTCAAAACGTCGTCACATCACCGATACCTTGTAAAACGGGCAAGTCTACTCAGCTAGTCACGCCAACCTTCTTAGTCTAGGATTAATAATGCCCCATCTCCAGAAATGATGCTCGTCTAATCATTAATTCATTTTTCGTCAAGGCATCAATAACAACCGCCGCTTAAGAAGTCAACACAAGACAACACTTTTTCTAGGAACGCCGCTACTACATGATGGGTCAAACATATTTTCTTTTCATTCGCCCTCTATCAGATACAGATCCTTACTTCGAAAATGCCCTTATAGCCTCTTTTCATCATAACATCATGATTTACGATAATTAATGTAGGGCCATCAATGCCCCACTCTCAAAAAAAAATCTTCCAGAAACCTGTCCGCCTTCAACAACTTCGCGATCCAGCCCACAGGCCAGTCTTCGAGCCCCGTAATAAGTCGAATCCTTACGAGCCAAACGAGAGGTATATCGGCCAAGCAACAAGTGTCGTAAACATTCATTCTCCCGCGCTGCTTGAAAAACGGGACCGATCCACTCTGCCAGGGGTACGGGAATGGAAACAAAAGGGAAAATGGACTCTCCTTGAAGGCACCAGCCTGTCGTTCCACCCTGCCAGCCGCTTCATGGGGGAAGGCAGCCATGTTTCACCCCCATGGCGTGTGCTGAAGGGGGTCCTGTGAGCCTCTGTTGACCTGGGCGCCAGCTATCCGCCTGATAGCAGAGCCCACTGAAGCCTGTCGTAAGCTTACAAAGCCTAATTGCGTATATAGTACACTCATAAGATAACGTAATTCCTATACAGGGCGGACGGTCTTTCTTTTAACCAAAACTAGACTAGGTGACTACAACACATGATTCAAGGGTATGGGAGAAAACGTACACGACTGATAGCAGAGCCCACTGAAGCCTGTCGTAAGCTTACAAAGCCTAATTGCGTATATAGTACACTCATAAGATAACGTAATTCCTATACAGGGCGGACGGTCTTTCTTTTAACCAAAACTAGACTAGGTGACTACAACACATGATTCAAGGGTATGGGAGAAAACGTACACGACTGCCCAATACACTATGTGTGGTCTTTTACTGAGAAACCTCCCTCCCTGCTATGTATCTTTCGTATTTGAAAACAGGAAGCTATGCTAGACTAAAAACGTTGAATTTACTTTGCAAAAAGAAAGAAGAAAAAATAAAAACTGATTTTATTATTATTATTACAATTACTTTTATTTATTTAAATTTTTATTAGAAACAGAAAAAGAAGAGTGCTTTTAAATAAATGTAGAGAAAGTGATTTAAATAATTAATGTAGATTAAAAAAAAAATTGGTTGAAACCAACCGTAACAAGATTGCTCCCCCCGGCTAATTAAAAAAAAATTTTTTGAGAAAACAAATTTTTTTTTTTTTTTGAAAGGTAACTGGGTACCACATGGCATGCTGGGACCTCAACACTGAAAAAACTGACCCACAAACACAGATCATACATCGATCCGGGACGGGATCCAGAGAGTTCACCGCTGAAATACCACCCTGACAATATATTCCGGATATATACAACCAGAGCTCGCACATCCGTAGAAACCATTACCTAAAATATTACCTGAAACATGACCATAAAAGAGTACTACCAGAGGAGGGACCACAAGGCTGATTTTACCACTAAAATGACCAAGATATTTTCTGCACCTGTAAAAGAACACATGTTCCACCTGATTGTGAAACCTCACTTCCCTACTACTGTCATTCCTACGCATAACTGCATCCTTCCTGAGACTTCTGGCAACAGAACTGTAAATAATACATAAATTGAATTTTGAAAAAAAAAAATTAGCCGAAAAAGAAGAGAAGTGCCCACTGATTAATTGTCACTATACTGCTTATATACATAACTTCAATAATTGGCATCACAGTATCTTACAACACTATTTATTAATGTAAATAAGTACTAGTAATATCATAGTTACAACACTGTAAATGTCAATGAAATTTGTAAAACACATATTAATTCTATTATACAAAAATACACAAGAGCAACTGGTGACACACAAAAAAAAATATATACATATACATCTGTAAGACACATATTATGGTATCACAGACCATGGTAGGGAGTTACGCACACATTTATAACATTTTTCTACAAGAAGCCATGTTGTTTTTGAGAAAAGTCCAATGATTCGGTTCACTGTGTAGATTTTACAAATGCACTTACAAGTAATGTGCATGGGAAAGAGTATCTCTGCCTCTGTGCTACTTATAGCACAAGCAGTTTCGGGCCCCTTGGGCACTACAGGGAAAACATTCCACCAAAACTTAAAAAGAAGGGTGGTGACGTATGTCACCAGGAAGGAAAACACACATTCCACAAAAATAGGAAGTAGAATAAAGAAAATAGTTAATTTTAGCACTTTTAGCCACACACAACAACATATAGGCATGTACATGAGACAGTATGTACAAGAAAAAGAAAAAGGGTCCACACTCCTTAAAGTTAAAAGTTCAAATAAACCCACAAATTGCATAGTAAATAATAAATCCATCTGATTAAAGTGCATTAATTAAAGTAAACCCACACTTAAAAGATTATATACAAAACACAGATGCATTTAAAAAAGGAAAACGCAGAACAATTTTGGCAAAAGAGTAACCAAACATACCCTCCTAAAAAAAATTTAAAGTAACAAAAATTACATTTTTTTTTTTTTTTTTTTTTTTTTTTTTTTGCAAAAATACACCCAAAATCTACGAAAACTGGGTGTGGACGGGTATATACCACATAATCTACCATAAAACAGACAAAAACCTTAAGTATAGGCATAAAAAGGGTTAAAAATGCCTACATGAGAGTATCAACACACAACCAAAACAAACCTTTAATACGCTAGAAAAACTAAGTTCCGTTTTAAAAATGTCAAAAAAAAAAATAATTAAATATACATACACATTAACTAAACTATAAATAAATACAAATAAACAAGGTAAAATTGATAAAAATGCCTGAATAACGAAAAAAAATAGTTAGTATTTATAACTCGGACGGTCTCTTCTATCCCGTAGCGAATAGTCGGTTCTAGAAATCGATATTGAACGACTACTTCTATTCGATTTAGCAGCTGGACGAATCGATGAACGAGACCTGCGCGAATCGCTGTGCGCAGCAGCTGAACTGCTTTCTGCCGTGGCTGAATTTTTACCTACGCGCATCTCGCTGCCTTCTGCCGTTGCTAAATTTTTATTTACGCACATCTCGTTATTCTCTGCCGCTGCAACCTCCGGAGAAATGGGAGGTGGGGGAGAGGGATTTATGATTTCAGTCGCGTCGCTGTCTGTTTCCTCCACTTCTGGCGCTACCGGAGTTTCGCTATTGTTGACGTTCACTACTGCTGGTGCGCGGTTACTATCATATGGTGCCCAGGGAATGAATCGGTTACGCTTGCATCTGCGTACAGGAGGAGAATCGCGCGGTTGGTGTGGTGAATCGATGGTCACGTTTTCAGTCGATCCCAGGCCAATTGTTTGTTTTGGTTCACTGGACCAGATGGGGAGTCTGTCTTTGAAGGAAGACAACCTGTCAACATGGACAACCTGACAATTTTTGGGATTAGCAACTAGCGCTATTTTAAAATTAACTTCATTTAGCTTCTCAATTATAGTAAAAGGACCATTATTTTGCTTGCTTAATTTTTTTGTATTACCAGGGGCGACTGTGGGTGTAAATAACCACACAAGATCTCCTATTTTAAAATTTTTATCAACAGCTGTCTTTTCACGGTATTTTTCCTGCTGCTCAGAAACTTTAATTAAATTACTATGTACTTCAGTGTATACTTTTTGAAGAGCTGGGATTAAGAGTTCACAAAAAGAGGGTGCATCATTATAATTGAAAGAAGGTGGTTGAGAAAAGAGATTATATGGTAGATTCATATTTCTGCCATACATAACTGCAGCTGGGCTAAGTTTAGTTGATGAGTGGACAGCTGAACGCATAGCTAGTAGCGCAAATTTGAGTTTAGTGTCCCAGTCAGATTGATTTTGGTTGACTATGTGACAAAGTGCATTTTTAAGAGTACGATTCTGTCTCTCCACTTGCGAGTTGCCAGCCGGGTGATAAGATGAGGTCTTAATATGATTAATACCAAACATTTTATATACGTGCTCTATCGCATCTGAAATTAGATTCTTCGCGTTGTCCGTCGTAATAAAACAGGGCGCACCGTAGCGTGATATGAAATCAGCTAAAGTGTCCGCAATGACATCTGAAGTGGTTGAACTAACCGCATATGCTTCTGGCCACTTAGTAAATGAATCTATATATGCGATAATATACTTATTTCCCGAAAAAGTTTGCGGTAAGGGTCCAATGAGATCCAAATGAACCTTGTTCATGGGAAACTGGGGGGTCGGCATACGTTGCAGAGGGGCGAGCTGGTTCGCTCTATAAGCTCTCTTCTGCTGGCAACTAATACATGACTCCACTAGATGCTTGACATCTGACGACATTCCTGGCCAATAGAAGTGCTCACGAATGCGATCAATGGTCTTTTGAAAGGCTTGATGACAAGCCGCTAGGGACTCATGTGTTAGTGCAAAAACTTGAGTAACCAATTCTTTTGGCACGACTAACTTTACAGGTTTATTCAAAATAGCTGACTCCCTTGTATCCTCACAAACTAAAATGTCATCTCTAAAAAAAAATTTCATGTATTTAGGAGCAATTTCTACACCTTGGTCTAGTTTTCTTGCAATCTCGCAGCATTTCTTGTCTGATTTTTGTAATTCACCAATTTTTTCAAGTAGATTGGAATGAGGCATAAAAGTAACTTCCTTTTCGACTTGTATACAAAAATTACAATTAACAGTATCATTGGAGTTATCATTGTTGACATACCTCGAAAGGAAGTCTGCGACACTGTTACACTTACCTTTAACAAACTTGATTGTAAAATTAAAGTCTGAGAGAGTGCAGATCCATTTAGCCATGCGAGATGTAGGGTCGTGAATTTTTAACATAAATGTTAGAGGTGCATGGTCTGTATAGATGAAAAAATGGGTATTAGCAATGTAACATTTAAAGTGGGCAGTAGCCCAAACTAAAGCTAGTAATTCCCTTTCAGTGGTGGAGTAGCGGGTCTCAGCATCTTTCAATTTTCTGCTGGCAAAGGCAACAGGATGGAGCATGTTATTTTCATCTAATTGTGATAACACTGCCCCTAATGCTTCGCCACTGGCATCACTATATAAGTGGAATTCTTTCTCAAAATCAGGGAGTGCAAGACATGGTTTTGAAATAAGAGCCATTTTAAGGTCTTCAAATTCTTTCTGTGCATCTTCATTCCACGAAAATTTTCCTGTCTCTTTCGTTAAGTTGATTAGATTTTTAGCTCTCTTAGTAAAATCTGGTATAAATCTCCTATAGAAAGATAGAGTTCCAATAAATGACCTAACAGCCTTTCGGGTAGTTGGAGGTTTAAAATTTTCTATTACGGCAATATTTTTATTGATAGGTGATACTTGGCCACTACAAATCTCAAAACCTAGATATTGTATTTTATTCGAAAGGAAAGTGCATTTACTGGGCTTAAGTTTAAGTTTATGCAGTCTTAACCTATCAAAGACCATGTTAAGCTTCTCAAAATGAGAATTAACATCACAGGAGGCAATTACAATGTCGTCGATATAAACAAGAATTCCAAGATTGCCTAAATCACCGAAAATAGCATTCATAAGTCTTTGGAAACTGTTACCTGAATTTGAGAGCCCAAAACAGTTACGGGTCCACTCAAAAAGTCCCTTGTGGGTGATTATTGCAGTTTTATGCCTATCCTCTGGGCGAATAACCTGTTGAAAAAACCCACTAGTTAAATCTAGCGTTGAAAAAAATTTAGCCCCACTTAAAGCATCAACAGAGTCGGTAATGTTAGGTATTGGATAAGCATCTTTAACAAGATTTTTATTTAGTCTTCTGTAGTCAACAGCAAGTCGATAGGAACCGTCTGATTTCCGAACCAGAATAACCGGAGAAGCAAATTCAGACATGGAAGGGGAAATTATGTCCGCCTGTAACAAAGTATTAAGTTGGTCTTCCATTTCTTGACGTAATTTGTAGGGGACTCTATAAGCTTTGCCTTTAACTGGTTTATTTGAAGTTAAGTTAATTTCATGCGGGATTGTATCACAGCCGGGTAAATCTAAGACCGATGCTGCAAATACATCTTTGTTTTTGTCTAGAAAATTTTGCATTTTAAGTTTTAATGGGGGTTCTAAATGATCTAAATTAATTTCAGAGCTCCAAGTGAGATCAGCGTGATCAAAGTCACCAATTGGAGGGGCCAAATTTATATTATAGGTTAATTTATTATCAGTTACGGGTATATTTGACTGGTCTACACATTTTTGAATTTTGGCAACAAAGGTTCCTTTATTTAAATGAATACTATTGTCTGAAAAATTTGCAAATGAGATATATAGGCCATGTTCTTTAGTGCAAATGGCTCTGGAGGTAAGGAGACCTTGATTTAAATTTTTCGCCAAAGGTTCTAACATAACAATATCATTCTCCTTAATAAAATTTTCCTTATAGCTTTTAACCTGAGCTAACATTTTTGACTGCGGGGGAATTGAAATTTTGCTACATAACACAGCGAAACTTATATTTTTATTTTTATTGGTTTTATCACTACTGCTATCTTCATTGCTCTCCTCCTCGACTTCAGGTACCTTATCCTCTATACTTACCAAATCTTCACTTTCATCAATATTACAAATTTCAGTAGTCTCTTCAGCTAAATTACCCTGAGTTACCTGACTCGCTGCTGAAAGAATGTTGTCGACACTTTGAATACTTGAAAAATTTTCAGTGTTATTACCCTCAGAGCTACCGCCTGATGTTGTTTGCATGCAAAAGTTCTGCGCAACACTTTCAACTTCCTTATCTGACTCAGTTTGAATGACTATCTCAACATCTTTTCCCATATTACTCAACTGCGGGTCCTGAACTACCATATTTTCACTACTATGATTCCCATTTTCAATATTAACTGAGTCATGAACTTTCTCACATGCACAATTTTCAGGAGGGCTATTGGCATTACTACTTTTTGAATTCTCCCCTACTTTGTTGACACATTTTATATTTACAGAATTATTTTTAACACAATCATTATTTATACAATTATTATTAGAATTTACACTATATACAGAGTTAGAAATATTTACAGAATTAGTAGCAAGACAAGTATTACACCCTGAAGTATTACTTGGGGTTTCTACGCTTTGTTTACATTGGCCTGAAACTGGCACTTTAAGAGCGACAGCATTTGTATCACAATTTATACTTGCCCGGTACTCTTTCAAAAATGGCATTCCCAAAATCATATTAAATTCCTCTGCTAATTTACCTTCCACTACATAGAATTCAGCTTGACATTGAACATTATCAAAAACAAATTTTAAAAATACTTTCTTATTTAGGTGAACTTTCTCACCGGTGACAGTCATAATGGGGATATTGCAATTCTCCATTTCAAAATTCTCTAAATAGTTACAATCAGTACCACTCAGGAGATTAATTGCAGAACCCGTGTCACATAATGCATTTAGGCAAACTTTATTTATGTAAATTCTTGCAGTTGGTAATGTATATGATTGGGGCTGAAACATACTATACACAGTTGGGGGGTCCAGGGGCCTGTTGGGGATCGACTTGACCACATTTGATCCGGCCACTAATAGTTTAAAGCCTCACTTTCATTGTTAGCTACTGGGGTGTTATTTACCGCCTGCTCCTCATTTCTGTTCGCAGCTGTACTCCTATTGTTTTGGTAATAACCACCTCTTCTTCCCCTATATCCGCCTCGCTGATTGTGGTTCCCTCTAGGATTTTCACCTCTGTTTCTATAATTTTGCCCACGGCTCCTGAAATTTTGACCACCTCCCCTTCTAAAATTATAGTCGACAAAATTTAGTGGACAATCTCTGGCATAGTGGCCTTGTACGGAACACTTATAGCAGGTTACGGGTCTTACCTCTTGGTTTTTTTTCTGCATATCCCTAGCCCTAAGATCAACTAAACTGTCTATCTTTGCTGCTAAAACATCAATTTGTGATTTCAGCTGGTCTATCTCCTTCTTTTGTGAGCTATCTTGCTGAAAAACTGCAGCACAGGGTAGGTTTTGGGTTAAATTTGGGTTGAGAATTTCCTCGCGGTGGTTGTAAAAAGGGTTAATGCTTCTATAAGCTTTTTCTTCCAGAAGTGCAATTTTGAGAACTTCTTCTGGGGATTGTGGATTTCTCGCAATTACTCCCTTTCGCACTTCTGGTGTAAGATTGCTCAACAGCATGGAGTGTAGTAGAGCCGTTCGGCTTTTATCGACTACTTCACCCTGGATACCTTCAATTACAAGGGCTCTTAATGACATATCATATGCCTTGTCATAAAACTCCTGAACACTCATATTGGGTGGCTGTTTAAAATTTAGAAAGTGACTGAGTGCAACATCTGGTGTGGTCTGTGAAGTATAACTCTCTTTTAAGATTTTTAATAGCTCATCAGATGTTTTTGCTTTGTGAATTTTTATTCGCCTAGAAGCAGCTCCTGAAAGTCTAGCAAGTAAAACAAACTTCTTTTCCTCCTCAGTCCAGTCGAATAATTTTGAAAAACTCTCAAATTTCTCAGAAAAATCTGAGAAGCAGACTGAGCTGGCCTCTCCATTGAATGGGGGAATATTAGACAAATTATCCACTAAAGCATTTTTTCGCTGAATAGTGGCAATTGCTTCCGAGTGCTTATCAGCCATAGTTAGAGTTAGAAAATGACAAACAAACCAAAAAAAAATGAAAAAAGGGGGGGGAACAACTTAAAAATGAGAAAAAGAGAGGGGAAAGGAAAACCTTACAAATACATAAAACTTAAGTACAGGACTATGCTTTTTGTAAATAAGAAAAGGTTATGCTCACAAGACATAATTTTGACTGGGAATTGTCGCTTACTAGCACAGAGAGAGAGCCTAGACCTCTTTTTTCACTTGAACATATAAATAAAATTTTAATTGCAAAAACACCCAGTTGCTCTTTGATACATAAATACATATAAGTAAAAAAAAAAAAAATCAATAACCCAGAGACCGAATTGTTACGGCTCCATTTGTTGTGGGTTTTGGGGTTCTTTCTAAAACACAACTTACTTAAACTTAAAAAGCTCATTTATTACTCAATCTTCACTTGACAATTAAATATTTAAAAAAAAATAAGTATACCCTGATTAGCTCCACTGAAATCTGTTGCCATGGAAAAGGAAGCAAATTATACTAAACTAATCAAAATATCAAAACTTAAGAATCCGAATAGGTTAATACAACAATGATAATTTTGAACTCATCATTTTAAGACAATATTAAATGTAGTAAGGGGCAACAGATTTCTAAATCAAGTAGCATACTGAATTGCATAAAGAACACCCAACTCCACTCCAACCCGATCAAGCTCAAATCTCCATACACATTAAATTAACAAAAGTGTAATCATCATATAATTTGGAAAAATGCAGACAACCTGAAATTCCTCCAATATGAGGACCAAAAGGAGAAAGAGTTAAATCCGTTAATAGAATAGGGATATGATGATGTACTAAAATTTTAGAACAACAATGGAGATTCTGAACAAGATCAGATCGGTTAGCCAAGAATCGTATAGTGGTATAAAATAACTGAAAACCCCATTTTTTTTTTGTTAAAAAACAACCATTTTGTTGTTTGTTTTGAATAATACTACAAAGAAAGGATAATTAAAAATTAAATTAATCAATTATAAAATTAGACTTAATTTTACTTTAGCAACAATTATCAGTATATTCAATACTGAGATAGGAACAATAATTACATCTAATAACCTTACGTAAACCCCAATTAATGTTCATTTAAACTATTGCTATGAATTTTAGATTTAAGAAATTTAAAAGTATTAATTTAGCAAGATTATAGCTTTCATATTTTTAATCACACTTACTGAGAGGTTAATTCCTTCTTATAGGTTTGTTGTAATTATAAAAATATTAATTATTTAAAAATTATATATAAAGAAAAACATACCATATTTGAGAATAAACAAAAACTTTCTTTATTTGAATAATTAAAAATTATAAAAGTAAGGTAGTTCTCAAACCAAATATAATAATAACACAATAACAAAGTTGATCAAAAAAAAAAAATACTGAAATTACTTATTATAACACTTTACATTAAGCAGCAAAGCCCCTAAAATTACCACAATACCATGATTTAAAGATGGATCAACTTTTCAAAATTTAGTTATTGATTAATTTTCAATTAAATATCATAAATCTTAAACTATTAACAAACCAACAATTCAAATGTCGTTCAATCATAAACAAAAAGGTTACATGTTAATCATCTTAAAATACCAATAATTATATTTTTTTGTTTCTCCAGGTATTTATAAATATTACAACAGTAGACAACATGTAATAAAGAAGAAATATGGGTTACTTACAATATACTTTGATATTTACTACCGTCAATGTGGGCACACTTCTTTGCATATATGTTAGTTTGCCATAATCTCCCTTTTTTTTTATCAACCTATTCTTTTCAGCTGCCTCTACGAGTCAACACCCTTACTCCATACATCACTTGGAGATTTTGATTTATTCCCGATTCAAAACGTCGTCACATCACCGATACCTTGTAAAACGGGCAAGTCTACTCAGCTAGTCACGCCAACCTTCTTAGTCTAGGATTAATAATGCCCCATCTCCAGAAATGATGCTCGTCTAATCATTAATTCATTTTTCGTCAAGGCATCAATAACAACCGCCGCTTAAGAAGTCAACACAAGACAACACTTTTTCTAGGAACGCCGCTACTACATGATGGGTCAAACATATTTTCTTTTCATTCGCCCTCTATCAGATACAGATCCTTACTTCGAAAATGCCCTTATAGCCTCTTTTCATCATAACATCATGATTTACGATAATTAATGTAGGGCCATCAATGCCCCACTCTCAAAAAAAAATCTTCCAGAAACCTGTCCGCCTTCAACAACTTCGCGATCCAGCCCACAGGCCAGTCTTCGAGCCCCGTAATAAGTCGAATCCTTACGAGCCAAACGAGAGGTATATCGGCCAAGCAACAAGTGTCGTAAACATTCATTCTCCCGCGCTGCTTGAAAAACGGGACCGATCCACTCTGCCAGGGGTACGGGAATGGAAACAAAAGGGAAAATGGACTCTCCTTGAAGGCACCAGCCTGTCGTTCCACCCTGCCAGCCGCTTCATGGGGGAAGGCAGCCATGTTTCACCCCCATGGCGTGTGCTGAAGGGGGTCCTGTGAGCCTCTGTTGACCTGGGCGCCAGCTATCCGCCTGATAGCAGAGCCCACTGAAGCCTGTCGTAAGCTTACAAAGCCTAATTGCGTATATAGTACACTCATAAGATAACGTAATTCCTATACAGGGCGGACGGTCTTTCTTTTAACCAAAACTAGACTAGGTGACTACAACACATGATTCAAGGGTATGGGAGAAAACGTACACGACTGCCCAATACACTATGTGTGGTCTTTTACTGAGAAACCTCCCTCCCTGCTATGTATCTTTCGTATTTGAAAACAGGAAGCTATGCTAGACTAAAAACGTTGAATTTACTTTGCAAAAAGAAAGAAGAAAAAATAAAAACTGATTTTATTATTATTATTACAATTACTTTTATTTATTTAAATTTTTATTAGAAACAGAAAAAGAAGAGTGCTTTTAAATAAATGTAGAGAAAGTGATTTAAATAATTAATGTAGATTAAAAAAAAAATTGGTTGAAACCAACCGTAACAGGTAGGGTTGTGAGCAATGAAGGCCAATAGGCGAGATATTCTTTTCCCAGCCCTCTTGATTCTTCTTAATTCCATTTCCAGCTGTATTCACCCTTAAAAAAAACTTGAGACATGCGCAGTACGGTCGAATTTGCCCCTGAAAAATCAAGGCTTTTTGCTTCTCACTTTAATATATTAGATTGTTCAAAATAAGTCAGCTTTCGTCCAAATAGAATGGCAACAATAGATCTTGGAGCTTGTAAAGTTTTCCTATAAACTATTTCCTAGAACAAAATTATATCTGTAGAAAGTATAATTTTCTTTTTACTTTAGTAAGATGCTTTCTCTTCTTTGACGCCCAAATGGGCATATTCTTTAATTTACGGTGCATACTTTTCTAAAATTTACATCTTCAATCTTATATTCGTGCTAGAAAATGCAAACAAATTCATAGTGGGCGTGGACGAATGGTTGGAATGGCTTGTTTCTAGCTCGAGGACTTTAGTTTAATAGTTGGGCATTGAAACACTATATCCTACGACCGTGCGTATTAAATCTGTGGGTTAGAGTTTATTTTATCGCAGGATAGGAGGCCATGTAGAACCAGGATGGACATACAGAAAGAAGACAATAAAATTTCTTATTTCATCATCAGAAGTTTAACAAATACTATTGAATTTTGTGAGCACATCTTAAGCAGGGCCCAGTTAAGGTACAGCGCCGGGCCCATCGATGAGAGGGGAAAATCCAGAGAGGGTCTGAAAAACCTATAGTAAATAAAAGAAAAAGTAAATTGCATATGAATCTAAAAAGGGGTTAACAATTTTCTGAATGCAAGAAGCCAATAAATATTTATAGGCTTCATGTAGGTTGAAGGCGGGTATATTACTATTCTATATATTTTGTTACCTATGGAATTTGCCAGACTGTGACAGATACGTGTCAAATCCACGTGATCATACCTAAACGATCTCAGTTTGTTCTACTACTACATTCTCATGGTGAGCTTATTACATACATCAGGGTCGGCGAACCTTTTCACATCTGCGTGCCAATATTTGTCAAAAACACTTTTTAAGTGACCATGGCGTGCCAACGACCTCCTCCCCCCCCCCTCCCCGACTAAAAAAACCCTATAAAAACAATGAATTAAGTTACTATTATTATTATTAGATTAAGATATGGATAACAAACCTTCGGGTAATATCAACATACTTATTAAATTAAATAATGTATAATATTGAAAACTCAAAACAAAACAACTGGTCACAAGAAAATATTAATTAATGATAGTAATAATTATAGAGAAAAGTGGATATAATTATAAAGAACTAATAAGATATAATTATATTAATCGTATAAAAAAAATATGAAAATCTCAAATCCAGACAGCTTGCCAAATGACTGTAATAATTATGGTAATACATGATGTTGCCCCTGGGATCTGTTGATTTTGACATTTTAAGCAGGGTGGTGGTTTTATAATTGAGGTAATTTTCTTTTAAAATAGACAACTAGAAAATAAACATTGAAAAAAACTTATTTACGAATCATATCTTCAAAATATTTGTTTTACACCTGCTATTAAATGGAAAGTTATTATTTTAAAAATATATTACAATGCATAAGAAGAAATTAGGAAATATAAAAAACATTACCTAAAAAGTCTGCCTAAGAAATCTGTTTTCTCTTTTGTTTTTGTTGATTGAATTTTATTTTCTAATTTCTTAAGCATTGCAGCAAAATCTTCTTTTTTCAGAAGAAAATTTAAAACTTCGTAAGATACGTAATGCAGCCACAGCATTTTGGAATTTCGACGTTAGTTTCTCTTCACCGAGTTCGTTATCACTCTCATTGTCACAAATGTTTGTTTCTTTTATAAAGTAGCTAACGTTTGTGGAAATAAGGTAGATCTAACAAAGCGTCAAACTTTCGTTTATTTAAAGCCTGTGACGATATGAGATTAGCTATTTTTGTGACTACGGCTATAATATCACCAAGAGATTCAAAACCAGCCTATGCACCCAGGACTTGTTGATGTATGACAATACTGTGAAATCCAAGAATAATATGTCCAATGTGAGTTTGAAATAAACTGAAAAAAAAAAAACATTTATTTTTCCCATTATACTGATGCTTCCTTCAATTGTAACAAAAACAATTTTATACAAATTTATTTCTTTTTCAGTAAGTGAATTTATAACTGCTGTACAAATATTTGCACCTTTGATTGTAATTGCTAATGATAATAACGAGAATAATTCCTTCTTAATATCATTTTCAACAGAATATCGTACAAAAACAGCTAAAAGAGCAGATTTAGTTGCATCTGTACTTTCATCAAGACAAAATAAAGTGAAAGGAGAAGACGATATCAGACTTTGGTATTACATTTTCAAGATTCTATCTTTGACTGTATTTCTTGATAAAGGAGTATCATTAATTAGTTAAATAATTTTATCTTTAATTTCAAAATCGTTAAAAAATGATGGAGCGCATGTTAACCAGGATTCCTTCAAAAACTCTCCATCGCAGAAAAATGTACCATTCCGAACAATGGCATTCGCAGCCGAGAAACTTGTGACACTAGTTTGAGAATCTTTGCTGATATATGTAATCATAGATGTCAACAGTTTATTTTTTCTTTAATTGCACTGGCAATGGATTCCTTTTGTTCTGCATAACTTTTTGGGGAAAGAGGTTTGTGATTTGTTTCATAAGGCTGTTTTACTGCAGACCACTGTCCCGGAACATAAAACGCATAAATTTTTAACATCTTTATTAATCATTCCATATTTTTCAGTCCACCACGTTTGAAATTCTCTACTATCTTGCATTTTCTATTTTTTAGCCGAATTGGCTATGTTGAATAAATATTACTTTAATGGTGCAATCTAATCAGTCTTAGATTACCATCGCTGATTATAGGTAGTTAATAAAAAAGATTATGCATAGTAGAGTTGATGAAAACATCACTATATAGAATAAAAGCAAATCAGAATAATAGACTAGCCACTAAATTTACTCAGATTTATATATAACAGAATTGAGTCAGCAGCCTATCGTCTGCTGGATTAATTACCCCCCTCCCCTCTCTATGAAGCCGATACATAAAAGGACAAAAATATTTCTCGTTATTCAATATTCAACATATTAGTATTATCATTTACTATTATCTTGATTTATGCACATTTAATGAATTAAGTAATTAAAAATGATTAGAGTAAATTATCTCTAAGGCAGGAAAAATCTAGTAGCTTTTGTTTGGTACTTATTTATTGGAAATATCTTTAAATTGTTTACAAATCACATTTTTTCATGTTCTTTCATAATCGGCAGACAACATATTTTTGAAATTATAGTTTTCATTTCATTTTATAACTGTTTTAACAAGCAATGTATTATTATTTTTTTTAACTCTGAAAAAAGTGCATATTTTATTAGTTTCATTAATGCTTTTGCCATTTTAACTGATTAAAAATTAATTAACAAATTACAGCAACAGTTAAATAAAGCCTCATATGCAGATCAATAAGCATTAAATGATGCAGAAATTTCAGAAACAATAAAGCAAAAAATAGTTTATTTGCTATATTTCTCTCTCTTTCAATGCGATCATCGGCGCCGGCAGCACAAAACCGAGGAAGAAGGGGAGGGGTCAGAGATCAGATGTTCTGAGCGGGTAATTCAATGATATGACAAGTACACATGCACTTATTATAACAAACAAAAGCTATTTTCAGTCAAGCTCGTGTATAAATGGGAAAAAAATAATGAGGTTCAGAATTTTGGGGAGTTTGACTGAATCTTGATTTAGAATTTAAATCACCGGCGTGCCAAAAATATCCTCTCACGTGCCAGCTACGGCACGCGTGCCATAGGTTCGCCGACCCTGACATACATATATCCCAAGGCGTAGCCTGTAGGGTAGATTTTGAGCGTTCGGCACTATTCAAAATATTGCGCACCTCATTTAGTAGCTAGTGTAGTATTTTATGCTGCAGTTTTTCTTCCAATTTTTTTTTGTGTGTGTGCCCAAAATATGTGTAAAAATTTAGCGTTTATTACAGTCGTCCCTATAACACCTCCTATGCTATGCCCCAATAGCCAGGGAAAACTGCGCTCTGAGTTTAATATTGGAGAGAAGGTTTTAGTTATGATTGTTGATTTAAAGTAGGACTGGTCTGTACCATTAATAGTTCAATAGTGTCCGATAATTTTTTAGTAGCTATTCTTTTTTTGTAATATAATTTTATAGATCAAATTTCATTTTATATATAAAAAAACTCTTAACACATTAAGACAAAGGTGTGAATGATTTGATATAACATCAAAAATCGTCGTAAACTCTTTTAATACTTTTCAATTCTTAAATAATCTTCAAATGTTTGTGATCTACTTACTTATATCACATCTCATATACTTGTTTTCAAAAGGGTTTTCTTGTTTTCTTGAAAACAAAAAAAGCTCAATAAAATTTACCAACGTTTTAATTCCCATGTAAATTTCTCATAGCAAAAAGAAAAAAAAAAAGCCCATAAACAAAGATTAATATTGCGTTAAAAATATTCCTCTAATATCTAACACACATACCTCGTTCCGAATACGCGTTCGCAATTAACCTCGAAATTCTCACGTATTGTTTTCTCAGATACATAAACATACAAAGCCTTAAGCGGCTAGTAAAAACTGAGAACAGCCTTGACAAGAGTGGGGGAAAAAATTACGTGTGATTGTTCTATTTTCAGCTATTTGGCGGAAAACCATTTCACTAGGCAAAAAATGTGACCTTGATATTGCGATCTCTACAGGTGACCAAAGGAAAGAATTCCTCTGAAGAAGGGCGAATGGCATTACGTGATGAAATTAATAGTGTAGCTCAGTTCTTAGCAATATAGGTAAAGGTAAAAAGTAGGAAAGTTGGTTAGTAGCCAATGGCCGATGGATGCAAATGTCGTCACCTCCGAATCAGGGGTACTTTTTGGGGGGAGGCTAGGAAGGGGCAATTGCCCTCTTCAATGAATCTGATATTTCAGAATATATCAGTCATCACAGGTCCAACACACACACACACATACAAAAACAAAAAAAAAAAACAGAAATTTCACAAAAGCTATAAACTAACTTAACAGACTGACAAAAATGGAAACATAGCATTAAATAAACACTTTAAGCGCAAGAATTAATAACTATTAATAACATTTTCTAAAGCAATGCAACTACAACATAAAGTGACACATATATATCATTAATGTAATAATGAAGAGAGGAAAGTTTTTTCAAATAGGTAAATCATATTCAATGGTTGGAGTATCACAGTTGAGATTTATTCCAACAGAGCGAAAAATACTAGGACCAGGGCTCGAACCTGGGTACCTGGGTACCAATGCTCTTACGCGCCAATGCTCTACTCATAAACTCATTAATGAGTTTAAAAACATATTTTTAGAAACATATGGGAGAAAAATCTGTATTGTTTTTCAGCTGTGCACAACAAGATCAACAGAAAATTTTGCCCCCCTCCCCTCACCAAGAAAGTTTTTGAAATGAGCCTCTGCTCCAAAAAGTTATTAATCACTCTTTTTAGTTCATTTTAGAGAATCGTAGGGGTGCCATTTCAAAACTGTCTTTGTGAGGGGGGGGGGTAGATTATCCATTGAGGAGGCAAAAATTTCTTTTGATCTTGTGCACAGTTGAGAAACAATTAATCAAGTTTTTTCTCAAACATATTTTTAAAATTAGCCAAAGTACTCATTAAATATAAGTGTGTCTCACTTTGACAAACTTGTAATACTAGATTAATTTACCCACAATTATTTCTAATTGGTAAAGAAATCATATGAGATGTAATCTTCCCAACTAAGGCGAAAAAATCAATTCGAATCCTGGACCGGACTTTTTCGCTTAATTGGGAAGATTACATCTCAAACTTGTAATAATCAGACTTTAGCAAATATTATTGATAATATTATATTAATTTGTGTTCTTAAAGTGTTTGTTTAATGCTAAGGTTTTTATTTTAATCAAAAGCTATTTTAATCTAACACGTTATTTTAGCTTTTGAATAAATTTCTGATTTTTTGTTTTTTTCTTGTGATGATCGATGAATATTCTCCTAAACTCTGAAATGTCAAATTCCTTGCATAGAGAGTGTTGGGGGGGGGGGGGGACAACCGCCTCTTTAGCCTCTCTCAAATGGTACCCTGTGTTAAATGTCTGCACGGACTCGTATCCGGCCCAGCAAAATGAAGACAAACTTTCAAACGGGCCAGACCGGCAGAATAAGGACATTTTTTTAACGGGCCGGGTCGAGAAAAAAAAATAAGCGGAATATAACAAATTTAAAAGGATTGGACAAAGCCGAGACAATATGAAAAATTTTCAATGGATTTGCTCGTCCGAGAATAACTTATAAATATGCGGCTCGAGCCGATACTTTTCGCAACATCGATGCAGAAATTTAACACCAGCGTTAGAGATCTGTATCGGACAGTTACATCATGCCTGAGATCAGGCTTAATTTTTTTTAACAGACTCGGGCCGGCCTCAGGCTTACATCTTTTTTCTACTTTCTCGGGCCAAGCAGGAACTTGATTGTTCTTAGGACTTGTCGGGCAAGCAATTTTTATTAAATAATAGAGATAATGAAGTTTTGTTAACGAAATATTTGGAAACATATTTTAATAAATTACAGAGAAATAACTTTAAAAACCTACTTTCTTTAATATAAAGCTTCAAAAGTTATAATGTTTTTAACCATCTTTTTTCTTTTATTCATATTAACTTTTTCAATGAGTCTATATTTGAATGTAATAGTCTAAGAGTCTAAGTGATTATTAATGTAGCTATACTGTATTATATGGCTTGTGGAGATATAGTTTAAAATATATGGCAAAATTTTCGCATAAATATGTATGCAGTACTATTTTAAAAAATCTTAATTGTATCTATCTTAAGAAAAATCGGAAATTTTTGCAAAAATTGACTCGAACCGGACCGGGTGTGATTTCTTGATATTTGCACGATCCGGGCCTGATTTCATCGATTTTTGCACAGGCTGGGGCAGCCTCGGAGCAAACTTTTAGTTTTTACATCGGGCCGGGACGGATCAAGATAGGTTTCGTTCAGGCAGAGCCGGGCCCAGGCCTGGAAATTTTGGCACGCGCAGACCTCCACTCTGCGTACACTTATTCCTAAAATGACATAACTGTACAACTTAAACGATGAACTTTTACAGAAATAGCACCAAATAATATTAACCTTTAACTGCTATTAGCGTTTTTACAGATTGCCACGTTTTAAAATATCCACAGTTTAACTTGTAATTTTCAGTAAACCATAGATACTAGTCAAATTTTGCTTCATTTGGAGCCGTAGTACCACCGCTAAAGACTTCTGAGTAGGTGAATTTTAATTATAACACTACTGTATATAAAGTTTAGTAAGAAACAATATCCACAGGTTATTGAAGCAAGGAGTCGGAAAAATATTCCGTTTCCAGACAGGTTTCCGCCTTATTACGTAAATTTGTACGGTATTCCTTTCGGAGGGGCAGTAAAAATTATGGACAGGTTCAGTTTTCACACGTTTTACTGTATTTACGTTCCTGCCAATGTGAACTAATCAATAGCATGGTACTAAAAGTAATATATAAGAATTTGTGCATCACAGGAAAAATCGGGACTTTTGACGTCTAGAGCAGTGTTTAAGCGGGACGAGTCTTGGAATTGCTGAAAATCGGAACTGCACGCGTAAATCAGGACACTTGGTAGCTACACTAGTCACAACTAAAAACAAACAAGAACGGAAAATCATGCGTCAAGCATAGTTTATGAATCACTTTCCAACACTTCCAGAATACTTTAATAAAACTTTACCGATTAATAAAGTGAAAGTTGATGTCCATGTAACGCGTAATGGAAAACGCGTAGCAAATTTGAAAACCCAATTTCAGCCCTTACCATTCAATCGTCGAAAAAATATCCGAATTATTTTGTGCAGTCCTGTAGATGATCTATAGATTTGTATCTATACTACATAGTATATAACTAACAATGTACTTAACTAACAATACAAATTTTATCAAAATCCGTTCAGTAGAACTTTTTAAAAAAGGCTAATCTTTCATAATCGGGTTCACCTGATTATAGAACTTTCTTCCATAGCTCTATAATTAAGCAACGTAAAATGATATGTTACATATACTGAAACCTTCTCGGAAAAATTATCTAACTAACAGTGCAAGTCCCATCAAAATCCATTCAGAAGATCTCAAGTTATAAGCAGAATGAGGTCCCAATTTGCATTTTATATATATAGTAGAAGTAGAAGTAAAAATTATTATTTTAAAAACAGTAATCTAATATTTTAAGCCAATAAAACATTTTAGGTTGACAATGTAACTACGATTCTGTTCTATGAAATAAATATGTTTGTAATAAGTACTTAAAACTGTTTAAATGTATAAGAGAGATCAAGACAAGATTGAACAGAATATTGCTATAACTTTTAATGAGATATTTAAAATCATCTGGAAAAACCTTTGCATAAAATTTGCGGCATGGCAAGATTTTATATAAAAAAAAAAAATTCCCATTCCCAGGGCCGGATTTACATCTAAGCTAGACTAAGCTAAAGCTTAAGACCTCAAAAATTTTGTTAAATTATACATTCAAATTTATTGGAACAGTTGCCGCTAAAAATGTTTTATCTCAGTGCATTGCTTAACCTGAATTTCGACCACCCTAATATGCTGAGCAAATTTAAACTTACCGATTAAAGTTTTAAAATTATTGGCATAATATTAGGACATTTATCTGCGCATGATTAATAGTTAGAGATTATTTTTTGTTCATGGCAAAAAAGTCGTGCGTTTTTTTTTTATTTGTTCTCATTTAAGTTATATTTTTTGATGCAATGTACTGATCAACAACAGTTTAAATGTAATTATCATATTAAAGTATCTTCACGTATGGTTTATTATCTAATTTATTATTAGTGATATCTTAAGCTTTCTTTCTTACCATATTTATTTTTGTTATTATGGTTTAATTAACGCAAAAGAGAAAATTCAAAATTAAGATGATCTAATTTGATCTGAAGTTACTCCTTATCACGTTTTAGCATTATTTGAGTGGCATTTTAATTAAGTAGGTTTTGCAACTTTTAAATAACTTAATGAATTTCCTCTAACTTAAGGTGGATTAGTTAACAAAACATGCAAGTGAGATATTATCCTGTTGTGGCTTCACTAAAAAGGCTGTAGGTGAGTTTATAAATCTAGTATAGGATAGGGTTGACGACGACTAGATATGTCTGGTTAAGTAAACCGATTTTAACCAGTCTGGCCAGTTAAGGAAAAGTAAGAATGAGTGCACGCTGGTAAAGTTTTATCAAGATTGTTACATAAATATCTTATCTTTTTTTTTACTTTTCAGATTTAATTTTTATGATTGATATCACAGATGTTAAGGCAATTAAGAACTAAATCTACTAATAAATAATCATAAAAAATGAAAGAAATGTCATTTTGCTTCTATCTCACAACCCTAACATTTTTTAATGCATTAAAACCTTCTTTAATTTAAATTTAAATATTATTTATTTTCAGACTTTAGGTGCTTAATATGTTTTTTATACTAAACTATCTTGAGAGAAATATCAAAATTGAGTTCAAATATCTGACGAATTGAGTGCAAAATGTGAACTGTTAAAATATGTTCAGGATTTAAAAAAAATAAAAAATAACTGGATGTTATGTGTCTAGGCACATAGGAAGAACCCCTCTCTCTCTCTCTCTCTCTCTCTCTCTCTCTCCCCCTCCCCCTATCCCCCCCTCTCTCTCTCTTACACTCTTTTATTTAACTTAAGTTGGTTTATGTATGCAAAGATGGAATTTTGTAATCGATTTTTCTCTCACTTCCTGATATGCAAGAGTTCTAGAAATTATGCACAGTTGCGTGATCTGATGACAGTACAATATTCTCATATATTAATATCAATTAATAGATTAATTTTAATTAAATTTAGGTTATACGTTGAGAAAGCAAGTTAGAAAGCCTAAATAGTTTAAATAATTTTCAGCATGAATTTTTTAAATGTATTTCCACGGGACTCAACAATAAATATTTGTTTGTGACAATAATACAAAATAGCATTTACAGTAATATAAAAATTACCTTTTTTTCTTTCCTGTTGCCACATCTTAAAAGGAAACTTAGCAGATTTTTTTTTTATATATATATATAATAACCCATTAATTTTGAACCTTTAATATATGATCTTTACATGGGAATTTGATTTCATATAAAGAACGCGAATTTTCATTTATAAAACATGAATAATTTGGGGGTACTGCTACTTTTAGATAAACTAATACAAGGAATTTTTATACTAATATAAACATTACAATTTATGCAGACAATAAATAAATAAATAAATAAGTTTTTATCATTATTTGCAGAGTCACGGCTAAACATGTGCTCACGTATTCTTCGCGTGATTCTGCGTTTATCGAGCATTGACATTTACCAATATTTTAAATGTATATGGAAACAATCGTGAAATAAAAGTATTTGTCGTTACAATTTTTAATCTATTCTTCTCCTCCTAGGAAATACATATTGATCAAGCATTGTATCATTATAGTATTTAGTTAAAACATACTTAACGATCTACTATTACAAATATTGCGAAATCGTATTGAAGTTGTCCAGTGGTTAGCATACGGGTGACAGAATCTTTCGCTGGTTCAATGCCACCGCAGTCCAGGCGGGGTGACTATGCCAGGTTTTCAGTGTTTTCCACGTACAGAACAATTGTTCTGGTCATTTTCTCTTCAAAAGTCCTTCCTGAAGGCATCACTATTAAAGCAATATGGCCAGTACTGGCTAAAGTTTAACAAAATCCCCCCCCCCCCCTTTCTCTTATTGAGCCTCATATTGGAAATATTTATAATTTAACAACAATGTTACAGAAATATGGTTATTTTATTAGAAATAAATAGAATTTTCTATAAACATTTACTAATATTGATGTTTTAAAAAAATAATATTTCCAACATTATGTCTATATTTCATTGATATCTGACAGATATTATTGCGAGAATTCATCATATATTTTCGATATGTAAACACTCCAATATGAGCATAGTATTCTTTTAAGCGATCGAATATTGCATTATGATTTAATCAATTTTGGTATAAAATTAATTTGTTACTAGATCCAAAATTCCCATGTTTATTTTCTAAATCATAGAAGGTCTTGCGTTTTGGGGGATTCTACTAATAGCATAGAACATATATATTAGATTCTATACTGCAATTTTTTTCTGTATTTTTACTAAGAATACAAAATAAGACAGTTTGTATCTCAAATGAAGTGGTAAATACAGAAAAACCTCAATAATGAATACTCCCTAATAGCAGACACCTCTATTTAGCGAACACTTTTTCAATTACTAACGCCTACATATGCTAGTTCCTATAAATAGCAGGCATCACCGAAAATCGGGCATATTCGGCGGTCCAGAAGTGTTCGTTGCTTAGAGGTTTTACTGTATATGATTTCATATTATATGATTTGTATATAATTTCTGATAGTTAAAAATACCTTACTGAGGGAGAAAAAAATGTGTTCGTTATTATTAGAATATTTATTGAGAAATTATGTATCTGAATCTGGACTATTCGCCAAAGAGTCAGTTTGACAATGAACGAACGGCCTTGTATTAGTCTAATGCCCCATTAGTATAACATCTTGCAATATGTTTTCTCTCTCTCTCTCTCTCTTTCTTTCTCTATTAGAATTGGGAAACGTTTCAAAGCGAAAATATCATGTACAAATATTTTAAAAATTGCAATATGCGATTTAAAAGGAGTAATTTATGTAAAAATTCATATAGATTAATGCTGATTGATTTCTGTTTGATTAGGAAATACAAAGATAAATACTATGAATTAATACAATCACTCTTTGATACAATTGAAGACACGATTGAAAGCATGTGTGAACTTCAGAATTCTTACCGGTGCTTACTTTTAAATGGCACTATTTACGAAAATTAATCTCCACATTATTTAATTGCAGGATTCTACGATTAAAAAGATGAATATTACTTTTCGAAAATTGTGGTATTTAAATGTAAGCAAGAGTACGAACTTTGCATGTAACTAAAATAAAAGTTTGAGAGAATTGAAGGGAAATATTTTTGTTGTGAACTTTTTATATTAATATATTTTTTTTTTTCGTTGTATGTGTTTAATATATTAACAGGTGGTACGAAATTCTCTCAGAAAAATTCGTTAACATTTAATAATTAATTATCAAATATCACTATTATTTAAGTTATTAAATTTAAGAAATATTAAATATTAAAAGCTCATATCTTCAAGAACAATTAGAATTTTGGTATTTTAGTTTTAATAAATTATAGATTACCCGATAACACTTTCATATAGAAAATAAAATAATTTTAGAGAAAAATGTGACATCCGTTCATATTTTTAATTAGATTAATTGTTTATGTAATGATATTATTTTTATAATTATATTGATCAAATAAAAATAGAATTACATTGATTAATGTGGATTACATTGATCATATTTCAATGTGGCTTTCTTACTTCAACAATTACATAGTATGGTAACTTACATAGAAATGAAACATAAACAAAATTATTGAAAAGCTTAATTAAAGAATTAATCATCTTTTTAATATGTTACTAAATTAAAACTTTAAATAGAAGTATAATATACGTTACAAAATGTAGCATTTGTGAAAGCATTTTTATATTATGTAGTCGAATATCTTTATCTTCATTGAAATATAAGAGAAAATACACTTATTTTTTTATTCACCGTCATTTAAATTGAAATCATTTACCCTTAAGATCTTTCTCATTATATTTATTTTTATTTCACTGAATTTGAAATAATGAACGGAATTATGCGCCAAGCACATCATAAGAAAGCATCACAAGAAAGTTTTTTCTTTTTCTTTCTTTCTTTTCTTCTCTCTCTCTCTCTCTCTCTTTTTTAACAGCACTGTTTCATTGTTTTTTATTACTTTAAAAAATATTTGTGATAGTGAGTTACTTTTAGAAACATTTAATAGCTGGACTTGTCGAAAAATTGAATGACGATTAAATTATAAATAAATGTCTTTTTGTGGCAATTAATAATATTAAGATCATTTAAAGTTACTTAATTGAAATAAATCAATAAAATACAATAAATTAAAAGTAAACACATCTTATATAACATAAATTAAAAGTGAAACGTTTCTTACATTTTAGTGAAAATTTAAGGAAATATTGTTATTTATTTATTTATTTATTTATTTTGCTAAATATACTTCAGATGTGTTTTTGTTTCGTTTTAAACGGACTTGTAACAGCCAACAATTATTAGTGGACTGTTTGATTTGCTTAATTATGTTCTTCTTTATGAGAACATTTCCACACTTAATAGGGCATAGTATTATTATATAGATATTTCATTTATTTATTTTTAAACATGTTCACATCAAAGCATATTATATTTTGTGATCACTGATGACATGTACTGCGTTTAAAATTTCAGCATATTGTAGCTTGTAGGATAATGACACATTTATTAATTGATTAACATTGTACAGACTCATTTGTGAGCAAGCAATGTAGTAGAATATAAGTTTAATTCTCGGATGAGATATGAGTTCGAAAAAAGTATTTAAAGTCGTTATTATAACAACTACTAAAAACAATAATTAAATATTAAAGTGCACAGCGATGCGATACCAAATTTCATATTAAATACATCTTAATCGTTATGTATATATATGTGTGTGTGTTTCAATCCAAGGGCGTAGGAAATGGAGGTACTCAGAGGGCTACAGCCTTATTCCCATTTAAATGATGACGGTTTTTTAAAGTTTGTAACTAGTAAAGCTGCAGATCAGGGGCCTCAAAATCTGCTCTGTAAGTTGCATTTATATTTTGAACGCATTTTGTTTAATACTTCAAAATTTCAAGCCACAATTTCTTTTTTTTTTTTTTTTTTTTATACTAGTATTACTTAATCACAAGATTCCAAGTAGTTTCACAGATTTAACTTCTATGAATTGTAAAGCAAACTACGATTACACGCATTAATACTCAAAGACTGGTTATTTTCTGCGAAAACTTTTTATTGTATGAGGAATACTGCCCTTCTCAACAACCCGTTGTCTCAGAATTTTACAATTGCAACGTTTTGTTACAATTTTCAGTGTCATTGTCCGAGTGAAAGGAAGACTCATACACAGCGCAATATTACTTTACCCCATATATAGCTACTATAGACATTAAAACCATTCGTCAAGCATACCTCAAAAAATATTTGTCGGATTTCGTTCTAATTTTCACCGACGGTAATTATGAGGGTGACAACTAATGTGACAAATTATCACGAATAAATTTCAAACCATTTGTAAATTATATTAAAAAATAGATTAAAAAAACACAAATAAAGTACATACGTCACAAAAGTTTAGTGCGTATGTCATATTCAACGGCAGGAGATTTTTGTAGACAATCGGATTAAAGCATTTGGAGCAAAACATTATGCACGCACTTATTCAGTACAATAAAACATATTTCAGTTTAATAAAAATGGAAAATAAATATGGTTTTTTTCTGTTTGAAAGAAAAAAACAGTAATAACTTAGTAATAGAGATTTGGCGCAAATTTCGTCATTTGTTACCAATATAGTAGCTTTTATATTTTGCGTGTGTAAATAAACAATTATTTGATGTTTAAATAAAATCTTTTGAATTATGGCATTATTTTTTCTTATATTTTTCTTTGCAGCAATTTAAATAGAAATAGTGAGAGGCATGTATTTTAAATCAAATGAGTAAAAGTCGTGTACCTGTATGGGTTTTAAATGAAATGAGTGAAAGGATTATATTTTAAATCAAATGTGTATGCAATGTGAATATGGTATGGGAACAATATTTGGCAATTTATCACCTTCGCTCTGCTAATATAAAAGAACAAATATTGCAAATGATATATGTGGTATGCGAAATGGAACAATTGTGTTATAATCACTCTTCGTACAAGAAAAATAGATAATATTCTGCATTCAGATACGCAGGCCAGTTTGGCGTCAAACAAGTGTAATGCTAACAACAACAGCACATAACTGTATGAGTTATAATAATGATATTAAATACTTCGATTGCTTTTGGGCCAGTCTACGAAAGTTTCTCCTAAAAAATAATCACAGAAGGAATATTTTACATTTGTTTCGAGTGAAGCTAGATCAACAAGATAATAATTATTTATACAAACAGTTATATAAACCAAAGTTTAAATTTTAGTGTAAATATTTGCAATCTGTATCTATACTAATATTATAAAGAAGAAAAATTTGTGTGTTTGTGGGGGATAATCTCTCGAACTACCAAGCAGATTAAAAAAAATAATGGAGGCAAAATGATGATGACCATCTCTGCTCCATTTCATCTCCTGCTATATTTTAAGTCAGTACAACAACCCCTAAGGGGGTACAAAAGCAAAAACATTCTAAAATTTTGATTAAAGAAAAAAAACAATAGAAAGGCTTTATGCAATTTAAATGCAACATAACGGGCTGCTACTCAGCTAGTGTTACTTGCCACTTGGGAAAGTGTTACTTGGGAAATATCAGCTTAATATTGATACGTAATTTTTTTTCAGCTTCACTAATCTAGAGATTTTATGGAAAAGTCATTTTCTCAATTGTAATTAGCAGATTGTTTTATAGTAACTTATTCGGGGAAAGTTCGGGTTCATATTGGCGTATTTTAGATAGCATGATTTACAGAAAAAATATGCACGGATTTATAAATTACTTGGAATGGCACTTTCACAGCTTCACATCTCATATACTACCTGACGCTGAAGCCATTGCGTATTCCTTTCTTTTAATGCATGTTAATGGATATAGCAGCTCAACTTATGGATATGTTTGAAAAGGAAATATTACATCGTATGTATTGATCAGTATTCTCTTCTCAGTTAAATCCGATCGGGTATGTCTGGGTCACACTCGGACGGCGTATTGCAGCGAGCGCAATGCCTCTGTTGAGATGCACTTTTCGGGACTTTTAGATAGCACTTTTTAAAAAGTGGAACAGAATTCTCCAAACTCTTATCGACAACCTCATCGCATCTATGGAAAATAGATGTGCAACAGTCTTAATTGTCCGAGGGGACCGCACACCATACAAAACATTCCTTTGTCAAAAAACATTTATAGGTACTCTAATTGGTGCTAAAAATCTCTTCATGTTCTTGACATCATTTCAAAGAGTTAAAATTCCGATATACGATGTTTAAGAGTTTTATTTTCTGCATTATCTTTAATGTATGTGTACTTCCAATTTGATACCTATGCATGGTTTTCCCTATTTGTTTGTTTGCTTCCCTATAATTTTAACAGTGTATATGAATTTATATATGGACTTTTGTAACTCTACCATTTAATTTCTTCATTTTCATCATTTGAATTTGTAATAATATATAATTAATTAAAGATAGCGCCTCATTTTCATTACTTATCAAAATTATTAACTCTATGTTCTTAGAAATATCACTCAGACTAATCCCCTTGTGGGAAGTCCTAGTTCAATATTCTATCTAAACTAATTAAAGTATTGATTTTATGATGATGCCATTAATAATCACTTTGAACAATTAAGTATAATAATAGCTATTACATTAATTATTTATAATCTCAATTATTCAATTTATTTCAAAATGAGTATCTGAGCTCCTCCCATAAATTTTGACTTGTTACGCCATTGCTTCCTTCACTTCTCCAAAACAGCATGCCCATTACGTGCATTATTGGAAAGAGTAATAATAATAAAATAATAATAGTAATAATAATAATGACAATAAAGAAACCGCCACAATAAGAATCATTAAGACAAGTCTCTTTTTATTCAGTTAACAATAGGAATACTTTAAATTGTACAAAAGATAATGAATACTCGCAGATGCTGAACAACAATCGTCAAAGACATGTACCGAAAGCAATTATGACATTTCAAATTCAAACTCACGAAAAGTTTCTTATAGACTGACCTTGTTCACATATTGAATTGTTAGATAGTTTTTTTTTATAAGTATTAACGCTAATTTTTAATTTCAATACATGCAGATTTTCAAGCCATTCACACTATTCACATAAGTTATTTCTCGCCTCTAGCAAACATATTAAGCTCAACTGAACTGCTTGGGTTTCAGTTCCACCTTCCTAAGAAACCTTCATATACAAGATTGAATTGATATTTTATTTCGTTTAAGGCTATAATTTAAGGCTAAAACACTTCAGATTTTCAGTGATAACGTGAACCTATAAACGGATCAGTACGGATCATTGTGGAATTATCTCTATGGTCATATTTTTCCTTTAATCTAAAAATGAGCATTTTGGGTATTTGAATTGTTTTCCTAAATGACAGCAAATTTGACAAGAAAGAAGGATAACAAAGGTTGTAGCTACGGGGAAAAAAAACAAAAAAAAAAAACAGAAATGGTCTCCAGTATTTACATATAACATATTAGGGAGCAATATCCCCGTAAGCCCATAATTTCTATCAAGGGCACTGGGCAGTGTTGCCAAATTAGGGAATTCTTTCACTCAAAGTATCCACCACTATCACTATTTTAGAATAGAAATATTAGCTTTATTTAATGAAATACATTAAATAAAGCGAAAATTACTACTCAGTTAAACGTGGTTGATATTTTAAGTAAAAAAATACCCCAATCTGGAAACACTGGCACTGGGTGCGATGTGCATTTTTTGTGGTGTATAGTCTAATATTGCAAACAAATCATATATATTATTTCTGATAACAACATTGCTTCTTTATGTGCAGATACAAAGCGCACAATGGTGGATGAGATATCATTCGAAAAGTTTTGGGAAAAACCTTCGATAGACAATATTTATTTTAAATAATAACAAATCATATATATTATTTCTGATGTCATTCCTTTTTATATGTACATACAAAACACACAACGATGGATGAGGTATCATTCGAAAGGTTTTTGGAAAGGTTTCCGATATAGTACACTCAAATTTCATTAAAACACACTGTTTGATTTAAAATTTCAATTAATTAAAATTAACGAAAAAAATGTATCAGCAAATAATCTCAAACATTGCAATATGAAAAGCTCGTACGGTCCTACTGGTTTAATATTAATTATATTGTAATATATTTGGCAGATACAATATATAACATTCTAAGCAAGAAGTTAAGCAAGTTTGAGTTCAAGTAAGCTCTTAATTTCTAAGACAAAATTTTCATGCTTATGCTTTACTTTCACGCTTACGCTTACACTTATGCTTTAATTTTTGACTATTAAAACACAACCCCCGAAAAGAGAAAAAAAAAGATATGGAGTATTTCCCGTCAAATTATTGTAAGCACAAAATGTTGATTTTATAAGTGAGAGTTTTAAAATCTTATTTACAACTGTTTTCAATTAGCGTTTTCATTTTGTTTTCTTTATATCTTTATTATCCTTAACTACCTCCCTTGAATTCAAATTCACAAAGTTTCTTATCGAATAAGATTATTTCACATTGTTAGATAGTATTATTAAAAGTTTACTAATACTAATTTTTAATTTCAATATATGCAGATTTTCAAGGCATTCCGCCATTCATTCAAAGTTATTTTTCGCTTTTAGTAAACATATTAAGCTCTAACTGCACTGCTTGGATTACAGTTCCACCTACCTAGAAACCTCCATATATGATTTAGTTAAAACCACACCTAGCAATCAGAAAAAGGGCGTTTGCACTTCAAAATGTAGCTTGTTGTCTTATCGATGACCTTACGTTACAACGGCGGTGTTGTCAAACTTTCCTACGCTTATGGCAAGCCGATTTTTACTGTTTGTAAAGAGTAATAACTTGGCAGTTTGTAATCATTGCCGAATTATGTATTTTATGAGATATAATTTTGACTATATAACAGGTATTTTGGCTGAATTAGAACAGGGTTAATTGAGGAGAAGGAAGATTGAAGGGGATTTGTGGATTACGATAAGTGGGAAAAATTGTTTTTTAGCGGATCAGGTTAAAAATAAGAACAATGTATATAATTCAGAAACAAAATATTAAAAGCAAACTCGCCATAAGAAATAATAAATCTTGGAATATTTTTGCTCCAGTTTTAAAATTACTAGACAATCACAAGTTGATCGTCTATTTTAAATTTTGTATAAAAATCAATAGTTAATTTTTTTTTTCGTTGTTGATTGTTGTTTTATGGCTGACAGGTGTTGTCAAATTTTCCTACACTTATGGCAAACCGATTTATTTTTACTGTTTGTAAAGAGCTTACCACAAGAAATTAGAAGAAAACTGAACAGTTTGTAATCATTGCCCAATTATGTATTTTATGAGATTTAATTTTGACTATATGACAGATATTTCGTATGCCTTGGATGGAAAAAGGTTAATTGAGTCAGAAATACAGAGAGAGAGAGAGAGAGATACGATCCTCTAAACTCCCTTTTTGGCATTTGGCAAAGTGCTTCGAATGCTGGCCCGGACTTTTTTCGAAAAGTTGGGAAGATTACATCTTATATGTTTTACCAATTGTCATCTTTACCAATCTGAATAACTGTGAAGTCAACATATTTATATTTGGGTTTTTTAGTATTATAACCAAACAAAGAAAAATAGCACATTAGGATATTATAATTTCAGGAGATACTAATAAACATATGAAAATGTAATTTAACATTAGAAGCTCTAAATTTTGAATGTTTATAATTCAAAAACTTATCATCCAAATGACTTAAAATTTGGTATTTAGGCATAGTTTGGACCGAAGTTTTAAAATATCGTGTCAAAATTGGGTATTGCCATAAAAAAAAACAAAGTTTGGGCTGTTTTTATATGAAGATGGCCCCTAAGCAAATTTTATGTACATAATTTAAAAGTAGACTTTATTTCCAATAGTTTGGTACCAGCAACTTTCTTCTACGGTAATTTGTTGCAGAGTTAGTGGGAAAGAGTTCAAAGTTTAGTGTTTTATACTTTTTTCCCACACGAGATACATTTTTTGTACATAATGCTCGAATGCTAAAATAGCACAATTACTGGAAAATAGAAATGTATTTTCAGAATATCATTCAGTATCATCAGAATAACATTGCATAAAACCGCGTGTAATGTGACGCTTCAAAAATTTCAGGAAGCTTCGAGAAATCTTATATACTACTTATAAATATACTAGCAGACTACGCCCGCTGCGCTGGTCGGTTTCTCCAAAAGAACCTTGAATCAAACGAAATATATCGGTGAATTTAACCTTGTATTTTAAAGTAATCTGTACCTTTACCTGGAATATCCTAAAATAACATAAAAACGGATACTTATTTCACTAAGTTATGTTTTTTTAATACAGTTTATTATTACGTTTACAATATATTACCTACCGTGTTCCATTGATTTATATGTTTTATAGCTACATTTTTTAGTAACGTGAATTAACCTATATTATACACAACTAAAAAGAAATGGCGCATCTAGTATTTGTCGAGAATTAAATAAAAATCATGCATTCGTGACATCATAATTCACTTTTACATTTTAACAGAATAATACGGTTACTATAATTTGTGACTCCTCGTGCTGATAATTATACTGTTATTATTAATTTTTTACCCGTGAAGTTTTCGCTGTGGTACTCCATTGGAAAGTTTGGTAATTTTTGGAATTAAATATTTGAAAAATGGCATAATCAGTGGATTTGAAATTTTTATCAAGAAAAATACAATTTTTTACATTTCTAACGCAATTTGTCTAGCAATTTTCTGACAAATACTTTTCGAGCAATTAATTTTTTCAGTAATTTCAAATGTTTCAGTTTCCGAGATTAATCTGTGGCAACGATTAGCGAAAATCCCAGTCGTCAGCAACGCATAACTTTTTATTAAAGAGGATATAGAACTTAAAAAAAATTAAATTGCGGATTGTAGGATATCAAATATTATGCAAAGTGAGATTAATAAACAATGACTTGAAGAGCTGACGTTGTGGCCTCTGATCTGCAGATTTGCTAGTTTTAAGTCCCGACTTAGATGTCCGCCAATTGCGTTTCATATGGCCCCGTTTTAAATCCCGCCAGTGTCCCGCGTTTTATTATTATTATTTTTTAATCTCTCCCGCTGTTTGCGACAGGGGATCTGGCAGCAAGCACTACTTGTGAAATAGGTCATTTCAAGGCGGACAACTTATGATAGTGGACAATACGGCAACTTTCTCTATCTATAAGTACAACGAAAATGATTTTACAGATTACTTCACCCTTTTTTTGTGATTAGTATAACCAGTTTTTCGAGAAAAAAAAAAAAAAAGAAAAAAAAAAGTGCGATACAACCAAATTCTAGGAAGCCATTCATCAGAATTGACAGAAACAATGATTGATCTAATGTTCATTTCAAACATCGTTTTTCTCAAGTTTTATCATTCATTTATTATTTAATGTACAAAATAAGAATAAAAAACAGCTTATTCTTGCACACTTGCTTTGAATTATAAAAAAGCCTTCATTATTTCACGATTAGAGATGTTTATTAATTCAAAATCAAAGGCTAGCTTTTTATGTTTTTATCTGATAATCACAACTTATGTATCATGCACAAAACGTGTGGATGTATTTATGGAATGTAAAGGTAAAGGAACATACAGTTAACACGTTTTCCATACAAGTAATGACATTTTTGCGTTGTACGTAAAGCTACAGCATGATATATTTTTAAATGCAATAAATATCATTGAAATTTTCAAAATGCCTCAGCACAATAATGCACATAACATAATGGTCTCTATAATGATTAGGAGATAACTTACAGTTGTTAAGGGCGAAAGTTCTAAATAAATGAAAATTAATTTAAAGAAAGTCAAAGTAAAATTTCTCCGTCGTGTCTATATGTGAGTTTTTATATGAGGGTCACACAGAAATTTTTGAGATATGGCTAAATGGTACAAGCTAAACTTACCAACTCTTAGGAGTGTTCAAAGTAGTTCCCTCCAAGATCAATGCACTTTTGTAGGCGAATTTTCTAAAGATTAAATGCCTCGAGCCCTCCATTTCTTGGAATGGATGAAAAATATTCTTTTATAGCCTCATCAATCTCATCTTTGGAATGAAAGCGACGCCCAAGTAATTTTTTTGAGATTGAAAAATATCCAAGAGTCATACATAGCAAAATCAGGAGAATAGGGTGGATGTTCTATCACTTTGATGTTTTTTTGCTCAAAAAATTCGACTGTAATCCTTGCTGAATGAGAAGATGCATTGTCAGGGTGAAGGATAAGTCCCCTAACATTCACCTCTTGAAGAATTTCTGGAAGACACTTATGCTCGTATTCACCATCTACCTCAACCTAGGAAACCTCGGTCGAATGCCCAAATGAAATTCACGATAAACGGGATTGGACCTGATCAAGGCGAAGGCCAATCAGATTAGTGATGAATACCATTTGTGCGTGCGACCGAGGATTTATAGGTTGAGGTAGATGGTGAATACGAGCGTTAGTGGTGTACCAGTTAGCTGTAGCTATCTTCTGTCCCACTAGCTTAATGGCTTTGACCAGACCTGTACTTCTGAAGAACACGACATACATCACTTTTTTCATTGCTCGTTGTCTTTTCACCCTTGTTGGTTTGGGTTCATCTTCAAAGACCCATATTTTACTTTCTTAACGTGTTGGAATATGAAAAGAGGTATGTACGTCTCATCAGCAGTTATAATTTTAGAAATAATGCGATGGCCGCATCATTAAGTAATTTTAGGGTTTCTTTACTAATTCTCACATGCTCCGCTTTTTGGTGTTCTTTTAAATTATGGGGGACCCAAGAACAATCTAATTATTTCATATGCAGTTCTTCATGAATAATTTTATGTATAGTCGCGGATCCAACGATGTTCCTTCTGTATCATTTGGTACGTACAGCGATTTCCATCGATTAACATTTTTCGTACGGCCGACACATTTTTTGGGACTACAGCTGACAATGGTCTTCCTGTGTGTTCTTCATCGAAAAGAGAAATTCGACCTCTTCTAAATTCTGTAAACCAGTGGAATGAGATGGAGCTTCATTTTCATATGCTAATTGTAGACGTTAAAGGAATTCTTGATTTAGCCCCACTTTAAAATCATAGAAATTCATAGCTCGATAATGCTATTGCATCGACTACAATTTCAGTTCTTTCAAAATTTATTCTACGATAATTAAATTGCAATTGTTGCCAGAAATTTTTGTCTGCGGACATAAAAGTGTTCATATTTACATATCCGACCAATATATATATATATATATATATATATATATATATATTTGGCACATATCGTCTGCACCTGTCTCAAAAATTTCAGAGTGGCCCTCGTATGAGATATATCTATATATCTCATGTATATATATATATATATATATATATATTAATTATTGTTAGAATAGCACATGTCAGATGACAAGAAAACAAAGCGATATAATCAAGGGATAATGCAAAATAAAGAAAGATAGAAACTTACGAACAAGTAACTTTAAAAAATATATATTTCAACTCTTATTCGACTCCTAGGTATTGTCCCTTACCTTATTGCGCCGATATTTACTTATTGCACGGCCAGTTACCGTACTTTGATGGTTTTAAGAGTGGTTTTTGTAACAGTGTTGTGGCAAATCTATATTGTCATCCTTATTCAATTTAATTCCCATTGTTGGTAATATCGTTCATTTTTACGAGCAGTAGACGATGATATATTAAAAATTTTGATGTGTTCCTGTATAAAATGTATAATATACACGATATGACTACCATTTTAAAATGAAAAAGTAGTACCATGATAAAGTAGTAACGTGCACCTTAACACCACACTATCCTACGGAAATTAGAGGGAGGGGGGGGGGGGAGAGGAAAAGAGCTAGAAATATAACACTTTACCATTTTTGGATATTAATGAAATCGATATGGGACCAGCACCAGAATGAGCTCTTTCCAATACAATAAAATAAAGAATTTTGAAAATCGAAGCAACCATTCAAAAATTAAGCGTGAATAACAGTAATATATACGACTGGACACTGGCCCTTACGAGTCATGCTCGTCAACCCCCGTTCAGATATCGCAGACTTTAAAACCACGCTAATTTGGTCTGTTTTAAAAAGATTACGGAGGATTGACTTATAATTAAACGAACAGTGGATATCTTTTGTAATCGGATTGCTATTCATTCCCCTCTTTGATTGAGGGATTTTTCGGTTTTTAAGGCCGAATCAATTGCTATCGCGACACTGGCGCTAACGGCTGTTTTCGTGATTGATTAATTAATCTAGTGTAAATGAGATCAATTAAACATTTGAAAATCACTGACTAATATTTAATATTATATACTATATTATATTAATCAGCGGAGTATTTTTTTTTTTTCAAAATCATAGAAGATAAAGAAAATGTAAGTAGTTAAATTTCGAAATCTAGGGAAAGGCAATGGTCTTCCCCTCCTCTCGTCCATGATTTGCACAAGCATCATATTTAATAATTATATAGATCAAAACACTAAAACAAAATGTTGACGATTACAAAGTATAGATTAACAACTTATCAAAAGACAAAAGTAATAATAATATTATTAATAATAACAGAATAGCATAAAAAATAGTTTAAAAATAATATTTACCGCTTAATAACTTGGTCTAAACACTTATGTTTAAATAAAATGAAATATACAAACTAATATTTAAGCAGTGGAGAGTCGGATCAAATTACACACTGAAAGGGATGAAAAAAAAGGAAGAAAGAAAGAGAGTAAAAGGAAAGGAAAGGAAATATGAACAAAAACTTTTTGTTACTTTACAAAGTGATGAAACGTGATAAAGGGAAGGATGTTATGAAATTTGATTAACTTAAGAAGTTAAACACGCGAGATCAAAATTAATAATAAAAATCTTCAACATTATACAATTGCCATTCAGTCGTAAAGAATATTAAAAAATTAAAAAAAAAGTAGATTTATAATGAAAAAATGTGGAAAATTAATTTTCTATGAATTATATACATACATACATACATACATATATATATATATATATATATACAGAGAGAGAGAGAGAGCATTTATTTACATACAGGTAATAACTCTTTGATAACGGGCCAGGACTGGAGACTATTTTTATATTCAATCGCGCCACAATTTACAGAAAAAAAAATTGTGGTAGGTGTGTTATGTGTGAGGTTATTTTTTCCAAAAATGGTACAAATACAATAAAAAAAATAGTCCATTGGGACGTAGTCAAACCTGTAATCAAAGTGTCTCATGTATGCTCTCTTCATATGATATTGTATTGTAAAACAATCCTCAGAGAACTGTGCAGTGCATGTTTCATTTTTACTCTTTTACTATAAATAAATTTCACATGAAGTTCAGTAATGCTTTTGACATACAACAATTTATGGCAAAAACCATGTTATTTTCAAATATTGAGTTAAATTTGTGTTTGTTTTGTTATTTTTCGAAGATTTTCTGCCTTTGGATTTAAACGAGAACATAAGCAAAAAATGTTGTTTGACTTTCTGTTTTTTTTTTTTTTTAATATATCCAAAGCTTAAATTATTAGAAAAAATGTAATAACTGTAAATAATAATTTTTCAGTTATTATAAACCCCGTATGAGTTTTATTTTGTAATTTTGTAAAAAAAAAAAGGAAGATTTTTAAAAATTCAACCTTATTTGTTCTTAATAACCAAATTATAGTGCAAAATAACTTTTTAATCTATTTAAAAATAATTCACGCATGAGAGATTTAATAAAATTCAAATAATAAAATGAATCTATATTATAAAAGAAGTAACGCAATGACATATTGTCATTGGCAACGACCTTACCAATCTATTTTGCACTTTCTACAAATTTATTAAATTCTAACCATCACACAATTGTAATTTTTACACTGTCGAATGTGGGGGGGGGGGGGATATTCTTTCAAATGCAATTTGTCTGAAAACGGAATCTCAATTTACTGATTTTTTTTTGTGTTTTTTAAAATTATTTTCAAGCATGATTTAAAAAAAAAAAAAAAAAAAAAAAAAAATCTTCATCGTGTGCAGCCCGCTTACGAAAGAATATCCGTTTGTATACTTAAAACAATATAAATAGTTCAGCATTTGTTTCCGGTTAAAATTCTATAACGAAATTAAAACTTCATCGATACATAAATAAAATAACATTATGATATAAATATAACACAAATTTAACAGATATGTCGAACTACAAGCTTAAACACTAAAATACTCAGAATCAAAAAGTCTACTGTAAATAGTGAAATCTTTGGCGATTTCTTCAGCTATTAAACACTGGCATGCGGCTACACTATAAAAAATTACAAATGTTTCTTATTTTATGAAAATATATTATAACCTCGAACGAAAATATAATATAATCTTCTGAGCTATCCGAAATTCCGAAAAGCGTGTTCCATTGTCTTTTGAATCTCCCGAAACCAATATATTTCCAAAATTTAAAGAATTATTTATAATAGCAAAGTATTTTATGCTGCCTGTATTTTTCAGAAACGTTTCCGAATAGTTTTTATAGTGTATTAATCAATTTCCTCAGCCTGGAATACCTGTTTTTCGAATGTCAAGTAAATCAATGTAATCGAATGTCAAGTATCAATTCTCAAGTGAATGTTTTCAGCTGAATAAGTTAATTTATACATGAAAGAGTAAAGAACTAATCTGAATTTTAATGTTAATGTTAACGCTGTTAATTTGGCATGTTTGTCTGTTAAACATATTTGTTGAACATGAAAATGTTTACTTGAGAATTGATAGCATCGGAAAAAACTATATTCCGAGCTTAGAAAACTGATTAATACACTTTAAAAGCTACTTGTAAACGTTTCGGAAAAATACGGGCAGCAAGAGAAATTTTGTTTTTATAAATGATTCTTTAAATATCGAAATGCCATTGATGTCTGAAGCTTCTAAAGATAAAGAAACACTTTTCAGAATCATGGTTAACAAGGATGAGTTTATATTATAAATTTATTCGTGATTATATTATATTTTCATAGATTAAGCAACGTTTGTCATTTTTTACAGTGTAATATAAAAATATCGCTATTAATAAATTGCAAAATTATATTTGAATGTATAATGGGATATTCTTTCAAATGCAATTTGTCTGAAAACGGAATCTCAATTTACTGATTTTTTTTTGTGTTTTTTAAAATTATTTTCAAGCATGATTTAAAAAAAAAAAAAAAAAAAAAAAAAAAAAAAAAAAAAAAAAAAAAATCTTCATCGTGTGCAGCCCGCTTACGAAAGAATATCCGTTTGTATACTTAAAACAATATAAATAGTTCAGCATTTGTTTCCGGTTAAAATTCTATAACGAAATTAAAACTTCATCGATACATAAATAAAATAACATTATGATATAAATATAACACAAATTTAACAGATATGTCGAACTACAAGCTTAAACACTAAAATACTCAGAATCAAAAAGTCTACTGTAAATAGTGAAATCTTTGGCGATTTCTTCAGCTATTAAACACTGGCATGCGGCTACACTATAAAAAATTACAAATGTTTCTTATTTTATGAAAATATATTATAACCTCGAACGAAAATATAATATAATCTTCTGAGCTATCCGAAATTCCGAAAAGCGTGTTCCATTGTCTTTTGAATCTCCCGAAACCAATATATTTCCAAAATTTAAAGAATTATTTATAATAGCAAAGTATTTTATGCTGCCTGTATTTTTCAGAAACGTTTCCGAATAGTTTTTATAGTGTATTAATCAATTTCCTCAGCCTGGAATACCTGTTTTTCGAATGTCAAGTAAATCAATGTAATCGAATGTCAAGTATCAATTCTCAAGTGAATGTTTTCAGCTGAATAAGTTAATTTATACATGAAAGAGTAAAGAACTAATCTGAATTTTAATGTTAATGTTAACGCTGTTAATTTGGCATGTTTGTCTGTTAAACATATTTGTTGAACATGAAAATGTTTACTTGAGAATTGATAGCATCGGAAAAAACTATATTCCGAGCTTAGAAAACTGATTAATACACTTTAAAAGCTACTTGTAAACGTTTCGGAAAAATACGGGCAGCAAGAGAAATTTTGTTTTTATAAATGATTCTTTAAATATCGAAATGCCATTGATGTCTGAAGCTTCTAAAGATAAAGAAACACTTTTCAGAATCATGGTTAACAAGGATGAGTTTATATTATAAATTTATTCGTGATTATATTATATTTTCATAGATTAAGCAACGTTTGTCATTTTTTACAGTGTAATATAAAAATATCGCTATTAATAAATTGCAAAATTATATTTGAATGTATAATGGATACTTTTCGTATAAGAACGATTTTTTTTTTATGTTGTTAATACGCTTTCAAAAAAAAAAAAAAAAACGTAAAAAGTACAAGCAGCAAGTGGCCCGGAACACGCCTTGGAAGAGATTTTTCAGCTATTTGAAGAAATTTCCATTTTTTGACTGAGTATTTTCAGGAAATTTTTAACTTGGATTTGCTAATATTTCGTGTTTTAAGGGGAAAGAACATATGTCAAAATTCCATTTCTAATACGAAAAAATACAAAAGCAGCACAGTTGTTGGAACACCCCTGCGATTTGATGGAAATGCAGCTTTAGATTGGAGGTTTTTCGAATTTTTACGCTAGATTTCGGAATTTTTCGTATTTTGGGGAGAAAAAAAACAAAACAAAGAGGAAATTTTCGTGGTTTAACGAAATTTTAATCAACTGAGAAATTCGTTCAATTCACGGATTTTTTTGAGAATGGGGACAATTTAATATAATATATATAATTTTGAATTAATTATTTATATATTTAAAAAATATTACCTAGCTCGTGTTTGACGAAAAGATTAGTTGACTGATTTGCATGTATATTTTAAGTAATTTTAGTACCGTATATGCTCGTGTATAAGTCGAAGAATTTTAGACAAAATTTGGGAGTTGAAAATGGGGGGTCGACTTATACACGAGTTAGTAAAAAAATAAATAAATAAATAAATAAATAAATAAATAATACCCAATTGCCGATATTCAGGATATTTAAAGCCAGAAAATAATACATATCTAGGAATCATGAATCTAAAAACCTTTATTGTTTTCATTTAAAGATTAAAATTTTTCAATGAGACTTGTCAAAATGTAAATTATTGTTCAGAATCTGACTATTCATACAGCTCAGGTAATTGGAAATCCGATATTTCATTATACACATCCTCATATTCGGATTCCATGCTTATCAACGACTCATCGGAATCTGAAAAAAATCTTCTGATCCGTCCATATCGTTACTAATGCAACATTTATTTTTATTTTTTTTTATCCTAGATTACAAATCATTTTTCAACATACTACCAGAAATGTGGTTCGACTTATACACGAAAATTCATTTTTTTTTTCAAAATTTTGCGCAAGAATGGGGGGTTTGGTTTGACTTATACACGAGTATATACGGTAATTGTTTGGAATTAATTATGTGATAAAATTGCCTGAGTAAACTATTTATAAATTATGATGCAGGGCTGCCACTTGGCATCATTTAAAAAAAATCCCTGACGGCTCGGCCTACAGGCACAGGTAGATTTCGAAGACGCAGACCATGGGGCTCCTGTTTGTCGGGAATTGCGGAAGAAATGACCTTTTTGCGTTGATGCTACAGTTGGAACCGCATACTTCGAAACCAAACTTGTTTGCAGGCGGAGCCAGCAAGGATTTTTTTTTTTTTTTTTTTTTTTTTTTTTTTTGCTATAAGAGTTGGTTCTATAAAAAAACATGTCAATATAAAAGTTTTAGATAATATTAAGAGGATTTATAATAAATTTAAACAGATTTGAAAATTTCGGAATTGACGAAGTTATGAATTTTTTTCTTCTAAAACCCCCCTTCCCCCCCTTAAGACAATTTTTAATTATATCAAAAATCTGTCATACATAAATTCTCGGCCCTTCTCCTAGAAGTAATAATAACTTCAAACGGATTCGATATGTATCATAATTAAGAAATTATGGGGTTTTTTCTGTTTTCACAAAAAGTCCCCCCCCCCATTCCCCCCCCCCCCTTTGTTCGATTTTGCCCATTAACGAACTTGACCGAGATTTTATGCCCCTTGATTTTATGTATCAGTTTCGAAAAGATGTGGGAGTTGGAACCGCCTACTCCGAAAAATAACTTGTTTGCAGGCGGAGCCGGCAGGGATTTTTTTGTTTTTAATTTTTTTTTTGCTGTAACGGTTGGTCCTATAAAAAACTTGTCAATATAAAAGTTTTAGATAATATTAAGAGGATTTATAATAAATTTAAGCGGATTTGAAATCTTGGGAATTGACGAAATTATGAATTTTTTTCTTCTAAAACCCCCTTTCCCTCCCCCCCCCCTTAAGGCAATTTTTAATTATATAAAAAATCTGTCATACATAAGTTTTTGGCCCTGTTCCTAGAAGTAATAATAACTTTAAACGGATTCAATACGTATCATAATTAAGAAATTATGGTTTTTTTCTGTTTTCACAAAAAGCCCCCCCCCATCCCCCCTGCTTGGTTCGATTTTGCCCATTAACAAACTTGACCGAGATTTTATGCCCCTTTATTTTATGTATCAGTTTCGAAAAAATTTGGGAGTTGGAACCGCCTACTTCGAAAAATAACATGTTTGCAGGCGGAGCCGGCAGGGATTTTTTTTGTTTTTAATTTTTGTTTTGCTATAACGGTTGGTCCTATAAAAAACTTGTCAATATAAAAGTTTTAGATAATACTAAGAGGATTAATAATAAATTTACGCGGATTTGATATCTTGTGAATTGACGAAGCTATGATTTTTTTTCTTCTAAAACCTCCCTTTCCCCCCCCCCCCCCTTGGGGCCATTTTTAATTATATCAAAAATCTGTCATACATAAATTTTCGGCCCTTTTCCTAGAAGTAATAATAACTTTAAACGGATTCGATACGTATAATAATAAAGAAATTATGAGGGTTTTTCTGTTTTCACAAAAAGCCCCCCCCCATTCCCCCCCCCCCTTGGTTCGATTTTGCCCATTAACGAACTTGACCGAGATTTTATGACCCTTGATTTTATGTATGAGTTTGGAAGAGATTTATGCAGAATTTTTCCAGTTATCGTGGTCAGAAAAAAGTGACATAGATAGATAGATAGATAGATAGATAGATAGATAAAGTTTTGAACTGGGGGTGCTTTTGGGTTCTGGGAGTCATGATCGGCGTAGATCTGCAAAAATTTTTCAAAATTTCCAACTTAGGTGAGAATGTAATAGGTAGTATTTCTTACGAAATCTACCTAAAAAAATATTTTTTGTCTGCTTCTATTTCTAAACAAATCTTTTCGTAGAAAATTTCTATTAATATTCGAAGTAATTGTAAGGTAGCTTGTTGCTAATTGTAATAGCTTCGAAATAGTGGTAGACAAAAGAATAATTAAAAACAAAATATTCGCCAAGTGGCAGCCCTGATGATGGCATTCGAAAGTCATGTTTAGTTCAAAATGCATGCTTGTCTTTTAAAATCCCATGAAAAGTATTCAGATCGTTTCATTATAGGTTTTGTTGTATGACAACAGGTTGCAGAATAAAGATAAAGTATTTTGCGCTTTCAATAAAATATGCTTTTTGCTAACTACGTGATTGGCTTTTATGTCATCAGTTAAAATGTATTTTACACTTGTTTTTTCATCTGCCACTTCTGCAGCCGTGATCAGTTAGAAGATAAATTCAAGGTTGAAAGCTAAATCTCCTCAATTAATTTTACACGAAGAATCCGATTATCAAGGACATGTATGTAACTCAAATATACACTAACTGTCTGGATTTTTATATTTATTTATATTTTTTTTTTATGAAAAATCGTTAGAAAAGAATTAGACTTAGAAGATTATTAGAATTAGACTTAAATAAAAAAGAAAACAAAATGCAGTTTTGGAATTAAAAATTACAAAAAGAATTATTTAATGAACTACACTGAAAAAAAAGTGTTGATTTTACAGTATAATACTAGCAACCCAGCTGCCAGTATTATATTGTAAAATTAACAGTAATAAACAGTAAAATAAGCAGTAATACGCTGCCACGCATGCCGCGAAATATAATAAAATAATTCTTATACACAGCGATGACGGAATTAAAGATAATGATGAGAAGGATTTTAAAATTTATCCTACAGTTTTCCTGTTTTTAAACATATAGACTTGTAAACAGCATCCACACTAAAAAAAAAAAGAAAAAAAGAACCGTATCTCCATTTATGATTTTATTTTTATTTTATTATTTTTCAATAGTATAGGTTACATTGAAAATAGATAAATACTTTTGTCTGAATAATTTGGATATTTTTCCTTTATAAAAATAGTTTTTTTAAAATGTCAAGAAAAAAAAAATTAAATGTTACAGTGTAACGTGATTTTATTTCCAAGAAGAACACCAGAAAAGTTGAATGCTCCACTCAGGTGGTTGAAGGCTAACCTACATATCAGCAACGATGCACTACATAAATCACAGATATTCCCGTATTTTGAAACGAGGATTGCATCACAACATTTACTTTTTGGAATGTCACAATAGCAATTTTGATCTTTTGTTCTGTCATTTTTAAAAAAAAAGAAAAATATTTGTAATTCGTTGAAGTAACAGCTGTCATTAATAGGACAAAAACAATAAGCACTTAAAAAAGATCTATTCTTGGAAAACTTTTTTGATATTGTTTATCTACGATTTTCCTTTAGTATTCTTTTAAGTGTATTTTATATCATTTGCAGGTGGAACATATTTATTATATGATTTTTTAAAAGTTATAAAATAACAAGCAACCCGCTCCGGCATCGTACGAGTGCGATTTTTTTTTTTTATTATTACATCTCTATCTCTATAAAAGAGTAAGTGTCTGTCTGCCTGCCCGCGGATTTCTCCGTAATTATAACACCTAGGACTCAGAAATTTTTGTCATGTGTAGATGTTGTCACCGGATAGTATACCTCGCGGCCGGATTTTTAAATTTTAATTTAGATTTTTATAAAAAAAAAATTAAAACGTGTATATGGAATTTTGGGTTCGAGGCTATTTCAAGCTCCTCCCATGAAATAGCCTCGGCAACGAAGCAGCCAGCCAATGAGAGACCGAACCGACCGAAGAAATCTATGGCCTAGCCTGACTCGTGAGTTGCTGGCCTAGAGTTGTCCAGTTTTTGTCCATGGTTTTGTCGTCTAGCTTCGGAGGTTGACTGCCGTGTAATCGAATCGAAAGGACAGTTTTCGATATGCAAAGAGACTGCAAGAGATGTTAGTTGGCAGGTCAAAAAGAAGTGAATCGAGCTAAGCTAAGAGAGATGCAGAGAGAGTTGAACAGACGATGGTGAGCGGAAAATTATGTGTGCGCGTGAACAGTATATGATGATTGTGTACGCTGGGATTTTGATGGCAGAGTGTAATGTTTTTTAATTGTTCATCTTATTTTAACTTGTGTATCAACGATGCCTAATAAAAAGTGCTGGATGTTAATCATCACCTTGGATCACTGGAGTTCGTTAAGTCATTACAGTATGGCTCTTTCCACCCGACATCAATAGAGCTTACTGATTTTAGTTTGCATTTTCACCACAGGGGGCGCTTTCGTATCTTTGGTTCTATGGGCTGGATCATGACGGGGTATGCCTCATTCGACTCGACATCGATAACCTTAATGAATTCAGTTATGTTCGTATAGAACATATTGTGCCCCCTGGCGGTGGAAGGTGTAACTAAAGGATTTTGCAGCTAACTCGGGTTCTATGGGTCACATCACGACACGGTTTGGCTCATTCGACACCACATCAATATAGCTTACCTATTTTAGTTCTGAATTTTACCACCAAAGGGTGCTTTCCTATCTCTGTTTCTATGGGCTGGATCACAATGAGGTATGGCTCTTTCCACTTGACATCGATAGAGCTGACTGATTTTAGTTCGGATTTTCACCACAAGGGGTACTTTCCTATATCTGGTTCTATAGGCTGAATCACGACGGGGTATGGCTCATTCGACTCTACATAGATAGAGCTTTTCGATTTTCACCACCAGGGGTGCTTTTCTATCTCTGGTTCTATGGGCTGGATTATGAAGGGGTATGGCTCTTTCGACTCGACTTACGGTAATATATGGGAGTGTGTATGGCACGCCCAGTGTTTGCTGTCTAAGGTAGTGGGGCCCCCAACATTAGATTTGTTTAAAAATAAAAAAATGTTCAACACTGATTTCAGGTACATTTAAGGTTGTTGGCACGGGCAACGCCGGGCGGGTAAGCTAGTTTAACTATAAAGTTCAAGCTCAACATAATTTTTAATTTGCACAAATAAAGAATTACAGATTACATTTTTTTTTAAATTTTATCAAGTAAAAACAAACACTGTTGTTGACATACATAAAAATTCAACTGGAAATGTAAAAATATTCTGTAAAGGAGAGATAAAATGTACAATACATACAAAAAAAATCTATAAAAAAATCTTCTGCTGCGGCTTTCACGCCTTAAAAATACATTTTTTTTTATGTAGACGCCAAGTATAGGCAACAAAGGTGATAAATTGCCAAACATTGTATTAATGGCCGCCTTTGACATTGAATACGTCTTTTTAAGCCATACAAACATTCCTTTCACATTTAAATTAAATATATTATTAGCTTTATAACATTATTTCTCATTAAAACGTTTTTCTTTGTATTTTAAATAAAATCAGTAATTGTTTTTTTTATTTTTTTTTTCGGGGTGTTTGTATTTTTTTAAATCTCTAACTGAGATAGACATTTAAAAAAAACCGTTAACCAAAAGATAGTATAGTATACAGTCGCCAAGATGAAAAAGTCCTTCCGGCCTGTACCGGGAGGAAAATGTAGCTTCCATAGTCCATGTTTTTAAAAATTCAACTCATTTTACTCAAACACCCCAAGCTAAAATGCTTGGAACCCTATTATCGAAGATTCAATCCTGTCTTTCGCTAATACTGAATTTGAATGCGAATTTCAGCACGAGAGTTACAGCATAACAAACTCAGATTGTTTCAAAATGTCATCCACCCTAGAATTTCAAACTGTCATATCTCAGCTTTTTTTTTTAAGATAAAGCCAAAACAAAAAATTCTCCGGAATCCTTGCATCACGATCTAATATTTAACGGAAACAACTTTTTTAATTTGTAATTTTTTGTAGATCTTTTTGAATTTTCACAAATTATTATTTTTTTTTAACTGGCCGCCTCTTTGAAACAAGATGGCGAAAGAAGTTGGTCAACGAACTCCGTCGAGACCTTGGTATACCCTGTACACATGATCAGTCACATTCATATCGGTCCATAAATATGAAAGTTACAGCATAAGAAAAATCGGATTGTTTTAAAATGTCAACCACCCTAGAATTTCAAACTGTCATATCTCAGCCATTTTTTAAAATAAAGCCAAAACAAAATATGCTCCAAAATCCTTTTATCACGATCTAACACTTAACGGAAACAACTTTTTCAATTTATAATTTTGTATATTTAAAAACTTGAAAATTTTTAACCGGCCGCCATTTTGAAACAAGATGGTGGATAAAGCTGGCCAACGAACTCGGTTGAGACCTCGGTATGTTCTATGCACATACACAGTTACATCCAGATTCTTCCATAAATAAGAGAGTTACAGCATGACAAATGTCATATATATATATATATATATATATATATATTTATATACAGTCAAACCCCGCTATAATGAACCCGGGATATAGTGAACACTCGGATATAGTGAACTTTTTTGCTGGTCCCGTCCGAACTCCCATTTAACTAATGTTATTTTATACGCTTATAGTGGACAGCTGAGATTTTGGTAATTCGTTTATAGCGGACTCAAATTTTATTTCCCCAGATTTCTTTTTTCAGTTCTCCAACTTTAAACTTGCACTAGACTGCAAATGATGACATGGCTTTATATTGTGTCAAATTTCACTTTTTCACGCTCATTGCCTAAACAGCACATGCTTCTTTTTCCCCTCATCTCTTTAATACAGGAACAAACCTCTCTTCTTCGTTTCTCCCTATTTCTAGGAATAAGCTCTGGTGTTCACTTGCTAACTTCGTCCTCGGTATAATCGGAACAGTCCAAGAATGTCCCGCGGTTTACAGTGTCTCTCTTCATTATTATTTTGATTGATTTGAGATAAGAAGACGTTTTTTCAAGAGCAGTTAAAAATTTTGTAAAAATGGCGATTTCTTTGAAAAGAAAAGCATTTTCGATTGATGATAAAGTTAAAATAATTAAACGTATTGAAGATGGAACAAATCAATCGGCATTGTGCAAGGAATTTTCCTTGTCAAAATCTACAGTTTCGAACATTTGGAAAAATCGCAGTGCGACTCTTGCTGCACACAATAAAAATTAAGATTCTTTGAAGAAACTACGTCGGGCTGAAAGAGAAAATGTGGAAGAAGCTCTATTAAAATGGTTCACCATTCAGCGGGATAGAAATCTTCCTGTGACAGGACCCATGCTTCAAATTAAAGCGAATGAGTATGCCGAAAAATTCGGAGAAAACAGTTTTGTGTGCTCTAATGGATGGCTGGATAGGTTCAAAAAACGGAACAATATTTCTTGTGAAAGATTGTTGGTGAAGCAGCAAGTGTTTGGTCATCGGATGTGGAAAAGTGGAAAGCTCAAGTGTCGCCAGATGCAATCCAGGGTTATGAAGAGAAGGATATTTTTAATGCTGACGAAGCTGGATTATTTTACAAAATGACTCCCGATCAGACGTTAAAATTTAAAGGAGAAAGGTGCACTAACGGGAAGCTTTCGAAAGTGAGAATAACTGTTCCTGTATGTGCAAATATGAACGGATCAGAAAAGCGAAAATAAACTGTCGTGGGTAAATCCCAAAAACCAAGATGTTTTAAAAATGTAAAAAAACTGCCCGTCAGTTACAAAGCTAATCAAAAATCCTGGATGACTTCCAGTTTTTTTTAAGAAGAACTTCGACAGTGGGACAATGATTTGTTGAAGCAAAAACGTAAAATTGTTCTCCTTGTCGACAATTGCACAGCTCATCCCCAGTTAGAAAATCTGAAATGCATTAAGCTCGTTTTTTTGCCTCCAAACATGACTTATGTGCTACAGCCCATGGACCACGGCGTTATTCGCAGCCTGAAGTCCCACTATATAGGAAACAGCTAGTGACGCGTATTTTGGAGAACTATGAAGAGAACAAAACGGAATACACATCTCACTTTTGGAAGCAGTCGTTTTGTTGGAAAAGTCATGCCGACCGGTGACATCAGCAACAATCCGCAACTGTTTCCGACGCGCAGGTCTTTCGAAATATGTGTTGTGGGAAAGAAAAGATGCCAACGTGGAGGATGAAGATGATGAAGAAATCTTACCAATAGTGGCTGAAAAAGCATAATGTGAACATTTTTCCAAGGGACGTTACTGAGCACTTCGAATCTTGCGATAATGAAGTGTATTCTTCTGGTACCCCCACAGATGATGACATTGTATCTGAAGTTAAGCAAAAGAACGATGTTGAAGAAGACTTAGAAGACGATATTAAAGAAGAATTTGAAATTTTGGCACCTTCTATCTCGGAATGAAATCAGCAGCGAATATCCTGAACATTTTTTTTTCTACCGAAAATGTGGATAAAAAAATATTAGATTCTTTACTAATTGTTGATAAGAAAATTGATGAACTCTACTTAAAATCGAACTGCATTCAATCAAAAATCACAAATTTCTTCCATAGAATGTAAAAATAAAATCAAGTTTTAGTAAGTAACTTTTTCTTTTTATTATTTTATTTATTGTCAATTTAATTAGTTAATAATTTGTAAGTAAATAACGTATTATAGCAATCATTATTTTTAACATCATATACTAAAAATTCAATAATAACAATCATATGCAAAAAAAATATTTTCTTTTTAAAGAATTTGGATATAGTGAACCATCGGTTATAGTGGACATATTTCTGAGTCCGTAGACGGTTCACTATAGTGGGGTTCGACTGTATATATATATATATATATATATATATATATATATAATATGTATAAATCAACATTTGAACGTAAGGAGGTTTTGGTGTCTGGGGGTCATGATCGGTGAAAATATACCAAAATTTTCTGGAACTGCTTTCCTCCGAACGGCTGCAATAGGTAGCTTTTTGTAATGAAAGCTACCTTTTCGTACAAAATAAGGATAAGATACTAAATTTCATTATAAAAAATACTGGTTATATCAGTATATTATATATTATAATGACCGCGAGAAATTTTCTCTATCCGATGGTACAAACCGCAAAAAAATCCATCGAGTAGTTTTTAAAATTACCCCGGCCGGACATACACTTTTAGGGCTTCTTGCTGTATAATATATATGATATGAGATAAAATTTATTATCATAAACAAATGTACCGTAGTATCGAAACTATTATTCTGTTATATAATGCGTGTAAACTTAAGAACTTAATAAGTTTCATCGCAAAATCACCAAGACTTAAGGAAGACTAAACTTTGCTCTTATCATCACGTTTATTTGCATTGTTTAAGTAAACAGGAGCATCAGGAACTAACAGATTAACTTTGAAGATTATAAAAAATTAAGAAAAGCATGCTCAGTATTAAAACGATTGAAACAAATTAGTTTTAAAACAAAACTCCTAAATATGTGTGTTTACACAATGGTGCTGGCTGTTTGTATAACTTATTTATCGGCTGCATCACAACGTTTATCTTTCAGGTATTTCGGGTAAAAGCGTTTTCGTATTGTTTACCTAAGATTGCTGGTTAGTACTTTTTAAAGTGAATTTTATATTATGTGATGTAGGTGAAATAGATTTATTATCTATTGTATGATTTGTTAAAATTGTGAAATAATGTAAGAATTATCGTCATGTGAAAAATAGTATCATAGTATCAAAACTATTATATTGGTTTGTCCGGAAAATTCGGGTCGTTTGGGAAAATTAATTCGTACCGGAAAATTCTGTCCGTTAATTATTAGACATTAGCTATCGGAATTAATGTCTAATAATTAAATGATAGAATTTTCCGGTATGAATTAATTTTCCCAAATGGTACGAATTTTCCCGACAACCCAATATAATCTATTAATAGAATATTATATAAAGCTATTATATAAGGGAGGTGCTTCTGATATGACCATGCTAACGTTTAAGAATTTTCCCTGCCATCATTTTGAAAAAATCAAAACCGTTTTATTTATTTTAACCCTCTAAAGCGTTTTGCCCGTATTTTTCCACTTTCCAAAAACTACTTAAATTGGCTCTAGACAAAAATATTTTTTTAACAAAATTGTATTTAAAGACATGTGTAAAATAAAGAGATATGAAGTGCATGTTACAAATAAACAGGGAAAGAAAATTTAAATTATTTTAAGTGTCATCACCATGGCAACATAGAATCATTACCTATCTTGGAATATCATTGAATTAATTACGTATGATAGGATTTAATAAAATGAAGAAAACTTTTATTAATATCTTTTTAAGTTTTGATTTGATTTTCATAAAATTTGAAATGACTCGAGAAAATTCTGAAACGATTATAAATATGAAATTTCAAACCATTCGGTCGGGTAGTTTTTGCGGTGTTATATGCGGACAGACGGACGAACCAGACGACGACTATAGGAGCTACGTATTTATATATTATTTACGAAAGCGCCTAAAAAAAAAAAAATAGTAGGAATTCGCTGAAGTAACACCTATTAATAGGGAAAAAATAATAAGCCTTTAAAAAGAACTATTCTTGAAAAACTTTTTTGGTATTGTTTATCTGAGTTTTCTTTTCTAATTTTTAAGCGAATTTTGTATTAAGTGCAGGTGGAATGTGAAATGTGGAATATAGTTATTGTAGGAATTATTAAAATTATGAAAATTATCAACGAATTATTTTCAATAGAGTAGTGTTTAAGTATAGAAACCAATATTCTGTCATATAATAGCACGAAATGCGTGATGAAAGTGAAAATGGGCGAGGGTTCCCCACAGTAATAAACCAATATTGGTTATATTGGGAACTAGTGTTGCTCCAATATTGAATTCATCAGAAATACTTCAGCAAATGCCAATATAGGTTAAATATAGGCTTTACATCAGAGATATTTCCAAAAGTATACGCAAACATTTCATATCTATTACCTTTGCATTTGATTGAAATGTTGTGCAATATTGACAAAATCCAAACATCCTAATGTAAAGGCAATATTTCATGCCAATATTGCCCGAAACATAACTAATACAAGCAATATTGGCCATTGTTTTACTACTAAAGTTATAAATAATATTCCTTATTTAATAAACCTTAGAAAACACTCTGTAAAGTATATGTATATTAAATTCGAGCGGAAAAAAAGAAAGGACCTTTATCTGAATACATACAAAATATTTAGAGTATCGAAAGTGATATGTTGAAATGAAGTGATGACATGTCTAAATTTTCATTGATGTAACCGGAAAATTTTACGACAGTTCATTCATGTTTCTCACAAGGAGAGGGCCAAGCTTGGTAATCACAGACTTTGATTATTTTTTTATATATTGGATGGTAGAAGTCCCTTAGTCTCAGGTTCAACAGATTTTATACAACGCTCTTTAGTTCTCCAGAAATAGGGGGTCTAATATTATAACAAAACTTAGCAAAAGAACGGCTGTAGCGGACATTTTGTCTAGTACCAAATAAATATATTTAGACTGGGACCAACAATTTCTTCATAAAATAATTTAAATATCACCCACACATGAATTTAATAACTAAATTAGGTAATTTTAAATAAAAAAATTCTGGTTTCAGACATTTTTATAAAGCTTCAGTAAAATTTCTGGCCGTTATAGAGTTAAATACCGTATTTTCCGGCCTATAATCCGCGTATCAAACAATCATGTTTCGACCCAGAAATTTTATTTTATAAAACTTAACTTACTAAATCGCTGTAAATATTTGACTTCAATTACTGAATAAAATTTCTGGCTCGGAACTTGATTGTTTGATTCGCGGATTACAGGCCGAAAATTACGGTATTTAGTTGTGTTATAATATCAGACCCACTATTTCTCGAGAACTAAGGAGCGTTGTATAAAATCCGTTGAACCTGAGACTAAGGGGCTTCTACCCTACAACATAAATAAAAATTATCAAAATCTGTGAATAACCAAGCTTGTCCCTATCCTTGCCAGTCATAGTAAATTACTTGATTTACAATCATATTCATAGTGTATTTTTCTTTCATCGTGATTGATTGATAATTACAAGGAAACGACAGAATTTTCACTACCTTATTTTTTGTGTGTTATATTTATGCTAACGCTTCGTGTAACCAACTCGATTAAAAGTGAAGTTTGAGATTAATACTTGGGAGTTCCTTGATAAAATTGCTTAGTTTGTTGTACGCGAAACGGAAATACTAGCGTTACATCTTACAATAAGTAATCAAAATCTTTACTTGTCTGAAAAAGAAACAAAATTTTGAATAAATGATTTGCTATAAAACTTTTGTTTTTACTTTCCTAAAAGAACATAAAATTCTTTGAAAAGCATTTTTGGCAGCATTCTAGACTAACTACGAAAACCATTCATTCCATTCATAAAATCGAACAATGAGAGCAGCTTGAATGAATAATCAAGAAAGTTGAATCATTGAAATGGGGAATTTCAGTTGAATGTTATTTCAAGGCATTTTCATTACATTTTCAATTACAGTGGACTTCGTTAATGCGTCTCCGCTTAAGACGACGTATCATCAGTTAATGAGGACTGTTTTTGTTTTCCTCATCATTTCCTATTTGCAATTAATGTTAAAGACACCGTATGAAAACGTACCAACTCTCGGATAAGCGTCAGCAGAATAAAAACTGCTTTTGTAATATGTTTATTTATTTATTTATTTATTTTTTTTTTTTCAAATGCCACTTTGATATAATTTTAGTTATTGAGGTATCAACAAATTTCAAGTGATAACAACGAAGAGAAAGAAACCTTTCTATCGTCGAAAACGTGAGAGGTTCAAAAACTGCTAAGGGATGTTTGCTGATATTACCTATATATCAAAATAGGGATTTAACAGATAAAATTTTCGAGCGTGTTGCCAAACTGGAAAATGATGGGGTAAAAGAGATCATTTGTTCAAGTAATTCAAAGAAGTTCAATTATGTAAGTACGGCAATTTCTTTGCATAATTTGTTTGTCCTCAGTAATATATAATTTTGCATTAACAATTGTCACTAACTTGCTTTTTAACTAAAGTTTAAAGAAAAAGTTGTTTAGTTTAGAATTAAGTTGGTAATCCATTAAATTACTGTTAAAACTGAATTGAATATATTTTAAAAAAGGGATTATTTAACACCATAATTCATAACACCAATTATTTAAGGGATTATTCAAATATTTACAACGTTTAATGCGGACTTCGGTTATTGCGGACAAAAAAATGGCCTCTCTTGGAAGTCTGCACTAACGGGAGTTCACTGTATACTGATAGAACTATTGATGTAAGTACATAAAAATTAAATTTACGGAAAATAGCTATTAGAATTTTTTTACCTTTGAAAACGTTTTCATATTTCATGTGTTAAAATCAAATAAAATATATCTAAATGTAGATAAATGCAAGGGATATTAATAAGAAAAATCATGAAATAATTATTAAAAAGACTATTATTAGACACTATTTAAAAAGATCATTTCTAAATATTGTTAGACCATTTAAAGTAAAATGCAATAATAATTTTTAAAAAAAAGCTGAAGGGACTCCACTTGACTTTTCGAACACTTTATACAATTTTTTTCAGTCACATTACCAGGTAATCTAAAGTAATTGAAAAGATATGCAACGCAACATATGCCATTTATTCTACTAAAATACTTCGATTATGGAACTAATCTTCTGTCATCGTATTCAAAACCAAAATTGGCGCCAAACATTAACAATCTCGGCAACAATTATTTTCAAATGTATGAGAATTTAAACACTTTTTTTCGTTAAAAAGGGACTATTTTGTATATTTTAGAATATTTTGTAAAAGCATTTCGTTTGATTTTTTTTTAGTAGATATATAGTTTTTTTTTAGTAGAAACTGCGTATTATCAGATCTTTCTTATACGCCTAAGATAAATATATATTTTTTTAAAGAATTCAGTTATCTTTCTTTTAAATAATATTCAAGCTTTTCGTTTGTGGTACACTTTATAAAAAGTTACTTATTCTTCAAATTTCATAATTCTATGACAAGTGGTTGAAATTGGGTGTTTACATGTGTGTCATCGTTATTTGTTAATACGTCAGTGACTGTATATAATTTTCTATGGCTTGCCTCTCATATATAACGATAATTCTATAAGTGAATACCACATAAAGATGCTTAAAATACTGAAATCTTCTTTGTAAAATTACCTGATAAACAGTGCAACTATCTTTGGAATTTGTGCACTTGAAGTTAAACATTGTGGCATTTACCTTATGAGGGTTTAATGCATACGATAAATATAAAACCTCTGTTTTTTTTTCTTTTTTGAAACAAATGAAAGTAATTGCAGCTAATGAGAAACAAAATAATCCTACTCCACAATGCAACAACTACTAAAACATAAGTTTTTTTTACATGATCGTTGTACTCTTATCACAAAGGAATAATAAACAACTCAATTACTTAAATATACGTATAGTATGTGTAAAAACTTTAAGGGCAATTTAAAATCATATAAATAAAGTTTACCATAATGTGTATCATAAAGTTGAAAAGCTGAAAAAAAGTCAACGAAATTTATCTATAAGTAATGTATTAGGAAAGTAAAATATTTGTACAAAAAAACACTATTTCCGCCTATGTAAAAACTTTAAGGACAACAAAATAAAAACAATACATTAATGATAGAAACAAACACTAAATATGCTCTGCACCCACCATTGCTTTTAATGACCGTAAATATTTTCTTTCACGGCCATTATTTATTGTTGGCACAGTTCGGGACTGGTTGTGTGCCATTCATCTTTAGTCATAGATCTGAGTTCTAAAGCTGAAGAAAAATGCCTTACATTTTTGTAAATTCGTCTTGCTAGATCTCCCCCACAAGTTTTCTAGGGTTTAGATCGGGACTTCTGGGTGGCTATTGCAAAACTTCAATATTTTTTTTCTGGAACCAGAGTTTTGTCCTACGGCGTACGAAGGTAGGCACATTATCGTGTTGATGAATCCATTTTTCCTCTGCCATAAGTGTTGTAACAGGTGAAAGATGATAAGAAGAAGTTTTTAGATATGTCTTTGAATTAACTTTTCCTGAAAGAAATGCTAGTCACCCCACACCATTAAACGAAAAACAGCCCCATGGCATAATGGATCCGTCACCTAACTGACGTTTTGAGAAAATTTATTTTTCTTTTTTGAAATCATGTCAATGATACTTCCAGACATCTAAGTTCCATTTTCTTTCATTGGAGAAAATAACCTGCAGCCATTTGTCGTACCAAGTTTATCATTTGTCTTGTAAACGCTGGTTTTTGTGTCTAGTCCGTAAAGAGGATTTACACCATTTGTTTTCTTGCACACATTGAACCCGTTCGATTTTTTTTTTTTTTTTACTTGAGTATTTTCCAGTTGATGCTAACTTTAAAACTCTCCTTTCATCTTTGGACGATAAGGCTTTTGGTCTGCATCCAGCGTTTTTTATTCCATACTCGTCTTTTAACCTTAAAAATTGCTGATGACGGTTTTATATCTTCCTATCCTTTTTTGCAATAGACTGACAACTCATTCCTGACAATGCAAAAGATTCAACAACACCTTTTTCATTTGCAGTGAGTTTACTTGCTTTTGGAATTATTTTAAAATTAACAAAACTCTTAATAAAAAACGTCAGAAAAATCCCTATACATAAGAGTTTTTAACGTGCAAATGAATAATAGTTATACATAACATTTCTATAAAAACATAGGGGTGTCCTTAAAGTTTTTAAACAGGCGAAAAATGGCATTTGTGTACATAATTTTTTCGCAATAAAAAGCTCACAGATCCATTTTGTTGACTTTTATATTAGTATTTCAACTTTATGATCAATATTAAATTCCCATTTCAATTATCTCATTTTAAATTTATCAAAATTTTTACAATTTTTTGCTGTCCTTAAAGTTTTTATACGCACTGTATATGTAATAACTATCACTTGTTAACTGTAATTATACAATCATTCCATGTGCTAGTCAAAATCATTAGAACGGTCATGAGGTTGACATTGCAATGGTTAATGCAGTTTTCTATTATTTTTCTATTCGTTTAAAATCTGTTCACTACAATAGTATGTCATTTTTTAATGTTTCCTTGTAAATGATATTGGATCTCTCATGTTTTGATTTTCAGAATTTATCCATTCTTAATTCAAATTCTTTCACGTATGGTATATGATCACGTATGGTATATGATCGGTAAATGATCGGGCAATTTGAGTAAAGTGATTTATGCATCACGGCTTACTTTACTCAAACAGAAATCAATTGCGATTTACTTATATTTGTGAAATATGGCCCTTGATAACCAGTACCGCAATATAAGTTTGCATTTTTTCCTTGTAATATTTTTACATTCTGCTCGTGGATTTTTTTCTCCTCATACTTTTATTTCCTTTTTTTACATTTTGTGCATTTAACATTATGGATATACAATTCTCTGTATTGTATTATAATTATTGGTTCATTTTTACATTGTCGATTTTCTTGTGATTTAATTTAAGTTATTATTTGCAAAATGTTTTATTATATATATATATATATATATATATATATATATATATATATATATATATATATATATATATATATATATAACCATAAATGAAACATTACCATAACACCAACTTAAACTATGAAATAATGGTTAAGTATGTAAAATACTTCGATTAAATTTCGTAAAATACTTCGATAATTATTTTTCCAAAGACGACTTTGAAATTAACCATTGTTTATTTTCGTATTAACGTTATTTATATGTCTTCATTTCGTATTATTTGAGGGGAAAAAATCTACGATAGCTTTTTAACTGAATGAATAGATTTCACAGGAAAAGAAAGAACGTTCACCCAGAAAAGCTTAAATCGATTGCGTGCTAAATCATTGTAGGAAATAAAATCGTTGATACTTCCACTTTCATTTCCGTGTCTTTTTAGCGTGGAATATGTCCCATGTAATATACCGCTCGTAAATGAATGGCTTCTTGGTATTATGTCTTTTTTTTTACAAACATGCCACAAATACTTCTTATCAGATGAGGTCGAATGACAGTTCTGAATTATTAGATGTGGAGTAACCTATGTAATTTGTATATTGTTTGAATATCTGGATAGATTTTAAAAGATATTTAGATTTGCTGTATGAAAAACAAATCACGCAATCATTACTAATGTATATTTTGCAGAAATTTGAACTTGGTTTCAAATATGCCTAAATTTTTTTTTCTCAATATACAGGATGATTCAAAATCTATAATAATAAAGCAAAAACATGTCCTTGAGCATAGGCGTAGCGTGACAATATTTGTTTTTCTGAAAGGGGGGGGGGGGGGGCAAATATGCTTATTAAAAACACACAAATATATATATATATATATATATATACAGCAAAACCTCTCAATAGCGGACACATCATGACCGCAGAAATTGTTCATTATTCGGAGGTGTCTGCTTTTCAGAGGGGAAAATGTACAAATATGTGTTGTGGATTGAAAAGAGTGTTCGCTAAATAAAGATGTCTGCTATTTGGGAGTGTCCGTAATGGAGATTTTACTGGATATATATATGTGTGTGTGTGTGTGCATTAGTAGCTTGGTTAAAGATGGCTTCAGTTAGCGATGTATTTGGTTAACGACAAATGGCTGTAGGGAAAAAAATCCCTTGGTTGACGACACATTTGCTTTTGTTAACTACTATTGATTATCCGATGGCACAGTTTTAATAAAATGAGGGCGGTTAGGGCTCACAAAGCAGAAGTACATAAATTTGTCATTAGCTGCAAGAACTGTAGATACCTACATCAACAAGTTTACCATTGCAAAAATATTGGGTTATTTGGGTAGAAAATGTTCTGCAGGAATTTTATAATAAACGAAGGAAAAACTTTTTCTGGGCATAAACCAGTGATAGGTTAACATTGCTTCTGACAGCAAGTTCAAATGGAGACTGGAAGGTAAAAAAAAAAAAAATGTTAATTTACCAGTCAGAAAATCTCCTAGCATTTAAAAAGTACAATATATTTAAATCCATTCTGTTGTATTATGGCAGTCTAACAGCAAATAATAGGTTACAAGAATAAAATTTAGTGATTGTATTCGCGAAGTGTTCGAATCAATTGCCACAGCCTATCTTAAGCAAAACCGCCTTCCTGTGTTTAATGCGGCCCTCATACGAGCATACAAGAAAAGATAGCTGCGCAATTAGATTTTATCAAGGTGATTTTTCTTTCTGCCCAAGCTATATCTCTAATTCAACCTAAGGATAAGATGATAAATGCAAATTTTGAAACTCATTGCACAAAGGCACTTTTTAGCGGACGCTTTGGAATGCGTGATGACATGATCCCAATGGAATTTTTAAAGAAATAATTAAACACTGTCATACAAATTACAATAATTGTAAAGGCTTGGACAGAAATCAGAATCAATTGCCTCAAAACAGCATGTAAGAAACAGTCCTTCTTTTGGTAATGAATAAACTTCAGATAAAGGACACAAATTGATAAAAGATATTGTAGCAACTGCTCATGATATTAGCTGGAAAGTAGAGGAAAAAGATGGAAAATTATTGGAGAGATATGACCGTTATCTGACAATTGACGACGTAAAAAAAAAAATCATCTATCAGCAATTTGAATAACAGAAAATGGAAGTTTCTTCTAAAGATAAAGATTGGGGGGGGGGGGGGAGAAATATTACGACTGCTGAAATCAAAAAGATGTTTTGGCAAAGAAGTTCAAAATGTTGCTTTGAAATGAAATTCTGACAAATTTAAAGTTATCAGAACTACATATCTATTTAATGAAAAATCCATGCGGCTTTTCAGAATACGTTTAAGAAACATGCAGTATAAAACAGTCATAGACATTAGAGATGAGACGGGCTCAGCCCGAGCCCAAAAGCCCGAGCCCGAGCCTGGGCCCGACACGGGCTCGGGCTCGATTTTTATACCAGCTTTTTGGCCAGGCTGGGTTCAGGCTCATTCTTTCTGAAACTGACAATTTTATTTATTCTTATACTCTTCATTCTAATACTTTTCCCTTAAAATGATACATATTCGATTTCAAGTAATTTAAATGTTATTTTGATCAGAATGAATAGAAGGGGAAACAGAAGTCTTATTTTTCTTTTCTAGTATTAGAATGTTACTTTAAAAGATAATTCTCGATATTTGCGACGCGACTGACGACTGGGTGATATGGCGTCAATACGAAGTGACGCGAATAATATTTGTTGCTAGATTTTCTTTTGAGACAATAGGATATTTTTTAATTGGAACGGTTATTTAATTTTATTTTTTTAGAGATCTAATGCGAGATGAATATAATTTTGTTTTTTTAGAGATCTAATGCGAGATGAATATAATTTTGTTTTTAGTCAATGACCATTAGCTTAGGTTTGCAAATTTTTAGTCTTCTATTGTGAGCGAGTCATATTCGCTCTTCGTATGAAAATGACGTTAGTGATTCTATTTTTAATCATGAACTCTGCTCATGCTAAAGCTCGGCTCTGCACATTTACGAAGTCACTTTCATTCGTAAGTAGATATAATTGTCATGTATTGTTATTGCGATAGAAAGCAATTGAAAAGTGTTTCCAATTTTCCTATAAAAGCACAAGATCGTACAGATAACGGTGTCAAATTTTTAATTTAAGTTGATTTTCAGGAAAACAAAAGGTTGTTTTAATTAAGAAATTAATTATAAGTTACGATATACACCTTTTATAAGAAATAGAAAACGTTGTTCGATTCTTTGGCATAGAAATAGTCATTTCTGCAAATTGTATGCATTTATTTATAAAACGCACTTCGTTAATGTGGACATCAAACTTGCTTGTTGGGAGAGAAAATATTTACATCCTTTTAAGGAAGTATATTTTTATTTGATATAAAACTTCTCATTTGATAAGATTGAATGTAAATTTCCATAAAATTAATTACGTGCACGGGATAAACATTTATTTTCACATACGAAGTTTTTTAAAAATGAGATGTTACTTTTAAAACAATTTTTAAATAATATGCAATTTTTTTCGGTATCGGGCTCGGGCGGGCTCGGGCGGGCTCGGGCGGGCTCGGGCTCTGATGACACAAAATGTTTCGGGCTCAGGCGGGCTCAGATTTAAAATCATTGGGCTCGGGCGTGACGGGCTCCGAAAAGAGAGCCCAAACTCATCTCCAATAGACACGTTTTTTACAGGTCCATCAGTTACAAAACTCCGAAGTGAGCCCGATTGTACTTCCGATGAAGACTGGTAATTAAAAAATGTTTTCATTCGCAATCTATCTATAATAACAAAGATAAGGTGTTTTTTCAGAGTTTCCTGAAGAACCCGCTACACACAGGGATACAGGATTTGGCAGACAGATGCCTGCATATCTAAAGTTATGTACCTCTTTTGAATTTTTTGCAAGATTTAAAAACAAAAAACCATGCCCCTTTTTTTAGTGTTTTTTCGCGTTTTGAGGCGATTTTTCCAAATTTATAAAAGGAATCTTTCGTTCTGCCCAATGTAGTAAATTTTATTCTCTTTTCAATAAAGTTTATTCTGAATTAGTTTTTTTTTAATTTTTCACAATTTTTTTTTACTTTTTGAGGCGATTTTTAAACTTCCTTAAATTGAATCCAGTGTCTTGAGATTTGTTCAGTTTTTCAGAAATTTTTATGCGATTTAAAGCGTTTTCTCGCGTTTCACTGAGACTTTTTGACATTCGTAAAAATAATCTGGTTTCAATCTTTCAGCCAAATTTAGTCAAATTTGTCAGCTGCAATTTCTGGATTTTTCGCGAATATTTTATGCGATTTTTATCATTTTGTTGCATTCCGGGGCATTTTTTTAAAAATTCGTAAAAGGAATTCGATATAATTTTTAGCCGAATGTATTAAATTTTGCTCTGTGTGCTGTTTGATTTTTTTTTTTTTCGCGAAAATGTTTTGTTATTTTTAGCATGTTTTCTCGTTTTGCGACGATTTTTTGACATTCGTAAGAATTCGGTTCAAATCTTTTATCCCGATGTATTTTATTATCTTTTCAATAAAGTTTATTCTGGATTCATTCAGCGGTTTCTGAATTTTTCATAAAATTTTTATGCGATTTTCCGTTTTTTATTCATGTTTCGAGGCGATTTTTAGATATCCTTTAAATGAATCTGGTTTCAATCGTTTTAATAAATTTGTCCTTTGAGATTTGTTTAATTTTTCGGAAATGTTTATGCGATTTTTAGCGTTTTTTCGCGTTTTGCTGAAACTTTTTTAGTTTCGTAAAAATAATTCGGTTTTAATATTTCAGCCAAATTTAGTAAAATTTGTCAGTTGCAATTTCTGAATTTTCCGCGAATATCTTATGCGATGTTTAGCATTTTTTGCATTACGGGGCATTTTTTAAAAATTCGTAAAAGGAATTCGGTGTAATTTATTAGCCTAATATAGTAAATGTTGTTCTCTGTGATGTTTGATTTTTTCGCGAAATTTTTCTGTTATTTTTAGCATATTTTCTCGTTTTGCGACGATTTTTTTTTTTTTTTACATTCATAAGAATTCGGTTTCAATCTTTTACACCAGTGTAATAAATTTTGTCCTCTCCAATTTTTGAATTTTTCGGAATTTTTTAGGCTGCATTTAGCGTTTCGCGAATATTTTTTGACAGTAAAAAGTCAGAAGAAATCCGGTTTCAAAATTTTGACCAATATAATAAAACAATTTCTGCAGTTTTTGAATTTTTACTGAATTTTTTAATGCGATTTTCGGCATTTTCTCGCGTTTTGATGCGATATTTGAACAGTCGATTTTTACTGAAATCGAAAGAAATCTCCGGTAAATTTTTGTACTGTCCTGATTAAATTAAAGTTGGAAGAATGTTTCTGTAGCAACGTGAACGACGATGCTGAAAATTTTAATTCAATCTCTGCCGAAAAAAGAAACGCGAATAATTCAAGATTCGTTTGATTCAAGACTTGAGCGGGTGTGCCTCACATGGGTGTACGCTGGTGAAAACAATGGGGTTCCCCTATCCAAGTTCCTTTAGTTAGAAGTTCGTTTAAAAAACTGACCAGCGAAGCTCCGCACAATTATTTTATTAAAATTGTAACTAATATAATAAATAAATGACATTTTAAATTACTTTAAACTGCACTTTAAGATCATGGTTGTGGAGAGGTGTCGCACAAAATTATTTAATTATTTTGTATGATAAATCGCGCTTTCGATAACAACAACGGTTTTGGTTAAGAACAGTAACCCCCTAACAACTTACCGACGTTAACCAACGTTAGCATCTGATTCAAGGTTCATACCTAAAATTCATGATCATGGCATCTCAGAAATGCGAAGAGATTCAATTCAGATAGTAGATGATTGTAGGAGATTAATTATTTACAATAAATAAAAAAAACAATTAGAGAGGAATATATTTAAATATGCACAAAACATATTTTGACTAAACTGTCAAAAGTGGAATGCCTTTAGTGAGGTGTTTTTGACTGAAAACCTTTCACAGTCATTTCGTTCGGGCCAGATCAACTTGAACATGCAAAATTAGGTACCAAAAGGATAATCTACTAAGCTAAGTAAATCCATAAAAAAAAGTAAGAAAAATAAAATTTATATATAAAATGAAAATAAAAGTGTTCATTGTCATTTCGATTTCGGACAAAAACAATTTTTAATTGACTGTATCATTTTTCAAAATATTGGTGGGCAGAAAGTTGCCCAGTTGTATTTGTTTTACAAGGAGCTGTATATGTATTAAAATATGAAATTTAATTCTATATGCGGTCCTCCTATAACTTATATTTAGAAAAATGTTGCCATCTGTCTAAGAAGGATATTTAAAAAAAACTTCATTCTTTTACGGCCAAAACTAACCTATTTATGATACTCAGAATTTTAGGAATTTGAAGTGTTTTATGGCATTAAAAATTTAGAGACGCGTTTTTGTTACTATTTTGAACATGGAGATGTTCCCATGTAATTTTCTTTTCTTCTTTCAATATAACTTTAAAGGAGACATAATTTCCAATCGAATGGCTATTCCACTTTTCACTTCAACAACTTGGCGATTAAAATTTATAGGGTGTTAAAGACTTGTTCTAATTTTCTCTTAATGAATTAAATTTTCTTTGGGAAAATATTTCAAGCCTTTTATACAAAGACATGCTTAGGGTCATCTTAACTTAAGAACTTAATGAGTTTTGCCTGAGATTATTTTTATCGCAAAATCACTCATAATGGACTTGAGAAATACTAAACTTTGCTCTTATTCTCACGTTTACTCGCTTTGTTTAAGTAAATGGAGGCGTGAAGAAATAAGAGATTAACTAAGATTAAAAAAATTAAGAAAAGCACGATCAGAATTAAAGCGTTATTTTACGTGTCCAATTGAATCTAATTATTTTTAAAACGACTACGAAAGATATAAGTTTAGGGCATGTATACATTATAGTGTTATTTCCACCGTATTCCACTTTTAAAATAAATGCATTGCTGCCAACAGAGCACAAAGCTCTTACGCGGAAAATTAACCCAAAGGATTATAGATTCGGAAAGAATTTTATAACAACAAACGTAATTCACTAAATATAATACAATTACAATACAATTACATTTATAATTATCACAAAATAAAATAATTACTACATAAATGATTTTCAATTCTTGCTTATAAATAATGTTACCTGATCCAATGTCGCACATAGCGGGGTGATGATGTTAAAAGAGCGGGATAACTGTTTCAAAATCGGGACATAATATTATAAAGCAATTTTCTTTCGTGATATTAAATTTGTGTAAATTAGATAAGGTTGAGAAGTAAATTAAACATAGCAAGTTTTTGGAATGCGTATGCTAACAATTCAATGACAGAATGCATGTTCGCCAATAAAGCTTAATAATTATTAAATTTAAAAGCATGTCTTTTATAATAATTAATATAACGTTATAATAAACTAAATTCGATGTTACAATCAATATATACATTTTAAATAGTAAAATGTAATCTGATTGATTCAGTTTTACTTAAGAGTTTTCTCAAATCCAAATTTACCCCTTTTTGATATAATTAAGGAATAATTTTCACCACTGCATAAATACAATTTTCAGAGTTAGTCAAGTTCCCATTTATCGAGCAATGCTTTTTATTTTTCGATAAAATTAGAGCATCGTTCAGAACACAATGTCAAAATCGCAGCTTTAAACTGTTTTTTCAATATGACAGTCAAAAAAATGTGTACTCAGGTAGCAGGCGATTACAATAAAAGGTCGACATATTTTTAGGGAAAAAACAAAGCAAAATGTTGTTCCACTGTTTGACATCTCAATAAAAATATCTAAAAATTTTATGCATGCAAAAATGGAAAAAATTGTCTTAGAAATTGACATTTTAGCGTTTTCGAACAGGGAAAATGAAAAATTTATTAACATTCTTAATCATAAATTTACGTTTTATTTATTTATTTTTTTATTTTATTTTATTTTTTTAAATACATTTTTAATTGTACAATAATCTATATAAATTCTATATTAAAATCTACACTTTATATAATAAAGATTATTCTATTTACAGATTTTTAAAAGCTTCCAGCAGACAAATAAATAACCATGGCTCAGGAGAAAATTAATATTGTACGAGGGGCAGTCGGAAAATAAGTTGCCCCTGGCGACTGTGGACAGAGGTGTGTATGAAAGACAAAAAATGTAATGAGACAATAAAGAAAAAACATAACTTTATTTTTCTACATAAGTACCAAGTACATTGAGACATTTGTCATACCGCTTTATAAGCTTCAAAAAGCTCTCCAGGAAAAAATCAGGGCTTTGCATACGGACGAAGCGCTGAACGGCTATAAGCGAAAGACGACACAGCAGGTTAACGCGAACGTGCAAGACACCGATGCCACTGGGTAGAGGTCGACCGTGATCAAACAGATGGCGTTGTTGCAGTGCTTACTCAGATGGCGCTGTTGACTGCAACAGCGTCATCTGCTTGATCGCGGTCGACCTCTACCCAATGGCATCGGTGTCTTGCACGTTCGCGTTAACCTGCTGTGCCGTCTTTCGCTTATAGCCGTTCAACGCTTCGTCCGTATGCAAAGCCCTGATTTTTTCCTGGAGAGCTTTTTGAAGCTTATAAAGCGGTATGACAAATGTCTCAATGTACTTGGTACTTATATAGAAAAATAAAGTTATGTTTTTTCTTTATTGTCTCATTACATTTTTTTGTCTTTCATTCACACCTCTGTCCACAGTCGCCAGGGGAAACAAAAAATCGGGATTTTTAGCGTCCCGCGCAGTGGTTCCAAGGGGGATTTCTTCGGACTCCTGAAAAGCCGGACACCTGGCAACACTGCTAACGCTACTACATAAAAATACGTTAAATTTTTTTAATAGTAGATTATCAGGTAAAATTACATAGATACATTAATACAGTAACAATGTAAAAAATCCCTAATATCAAAAATCCTATACTACACATAAAGTTAATTACAAAGAAGTAAGTTTAAGATAATTAGTTTAAATAAGAATGTAAGTGCAAAATAGTCGGTATTTAAATTCTCCTATACACGATTAGTAAATATTTAATATTTTGTAATTTTCTTTTAATATTTCGACCAAGATTGTTTTTGTTATCAAGATGTTAACATTTTGTTCTGGTGCGATTATGTGATCATATTTTAAGAGGAATGGCATTAGAGGGCAGTTGCCATATACATAGTGGTAAAGGTGCTCATAGGAACCACATTCACAGTTATCGAAAATTAATTTATTAATTTGAAAAAGAAAACGTTGAAACTGCTATGACCCCTAAGAAAATAAAACGAAAATTATCTGTGTATTTAAACAGATATTGCTGTTAACACACAAAATGTACAACCATTGAAAAAAAAAAATCTCGTGCATACTCTACCAAATAAAATAAGAGTGTAAATACGGGTTTAGATGATCTTGTGTTCCGTTCCATTCACACAAATACTGTGTATATTTAAATAAGAATTTAAAATTCCCTGCCAATTTGTACACAATAAAATGATTTTTCCACTGAAATAATAATTTAACTATTGTACACAAACACGCAGTTAAAGGCCATCATTACTTAAGAAATTAGTGATTTTTCACAACTTTACTTCATCCCAAAACCCCTTATAAACAGACCGTACACTGTAAAAAGTTTGCAACAAACTGTTCAGTCATTCGACCGTTTTTATAGTAAACGGTTACATAACCATAATTTAACTATTTTCTGACCATATTGTCCATATTATGGTAAGAAAAGAGTTAAATTACGGTTATGTAATCTTTTTCTTTAAAAACGGTCAAATGACTCGACAATTTGCCGCAAATTTTTAACAGTGTATGTAAATGTAGTATCGTGCGGATCTCTAATAGAGAAAAAGAGACAAAAGAACTGATGTTAATGTTTGCCACTTTTCTTTTCTAAGACATAAGTATTCAAATGAAAATTACAATAAAGATCCAAGAGAAGAGAAGGAGAAAGAATTGCTGTTAGCGTTTACAATTTATCATTATTATTTTTTTAGATGTAAGTATTGCAACGAAACCTAAATAACCCATAAAAGATTAACGTTTTAAATATAATATACAGCAAAAAAAATTGTTAATTTACGGTATAATACTAGCATCCCTGTTGCCAAGTATATTACCGTAAAATCAAATTTCTTTTTTCAGTGTACAGTTCTTTTTTTTCATTAATTTTTTTTCTTCTCTTTGTTAGTTTAATCTAAACAGCTTCAGTTTTTTTCTTAAATAAAAATAAAAATATGTATGGCTAAAAGTAATTACAGTAAACATATAAAGTCTTAAAAAATAAAAAATAAACCTTTGATAAACTACTGTAACACACTAACACACATACTAGTTTCGTACACACAAACAGTGCATTCTCAAGATCAGTAATGATAAATAAATTATTTTCACCAAAAAAAAAACAAAAAAATGTACTTGATAAACAAACGCCACGAGATATCAGGTTCTACGAAAGCAAAGCAGGTGCTTTAATTAAAATGATCGCCTGTAAACGTGATTTATTTTATTTTATTTTTAAATTTATAAAGCATCGCTCCAAATTCTAGGTAAGTCACAGGAGTCTGATCCATTGGATATGCTCTCTCTGAGCATATAGATTTTATTGTTTCGTGGATGGGGAATAAAATCTTGATGGATAACATTATTTTACTATTTTTAAAATTAATCTGTAAAGGTTCCATGTTATAGTCTGGATAAAGCTGTAATTTTCTTCTTGTGTTTGGTATCTGTTATATGTTCTTTCATCCTCGTTTTAAACTTCTATTCTTCAGCCTTTCATAAAATTTAAAAACAAAAACATAGTCTGTAAGAAAATCCAATACAGCCTGATCAACTATCAGGTGTATGCTTACTAAAGCTAGTGGCACCTTGCAATATTATATAGGAATGAAGAATAGAAAGTTTAAAACGAGGATGAAAAAAAACATATAGCAGATGTCTAATACAGGAAAATTACAGCTTTAGCCATACTACAAACATGGAGCCTTTGCAGATTAATTTTAAAAATAGTAAAATAACTTTACCCATCAAAATTTTATTCCTCCATCTATATTTTAATGATAATAAGTGATATTTCTTATACAATTCTTTTTTTTTCTAGTAAATTTCAAGTTTAATGTAAAATACAGCATTCTCAGCGTATTTTGTGAAAATCTTACTAGGCCACTCTTAATATTTTGTAATTATAGGCTGCATTGCAGGGATCGTCAACATTTGTACTATCGGGGACGCAGTTGAATTTTTTAAGCATTTTCGTTTATGCACCTCAACAACTCTTGAGCTGGGTGCACACTGCCTAAATGTACAATCCTTACATATGAATGTAAATAAATACATTTAAAAAAAGTCTAATGCAAACTTTAAAAAAGCTCCTTTACAACTACAAAGGATACAAAGAATGAAGCAATGTCCAAAACTCTTTTATGTTCAATGGCGGAGGGAGTCTTTCAATATTTTACAGTGGAGCACCGATTATCCGAACTAATAGGTGACCGGAGGTGTTCGGATAAACCAGATTTCGGATAAACCAGATTTCGGATAAACCAGATTTCGGATAACGTATCATTTTTGAAAAAAAAAAAAAACATACTAGGGTTATATGAGTATATAGTGAAACAAATAAACAGTAATAATAAACACAAATATGTATGCATTTTGTTCAACAATGCTTACAACAAGAAGAAGGGAACAAACTATCAAGGAATAAGATGATCAAAGAAATCTGCAGGAAATCAAAAGTATAGTACTGTAGATCTACATTTTAAGGAAAGATATCCAAAATTTTCTTTTGCTTCAGAGGGGACACTTTTTTTCTTGATGCTAATTCTCTTGTACGTTTTAATGAAAACAGTAGAACAGAATCACACTCTTCTTGTTGCTCCACCCACTTCAGTGCTGTCAATAGGCAACGAAAAGTTTCCTTAGTGGATGGTCTTTTTTTAACTTGTTCTTCGTCACTAAAGTCCTCCTCGCCATCATGGTCTTCTGAAGGGTTTTGGTCTTCCATGAGAGTAGCAAAGATTTCATCGTCCGTCAATAGTTGGTGGCCACCAACAACACATTCTAGCCATTCTTGAATGTTTTCCTGGTCACAATCTTTAAATCCTGAAGATTCTGGAATCAACTAAGCCAGTTCTGATACAAATTCACTGTTTGGTGGCTCTTTAGGTGCGGTGGTAGAGTCATCTGATGGAAGAAACTTATTCCAAGCTTTAGCAAGGGCAGTATCCGTGGCGGAGGCTTCTGCTGTCATGTGCACAACATCCTTCAAATTGATTTCTTTGTGCAGTTGTTGAATACTATTTTTATTGTCCTGCCCGATTAGAACCATGCGCAGCAATGTCTTTCTGTAATAACGTTTGAAGGCTTCGATAACTCCCTGGTCCAATTTTGTAATAGCATCACTGTTATTTTTAATATCCGATATTGTTGCTTTTCCATTTCCATACTCACACAGGAGACCCACTAACACTATTCTTCAACTGATCTATTATTCTAAGTTTATCAGAAACGCTGAGAACAACACGTTTACGTTTGGATTCCATTGTGTAGGGCACGACAAACTGCACTATACATATGTCTCACTATCGAAGACTCACAAGCCACTGACGACGTAGGCCATTCGTGGCAGGGAGCCAAGTGCTTGTGGTCGTGTGCGCAGCGGACCCCCTGCAGTGCATTGCGCGCAAAATTGAATTTCGATTTCGGGAACGCATTCAGTTGACCGAGTTTTGGATAATCGATGCTCCACTGTATTCAAAGCAACAAATATCATTAAAAAAAAAGCAAATTATTTCTTCTTCTTTTTTCTAATGTTAAAACCAACAGTCACAATTACAAAATATTAAGTTATAAGTTTATAGAAGCTTAATAGCGCAAGTGCGCCCGCGGACGCGCGGTTGACGTTCTATGCTGTATGCTGTATTGTTTTATGTTTGAATCATATTTGGGATAAATAGTTTTAAAATAGCCATGTTTAAAAATATTCAGTCGACAAATGGAACTCTTGTGGCAAAAACTATTTTACGCGCATATAAGTTTAGGCATGAGGAAGAAATCGTTAAATTCATTTTACATGTATTATTATAGGAAAGATACTGGGGAAAAGAGATTAAACGAAGAAATTAATTTTGAAACACAAAATTTTAAGAGCGTCATATGACCCAGATGGTAAAAATAGTGTTAATAGCACGATTATTTTTTCATTGACTACTATCCTATTGCTTATTAATTATGATTCTTATCTATTTCCTCTTTTTTGGTGCGTGCAACAATATTTGATAGGGAAACGTTTGGTGCATGCAGATTTTAATGGAGAGAAATGTGTTGCGTGACATACTATATGTAATGATCATTTGAGAATGAGAAATAGGAAACAGTTTCTAACACATTTTTTAACGAGTACATTATAACCTCGCTTTTACGTTCCCGGTATTCTGGTTCCAACAATAAGCACTTATTCTTTACTTCCCTTGAAATGTGTACACAGGGACAGTTTACCATAGGGGCAAACTTTCACCATTATTTAGTACAGAAATTATCGCCACATTTAAACGCAATTTTTATCTAAACAAGGCGAAATTTTTCTCTTTTTAAAGTACTGGTGGAAAATTTGTCTCTGCGGTTGCGTTGTAAAAGTCGAGTTCTGTTGTAATTTTCCTGTAATTTACACAATTTTCTGTTACTTCCCTTGAAAAATATAATAGCTATTAGGTTCTATTGAAATGTGTGTAAACACACTATAACTTCACTTTTACGTTCCCAGTATTCCGGTTCCAACAATATGCACTTTTTCTTTACTTCCCTTGAAATGTGTACACGGGGACAGTTTACCATAGGGGCAAACTTTCACCATTATTTAGTATAGTCTCCACATATCACCACATTTAAACGAAATTTTTTTAAATCTAAACAAGGCGAAAATTTCTCTTTTTAAAATACTTGTGGAAAATTTGTCTTTGCGGCTCGTTGTAAAAGCCGAGCTCTATTGTAATTTTCTTGTAATTTACACAATTTTCTGTTACTTCCCTTGAAAAATATAAAAGCTAAGTTCTATTGAAATATGTGTAAACAAATTATTTAGAAATAGAAAATAGCCTTAAAATAAGTAATTTTGCGTACACAAATTACTAAGGTATTGGGAAACAGCTTTATAGCATATTTTAATGAGTAATTTTGTATGAACAAATTATTTAGAAACATAAAACAGTTTTATAACATATAGTAGAACCCTGTTTTTACATTTTTCAGGAGAGGTAACAGAAAAAGTGTAAAATGCGGGAAATTACATTAGAACCCCGATTTACACCACAGGCCAACCCGACTTCCAACAGTATTTTATAAGATAAATTTTCGCCTTATTTAAGATTTAAAAAAAAAAAAAAAGAAAGAAAAAAAGAAAAGAAATCTCTGTTTAAATGAAGCGAAAATTTCTATACTAAAAATACTGGTTGAAGTTTGCCCTTATGGTAATCTGGCATTGAGTACACATTTCAATTGACATAAACAAAAAGTATAAATTTGAGGAAAATATGAGTTTCGAGAAAGCAAAGGACTGTTATACTGAATTTTCAATGAGTAAATTTATATGAAAAAATTGTTTAGAAATAGAAAACATTTTTATAATATATTTTTATGAGTAGTTTTGTGTAAACAAATTATTTATAAATTAAAAAAAAGCCTTTATAACACATTTTTTACAAGTAATTTTGCATGAACCAATTATATAGAAATATAAAGCATTTTTATAACATATTTTTTAATGAGCAAATTAATATGAACAAATTATTCAGAAATCAAAAATAGTTTTATAACACATTTTTTTAATGAGTAATTTTGTGTAACCATATTATTTATAAATTAAAAACAAAACACCTTTATAACATACTTTTAATGAGTAGTTTTGTGTTAATGCAGAATTATTTAGAAATTGTAAACAGTCTTATAACATATTTTGGATGAGTAATTTTGTATGAACAAATTATTTAGAAATAATTTATTTAGAAATAGAAAACTGTTTTAAAACATTTTTTTTTTTGAGTGATTTTATGTAAATAAATTTAGAAACAAAAAACAGTTTTATAACACATTTTTTAATGAATAATTTAGTATGAACAAATTATTTATCCAGATAAAATTTCTAACAGATCTCACTCACCTTCTGCTATTTTTTATATACATAAATAAGTGCGTATATTTTTACAATATGTATGAATGAAGCAATGCTTGCCTACTTATCAAATCAATTTAATTTGTTTTGATGTTTTTATAATGTATTTAATGAGCCAAGAGCATTTTGAAATAATTTTGTCAGCCTGTAACTACATTTCCGTTCTATCTGCTACATTTTTTGCCTATTAAATGCATTTTTCTTTTATCAGAAGATACAGTTGCAGAGGATTTTTAATAATTTAGAAATATGATAGTAACATGTATTGTCAACCATATTACAAGTTGTCTATAGAGGAAGACTGTCGAAATTGTAAAAAAAATACATTTATTTTGAGTAAAAATTGTGATTTATTTAAAAAAATAATTATTTATTTTGAGTAAAAATAAAAAATAACATGCATTAATTTTGTGACAATTCAATTATATTTACGAAAGATAGAGGCGTGTAACTAATATTTTATTTAAAAGGGAAAAACGCTTTAGTAAATAATCTCACGAAAATCATATTCAGCAAAGAATAATCAGAAACTCTATTTTCTTGCAATTTCTAGACATTCCTTTGATATTCGAATACTACTAAAAGAAAATAGCCGCTGACTTGATTGGGTTATCAGGGCATTAGTCCATAATTAGTCTAGTTTTATTATGATGTCTGGATAGCGTAACGTGTTGCGTGACGATTTCCTGTGCGTGCATGAAAACATAAAGTATATATTTGTAAGAAAATAAATTAAAAAATTCTGGATATATTGAATTGAATATGTATGTTAAAACTGTACAATTGAATGTTATCCTTTTAAACAAATAAAGAATTGTCAAATTTGAATCACGTGTTACAAAATTTTGCGAACGCAACACATCGAAGTGAAAAGGTGAAGGGGGGTGGGGGGATACAATGCGCATTTTACAATTTATCATAAAAATAAATACTAAAATTAAACTTCTCCTTTTTTTTTTCGTAAAATATTGCATTTTATGAATAAAAAGTGCATTTTTTTTTTCGTAAAATATTGCATTTTATGAATAAAAAGTGCATTTTGTAAGTTTTTAAGAAATGATGCAAGATTTTTTAATGCATTTGAATTATTGTCTTCATTTGAGTATAACTAATAATTTATTTAAAAAGAGTAAAATTTTCAGTAAATAATGAAAAAAATATCATATTTAGTTAAAAATAATCGAAAACGCTATTTTTTGACAGTTTTCTAGACAATCTATTTTCTTATGACATTCGTGTGCTACTGAAAGGAAACAGTCTTTGGCTTGATTGGGTTAACAGGGCATTAGTCCATAATTAGTCTGGTTTTATTATGATTTTTTTGTCAGCTTAAGAATGAATGGCATATGGTCGTGCGTGCCGACTGACTGTGCGTGCATGTAAACTTAAAGTATCTGTTTGTAACAAAATAGATAATTTTGTCTGAATTGTTCCTTTTTGCCGGGGGTTAGTCGTTAAGATAGAAATGATAGGATAACTTTATGGCTATAAAAAGTTGCGGCTTTTTTTTCTATTATTTTTTGCTTTTTTTATCAGATATTGAAGGAAATTTAACGATTAAATGCTATGCTTTAAAGTTTACATATAAGGTAACATTTATATGCGTAATTGCAGCCTTGGGTCATGAAATCGAGTTTCCGAAGAACTAGGTAAGGAAAGCAATTGAAAAAGTAATTTTATCTTAGTTTGAGAAAATGCCTAAATTCGTGTATGTTAGACGCAGTGGCTAAGTAATTTTTCTATTTAAATCTGCGTGACTTGAGTCCACAAATTTCGTCAAAGTTTAGTCACCTTAGTTATAATATGCATAAGGTTCACATAGGAAGAAAATTTGAAAAAATTTTCGGTTGTAGCTTTGAAAGCAATATACATTTTTAAAAATTTTTATCTTTTAGATGCGTACAAACGTAAGCTGTTTTGCTAATACCTGGACTTGTCATAGGCACCATCAAAGAGGATTGCTATTTCCCCATCCTAGGTTTTAAAATTAAGTTATCTAAATTTTCTTCTCCTCTGGTTATTTTGAAAAAATAAAAAATAAAAGTACATTTTATACTTCAGAAGCGTTTAAAATAATTAAATTAATATAATTAGGAGAAAAAGGAACTAATCAGGAGGGAAGAGCGCCCTCTCCCCTCCTAAACCGCCCGTGGGAGTGAATTTATAGCTTTGTTCTTTTAACATTTCTTAATTTATATTTAATATTTCTTAATGCTTATAGAAACTTACATTTAATATTTCTTAATGCTTATAGAAACTTACATTTAATATTTCTTAATTGTTAAATTTATGTATTGCATTTTATGTTTATACGTTTTAAAAATTGTCTTGCACGTGAGAGGCTGAGAAGGAATAATAATTAGGCTCTGACAAAAAAATAAAAACGCGACCAAGCCTGCGGAGCACAGATACATCTATTGAAAAATCTTGCCGCTCCCTGGATATCATTCTGCTCAAGAGACTTGTGAATACTAAGTACAATACCAATATTATTTTTTTATGGGATTTATAAAAGAGAAACATTTGACTGTGACTTCAGAAAACAAAGAACTGATAGACTTTTCGGTTTTTCAGGAAGTAAGAATGCGTCATTTTCCACTTCATCGGATGCAGTGATGTCAATCGATTTCACAGTCTCTATACGTATAAGACTCATTTTCTTCTTTTATACTCTGAAAAAGGTTTGATTCATACAGGATATTTCCTTGCTATGCACTTGACTCACTCACATATATAGTTTCAGTGACACGTCAACATCTACTGAGATATTTTTAAATTGAAATTTTGTTTTACATAACACTTACCAATTGGTATATTGATAAAATGCATTTATTCTGTTAAATTAGAGAATAAGGCAACTTTTAAGCCCTTTTAAACGTATAAAGACATGATTTTTTCTAAGAGAAAAAAAAATCAGCGTACCCAACCCCTAATAACAACTATTTTAAAGCAAAAATTTCACAGCCAGTCGACATCTTCAACAGAAATATTATATTATACTTGTACACATTAGAGATGAGTTCGGGCTATCTTTTCGGAGCCCAAGCCCGCCCGAACCCAAAACATTTTGTGATCTCAGAGTCCGAGGCCGCCCGAGCCCGATACCAAAAGTATGTGATAGAAAAAAAAATGCATGATATTTTAAAAAAAGTTCTAAAAGTAATATCTTATTTTTAAACAACTTCTAATATGGAAATAATTACTAATTATCAACACACAATTAATTTTATGAAAGTTTACAGCCAATCTTATCAAAAGAGAAATTTAATATAAAATAAAAAGATACTTCCTTTATAAAAGGATTTTCATATTTTTCTCCCCCAACAAGCAAATCTGATGGACATATTAACGAAGTGCGTTTTATGAATAAATGCATGAACTTTGCAGAAATTACTATTTACATGCCGAAGAATCGAACAACGTTTTTGTAATTCCTATAAAAGGCGTACATTTTAAATTATAATCGATTCCTTCCTCAAAATAATCTTTCGGAATTCTCGTGTCCCTGAAAATCAAGCTTACATAACAAATTTGTTATCTGAAAGATCCGATGCTTTTATAGGAAAAGAGGAAACACTGCTCGATTGTTTTCTATCGGAATAACAATACATGCCAATTACATCTAGTTACGAATGAAAGTGACTTCGTGAATGTGCAGAGCAGAACCACAGCATGAGCAGAGTTCATGATGAAAAGTAGACATAAGTTTCACTAACGTTATTTTCATATGAAGAGTGATTATGACTCGCTACAATAGAAAACTAAAAATTTGCAAACCGTAAGCTAATGATGGTTGACTAAAAATGAAAGAAAATATTTATTTCACGTTAGATCTCTAAAAACAATAAAATAAAATAAACGTTCCAATTAAAAAATATCCTACTGTCACAAACGAAAATGAACAAGTTATTCGCGCCTCTTCTGATTGGCGCCATATCATCAGGTCGTCGCCATCAATGCCAGACATAAATCTGCAAATATCACAAATTTTCTTTTAAAATAGCATTCCAATACTAGAAAAGAAAAACACGATTTCTGTTTCTCCTTCATTCTGATCAAAATATCATTAAAATGACTTGAACTGGAATAAGTATTTTTTAAGAAAAAAATAATAAAAGTTATTTTTATTTTTTCTGTACGCGAATAAACAAAATTGTCAGTTTCAGAAAGATTGATCGCGAGCCTGAAGACTGGTATAAAAATCGAACCCGAGCCCGTGTCGGGCCCGGGCTTGGAGTTGGAAATGGAGTTGGAGTTATTTTACGTGCTTATCGAATCCGACTTTCTATTAAAGAAATGGCATTTAAAAAAAGGTCGTTAAAATAAATAGATAAATTTCATCCATTGAAGCTTTAAATTGTATTGTAAAACAACTCATAGCAAACTGTGCATATTTTATTTTAGTCATTTATTATATATAAATTTCATATGAAGTTCAATATGTTTACTTTCTTGTTTAGATATGGAAGCAGAAATTCTTTGAAAGAAATCTTTTCTCCTGCAGAAAATCATTTTAAAAAAAATCGCCAAAGTCGAATTTTCCAACTGAATATTCAAAAAGAAAATGGTTCTGTCATCCATTGCTGTATTTCATAAGCATTATTGTACTTCCTATGAGGTTATAATGTGATAAAGTAGTGAAAGATAAGTATGCACAGTTCTCTGAATTTAAATTTAAAATGAAACTTCATATGAGGTTTTCAGGCATGAGAGAGAGAATAATCATTTTTAAATCTATTTTATGCACAAATTATTATTATTTGTTTTTATCCAATAGTAAAAATAACACTTGCATGAGAGAGTCAGTTTTTAGAAATATCGTGATATTTATTTTTTTTATTCCGACAACAATATTTCGATGACTAAAATTAAACGTAATTTGATGCTGGGAAAATAATCAAAAACATTGGTTTATTTATTTATTTTTAGGTATACATTAAAAGAAGTTCAAGATTTAGACATGTTGATTTCTATACGTGATATTTTAAAAGTAGCACATTTTTTGACATTGTAATCATAACGCTTTACAAATCTGGTTAGCAATAATTTCCGGATTTTCGTTTCTGTTTTCTCAGTTTTAAATTCAGTTATTATTCTAAAATTCCGTTGTGAAATTCGTGGATCATTTGTCGTTGACGTAAAAAATAATACATAATTTTACTTGTACACCTGTAAAAGACTGTTCTTTATGGTTTAAATCGTTTTTTCCCCTTGAAGTTCCCAAGATTTAAGGATTAGCTGAAAATAATACATTTTCAGCTTAAAGAGAGCCATACATTTTACGTTACTGAAATTTCAAGATTTTTAACCTATATTTCATGTGTTACAATTTTTTTTCAGATTTACTCAATAAAAAAAAAAAAAAAAAAAAAAAAAAAAAAAAAAAATTATGCTTAACAGGCTGATTATTAAACTAAAGATGTAATTTCTGCATTTAGACTTTTCATTAGTATTAGAGATCAGTTAACCAATGAAATCGAATAAAATACTTGACATCGCAAGAAATAACGGATATAAAGACAGCACCAGGGCCCGGTTAACCTCTGAATCTAGGGGAAGCACGGTATCATTTTGAGGCCCCGTTTCATTTGACAAAAGTTTTCTTAATATTTTTCATTTGTGAAAACTCACAAATAATACTAATATTATTCCCATGAGTAGCTTAGCCGAAGTCATACAAATTACATTAAACAGCTTTTTTATGTATCTACTTCAGATATATTTAGTACCTATAGCTGTTTGCTCAATTTCGCGGGTGGTTTCACGCAAACAAATCAGGATGTTATATGATTAATTAACATCCTATTTATGACATTCGTATATCCCTGTTGAATAAATTTCATGAAGTAGTGCGTGGATTTCCTCTTGGAGGAGCAAACTTTCTTTTCCAAAAATATTAAGCATACAATGTTAAAAAACGAAAATGGGAATTAGAAAGCTCCCTTTACAGTCATTTTGGGGCCACTTTTAAATTTTAGAGGGGAAGCACGTGCTTCATGTGCATTTTGGATAATCAGGCCTCTGAGAGCACTTATAATAAATTAATTACGAGCATAGATAAAAAAAAAAGAAAACAGAAGAAAAACTCCAATGTACAAAATTTAAAGTTATCAACTTTGCAATATTTTCCTGTGTTTTTTGTAAGATCGAAATATAAACTTAGCAAATTCAATATCTGCCTTATCACAAAACATTCCATGAAATTAAAAAAAAACATAGTTATGTAGAAAAGTAGATCCAACAGAGCCTGATCAACTTTCCTGTGTTTATGAAATCCCGTTCACCAGGGCAGCTTGGACATTATAGTATTATATAGGAATGACAAACAGAAAATTAAAAAAAGAGAATAAAAGAACATATGGCAGTAATCATTTAGAAAAACTACAGTTTTGGCCCAACTATATAGGATAGAGCCTTTGCAGATTGATTTCAAGAATAGTAAAATAATTTTTCTATCAAGAGTTTATTTGACATCCATTACCCGTGAATCAATAGAAATGTATTTGCGAAACGAGAACATATGCAATGAATCAGTCTCTTTTAGTTTACCTAAAATTTCGCATGAGATGATTTACAAATTAAAAAAGCAATAAGTAAAATAATAATTTTCACGTTTACAGTTTGACTCTTTTAAGCATATGCTTGCATTACACATGTGATCTCGTGATTCATGTTTATCATTTTCAAAAACTTTGCGAAAATAGTTCATTTATCATTTAAGATCTTGAAGATGTCGCCGTTTGAGCGTATGCAACATGTCATCTTTATATTAAAAGGTATTTTTAAGCCTTTTTGTGTAATGCTTTACCACTTTAAGCATTAATTACATCTTTAGTTTGACGTTAATAAGTGATTTTATTATATAATTTTGTAGTCTTATTATTGTGTTGTATTATTAATTTTAATATTAATGAAGAAAGTTTTATTAAAGACAGTGAAAATATTCAACATGTATTGAAACAATAAAATATGAATTCAACTCTTATGCGAAGTCTTACAATTTTTTTACAGACTTCCAAAACGAAGGAGGTTATACAGTTCGTCTTATCTGCTTCTTCTTCTTCTTCTTTAACGTTTGTCCACGTATAACTAACTCTTCAACGGTCGCTCCGATTTTCAATTTTTCTTTTTGATTTTGGAAAGGTGTCAGTCTTCAGATGGTCCCATTGGAACATCATCGGAATATCGAGATCTAACGATAATATATTTGTTTGTCTGCTTTCTTGTCCTTTTTTTTTTTTTTTTTTTTTAATTTTATAAGTTTTAATTTTAGTAAAAATTGACCAATCGTCACGAAATTTTAATATGATGTTAAAGTAAAAATTTTGCGTTTTCAAAATAGCCGTCGTATCGTGCATAGATTTTTTTTTTTTTTAATTTAAAGGAATAAAATGAATATGAGACTTATATTGGGTCGGTAACAGAATTTTATCCGAATGCGACCCAACCCGTGGGTCAGGTTGGTGCTAATTTTTGTCGTCACGGGTTGGGTTCGAGTCGGGTTGACTCTAATTGCTACGAATTCGGATTTGGTTTGCGGATCAGGTTTGGTAACCCGTTTTAAAAAGATATTCAACAATATTGTTTAAGATAGAAAATCTATATATTTTATATAAATGAGTAAATATATGTGATAATTTTTCTACATAGAGGATAAAGTCGATGTTAGACATAATGTTAACATAATTACAGAGTATTTTTCCATAATTGCATGGAAATATGGATTAATAAAATATGGATTAATTTTCTTTTATTTCGGTTGAAGTACGTCAGATTTGAGTCGGATTTCGGATTTAAAAAAAAAAAAATCTTTCGGGTTAATTTCAATTAGAATTGTTGAGTTCTGGCCAGCTGTACATTACCTGACATGTCCACGATTCGTTTCCAGTGTGGGTAACCATAAAGGGTTGCCACAACAACACGAAGATAAGGAATGATCCCTGAAGTCGGTTTTATATTTTTTCTTCTTAAAAATTACTTGGAATTTTATGAAGTGTCAGTGTTTTTCAGCATTAAAATCGTGTCTTTCCGCTCTTAGCGCCAGAAAACACTGAAATTTTATCAGATAATCGCCACAACCTCAATTTTGAATCATCCGGTATATTAAAAAATATGCTTAAATTTTGGAAATGTGACAAAAATATTATGAAATTCGATGAGAGAATAAAAACATTAAAAAATATATTCAAATGACCTTAATCGAGGACGCTTTAGTTTTATCTCTATAAAGTGCGATGCTGAAATCTAAAACTCTGTGACTTTCTTTTTGATACATTTACATAATAAAATAATTCTGTCGCTAAATTTTATTATTGCTCCATAAGAAAATATCATAGTTTCTTGCCTATTGTATTGTCAAAAAGCATACAAAAGAGAAATGCAGGTGGACTGTATCACGTTTTATTTTCGAATCTTTTAAAATTATGGTATCTTCATATGTGTCAGTTTTACATTATTATATTCTATTAAATATTATTGATTTTGTTAATTATATGTAACAAGGTATTAAATGTGTGTAGTGTAAGTAATAGACTTTTTCTCATTATGTGCATAAAAAACTATATGAAATTATACCAAAATTCACCAACTTTCTCGTTTTGTTAAAATAAATAAAAATACTGGAAGGGAAGCCTTTTAATTTCTTGAGTTTCCTTTTACTTTTTTTATTTTTTTACTATTGACAAACGTTTCACATAAGAAGGATTTTTCGAGGATATTAAATTATTTTAAAATTATATTAGTAAAAATAATAGTTCATAGTTACTTATAATACAAATATCATCATAATCAAGTGAAAATATCGAATAAATATTCCCAACTTTGTGTCACTAAACAGAAACCAAAAATAAATAATAAATAAATAAGTAAAATAAGAAATCCGTCTTAAAAAAAAAAAAAAAAAAAAAAAAAAAAAAAAAAAAAAAAAAAAAATTGACCCAATAAGGTATTAGTGTCAATAACTGATGCAGTTTGTTTCAAACAAAATTTTCAAAACATGAAGTTGTTTACAGATTTTTCTGCCTATGTAGTTTTTTAAGCACTAATCAATAATGTAAAGTAAGGCTTGTTTACCGTATTTCGTGAAATAAATCCGGTAGAATTAAAATCCTGAATTATGCATTGAATGTCACAAACTGCAGAGAAAGAAAAAAATTGACCTAAAAAAATATTTAGTTGCAATAACAGGTGCATTTTGCTTTAAAAGAAATTTAAAAACATTAGACCTTTGCAGATTTCTCTGCCTATGTAGTTTTTTAAGTGATGATCAATAATGTAAAATATTATGTGCCTATTTATCATACATCGTCGAAAATTGTCCTGGAGTAATCCAAAAGAATGAAAATCATGCATTAAGTATACATTAGCAAATACTTTCCTAATAGCCCTTGACCCTTGTGAGTCGTAGAAAGCGTCGCTTGAAGTAGAAAATAAGTAACACAGACGTCACTGTGACGTCGATATACCCTGTTTCGTGACGAATCGCAAATAGTAATGTTTTCTATTCGTCTTGTGACACGTCCATGAGACTCAAGTGGCACAACGGTCACATGTGTCGTCACATGCAAGCCACACAGCCGTCTAGTTAAATGAAAAATAAATCACATCCACGTCACTGTGAGGTTGATATGTAGTCATCTTGTGATGCGTATATGACTCCAGTCACATATGCCTCACAAGATTTACTACAAAACAACGTCATTTGTGAGCAGTGTCATCGCTAAGACTTTTTATTGGGGGGGGGGGGGGGGGAGAGGACCTTAAATTGCCAAGTCAAATTTCAGTATTTACCAACTCATTGAAAAGGAAAAATAAATAGTTCTCGCCAATTCAACAAGTTTAATAATATTCCCAATTAGATTTGTAACTTTTGACAAGTCCATTAAAAATAGAGAGTATATTATAGTTTTTATTAAAGTTTTATGCAAATTTGCCAAATAAGAGTTTGTAAATTTGCCAAGTGTAATAGCATTCACAAACGTTTGAGGGGGGGGGGAGCTCCCCCCCGTCCCCCCCCTTAGTTAGCCTCTGTTTGTGAGTAGCCACAAAACGGAATACAAACAGTGACGCCTATGTGTCTCATTTTCCACTTCACTTAACGACAATACTCTTCTTATGCAACTACAAAAAAAAATAAAAAAATCTAACGAGAGATTAGCGTCAAAAACTTTATGCACCTCAAAAAATTCCACGGTACAAAGTTTCTGCAACACTGACAGTCAGAAAAACTTAACAAAAATTACTACACATGGAACAAATAGATAGGCAGGCAGAAAGTCAGAAAAACTAAATTACAAACTATTCTCAGCGTAAAATGAAAATGTTTAAAACATGTCTTGTCCGGCATAATTTGTAAAGATAATTTTATTAATTCTCAAAAAATTAACTCTAACAGGCAATAAAATCCCAAAACAGAACGCAAAATGTGCTCAATTCGCATATCATTCCGTTATATGCGATGACATTAACACAGTTTTCTAAGTTCTTGTTCTAAGAAGGATAAATGAACGGCCATCTAGAACAGCAAAAAGAAAGATAAATGTCTACTATTATTATTTTATTGCTTTTTTTTCCCCTGACACAACCGATTTTTCTACCTATCTCAGTAATATAAAATTATTGTTGAAATTACACTGATCGTTTAGAGAAAAAAAAAAAAAAAAAGATTATGCTAGAAATCACTTTAACAAAATGCTTAAATTTTGTCACAACCTGAACAATTTTACATAAAAAAGAACGTGCTGGTCAAATTGAGCCAATAAACAGTCAAATAACTTATGCTCCACAACTCTGAAGGATTTTTTTTTTTTTAATGCATTGTCCGGTATAGATTATAAAGAGTACTTTATTAACTTGAAAGAAAAAAAAAAACACTAACTGCGATAAAACCCCAAAGCACAATAATCAACAAAGATTTATGCTCAATTCGCACATCATCCCATTATATGCGATGGAATTAACACACTTTTCTATAAGTTCTTGTTCTTCGAAGAAAAAATGAACGGTCATCTAGAGCTGCGAAAAGAAAGATAAAATTATGCTATTATTATTTTATTGCCTCTTCCCTCTTGATGCATCTACATTTTACTTCGTGTCTTAGTAATATTCAACTTTGGTTCTAACAATCGTTCTTAATAAAAAATGTGCCACATATCACTTGAACAACATGTACAAATTTTGTCACAGTCAGAAAAACTTTTAAAAAATTGCCCTGTATATGGGACAAATAGATGAGCAGGGAAAAAGTCAGAAAAACTAAATTATAAACGCTCCTCAGCTTAGAAAGAAAATCTTTAAAACATGTCTTGTCCGGTAAAATTTTTAAATATTATTTTACTAACTCTCAAAAAATTAACTCTGACAGACGAAAAAATTCCAAAACACAATTATCAACGCGGAAATGTGTTCAATTCGCACATCATCCCATTATATGCGATGACATTAACACAGATTTCTAAGTACTTGTTCTAAGAAGGACAAATGAACGGCCATCTAGAGCTGTGAAAAGAAAGATAAATAAATGTCCGCTATTATTATTTTATCGCCTTTTTTTCTTCCTGGCATCAAACTCCAGATCTCTTGTTGAGGTTAAATCTTTTTTATTGTCCAATCAAAGCCTTGATTTCAACAAAGAAATTCCTTCCTTCAACAACGATTGCCAATCATGTAGGACTAAATAACAATGGAACACGTGTGAAGGAAGACTTTCGATTCAATTTTGATAGATGGGAATTCGGTAACTTCTTTGACCCGCAAAAGGCGTGGGTATAAAATGAACTGAAAAGGAACTTCTTTGTAAAGGTAGCATGTCTCGTATCTTTGATCGAAAGAAATTTTAATGAATGGCTTGATTTGTGGATTCCAATTACAAGAAATTTATTTAAAGTTACTGTACATTTTTTGTAATAAATGTAGTTGAAAAAAATATCTGGTAATCTACATTTGACTGTTTTGTGAGGTATACGGAATATATGCGAGTCGGCAGAACGAAACATTTTAGTTTTGAAAAATAAATGACATGATTCTCATACTGAAAAATGATCATAAAAAAGACATTTAAAAAAAATTAATAATTTGTTAAAATAAATATCTTTGTAGATCTCGAAGTCAAATTGATATATATATATATATATATATATATATATATATATATATATATATATATATATATATATATATATATGTATACTTCTTTTTGTACTCAAAAGTGAAAAAAAAGGAGGCAAAAAAAGATTTTGTGAAGATAAATAAAATTTTTAACATGGCTAAAATTTTAAATTTTTAGCTTAAAAAATTAAAAATAATATTTTAAAAACGAATTTACATTTAAATATATATAAATGAATAAGTAAATATTTAAAGAAAAAAAATTAACAAAAATTATTCATAAATTAAATTATATATATATATATATATATATATATATATATATATTTAAAACTTTGTTTCCCCACCACTTGAAGTACAATATTTGGATCGGGATGAAATTTTAATACATTGTGGTAGTAAATAGCATCATACCATATGTTTTAATACAGTTACTATAAATAAAAAGTTTTTTTTTCTTTTAAGAGATTTTTTTAAAGAAAAAATCAGTCTAAAGAAAAGGACCCTCACATGGGTAATACTGAATATTTTATGTTAACTGTACGATAGTGAGTTAATTTTAGCATTGAAATTATTAGATCAATTAACAGTAGTAATTAGTTTAATTAGGTGTACTTTTAAGATTTTTATTATCTTCGCGGGCATAACGAATAACTGTTAATACGAGAACTTATACAGGGTGTCCCAAAAACATTGACCTTGTCTTTTACTCCTTAAATATTGATCATAGACATATATTATAAATTGCAAAGTTACGTAAAAAAAGGGTACAGAATTTTATGAAATCGCATAAAATTTTCAGGGGGTTAAATTTGAAGAAATACAAAATTTAAATTTTTATACGTCCCCTATATAAAAAAAATTCTCACTGAGTAAAATGTGCCCCGTACACTAATAAGGTCATGTACAAAATTTCAGTATTTTATGATAAAAAGTCGCAGAGATATGAAAATACATATATGCTGACTTAAACCACTTTTCGATGCCTGGATATGAGTTCGCAAAGGAGAAAAATCATGTCGGATGATCGCGTTTCAGGGGTCATAGACAAATTACGAAAGAAAACAAAGATTGCACTCTATCTGTAAAAATTTACATTTCAATTTATGATTAACCCCCTCACCAACTTTGTTTAAACATATATCTGCGACTTTTTATGATAAAATGCTGAAATTTTGTACATGTCCTTATTAGTGTATGGAGCACATTTTACACACTGGGGAAGTTTTTGTACCTGGACTGCATTTTGTATTTCTTCAAATTTAATCCCCTGAAAATTTTAATCGATTTATAAAATTCTGTACCTTTTTTTTAACGTAACTTTGTAATTTATAATATATGTCTATGATCAATATTTAAGGAGTAAAAGACAAGGTCAATGTTTTTGGGACACCCTGTATAAGTTCTCGTGAATCATTCGGGCATGCGCAGAAGCATATCTGTCAAACTTCCAAATTTTTTTATTCAATTACTACCAGAAATTTTGAAGAAGAAAAAAAGAAGTCAGAAACTTCTTTTTTTTTTTTTCTTCAAAATTTCTGGTAGTAATTGAATAATAAAAATTTGAAGTTTGACAGATATGCTTCTGCACATGCCCGAATGATTCATTCAAATAATCAAAATAATCGTTATGCCCATCACTAATTCAAAGTTATTTCAGAGTCATCCACAAATACATTAAAGGAAATCTAAAAGTGGAACAATGGGGTCAAATGTGTTACATCTGTTACATCGTTAGTGACCTGCCATATAGATATTTAAAAGGGGGGGAAAAAGTCCATAGAATTTATTCCTATAATTAAAAAAATAGCAGTAGATAATAACTCAATTCGCAATATAATTCCCCGTCTTTATTTGCTGCCCATAAATTAAAAATAGACTTCGTTATGGCATCCATTAGCCCATATTCTTTTATAGCCTGAAATCTATTAGCTTAGTTCTATTCAAGCAGCAAAGGTCACGGCGTTGTAATTTACAATGGAATAGTTCACTCCTGCTAATTAAATTGATGAGACCAAGCTTCCGGTAATGATTTCTTTAATGTTTTGTGCTTTTGTGTTTCAGATGTCATGTGGGGGCAAATATTTCGAAGATTTGAAACAGCAGCCGTACATAGGTTAATGTTGTATTACAGTGGTGTAGTAATTAAAAAAATAGGAGAGGGTCTCGGGAAGTCATTTTCCAATAAATTGAACAATTAGAAGTATTAATTGATTGATAAAATATCCATGAGGATAATTAATCATTTGAACTGATTATTACCTCGTAAGTCACGCTGTCAATTTTTTGTCCTATGAAAAGTATAGGCATAGGAATCCCTGGGACCCAGAGACGGGAGTGCATGCATATATGGCCCTGCTTCAATTGTCATGAGTGTGCCTTCAATTGTCATGAGTGTTCAATTGTCATGAGAATGCAAATACTTTTAAGATTTGAAGAAAACCGTACTATGTTAACCCTCTGACTGCTTGTCCCGCGATTTCCATGGGCAAGACATTTGCAGAAAAATGTGTATAATACACAACTTTCGAAGCAAATATTGTTTTAAAATTTTCAAAGTCAAAGAGCGAAAATGCAAATCATAAATATACTACATATTTCAAATACATGATGATTTGAAATATGTAATAATAGAGGAGACACTGGTCAATTACATATTGTTCGAAAGGATTTTTGGGTTAATATTGTCTTTGATGTAGGGAAAGACAATAACTGACATTGTAACAAACGCACTTGGTTATAGAAAATACGTGAAAGTACCAACTTTAATCATTTTAAGAGTAAAATATTTTTTAATCAATGTTTAAATTTTAAGCAGTATGCTGAAATTTTTAGCTGAGCTTATATTTTAGTTTAGCATAATTAATAGTATTAGTAATAAAATTGTGGGGGTCGGGGCAAGAGAGTGTCAAACCACATTTTTGAACTTCTGAAATATTTCAATTTGAAAATTTTATCAAATACTCAAATCAAGATTCATAACTTAAAGCTTTTTCGCCAATGACTTAGTAACATTTGAGATATTCTGAGTAACAATATGGCATTACTTTAATGATATTACTATTACGTTTTTTGTAAATTAGCTATCTTCATTGGGGGCATAAAAATCTAAGGCAAAAACAAAACCTGTCATAGATGCTGCCACCAAGTGACATTAGAAACAAATTATATGATGGATATTATAATTTACAATATGAAGCAACAGATTACAGTGTTAGAATAATTTCACCAAAAATGTGGCTTGGCACTTTCTTGCCCCGACCCCCCCCCCCTCCCAATTAAAGTGTGTGTTTATTGTTCTTTAAATACAGTAAAAAAAAAAAGCTAGCATCTTTTAAACACACTCTATTGCTCTAATCTTTAAGTATGCATTCATCTATATATTTAAAAGCAAAGACTTTTTCCGTCAACTCACATAAAATTGTATCCAATACGCATGCGTAAACTTAAATCTAGAACCTAACCAGTTTTAGCAAGTTTTAGAGCACACTCAAATGCGAAAACGGTTGCCGAATAGTATAAAGAGCGTTTCTTCTCTGTTCCGATTATCTCGTGGGTTCGATCGCCGCTATTGACAGCATGATTTTTCTTATTTTATTTGAATTATTCTTCAAAAATTTCGGTACTAACAAGTAGTTTGCCGTCAAGTTTTGACGGGTTCCATCTAGTTGAATGTATAATGTAAAACTGTAATGGAAACTAAAAAAGTAAACTTCATTACGTCGTGCATTAGCCCACATTATTTTATAGGCTGAAATCTATTAGCTTCTTGGTGTACAGAATTGTTTTTTCAGAGATGAATTATCAAACACTGAAAACAGAAAATAGTTTTTTTTCTTTCTTTTTTTTAAGCAGCTCATTTATTTATTTATTTTTAATGTCTTCATTTGAATGGGAAGGGCGTGAGACCCATGAGTTGTCTCTTTTCTATGGTCCTGCTTCAGTTGTCATGCAATGGCAAATACTTTTAAGATTTGAAGAAAACTGTACTAGGTTAATATTGTCTTTAATGCAGGGGAAGACAATAATTGACATAGTAACAAACGTACTAGGTTATAGAAAATACGTAAAAGTACCAACTTTAATAATTTTAAGGGTAAAATATTTTTTAATCAAATTTAAATTTTAAGCAGTATGCTGATTTTTTTTTTTTTTTTTTTTTTTTTTTTTTTTTTTTTTTTTTTTGGGGGGGGGGGGGGTAATAATTATTAGCATTAGTAATAAAATTAAAGTGTGCGTTTATTAATCTTTATTATTTATTTATTTATTTATTTTTTTATGCTAGTATTATTTAAGCACACTCTATTGCTCTCATACTTGAGTATGCATTCATTGAATGTATAACGTAAAACTGTATGGAAACTAAAAGAGTAAACTTCATTATACATCTATTAGCCCATATCCTTATTCTTTTATAGCCCGACATCTATTAGCTTAATTCTATTCAAACACGACAGGTCACAGCGCGGTGTTATAATTTACAAAGGAATAGTTTATTTTTTCTAATTAAATTGATGAGACCATGCTTTCGTTAATGATTTATTTAATATCCTTTATGCTTTTGTGCTTCAGTTATCATGTGGGGTCAAATATTTTGAAATTTTCAAGCCAACAATACTAAATTAATTTTAACACAATTATTTCAAATTGGTAAAATAAATCAAACGAGTAGTAATTTTCCAACTGGACGAAAAATGTCCGGGCCAGGATTCGAACCTGGGATCGCTTGGCTGAAGCCGCCATGCTCTACCACTGAGCTATCCCGGTCGAATCTGGAGGGCATAATTCAAGGCGATCACCTGCGATCTTTTCTGTTGAGCTGATTAAAATATCAGACCAGATTCTCTGATCAATAAGGTTAACTGGATGAATTATGCCCTCCAGATTCGACCGGGATAGCTCAGTGGTAGAGCATGGCGGCTTCAGCCAAGCGATCCCAGGTTCGAATCCTGGCCCGAACATTTTTCGTCCAGTTGGAAAATTACTACTCGTTTAAACAATACTAAGTTAATATTTTCTTGAAACCTGGCGAAGGTGCAGTTGATAGAGTATTAAAAATCCCTGATGGCTCGGCCTACAGGCAGAGGTAGATTTCAAAGACGCAGACCGTGGGCGCCTGTTTGTTGGGAATTGCAGAAGAAATGAAGAAATGACCTTTTTGTCATGATGCGACATTTGGAAACGCCCACTTCGAAACCTAACTTGGTTGCAGGCGGAGCCGGAAGGTATTTTTTTGTTTTTAATTTCTTTTTTTTTTTTTTTTTTTTTTTTTTTTTTTTTGCTATAAGGATTGGTCCTATTAAAAACTTGTCAATATAAAAGTTTTAGATAATATTAAGAGGATTTATATAATAAATTTAAGCGGATTTGATATCTTCTGAATGGATGAAGTTATGAATTTTTTTCTTCTAAAATCCCCCTTTCCCCCCCCCCTTGAAACCATTTTTAATGATATCAAGAATCTGTCATACATAAATTTTCGGCCCTTTTCCTAGCAGTAATACTAACTTTAAACGGATTCGATACGTATCATAATTAAGAAATTGTGGGGTTTTTTCTGTTTTTACAAAAAGCCCCCCATCCCCCCCCCCTGGTTCGATTTTGCCCATTAACGAACCCGAGATTTTATGCCCTTTGATTTTATGTATCAGTTTGGAAGAGATTTGTGAAGAATTATGGGCGTTATCGTGTCCATAAAAAAGTGACATAGATAATAGATAGATAGGTAAAGTTTTGAACTGGGGTGGTTTTGGGTTCTGGGAGTCATAATCGGCGTAGATCTGCAAAAATATTTCAAAAATTCCAACTTAGGTGAGAATGTAATAGGTAGTATTTCTTACGAAATCTACCTAATACATTTGGTTATTAAGGAAAATGGATAAAATATATTCCTAAGTAACGAATTTTGGATAAAGGATTTTTAGATTTTAAGCATTACGCTGAAATATTTGGTTGGATCATATGCTAATTTTGGTTTGATAATAATAATAATGATAATAATAATAATAATAATAATAATTTTAAAGCGGATGTTTTATTAATTTAAAATTCAGTTTTGAAATATTTCTAACACTCTTTTATTTTTATTTATTTATTTATTTTTATTTTGTAACTCGTTTACAGAAAAAAAAAAATAATAATAATCCTGTTTTGATAGCGATAGCGAATTAATATATCCCTTATAAACTTTTTTTTTCACTTAAGATTACAGAACAGATTTTGAATGTTAAATAAAGACAATCAACAACAAATTTCAAATTCATTGAATTACTTATGCGATGTACGTATATCACGAAAATTCAGGGTCTATAATTTAACATTTAAATGAATTTTGTATAGGCTCTATTTTCTTTTTCTCAAGCCAATAATGAAAGTTTAAGTCTGACATTTTAAAATCTGATACGAAACCATAAAAAAACATTACGATAAGAAAGAAAAATATTCTACAATTTTCGAATGAATAACAAATTAAACCAAAATCTATATAAGCCATTTAAAATATGTCATAAACATATTCACAAATGTTCAAGCTATTTGGATGCTTTTATGTAGATTTCGTAAAAAATACTACCTACTACATACTCCCCTAAGTTGGAATTTTTGAAAATTTTTTGCAGATCTATGCCAATCATGACTCTCAGAACCCAAAACCACCCCCAATTCAAAACTTTATATATCTATCTATCTATGTCACATTTTTATGGACACGATAACTTCAATAATTCTCAACAAATCTTTATCAAACTGATACATAAAATCAAGGGGCATAAAATCTCGGTCAAGTTCGTTAATGGGAAAAATCGAACCAGGGGGGGGGGGGGGGGGAGCTTTTTGTGGAAACAGAAAAAAAAAACTTTTTCTTAATTATGATACGTATCGAATCCGTTTAAAGCTATTATTACTTCTAAGAACAGGGCTGAAAAATTATGTATGACAGATTTTTGATAGCATTAAAAATGGCCCCAAGGGTGGGGGGGAGGGGGTTTTAGAAGAAAAAAATTCATACCTTCGTCAATTCACAAGATATCCGCTTAAATTTATTATAAATCCTCTTAATATTATCTAAAACTTTTATACTGACAAGTTTTTTATAGGACTAACCCTTATAACAAAATAATAATAATAATAATAATAATAATAATAATAATATCCCTGCCGGCTCCGCCTGTAAACAAGTTTGATTTCGAAGTGGGTGGTCCCAACTGCGGCATCATGACAAAAAGGTCATTTCTTCCGCAATTCCCAACAAACAGGCGCCCCATGGTCTGCGTCTTCGAAATCTACCTGTGCCTGTAGGCCGAGCCGTCAGGGATTTTTTGCTTTTATCTATTTGGACAGGCCGTGAGACAAAATTCTGATCGAATGTCTGCAGTAGGCCTCAACGGACGGTTTTGTAAAGGACGATTATTTACTCAGACACTTCTATGTTACTACTTAACAACGAGTTTCATCTTTCAGGCTATTGGTCAGTGAGATTTCAAACTCCCCTCGCTAATGTTAAACCTTTAGGCATGCAATAGTTTCGTATTTTTAAAATATTATCTCGAAAAATTAATATTTTTAACTTCTGTTTTTTGTGTATTGTTATTAAATGATATCTTCTCTCTCTCTTTTTTTTTTCTTTAGTTGTCAAAATACTATTAAAATATATAAGTAACCCCTTGATATATCGCGTTACTTGGGAGATAAGAAAAAAGCGCGATATACAGAGGGAATCGATATAACAAGGGAGGCGAGAAGAGTGTTTATAAATGAAAAATACAGAGCCCTGAATTAAGCTACGAGGTTTCCCATTTAATACTTGTTCAAACAAGCTACAAGTTCAACACTAAAGAGATAGTAAAACATTAAAAATACACAAAACCGTACCATAGAGTATACATTTTTACTTACATTTTATTGTATTTTCTGAAAATTAGATTCCAGAGTTGTTTGTTTTTGATTTTCTTTGATTATCTGCTCGCCACTGGAAATCAAAGAACCAAAATGAACTAATTGCATTTCAGTTATATGCTTAGATTTTGCCGTTTCAAAAGTTTTATATGCTTTTTCGAGAAACTAAATTTATCGGAGGACAACTAAAAAAGAGCGAAATAGCCGAATGCGCGATATAACGACGGGCTACTGTACTTAATTTATAATTTTATGTGTTAAATATTAGCGAAACTGAGTAAGATTATAACACTTCACATATTCACAATAAAATTAAGAAATTAAGTATATATTTTCGAAATATTTCGACAACTAACAAAAAAAGATTTTTTCTAAGAACAACAGTACACAGAAGTAAGAAATTTAAAATATTAATCTCCTGAAGAGATATTTTTAAAAATACGAATGTATCACACGCTTATAGGTTAACATTAACGAGGGGAATTTGAGATCTTATTGACCAACAGCCTTAACACTTTGTAGGCGGGCGGCATTTTCAGTGTTTTTTAATGCGTAGCGGGAGAAATCCAGTTATTGCGCATGTGGATCAACCTAATCATTTACGAATGTTATTGATGTGAAGGAACATAGAGCGCGTCCAGTAATGTCACCGGTACGTAACCGGTCAGGTCGGTTAGTTACCAAAGCGTTCAGTGCTGCTAACCGGTACGCAACCAACGTCGTTCAGCGGAAGTAACCGAAGTGACGGGTAAGGGACCGAACTAACCGAAGAAAAATCTCGGTTACTTGGGTCACGTGATCGGTTACATGAAAATTTACGATGATGTGATACAGATGTAATTACCAACAGATGGCGCTACAAGTAAATAATACCATTTTCGTCCAGTAGATCTGTCGACCGGTTAGAAACCGGTCACTTACCGCCCCGGTAAGTAACCGGTCACACTGGTCACTTTGCTTAGGTCTACTGGACGCGCTCATAATAAAAGATTGACTAATTAATATAGAATTTTATAGATAGATTTTGATAACTTATCAGTAGTGCTTACATTAAAGACGTGAGTATAAAATTTCACAAATTTACTAAATGTTGTATACAAATGTCAAATTTAAAACTTATACATATATTAAAATCAAATTAATATCAACGTTTCGACCAACTTCTATGGTCATCCTCAGGAAATAGTTGTTACATTGCTTCTAAAGTTTCAAAACAATCCATCCACAAATTAAAAAAAAAACACTAGATTAACCATTAACCATCGTTCCAACCAACCACAAGCAGAAACGATGCAGAAGCACCGCCTAACGGACAAAAATCTAACAGCTATAAACGTATTACCGATGATGAATGGTCAGGTCAGGCCCAGGCACCCACTGTCGGATAACCAACTTCAAAACTAAAAATGGCAAGAATTTTGTCCGTTAGGCGGTGCTTCTGCATCGTTTCTGCTTGTGGTTGGTTGGAATGATGGTTGATGGTTAACCTAGTGAATTTTTTTTTATTTGTGGACGGCTTGTTTTTCGCTTTTCAAACTTTAGAAGCAATGTAACAACTATTTCCTGAGGATGACCATATAAGTTGGTCGAAACGTTGATATTTTTAATTTGATTTTAATGTATGTATTAGTTTTAAATTTGACATTTGTATACACCATTTAGAAAATTTGTGATATTTTATACTCACGACTTTAATGTAGTACTGTTTCATGGTGTAATCATCCAGCATTTATATTATCAGCAGTGTTTCCCAAATCTGACGGATTTTTTATTCAGAAGTTAAGAATTCTTACCAGAAAGTTTCTATAGTTATTTTTATTTTATATAATAATAAACATTCCGTGAATAATAAAAAAAAAAAAAAAATATTTTGGTATGAATTTGGAATTTCTGAATGAAAAATCTGCCAGATTTGGCAACACTGCTTATCAGCAATTATTTCACTTCATCACTATCGGAATCGCTGAACTCCTTTTTTTAAAATAGGTAGTAATGTAAAAAAATAAATAAATAAAAAATAAAAATAAAAATAAATTAAAAATAAATAAAACACGTCTTCTTGTAAAATTACAGAATGTAGTATTATTTTACAACTGTTGATCACGCAACTGGGATTACAGTCTCTCACTTCCAACGTTTGTTCTATTCAGGACTGAGATCACAGTCTCTCGCCTGCAAAGTGTTAACATGTATTTTCTTGAAAAAAAAATAATAACAATTTCACACAATTTTTAATTACAATAACAATAAAATTAACGATCTCATTATTTTCACATAAAATTTAAAGCATCCGAAACTAACCATTTCCCACGCGTATTTTCTGTCTGTTTCCTACGCGAATTTCGTTGGACACACCAAAGTCAATGAACAAGGACAGGGGAAAATTTTGCAAATTCTGCTCAATGATTCGAAACGAATAAGGTAACGAAGTCATCAGATCGCGTCTAATTATTCGAGGAAGTGCAGACCCGTAATTTTTTGTCTGAAGTGCTAATTAAGAAACTGTTCACGGAATTACTGTAATTGAACAAGTTGACTGCCCTTCAAAATTTTTTCTAGCTTAACTAAAAATGAAAGTTATCGTACTGTCACGTAAATATATGATTGTTTTGTTTTCCCCGCAATGCCGCAAGAAAGAAATAGAAATCTTCTACATTGTTGTAGAAAATCTTATTTCTAGGATTTTTTTAAAGTGCCTGAGAAAAAGTGAAATTACATAATTTTAAAATAATAATGCAATGAAATTGAAAAAAAAAATTATTGATAGCATAATTTCAACTGATTTTTCCTCCTGTATACGTTTGTAAAAAAACTATTTTCTTTGGAACTTTTCAAGTTATTCAAATATTCAAATGCTAATTCTTTTTATAATTGAATTAAAAAAAAAAAAAAAAAAAAAAAAAAAAAAAAATTGTCCAAACGAAAAAACAACTGTCCAAACGAAAGCAATTAATTGTCTATACTCAGTTTTTGAATACTCTCTTTAATATTTTTTTTTTTTTTCAGATTTTGTAAATATTTACTTTGATCCGTTATTCCATCATTGATGAAGGTTAACTTACCTGGTTCAGAGGCTGGAGCTGGACATTCATCTCCAGATCATTACTGATCTTACCACCAAGTTTAACAATAATTATTTTATTTTATTTTTTTATTTTATTTATTTATTTATTTATTTATTTTACTTTTTCCAAAGATGGGTCTGCTTATCAGAGCGAAAGATATTCAATTTATCCGTAAATAAATCTTCCAAAATGAAAAATCTTTATTTTTTTATGAAATTTAGAAAATTTCAATCTTTTCAAACAATTGATCTTGCTGAAGAAGGGTTCTCTTCTATTGAGATTATTTTTTCTTAGAATAATTCTTATGGTTTCTGGATTAACTTTTTTTTGAAATGCTCTTCTGCTTCCCCGGCTAAGTTGGAAGCACTTAATTTTGGCTTTTTCTTTTCTTCTCGCACGATCCAGCTCTTTTCAGAATCTGTAAAAATCCTTCATTTGATGGATTTTTATTTATTTTCGATAGTTTTCTTCTCTTAAATCACTTGATGACGTCATGTACTGTTGAATGTCTTCGTTTTACTGCTTTCTCAATAGCTCTTACTGGTAACCTATCTTTAAAATGATTTATTATAAAGCCCATGAATTCGTTTATATTCAGATTACGTTTCCATTCGTATTTATTAAAAACAAAAATCAGCAAGCAAAGAACAAATTACGATAATAAATAAGGATCTTTTTACAAACAAATACCTCTATCAATCAATCTACATATTATATTTCTGCCTTAGCGATTTGCAGGAATCGTCATAACGGCATAGGCTAATCGTATCGTAGACGTGTTTATCGTTACCAATCAGATCGTAGTCGAATATCTCGTTGACTAATCAGGTTGTCTGGGTTCTTTTGTACAGTAAGGAGAATAAAGGCGAACATTTTGTGAGCCATTATTTTTTTCAATCGTGACGTCAGCTGCTCTTTCCTTATATCTCAATAGTGTCAATAGGAAAATCATGCAAAATTTGAAACATTCTAGTCGTCACTATTGTTTTTTTTAATTAGTGGTGAATTACTTTCCTCTTTGTTTATGATGAATGAATATATAACCAAACATCCAAACATTTTTTTATAAACTTTAATTCACATTTTATTAAAATTATTGCTTATGTTTAAAATTGCTTTGTAAAATATAAAAAGGTAAGGATCCGAATTTTGTTTTGAGCCACTGTACATTTCGATTCCTACTCGTGTACTTAATCTCAATGATTTCGTCATGAATCGTCAACCGTAATTGAAAAAATGAATGGGAATACCATTAAAATTTTTAAAATCACTCCTGCGCCAAATCACAGTTGCTCAAATTTTCCATTGGCTATAGACCTGATCTAAATTACAAAAGGATTAAATTAAAGGGCTAAAAAAATTAAAAAACCAAATCAAATGACCATTCGAAACAAATACATAGATGACCGCTTTACATTTCCTAAGCCAGTCGGCCAATTTTTCTGAAAATAATTTTTGGAAAAAACTGCGTAAAATTTATCATTTTTGAAAGATTGTGAAATAATAATATTTTTAGAGATGAGTGATATTCAAATATGTCCATATTTTGAGATATCTTCAGTTGAAATTTGGTTCACTGCCCGATATCTCATCTCATTCCATCAAAGTAAACACAACTGATTCATTCCTCTGTGAATAAAAAAACTATTAAACTACATAGAAAATCACTCGCAAAGCAAGTTCACCGGCGATGTATTTTACAGCGCTCTCTGGCATAAAAAAATAATTCACTCTTGTAAGCAAATCAGAAACCCTCTCGAAAAGACCGTTACGGAAGATTAATAATCAAATATCACACTTAGTCACAAGGCAAATTTTCATTTTATCATATATTCTAATACGAGCAAATCTTGTATGTGTGTGTGGTTATATATATGTATATATACAAATTTTATCTTAAAAACAGCTCTAACGATTCTGACGAAATTTTGTATCCTACCGTTTTGGGGCACCAGAAAACCATTGAGCTGGGTCACATATTCGAGAAATTCGATTAGTGGGTCATGTTGGGTCACCACGGGTCAGGATCAAGCTAATTGTATCTCAAAAACGGTTCAAACGATTTTGACTAAATTTTGTATCCTACCATTTTCTGGCACGAGAAGACTATTGGGCTGGGTCACATGTTCGAGAACTTTCGATTAGTGGGTCATTTTGGTCATGGAGTCATTATGGGTCAAGCTATTTTTTATCTTAAAAACTGCTCGGACGATTTGAACTAAATTTTGTATCATACGTTTTTTGGGCACGAGAAAATCATTGAACTCGGTCACATGCTCGAGAAAATCCAATTTGTGGGTCATTTTTGGGTTACTGTGGGTCAAGCTAATTTTATCTAAAAAATGGATCAGACTATTTTGACTAAATTTTATATCCTACGGGTTTCGGGCACAAGAAGACAATAGGGCTTCGTCACATGTTTGAAAAAATTTTATTAGTGGGCATAGTTGCCAACTTTTACGCTTTTTTCCTACCACTAAAATTTTACAGTAAATTTAAACTTATTAAATCGCCGAAATCATGTGATTCAATAAGGCAAAAATTTCTATTAATTTTTAGTGGTAACAAAAAAGTGTAAAAGTTGGAGGCTATGAATGGGTCATTTTGGTCATGGGTCATGATATTTGAACTCAAAGCTAATTTTGACCGCGAGCATAGCTCGGTCTTCCCTGCTCGTGTTTAACATAAAGTGAATATCAAGTTAAGCTGAGTTGGTTAAAAGATACGTTACAACACAATATTCTCGGAATCGTATTTTCTAAAAAGTTATAACTAATTATACTTTTTATTTCAAGTTGATTTTACACTTAAAGAGTAATGAGTAATTATTGTCACCGTTAACATCTATATAAGAGTGTAGAATTGTCTTTTAAATAATAATAATAATAATAATAATTATTATTATTATTATTTTAAGGCTATTGATTTAAAGGAATATTCGCCAAAAAGTTTTGGTAAAAGTTTAATTTTCTATCAGAATGGTAAGTTTTTAAAAAGATGTTGATTAAAGTATAATTTATGAAAATTGATTGATATAAAAATATTTGTTAATCCAAAAAATAACTAAACTGTAATAACTTTCTGCAGTGCCCTTTAGGAATTGTTTAATTCGCATAAATTTATTATGATGAAAGAAAACTGTGTTACATTTGTATGTCCCAATTAAGAATCAGTCATCCTGGCTTTTCGCTGGAGTACACCTGGCAACCGCAACATTACTAAGGATTGGTGACATGGTGAGTTAATATGGATTGCGATTTCCTATAGCAAAATTATTTATAGTTGTGTATAAATTTACTTATAGTTGTATGCCCTACCACCAAAGTTTCTAACCTTTGTATTGAAACAACGAATATATGTGGAAAGAAAAAATAGCTGGATAACAGACGATGAACGAAGAAAATCTTAAATCTGCCTCAAAATATCCAAAGGTGCGTTTAGTTTTGTGTATGGTATATTCGCTCACTTTTTCTATTTTTATTCTTTATACATATAATAGCAGACAAAAATACCGGATATCCTCCAATCCAACAAGGAACAAGGCCTGCCACGTGGCCTCTTCACTCCTTACAGGACACCTGTCCGGAACGCGTTCAAAGTGGTAAGACACCAGGGATGCAGGGTGCAGCTGTCGAGTGTGGATGCTGATCGTCTGCCGCGCACGTTCTTCTTTGTTGCTACAAGTTCTATTGTTCGTCTGGTCTTTCCGGCGGCGAGAGACTCTTTTAAAAAATATATTATTTGCACATGATATTTTCTTTTCTTTTATATTCTTTATCAGTCAATGCAAATCTTTCAAGCAAACTTCCAGTTTTAAAGTTCATAGAAATTATTTTAAATACAAATTTTAGAAATCTTTACAAATGGGTGTGGTTGGGTAAAGAAACTTGACTAAAAACTGAAAGATATAATCATCATTGAAATGTATTAAGAAGTTTAAAGATAAGATTAAAAAAGCGAACTATTGTCCACATTAAAAAGTTATAAATATATTTTTTTACTGTTAAAAACAAACCAAAATTAGCATATTTAAAAAATACACAATAGTACCTCGTTTCTCAAGCATAATTCGTCCGAAAAATTTGTTAACCGAATCCAATTTCCCGATAAGAAATAGTAAAAAGACGATTAATTTGTTCGCCTGTCCTGGAGTATAATAAAATATAATTTACATCATTCATATACAATGTGTTGTTCAAAACATACAATCTTATCAAATTAAGTCCATCGTTTTGAATTACCCTGTATTTCATACACTAAGTAGCATAGAACTACATAGCTCAAATAGGCTTGACCACTTTACTTCTGTCTAAATGTTCTAGAGCATATATTTTTTTTTTCTTTTTCCGATGAAGATATTTGCATACATTAAATCCCAATAGTTACGCAATAAATCATGCATTGATGAATGCTGATGCAATTAAAAGTCATTGCAATAATCTATTCCCAGCAAATTATCGCAAGAGAAGAGGGAGAACGAATAAGTCGCATTCTCAAAAGAGAGCGTGGTTAATCCGACTGTCAGATAATCCGACACCGATTAATCGGATTTCCGCAATAAGGTAGTATATATTAGTAAACAGAAGTGTTCATAAGTTCAAGCAGATGAGTGTTATGTATAAAAATTTTATTGGTTTATTGTCAGTGGCGCAGTAGTTCAGAAATTATGGGGGAGACTCTAACAATTTTCAAGTAAATGGAACAATTAAAGTTATCAATAATTTATGAAATATTTATCAATCAGTCAAACTATTAAGGATTATTGATACTATAATTAAAAAAAAAAAAGGAGAATGATTAACCCATTAAAGACTGACGTTGAGTTTTCGCAACATTATGTTTCTTACATCAGGTTTTAAGATAACACAAGTTTGGTTTTAGGATAAATATTAGCTTTATTTGATGCAAGAAACACCATGATAAAGTAACTCTTAGGTTGCTATAATATAAAAGTGGTATGAATCCCATATTTGTATTTATAAAGAAAAATAATTCGGTCCTTAATGAGTTAATTGTTCAAACTAACTATTAATCCCCCGCGTACGGCTCGATTTTGACACTTTCCTAAATACAGAACGATTTCTGTTTATATTTTCCCTATTTTCTATATAAATTTCTTAGAAATCTAATGCGAAAATTATTGTTCGGAAATTGTAATAGACAAAATAATAATAATAATAATAATAGACCCCTCATTTTCAAGTAAACAGTAGTAGCGGACGAACTTGATAACCCGCGGAAATCGCCAGAGCGAGCCGTACGCGCTGAATATTAATGCCGCTATTTCACGAAATCAATATTTTAATTATTTTAGATTGAAAATTTAAAATATTGAATTCTAGAAAGTCATAGTTATCAATTTAATGAGACAATAAAGGGGAGGGGGGACGTTCAGGAATGCAGAGGGAAATGCCACCCCCCACACACACGCACATTGATATAATAATAAGTTTTCACAGAAAATAAATTGTCTTAGAGTATCAGTGCATGTAACCGTATTTCACGTTACAATTTGGAAGAATTAAATCTCCTGTAACTACTTTAGTAGTAATACTAATATTAAAGAAATGAAATTGCGAGCAGAAATTATAGCATAGCTACTATGAGCGGTCTCTGAGACCGCTTGATCGAAAGATGAATAAAAGTCCCGATTAAATGATAGGATACTGTTTCTGTACTAAACTTTACGTGTAGGACTATTGCAATTAAAATTCCACCTATTCAGAAGTCTTTAGCAATAATACTAGGGCTCTAAACGAAAAAATATTTCACTAGTATCCATAGTTAAACTGAAAATTATAAGTTGTGAAAATTGTAAAAAAAAAAAAAAAAAAAAAAAAAAACAGCGGTCTGTGAGACAGCTATAACAGTAGTTAAGGGTTAAATAAAATAAGTTCGAAAAAAAAAATGTCATTTGCTGAGCTGGTTTTGAAGACCTTGATCTACATATTTACTCGTTAGAAATGTAAAGAATATTTATAGTATTTCTTTATGTAAGGAAATATTTTATCAGATATAAATTTTTAAACATTGAAGACAGGAAGTAATAGGTTTTTTTTATGAAAGCTCACCTAACTTGAAAAAAATATATATCTTCATTGAAGAGGACTTTAGCTCATCTCCCTTTAATGCGTCCCTGAATTCAGAACTCTCAATTTTAACATTTATAACATTATCATCAGGTTATTATCTTGCAGCTTGCAAAAATGTGCGGCTAAATTGAAATTTGAAAAATAAATTCAATTCTTCGATTAAAATTGGTAATTTAAATTCTTAGATTTAACAATTTTCAAAAATCATAGCGTTATTTTACAGGAGGAACCTATTCGGACACCTAATCCGAAAGTTTATAGGTTGGGAAAGTTTCAAGGTCTGTGAAGAAAAATAATTTCTATGTCATTAATAATAAACCAATATTGTTTATATTGTGGTTCAAGTATTGCGGAAATAATGCATTCATTGAAAATAATAGCAATGAAATGTCAATATTGGTTAAATATTGTATTTGAAAATATTAACGAAGAAATAGCACTACTACAGAAATATTGCTTTTACACTGAAAATATTTTTAATAAAACGACATCAGTGCGGTAATATTAGTTTTACATTGGAAATGTTGGCAATAAAATGCAAAAGATTTTGGGCTATATTTCTTAAAATTCATCGATATTGACCTAATTTTGTTTTGTTTCTAGGCGTGTATCATTATATTTTTCTATCTTTTTGATGATAGCTGTCTTATAAATTTGAAACATGCAGTAGTTAACCAAAATTATTCGTATAATTTACGCCTCCCCCCGCCCTCATAATTTTCACACCTCTTACTTTTGCAGGAAATTCTCAGGAAAAAAAAAACAACATTTGAGTAATTTTCATGTCAAAAATTTTATACACGTAATATAGATTAGTAAAATGAGTTCACATATTAATTTAACTGAGTATGAATCGCGGATTTTATTTCACAAGCCCTCTCAAAATCAAGTTTATGTTCTCTTATGTGAATTAAAATGTCGATGATGGCGTATTGTCGATGGTAAACACATTGAGCATACTTAACTTGGTTTTCTTATTAAAATAATTTGTACTTTACTTACATGCGTTTTTTGTTTATTAGTAAATGTAATGTTAGTAAATCGCCGCACTTTTGGACGTGATTATTGACGTATTTAAGTCAGTGATTCAATATGAAAAAACTGACTTATCAGGACGTCTAATAAAATTATTTTTTCATGTAAGACGTCATTTCATACTAAATAGAGGACACGTTACTATTTTTTAATTTACTTTTTTTTTTTCGCTATCTTTTAGAGTTCAAGAGATAGGCTCAATAACTTCCGAATTCCGCCACTAGGGGAAGCGCGGTTACCCTCATCTGATACCGCACAGTCATTTTACTATAGGTAGACATTCGTTCTACAATTATAGCTTTATCCGTTCACAAATTATATAAGTGTTTCCAGACTTTATTTTGCATCCTATGTCAATCTAATTTGGTATTTTGCTTTCAGATATAATGTCATGCAGATATTCATATCTGGTCATATTTCAAATATTAAATGACCATGTTACACGCGAAAACCCGAATATTTTCTGCTCAGTTTCTGTCCAACCGCTGCTTGTTAACAGCTTCCTTCTCAGAAGGACGCATTTGCATGCCGTGAAATGCTTTTACAAATTTTGATAAAAAATTGTACCAGATTATAACGTTTTCCTGTTTCGATTCGCCGGAAAAGCACTATCGTTTACATTCACGGGCGCCAGCAAGGAGTGGCCGGGTAGGGCCGTTGCCCAGCCCTAAATTTGAAAATTAATTAATTTTCTCTCTCAGATGATTTTTTTAAAACAGTAATTTTTTTTTTTTATCTTCACAAGTTATTTAACTATTAATTGCATTGCAGTGACAGAAATTGTCATATAACTACTATATGAGCAGTCTCGGGGACTGCTTGATCGAAAAATGAATAAAACGCGCATGGGATTAACTCATAGGAATTTTTGAATTGGAATCATTTGAATTGATACTATTTCTGTACTAAATTTTATGTACAAGAGGACCATAATTAAAATTCATCTATACAGAAGTCTTTAGTGATAGCACTAGGGCTACAAAAGAAGAAAAAAAAACATGTATCCATAGTTAAACTCTAAAAAAAAAAAAAAGCAGCAGTCTGTCAGATTACTAAAAGCAGTTAAGGGTTAAAATAATTGAAAACACTAAAAGAAAAAGGAAGCAAGAATTTTCCGTCAGGAAGGCTCTGCCCCCCCAGAACCTTCCGTGGAAGTTAATTTTTAGTTCTATGTTTCTTTTCCCGTTCATGTATTTGAATTGTATCTAGAACAGTGTGTGTGTGTGTGTGTGTGGGGGGGGGGGGGTGTTAAGCCAAAAGAAATTTTTGTTTCAATTACCCTTTAAAAAAAAAATGTTTGTAGAAACTTATTTTTGAATATTTAATATTGTGTTTTATGTTGATATTTTTTAAACTTGTGCAAGAGAACTTCTGAGAAAAAATTCTTAGCTGAACTATTTCATGTTTATGTTCTGTATTTTAAAAAACGCGTGCAAGGCTTCGTACTACAAGCACATCTGTTCCCAAATCTTGTCTATTCAAGTCCAAAAATTCGATTCAATCAACTTTAAAAATTCATTAATGAATTATTATACGGTTCATAACAAAACACGTACCAATTGAAAACCAGAAAAGGAAAACGTAACTATTATATTTTGATTGTTAAAATCGTTTTTCACATTAATCAGTCAGCAACTGTTCAATTAAGCTTTAAATAAATTCAAGGAAAATGCGAAATAGCTATTGTTTCATATTTTTCCTCATTTGGAATTGGGCGCAATGACTTTTCATTAGTGACCACAGGGAAAAATGCAATAAATCATCGTTTAATAGTTTTCTTGGTACGACCAATAAAATTTCGCAAATCAGTAAAGGAGTTAAGATTGATAATGTATATTTTTTGCATTGTAATTTTAGACATATATTTTAAAGGGAGTCAAACGATGATGGTTAGATTTTCATTAAATATATATATATGTATGAAAGAGAAATATATTTTGAGCATTAAAAAAAATTTGCTATAATTAAGCTACTTATGAGTAAAATACATAAGGTACTTTATGTAAACAATTGATTAAAAAAAATTATCTCAACCCTTAACTGCTTTTTTTCAATTCTCACAGTGTTAAACTGTGAAAATTGTAATTTTGTTTCGTTTGGAACCTTAGTACTGTCGCAAGAGGCTTCTGAATTGAGGAATTTTGTTTGTAATAATTCTGTAAATAAATTTCAGTACAGAAACAACATTGTGCGAGTTAATCGAGTCTTTTTTTCATCTTTCGATCAAGCGGTCTCAAAAACCGCTCACAATAGGTATACAACATTTTTTTTAACTGTGCACATATTGAACTATTCAATATTTTTAAACGAAATTATCACATACTGTATATTATATCTATATTTTAAGACTAAGCCTCAGTTTGTTTACTATTTACCCCCCTTCCCCATTTTTCAAAATACTCTGCTTTGATAAGTATATGTTTTTTGAAAGAAAATATTTAATTCTTTCAAAATTATTTTTAAAAAAAATGAAAATTTGCTTGAATATGCATACATTTAGACTCGGAAGTAGCTGTGTCTGAAGCTCTGAAGTATGTTGATAAAATAGAATTTTTCTGTTAAATTTAAGATACTTCTAAATTTTTATTATCTAAATTTAAGATAAATTTAGATATTTATAATCATATTTTGAGTAATCATGTTTCGAGCTCAGATACTTCCATATCACTTTTATCAACAAAGTGTTTCTAATTGTATTAATATACAAAAGAAATTGTCTGATTAAAAAGTCTGCATTATATAATTATACTTTTTATATTATTCATCAGACAGTATCACGTAAAGAGAAGAGAACAAATCACGTATATCTTCATCTTTTTTCATTGCTTTTACTATATAAAATAAATACTATTTTCCTTTTCTAAAAACCTTTAATTCTATCTTAAAAAATACAGTTTTCAGCCGCTCTTTTAAAAACAAAACTTTATAAAAACATAATAGATTTACTCTGATATCTATAATTATATACATATTAACATTGAAAAAAGTTTTGCAATTATTCCTAATTATTTTCAACTCTCAAATGCATGATTTTTATATTTTAAACTGAGTAAAGACGTCTACTTATAAAGAATATTTTATTACGAATGTTGTTTTAAAGTATGTATTTTCCAAGATATGAAATATCGACAATTACGATAAATCATTTAACCTACATTGTAAATATGATTTTATGCTTATTGTAAGAAATCTGATAAAATAAATATAATAAGTATTTTCTAAATATAAAATCAAATTAAGCTTCTCTCCCTCTAAAAAAATAAAAAATAAAAAATAAAATAAAATATCGGAAGATCCCAAGCAGTGCAAATGCATTCAGCCATAGTTATAAATGTCAATCATCATACAAGAAATGTTACCTGAATTAATATCAATTCATTGCTTCAAATATAAACCCCGAGTTTAATATAGAAATAATTATGAATTATATCCCATCAACTATCTTCAAATACGTTTTTGTTAATGTTTTCTCTGATTATTGTAAAACACTAATTAGAACGAGAAGGAGCCCGCCGGCTTACATATAATTATCGGAGAGTAATTATTTAAATAGTTAAATAAGAAAAAATAAAATCGCTCAAAGCTTTTTTTCAACGTATTTTTATTGAAAAGAAAAAAAAATCCCTTAACAGAAACAAATTATGCTTGAGAAAGTGGCACCAATCATATTCTCACAATGAATACTAATGATGAATATTATTTTTATTACTGAATTGATCGTTGATGGAATAATCACATCGAAAGTTTAATAAAGGCTTTGCGTTTATTGATTTCTAAATGTTGTAAATCTTGGCCATAGGTACTATAATTTAAAATTATATAATTATTAGCACAATTAATTCTTTTTATTATATATATTTTTTAATTTACATCACTGAAAGACAAGGTGAATAATCAATTTTAAAAACAATCTTGTTATACAATAAGGCTCAAAAGATAGATATTCGGATATTATGAAAGGCTTCCAAATGTAAAATTATATATTTTAATCTTTTTACATCAGTTACTAAAAACGATTTGATTTGAAGCAAACTATTGCATTTTTCAACAGTCTACGAAATTGTCAAAAAACTATGTGACAAGTTGTATAATCCGTTTTGAAAACTATCTTGTTATAAATTAGACTTCCGATAATAAAAAAACTCTTTCAAATGTAAAATTACTTTTTTAATTTTACTACAGTAGTTACTAAAGACAATTTCATTCGAAACAAACTACTGTATTTTTCAGTAGTCTACAAAATTGTCAAAGAATTAGATATTATCATCATCTCAAAATACAGGGTGGACACAAATTAGTTGGGTAATTTCGTGAACTAGGTTCTAAGGTACCCGTTCAACGGCAGATTAGCAGAAATGTATAATAAGTTTGCTGATGTATACTTCTTATCCCAGTGCTGAAGTCTTAGTTTAAATTAGTAGCAGGGGTGTTATTCCATGACCACTATGCAGAGCCGCAGAGAGACTCTGCGGTGGTCGCATGTGTATCTATGCGATACAATCTATCATTTTCCGCTTTTAAGATTTGCACTAAGTATATTCGGAACCTGTGTCTCCCTCTAATACCTTCCACCCGCCGGTATCAATTTTTCATCCTCGACAGTTGCTCTTGAACCGGCTAATGCATTCAAAACTTACGAGAAAAATGCGGCTTGTATCACAGAGATACATATGCGACTAACGCAACGTTAAGTATGGTATTAGTAAATAAATTTGCTGAATATATACATATATATATATATATATATATATATATATATATATATATATATTTATTTATTTAAAGATAATAGATATTTATTTAAAATTGAAAGACTAACAAAATATAGAAAACTACATTAAATGAGTGGTAGAAAGTTCCGCGGTCAAATACATATTTTTAGCTGCCACGGTCCCCTGTAAAGCTAGAGGCATCTGGGGTTTCGCCATTCTAGCCACTCGATAGTTGCAACCAGGGCTTTACAAATTTGATAAAATCTGCCAAAAAATTCTAGTCGCCAGTAATAAATAATTATCCTCCTTCTCCCCCCCCCCCTCCCCATGTCTAGTCATGGATTTTCAAAAAGCATAAAAGCTTTTTATCAATTAATGAAAAAATAAAAAATAAACAAGCATAGTTTAGAACTATTAGTTGGATATAGTTTAGAATAGTACATAATTTAGAAAAATAATATAAACTAAGTTTTCTAACGAAACCTAACAAAATTATATATCTTTGGAAAAAAGAAAAAAAAATTTTGAAATACTGTAAAAGCTGAATCAATCGACATGTTTCGTAAGTGCTGATTTCTGAATGCTTCAAATGTACGGATAGTTGAGCGCTACAAAATTTATATCTGATGGGGGGGGGGGGGGGGGGCATCGATGGAATAGTGAAGCAGGAAAACAAATTTTGCTGTTTTCCTGTCGAAGTCAGTCAAATAATTCTGAGTTTATTATTTTAAAATTTGCAGATTAAACAACTTAGTCACCAGATGAAAAAAACTTGGTCGCCAGTGGCGACCGGGCGACCGCATTTGTCAAGCCCTGGTTGCAACACTGCTGATAATTAATTAGTAGGAAGAAAAGTTTTATTTTATTTATTATTTTATTATTATTATTATTATTATTATTATTTTTTTTTTATTGATGCTTTTTCTTAGTGTTGTGTAAAAAATGTTAATATATATAATTTATACGACTCAAGTTCTGAGTTTATAATTTTCTTATTTGTTATTTATTTTAATTTGAAAAAATCATTAAAAGCTAGTATTTGAGTTTACGTTTTAACTATTTTATCTATAAAATAGGATCCATGATGTGTTTTTTTAAAGGTGCCAGGCCCCGATAATTTTTAACGCCTCCACCCACCCAACACATTCTACAAGAAAGCCTCCACACAGGGTGCCTGATGTCACTGCTAGTCGTCCATCGGGAGATTCGATGGCTTTCTTCACTTTTCTTTTCTTAAAGAAAAAAAATATTACGTATTTATAATAAAATGCAAAAAAAAAAAAAAAAAAAAAAAATTAAAAAAAATCTCTGACGGCTTGGGATACAGGCACAAGGTAGATTTCGAAGACGCAGGCCGTGGGGCGTCTGTTTATTGAGAATTACAGAAGAAATGACCTTTGCACCCTGATGCGGCAGTTGTGACCGCTCACTTCGAAATTTACCTGTGTCTGTAGGCGGAACCAGAAGGTTTTTTTTTTTTTGTTTATAATTTGTTTTTGCTGTAAGGTTGGTCCCCTATAAAACAATTTGTCAATATAAAAGTAAAGTTGTAGATAATATTAAGAGGATTTATAATAAATTTAAGCTGATTTGATATCTTGTGAATTGACGAAGTTATGAATTTTTTTCTTCTTAAATCCCTATTCCCCCCCCCCCTCCCCTTGAGGCCATTTTTAATGATATCAAAAATCTGTCATACATAAATTTTTGGCCATTTTCCTAGAAGTGACTTTAAACGGATTCGATACGTATCATAATTAAGAAGTTATGGTTTTTTTTTTTCTGTTTTCACTAAAAAAAAAAAAAAAAAAAAAAAAAAAAAAAAAAAAAAAAAAAAAACCTAATATCCACCCTATATATTACTGCTCATTATTTCAAAATAAAATGTTTAAAATAGTATGAAATCAAATATAGAAAAAAAAAACTTTATAATGATGATTATAATAAATTGTTAGAAAATATATAATAAATAAATAAATAAATAAAATCTAATATAATCGTGTTTATAGCATAGAAAAAATACATTTACAAATTTATTAAAATATATTAATAAATTTAATAAAATATATTAAAATTAAAAATGATATAATAACCAACTAAAATTAATATTTAAAACAGAATATTGTTATAATTTAAAAAATGGATGGTATTATTATTATTTTATATAATAAGAAAATTACAGAACTGCTTTAGAAAGAGACATTTATAAAATGTTTTTAAATCAATATAAACGTTTAAGAAAAAAAAAAAAAAAAAAAAAAAAGGGTTTATTAAGTATATAGTATTCTGAATATGATAACATTTATCAACCTGTCAAGAAAAAAAAACTATTTCGGATTTGCGTAGAAGTACAACGATGTTTATAAATTTTTATAATTACATAGTATGCCTAGAAGAAGATCGCATTACGCCATAGTAGCACCTTTCTCTTTTCATGATGCAGTAAGCAAGCTGGAACTGAACAAATATATTCTATGTGTATACCTGTGTAGAAACGTGTAAATATGTCAAGTGTGACTTTTTTCTGTGAGAAAATATCATTACGGGATTTAAAAAAATACAGCTATATTTACATGACAAATACATGATTTTGAAAACAAACAAGCATAATTAAATTATTTTAAAAGCCTAGCTGCTAAAAAATTGACAGAATAGGCACTAAAAAAGAAGTACATAGGTCAGGAAGTGTTTCATGGGGCTTAATGCATCCCCATTCAAATAAAGAATTTTTTTTTAAAGTTACGAGAGTGTTTCAAAGTCTATTATTTTCTGTCTTCAATGTTTGATAATTCATCGCTAAGAAAACAACTCTGTAGATAAGGAAGTACTATACATATTGATTACATTTCTAACTATAAGTAAATCTGCAGATCAAGGACCTCAATGAAAGGTCTGTAAGATGCATTTTTTATTTTTAATTAATTTAACTAAATATCTTAAAACTTTCAACCCGAAGTTTCATTTCTTTCATATTAGTATTATTGCAAGTACCATTTCAAGCAGTTTTAGGATATTTAATTCTTATTAATTGTAACAAGAAGTACAATTGCATGCACTGATGCTCTAAGGCTGTTCATGTCTGTGATTTTTTTTATTATTAATTATTATACGAGCCGCTCAACCCCCATTGCTTAATAACTTGGTAATCACAACTCTCTAACAATTTTCAGTATATATTAAATCTTTTATCTAAAATAATTAAAATATTGATTTCATGACGATGAGATTATTAATTAATTTGAGAGAAAAAGAGAACAGACTTTTCAATCCTCCATTTTAAAGAAAGTCAGTAGAAGCTTAATTTTTGGATTTGTAATATTTGGTATTAGTTACATTCGTGTAGATTTTATGTTTATATGTTTAAAAATTGTCATGAAAATGTGTTCTGACAAGAAAAAAAGAAAGAAAAATCTTAGTTTATTTTATTTCAAGCTTATATTCTCCATTTTTAAAAACTCGGCCTTGAAAGTGGTCTACAGGCACATCTGTTCCAAAATCTTCTCCCTCCCTTGATTTCGTTCCGCTGGCACCCGTGGCTATACAAATGAAAGATTTTTTCGAAGAACTAAGAACTAGGCATATATTATTAGGCTTTTTTTCTTTTTACCTCTATCCGTTTCCGGAATAACAAATCCACCTGCAATAATCAAACATCCTTATATGCACAAAAACTGTGGCATGGAGAAAAAGTAATTAGTAGAAAGAAAAAGTTATGAGATAAAGTAAAATAATTCTGAAAGGACCAAACAGGTGAGCTAACAAACACCTAAAGAAAAAAGGATATCAAAACTTTCTCGCCAAGTTCATTGTCGTTATTTCATGCTATAGGCATACGTTCCGACACGATTGTAGCTGAAGGCTAGTTCCATTTGATGACGATTAATCTCAGTCTGTATATGTATGTACCACACATAAAAAAAAAAAAAAAAAAAAAAATCAAGAACGAAAAATCCTGTATCTGGCATAGATTATGAAACACTTTCCAACACTAACAGAATATTCTTAAGAAATTTCATTTCTTTCATCCAGTGAAATGAGATATGTAAATAAACAATTTAAAAATCACATAACGCAATAAAAATTCATTTTCTGCAATTGTGGGGCGCTCTGCAATAACAAGGCAAGTGAAAAATGGAGTTTTCGTTTACAAAGCTTTTAAATTTACTTTCAACATTTTAATTTAGAATGTAACTTCTTTGCTTATATTACTACTAAGAAGAGTTTTCTAGCATCTTTTCTTTGCTTATGATCATAAGATTTATATTTCCTTATAGGATTAATAATGCGTTCCTTTTACATGGTTTACCAGAAATCAAGGTAACTCCGCTTATCTTGTTATTACAGAGGGCCCCTATATTGCTGTCCATATCCAGTAATGTGTACGAATTCTTCCGTGAATGAATCTCATATGTGATCTATAAAATTTATACACGCCATGTAATACATGGCATACTAAAAACTAGTTAAGTTAAAAAATACATATACTGCAGTTGAAAACGCACTTCCAGTAATTATCGATCATAGTAAATCCTGTAGCCGATTTTTTTTTTTTAGTGTCTCTGTAAATGAAAGATAAATGCTATGCGCTCTATAATGTAATAGAACACATGTTGTAGTGTACTTTAGTGATTCATGTCAATTTTCTTACGTTTGAAGCATCATAGCATATTAAAATGCACCGCAAAAACATTTTCTTCATAGATCATAATGTAATGGAATTTTTTGTGTGTCCCTGTAAACGAACTATAAATATTAACACTTCACTTTCAATAGCAAACATTCTAACATAGACCTCAAAAATTACATGACAATCCGGGAATATTTCTTAGAATTAGAGCACTGCCAGACAAACCCAAGTCATAAACACTTTTCAGCTATTTTTGAAAATGTTGAAAAAAGAAGGTAATATGCTTTCATTTTTCTAATTTTATTTTAAATGAAATGCAATTAAAGATGATAAAAGAGAGTGACCACTCATTTTACGGTACTTTGAATAAACTATGATAAAACTTAATATATATTATATCTGTGTCAACATAAAATATAAAAACGATTTATACACTTTTAAGCTCAAATAACTGTTTAATTTCAATCTTTCGTAAAGAATAAAAGCCTTCTTCATTTCATACTGTGGCACACCAAAGAAGGTTATCCCTGTCCCTATATGAATCTAAATTTGTATGTGCGAATGTTACACGTTTGAGCCTCAGTAAATTAATCGATCTGCACAAAGAGGTGACATAAAAAAAAAAAATGAATTTTTCGGGTGTTACAGATTATCTGATATCGTGAAATGTTCAATGTGTAGGAAGCAGGCGTCACAATGTTGGGCAATAAGGATTTATCATTATTGTTATTCAAATATGGATAAGATTTATATAAAATGAAAGATCTTGTCCAAGGCAGTTTCAAAAATACATAAATTTTAGGCAATGTAAATGAAAAATGAAACACTGAAACACATACTTAGGCAAAAACAAAACAGGCCACAATTTCAGACAGTGTTGAATTCAGACATTTTTCTCCACTTTGATGCTCAGGGAGGCAAGAAAATCCCTCCCCCCCTTCATCCCTCAAGACATCCCTTGAATTTATCACTAATTAAAAAAATCCAACATAGGATTAATTTTCTATATTTCTGAACACTGAAGTTTCCACTTTTCAAATAAAAGTAAGCAAAGTTGTTTGCACACTGCAAAAAATAATTGTTGATTTTGCAGTGCAGGTTTGATATCTGTGATATATAAGAGCTAGAGTCGAGATAATCATACAAGGCTTGCCGATATTTTAAATTAATTAGTCGTGCTTTCTGCAATGAATACATTCACAACATGTTAGCAATAAACAGACTTTCTGACCGAAATAATTTTTCATTAATTTTCACTGCATAAAAAATCGACAAACATGATTACTTCTGATAATAATCAGTTATGTCACGGTATAATTCAAGGTATATAATGAATTTCAAAGAGCATTCAAACGTATTACATCAATAATGAATAGTAAAACTTAACAAAGCACACACAAACTGCTAATGAAAGCTGGACAGATAAATGAAACTTCCACAAAACCTTATTATTCAGTGAAAATTTTCACGTGCATGTAACAACGTTCTTGAAAAGGAAAGTAAGCTTGTCTTTTCGATATGCGCTAATTGTTCTTTCCCTCTTTTGAAAAAAAAAACAGTATCACTGAGTATAATTGAACCTTAAGAACCAATTCTGGACTATCTTAGAATTTCATCTTCTCACGAAGAACCTGGAAAATACACGCGGAAGTTAATTAAAATTATGTTGCTTAATTAAAAATCACTTAGGTTTTTTTTCTCTTTCTATATCATCGTTTCTGGCTAATATATGAGATTCTTAGCATGGTAGAAATTATGCTTTTCAAAAGAATTTTACCAACTTTCCGTACTATTTTCCGAGTTCATTTTATTAAATATATAAAATATATAGAGTCACGCACATTTTTTTCCATCAGTGATGGCACGTGACACTGCAAAAAAAAAAAAAAAGTGTTGATTTTACAGTATAATACTGGCATCCCATTTGCCAGTATTATACTGTAAAATCAAAACTCTTTTTTTTTTTTTTTTTCAGTGTAGGCACTGTGGTGCTGCAGCACCCCTTATTTTTATTCGATATTATCGATAACATTCAATAAAATTTTGATACAATTCATTTTATCTTTCTTCCTTTAATTCTTCCTTTATACTTGTACACTATATAATCCTTAAGCGTGTTGGTCTGTAATATCCCAAATTCCTCTCGCTGATGTTAAACCTATGGGCGTATCGGATGCATTCGTATATTTAAAATAACTCCTCGGAAAATTGATATTTTTAACCTTTTTTTCTGTTTACTCTTCTTAAAGGATGTCTTTTTTTTTTTTTAAATTCCTACTATTAGCTCACACTCTCTCTATACAGTCGAACCTCGTTAACATGAACCTCAAGGGGAATCAAAATTTTGTTTATGTTAACAGTAATTCATGTTATCAGTATCAAATCTTTGTACTCGTTTTTATAGGGGACTATGAAAACAATTCATGTTAAAAGTAATTCACGTTAAGCGTGTGTTCATGTTAACGAGGTTTGACTGTATATATCTTGTTGGAATTTTCAATCGTTAATAAAATATTTTCTATTCATCCATTCAAGTTCAAATAAATTTTTTTAAACTTGTACTGGATGACAATTGATGTTAATACAGTTTTTTCAAATATTAATTCATTAATTAAATTTAATTAATTAATTTTAATTTTATATTTCATTTCTGCTCAAAGGTATAGACTCACTCCATATTTATAGTCTCACCTTCACACGTAAAACGATAATGGGGCTGTTCACGGGCGAAGATCAGGCGGCTCGCGTGCGAAGGAGACTATAAATGTGGAGTGAGTCTATACTTTTGAACAGAAATGAAGTATAAAATTAAAATTAAATAATAAATTTTAATTAATTAATTAATATTTGAAAAAACTGTATTATCGCTAACTGTAACATCGCTATGGCACTTTATTGTAAAGTTTGATAATTTTTGAAATTCAATATTTGAAAAACGGCATAATCATTAGATTTTAAATTTATATCAAGAAAAATACAATTTTCTTTACCTTAATAACGCAGTTTGTCTAACAATTTTGTGAGAAATACTTTTCGAGCTATTAATTTTTGGTATTTTAGCTACTATTTAATTTTTAATACATTTCAAAAATTTCTCTTATGTAAGATATTTAGCAGGATATAAATTTAGGAATAAATACCGTTAGTGGCGAAGCCTGTAGATCGCTGGAAAAAATTTTCTATTTGACCTAAGTAGGAATTGACTTTAAAAAAAAGTTTTTATATTACTTGTTTTTTTCTTAGTTGTCCAAATATTTCTAAAATATACACTTAATATAATATTTTATGTGTTAAAATCTGACGAGCTGTGAGAAAAATTTTAATATTTCAAATAAAATTTAATATATATTTTGGAAATATTTGGACCAACTAAAAAAATAAACAGACAACCTTTAAGAAGAGTACACAGGACAAAAAAAAAAAAAAAAAAAAAAAGAGTTTAAAATTTCCTGATGAAATATTTTAAAAATAAGAATGCATTCCCCGTCCATAGGTTTAGTATTAGCGAGAGGAATTTGAGACCTGATTCACAACATCCTTAATGTCAGTAGCTGTCCAATAGTTCACGAAAAATCCGCCGTATTACAACATTCCAGCTATAAACGAAAACGATAAATAAATAGATTTATCTGTCAAATTATTGACTATTCCACCTATAACAGTCACTATTGTGTGTGAATTCCAGAATAGTTTAATTAAAATATCCGGAGAATATTTATCTTTTTAAGCGACTTTGAAAAAAATGGAACTTTTTTTTTCACTCTATTGTCTCTATTTTGCTTCTATTTTGCTCTTTTTAAGCGACTTAAAACTAGTCGTTGGGGGCCACCGTAATACTTACCCATCATGGATATGCATAATGTAAAATATTAAAATAAAACATGTCTAAACTACTTATAAAAGGCATTGCAATTCGAAAACAATCGTGGCTTGATGACGTCATAAACTTTAAAGGCTCGATTACTTCAAAATTGATAATCATATTAACTAACTGTTTACTGCGTCGGATTAAGCGTCTCATTTCCCATTAAAATATATCTTTGAATTGAAATTTAAAAGAAATACAGGGTCAGGAAAAATCGAAGAGTGCGGAAAATAGGATTACAAATATCTCGGCAACTCATTATCCGATCGACTTCATTCTTTATGCAAAATTTATGTTTTTTTATTGTCTTTTATATTCCCTCTTTAAAATAAACAATTTCAAAAATTTGTATATACTTTTTATCAGAACGAATATTTCGAGAGTCCGAAAAAATAGTTCCGGATAATCGAGGTTACTGAAATTCAATAAGCTTCTTCCCATTATTGCATACTAAGTACACACCAAATTTCAAGTCTCTATCTCGATCTGTTCGGGAGATAGGGCGTTTACAGACACACAGACAGGCGGACGGGATTTTTTTTTTTTTTTCTAAAAATATGTTTTTCGGAATCTCCAGTGTCTGAAACGTGTAAATCCGTCAAAAATTTTTTTTTTCGATTTTCAAAACGATTACAAGACTTACCCTATACTACGTATGATGGGTAAGTAAAATGGAACAAAAAAAAATGGAACTTCTGTTTCTCGTCGTAATCCATGTATGTACAGGGTGTAACTGATTGATGGTCAGAAATGTAAAGGGTTATAATACGTGTCAAGTCAAGCATATTTTGTATAGGAAACTGGGGTCGCAATCCACTTATTAAGTCAGTAATACAGGGTGTCTCACACCAAGCCCAATCAACATTTTCGCGTTCATAACTGTAAAAATAATAAAAATATTTAGCGAAATCGTCAACACAATAACTTTGTCTTCTGTGAAAAGACGTGACATCAAGGGAATTGTTGGAATTTCACTGTAATTCGATCAGTGACATCGTATGCATTGTCAGATACCTTCCGAGTTTTGAAGCATCTATCTCGGTGTTACTTGGACATGGAGGATTGCCGTTTCCATTAATTTATGTGATTTTATCATGTTTCATAGCAAGCAAAGCAACTAAGTTGAACATATCACTAAAATATTTCCATTACTGTTACAGTTATGAACAAAAATATGGATTGGGCTTGATGTAAGACCCCCTGTATTATTGATTCAATAAGTGGATTGCGACCCGGGTTTTCTATACAATGTATGCTTGTCTTGACAGTTATTACCACCCCTTGCATTTCTGACCATCAATTCACTTTACACATTGTATATATGTTCGAAATTTTCTCAACAGCTACCAAACAGATTTAAAAGTAACTTTTTATTCTTAAATTCTGCTGTACTTGGAAAAGTTTTAAGATAAAAATAGTCATCGCATCGTGTGTAATTTTTTTACAGGGACATGTGAAAAATTGTAATATATGATTATCTACTGTGTGTCAAAAGTGAGCTATGCTAGCAACTTAGAGTGCTTTTATAAACAAGAGAGTTGTGACATACCAGCAATAAAATGTGACTGGTTGAGAGGATTTTGGACAAAATACTTGGTGAGTCTGCCAATAGCGCCATGCTAATGTTTATTGACTTGCATCATTCGTCTAAACGAACTTATCCCAGCAAGTATTACCAAGCTCTGGAATTTGATTTGAAATAGTTTGGACAAAAACTTCCAATCGTAAATCCTCATTCTTTCATTTTTAAAAGCACTCTATACTGGTAACAAAGTATATAAATTGAATGTAAATAACAATTAAGGGCTGTAACAAAAAACGCTGTTGTACCAAACCACCAGGCTGTGAAAAAAAATCGTGTTTTTCTTTTTTTAAAACATTAAAATAGTCGGATATATATATATTATTTTAAATAAAATCAGATTATTATGATTTTGTTTCCTACGTTAAGATGTTGAAAGGCGACCAAGAGTTGTGTATTTTTTAAATAATTTGTCTCCCATGCTTCATATATTCTTGTGAAAATCTCGCTAAATTTACGTGTACTTTTTTAAAAAAAATAAAGCTGTCATAATGAACACAAATTCTGAAACATGATTCTTTTTTTGGATTGGTGGAAGTAGTTTGGTATCACATAGATCATTTTAAACTAAACTAATCAATATTTTGATAAAAAAAATTAGTTATACTGCAAAAGTTAGTTTAGAAAAACTGAAAATATTTTTCAGTTACAAAAACAATTTTCAAAGTTTTACAATCACACACAGACATACATAAAAAGCTCTGTCCAGATTTATCTGCATCTTTCCTTTTAATACAACTAAAATAATATAAATAAAGTTTACTTTTTCTGTCACTCGTATCTCAACAAATAGTTGTAATGTAAAGTATTTTGTACATTCAAGAACTTTTTAATCGATTTGTATTTTTTCCCCATTTTGATGCAAAAACCTTTCTAATTTCATTTGTGTACCTCAACTTTCAATTAATACTCTATACTTATTATTAGTATTATTTAATAGAAGCATCAGTGTATATGTCTTTATACAATGTTATAGTGATCATGGCCTTGCCATAGGTATTTTATCAAGATGTTTTAATAAATTTAGAATCAATATATATATACAAAAAAAAAAAATTACACGAGGAATATTATCTATTTGCTTCCAAAATAATTAACAAGTTTTTGCATTGCAACAGAGAAAAAATATTTACAATTCCTTCAAAAAATGATCAGCTACAAAATTTGTAGACTCGTCCGATTTTTTGTGCTCTTATAGCCTGCGGCACAACCATGGATAAAGCAGTTGCAAGATATTTTAAAATAAGTAAAATATTAATTTATCAAGCAAATTATAACAATGTCATATCAAGCAACATTTAAGTGATAATAGTAATTCTAATAATGGCCTTGGTAATAAGGCCATGTAATGGTCAAATGAATTTGGGGTCACTTTTGTTCTAGAAATGCCATCAGGGATATCAACCCTTATACGATGAATACTGTTATCTCTTCACTAAGTGCTCTCAAGAAAAAACAAACAAACAACAACAAAAAACAATAATACCTAGAGATATCTACAATTGGAAATGTAAAAGAGTCATTCTTAGGCAATGTGGTTTTATTTTATTTTCTTTTTCTTTTTTTATCTTAATAACATGTAGATTGTTTAAATTTTATGATATATTCTAAGTCAAGGCAAAACTACATATTCCAAAAGAATAAAATTCCCAATATTCATTTAAATCAATGATTTATTTTAAAAAAAAACAGTGATTTAAAACATGATTTTAATCAACTTGTATTTTTCTATTTTTAGGTATATTGCCCGTATTACGCACCCCACCCATCCCCCTTTTATTTTTGAAAAGAAACCGTCATGAGATATGTAGCATGAAAACACAATAAAGAGCATTAAAAAGTGTATTAATGAGTACAAACATAAAGAAAATAAGCAAATGCAAAATAATGACATACGCTATTGCGAAGTCTATCTTCTTGAATCGCCACAAAACGTTTAGAATCACACTCTCGTTCATTTAAATAATCCCATCATATTTTTTTGTCGATACTAATAAAAGAAAGTTTTTGTCTGTGTGTGCGTCTGACTGTACGTTTGATGGCGATGTCTAGCGAAATTTACAGCTCGCACAGGCCTGAAAATTTGGATTTAGGTAGTCCAAGGCCTGTCCTGGTGTTCCTGAGAATCAGAATTCTAATATTTTGATAATCAGCCGAACTATTAATTAAAAATAATTAAACATCGCTTCCAAAATGGGGCTTTTGGGTCACACGGAAATGGCCGGACTATCAGACGGACTCCTAACTACGCCTTTTCGAAACACACATCAAAATAACAAATACTATTAGATCTATTGACACAAAAATTTGCAGATCTAGATTTTAAAAAAAACATCCGATTTCGAAAAACCAAAATTCAAAAAATCCATCGGCAACTTCTCCAGACATTAATTAACAGATAATTAACTTTTCTTTTGAAATTAAGGCTGCTCGTCAGTAAACTTCCCGATTCCCCGCGGTAATGTTATTCCTATGGGCGTAGGATGCATTCGTATTTTTAAAATATCTCCTCGGAAAATTAATATTTTTAACTTTTGTTTTCTTTGTACTGTTCTTAAAGAATGTCTCTTTTTTTCTTAGTTGTCAATTTTTTTCTAAAATATATAGTACTGAATTTTATATGAAATGTTAAAGTCTTATTCAGTTTCGCTAAGATTTTAACACATAAAAATATAAATTAAGCACATAGTTTAGAAATATTTTGATAACTAAGAAAAAAAGAGACATTCTTTAAGAACAGTACACAGAAAACAGAAGTTAAAAATATTAATTTCCTGGGGAGATATTTTAAAAATACGAATTGCATCCTACGTCCATAGGAATAATATTAGCGAGGGGAATCGGGAAGTTTACTGACGAGCAGCCTTAAAATGATTTTATCTTGCAAAGGCATCTACTTTTATTTTGAAAGCTATTATTTTCACACTCAAAGTGAAACAAACCACAAAATAAAATGGGGAATTGCAGAGTTTTCGGACTCTATAAAATGATTTAAAATACATAAGATACAGATTTGAAAATTGGTATACATACGCAAAATTATATGCTGATTAAAAATTTCTAAAAATCGAAAAAAAATCGGCCGGTATGTTTTTATTTTATCAAAAAATATATATTTCACATACTTTCAGGTAAAAAAGATTAAAAAAAAATAAACAATGCTTTGAATAATTAAAAAGACAAATTTTAATGTATGTTCAAATTTTTAAAACTATATAAGATAGGGATTTAAAAATTGGTATTATATACGCAAAATCATATTTTATTTAAAAAATTCGAAAAAAAAAATCAACCGGTAATTATTTATTTTATCAAAAACCTTATTTTGTCTTATGTAAAAAGAAATTTATTGTGCTTTTATCCTATCAAGAATCCACAGACCTTAGAAGGGGAGGTGAGGGGAGAGGGGAAGCAAATGGACATTTTAATTTTCGCCTCTTCAGCCCTTGGTTACCGCTATTTTAAAATATTAATCTCCAGGTGGAGGGAACGTCTCCTTTTCTAGGGCCTTTTATAGGCTCGATCACAACGGGGTTTGGCTCATCGCTCATTCAACTTGATTTTCTATAGCCTTACAGATTTCAGTTCCACTTTCCCCCACTAGGAGGCGCATTCTTATCTCGGGTATTATGGGCCCACTCACAACGGGAGTTGGTGAATAAACTTTGTTTTCGATTGTACTGAAGATTTTAGTTCTATCTTTCACCGCCAGGGGGCGCATTTTTTTCTCAGTCTAACCATTTCTCAGAACCTGATTTACGCATCGGGAGAAATAAAAGTTGCGAACACGCGTTTTTTTTGTGTGTGTGTGTGTATGTATGTGTGTGTTATTTCGTAGTTTTAAATCGGCCTAAATCGACAAAACAATTCAGCACAGTTAAAATTGGACGACATATTCAAAAAGATTGTACTCTTACGTCTCAAATGCTACAATCAAATCGAAAAAATATCGTCGTTAACCTTTTGATTTTTTTTTTTTTTTTTTTTTAGCACTTTCCAACCTAGTTGAAAAGTGCTTATGACTTCGGTTTGTCTGGCCGTATGGCCGTCTGGCCGTCTGGCCGTCTGTCCGTGCTCTAACTCCCGTAAATATGCTCGGATTGCTCTGCAATTTTTATATGTTATTGTCGTTATCTATGGCACGTTCCCTATTTCAACTGAAGTGTGTAGCACTTATAGTTTTCTTACAGGGACACTCAAAAGAATTCCGTTACATTGCGGTCTATGGGAAAAAATCATTTGCGGTTTATTTTAAAAATGTTTCACTATTGTAAACGCATTGAAATTTATATAGATCACTAAGATGCATTAGAAGAAGCTTAATATGGAATAGTAGGTGTATAGCACTTAGAGTTACTTTACAGGGACAGTCAAAATAATTCCGTTACATTACGTCTATGGAGAAAAATCGTCTGCGGCTTATTTAAATAATGTTCCACTATTTTAAACGCATTGAAGTTTATATATATTACTAAGGTGCATTACAAGAGGCTTACTACAGAATAGTGTGTGTATAGCAGTCATCGTTCATTTACAGGGACACACAAAAGAATTCTCTACTGTCTGTTAACAATAATTCCTGGAAGTGCGTTTTAAGTTACTAAACGCGATTTTAATCTTAACTAGCTTTTTGTCTATTACGTGGTGTGTATAAATTCTGTAGATCCTATACAGGGCAGCACAAAAGTTCGCGAACACATTTCCGTTTATTGACAGAAACTCCAGAAGGAGAATTTAAACGGTGCTACGCGTTTCCTAACTAAACTAAAATTTAGCATCCTATGTATATATACAAATCTATAGATCATATACAGGGCTACATAAAAGTATTCGGATATTTTTCCGAATATTGTATATATTGAAAATTCCTGAAATTACGTTTTTAAATATGTTATGCGTTTTCCAAATTGTTTACTTAGATGTCATCTTTCAGCTTATTAAACGGTAATGATTTGTAAAATTATTTTAGAAGCGTTGGAAAGTGCTACATAATCTATGCTTGACGCATGATTTTTCGTTCTTGTTTTTTTTTTAAAGAAGGATCGTTTTCTCAAAGGCCGTTTTTCTTCCTTATGTTAACGACAAAAAGTATTTACAAACCAAAAATAAGATCTAAAAGCTAAAACCTTCTTCTAATAAAATATGAAATCGTTTTTTTTTTTTTTTTTTTTTTTTTTTTTTTTTTTTTGTGAAATACGAAATTTTAACTCTTTTAAAAACACCGGCGAACGCAGGTCACTTCGCGCCTCACGGAGAGGATCTTTTTTTTCTACACTAAAAGTAACTAAACATCTGTATTTCGACACAATCTTTTTAGAGCATATCGGTAGACAAGATTTTGCACCACAAATTTTCAAAACAAACGTATTAAAAAAAAAAAAAAATAAATAAATAAAAAAAATCGGGGAAAAAAAAAACGAAAAACGAAAAAGCAGGGTGTTTCGGCGTGGTTTGCTCTGGTTCAAATCATGTTTTCACTATACTAAATGTGTATATTTTTTCACAAAATTTTAAAAAGAGCTTGGATACAGTTATATTTATAACCGATTGAAATTTCAGAGAGTTTGAAAGATAAGAACTATTTTTATTAATATTATGTTAAAGGAGCCGACGTAAAAACAAACAAACAAAGAAACGAAGTGAGAAGAAAATATATTTATTTTATAATTAACCGATAAAGATTTCAAAGTGTTCGGACAACAAGAATTTTTTTTAAAAAAACTATGAAACGACACTACGTGAAAAAACACGAAGATGTCTTCTTACGAGCACTTTTATCACTAAATATCTAAATTTTTTTCGAGAATTTTTCATTTAGAAATATAATTTCATACGAAATCGGGTTAAAGATATAAATTCATACAAACTTGAGGTTCGTTTAAATGTATTATTACGGGCCCGGGCAACGCCGGTGGGTCAGCTAGTTCATTAATAAAGAAATCTTAATTCTTATGCTTAAGAGCCTACACTAGTCACATGGAGAAACATGCATGCTAATGTTAAACCTGTGGGAGAAATCTTTACAGATTTCTCTATTATACTGTTTTACTTGTATTTTAATATTTTTAAATGTTTTTTTCATATGATACCTGAGGTCAATATCTAATGTTGAGTGTTTGTATTTTTTCGATTTTGGTTATAATGTTTTTATATGAGGATTGTTTCACTTTCAGAACCGGTTCCAAAAATGAAAGCGAGCGCATATAAAAAAGGAAACTGTAACTAAAATCGAAAAAGTACAAACGCACAACATTAGATATCGACCTCAGGTATCCTATGCAAAACAATAACAAATCATTTAAAAATATTAAAATGCTAGAGAGAAATCTGAAAAGATTGCTCATATAGGTTTAACATTATAGAGTTCGATTTTTTTTTTTTTCGTGACTAGTGTAGGTTCTTAATTTTTAAGCTTTCATTTACACACCAGGCTTTCATTTACACGCACGTGTAAAATTTGGCCAATTTTCTTGTTTCAAAAATGGACCTTATACACTGAAAATATTATTTGCCCCTAATATAGCATTTTAATAGAAAGTCTCTTTCGTCTTTATATTTATGATGTAGAATCATTTATACATATCTTTATTCTAAATTATTATCTTCCTAACTTAATTTTCAATATATTAATTAATATTCTCTTCGCTAAAATATCTCTTATTCTAAAACCTCAAATGTTACTTCCTTTTCTCATATGAAAGACTATCTTTACTAAATGCAGCATGTACGTTATAAATCTATTTTAATTCTAATGCGGTTATAACAGATGTAATGTTATGTGTTCTGGACATTCATTGACAGCTGCTTGGGCGCCCAACCTTTTTCTGTTCATAAACAAATTGTGCAAGTAATGTAATTTCCCAGATACATATATGTTTAGCTCTTTCCTTTGACTAAAATTCCTTTCCCACCGGGTTGCCCGCTTGTGTCCTCTAAAATTCACAAAAGTTACGGTTTCGCCAAATGTGGTAGCCTTTTCATTACATCCTCCCAAAACATTTATATTAATTATCCTTAACGTACATAAATTCTTCTGTGCGTCTGCGGTTTGTTGGCTCAGTGTAATATCGCATCTTGGCGAGACAATGTACTGCCCAAAAAGGGCAGATCATTCCTAGCTCTTGATCTGTCAACAACTGTTTTCTAAGCCTCTAACATCCGAGACCACCCCGTTCTTACATCTTATGCTTGCTATATATCAATAAATAACTTCAGCTGATATGTTTTCATCTTCATTGGATATTCCCGTTTTTGCCTTCCTATGGATTCGAACTATGGGGTATTTGTTACAACGCAAACTGTACGAAAGAAACGGCCCAAAAACTATCTCAATTCATGCATTATGCATTCAAATATTTCAGCCCAACGTCAATCAACATCATAATATTTTCACAACCTTTTAAGTATATTCATATCGTTATAAGAAAAACCTATCGTTAAGAAAATTAAATTTTTTACACTATCATTAATTTTGCTTATGTGGTATGCTTCAGTATTCAAAAGAAATTGGTACACTGCAAGGAAAAAAAAAAGTTGATTTTACGGTACGATACTGGCACCCCAGCTGCCAGTATTATACCGTAAAATTAACAATAATAAACAGTAAAATAAGCAGTAATACACTGCCGCGTACAGTTTATGACTGTTAATTTTACGGTATAATACTGGCAGCTGGGGTGCCAGTATTACAAATCCGCTGGAACACCTCGGAATATAACGGTATATGTATTTTACAAATCAATTTGCACTTGAAATACAATGAGGGGGAAAAAATAAAAATAATGATGTTTGTTGAATGTAGCTTGAGAAATGTATTATTTTCACTGAAAAATAATATCAAAACACTTCTGCAATTTTAAACTATATTTTATTTTATTTGAAAAACTAATCACAAAAAAAAAAGCGATGGCGATGTCACAGAGGATTATATAATGCTTTGAACAATCATGAGTCATTTTAACTATGAGAAATATTGAGAATATGGTAGTTGCATTTATTTTTCTTTCAAAATCTTTTGATTAAGTATGAACAATGACATTATTTTCCGAATAAAGGTTTCAATCAATTCTTTTAGAATTTTTTTATTTCTAATTTATATTTTTTAGTTAACAAAAAATATATATATATTTAAAAAAGAAAAATATAATAAATACAAAAATAGTGAAATTTTCTCATTAGATTTACATAACATTTTATTTTATATCTCATATTACTAAACGCGTTTTTCTAGTTTATTTATTTATTTATTTATAGTTTGGATCGCAAAAACAGCACTAACGATTTTCATGAAAGCGACGGAGGTTTTTTTTCTTTCTTTTTTGGGCCTAGAAATCGATCTGTCAGAATGTCATTTGCCGGAAAAAATCGTTTTCATGCAATACCTGCTCTTTACGAAAACATTGCGGAAAGCATAAAAAATGTGCGGGAAATGCCCAAAATTGAAATGAAATATAAAAATATTACAAATAGTATGCGGTATGCAAAATGAAACTATTTATTGTGTTATACCCGCTCTTCGCACAGGGAAAATGGCTAATTTTCCGTAATCGGATCCGTAGTCAGGAATACCATTAAAGAAGAGTATAATTTTAACTGTATGAGAGTTACTACAATGGTTACAAAGACCCGTTGACGGGTGAAAATGGACGCGTTTGTGTTCGGAAGATCTCAGGATTAAATATGTTGTAATATCTTATACATATGTCTGTTTCATTTCAGCACCTTTTAAACATATTTTTAATAAGTAGTTTATCTAGTTTTACTTATTTTGGGACACTCGTCTGCGATGGACCCACGGCCGCGGCCTGTACGGTAATCAGGCTCTGTTTATATTGTACATTTTAATAAAAAAAACTTTTGAAGCGGACTACACATATCTGTTCCAAATTTTTGCATTTCCCTGGATTTCGTTTTGTTGCCGCTCATGAGAGACACATTCCTTCCATGTCTAAATAATTAAAAAAAAAATTATTTTACATGTGCGGTAGCGTATTGCTGCTTATTTTACTGTTTATTACTGTTAATTTTACGGTATAACACTGGAAGCTGGGGTGCCAGTATTATACCGTAAAATCAGCAAATTTTTTTTTTGCAGTGTACTTTTTACGTTATACAAATATCTTGGTGACTTCCCACAGATTTCATTGATGTTTCAAAAGCTCCTAAATGTATCCTTCGTTTATTTTTAACATAGTATTTTACAACTGCAGGTAACGACTTTTGAAAAGATACGCAAGATTAGCCAGCGTATATATAAGCAGGATGATGAGAATTAATGTTTCACCAACCTGTTTTTTTTTTTTAACCTTTTAAATCGTAACTATACATGAAGATCGACTTTTCGCTTTTATTTATGTCGACTTTACGCGGTAAGTAACAGAAAAGTTCACTGGGGCGAATCCCGTTGATGGTGAAAGTCTGTAATGACCATCTACAGAGGGAAAGTGGGACTCATTACACCTCCCACATTCGTAAAAAAAAAAAAGGTACCAATTATGGATAACATTTCGGTTATTGCCTTCAGTCTGTGATAGCACGATATTTACATGCAGACAGAACATTAAAAAGTCATTTAGAAAAACGTCTGAAGCTATTATTACTTAGAAATTCTTCACACTTAAAAACTGTGAGAAAAACAAAAATCAAGGCCAGTATTTATAAAGTAACAACAAAAAAAGGGTGTCTCATGAAATAAAGTAAAATTGAAAAACAAAATTGTGAGTCTCATGCACATGGAATGTTCTAGTTTTTGCAAGCCTGAACATGTACGAATTTTACGCATGCGGTTCCATTACGTGTTACTATTAATTACTTGTCCTTTTAGTTGCACAGCAGTTTACTTATTTAACTTTCTGTACTGAAAGCCTCTATAAATGGTTAAAAATCTAAAAATGGGACGAAGCAATAATACAGAATGGATCTTATAAGACATTTTGCAAATTACCAATTACTTGATGTTATAAATTATTAGCCAGATACATGCATGGGTGTCTGGACCCTTTGTTAAAAATTTTGGAAAGTTGGGTTTTTTGTTGTAAAATTGCCTGATTGTGGCCCTTATAAGGAATGATTAATGAGTGTTAAAAATTGCAATTTCATAATATACAAGTTTGTTTATTTTAAATATAAAAAAATCAAAAGATGAACTAATTTTTTTTTACTATACTTTCCTTACCATCTAACTAGTTTTTTATTACTTGTGAATTACTTGACAAAAGTGGAGGGTAATTACGATCGGAAATAGGGTCTATGTTGCACTAGGTTCTCAGGGCATTGCTAATCAATGACATAGTTTTTTTCCCTCATTTCTGTAAAAGTTTTGATTTGTAACATAGGCCATTCTTCCAGACACTCATTCACATGTAGCTCCTATTTTGGTAGAAACTTTTAAAGATTATGTTTACAGAATTTTTAACCGAAACCCTGCATAGAGATTGGTGATCATAACGATGTTGAGCGAAGAAATAACTTTCTAAATAATGCAACTTTTTTTACTCTAAATCTTATTTCAAAGTAAATCGCATAATATGAAATGTTAGTTATTAAAGTGCTGACATTGCCTGTTAATTCTTAAAATTTAAAATTTTCGTAGCACACTATGAGGTCCTCTCCCGATTCACCACTGTCCGCGAAGCACCGGTTGAGAATTAAGGTAATGTGCTGAAGAATGCTATTCGTTAAGAAATCTGTAGCATATATATCCAGATATGCTGCAAGTTTCAATTAACGGTGTTTTCATAGTCATCACCTGCAAAGTGGTGGCGGACATATTTAAACATTAGGTGTAAAAATTCTTGTAATGTTTTGTCTGAAAGTAAATAGTCTTTGTTCACCGCACAATTACTTGATTTTAAATTGTGAATTCTCTCTATTTCCAAATATTTAAACTATTTTTTTAGCATACTAAACAACAACAAGACCAAAAAATCTGAATTTGTTAGCATAACTTTTCCGCAAAAGGGTCATTAATTGCGCCACATTACAAGAGGGGGAGGTGAGGGGTTCCAAAAAGTGTGACAAGGAAAGGATGTGGGTTAACACATTGTGATGTCACATCTAAAATATAGAAAAAAAAGGAAAAGAAAAAAAATCATGCATTAAGCACAGTTTATGAAGCACTTTCCAATATTTCCAGAATACTCCAACAGATCTTCATCGTTTAAAAAAGGTGAAAGGTGACACCAGATTTCAACAATTACCGTCTATAACCAGACAGGTAATCTATAATATATATATATATATATATATATATATCAATAAATATATACACTACATAGCGTGCTAAAATTTAGTTTAGTTACAAAACGCGTAACACAGTCGAAAAGTCACCATCATATCAATTTCCACCAATAGACGGAAATGAATTCGAATAATTTTGTACAACACTGTATATTATCTACAATTTTTTATACACTCCTCATATTAAACAAAAATTTACTTCAAGAAAAAAAATAATTAAATTGTTGTATTGTCATCAAAAACACACCTGCAAAGATAATTTTTATAATTCTAGCACATCAAGAAATGGGTTAAAAGGGGATTATAAAATTTCGTCTTTACATACATAAACCAAGCTGAGTTAAATAAAAGATGTAAAAAAAATACAATAATTACGCAATTTCGCAAATAAAAGAAATTCAGATTTTGTTTAAATGCTTTGTTTGTTTTTATTTCTTGCCGAACGAACGATAGTTTAACTAACGCGAAAATAATTAAAAAATATATATATTGGAATCCCTCTAGTTCTCGAGAAAAAGTTTCGTACATCAATGTTAGGGGTCGTCCATAAATGATGTCACGCTTAGAGGGGGGGAAGGGGGGTTCATGAAATTGTGACAGTTTGTGACAAGGGGTTGGAGGGGGGTAAGAAGAAGTGTGACATCACACATTTTGGTTAAAATAAAATCATTAAAATCAGCAGATTCAATTTTGAAGTTATTTTGAAATTACCAGAATTTGAGTGTATTTTTTAATCGGACTAAAACAACTTTCACGTGATTTGTTTTCACTTATATTCCTTTCTTTTCAAAAAAAAAATATATATAAACAATTTATTGCTAATTGTATTACTCTATTGTATATTAATTATGTTTTTGTCGTAAACCTTAATCTTATTTTATACAAAATAAATACACGAATAATTTTTATTGTTATGCTCACAAATGCCATTAAAACTTATAGTTAAAGTTGAAAAATAAAATTTGAAACATGATCTATAACGTAGTGCTTTGTTTCGGAACTCCAAGTATATGTCTATGTAATATAGCGTGACATGTGACAAGGGGGGAAAGGGGGAAAGGTGAAGTGTGACACTTTGTGACTAAGGGGGGGAGGGTGGTCAAAAATATTGAAAAAAGGTGTGACATCATTTATGAACAGCCCCTTAGCTCTTTTTAGTGATGGGCATAACGATTATTTTGATTATTCGAATGAATCATTCGGGCGTGTGCAGAAGCATATCTGTCACACTTCAATTTTTTTTAATTCAATTACTACCAAAAATTCTGAAAAAAAATAAAAAAGTTTCTTTAGAAACTTTTTTTTTTTCAAAATTTCTGGTAGTAATTGAATAAAAAAAAATTTGAAGTTTGACAGATATGCTTCTGCACATGCCCGAATGATTCATTCGAATAATCAAAATAATCGTTATGCCCATCACTAGCTCTTTTGCATGTGATTTCGAAACGTTGTCGCTTTCAAAAGCATTATGTCTGAAATTTTGTCCATTATTGTTCAATGCAGTAATATAATTTAGATATTTTGAGAAAATTTAACCCATAAAATATATGGGATGTGATTTTCAATTTCGAGCAAATCTGAAGAGAATAGATCACTTTAGAATTTACTTAAAGTGCAGTTATCTTCAATTTGATGTTTTAGGAAATACCAAACAGGAAAAATATCCACTTACCATAATCAAATTTAAACTTTGTTCCAATCCTGAAGAAATTCATTATTTTCATTTTCGATATTATCAAAATTCAAATAAGAGAAATTTCTGTATAATTTCGAAGATTTTCCACTGATCACATCACGGCATATAGAGAAAGACAAACATTTTCGAAAAATACTCTTTTCAAGCAGAAAATCACACTTACCTGAAAAGAAAATATAGAAAATGTAATGTAAATTCATAAAAAAATATATAAAGAAAAAAATATATAAAATTGCAAAAATGGTAATAATTAAATTTGAAATGTTTCATGACTGGAATTTATATTACTACAAAATATTGAAAAATCTTTCTAAAACTTGAAGTGATTTGTTATCCGTTGTAATCCCACAGTTTTTTTTTTTTTCATTTTTCGACAAATGAACTTACAACTTGAGTTATAAAAGATTGTTATTTCAAGACAGCAGGTTTTTTTTTTACTTTTCGCGCTATTGCGCCCGGAAATTCAGTATAAAACATCATTTTTGACGGCATTTTCGTTTTTTAATAAGAGCACCTGCCAATTTGATACGTTTGCGAAGAAAAGTGAGTTAAAAAATGTGTCAGAAAGTATCCAGTTTGGATTTCAGAACAGCCTCAAACAAGAATTATAGAAAAGTTTCACAAAAAAGAATATATCACGTCTATACCAAATTTCGAATAAAATGCAACGTCCTTTAATTTATACACAATTAAAAGGTCCGGCTTAAGCTGCGTATACTTGAGGAAGAGATACAGGTAGGAGAACTGATATTTCAGCTATTTGCACATGCATATACTTTATAAGAGATGGACTAACTGTATAAACGTAGATGTATCTAACAATATGTTTCATAAAATATTTAAGTTCTCAAATATAACATTATGCTCAAGTATAAACTTGACATATGCTTAATAAAAATCTGTATAAAACATGTCTAAGCCATATAGTCCAGGTACTAGGAGTGAAAAAACTGCACATCGTGATACAGTTATGCCGTTTGGTCAGTATCTACTCTGTATTAATACAAAGCATATAAGAAGGGGAGGCATCGCGTAAAGTCGGGGGAATTCAAGATGGCGGCTGTTATTTAAAATGGCATCATTTTCGGGAATTAGTGCAATTTCGTTTCTATTCATCGTATAAAAGCATGTTTGATGGAAATTTCGACGTTTTTAGATAAAAAAATATTATTTGTAACACTTTACAGCACAGTCGAAAAGTATTTATGAATTCAGTTTGCCTGTTTGTCTGTCTGTCTGGTCGTCTGTCTAGTCGCGCACTAACTCGAAAAAAAAATTAAACCGGATATCCAGATAATTAAAATATGGTATTGTAGTATACCGTAACAAGTTCAGTATACATTTTCAAGTGTGCATCATTCATTGTTAATTTACAGGGGCAATCAAAAATATTCCGTTACATTACAGTCAATAGGAAATAATCGTTTCAAATGCATTTTGATGATGCTACGTCATTTAAAACAAGATGAAATAGATACATAATTATGAAGCGCATTAAAACATGCTTTTTGTAGAATATGGGGTGCAAAGAATTTATTATTCATTTATAGGGTCAAACAAAAGAATTCTTTTGCACATCGTTCTATGGGGAAAAATCGTTTGCAGTGTAATTTAGTGATATTTCATTACCTCAAACATAATTAAAATTATATGCATTAATGAGGTGCACTATAAATTGCTCTCTTATGTGCATTACGTTTATTTACAGGGACACACAAAAGATGCTGTTTTCAGTACATGTGCGATATTTACAGTCTATGTGGGATAAGTGCGTTTTCAACTTTGGTTTGCGTTTTTGTTTAACTATTTTTTTCTATAGTACGTGTGTGTTTATAAACTCAGTTGATCATATACAGGGCTACACAAGGGAATTTGTAAGTATTACAAACTATGGGAGTGAATTGCTTAAGGGTAGTTTTTTATTGTGTTTACGCATTTTCCTGCTGAACTATATTTAGTAGACTAATAGAAGTTTGTGGAATATAAATAAATTCATATACAGGACTACGCAAAAAAGATACATTGTCGTTTACGTTTGGTAATTGCTGCAAGTGAGTTTTAAGTTGCCTTTTAGCTTAATAGGTGGTGTGTACAAAAGTCTTCAGATAATATACAGGGCTCTACAAAAGATTTCGAGTGCATTTCCATTGATTGGCAATATATTAGAATTATTATTGCCAATTATTATTAATAAGCAGTAGTTTAACCGAATTATTTTGTGTGTTCTTGTAAATGAACGAAAACTGCTATGCACTGCATATTCTACAGTATTAAGCTAAGCTAAACGGCAACTTAAAACTCACTCGCAGCAATTACCAAGCGTAAACGACAATGTATATTTTTCTTTGCGTAGCCCTGTATATGAATTTATTTATATTCCACAAACTTCTATTAGTATACTAAATATAGTTCAGCAGGGAAATGCGTAAAACACAATTAAAAACTACCCTTAAGCAATTCACTCCCATAGTTTGTAATACTTACGAATTCCCTTGTGCAGCCCTGTATATGGTCAACTGAGTTTATAGACACACACGCACAATAAAAAAAATATTTAATCTTAAAAACGCAAACCAAAGTTCAAAACGCACTTATCACACATAGACTGTAAATATCGCACATGTACTGTAACCAATATATTTTGTGTGTCCCTGTAAATAAACGCAATGCACATAAGAGAGCAATTTACAGTGCACATCAGAATATAATTTTCATTATGTTTGAGATAGTGAAATATCACTAAATTACACTGCAAACAATTTTTCCCCATAGAACGATGTGTAAAAGAATTCTTTTGTTTGACCCTGTAAATGAATAATAAATGCTTTGCACCCCATATTCAACAAAAAGCATATTTTAATGCGCTTCATAATTATATATCAATTTCCTCCTGTTTTAAATGACGTAGCGTCATCAAAATGCATTTGAAACGATTATTTCCTATTGACTGTAATGTAACGGAATGCTTTTGATTGCTCCTGTAAATGAACTATGAATGATGCACACTTGAAAATGTATACCGAACTTGTTACAGTATACTACAATACCATATTTTAATTATCTGGATATCCGGTTATTTTTTTTTTCGAGTTAGTGCGCGACTAGACAGACGACCAGACAGACAGACAAACAGGCAAACTGAATTCATAAATACTTTTTGACTGTGCTGTAAAGTGTTACAAATAATATTTTTTATCTAAAAACGTCGAAATTTCCATCAAACATGCTTTTATACGATGAATAGAAACGAAATTGCACCAATTCCCGCAAATTACGCCATTTTGAATAACAGCCGTCATCTTGAATTCCACCGACTTTACGCGATGCCTCCCCTTCTTATATGCTTTGTATTAATATAGAATAGATACTGACCAAACGGTATAACTGTATCACGATGTGCAGTTTTCACCTTATTTTTGTCGTGTAGCATTTGGACTAATACCTTTCCTTAAGTTTATTTAATGATTCTCACAGAAAGACGACAAATTTCCAAATTGTCCTAGTTCGGCTGTATGTGTAATATTTTCGATAGTGGTTATTGCGCCAGGGATGCCAAATTCGATACCCTGACTTTTTGCAACATTTTTCTTGCATACGAACTTCTGAGAATGCCGTATTTGAGTAGAAGCCAAACTAAATGGAAAAATCACCGAAGGAAAAAGAAATTATTTCTTCGAAACATAAGCATTTCGTCTAGACGTCTGGAGTCTTGCATCGGGTCAAGTTACCCGATTTTACCCGAACCCGACAAAAAAATCGTGAACCCGAAATATAACACACTTCAACCCAAAACCGATCCAAACTTGAACCCGACCTGAACCTGAAGTGAAAGAAAATTAATCAATATTTTAACACAATATACAGAAATAGAAATGTAGTCTATACTTATAGCTCTAATATCAATTTTATCTTTTTTGCATAAAAATGATCACATTAACACTCATTATTATTCATTTCATTTTTTCATTAAAATAAATTCAAGACTTTTTTTCTTTGAAAAGTTGGTTGACGTTATTATTATTATTATTATTATTATTGGAGCAGTTTGGTTTGACTTTAAATGTTTCGGATTCTGGTTGGGTTGACTTTAAAAGTTTTGGGCTCAGGTCGGTTTCGGGTTGATTTTGGATTCTTTCCTGTCGGGGTTCGAGTTAATCCAACTTTTCAAAAAGTCCTAAGAATTTTTTAATGCAAAAAACTATATATATAAATATTAATGCGTGCATGTGTATTCATTTTTATACAAAAAAAGATAAAATTGATATTAGAAATGTAATTGTAGTCTACTTTCCTATAATTGTATTAAAACAGCGCTTCCCAACCTTTTATCTTTCACGTACCCCTTGCTTAGGCGTTTCATTTCGGCGTACCCCATTTCTCATAATCCCCCCCCCCCCACACACATATATATATTATTAACATTTTCATCCCCCGTGAATGCAAAATCCATATTTTAAGAATTATTCATTATTATATTTTCTATTCATTGAGGGAGCACTGATGTTTCAGTATGAATTATAAAGTATTAATATTCAGTATTTATCAGTTATGAGGAAATGCCTATTAACAGCTGCACTCAGGGTCTCTTGTATTTCAAAATAATCAGATTGTGTATTTCAAAATAATCAGATTGTTTCGAAGAACTCGTAGTTCCCGAATCATCAGGTTGAATTTCAATCACAGTTGCAGTGATCTTAAGACTTCCAGATTTTAACCAGTTATCCCTTTTAAAATGTAAAACCAAATCATTCGAATAATAAATAAACACTTCAAATTAAAATTCATTAAAAGGAGGAAGCTTTCCGATTAGTATACGTTAATGATATAACTCCGCCTATTCGAAAACGAAAATAAGGGCTTTCTTTTCAACACGTTTTCTTTTTAAAATAAAACATTAAAACCAGAAGCTCTGGTGTAATTCAGGCGTTTTGTAATTATTATTAAAAACGGGAATAAAAATAAGGCGGGGGGAAAAGAACATTGTATAATGATCAATGGTAGTTTTCACAAAGATTGGGAAAATATATAAGTACTCATGCAATATTATTTACAGTGGGCAGAGCTAAAGACATAGAATAATTAATGAATTATTAAGTCTAGTGGGCTTTTACGCTCATTTTGAGTGTAACATATTGGAGTTAAAGTGACACATTGGAGTTACACCTGAAACTGAGACTAACTTTGTAATCCCAACTTTCTTTATGTGTTTTCAGTTAAACCATTTTTGTGATTTCCGCCATTACCGATATTATTTTCACGTACCCCCAGCAGTACCGCCTCGTACCCCCAGGGGTACGCGTACCCTAGGTTGGGAACCGCTGTATTAAAATATGGATACGTTTTCTTTCACTTCGGGCTCATATCGGGTTCGGGTAGGTTTCGGATTGAAGCGTGTCGGGTTTCGAGTTGACGAATTTTTTTTTCAAGTTCGGGTTTGGGTTTGCTTCTCCGTGCCGAACTCCCATGCAGGATTCCAATTTCATCAGGGAGCAGAACCCTCTTGAAGAAAAATCTGTAATTTTGTTTTTCTCTTTATGTTTAATTATTTTAAATCACCCGAGAAGAATAAACTTTATTATTTTTTCTAGCGTCAGCGTGAGATTTTTACTTTTTCTTTTCTTTTTGAGAAAAAAAAAAAGTGATCGGCAATTGTTTTTTCAGCCGCTGAATATCCATTCTACTGGAACGACTGAATGTATCCCTAGCAGCCCTGATAGTTTCCGCCCAATCTGTTCTGCCTCTAGAGCGCAGAGATAACTCCACTTATCCAATTTGGGATTATGCTGAGCCGAATCGCAGAGGGGCCCTATGTTTGAACACAAAACCCACTCACACACACCGCTTGTTAAACATGTCGCGTGCAGACGCTGTATGCGGAAACAAGAGGGAAAAATTCTGTGATTTCTAGGGGTTTGTCACACCTGAGCACGCTGATATTTTAATATACAGTCCTCTCCACTGATCGATGACGGGAATCAAAATTTTTCGAGCATTCTCACGGAAATATTTCGGGCTTTCGGGAATAATTTTAAAGAGGATGTTGCCAACATGTTTATTGCTTCATTTTATTGTACTATATCAGGAAATAATACATGCATTATCAAGGTACAGGGTGTTTCACAGGGTAGTTACGCAGGGTTCGTACAATTCTTGAATTAGAGTACCACCACTTTTTCCATATTATAATATTGGCCTTATTTAACCCATTTTCGGCCAAGCATAGAAATTTTATAAAATGTGATATTATTTGCATAGAAATTTGCGTATATTACATTCATTAAGACATCAAAAAAGTTCCGTGAATGAAAAATAATATTTTATTTAATTTGACGTTACCATTATTAATTTATTATTATTAATTTATTATTAAATTTAAATAAAAAATTTTAAGTTTTCTTATGGCATTTGATTTATTTTTATTTTACTTACAGAACTTGCAACTTTACTCCATTATAAAAACATATGATTAATCTCAAGTGGAATAATTATACATTTTCAAAAAGTCGAATTTGTCAATAATCGTTTCAAGTAAAAAACCAGCGTATTTTGAAAATTTCTCAACAGAAAATGATTACTTCAATTGAATTAGTAATATTTTATAGATGTCTCCAGAACCCTTAAAAATAGCAGAAAAATAAAATTAGCGAAAAATATACGTCACAGTGTTAATAAAAAAATATTTATTGAAATGGTGCGTTTACGCACCTTTGGCCGAAAATAGGTTAATGACCGAAATTTTGCGATTAAAAAGGCGAAGATTACTATCTCCAGTGTTTAAATTCAAGGACCGTTCGAAGAATGTGTAACAAAACTACCCAGTGAAATATCTGGTTTTTGTCACATTTAGTGGCTTCAAAATAGCGAACCAACAAAAACAAATTTCCAGTCATAGTGTTGATTTATTTCAGATTCTTACCAAATTAAAATAAAGTGAAAAAGCTATTTAAACTTATCATTAAAATTAAAATTGAAACATCTTTTATAGATTTTAACTACACGCTGGAGTACTTCATTTCATCTGTGCGTTTGCCACTATACATTTTAACTATATCTGATTATCTATAACTGATTACTTCTAATTTTTGCGCCATATCGCTTTTTTTTTTTTTTTTTTTTTTTTTTTTTAAATTCGACACATATAAAGAGATGAGGTACATTTGGAAAAACTGACTTAGCATAGCAAGATGGGGATATATTTAAAGTAATCCAGGGAAGGGATAAGGTTATTTTATGTTTAATTAAGTTATTATCCAGAGCCGAACAATGCCGGGCAGTCTGCAAGTATTAACATAAAATGAGCTAAAACTAAAAATACGATTTGCAGACCAAATGCTGAGGCCTCTGATCTGCAGATTTACATGCAAGAAATATGATCGATATTTATAGTGCTATTTTTATGTATAGAGTTTCTTTAAGACGACTTATCAAAAACCTTCAAGACGGAAAACTACAGTCTATGAGACAGTTCATGTGACTTAAAAAAAATATATATATATATAGTACATTTTTATGTACATTTCTCTTTCCAAATACAAATTATCCAATATTAAAGACAGAAAATAACAATCTATGGGACTGTTCACGTGACTATTAACAAGAGCGAAAAATCCTACATAGGGCATAGATTATGAAACACTTTCCAAAACTAACAGATCATAATTAAGAATTTTTCTTTCTTCATACAATGAAATGAGATATCTAAATAAGCAATTTAAAAGCACATAACTCAATATTTTACCATGAATTCACAAAACAAATCACGGCACTCAATTCCCGGAAGTCTGCATGTTCCTGGTTACGGCAGCGATCAGAAAGACATGAAGACAGAGGGTGCTAAGAATCACCGGGCTCGGCTTGGTGCCATAAATTTATGACCTTGGCTACGTATAATGGACGATCCCTATCTTCGGAAAATCGTTTACAGGAACTTGGACATCCTAGGATTATGCGAAGTAAGAAGAAAAGGTGAAGAGAAGATTGATCTTGCCAGTGGACATGTATTGTACTACAGAGGTACAGAAGATGGAAAAACAAGTGGCGTAGGATTTCTGATTCATAAAAGGTGGAAGAATCACATCGTAGAATATGAAAGTACATCAGATACAGTTACAAGGTTAGTTATACAAGTGTCAAAAAAATACAAGCTGCTAATCACCCAAGTTTATGCACCAACAATTAGCTATACTGATGGAGAAATTGAGGATTTCTATGAAGAAGTAGCTTCAATGCAAAATGATACATAAAATTAATAATGGGGGACTGGAATGCTAGAATTGGGAAAAAAAGGGAAAGGTGAGTTCTCAGTAGGAAATCATGGATATGGGATGTGTAATGAAAGAGGAAACAGATTGATTGAGTTTGCAGAATGTGAACAGATGTACATCATGAATTCATTTTTCAAGAAAAAGCCACAAAGAAAATGGACATGGCGTAGTGCAAATGGCTCAACAAGTAAAATCGACTACATCTTAACAAACAAAAAGCATCTTATTCAAGATTGCAGCGTTCTCAATAACTTCAAAGCAGGAAGCGATCACAGGTTGGTTAGATGCAAACTGCTTTTAAATACTAAAGTGGAAAGAATGAAGCTTTTGCAACACTCAAAGAAATCTTCAGAAACATAAAGAAGAATTCAATTTGAAGCTTAAAAATCGTTTCCAAGTACTTCAATCAATTTTAGAAGAAGGGCAAGATATGTTACAGTAGTGAACAAGAAAATAACCAACACTCTACAAGAAATTGCAAGGATGATAAGCTGGTGAAGTACAAGTAAAGCAGACTAAGAAAATAACAGACGAAACAAGAAGATTGATGAAGAAACGTCGAGAATTTAAAATGAAGAAAAACTATCCTAAATCAAGAGCTGCATATGCATAATTATGTAAAATGGTAAGAAAATATGTTACAGAAGATATCAGAAAATTTAACTGTGATCTTGTCAAGAAAGTTGTAGAAGATAACAAAAGTTTAAAATCAGCTAAGTGCAAACTGTGTGTTGGAAGAAAAGGTATTTTTGAACTGAAGAGGGCAGATGGAACATAATCAGAATCAATAACACAATAGTACACATTGTCGAAAAATTCTATAACGATCTATATAAATGTGAAGCTAAAAGGGAAATCAACCTACGTGATCCACGAATAAACATGAGAGAAACTGAAGAGATAATCCCAGTGATGACAGATGAAGTTGTACAAGCCATTATATGGATGAAAACAAGTAAATACCTGGCGAAGATGGAATTACAACTGACCTTATCAAAGAAGCAGGAGAAAAAATTGCAAAAATGCTAGCCTTACTGTTTTTCAAATGTCTCGAGAAATCAGATGTACCAGAAGATTGGAATAATGCTGTGATGGTGCTACTTTACAAGAAAGGGTAGAAGGAAAACATTAAAAATTACCTTCCAATCAGCTTACTGTCAGTGATTTATAAAATTTTCACCAAAGTTTTAAGGAAAAGACTTGAATCAGCTCTGGACTGAGCTGAATTTAGAGAAAAAGCAGGATTTCGAAGTGGATTTAGCACAATGAATCATATTCAAACAGTAAGAGAACTCATAGAAAAACATAAAGAATATAATATTCCTCTCTGCCTTACCTTTATTGATTATGAAAAAGCATTTGATTCGGTCTACACATCTGCAGTAGTTGATTCTCTGGAGGAGATTGGTACAGACAAACTTTACATCAATATCATAGGATTTACAAGATTTAGAAGAAAACAACAGCCATCATCCGTTCAGACAAAGAAAAAATGAAGATCAAGCTTGGAAGAGGAGTAAGACAAGGAGACACAGTTTGCGTCCCTGTAAACAAACTTTAAGTTCTACTTATTCTATACTCCTGAGAAATCAAGTTGTATAGTCTACCTAAGTGATGTATATCAATCTCATTATACTTGAAAATCCGTAACATCAATAAAATGCACTGTAAAAGAATTTTTCCCCATAGACCATAATGTAACGGAATTATTTCGCGAGTCCCTGTAAACGAACTTTAAACTCTACATACTTCATTTTCAATACAAACATTCTACAGTGAACCTAAATAATATATGATAATTACATGACAATCCGAATATATCATGTATTCTAATATGAGGAAAAATTGTGTGTGTGTGTATGTATATATATCTATCTATAATATATATATATATATATATATATATCTACCCTATATATATAAAATCCTAATGAAACGAATTTGTGAAACGATTTTATGAAACGAATTTATGAAACGATTTTATGAAACGACTGATTAAACGACTGATTATGTTTCAGGGCTATTTTTAATAAAATATTAAACGCTTGATGGTGAAATCAATACCAATTGTCCATAAAAATCCGCAGATGTCAAAACTGGTAATAGAATTTTGAAATTGGAATTACTTTTCGAGATATTAATTTTTTTCTAATTTTAATGACATTTCTGTAATGATGGCAACTAATTACTCAGTTTTTTTGTGACAAAAATGGGAAAAAAATAAAAAAGGATTACGATAGGGATTATTGATTTATTTTTATTCGTCATTTTCAAATTGAAATTGAATTTATCTTTTATTTCAATTGATAATGAAGACAAGATTGTGATTAAATTATGTTTTTCACGAAAATTTGAAAAAAAAAATCACATTTCTATCGTCAGGATTCAATCGTCTGTCAGCATTTAATTTAATTTATAAACTGAAAATATTTTGAATAAATTCGTCCAAATGACGTCATTTATGTAAATACGTCATTTATGTTTATACAATTTATTTAATATTGTTGTGAGCTCGGGGTTCGAAAGGACTGATGCCAATATATAAGAACAATAAAAAGGCTTTATTCACTATAAACAGTGCAATACGATCACAAATATCTTCTGAAAATTACAAGATATTCAGTAATCTTCAAATCCAATAAAAGCTAAGCAAAATTTCACACAGAAACAATGCGTTCAATACGACGTATCAACGACAAAATCGATCCGAGAAACACAGTTCTCAATGCGAAGCCTCTCGTATATATATATATATATATAAAAAAAACATTATTCAAGTTCTTGTAACATTCTAATTAAATCTCCAAAGAGATAATTGGTGATAAAATGTAGACAGAATACCACAAAGTTAATAAATTAACAAGTGCAATCATAATTTTACCATAGCATTTGCTTAAATGGTAATTGGCCAAAAATACTGAAAATATGAAGAATATTTAAAAAGAAAGAGAGGAAAAAAAAAAAAAATATATATATATATATACGAAATTTTGCGGCCTATCGTTTTGGGGCACCAGAAAACCAATGGGCTAGGTCACATGTTCTAGAAAATTCCATTAGTAGGTCATTTTGGGTCAGGGTCAAGCTAATTGTATCTAAAAAACGGTTCAAACGATTTTGACTAAATTTTGTATCCTACCATTTTCGGGTACGAGAAGACTCTTGGGCTTGGTCACATGTTCGAGAAATTTAGATTAGGGGGTATTTTTGGTCATGGGTAATTATGGCTCAAGCTATTTTTATCAAAAATGGCTCAGACGATTTGAACTAAATTTTGTATCCTACGGTTTTTGGGCACGAGAAGATCATTGGGCTAGGTCACATGGTCGAGAAAATCAGACTAGTGGGTCATTTTTGGGTCACTGTGAGTGAAGCTAATTTTATCTAAAAAACGGCTCAGACTATTTTGATTAAATTTTATATCCTACGGGTTTCGGGCACGAGAAGACAATTGGGCTTGGTCACATGTTCGAGAAAATTTGATTAGTGGGTCATTTTGGTCATGGGTCATGATATTTGAACTCAAAGCTAATTACTCAAAGCTAATTTGAACTCAAAGCTAATAATCTTCCCTGCTCGTTTACGTAAAAATACAAACCAACACTTTTCAAATATTTTGGAAAGTGTTAAAAAATGTCTTCATTTGGATGGAGAAGGCTTGATTCTATAAACCATACCTTTCGTAAGTTCCTTTTCTAAATAAACATGTTTTATCTCAAAAGCCATTATTAACCCGAATAAATATTAGTTTTGGTAAGCACACCCGTTACAAAATCCTCTCAAAAGAATGCTGTGAATATTTAAAATTTTGCAATGTTTAATGTTTGTTTCATTAATCATGTTTTCATTCGTTTACAATAAAAGTCAAAAGTTAACGTAGAAAAAAAGGAAAATTGTTTTGTTTCAAACAGACTTTTAAACTGGCGCATTTTCTGTCGGAAATGTTTCTGGATAATTAACCCAGAATACAGAGTGAAAACATTTTCTACCAATCTACTGTCAAAAAGAAAGCGTACATTCAAGTTCTGTAATTAAGATAATGTTGAAAAGTAATGTTTCAGTTGTTTGTAATTATTTCACAACATAACAGAAGAAAATTAGCGAAAAATTGGTCATTTTTATTTGAAAAATCTTGAGTTTTTAGGGTTACGTAACACTGCAATTTAATTTTTTAAAAGTTGAAATGTCAAAACTTTCATGAATCTATTATTAAAGCAATAATATGCATATATCTATATTATAAAGCAACTATCTGAACAATGACTGTAACTTGAGTTCTAATTAATGTAAAATAAAAAGAAAAGTGCCATTTTAATACGCAACAATTATAAAGACCTGTAATTTTATGTGGTTTATTTCTTAACAAAAGATCATCTTCATGTTAAAACTGAACAGAATTTTGAAAACTTCAATAACAACACCATCATTTTACTATATATTTCAATTCAGCATGTCAAAAAAATGCGGAAATAGCAATATTCATTTATTTTTAATGATTAATTGGTGAGATACAAATTATTAAAAAAAAAATGACCAATTAAAGTTAAACAGGAACTTTCATTATTCAGACACATAATGTGAAAAATAAATTATGTGTTTCATTAGTTTTTGGTAATCATACTTTTTGAAAGCACAAATATAACGTGCATGCACACTGTGCGGATTGAAATATCTTTTTAATACAATTATTAAAATATTAGTTAATAACGCTATCATTACAAATTAATAAATAAAAACATGTATTTTTGTTTTCTTCACAATTAGAATTAGTCGAAAATAGATTTCTAAGACTATGAATTATCAAGTTATCTGTAACTTTAAGAGACCATTACATTGAATTAAAATTCAAGATATCGTTTCAGCCATTTCATGTAGGCTATATACAGCAAGTCAACGATATATTTATGGATTTACTAATGAGTAATGTTATTATGTTTTACAAATAGTTGAAATATCATTATTTTAATACGCACTGAAAAAAAAAAGTTGCGCGGCAGCGTATTACTGCTGATTTTACTGTTTATTACTGTTAATTTTACGGTATAATACTGCGGCAGTTGGGATGCCAATATTATACTGTAAAATCCGCACTTTTTTTTTTTTTTTTTTTTTTTTTTTGGCAGTGTAGTTTTAGTCACAATATCACTTAATCTTTAAATTGTGTGTCTCGATATTGACACAATCCCCGAAAACTTTTTAACTCATACTTAGCGTTTTCTTTCGAACAGAGTAATGAAAATTTGTATTTAGGGAAAATGAAGGCCTTATTAAATCGAATGAAAGAAAGAAATATAGAGGTTAGTGCTGAAATTTTTAAAGTTCGTATAAAAATAAATATGTAAATTGCCCTCCAAAAAAATTTAATTAGAATGAAAGTATGGAAAATCATAAACAAAAGGAACTTAAAATTAACTACTTCATTTTGTAAGTTTCGGAAAAGGGGTTATGACTATCGCTCGGATTTTTTTCTAAACTTCTTGATCGTGCGACTTCCTGTTTGGTACAAAAAAAAGACAAATATAATGTAAAAATTAGTTATTCGTACTAAAAATTTCCGAGTGTGGTACAATTTCAGTATGAAGACGACCCCTTAGATTATTTTTAGCGTAAATTAAAATAAGACATGATTTCTAGATATTTCGATTCCATATATATATTATTTCGTTGAATATGCTGTCTACATTTGGTAGAATTGCATGTTAAATTCGGTAAACAATAAAGTTTCTTTATGCAATATATAAATGTTCTCTCTCTCTCTCTCTCTCTTTTTTTTTTTTTTTTTTTTTTTTTTTTTCCGACTGTACGTTTGTATTACAAATACTAGATCGATTTTCCATTTTATAGGAATATGCAAGTTGTGCAAATATAATAAAAAAGGATGTTAATATTATTTTATGTACTTTTGTATTGTACTTTCTAAATAGAAAAAAAAAAGCCGTTTTCCAGTTATAATTGTTCAGTTGCCAATTGAATGAAAGTTAAATTCGTAATTAATTTTTCAATTCGACTTTAGCATGTAAAATGTTAGTTTTATTTTATTAATAAAATTAATCAATAATAACTAAATTCAGGTGATTTTTTTTCTCCATAAATCGTAGATTAAGTTTGATAAAGTCAACGATCCATACGAAACATCTGCGGCTTTCAATCAATAGTTCACTAACCGGCAAGTTTTTTCAAAATCTTCCACATCTGTCATCAAGCTCATGTAAGCTTCATGCCTTCCGGTTCATTTCAATAATTTTGCCATACTCGCCCTCTCGTGTTACTGCAGTATGTATACTATTGCATTGTTTCCGCTATTTTACCTTTCATTATCGAATGCAATCTGCGAGGAATTTTATATTTTAACTCTTTTCCGGTTCGTTAGAAAAAACGGAGCGAGGAATGAGTAATTTCATTGTTGCAATAGAACCGTGACAGTCGGAGAAATAAAACTTTTCGATAGCAAAAATCAGAAAAGTTAAACAAAAAAATTAAAAAATAAAAATAAATAAAAAACTTTAAAAATATGAATTTTTTTTAATTTTTTGCAGTAGTTGCAGAGTCTTCCTTAAAGGTGTGCAACAAGTGCGGCCAAACAGGGACTCGCATCCGAATATATATATATATATATATATATATATATATATATATATATATATATATTATTTTATAAAAATATTTAAATTTTTAGCATTACTATAGCAATGGAATGCATATTGTGTGTTTCGACAGCTAAAGTTAACAACGAAAATGCAAGTTAATTCTGCTCTTTTATGAATATACTTGTATATGCTATTTAAATTTTGTTTTTACAAGTGTTGAATTTTCACCATTATCCTGTAATATAGCGCATTTACTTTTTTACAAAGATATAGTAAATAAAACGGAGTCTGTCTATAACGGAATCCTGCATTAAACGGAAAATTTTGCTGCTCTGGCGGAAAGATGACATGCAAGTATAGCTGCTAAAATGGAAACTTGTTTGAAACGGAATTTTTACAGGTCCCTTACGATTCCTTTTGAATTTTGACAGGTTTTACTGTAAAAGATATTTTACCGTTATCAGGGCAATTACTAGTATACACAAGTTGCACAAGGGAATATTTTTTTTATCATTCAATTTCAAAAGGTTCGTACCACTTTTTTCAAATTGTAATCCTTTGGGGGAAAGAAATTTTGATAAAAAATAGTGGTACGGCTGGAAAAAAATTGTCAACTGTGACAAGCCTGCATTAAGTTGCATTTTTTTACTGCTTAATTAAAATCCCCGTTTATTATACGAATATCTCTGTTCCTGTCTTTACGCATACGAATATCATATGCGAATATTTTACGAACGACAATTTCGCTGTAGGAAAAAAGGGTGCGTGTGTTTGTGTGGCGGGGAAGGGGGGCGGGGGGGGGGGTAGGTCGATTAGTTTAAAAGTAAAAGACCTGCCAAAAATTTTTGCACCGGGCCTCGCTTTCGTTTTGGATAGCTCTGAATGTTTGAAATATAGAGTTAATTTCTACCGGTTTGGCAATAACACAGACGCTTCACTTGATGAAACATGTTAGAAAATTTTCGCTTTCGAAACCAGTTGCTTATTTCAGGAACGCTAAAACAGCTTTAAAAAGTATATTGGTTCCATATATATGTCTGTTTATTTAAAAGTTAAAGTAATTAAAATACACTGAAACTCAAGTTATCCGGACTAATGTATTCTAATCGAAATCCTGGTATGAAGAAATCCGGTTATTTGGGGGCCTAATATAAGCTGAAAATAAGAGCACTCTAACAACAAGTAATTAAAGACAGTGCAGTATAGTACTTATGCACACATTTAGAGGAACTAGTTAGAGGTGTTCAACAAAGTTAATTGGAAAAATAGAAAGTTTTAACGAGGATGAAAGAACGTATATCAGATATTAAACACAAACGAAAAACGACAGCTTTAGCCAGACTACATAGCATATAACCTTTATAGATTAATTTTAAAAATAGTAACATATTTTATCCGTCAATATTTTATTTTCCATCCATTATCCGCGAATCAATAGAAATCTATATTTTGGCACGAGATGCCTCATAAATTTAAAAATAAGATAAAATAAATCACGATTACAGATGATCATTTTTATTAAAACACATCCTTTCGTGATAACTTATATCTTGCAAAGTTTATTTATTAAGTAATTTTTTTTTCAAAAATATTTGTTATTACTGATTTTGCGAATGTCACCGTTTGTGTGTACGAACCTAGTAGGTCTTTTTATTAAAAGATTTTTAAGCCTTTAAGTTCACTGTAATCACTTTTACCATATGTATTTTATTTCAAAGTCACTTGTTTTGAAGTAGATCGAAATATCAATTTAGAATTCTCCAAATATAAATATCGAAAATTTCATTTAAATATAAGTTTTAATGTTGCTTTAAATAGTAATTTCAAGGAAAATTTTATTTTTACGAGCGAATGCATGAATTCATATTTCAATATTTTTATTTCCTGATACCGATCCGACTAATTGGCGATCCGGAAGACTGGATTTCGGATAATTGGAGTTTTGCAGCACACATAGATTTTTTTTCTCAGATGTCTTGTTTTAAACTAGTTAGGAAAAAAAAATTATCAGTCAGAATGATCCGGATTCGCCCACTGGACATTTTCAGTCATTTAGTCTGCCAACATCTGAGAATGAATTTTTCGATCTACAATTCGCAGATCTACAATTTGACCTTTTGTTCTGCTTCCTACGACATGACAGTAAAGCAGATAACAATCTGACAACACAAATATATCACCTTTCGCTTTCTTTTCAGGTGAATGCTTTATAAATGAAATGGCGAAAAATTTTGAGTTGGTTTCTCCTGCATGTTGGATTTTTTTTTTTTTTTTTTTTTTTTTAATCTATTATTGTTTGAATGTTTAAATATTTGTTAACCCTCTGAATTAATGAAAATTTCACCATTTGAAGCATTTTTTCTTGATTTTTTAAGAATACGTTAGAACAGTGTTAGAGTCCAGGGTGGTCTGGAGAGTGGAAGGGCATCAAAATTTTCCTTCTCCGGGACTCCACAGCGTTCTCCCCGGAGCTGCAGAACTGCCTCCGGGAGATTTGTGCAATCAATTAATTTTAGAAGAATTTCATAAATTAATCCGGGAACACCCGTGCTTACCCAGGTTGCGTACGGTTTTCATATTTTATCGGTAATACGTATTTACAAATTCTGATACTCGCCTTATTTTATTCGCAAACAATTGTTTCAAATTCTGCGATAAAATTAGCCGTCATACCATGAGCGAGTGTTTCATGGTTAAAACTGTTAAACTAATGTATAGGATTTTGTGAAATATTTACAGCTCTACTGAATTTATGAGAATACTTTCACTTTCCGATAAAAAAAAAAAAAAAAAAAAAAAAAAAAAAAAAAAAAAAAAAAAACACATCCTCATTAAAAAAAAAAAAAAAAAAAAAAGAAAACACATCCTCATTTAAAAAAAAAAACATCGTTTAAAATATTGAAATGCAAACGAGATATTTTAAAAGAGTCCCATAGGATCAATATTATCGTGCAGGTGTTTTCGCTTTTATGAAGAGTCCCCTTAAATAATGTGGAGATTAATTTTCGTAAATAGTCCATTCTTTCGTTCCTCCCAGATCGCGAAATCCCATGTTAACCTATGGGAAAATTTAATTAGGTAATTACTCATTACCTAATATATCGAGATGCGGTTTTCGCCATCAAGAAGGTAGACGATCGATGCTAACCTAGTGCATTTCAAAATGTCTCCTTAAATTTTAAGTATTTAAAAAAAAAATGATACAATTTTCCACAAGTGGGCATTTTAAAGTGTATAAGGATTTATTTTTCTTTTTTTTTTTTTATATATATACTTAAAATTTAAGAAGACAATTTTTTAAAATGCACTAAGTCGGCATATATAGGATGTCTACTTTCTGATGGCGAAAGCCGTATTTTGATAATTATATTATGTAATAAGTGATCACTTAATTAATTTTTCTATAGGTTAACGTGGGATTTCGTGACCGAAAAGTCCATATTGCGAATGGGGATCTTCCTGATTACACCCCCAGGGCCATGTGGTTTTTATCCTTAATATCAGTCAGTACTACATCGTTTGAAAGTATCCCACATTTTCTTTCAGTGTTTTACGAAATAAGTCAGTCCCTTTCCCCTAACTCCAGATAACGTATCCGTTTGTAAACAATAAACAATCTCTTTAGTGCTCCACTTAAAACAAAGAAACCATGCAGTGTAAAAGTACGAGACAAGCATATAACCGTTCTCCCATAGAAGGGATCTTTAACCTCTTCACTTCACTTATTTGAGACAATGTATGCCAGGGAACAGTAGACAGGAGAAATTCTGTCACATTTTGTGCACTGTTATCTGCTAGAGAAAAAGATTGTTCAAAAGGAGAAGTTTTACTAGTTACTGCATGGAAGAATGACAATACTGCTTTAATTATTAACTATTCAAGCAAGAAGTGTTGATGGGAAAAGCAAAGAAAGGTGCAACAACAAAGGGAACCTATTATGTTAGTTCATTCTATGATAGTCTATCTATAAAATTAAGCAAGAGTTGAAGAAACTCTGCTATATTTTTATTCTTTAACTAGATGACGCTGACTTGCCCGGCGATGCCTGGTCATAATAACCTTAAATAACTTTAAATAACCTTAAATATATAACCTTAAATATATCTATAATAATCTAAAACAGTATTGAATTCAGACATTTTTCTCCGGGAGGGATTTAGTGTTAAGGTCCCTCTGCCTCCGGCAACGTACAACCTCGAATTTGTGTAATTTTATATTTTTAAATGAAAATCTACCCAAACGAACCTAGAGTTCAGAGGCCCACTGCCTTCGGCAGCGTACACCCATTTTTTACCCCGATTTCAAAAATTTAATTCATATTCGGGAAGAAGACAAAATTCCCAGTCGAAAGGTACCTCTCGTATCTCTCTGAGAAAATTAAGTGATAAAGTATCTTGGAGTGATGCGGTTATTTTTCTTCCAAGTCTGTACAAATTAGCATAAGAAATAACCAAAATAAATCTAGTAAGTAATGTAATCTAGCGTAGCTTATCATAGTAGTATAACTATTTCAAAATTTTAATGGAAAATGAAAAAGTGGGAGAGAGAAAAAAAATCAACAGTTTCAGCACACTACCTTACTACACAGCATATTTTGCCAGCCTATAATTTCTTTAAAATGCACTGATGGCGGTTTATTTTGAATAAGGTAAAGCTAGGAGAGTCTGCGCACAATTCAAAATAATAACAATAAAAAATCTAAATATTAATTTTTTGCTAAACTATCCGTGAATAATTTTTAATTAATTTGTTTTTTATGCATTTCCATTGCTATTTTGTTGTTATGTTGCAATTTAATAGAACAGTTGTAATAAAACCAAGAAAGTTATATAGCGCAATCTGTCCTTACAGGGTTGGTGTGATTGCGCACATGGGTAGGAGAGATTGTTACTAATAATAACTACAATTAAATTGTTAACGATAATAATTACACTTAAATGACATTGTTGTAAGGTTTTTGTGAACAAATATTATTGTATTAGGAGTGAATATTTCAACCTAATGATTAAACAATCAGAAAAAAGAAATAATCTTAAAAACGATTAAAAAATTTTAATTAAAGGAAAAAAAAAATAAAGAATCAGAAAATGTAAGTCCAGATAAGATTACATAATAACATTAAATTACATAATAACACGTTTAACTTAAAATTAGTCCATTTTCATTTTTCATTTTTTATGCAAATTTACCAATAAGCTGCGTAATCTCTCCTAGCATGGAAACTAATGAGAACAATGCGCCATCTCTCCTAAGTAGCAGATGCGCAAACTCTCCAATTTCGGTAGGAGAGATTGCGCGGCCTTTTATTTAAACATGTCCGCTACTAAAACGAACCGTTGATGTTCACATTGTTAGTTTAGATTAGTAGCTTATGAGAAATCGTTTAAGTTTAAAATATTTTGTACTACTGACATTGTATAGAAATTCTTATGAATAGCTATGAAAATTCAAGCACTTACTTTGGGAAAACAAATCAAAATAGCAATTTCTTTATTTTAGACGCTCAAAACAATCAACGTACACTTTCAAATAGACACTTCACTACTGCTGTTGTACAACTACCTAGAGTCGCTGCGCTCTCGCTCTACTCCTTCTATCCGAACTTCTATGTGCGCAATCTCTCCGACCGCGCCATCTCTCCTGGCTTTACCTTATATTCTTGAATTACAGTACAGCAAATTTTTGTTCCTGGCTTTATTTTGCTTCAAAGTCATACTGAGTTCGAAATATTGATGTTTTTTTTTTGTTAGACGAACACATATGGTATGGGCTGCGTTGGTTAAAAAAGCTTACTTGTTGCAAAAACATGAAATTGAAATTTATCAAAAAACGCATAAATAGAAATAAAATATTAAAAATAATTTGATATCTCGAAAGAAATATCAGTGGCCACAAATCTCTTTCAAAATGATTTACTCAAGTGGGATTGGTTCTAATAATTTATCTATAAATGGAGATATCTCCTGGAAAGAACGGTTTGGCCAAGAAACATTGACATCGTGGGATGGAATACGATAAGGAATACTGTCTAGCTCAAGCCTAGCCTGTATAAAAACCTCCGCAATAAATAAAGTACAACGTGTAAAATAAACGAATGTCAAAGAACGGGTTGTTATAAGATCAAGTCCAAAAAGGACTTTTTTCTTGAGATTTCACTTTCTTTATATAGTAGTAAAAGGTTGGATAAATAAAGCAATGGCATTTTTAAGAGTGTAGAATGGTTAGACGTTTTTCTCACACTGATATTAGAAGGGAAAAAGACACTGAGCCAGAAAACCTGTTGATTTTACAGAAGAAAATCTATCAGCCAGGACTCCAATAATAATAATAAAAATTTGCTTGTGTTACGGGAAAAAAATATCTGCATTTATTACGAACTCTTTGTTATTTTAACATATTTTTCTCATAACACAAACGTTTTTTAAATGCTATTCTGACTGATAGAGTTTTTCCGCAAAATTAACCGTTTTCTTTTCTCTCTTACAGTAGACGAGGTCACAATGAATTCAAATTATTTGATGCGGTATTTATTGATGCGGTTGTTGTTAGAATAAGATATCTAGTACAAGAAGTCAGCTTTGTAGATTAACAAAAATTACTTGCTAAAAAACTTAAAACTAAAATTTATATAAAAAAGCATGACTGAAAATAAAATATCTATATTAATTTAAACAAGAACGAAAAATCATGCGTCAAGCATAGATTATGTAACACTTTCCAACACTTCCTAAATAATTTTGCAAATCTTTACATTAAGGTGTAAAATGATAGCTAACTAAACAATTTTGAAAACGCATAACATATTTAAAAATCCAATTTCAGGAATTACCAACAATATGCGGAAAAATATCTGAGCTCTTTTGTGCAACCCTGTATATGATCTATAGATTTTTATATATACTAAATAGAATGCTAAATTTTAGTTCAGTTAGGAAACGCGTAGCACAGTTTAAAATTTCCCTTCTGCAATTTCCGACAATAAACGTAAATGTACTCGAGAACTTTTATGCTGCCCTGTATGCAATCTATACAATTTATACACACCAAGTAATAGACAAAAGATGAGTTAAATTTAAAAACGCGTTGAGCAACTGAAAAAAGTATTCCCAGCAATTATTATTAATAAGCAGTATTTTAACCGAATTTTTATGTGTGTCCTTGTAAATGAACTATGTAAGCTATACACACAATATTCTATAGTAAGCCTCTTGTAATCCACGTTAGTGATCTATATCAATTTCAATATGTTTGAAATATAGTGAAACATTATTAAAATAAACTGAAAACGATTTTTCTTCATAGATCGTAATGTAACGGAATTCTTTTGAGTACCCATGTAAAGGAACTATAAGTGCTATAAACACGACAGTCTATATAATTAGTCTCTTGTAGTGCACCTCAGTGATATACATCAATTTCAATATGTTTGAAATTATGTAACATCATTAAAATAAACCGTAAATGATTTTTCCCCATAGACCGCAATGTAACGGAATTCTTTTGAGTGTCCCTGTAAAAAAAAAACTATAAGTGCTACACATTTCATTTTTAATACCGAGCATGCCCCAGTGAGCCTCAATAACATATAGCAATTGCATCACGATCCGAGCATATTTGCGCGAGTTAGATCACGGACAGACAGACGGCAGGCAGACAGACAAACCGAATTCATAAACACTTTTCAAAATGTGGAAATGTTCATGTTGGAAAGTGTTAAAAAGATGTTTGTGTGTATGTGCATGTGTCCGCGAAGGCTAGGAAAATCTACCGCACGTAGAGGTCTGAGAATTTGGGTGAGGATGGTACAAGGGTAAGGTCCTGATTCACTTGAAGCTTAGATTTTTCTTTTTTTTAATTAACCGATATATTAATTAAAAACCACAACGAACACTCATCAAAAAGACATTCTTTTTCTCAAAATAACGCGCGGTGTCAGTTCCAGACGATCGCGGGCAGAGAAAATACGATGGCTGTTAACGGCTGGTTTTTTTTTTTTTTTTTTTTTTTTTTTTTTTTTTTTTTTTTCGCGTATTTAAAATAAAAAATTTGAAATACGTCTTTGACATCGTCTTTGCTGTCGGCTGAAACGATTGAAATACGGAAAAAGTTAAAGTATATTCGTAAATTTCGTACTTTTTTCTTTTCGAACGCCGCAATTCGTTTAAAAAAATACGAATTTTAACACTTTCAAAAATATTTTTAGAATTCGTGAGAGGAGGTTTCTTTTTTTTTTCGAAGACTACTTCGGCCTGATTTTTAGATATACGAAAAAACGAAAAATACCCACTTAATTCGGATAACTTCTTCTGTACGAAAATCTGTTTTAAACAATACGAATATTAACCTTTCAGAAAGAAAAAAAAAATGTGACTGGAAGTTACTTTGCAACTCCTCGAGACACTCGTTCTTTTTTCCGCTAAAAGTAAATAAATGTCGGTAGTTTAACACACATTTTTCACACATTTTTCGGACACTTAACTTATACCACATATAAAAATCTCGAAACATTCGGACGATTAGAAGTATTTTTCAAAAAATAAAATCTTCTCAATATTCGTTCAGAACGTGAATACACGGGTGATTTTTGCTCATGATTTTTACAACTAAATATCAATATATTTGCACAAAAACGATACGCAAGCTTCAGAAACATTGTATTTATAAGTCATAAAAATTTCAAAGAGTTTGGACAATAAAAAATACATAAATGCACTAAGATAGACATTTACACAGTTGATTAATATACAAATTAAAAATATAAACAGTACGTAATTGTACTTGTACTTTGCTAAAATCAGTGTAAAATAGAAACGTTAAAACTTAGTTGGAAGTCATATTTTTGCAATAGTTTCGGCCAAAACTTTATAACCATCCTCATGTACATCAAAAGATAAAACTGGTGATGCTTACAGCTTGATGAGAGAGAAATGAGAAATTGTAGGGAAAACCAAGAATGAAAAAAAGGGGAAAAACAACATAATATGCTGAAGCCATTTCTCCCCCCACCCCCACCCCCTTTTTTTTTAATTCTTGGTTTTTCCTTCGTTTTCTCACAATTTCTCATTTCTCTCTCATCAAGCTGTAAGCATCACCAGTTTTGTCTTTTGGATCCAGTTTTGCCTGAGAATGTCTATAAAGTTTCAGTCAAAACTGTTGGAAAAATTAAATGACTTTTAACTAAGTTTTAATGTTTCCATTTTACACTGTTTTTAGCAAAGTACAAGTACAATTATGTACTGTTTATATTTTTAATTTGTGTAAGAAATACATATTTTAAAATATTAAATGACTCGATGTGAAAAAAAAAATTGAGAAGAAAACACCCCCAAACATTTGGTTTATTTGAAAAGATTTTCGCTAACACTGATTTTAGGTATATTTAAACTTATTATCACGGGCAATGCCGGGCAGGTGAGCTAGTCAAAAATAATTTAATATTTCGAAAAAATAAAAAAAGAGCCATCCTTGTTGAAAAAGATTTATTCTTATGGGATTTGATACTTATAAATTATCTTTAGATGGAGATGTCATATGGAAAGAACGAATGGTTTAACCAAGAAACATATTGACCACCCTGGAATGGAAGACGATAAGAAATACAAGGTCTAGCTTGAGCCTCGCCCGCATAAAACCCCCGCAGTAAATAAAGTACAGCGAGCGGCGTGACGGGCAATCTGTAATATAAACGAGTGTCAAAGAACGGTTGCTAAGATGAAGACCAAAAGAAACTTTTTTGATATTTCATTTTCATTATAATAGTAATAAAAAGGCTGGATAAAAAAGTAATGGCACTTTTAAAAGAGTAGGATGGTTAGAAGTTTTCTCACACTGATATTAGAGGGCAGAAGGACATTCAGCAAGACGCAGTAGGAGATATGAAACACGAGGGTGGATAAAACGAGATTTTTTTTAGTAGATTATTTTTGAAATAGTATTTGTCAAAATTATACCAACGTTATTTTATAGATAGCTTTTTTAAAAACATCAACACACTCGCTTCAACATATTGGAAGTTTATTATTATTATTATTATTACTATTATTGAATAATAAAAATAAATAAGACGTGTATGCCTCATATCACACAAAAATCCTTGACCTCTTAATCTGATGCAAATCGGGCTCCTTTTAATTCTTCTTTAAGGCGATCTAAATAAACTTTAGTCAGAAGATGATAAGTATGGACTATAAAGAAGATGATCCAGTGATTTACAGTGGCCTTTTTTTCTTCGCCAACCTGTTGTATGAGGCCTTGTCCCGGAGAGGATGAATATTCGGATCGAAATGGAACGTTAGGATCATGTGTAGATTTAATCTTCTCCAAAAATTAACATTATTATACTGCATTTTGGGGAATTTCGAACATTCAAGGGAATTTTTTGGGGACAGGTATTACTAAGGAAATATTTGAGGACTATCATCATTTATGGGAAAATACTTGAGACATTTTTTCATTATTTCACGTTTTCAGGTTACAGCTTACTTTTAGTCATTTGGCAACACTGGATCTCGATTCATTGATTCGGAAATAAAAATTTACTAATTATCAATTACAGCTCAGATTAAAGGATAGACTATTCCTGTATCTGAGATTAATCATTATCCTCGTGCTTGTCATTTACAGTTTATACGTGTTTTAAGTTATAATTTATTATTTATCCAATTCTAATATCTCTTTGTCTTTTCGTCGTGTTATTTTCTTCAAGAAAGTGAACGATCACAATAAAAATGTTTGTTCACAAGTTCGTTTTTTTTGTTTGTTTGTTTGTTTGTTTTTGTTAATGGGGATTTTTTTTTTAAGGCATGAATTGGGGGTTATTTTTTTAGCTTAAATTATTAAATATTTTTTAAAGAGGTAAATTTAAAGAGTAGAAACTATTTGGCAACTTTTTTCGGAAAACCCCCCAAAATTTCAGAACTTTTGGGGAAATTGACTTTTGATTATCTGGCAATACTGATTGTGCAAATGAAACCTAAGAGACGTTCGATTTCAGATCAGAATATCAGATAAAATATTTTCTCTCCTTCTATTTATCTGATTCTTCCATATCTGTTGCATTACAACATCTTAAATCGGATCAAAAACTTAGAATGATAACGAATGGCTTATTGGGCGAATGATCAGGTACAAACACAGGGTCAGTTGGTCACGAAAGAACTTACACTTCTACCTGTCTTTATCGTTCCCCAGCCATCTTTGCTTTGCGTAGTCAAAACCGTATCTCCCAGAACTTGTAGGGTTTCTACTCACGTACGTGTCTACCACGCTTCTGCATAAGCAGCTTTTCTAACAAAAAATCTATCCTGGAAAAAGGATTTTCTAGAAACAGCAAATCCTAGGCTTCTTTTAAAGTTCTTTTTACGATTTGCTTCGTTCAGAACAGTGGCAATAACTGACACGATCAGCACTCTTATTATTTTTTTCCCTTTCAATATCTCATTGATTGAGAAGATAATTTATTTGGGAATTGATGATTCTGTGTAAAATAGTCTTTCTTATTTATAAAGATTAACATGGCGTAATAGCAACGAAATGTGATACTAGTAGAATCTGAAGTGAAATCCTTTCAATCAATAAAACTTTAGGTTAAGAGGCTACTTCACTCAGACGAAAACACCCGCTCGCTAATGTTATTCCTATGGAGGAAATATTTTAATATATCTCGTTCGCATTTCTATATTTTTAAATGATTTTTTTGCATTGGATAGCTGAGGTCAATCTCTATGCACGCTCCATTGTACTTTTTCGATTTTTGTTGCAGTTTTTTTTTTATTGAGGATACTTTTACTTTCGAAACCGGTTCCGAAATGAAAGTATCTTAATAAAAAAAAAACCTGTTATCAAAATCGAAAAAGTACAAAAAAGCGTGCATAGAGATTGACCTCAGCTATCCAATGCAAAAAAAAAAAAAAAAAAAAAAAAAAAAAAAAAATCATTTAAAAATATTGAAATGCGAACGAGATATCTTAAAATATTTCCTCCATAGGATTAACATTAGTGAGCGGGTGTTTTCGTCTGAGTGAAGTAGCCTCTTAAACTCCATACATGCATTTTAAATGCCGGTTATTATGTACAAATGTACATATTCTGTTTATGTTACATATGATATAAGTCCATTTGCAAAAACAACGATGTGAATAAAATTCGAACAGAAAACAGCTTACTGGTAAATTCTTTTTAGCCTGTTGTCGTTCTGTAATTCTAAAAGAGTTCCAACTCATTGAGGATTCTTGGAAATTTCGACACGTACAGATCTCGAGTAAAATTGATTAAAAGATATACGTTGCATCAGACTATGCTCGAAATTGTATTTTAATTTTTGATTTTGATTTCTCGATTTCTAACTGTACGATTATCGTCTCCGAATTTTTAAAGATTGAGTTATAAATTGTATTTAATGTGTTAAAGATCACAGATTTGGCTTCCATGTATTAGTGTGTGTGTGTGTGTGTGTGGGGGGGGGGCAAAGTCTTATTTCTTTCACTACGGACTTTTGCATTGCCACCTAGATAGCTAGGCTCTACTCTAGGTGGCAATGACTTTTGTCCTCTCCATAAATTCATATCTCTCTTTTGGATGGCTTCCAAACACGGTTGCTAGTTTTAGAAATTAATAATGATGGTTGCAACGACATGCCCTTTCGTTTTTAGCTCACAGGCTATCAAAGCCTGACAGCTAATGTGCCCGCCGGTTCTGTATGTACGTATGTATGTATGTATGTACGTAACGCGATAACTCTTGATAGAAGTAACCGTTTTGCTTCAACTTTTGTTTATAGGTTCATTGTGATAAGGCGCTTCCCTGATTAGTTTTGGGGGTTCATTGGTTAAGTATAAAGGGGGGAACGGGGTCTAAGCCTCCCCCCCCCATAATTTAGATAAATGGGTTTTTCAAGAAGAATTATCCGATTTTCTTCGAATTTTGTATATAGGTGCATTGTAATAAGGCGCATCCCTGATCAGTTTTGGGGGTTCATTGGTTAAGTATAAAGAGGGGAAGGGGTCTAACACCCCCCCCTTAATTTAGATAAAGGGACTTTTCAAGCAGAATTATCCGATTTTCTTCAAATTTTGTATATAGGTTCATTCTGATAAGGCGCTTCCCTGATTAGTTTTGGGGGTTTATTGGTTAAGTATAAAGGGTGGGAATGAGGGCTAATCCCCTTCTTAATTTATTGTCGATTTCTTTCTTTTTCGAGGGGCATTATTCTTTGAAATAAGAGTATAATATACAATTAGTGTGAATAGCCTGTGAGCTCAATGCCATCAGTTTAATTGGGCAGTTTTCTTTATTAATTTTATTGCTCCTAAACGACTTTTAAATATAGAATACTTTCAGTTTTTTACATCATCAAATAGGGTGAAAAATGTGTTTTCGAATGAAATTTGTTTGAAAACTATGTAGCCCAGATTAGTGATTTTTTATGACTTAAAATAATTTTTAAGCATAATTTAAAAAAAAAATCTATCTCAAGAGTAAACACTGAACATTTGTGGGAAAGTTACGATATTTGGCAATGTATCGTCCAGAGGCAACTGAACAGATAATAATAGTAATAATAATAATAATAATAATAATAAAAACAGATAGCAGATTAAGCATAAGATCAGATTAAACATGAGGTATATACCGTACTTAGCGTTGAACTAAAATCAGTCAACGAAAAGACAGATATACATTTTCTGTTGAACATAAAATGAATATCAAATTAAGTTAAATCAATTAATAGATACTTTGCATTAGAATATGCTCGGAATTGTGTGTTAATCTCTTTAAGATAATTACCCATTCTCAAGAACAGGGGCGGCAAACCTTTTCACATCCGCATGCCAAATATTTCCAAAAAATATATATTTATTTTATATGATGATGACTAGCTAATAACCAAAACACTTGGTAATAATCAATCAAAATCAATTACAATTTTGCTTTTAGAATTAGAAAATATGGATAGCATTGAGTGTTATACTTAGGAAATATTTTTAAATGTTTTTTTGTTATTGTTGTTGTTGCATCTTAGATGATAAATAATTGATATAAGCTTCTTACTTAGTTATTTTTAAGAAAATGTAAGCTGAACTGGAGTCAATAGATTAATTTTTGACACAATTATTCAAATTGGTAAAGAAATCATATGTGATGTAATCTTCCTAACTGAGCGAAAAAGTCCGGGCCAGGATTCGAACCCGGGATCCCTTGGATAAAGCTGCCAATGCTCTACCAACTGAACAATCCCGGTCGAATAGGGCAGAACTAATACACCCAGTTTACTTTAATGATCATAGCCTCTGGTCTGATATCTCAGTCAGCACAACAGAATAAATCACAGGTAATGGGACCTCCAGTAAACCCTGGAAACGTGATTACATTATATTAATTTTTGACACAATTATTCAAATTGATAAAGAAATCATATGAGATGTAATCTTCCCAACTGGGTGAAAAACCAGATGCTATGATCATTAAGGTTAAATGGGTGAATTAGTTCTGCCATATTCGTCTGGAATTTCTCAGTTGGTAGAGCATTTTCAGCTTCAGCCAAGGGTTCCCGGGTTCGAATCTTGGCCCGGACTTTTTCGCCTATTTGGGAAGTTACGTCTCATATGAACTGGAGTCGTCTAACAAAAGGTTTCTACTTGAGTTATTCATATAATTCATTTCCGAAAATTATGGCTCGTAGTAAAATTTGTCAAAGTGGCATGGACCAACTTGACAGTTCTTCGCGTCTGGAATTAAACTTCAAGTAGTCATAGTTTTGCAAATTTTTACTTATGATGTTTTATAATCTTTCCTTTTTTATTATCTCCTAATCCTCTCTTAATCTGAAAAAAAAGAGCCAATTTTAAGCTAGACTGGGTTTTTTAAATTGCATTTCAGTTTCTTCAATCTGTATGACCACGTCAACCAATCGAATTTAAATAAACTCAACTAAATCTAAATTCAGTCATTTTGTGTAATTTCACTACATTTTGATTTAGAACCTGAATCTATGTCGTGCCAAAAATAATCTGATATAGGTTCGCCGCCCCTGCTCAAGAGGAATCTTCAACAATTTGGGTTTATATATTTACGGCCGTGTATTTTAATTTTTGGTTTATATTTATCTATTTATTTATTTATTACTAGCAGGCTTCGCCCGCTACGCTGGTCGGTTTCTCCAAACGAACTTTGAATCAAACGAAATATTAGTGAATTTAACCTTGTATTTTAAATAAATTTGAACCTTTACCTGGAATGTCGATCCGCATTGCCGGAAACGATACGAACGTCATTGCGCTATTATAATTTCTAATGTGTCTGCAAAATTTGGGCTGTTAAGAACCAACTCTTTTAGTTAATCATTTACGGTGTAGAATTTGGTAGCGAACGATAGAACGATATGCAATTATATACTAAAAGAATCTTTGAAAAATTATCTAACTAACAATGCAGTCTCATCAAAATCCGTCCAGTAGAACTTTTAAAGCTCTCATCTTTGATAATTGGGTTCACCTGATTATAGAACTTTCCCCCATCAATCTGTGAGTAAGCAACGTAGAACAATATGCAATATACTAAAACCATCTCTGAAAAATTATCTATTTGCAAGTCTTATCAAAATGTGTCGAATAAAACTTTTTAAGGGGACAGTGGACATTAAAAATCAAATCCTACACTGCAAAAAATAATTGTCGATTTTACAGTATAAAACTGGCACCCCAGCTGCCAGTATTATACCGTAAAATTAACAGTATTAAACCGTAAAATAAGCAGTAATACGCTGCCGCGCAAGCAGTAATACGCTACCGCGCATGCGCGGTAGTTTTGACAAATATAAAAGCTCATATCTGTGCGAAGAAGCATCAGAATTGAAAAATTATTTTTGCAGCAGATAAATTTGAGCATCTAGTTTAAAAATTCTCTTAGTTAAAAAAAAAATGATTTTTCAGTTACATTTCGTGATTTTAGGTAGATTTCGTAAGAAATACTACCTATTACATTTTCCCCTAAGTTGGAATTTTTGAAAAAATTTTGCAGATCTACGCCGATCATGACTCCCAGAATCCAAAACCACCCCCAGTTCAAAACTTTATCTATCTATCTATCTATCTATCTATCTATGTCACTTTTTTATGGACACGATAACTCGAATAATTCTTCACAAATCTCTTCCAAATTGATACATAAAATCAAGGGACATAAATTCTCGGTCAAGTTCGTTAATGGACAAAATCGAACCAAGAGGGGGGAAATGGGGGGGGGGGGGCTTTTTGTGAAAACAGAAAAAACCCCATAACGTCTTAATTATGATACGTATCGAATCCGTTTAAAGTTATTATTACTTCTAGGCAAAGACCCGACAATTTATGTATAACAGATTTTTGATGTCATTAAAAATGGCCCCTAAGGGGGAAAAAGGGGGGTTTTTAGAAGAAAAAAATTCATTTCGTCAATTTACAAGATATCAAATCCGCTTAAATTTATTATTAATCCTCTTAATATTATCTAAAACTTTTATACTGGCAAGTTTTTTATAGGACCAACCGTTATAGCAAAAAAAAAAAAAAAAAAAAAATAAATAAATAAAAAAAAAAAAATCCTAACAAGTTAGATTTTCAAGTGGGAGGTCCTTATGGAACCCAACTGCGACATCATGGCAAAAAGGTAATTTCTTCCGCAATTCCCAACAAACAGGCGCCCCACGGTCTGCGTCTTCGAAATCTACCTGTGCCTCTAGGCCGAGCCGTCAGGGATTTTTGAATTTCCACTGTCCCCTTAAGAAGGCGAATCTTTCATAACCGGGTTATAGAACTTTCCCTCATAGCTCTATAGCTTAGCAACGTAGAAGGATGTGTTACACGCTAAAACCTTCCCTGAAAAATTATCTAACAGTGCAAGTCCCATCAAAATACATTCAGCAATACTCAAGTTACAAGCAGTCAGAATGAAATTCCCATTTGCATCATATGTATAGTAGATTCATGATTTCTACTCTACGGAATTTTTATTTTCAAATTCTCATTTATTTTATTTTATTTTATTTATTTTTTACTTCTTCCCAATCAAAGCACCATGACCTTCTCTCTTCATATAACGGGCCATCACGTACTCCTCATTCAGCCCACGTTTACAACCTCCACTCTCGACTCCCACCGTTCAATGAGACTTCAATGGAAAAATCACTCGAAAATGGAAAGTTGTAAGGTTGGCGCCGGGATGAAAACAGACAGTGGGCGAACTATTTAGAAGGCGGATAGAGAATGTGACTAACAGCTGTTCAGTTACATCTGATGTTATTATTTGGAAATTTGATAATGACCGATGCCTGTTGCACTTATTTAAAAGTAATTAGCCGAAGCAAGATTAGAGTTATTAAAGAGTTTTATCTCAGGCTTGGTGAAGTGATGTTGAAGAAGTATGATAAATTCATGAGGCTTAATGGATGGTAATTACAACCTACGATGTTTACTAATTGTTCTAAAATAATTGCTTCTAATCCCCTTTGATTAAAATCTGATTTAAATACGTCTAATAGACCATGGACGAAGGTAAGAGACATCATCCGTATGGACGAGGAATTCTGGATAACCAGAGAGTATGGCTTACTCCGAAAGAACTCCCACCACCTTCTGATCATGACCTGAAGGAGGCAGAGGAAGGATATCTTGAGATTAAATTGAATTTTTTGCTGTCCTTACAGGATACAGACGTAATACGTAATAAACTTTGCCGGCTTAATGGGTGGGCTACAGGGCCACCGGATTAGCAAATTTCGGATGATCGTATAAAGTTTTAATTTTAAAATAAAAGTAATAAAATGAGAGTAATCTCAGTGAATTGTAATAAACTTTTTTAAAAATTGAATTAGCAGCATTTTGTTCAATATCATGCTTTTCTTTTACCGCATAATAACAAAAACTTATATGTACAGTCGTCAAATAAATAAATAAATAAATAAATAAAAATAAAGAAAATAGCCATTGGACTTGAAATTGTCTTTTTTCTATTCATGTTAAAACAATAAGTTTAAAGGGTCGTCTTCATACTAAAATCGTACAAAACTCTAAATTGTTCAATTCGAACACCCAATTTTGAGGGCATTTTTTTAAAAACCTCAGGATATCGAATGGGAAATAATTCAGTCAAACAAGTTCAGAATTATGAAAGTTTAAAGTTTAAAACTCCAGATGTTAAATTCCTTTCTAATCGTTGCGGAAAAAATGGCATGACGGGTAATTTTTAAAACATAATTCAAAAACTACTTGGCGGAATGAGCTGTAATTTTAAATTCGCATATTTAAAGCTTCTAGAAATCGATTTATTTCTCTTTTAAAAAAATCTTTAAATTCGCATATTTAAAGCTTCTAGAAATTGATTTATTTCTCTTTTAAAAAAACTTTAAATTCGCATATTTAAAGCTTCTAGAAATCGATTTATTTCTCTTTTAGAAAAATCTTTAAAGTCGCATATTTAAAGCTTCTGAAAATCAATTTATTTCTCTTTTAAAAAAATCTTTAAATTCGCATATTTAAAGCTTCTAGAAATCGATTTATTTCTCTTTTTAAAAAAATCTTTAAAGTCGCATATTTAAAGATTCCAGAAATCGCTTTATTTCCCTTTAAAAAATCATAGGTCACAATTCATATTGTTTTCGAAAATTAATGTCGAAAATAATACGTATTTTGAAGTTGACTTTCGAAAACAATATGAATTGTACCAGTTGAATATTTTAACAGAAAACGATTTTTAGGATCTTCCGAATCCTAAATTACAGCTCATTCCGCCCAAGAAGTTTTTGAGTTATGTCTTAAAAAACTACCTATCTGTTACAATCTGTTTTCTAATGATTAAAAAGAAATCTTATATTAGGATTTCTAAACTTTAACCCCTTCAGTACCAGACGTACACCGCTACCAGACATATATTACCCGTACGTCATGTCGTCATGTATTATATTAAAGTGTATGTGGTAGTGTTTTATTTTGTGGTAAATAGCTCCTCAAAAAATTTATTAAAAAAAAATTAATTTAAAAAATTTGCATATATTTTGAAAACTTGTACACTTAGGAAACAAAAATATGGTGCTGAAGGGTTTTTGACCAAATGACTTTCCGTTTGATATCCCAGGGTAAAATAATAATAATAATAATAATAAAATATGCTGCTAAAATAGATATTTTCAAAAGAGTCAACGTACTGCTGATTATTTTTCAGACTTCATATAAATTAGAAACTAAAACATATTGCACTTAACATGAAAACTTGATGTAACAAGATCCTAAATGCCCTATTCTTACTTTTTAACTTGTACAAGAAAATTGAAGATCAACTAATTGAAAACAGAAATAATTTGATTTTTACAGTCATCGAAAAACAAGTTACCGGATTCAGTATCAAGTATCATGAAAATTTTATGTATTTTATGCATCAAAATTTTAAATACAAAATAATTTTTTGTATCGGAAAATTTGGACATAAATGTAAGTTTGTCTGCTTTTTCACTTCCTAACCTGTTGTGCAGTTCAAACTGAGCTCAACCAAACACAGAAAAGATTCTCCCTAATGAAATTGTGATTGGCTGAATTAGACAGTTTATCTTTCAATGGCAATTCTAAGTTGATATTGCCCCACATAATCATTGGCTGTACATTTAAAAATTCAGCTTCAAACATAAAGCTTGGAAAAAATTTATTCTTTTTAGCTAAAACAGGTCACTGCCCGAGGCAAAAGCTCTTTATCTACAGAACGGCACAGTGGATAAAAGTTGAAAAATTCTTTTACACTTGTTTTGACTGAAAATACAAAAAATATCATATAAAAAAATATTTTAAAAATCAATATCAAATATATGAAAATATCGAAAATATCAAACATAATGATATTTTGAAAATAAATATCGGATATATATCATGATATATATCACGATATATGATATGTTGAGAACCAGAGTGGACTATCCTAGTGCTCTTTAGACTATCCCACATTTTTGGGAAAAATGAGTTTGAAATGTCAAAGCAATGTATGTCTATTGGCACTATAATGAATTTTATTAACTTCGAAACTATTCAAGTGATACAGCCAGTTTAACAGATTTGTCCAACGTAACTGGATATCAAGTTGCCAGTGTAAGAGTGGAGCAAGCAGGCTCGGACTGGCCCGCCGGGCAACCGGCCCGCGGGCCGGTGCGCCCTCGACCATTAAATCTGCGCCCTCGTCCAGATGATGTAAAAAAAACCCAGATGAAGTTTAAAAAAATTATGGCAAATACTAGAGTAACTAACTTTACAACATTATTAAAAATACTATTCTGTATATATTTTAAAAATAACATTCATTTTTTGCAATAAAAAAAATATATAGTGAACTATTTTTCTCTTTGCAAGCACTGTTTGTTTTTGAACATTTCTTTGTTTCAGGAGAGCATCCAATCCAAATCTTTTAAAACCTGAAGTATATTCAATCTGTTACCAATGGCGGCAGTCTCCGTGCAATAAATTTCAGACTGTCTGGCACCAAAGAGTGTCGCTTCTATTTAATATTTTATTATCATTATTGAGTTTGCTGAAAAAGCATTTATTATATATATGTCATATACTTATCTGAAAAGTGTAGTGTTCCTTTATTTGTAACCAGGGGCGCCATTTCGGGGGGGCTGGGGGGGGCAACCGCCCCCCTAAGGAATTTGAAATTTCAGAAAATTTATCAACTATCATAGGTTAGACAAAAAAAAAAAAATCAAAATATGATCAAAAGCTAAAATAACGTCAGATTTCACAGATTTGATTACAATAAAAAAAACTAGTCCGATGTGCCAATCCCAAAACTTTCTTCTGGGTCATACAGGTTTCACATACACCAAAAACGAATTAGCACCAATTTATATTAAGGTCTAACTGAATCTAAAGTTTTATTGAATTATGTGCGTTAGTTCTGGAGATATAGCTATCGTGAAAATCGTGCAAAATGTAGCATAGCAGCGCCACCTGTTGGGCAATTTATACCAAATCGTAATCAACGTCTATTTTTGTCAATGTCTAACCGAATCTGGAGTTTGGTGAAATTCTGTGCATTAGTTCTTGAGATATAGCTATCATAAAAATCATGAAAAATGTAGCATAGCAGCGCCATCTGGTGGGCGATTTACACCAAAAACTAATCACCGCCCATTTATATCAATGTCAAACTGAATATAAGGTTTTATCAAATTCCGTGCATTAGTTCTTGAGATACAGCGCCCACAAAATTTTTGTCACATACAGACACTGAGACTCGCAGACAGACATTTTCTAAAAATTGTCCAATTGTGTTCAGGACTTTCTAAAACGTATAAATCCGTCGTAAACCGGAAGGGGTAAATTTTCATAAATCCAATACCTTTTTCTTGTATAGATAGAAGAAAGTAATAAACATTTAATAAACACTTTAAACATTGAAATGTTTTCTAAAGCCTTGCTATTGCGACATTCTATAAGCGAGACATTTATCATTAATGAGTATTTTGGCTAGTTTTAGAAATATATGTGAGAAAAAACTCTGTGAATTGCTTCTGAGCTGTGTACAGCATGATGAAAAAAAAACTCGTCACCCCCAAGGCTAGAATTTTAGTGATAAATTCTCTCTTTAGCCAAAAATTTAAGGGGAATTTTTTTTTTCGGGGATGGGGGATGGGAGAGGTGTATTCAATTTCCTAATTATATGATTTGTTAATTTTGTTTTATTAGTGTCACATTATATTTACTCCAATCGTTATAATGCTATTAAATCATTTGCTTTATTAAATGTTATACTGTATATATAAATATAAAGTTTACTCGACCCGCAACAACAACAACAACAACAAAATTGAATGAACCAAACCCAAAACGAAATGCATTTCGGGTAGCCGATGCAGGACTGTAATTTCCAGTAAACCCGGAATCGTCCAAAAATTTTTCATTGACCCCAACCCCACCCGAAATGAAAGAAAATTAATCCATATTTCAATATGATTTGGAAAAGTACACTACAATTATATCTCTAATAACAATTTTTTTTACATAGAAACATTTTTTTTCATCTGAAAATATTTAGGATTTCTTTGCAAACTCGGGCAACACGAACCCGACTCAAAATAGTGAAAACCCAACTTGAAGCCGAAACAATTAACCCTTTGATAACGGGCCAGGATTGACTACTAATTTTGCATTCAATCGTTCTGCAATTTCCAAAAAAATTCCTTGTGACAGATTTCTCTTGAAAATATCCTAATATAAGTGTATGACAGATTTCAAAAAGTCGTACTAATAGAATAAAAAATAGTCCACCGGGACATATATGTCCCAACCGTAGTCAAATGTTCCAAGTCAACCTGACCCGCAACGAAAATAAGCCGCGTTAACCCGACCCGACTCGATCCGTACTGCAGATTGGGTCGTGTTGCCCCACCCAATGCAGGAGCAAGGGACCTGAGACCAAGGGTTTTGCAGATTTCTGAATTGTATGGAAGTATATAGTCTGAAGAGGAAGGCAGAAAATGATTGCGGAAAATTTTTACTGACAGAAAATCATTTATGAAAATGTTCTTATGTTATACCTATGGACTGCAACATTTGTAAATTTCGTAACTTCTTGATGGTGTTCATGTGTTGATTATCTCGTGACCAAGTGAATTTCACGACTTTTTTTCGTGATTGTTTCCTTTTTTCCTTTTTTTTTGTGCCAATTTTCCAAAATTTGCTATTTTCTGTGAATTATTGACGGAATTGATTTTTTCGACCATTTGTCTAAATTCGCGACTCTTTTCTATGATCGTTTGTTGTAATTCGGGAGTCTTTTTCCTCAACCGACTGACAAAAATTGCTATTTTATTGCACAATCTTTGACGAAATTCCGATCGTTGACGAATTTTTTTCCACCATTTGTCGAAATTCACGACACTTTTTTTTGGCAACTGATCGACGAAATTCCCTATTTACTTTCGCAATCTTTTGACGCAATTCGCGACTCTTTTCTACGATCGTTTGTTGAAATTCGGAAGTCATTTTCCGCAACCGATATTTTTTTGCGCGATATTTGAAGAAATTTCCCTTTTTTGCGCGATTGTTTGACTAAATTCGTGATTTTTTTTGTTCAATCTTTTGACGAATTTCGCGATATTTTTCCGCAATAGTTATACAAAATTCGTAATTTTTTTCTGCGACCGATTGATGAAAATCTCTATTTGTTTCAGTGATCTTTGGCGAAATTCGCAATATTTTCCCACGGTCGTTTGAAAAAAAATAACGATTTTTTCCGCGATCAATTACCTATTTTTTCTAATTTCAATTCGTAAAATTCGCGATGTTTACCGCGATCGGTTGACGAATTGCTTTTGCGTAAAAAAAGAAGAAAAATTCGCGGACTACCACTAAAATTAAAAATATATTTGCTGAAGAATCACATATTTGTGAAAGAAGTTAATATAAGAAGGCAAAATCTTAACTGCATTTATTATTGTTGCCTATTTCTATTTTGTGCAATCCTGCACCATATTTATACCCCTGTCTATAAAAAAAACTTTGTTCCCCCCCTCCCCTCCCCAAAAAACTCATGATATGACGCCCCTGCACTAAAACCTGCAAAGAAGGAGTTGAAAAGTACTGTAAAAAAGCTCCACTTTAGACAGGTCTCCATCTTAACAAGTATAATTGTATGACGTTTTTTCCGTCGAAACTTGATTTTTTTTTCCCGTTTGAGAAAGAATTATGTTATAGACAGGTTTCGCTTAGACACGTTTCACTGTAATACACCTATGCTCTTCAGAACTGCTTTAGAGAGAGCAACTTTTAACAGTCTTAAAGAATACCGGAAAAAAACGGTACCTGTCTATAACTGAAAACTTTCATAATATTTTAAAATTCTACTTTCTAAGACGAAAACCTGTCTAAAACGGAATTTTTCAGAGGTCACTTTATATTCCGTATTAGAAGTATTGCTGTCTCTGTCAGTGCCTGATAACCGACGGGGCACACTTGCACCAGTAACATTTAATAGAAATTTTCGTCTTATTATAACGCCCTATTCATGCAAAATTACTGTCATGAATAAGAAAAAAATTTCTATTATTTTTTACTGGTGGAAGTGGGCCCCTTTGGTAATAAGGCTCTGGTCTCTGTATATATGAATCAGTAAACGTTTCTCGTTCGGAAGGTTGCGGGGGGGGGGGGGGACTCCACTCTTGGCTATGCCACTGCCTTAAAAAAAACTTTGCCCCCCCCAAGAAAGTTCTGAAATGGCGCCCCTGTTTGTAACAATTCAAATGTATCTTATAATTTCTAGTAAATGTTTATAAAATAGGTTTCAGAGAATTTTATCCCGGCAATTGGAAGGTAATTCAAACTTTGTTTTTTTTGTTAACAATTACATTTTAATATGAAAAAAGAACTGATTCAGAATTGTCTATAAATGTAATAATAACAAGTTTAAAATTGTACGACAAACATGACAAAAAGGTCCGTTCGTACTATAACTAGTTTAAATGAAATGAATTATATTGTCTGTTATTATAATATGATTAATTGAGGGGGTCGGGGCAAGAAAGTGCCAAGCCACATTTTTGGTGAAATAAATCTAACACTGTAATCTGTTGCTTAATATTGTAAAATGTAATATCCAAAATATAATTTGTTTCTAATGTCACTTGGTGGCAGCATATATGACAGGTTTTGTTTTTGCCCCAGATGTTTATGCCCTCAATGAAGATAGCTAATTTGCAATAAACGTAATAGTAATATCATTAAAGTAATGCCATATTATTATTCAGAATATCTCAAATGTTAGTAGGACATTGGCGAAAAAACTTTAGGTTATATATCTTGATTTGATTATTTGATCAAATTTTCAAATAGAAATATCTCAGAAGTTCAAAAATGTGGCTTGGCACTCTCTTTCCGCGATTCCTTCAATTTTCGTAGCAAAATAAATACATTTTAAGTTGGCAACATTTTATCTTTTGTTGACATTTACTGAAAATTCCAATGGGAAACTTAAGCCTAGCTTTGAAACTTTCAGAACTTGAAATCTACATTTAGACTCTTTTTCCATTTAATGTATATTTACCCGGAAACATCTATCCAAAAAACTGTCGGTAGATTATAGGATTGCTATCATGAAACGCTTTTAGTTTAAAAATTCGGTTTTTAAATTCAGTAATACGGAAATAATAGGACGTCATCACCATGGCAACATAGAATCATTACCTATCATGGGGTATCATTGAATTGACGTGTGATAGGATTTAATAGAATGAAGAATGTGATTATAACTTGGTCATAGAGATTATAAAATGTCATGTATATCACATAGGACTATAACGTCATACCCGGTTTTTCGCGGGTTTTTTTTTTTTTTTTTTTTTCGAAAATTTCTCAGAATTTTTTATTTATTTTTTTTTATATATATATACTTCTGCATGTTCGAACGTTTCGAAAATTTTGTAAGTTATGTAAATCTTGTCTACCGAGATGCTCTAGAAACACTGTGTCGAAATAGACGTTTAGATACTTTTAGCATAGAAAAAAGATCGTCTCCGTGAGGCGTGAAGTGACCTACGTTCGCCGGTGTTGTTGAAAGGGTTACAATTCGCATTTTAAAATACCGATTTCACAGTGATTAAAAGAAGGATTTAGCTTTTAGAGCTTATTTGTGGTCTCCGGTACCTTTAAAATTACACCCTAGAGCAGGCATGTCAAACACGTGGCCCGCGGGCCACAACTGGCCCGCGAACAACCTATCTGTGGCCCGCAAATCCTTAGGCAATTTACCCCTGTTTAATTTAGTTGTGTTAGAACACGGATGCTAAAAATACACTTAGCACGAACACTTGCAGCAATCGTGGTCTTAGAGATGGCGAATATCCGAAATATATGTAAATTAGTGTTACCAATTTGACGGGCATTTTTAAATATTCAAAATGCTTCCACTATTTTTGAATAATAATATGTATCTTATTTATTATGTTATATGAGGAAAATATTTGTCTTCAGAATGTGGTAGCATTCTGAATTAAAAAACGTCCTGCTCTCTGGCAACAGTAATGTATTATAGACAGATATAATTCAATTTTACATTTTGGCACAAAAACATTGAGAATACATAGATTACCAATCGGAACGTAGCAAAGGGTCGTAAATTTTTTAAAGTATTTTTACTTATAATGTTCATTTGTTTATGTTGAAACTAATACTTTATTTTACTACTATCTTAGATTTTACACCATTTTACAAAATAATATTCTGTATTTATTAATTACTAAGAAATGCATTATAAAATAATAAAATTCAGCACTAATTAAGAACAGTTAAAATTTGAAAAAAATTAAAATATAAAATTATATAGCTTTAAATGAGTTGCTTTGAAAGTGGCATAAATAATCACTTTTGTGTTTGACGCAAAAACCCCGAATATGCGATCCAGGTTCTTCATCTGGGCATTAGTCGAACTTAGCTTTTAGTCGGATTTAAGCTCTTTAATTATTTTTAGTAGTTAGGTTAGTAATTGTGTATGATCTTTCTTTCCTTTTTTTTATTGATATACACACATTTTATTGACATACTTTCATACATTCCAAGATTTATAAAAAAAAATGTGTTAAAGCTCTTTACCCTATGAATAAATATGATAAACTAAAGATGGACATTGCATACTTTTCTAAATGTGACTTACAACACAATTATGTTCAAAAGAAAACTGAAATTTTATGCTTGATATGTAGAAACTGTTGGAGTTTAAAAAGAATGTAACATTAAGAAGTGCTACAGCACAAAGTATAAAGAAAACTCACAAAAATCTGGCTAAACATAGAAAAGATAAACTGTCAGAATTGAAACTGATACTTCTTAAAAGAGAATCAAACTGCTTTCACCAAGCCTATTGAATGAAATACATTTGCTTAAAAAAATAATTATTGTTTTTAGCACATTAATTGTCCCGGGAGTCGAAATCACTCAAAACGAAATTGAAGAAATGATGTCTAGCGCAGTTAAAGAAATTTGAAAATAGTATAAGTATAGGTACCGTTGCTAAAAAGATTTATTTATAACGGACTGATTTCTAAAAGCCGGGTTTGTGCTTTTAAACTTATATCTGTACGTAAAATTCTTAATAATCGTCAATCTGCACAAAAATATCTTAGAAATGTGGGTATGAAGATAAACAAGTCTACCTTTTTATACGGAATTTGACGGCTTTCCATTATAAAAGCTTAACTGAAATGTTACAATATTCATTTTAAATCCACAAATTATAAAAGTCTACCAACAGACAAAGTACTTGGAGTTTTCATTTCAAATTACAAAGCACCTGAGTAAATTTCAAAGCAAATTTCATAATGCTATCTTGTTAAAAACATAAGAAATTATAACACCTTGTAATAATATACCTCTTTCAATTACTAAAAGGTGTAAAATGAAAACATAAAGAGTAAAATAACTTTTATTAGTCTGTAGACATGTTTCGGCTCTATCCGAGCCATTATCAAAACAAATTAGAATATTCTATAATTGCACGGTCTTTGAAGTTATTATTTGAAACGCTATCATTTAATCTTTCACGTATTTTTTATTTTTACTTGGTTGTTTATTTCCATATTTATAACCATGGAGTAACTCGAGCCACAATTTCGATAAGTTAAATAATGCTGCATCGTTACATATTGTATCCAAATAAATTTCAATGAAAGTAAGATAATTTTTCACTCTAGTCTACACTATCCATCAATAATAAGAGAAACCATATATGTTGAAACACGCAAAAATACAATATGTAACGATGCAGCATTATTTAACTTATCGAAATTGTGGCTCGAGACAGACTAATAAAAGTTATTTTACTATTTATAATGTTTTTATTTTATACCTTTTAGCAATTAACAGAAGTATGTTATCATGTTATTTGTTAGTATTAGCGTTTTCAAATAGAATTTATTACTTTGATAAAACAATTTTTTAAAAGGAAATGTATTTTAATTTAAATGTTGCCAGGCACTATAAAAATTCCTCAAAGTGGAAATTTTTAAAAATATAATGATTGATGTTGAAATTATTCTTCAGAATTCAATACTGCTGTTAATCAAAATTCAGTGCGATTTCATATTAAAGTAAAAATATATGGATTTGGGGTTTCAAAATTTCTGTAATTATTCATCAATCGGCCGATTTTTTAAAGTATAAGTGTGCAATTAGGCATATTTTAGCTATGTTCGGTAGCGCACTTTTATACGACATCTTTTCATAGCTGCCAACCTTTTTTCCCCCAAATAAACATAATTTGAATCAGAAAATGTATTTAATAAATCAAATTAAATAAGTAGCCCATGGAATACAACACACATTTTATTAAATAACTTTTCTCTTTCAAAATATGCTTATTTTACTCGAAGAAAACACAGAAGATTGGCAGCTATGCTTTTGCTAGAACAGTAGGACAAAACAGCGTGTACAATAAATTTTTGAAATAAATACAATTTAGGAAATTCAATTAAATTTTATAGATTTCGTTAATGAAAAAAAAATGAGTATTTTTCAAAAATAAGATAAACTAAACTATGTATTACAGTAACTTTGAAACTTGGCGTGAATATTTCTTTAACATGGCTGTGTTTTGTAAATACAAATTTTATCCTGTGCAATGGTAATAATATTAGTATCTACATTTTTTTTAATGTGGCCCGCGGCTTTGTATATAATGCTTAATTTGGCCCGCGCCGGTAAACAGCTTTGACATGCCTGCCCTAGAGAAACGTTAACATAAGGGAGAAAAATGTCCTTCGGGAAAACTACCTTTTTAAAAAAAAAAAAAAAAATCCAAAGGTTAACAAAGATATTTTATCGAATATATTGCAGCATTTGAGACGTAAGAGTATGATCTTTCTGAATATGACGTCCAATTTCAATAGTTCTAATTATTTTTGCCGATTTAAAACTATGAAATAATACATACACAAACACACATACAAAGAAAAAAAGGAAACGCGTGTTTAGTTATTCACTCCCTTCCCGATGCGTAAATCGGGTTCTGGGCATGCGCAGATGCTTTTGCTGGCTCTCAAAGAAATATATGAGTTTTTGATTAATATCTTCGCTAATTTATCAAAATATTAAAAATCTGAGCCTTTAGGACATGCCTTGCACTGCCTAAATCGAAATTTTCAGAGCTGTGCGAGCTGTAGATTTCGCTAGCCATCGTCAACAAACACACAGACAGACAAAAACTTTCTTTTATATTATTACTATAGGTAACAGAGAAGTTTACGAAATTTTTTTTGACTGTAGCTATTTAATTACGCACAGTTCCGTAACTCTTTACCATGTCCCCAGAAATCATTTGGAAAAGAACCGACCAGAAACTCCTGGAAACAACGGGTTTTAGAAGTTTTCCGCGATGTTTATGGAAAAAAAAAGTTCCTTTGTTTGTCTATAAATTTTGGAAAAGAGGTTTCTGTTAATATCGGAAGCTTGTGGTTGGTTCATGATTGCATGGTCAATTAAGGACTTGCAGACAAAAATTTACAAATAAATTTTCGTATTTTATCATTATTATTATTATTATTATTATTTTGCATCAGAAAACATTTCTGAAATTTTGTACAGTGTAGAGATCTTTATAAATAATTGGAAATTTCCAAAATTTAACACAGAAATCAAATTTTAAAATATTGATATTTCGGATTATATTTTTACAGTCTATTAATTATTAATGGATATTATTGGCTTTCTATAAAAGTGGTAAAATAATGAGCTTTAGTAAAGTTGCGCCCTTCGAAAATCCAAGGTCTGCGCCCTTTACAAGGACCCAGTCCGACCCTGGGAGCAAGTGGCTTGATTCCACTTCGGCACTGCCAACTTTAATCACCATAAGCTTGCTGAAGAAGATTAGTCTCCTCTGGCACTATCAGATCTTGCCTAAAAGACTTTGATAGAAATGTGTAAACATTTTGGAAAGCCTTTTTCTCGAAATCACAGCTGGCGAGGTTGGTCCACTCTGGTTCTCAACGCCTCATATAACCACTGATATATATCACCGAACCCTGACTTTAAAAATAGTGAAATTGTTTCTTATACTTAATAATAAATACTGCAAAAATCTGCATATTTATTTTTTAAATTCATTAATCCTCTCAATTAAACTGCCTTTTTAAGCAATGGAGAATAGAGTTCAATTTATCAGACCTCCTGTTAGTGAAGCTCTTTCAAAAAATCACGCAGGTAATTGGGGGATAAGTTGATCAGAATGTTAAAGTCCTCTTTAGAGATGCATGCATCTATAACTCATAATTTTTATGGCATGAAAACTGGATTCTTCCGGTTTTCGAATCACGAATAGAGTTTCTCATAGTGATCTTTAAAATTACTCAAATTGCGTTTGAAGCTAAGGTTATATTTAAATTATACTATGTCGTGAACTGTCTTTGCAGTGGTGTTCATCGAAACGGTTCAGTTAATATTATGACTAAAACCATTCAAATGGGGCCCTCGCAAAATACATTTATCATGTTAAAATTATACATGCGTCGCTCGACAAGAAGCATCTTGGAGCTGGTTTGACTGTTTTACAGTCACGCAACAGCTATAAAACATTTTACTCGATTACGGAAACAATTGTTTTGCTTATTTCCTTACTCCGCCCTTAAGAATTTAAAACGTATAATGATTAATTTGTATTGGGTCACAACACTGAATCTTCGACACAGATTTTCAATATTGTCAACGCCCAGTTGTGGGATGCACTTTGTAAAGGAATGCACCTTTAAGGTAAGCATGAATGACTCTTCTTATTGTAAAATGTTGCATCAAGTAGGTCACTAAGTGCATACTTTTTTTTTCAGAAAAGTGAGAGTAAATGATTTTTAAAGGAAAGTCTTTATACGTTTAGTAGGCTTTTAAAACTCGATCCTGATTCGACTGAGGGGGCAGAATTTTGCTGTATTATTTGTTTCCAATTGAAACAAAAAAAAAGAAAAAGAAAAGAAAAGGAAAGAAAAGAAATAGCCCGTCAGTGGAAAATTATGTTTTTTATAATTCTTCCTTAAGGGTATCAATTGAAAATGTAAATGATAGACCAAAAGAACTTGTAACACAGATTTAAATATATTTCAGATTAAAAAGAATAAGAAAGAAAAATCATGCGTCAAGCATAGATTATGCAACACCTTCTAACACGTTCATATAATTCTAACAAAACTTCACCGTTTAAAAAGGTGAAAGTTGATGCCTAAGTAAACAATTCGGAAACCGCAAAATACATTTGAAAACCCAATTTCAGCAATTTATATCTATAATCGGAAAAATTTCCGATCCCTGTATATGATCTATATGATGATTTGTATATACACTAACATAGTTGCAAAAATTTAGTTCTGTTAGGAAACGCATAATGCCGTTAAAAATGTCCCTTCAACAATTTCCCCAAGTAAGCGAAAATGTACCGAATTATTTTCAGCAGACCTGCATATGACATTTAAAATTTATATAAACTAAGTAATAGGTAAAATATTAGTTACATTTAAAAACGCATACCACAATTGAAAACGCAATTCCCGCAATTACTGCTGATAGACAGTACTCGAAACGAATTCTTTTGTATGTCCCTGTAAATGAAAAATAATTGCTATGCTCACCATCTTTTAGTGCACCTCAGTGATGCATATCAATTTCAGTATATTTGAAATAGTTATATTATTATACATTATTAAAATACACTGTAAATTATTCCTTTTGACCTCCTTTCCTACTAATTCTTTTGTTTGTCCCTGTAAATGAAAAATAAATGCTATGCATACCATCTTTTAGTGCACCTTAGTGATGTATATTAATTTCAATATATTTGAAGTAGCACAACATCATTAAAATACACTGTAAACGACCCCCCCCCCCCATAGACCATAATGTAATGGGATTATTTTGGGTGCTCCTGTAAACTTACTATAAATTTGACACACTTCATTTTCAATACCGAACATGCGATAGTGACCAACAATAACATATATCAATTACATGGTAATCCAACTACGGACAGACGGCCGGACAAACTGAATTCATAAACACTTTTCAACTACGTTGGAAAATATTAAAAATTCATATAAAATGTGTGCATGAATTATTTGATACATTTTATTATGCATCAAAAAATATATATGGAAAAAATAATCCTGATATTTCTTTTATCCATATTTTATGAAAGTTTCAGTGCGTGTTTTTTTCTTTCTAAAAAAAAATCAACGCATTTATTTAAAATTAAATACGATCATCATTGTTTTTATTTATCAAATACATTTACAATATCAGAGGCATGCATGCACATACTCGTTCTAATTAAAATTTATATAGTACAGAGCAAAAAAAAAAAAAAAAAAAAAAAAGGCCAAAATTCTTTTTACACAAGAATTAAAATTTTTAAATAGATATTGTAATTACACTGACAAAACAAATTGTTGATTTTACAATATAATACTGGCATCCCAGCTGCCAGTATTGGGATTGCATGCCGCAGTATATTGCATGCCACGCATGCACGGTAGTGTATTACTGCTTATTTTACTGTTTATAACTGTTAATTTTACGGTATAATACTGGCAGCTGGGGTGCCAGTATTATACTGCAAAATCAACATTTTTTTTTTTTCAGTGACCAATTTTTTTTTTTTTTAAATATTGAAACATACCACATAAGCAAAATTAATGACAGTGTACAGTAATTTAATTTTCTTAATGATAAGTTTTTCTCATAACGAAATGAATATACAGAAAAGGTTATGAAAATATAAAGACGAAGGAGAGTTTCTATTGAAATGCGATATTAGAGACAAATAATATATATATATATATATATATATATATATATATATATATATATATATATATATATATATATATATATATTTTTTTTTTTTTTTAAAGGAAAAAGCTGGTTTGAGGACAAATATTGTCCTTATAAAGCATAGTTCGTATAAAAATTATAAAGTGTAACTTTTTTCAAAATTAATGACGGGATTTATTCATAAAACATAATCTTAATTCATATCCTATATTGAACACTTTAGCAATTTACTTTGCCTACGTATCTTACAACAGGCAAAAATTAAAGCGCATTTCAATTCTTTTGGAACACCCTGTATACGTACAATTAAAAATAAATAATTCACGAAAGCCAACTAGGGTGAAACCCCCAGTACCTGACACTTTAAGGATTTTTTCTTGTTCAAATCACTATTACAAAGTTTTAAATCTGTTTTATACTTATCTTTGTTTTTGCAAAGTATAGTAAAGATACATTAAAAAATTATTGTTGACAAAATTTTGAAAAATTATACTTTTATTACTAAAAATTAATTTGTGTCATAAATATGGTCAATATCTCCAGTAACTGACACCATCCCTTTTTTGAGAAACCGATGGCTGAAAAATAAGTTATAAGAGTTAAGACAAATAAGTTACCAGTAGATGACATTACTTTGGAGAATTTTACAAGAAAATGCTTATTTGAGTTTGATTTCTGTTGAAGTATCAGTTACTGGTTAGGTGTCAATAACTGAGGGTTTCACCCCATTTCTATGTTTTCTTATACCTCTCACTTATACGCAATATACGTTAATTATTATTTAGTAGTGCCACCATTTGTTAATAAAATTTTAGGTAGACATTACTTTTCAGAAAAAAATGGTACTGAAAAGTAATTACCGTACACTGCGTATAAATCAGAGGTCACTGTATAAGAAAACATAAGAAATAGTTGGCTTTCGTGAATTATGGACTTAAAAAATGATTGCCGCCTTTTTAAAATTAAAAATTTTGTGACTGTCACGTATACATGCCGTATAGATTGTGCAAATCATTGAATTTGAATACCACTATTTTCGGACAGTAATTTTCACGTTATTTAATCCCAGCATTTCAGCGATTAAATAAGGTAAAACTTGCTATTTGAAATAGGTGCCCAAAAATTAAAAGAATACGAAACACTCGTAAAAAGAATGTCAAAGCTGTAATTAAGTCTACTAATCTTTACCTTTATATCAGATATTTCATCAAAACTATGCAAAGTTTCCTATTGTCCCTGACAATGTTTTCATTTTATTTTCGGAATTTTTACAACTGCGTGTGCCATTAGCTGTTGCTTTATTTCCACTTAACGAATCAAAACTATAGTATTTATAGCCTAAGTAACTATAAATTATCAGGAGAAACATAAATTTATAAAAAGAATGCATTTTCAAGGTCTAGAACAGAAAGCTTCATGTCATGATATACTCTGCAGTTTACTAAATTTCTGTTCAAATATACGCGAAAGCTGTCTAAACACTTACTTTCTAGAAAACATTTATATTGCGAAACTCATGAAATGGAGTTTTGCTGAAACTTCTTTAAAAAGTGGAATACGTATTGAATTTGAAACACTCACTGAACAGTCTATTCATATAATAAATGATTCATTAAAGAAAAATTGAAAAAGAAATAATAAAACTGATTCTATTTTTTTTCTCTAATCCACACTTTTATTTGGAAAAGTCAAAATAGAGTTCTGTATGGGCCGAAATTTTCAGGCACGGCCCGGTGCAAAAGCTATTTTTTGTCAGTTTGTAACCGCGCCAGAACCGGGCAAAAATAACTGAAATAAATCAGGCCTTGGCCTGACTCAATTTCTAACAAGTTATAAATTGTACGTCAAACGTGACAAATGAGGCGTGTTCGTACTATAACTAGTTTCAGTGAAATGAATTATATGGTCTATTATTATGATATGATTAATTTCCGTAATAAGTACATTTTAAGTTGGCAACATTTTATCATTTTTTGACATTTACTGAAAAATCCAATTGGAAACAAAAGCATAGCTTTGAAAAATTCAGAACTTGAAATTCATATTCAGACTTTTTTTTCCATGTAATATCTATTTCTCCGGAAAAATCTACCCAAAAAACTGTTGGTAGATTACATGATTGCTATAATTAAACATATTTAGTATACAAATTGAGTTTTTAAATTCAGTTACGGAAATAATATGACTCCATCTTCAATAGGACGTAATCACTATTGCAACCTAGAATCATTAACTGTCATGAGATATCATTGAATTAATTACATATGATAGATATAATTTAATAGAATGAAGAATGTGACTATAACTTGGTCATGAAGGATATAATATCATATACGTCATATATTAGCTATAAAGTCATACATGTCAGATAACTTGGCGATACATCTTGGTAGCTTGACGATTAATCCTTGGAAACTGCTATAACAAGGAAACACTGATTTAAAAAAAAAAATCAAATTACTTAATAAATATTTTTATTAATATCGTTTTAAAGACCAGACGACGACTATAGGTGCTACATATTTATATAATTACGAACGTACCGAAAAAAAGAGAAGATATTAATGAATCAGTTAAAATTCTTACAATTAAAATTCTTTTTTCTCTCTCTTCTCCCCCTTTTTAACTCTCTTCTCATACAATTAAAATTCTTTACGTTTCGTACAGATAAAATCCTTTTAAAAGAGTCTTATATACCTATTTATGCAAAAAGTATAACAGTATTTCATATTGCATATCCGTAAGCTATGGCATACGGAATAACAACATTATTGACAACTGAGACAAATGCATTTAAGACTCACTGTAAAAAAAAAAATGGGTCGATCTACTAAAAAAAATTTTAGATTTTCTCATTGATCCTTGCGATTACTAAAAATTTGTTTGTATACTTACTCAGTTACAAGAAAATCTGTAAGAATCACTATAAAACAGCTAGCAACGATTCCGGTTTATAATACTGGTTACTAAAAAATTCTGTGGAATACAAAGTTACTATAAAAAGTTTAGTAACCCCAGGAATTTTTTTTACAGTGCATAAGAAAAAATAATGTAGTTTAAAATGAAGGAAAAAGATACTTCAAAAATCATTACTTTGCAGTTCTAAAAAAAAAAAAAAAAAAAAGTATATTTTTGAAGACTTTTTCTTTAAATAAATAAATAAACAAATAATTTTCTAAAGGATCGTTAAAGAAATAAACAACATCACTCATAAATAAATAAATATATATATATATATATAAAGCCGATTGGCAAAGACAGTCCGGAAAGAATGAATCCCGGGTATAGTAAAGATACCATATATATTCCTTTCAAAAAAAATTAAAGCAATCTATATTTTATGTATTTTATCAAATATATTTTCCCCTTTCTGCATAATCGTAATTCATATACATTCCCGGCTGTTAAAAAGCGCACCCTTTTTATCTTTCTCTTTCAACGAAAGACTTTTAGTCAAAATCATGCATATTGTTTTTAAATTATCATTAACGTACTTATTCGGTCTCCCACATATCAAAAGAAATGAAATTATACAAGGCATAAAATGTTTTCCTTTTCATGGTCAGCTTTGTCTCGCATATTGTTCCAGATGTCTATAACATTTAAACGGCGCCTTTGCTGCATTCCTCCAAAGCCCTGTTCCCAAAACAATAATTAACGGTAAAATTCTTAATCTCTCTTTTTAGCCAAAGTGCAATCTTCGCCAAAAGATTTTTCCCTTCCAATGACGTCAATTATGAAGTTGATATGTATATAAGTAACGGTTACATGTCCCACGCAAAAAAATGCGATTCTCTTGGCTTGAAATGTATCTCGCTTGGCGTGTTTTTCCTTTTGCCCACTTTCATATCGGATAGAACACTTGCCCTCTGATCTTCATCTCATAAACATCTAAAAATGTCTTGGCCCCTTTGGCCACCCTTTGGTTTTATAACGAAAAATCACCTTGCTGTTCTTAAAACTCTTTGGATTACGTGAACTTGATCGGACCCGTTCAACAGCATTTCTGGATTATCCTTTGGATTATGTTTGTGTTCTTCACCCCTGACTTTAAATTTAAAATGTCACCTCACCAATATTCATCAGATCCATTTAAAAATCTGAAACTTTGATTGATATAAATCTCACTATTGTGGAAGATAGTGAATTGTGACATGTTTCTCCAATTAAAGACTATTAACTCTAATGATGTGATTTTCGTCTTCTTTGCTTCATCATACAAAATAAAAGGAAAAACTACACTCCGGTTCCGTACTTCAGTACCCAGGAAACGCATTCTGCGGTTTGCTAAAACAACCAAGTGCCACTATACCTTCTTGTTTTAACAAATTGTTTCACTCCGTAAAAGTAAATCCTTTAGGTCTTTTAAAAGGATTCGCCAACTTTGACAACATTTTCTCAATAATCAACCCCCTGAACTTACCTTCTCACGAAAACTCTTCTATATGCATAAATGACAACGATAAACTCTTTCATATGCATTGGTGCCGGACTTTTGAACTGGATGTGATCGTTTTCGCACGACAATTTCTAAAGGGTGTGTCATTGGGGCCACGAAACAAAAAAAAAAAAAAAAAATTCCTATTAATTTGCAACTTTTCTGACTATATTTTTTCATTCTGAGAATGCTTTGTTGGAGCCTGCCTGTGACTGTGGTTTTTACCTATCATCGAAAGTTGCTGACTTCAAACTTAACCATTTTTGTGTGAGATATGCGATGTGATTTTCATCGAAGTAAATTAATTTAATTATTCGTCGCAAATTATTCAGCGTCGGAGCACCATCGAATTATTTCATCTCTGTGTTTTAGGCTGCATCGTGTTCTCTGAAAAATGATATTCAAAAAGCCCTAATGCAATCTGTGATTTTCAACATGTGGTTTTTCTTCAATGAGTGAGGTTTTCATTCATAAAATCTGCGCCCGCACCTACATTCAATATCCTATTTTATCGTGAACTTCTACTGTGTTCTTTTATTTATTTTCTTCTCAGTCATCGAAAAAACTGATTTTCATCGCCGTGCAACAATTAAAACACAAGAAATAAATATTCTCTGCATCTAATTCAATGCTGCTTTCTGACCTTTAGTGTTTAGCTGAGTGCCACAATTTAGCGAACTCTTGTGAACTTTGTTTTTAGACAATCCTAATTAATTCAGCTACATGATAAAATTCACGTTAGGAAAGTAACATATTTCTCAATGAGCGACCACATAGAAAATTTTTGTTTTCGTTTTTGTTAGTTCTTCCAGTGACTCAAGGTTTATCGATTAGGATCCGACATATTAATTTAAATATAGTATTTTGTGCTTTCTTTTTCTATTAATATGTTTTACAAAAAAAAAAAAAAGCGCTATGGATATATTTTATAGAGGTAAGTCTTTATTTTTGTAAAAGGTTGATAAAAAAAGGAAATTTTCAATTTTGCTAGAACTTTTACATTGATGAAATATTATTTCCGTATAGTTTCAAGTAATGTTTTTATATTTTTAAGAGGATCTAGATATATAATATGTGCAATATATGTTAGACGATTATAAAGCACTCATTGAATTTTATTTATTTAATAAAAATTTTTTTGCTGTAGATGTTTAAAAATATAATAATAAGGTTTTAAAAGGTATAATTGTGTTCAGGTAAGACAGAATGGCTTTTTAACATTCATAGACTTTCAAATTTTGATATTAATAAACATTGCATTTTATTGCTAAAATTTTTCATGACGGAAAACTATATTTTTCTCCGTGTTATATTTTGGTATATTATATTTATTTTTGTAGTTGAAACCACTATTTATGATTTATAGTTAATTTTTCTTTAATACTTCTAAGATTAAATATTTAATGATTTTTAAATAAATTATCAAGTGTGGTTTGTTTAAAATTGTTGCTTTTTTTATTTTGCTTATTTTAAGATATTTTACCTGTGTCTAAAAAGTTAAACTTTTAAGGTGATATTATCATGGCTAATTCTAAGAATTTTGAGTACGTTGTTGATGATTTCTACGGCGACCCCGAATTACTTAACCATTTCTTTAACCAAATTTTAACTTATCAGAAAATTAAGGAAATAACTAATGAACAAACTATCGATTATCTTAAGACTAAACTGAAAGGTCCCGCCAAAAAATATTATTTGGAGGACCCTGTACTTTATAACGCACAAGATTTTGAGTTCATTCGCGATCGCATTCAAAAATTCTTTTCACAGAATTCTTCGGCTGCAACTTTAAATGATTTAAATTGTTTAACTATGTTACCACAGGAGACAGTAAAAAATTTTGCTCATAGACTTAATGTGCTTGTAGCAAAGGTATACCCCGAAATTTTTGACAAAGACGCATTAAATAAAATAAAATACGTTAGATTAATATCTTGTTTACCTTCGGACATTAAAATTAAATTGCAAGAAGAAGGCATCAACACATATGATAAAGCAATTGACAGGGGACAATCTCTACAAGAGATTTTCATAAATAACAATGTTTTGTCTGCTAGCAGTTCGGCGCATGTAGAATGCAATCAATTAGAAAGTAAAATTAAGGAATTAACGGAGAAAATTAATAACTTAAATTTTGCTCAAACATCAAGAAAATCGGAGTCTCCAAAACAATGTAAACATGTCAACAGACAAAACTTTCAGGCTCGTTATAAGTCAAAATTTCATAGAGCGCCACAAACTAGACAAAATAATTGGGCCAGAAATAATGATCGTTGCCAGTTATGTTTTCGTTTTGGGCATATAGCGCAGAAATGTTTCAGATGGCAAAGAGCGAACGCGCGTTATGATCAAAAATTTAGTAAATATAACAGTGATAGAAATGACAGGTTTCCACAAAACAAAAATTTAAACCCCTAGAGACGTATGCTAAGGCTGACCAGTGTATGTCTGCATGTGAAAATGAGTCAGCACACAGTGATAAATGTTTTTACATTGATAATTCTCTTCCAAAATTGTCGGCTGAGAGACTGGTTAATTCAACAGGTTCTCAAACTTCTCAGCATATTTCCATTGCAAATACAACAGCTGTACAAACTGATTTTCCCCAAAATTCTATTGATTCTCACAGTGTCACTGATACAACACCGACCGGTAATTTCTTTCATGAAATTCTTTTGAATGTCAATAAGTACTCTCCCACACTTCCCCTTATAAAGGCCTCCATCGCAAAACAAGATACCTTTTTACTTGTGGATACTGGAAGTACAACTAGCCTCTTATCTGTACAGTTATTTGATAAACTTAAACATGTGCTTAAGTATAAACGTTTAGGGGCTAATGTGACTTTAACTACAGTTAATTCTAAGATAGATTTTACAGCATGTATTCGAATTTCATTCAAAATTGAACAAAAACACTTTTCGCATTACTTCTACATTGTTGACATTCCTAAAGAGTATAAATTTGATGGTATTTTGGGATTAAATTTTCTTGAGAAATTAAACATCACATTAGATCTAGGTAACAAAATAATGCAACTTGATAATCTGAGAATTCCCTTTATCTACATAGATGATAACTCAGAATCAGCGGAATGTCATAACGTAAATGTACAAACTGATATCTCTCATAATGTTTGTCTAGTAAACAAACTGGTTATTTCTCCAAATGAGGTAAAATGTATTTCTGTACGCGCAAAACAAATTTATCATGATACCCCATATTTATTTCAGAATGACATGCTTGTAAAAGACATTCTTGCTTTTGATTCGATTATTCAAACTGATAAATCAAATCCACATGAATTTAAAATTTATGTAAAAAATATGACAACTAAAAATGTTCATGTAAATAAAAGAGCAAATATTGGTTTCTTAACGCCAATTGACCAGATTGTGGAAGATGCCCAACAGCTAGAGGCTGTTAAAAGTAATTTCAAAGAAGAAACCAAACAATTTGTAAATTTCATTCAGGCTTCTACTGATATTTTAAATCAACGAAAACTTGATCTCTCACAAGATGACTTTAATTTACAACACTTACCGAATACTGAAGCTAAACTATTGAAAGAGTTATTATTGAATAATTCTGCTGTTTTCTCAAAATCTATGAAAACGTTAGGTCATACTGATAAATTTAAACCAAACATTAAATTTATTAACGATTTCCCAATTAAAACACTTCCTTTTCCAATTCCTCAAGCACTTCAAAAAGAAGCATTAACACAAATAAACCAATTAGTTGATGCAGGTATCATTGAACGCTCATGTTCGGAATGGTCTTGTCCAATCCTTCTAGTCAGAAAAAAACCTGATGGATCAGGTACACAAAAATTTCGTCTTGCCTTGGATTTACGGATGTTAAACACAGTTGTACAATCTTCTTCATACCCTCTCCCTAAAATACAAAATATTATTTCCAACTTATCTAAATATAAATTTTTCACGTCCCTTGATTTCCAACAGGCCTACCATCAAATTGACCTTCCTTCAGAATATCAGGATAAGGTCACTTTCACGTCTATGTTCGGTTCATTTAAATATAAAAGACTCTGTTTTGGATTAAAAAATGCAAGTGCATATTTTCAAGCACTTATGGATAGTTTATTGGATGAAATGCAGTTAGAAGGAATTTATGCCTATCAAGATGATTTAATTTTTGGCTCTAACTCATTTCAGGAAACGTACGATAAACTAACAAAAATTCTTGAAATCTTAGGTAAATACAACTTAACTTTGTCACCTTCTAAATGTTCTTTTCACAAGAATAATATTGATTATCTTGGTTTTCATATTCATAACCACACTATTTCTCCAATTCAAGCTAATATTCTAAAAATTAAGTCATTTCCTGTTCCAAAAACAAAAAAGCAGGTAAGAAGTTTTGTAGGACTAGCTACTTTTTATAAGAGTTTAATTCCAGAATTTTCTAAGCTTATTCAGCCCCTCATAGACTTATCAAAACCATCCTCAACTTTTAAATGGACAGAGGTGCATCAAAATGTGTTTCATAATATTCAAAAAATCTTTTTTCAACCACCAATGGTACGTCTACCAGATTGGGACAAAGAATTTTACGTGAACACGGACGCTTCGGGTATCGCTATTTCTGGTGTATTATTACAAGAGCATAATAATCAGTTGCTTCCTGTCTCATACTTCTCAAAATCTCTCAAACCCTCCGAAAAGAAATATCCAGCTTTAAAATTAGAACTTATGGCCATTGTAAAATCTGTAAATGCTTTCAATTACTATATCTATAATCGTCCTTTCATAATTTTATCGGACAGTAAACCTCTTGATAAATACAAAAAAACCACTAATCCGGCAGATATCACCACTCGCTGGCTCATGCAGCTATCAAAATTCACTTTTACTTTTAAACATATTCCAGGTGTTTCTAATGTTCTAGCAGATTATTTATCCCGATGCGAATTTACTGAAGAAAATATTGAAACTTTGAATTCTAATCCTAATCTCATTTCTGAAGATAAACAGGCATTACCTATTGTTGAAAATGATTTTGAGGAAAATAACAACAACAAAATTGTGAATTGCTTAGTCATTAATAGTAAAAATAAAAAAGATGCTTTGCTTGAAATTTCTAATGAAACTTTTGTCCAAGAACAATTAAAAGATTCACAATTAGCTCCAATATATGAAGAGATTTTAAAATCAGGTTCTTCAAAAAAATTTCCATCTTATTTCATTCATCCTGATTCTAAAGTTTTAATGTTAAAAAAAAAGTAATGTTGCGGATAATACTTTCGTGTATGTAATTATGGTTCCCAATTCTTTAAAACCTAAAGTTTTAACAATATCCCATCTATCTCATTTTGGTTTAGCCAAAACTAACACAAACATATGAACATATGAAACACAAAAAACATATGAGTTCCTCTCTACACGGTATTGTTGGAAAGGTATGTACACCGATACTTTAAATTATGCATCTTCTTGTTTATTATGTCTTCAGGCTAAACATCATCGTATACCTAATGCCCCACTTCAACCAACATATACCCCTAAACAACCAGGAAACACCATTTCAATTGAACTTGTTGGTCCTTTTAAAAACGGTCAAACTATTCTCACAGTTACGGATCATTTTTCTCGACATATTGAACTGTACCCTCTCTACAATACAACTGCACCTAAAATTGTAAAGTGTTTATTTGCCTATATGACAACTTTCGGGCGCCCTGCCTGCGTATTATCAGACCTTGGGCCCCAATTTCGTTCTTATGTGTATAATACTTTAAATAATACTCTAGGTATTAAAATAAATCACTCTTCTGTCTCACACCCAGCTAGCAATTCTATAAGCGAGAGGATAAACACATCTCTTAAATACTCAATCAATACTTTAATGAAAGAAGGACATTCCTTTGAAAATGCCATTGCTATTCATAAAAATCTCTATAATGGTTCTAAACATTCTTCTACTTCTTTCTCTCCGAATCTTTTACATTTTGGACGCGAATTATCTCTAATATTTGATACATATGATTTAAATGCTAATCAACCCTTTCTAGACCAAAATGTAGACTTTTACAATCTCCTTCATGATTTAAATGGTATTTACAACAAAGCTTATGATAACATAAAAGCATCTCAAATTAAAAGAAACGAATATCATAAAAAAAAGGCAAAACTCAGGCCAATTACTGAGAATGACATTGTATACCTAAAATCATCAGATAAATTTAAGCCAAGGTATACAGGACCTTATGTAGTTGTAAAGAAACACTCACCTGTTTCTTTTTCAATTCAACAACTGAATTCTCATATTAACAATTCAATTTTCAGAGTTCATATAGACAGACTTTTACTTGCACCTCCTAGAAATAACCATTTATTTGACTTAAATTATCATAATGTTCATAACAATACTCCTAGTAATAACAATATTGAACAAAGTGCTCATTCCTATAATTTACGTCCTCGAAAGGTGATAAAATATTAATATGAATATAAAATTTTCTGTTGCCAGATTCATAAATGCTCCTTATCCATGGTAACAGGTGTATTTATGCATGCATGTTATGTAGTATTGTATTATTTGTTTTTATTGTGATATGGCTGGTCGATTGTTTATGTGTTATGTAGCAGTACTGCAGAACTTGTTTATTTGGCAAAAGATTTTTTTTTTCCACCCATATTCTTGTTTAGCAAGTTCGTATAATTTAAAATCTTGTTAAAAAAAAAAATAATAAAAAATAAAAATAAATAAATAAATGGATAAATAAATAAATAAATAAAATATATAGATAATATAAATTAAGAATAATAGGTATTGTTATAAATTTAAACATTTGATAATTCTATTAACACTCTCTGCATTTGTAAGTATGCTTAGCATTTTGTAAAAAAAAAAAAAAAAAAAAAAAATCAAATTAATTATCTCATTTGAATTTAATACTCATTTTCCTTTTAATTTAATCTTTGAATTTTTAAATGACTTAAAATAAATGAATTATTTTGAGAATTTAATTTTCGAAACAATATATATTTATCCCGAATGTGACTTTATGCTCTCTTCACTCTAGAACGTGTCTATGGAAGGATTTTTAGGTTTTTGAACAAAAAAAAACTTTGATTTATTTTGCATTTTTTTAGTTTTTATTCGCCCTTGCGGAATAAGCCCCGTTCAAAATTATTACCCATGTGGGGGTCTTTATTCCATTGTGTATGAGAGCAAAACTTTGTTAAAATTGGTATACCCAATTTTACTATTTTTTTCAAACCCGTAGATGAACACGAGTCGCTCCAATCATAGGCGGAGTTTCCAAATATGTGCGGAGCAAGGGGGGTTTACCAAAAATAAACCCCTCTCCCTAAATACGCCCTGTCCCGAATATGACCAATGTCCTAAACTGCGGTCTCTTAATTGTTATTACAACAAGTTTAAGGGGAGATATTTTTTTCGATGCCCATGTCTTGCATCATTATTATCTCTCCTGTGTCTTTACACGAAAACTTTTTTTACGTTTAATATTTTATATATGTATCTTTATAATCTTTATAATCTCTATATTATCATTGTATAATTGTAATTGTGTTTCTTTATTTTGAAATTTTTGTATTTACATTTCATTTAAGATTTTTAATAATATAGTGCAAACTTGTGAACTTTTTAAGCAAATACAAAAATTTTGTGCACTAAAGACTCATTTATCATGCTCATGTTTGTTGATAAATAAAATCACGTGAGAAAACCTTCAAAGAAAAATGCAGCTGTAATTTTTCATTCTTGAACTCTTTTTAAAGACTGTGTTAAAAAAAAAAAAAAAATGAACAATTAAGAGTTTATTTATATAGGTGCACCATCATATTGTAAAATGAATAAACTTGCAAGAAAACAAACAAAAAAAAAATATGTTTGCAGCTAACATTAGTTCTAATATGGATAAAAGACTTTTCAAAGACTTTAAAAGTATATTTTGCTGCAATTTGAAAATGTATGGCCATTTATTATACTAATATGAAGATATTATGGTAGTACTACATATTATTATTTACATTATTGTATGCATACTTATTTTATTTTTATTATTATTTTCTGCTTTGATATTTTGTATTATATTTACAGGGTGACATTCTAAATTTTTCAAAATCTTGTGAAGGGGTGATATATATATGGTAAAGATACCATATATATTCCTTTCAAAAAAAATTAAAGCAATCTATATTTTATGTATTTTATCAAATATATTTTCCCCTTTCTGCATAATCGTAATTCATATACATTCCCGGCTGTTAAAAAGCGCACCCTTTTTATCTTTCTCTTTCAACGAAAGACTTTTAGTCAAAATCATGCATATTGTTTTTAAATTATCATTAACGTACTTATTCGGTCTCCCACATATCAAAAGAAATGAAATTATACAAGGCATAAAATGTTTTCCTTTTCATGGTCAGCTTTGTCTCGCATATTGTTCCAGATGTCTATAACATTTAAACGGCGCCTTTGCTGCATTCCTCGAAAGCCCTGTTCCCAAAACAATAATTAACGGTAAAATTCTTAATCTCTCTTTTTAGCCAAAGTGCAATCTTCGCCAAAAGATTTTTCCCTTCCAATGACGTCAATTATGAAGTTGATATGTATATAAGTAACGGTTACATTTCCCACGCAAAAAAATGCGATTCTCTTGGCTTGAAATGTATCTCGCTTGGCGTGTTTTTCCTTGCGCCCACTTTCATATCGGATAGAACACTTGCCCTCTGATCTTCATCTCATAAACATCTAAAAATGTCTTGGCCCCTTTGGCCACCCTTTGGTTTTATAACGAAAAATCACCTTGCTGTTCGTAAAACTCTTTGGATTACGTGAACTTGATCGGACCCGTTCAACAGCATTTCTGGATTATTCTTTGGATTATGTTTGTGTTCTTCACCCCTGACTTTAAATTTAAAATGTCACCTCACCAATATTCATCAGATTCATTTAAAAATCTGAAACTTTGATTGATCAAAATCTCACTTTTATGGAAGATTGTGAATCGTGACATGTTTCTCCAATTAAAGACTATTAACTCTAATGAAGTGATTTTCGTCTTCTTTGCTTCATCATACAAAATAAAAGGAAAAACTACACTCCGGTTCAGTACTTCAGTACCCAGGAAACGCACTCTGCGGATTGCCAAAACAACCAAGTGCCACTATACCTTCTTGTTTTATCAAATTGTTTTTCTCCGTAAAGAAAATCCTTCAAGTTCTTTTTTTTAAAAAGGATTCGCCAACTTTGACAACATTTTCTCAATAATCAACCCCCTGAACTTACTTTCCACGATAACTCTTCTATATGCATAAATGAACACGATAATTTCTTTCATACCAGGCCTGCAGAAAAAAAAGTAAGCTCGGGCTTCGGGCCAGGTGTGGGCCTGTGCAAACCTCTACCTCAAACCCTCAAGGTAGATGAATGTTAGAACATTAGTAATTAGCGCCTTTTATTCGCTATGCCATATTCTACCCTCATAAAATATATTTAAAAAAAAATGTTTTGTAGTTTAGAAATATATAAATAATATAAAATGGCAGGTCCTAATGAACATTATAAGCTAAAGCGATGTTTAATTAGATTAATTACTGAAGTTAGTCTTTTAATTCCTCGATGAAACTTAATAACTTTCACCACATTCATAAAAAAAGAGATGAAAATATACGTCTGATAAACATGAAACTATTTATGCCAATATTTTATTTAATAAAAAGACTATAGATTTTAAATAATAATAATAACTGAAGCGATATTCGATGGAGGAAGTGACTAAAGGACACTGAAATGCAATCCCTTTCAAGAAGCCTCACCAGCGTGCTGGGTTAGAACTCAATCATGCCCGTCGGCCTAATCATTCGGAGTTTTCCGGGGTTTTCTTCGAACTTTGGGTAACCTTGCGTAAATACAGGGTAGGTTCCCTTAGAAAGACCCCCCACGGAGGGCATCCCCCCCTCCCTTGGCCTATATCCCTCAATTAGATAAGCGGCCGTAAAAAAAAAAAAAAAAAAAAAAAAAAAAAAAAAAAAAAAACCCATCAACATCAACAACCCTTTTAAGAACTTCGGATCAAATACGATTAGTCAAACAAAGATATTATGAAAATATTGTTTAAATTTCATTAAAATACTAAAACTAGTCGTTGAGGGCCACCGTAATACTTACCCATCATGGATATGCATAGTATAAAATATGAAAATGAAACATGTGTAAACTATTTATAAAATGCATTGCAATTCGAATAAAATCCTGGCTTGATGACGTCAAAAACTTTAAATGCTCTATTACTGAATTGAATAAAAAAAACATCCTTATAACTCCAAAATTGATAATCATATTAACTAACGGTTTATTGCGTCGGATTAAGGTCTCATTTCCAATTAAAATATATCTTTGAATTAAAATTTGAATGTAATACAGATTCATGAAAAATCGAAGAGTGTGGAAAATATAATTACAAATATCTCGGCAACTCATTATCCGATCGACTTCATTCTTTATGCAAAATTTATGTTTTTTTATTGTTTTTTATATTCAATCCTTAAAATAAACAATTTCGAAAAAATGTGTATACCTTTTATCAGAACGAATATTTCGAGAGTCCGAAAAAAACAGTTCCGAATAATCGAGATTACTGAAATTCTATAAGTTACTTCCCATTATTACATACTAAGTACATACCAAATTTCAAGTCTCTATCTCAATTTGTTTAGGAGATAGAGCGTTTACAGGCACATACACAGACAGACGGACAGCATTTTTTTTTTTTTTCTAAAAATATGTTTTTCGGAATCTCCAGTGTCTAAAATGTGTAAATCGGTCAAAAAAATTTTTTTTTCGATTTTCAAAACGTATACAAGACTTACCCTATACTACGTAATAATAATTCTACATCATTAGTCATCCTTATTAAACCTTGTTTCGTCTGAAATTTTTTTAATGAGACCTGCTACTTTACTTTACATTACTTACTTGCATATTCCTGTACCTATTCTACCGAGAGCTAAATTATAAGAAAATATATCCTTTTCTTGTTGAAATATTTTATGAGAATAGATTTTGATTCTTGGCTCTTGATCTGTGTAATTTCAAATACGAGAAATACTATTAAAATAATAATTATTATTATTATTATGACTAGGAACAATAATAGACAGAGAAATTCTAAGAAAATGGACAAAACATTCTGGTGCTTTTCAAAACAAAGAAGGCATTTGAACTCATAAATACAAGTGTGCTGTTACGCTATAATATAATGTATAAACAGGACTGATTTTAAGATTTCAATAAAACCTTACGCGAAAACACCGGTAAAAAAAATTCTTAAAAAGAAAGAATAATCAAAATTGGTGCATCAATTCGAAGCGATTTATGTATGACCATGTATTAACTTTTCCGCGGTCGCACCTGTAGTCCGGGAGGCAACGTCACATTTTGGCGACCAATTTTAGCGTTGATGATTTTGGTATTTATGATAGATTATATGATACAGATAACGATAGCTAGTTAGCTGGCGTTCTAACGTTTCCATAGCAACACCGCACAAATTACTACAATGTGAAATGAACGGCAACCTGATTACTGATATTACTCCGACTCGGAGGCATCATTAGTGATTGAGTTTGCCATTCAATTGAAGCGGCATGTGTGCTGTTGCTATAGCAACTCCTCCTCCCGTTGGTTCGCCAGGTGTCTGGCAGTTTCGTTATCTGTATCATCTAATCCAGCCATACTCAACCTTTTTTTCTCGCGGGCCGAAAATATATGTTTGTGACGTTCGGCGGGCCGCAACTTATATAATAATGTAAATATATAATTAAAATAGTAATGTAACAAAGTTAATATCATAAGTAGGATTGAACATTTGTCGCGAAGAAACATTACTACAGTGACTACAGAATGAACGTTGACATTTTATTTTTAGAACTTCGAGAAAAATATTTTTTTTTTGGTGTAATCTATTAGCTTTGATATTTTTAATATAAACATAGTAATAAACGATAAAATAGTTTTTTAAAACAGAAAAGAGACTTAGTTGACTATCAGAGAAAATTATTACATTTGTGTATTTTTTATAAATCTATTTTAAAATAAGATGAATATTTCTTTGGAATTTTTTTTAATCAAAAGTGATCAATTTGCTTATTATTTCTTTTGGACAGCATAAAACCAAGATTCGCCCGTTGGTCCAGCTGTTGCATTAAGTTTAAGCATGTCTTTAACGAATATCTGCATAAAACTAAAAATGATTATCGTAGAACCAGGTTTCAACCATACATCGAAAGTTTATTTTCATATGAAACTATAAGATAGATGGGCGAAGCTGGGCTAGTTATAAATAACAGGCACATTTTGTCTTCCCATGAAAATATATAAAACAAAAGTGAAGGTCCTGAAAACCGTTTGTGCACTTCTCCATTAATTTTATAAATATGGAATAATAATTATGCGTCTCGGGCCGCAAATAAAAGGTCACCAGGCCACATGCGGCCCACGGGTCGCCAAGTCCGTAGCCAATGGGGGGATCATCAGGGTTTGATCCCCCTCCGAAATTTTTTCAGAATTACTATAAATAAGCCATTAAGTATCAATCAAGAAAGTCAAAATTAAAAATTCTGATGTTGAAAACATGAATGCAATTTAAGAAAATAGGTAATAAACAATAGAAAGTTTTAAAATTCCTATATTTTTTTTTAATGGAATTGTGTAGAAGCGGGATTTCCATGCTATCAAACAAAATGGTGGAATATTAAAATAAATTCTGCAAGTTGTTAAACTGAAACGCTTGATGAATACAATTAGGGTCTAATTCCAAATATCCACAAATTGCAAACGTAGCCGTTTTGACATATGCTGCTGGGAATACATTTCTGACAAAAGACATTTTAAAATATATGTAAAAAGCTTCCGAAATCTTTGTTTGACACTATTGTCGATACATTGGCGAAGTGCAATCACCATCAACACAAATAAAATCATAAATTTCATTGCAATGAAGAAGACTCACATACTCAACTTTCTTTTGCGATAAGTATTGGTTACTCGAATTCACAACAGATAACTTTGAAATAATTTTACCTTTATTAAAATACAGGGTAAGTCAAAATGAATATAGCGATTACAAACGGCTAACTATTTAATGGAATAGAATTTATCGATAAGATTAACACAGAATGCAGACGGAACTTCAAAATTTTGTATACCTACGTCATAGATATTCTATGTGACTTCCCTTGGTCACACGGACAACATCTAGGCCAGGCATGTCAAACACGTGGTCCGCGGACCACAGCTGGCCCGCCGACAACTTACCTGTGGCCCGCGAAGCCTTTGGAAATTTACCTGTGTTTTATTTAGTTGTTAGAATACGAATGCTGAAAATACACTTTACACGAACACACTTGCACAAATTGTGGTCTCGTAGATGGCAACATAAAGATATGTATATCAATGTTACCAGTTTGACGGGCCTTTTTTTATTATTCGGAATGCTACCACTATTTTTGAATAGTAATATTTGTCTTATTTATTATGTTCTTAAATAAGGGGAAATATTTGTCTTCAGAATGTGGTAGCATTCTGGAGACTACAGAAAAATTCCTGCTCATCTAGCAACAGTGCTGTATAGACAGATATAACTCAATTTTACATTTTAGCACAAAAACATTGTGGCTACAAAGATTATCAATCGGAACGTAACAAGCATGGCATATTGAGTCTGAAAATTTAAAGATTCCTAAAAATTTTAAAGTATTTTACTTATAATTTTTATTTGTTTATGTTGAAAACTAATACTTTATTTTACTACTATACTATACTTTATTTACTTTACAAACTATACTTTATTTTACTTTACAGTATATTTAATAATATACTGTATTTATTAAATACTAAAGAATTTTTTTTATAAAACTAATAAAATTCAGCGCTAATTAAGACCAGTTAAAATTTAAAAAAATCAAAATATAAAATTAAATGGCTTTAAATGAGTTGCTTTGAAGGTAGCATAAATTATTACTTTTGTGTTTGACACAAATCCCCCAAATATGCCATCCAGGTTCTTCACTTGGGCTCTTGTCAAACATATAATTTTTGGATTTTAGCTCTTTAATAATTTTCATTACTTAGGTTAGTAATTGTGTGTGATCTTTCTGGAATCCTACGTGATCTTTCTTTTCTTTCATCTTTATTGATATACACACATTTTATTGACATACTCTCATACAACCCAGGATTTATAATATATATATATATATGTGTGTGTGTGTGTGTGTGTGTGTGTGTGTGTGTGTGTGTGTGTGTGTGTTAAAAATAATTTACCCTATGAATAAATATGATAAACTGAAGATAGACATCGCATATTTTTTAAAGGTGGTTTACAACACAATTATATTAAAAAGAAAACTGAAATTTTATGCTTGATATGTAGACATTGTTGGAGTTTGGAAATAATGTAACATTAAGAGGTGCTACAGCACAAAGTATAAAGAAAACTCACAAAAATCTGGCTAAACATCGAAAAGATAAACTGTCAGAATTGAAACTGATGCATCTTAAAAAAGAATAAAACTACTTTCACCAAGCTTAATTAAATAAAATACATTTGCTTTTAACCTTCTCACCGCCGTGAACTGGTATATCCGTTCACTTGCGTTCTCTGCAATGGAAGCATTTTTTAAATTAACATATTTCTACAAATATACTGCAGTTTTTAAAGCATTGATTAATGATTAATACTCTCAAGGGTTATACTCATATGCATAATTAAGTTTTTTATATCAAGTTTGAAAATTCCTTTTTTTAGCATTTGTCAAAAATTACAGAGAAAGCAACATTGCAATTTTGCTTTTTTGCTCGGCGGTCAGGGGGTTAAAAAAACTAATTATTGACTTTATTACATTAAATGTCCCGCGAGATGCAATCCCTCAAAACGAAATTGAAGAAATGATGTCTAGGGCAGTTAAAGAAATTTGAAAATACTATAAGCATAAGTACTATTGCTAGAAAGATTTATCTATAACGAATTGATTTCTAAATAACCGGATATGTTCTTAAAAACTTACTACTTGTGAACTTATATTCGTATGCACATTCTTAGTAATCGTCAATCTAGAAAATATCTTGGAAATATGGGTATGAAGATAAACAGATCTACCGTCTTATACGGAATTATACTTGTTATTTGATGGTTTTCCATTATAAAGTTTTAACTGTTATTTTCGAACTGTTAAAAAATTTTACAATTTTCATTTTAAATCGACAAATTATGAATGTGGATTATTAAAAGTCCACCACTAGAAAAAGTATTTGGAGTTTTCATTTGAAATTACAAAGCATACGAGTAAACATCAACTTCAATGCAAATTTCATAATACTATCTTGTTATTTGATAGTATTAGCATTTTGAAATAGAATTTAATATTTTGATAAAACAATTTTCAAAAAGAAAATGCATTTCAAGTTAAATATTGTCAGGCATTACTTCAAAAATCATCGAAGTGGAAATTTATAGAATATACTAAAAAATATTCAAAAATTAATTTAAAAAAAGGATTTTTAAATTTGAAGAAATATGAAAATTAGTTTAATCTATTTACTTCAACTCTAATGATTGATGTCGAAATTATTCTTAAAAATTTATTACTGCGCGGTTAATCAAAATTCAGTGCGATTTCATATTAAAGCAAAAATATATGGATATGAGCAGGGGTGTAAAAACACGGCACCAATGGGCCGATTGCCACCACTAAATTATTAGTATTCTTCGCCTAATAAGAATACTAATAAATTTTAGGCGAAGTACACTAATAAAATGTAGGTGAAGAATGCTAATAAAATTTAATGGTTGGTAACAATCGGCCCATTGGCGCCCAGTTTTGTCACTCCTGGATATGGGGTTTCCAAATTTCTGTAATTATTCATCAATCGACCATTTTTTAAAACTATAGTGTACAATTAGGCATATTTTAGCTATATACATCTTTCATAGCTGGCAACTTTTTTTTCAAATCAAATAAACAAAATTTGAACCAGAAAATGTATTTAATAAATCAAATTAAATAAGTAGCGGATGGGTACAAGACACATTTTATTAAATAACTATTCTGTTTCAAAATATGCTTATTTTTATTTTTTTTACTGTAAGAAAACACGGAAGATTAGCAGCTATGCTTTTGATCAGATCAGTATTAACAAACCAGCGTGTACAATAAATTTTTAAACCAAATACAATTTAGAAAAAATTAAATTTTATAGGTTGATAAAAAGAAAATTTGAGTATTTTTCCGAAAAAAAAAAAAAAAGATAAAATAAGCTATGTATAATAATAACTTTGAAACTTGTGAATATTTCTTTAAAATGGCTGTGTTTTGTACGTACAAATTTTATCCTGTTGAATGGTATTATCTAATTTTTTTTAACGTGGCCCGCGGCTTTGTATATAATGCTTAATTTGGCCCGCGGTGGTAAACGAGTTTGACATGCCTGATCTAGGCGATAGTCCATTTTACGCCATGCATTCTGAAGCATTTGTTCAATCACCGACGCAAGCGCATTACAAGTGCGTACTTTGAGTTCTTCAATTGTTTTGGACATGGGAGGCACTTTCACATAACCCCATGGAAAAAAATCGCAGGGTGTCAAGTCCGGAGATTTCGGTGGCCAAGAGCAGAAGACATCGTCGGCTCCACTTCGACCGATCTATGAGGTTATGTGAAAGACATACTTGCCTCCCATGGCCAAAACAATTGAAGAACTCTAAGTACGCATTTGTAATGCGCTTGCGTCGGTGACTGAAAAAATGCTTCAGAATGTATGGCGTAAAATGGAGTACCGCCTAGATGTTGTCCGTGTGACCAAGGGAAGCCACATAGAACATCTATGACGCATGTATACAAAATTTTGAAGTTCCGTCCACATTCTGTGTTAATCTTATCGATAAATTCTTTTCCATTAAATAGTTATATCCGTTTGTAATCGCTATATTCATTTTGACTTACCCTGTATTACAAAACAAATATAAAATACTATAATAAGAATAAAATTTTGAACCTACAAATCCCCCTCCGAAATATTTTTCTGTCTACGGCCTTGCGAGCCGCAGGTTGAGTATGGCTGATCTAATCTATCATAATATACCAAAATCAACGACGCTAAAATTGGTTGCCAAAATGGGACTGTGCCTCCCGGAATGGTAATCTTTTTGTATAAGCAGGCGCGTTTTTTTTTTTTGTTGTTGTTGTTTTTCTTTTGCGCACAGTTACGAAAGATATTTCATACAGTAATAAAAGTATCTTATATATTTACCAGTGGTAAAAATTGAATTTTAATTTCGCTGCCCATTTGTGAAAACAGAGTTTTGAAAAAAAAATCATGTTTGTCATAAAAATTGCGATAGTTAACTAAACTGGAAGGTTAAAAAAGAAATGTTAAACTGAAGAACCTCTTTTCAACTATCCTAAAAATTAAGCTCTGTAATATATATTATATCAAAGAACTTCAACAATGTTGAAATTATGTTATTTTCTGATTATCTTTCTTTTCCATTTTATCAGAATGGTTCCTGGCGAATTTCTTGAGTATGTTAAAATATTTTTCCCACGTTCATGATTAGTTGATCTGATTGTTTTCATTGCAAAATGTCAAGAGTTATTTCCCATTCAAATCTATGTTACGCATTGAATAATTTGAATACGAATCTTTAATGAACTTACTAATCTTCTTTAATAAGACATTCTTCTTCTTAGAACTGATCAAAAAATTTATATAAGTGGATTATGATAAACTTACATCAGTTTACAAGCTTATTAAGTTATATGAACCAGAGATTAAGGCTTTCTGACATTTATCGAACAAATGTAACCTCACATTGAATCTAATTGCCGTAGTTACTGTGTTTGTCGAAATGTTAATGAAATTTACTAAATAATTTTGTTTTAGATGCTTCATTGTTTCATTGTTAATTTTTAGTAAATGTGTTTTATTGTTATTTGGATTGTTGTCATAAGAATGCTTATTATGGAAATAAATGCTTATACGGTTTTTATTATTATTATTATTATTATTATTATTATTATTATTTTGTTAGATTCTAAAAGCAAATCAACTGTACGGTCATCTTCGTGAAAGAAAATACCTTGGATACAGGACCTTTTAGGGAAGCTAAAGATAACTGGTGGAATTTCAAAGAGCCAAACCTAATGCTTGTTCATGTCATCTTGGTATATGTCGCTATTTTTAGTTCTGGTGCGGAAAACATATAAGATTTTAATTGTTTAAGTATAATTCTTCTAATAAAGTAAAAAAAAAAAAAAGAAAGAAAGAAAGAAAAGAAAAGAAAAAAAAAGAAAGAAAAAGAAACAGAAGAATCACGATCAAAGAGATTACGGTAAATTTACCAAAGGATCAGGGTCCGTAAGCTGTGTTTTTGGCACATGAAATAAGACTAAAATTCAATTTTGTTATACTGACTCAATTATTTCACTTTTTAATATTAGAAGGTTTATCCTGTGTGATTTCAACAATATTTTTTGCATTTTGTTCGGATTTATATAACTTACACAAGCTCAAAATTCGTATTATTCGTAGTTTTTGATGAAAAATACTCAATTTCTCCTAATTTTATCTCAATTATTTATATAAGCAAAATCATGCCACACTTTATTCTGTACATATATTATAAAATACATCAAAATGTACAATATATGTAAAAATAAAAGTTTTGCAAAGCTGCGCTCATAGTAAAATATTAAAAATAGAGAGTTAAGTAACTGCATTCCTTCACGTCAGTAAGAAACTTTAGGATGCAGAAACGTGTTTAAACGTGCTAAAATGAACGTAACTATTGCTAATAACTGCATTCCTTCACATTAGCAATAGTTACGTTCTTTTTATCAGATTTAAACACGTTGCTAACACGTCTCTAACAACGTTAGAGGTCGACCTCAGCTATTCTATGCAAAAAGAAATCATTTAAAAATATTAAAATGCGAGCGAGAAATCTACCAAGAACCTTCCCATAGACTTAACATTAGCTTGAGTGTTTCTTCGCGTGACTAGCGTAGGCTCTTAAAAAGAGTACACAGAAAAAATGCGCCAAAAATGTTAATTTTCTGATGAAATATTTTATAAATAAGAGTGCATTCCACGCACATAGGTTTAACATTGGAGATTTGACTGACCAATAACTTCCCCCTCCTCCCCCATAAAAATATTACCACCACCCTATTTTTTCTACCTTGATTATGGAAAAGAGCAAGAGAAAAGCCAGTAAAAAATTCCAGCATTAAACTATTCTAATACTTTTCGGTTTTCCGGGTATGTGAAATGGGATAATTGATAATTCCTTTCCAATTTAAAATAACTAAATCTATATTTGAAAGTATCTCTGCAAGGTAATCTTCCTCCCCTATTAGAATATATTCCTGTCAAATTTCGAATCTTCCATAATCCTAAATTACAACACAACAACAGACACGAGCACGACAATGTTTATCCATAAGCGGGGTGCATTTTTCATAAATAACCGATTTTTTTCGCGATTGGAAGCATAAGCATAAGCAAATCTATTGCTTAACAAAAAAGCATTTATTCTTTGGGAATCTTTGGGGAGTGATAAACATTTTGACATGGTTGGTAAATCTACAGTTATGAAAAATATGACACTCTCAAATAAAAACGCAATACATATATGACAGTTAAATATATATATTTTTTAAACTTTTATGTAACACCACTATTTAATTTCTCTTTTAAATAGCACATATCTTCCATTTTGTTCAAAATGTGAAGTGTTATGAAATAAAACAGTATTATAGGTTGGTTTTTCTATTGCTCTAATCAACCCAAAATCATGTCTGAAGTGATCTGTTACTTAACAAATTTCTTCAAAATAATAATAATAATAATAATAATAATAATAATAATAAATAAATAAATAAATAAATAAATAAATAAATAAATAAATAAATAATTCTAATATAATAATTTAAAAATATATTATTTACGAAAACAGGAAGTTAATACGATACGAACGATAAATGTAAAATAGAATAAATAGAAATGCTAAAATAGAATAACAAGGAAGTAAATTTACTCAAGGCACTTAATCTTAGAGAAATCGTACGTAATTACAAGCACACGAAAGACATTTGAATGGTCTTACACGTGAAAACATAAACATGTAAATTGAAATCATCGGAAGCATTATCTACTATAAAATGTAATAAAGAGTTAGTTAATTGTATATGTTTTTAATTATCGGGAGTGAAATTTTTTGCTTAATTAATGCATTGATTTTTCTTTAAATCTTACGTGAACGAAGTCACTTGTAACGGCTAGTATATATATTATTATTATTATTATTTTAATTTAACATATCATTTTCTTTATTATTATTAAATGAATGCTAAAAATAAATTTTACAAAAAAATGTCATCTCTTAAAATATATATATATATATTTTTTTAATAAAAGTAATAAAGTCTATTTTTTATTAAAATTTTAAAATACTCCTCCTACAAAATAGAAACATACCATTGCCCATCTTATTAATACATCTAAATATTTTACGATACAAATCATGCACCAGAAAAGCTATGTCTGATATTTTAACAAACCTCAAAATCCGCTTTGCCTCTGAAGATGCATTATGAATTTACAAAATATAAATTTACATAACCAGAAAACCATGAAAACATAATCCATCCGATTTATTCATACGCACAAACATTCCAATGTCATTTTTATTTTTAATTCCGCTTCTTCCATTCTCATCCTAAGCTATTTTAACTGATTAATGCCAGATAGTTTAGTTTCTGCCCTTTTGTGTACCTTTCTTTTCCAATATATTCATAGGATTTCAGAGTGGCATTCAACATAAGCCAGTTATGAACATTTTGATGCGGACTGACGAACATATACACTTGAGAATGAATTAAGTTTCATTAGCTTGTTTTACTGAAATACGATTAATTAGAGTACAATGTTATACAGAAGTATATTTACCTTCAATAAAATTAATGCTTTCTGAAAAAAAAACATTATGAGTTATAGAAATACAGTAGAAATGATTTTTACTAATGACTTTTATCCAGTGTAAATTAGAAATAAATAAAATTTTGAAGACATTTTACAAAGTTTAGATCTATTCTACACACATTTTAAAGAAATTTCAACCCATCTGCACTTCTTGATATAAAATTTACGAGTACGTCTATGTGAACATTCGATCTTACAAATATTCTAAAGTATCTGTTCTAAAAATGTCAATATCAAATACCTCATTAAATATAATATATAATAAAGAAAAAAAAATAAGTTTTTAAGAATTTAATAGCTATTTTTAAAACACAAAACTTGACTGAGAAAACTTTTCTCTACTTATTGATATTCATGCTCATTGTATTATCAAAAATATTTGAAAATGTCTGTTTTATTTCAAATATGACGCCATTATTTCCCAAGAGACAGATTTTTTAATATAATAATTCATGCTTATTTTCTTTTCCTGTTAATCATGACATTATTTTGTATAGAATTGATTAGAAAGCAAAAAAAAAAAAAAAAAAAGAAAGAAAAAAAAGAAAAAAAGAAAAATAATAATAATAATTTTTCATTTCAACTATGATGTTATATTCACCTGCTTTTTAATTCGTGAAATATTTTGTTCAATTTTCATTAATCGCGTGTAATTGTTTCAATTGAAAATTAATTGCTTTGAAAAAAATATTATTCCGGGTTTTGAATTTTTGGCAAATATAAAGAAAACTGACTAAAATTTAAAAAAAATGTCCATTAATTCGCCAAGAAAATATGAATTATTTAAAAAAAATTTAAATAAAGTAAATAAAAAATAGCCTGTGGTCTTTTCTGGATTATAATCCACCTATATGCAATGATATAAGGACAATAAATCATGTTTTGACGTTGATTTCAGCCAAACATTCACACACACTTTCACATTTATATTATTATTAGGATTCCCCTCCCCCCAGTTTTTTATCTTTTAGGATAGCGGTACTATCACAGTCAAAGAAAGAGACAGGCCATGATACTTCTACTCCTCTTGCTTGTCAAGTGATCAAGATAGGCTGGTTTTCACCAATTGTTGAACTGCCATGTATTCAAAGTAGGCTGAAAAGTAATAGAGATCAGTCTGATGTCGCAGCCTATCTCTTACCTTGGCCAGCGATGCTGCATGTGCACACGAATTTATTAGCACATCGCAGTAAATTAAATTTCGTAATTTTTTCAACGACAAGATTTTATTTTCAATTTACACATTATATCCATTCCTATAAAATGTAGCTATTTTTCTTTATAGTTGACAAAAATTTTAAATTAGGCAGAATTATTTTTCCGGAGGAATTAATTTTCAATTGAAACAATTACACATGATTAATGAAAATTGAACAAAATATTTTCAGAATTAAAAAACAGGTGAATATAACATCATAGTATAGTTGAAATGAAAAAAGGAATTTTTTTATTCATACATGAATATCAGTTACGTACAATAGAGGCTTTCTTTCAAAAATAAAGTCATTCTTAACAGGAAAAAAAAAATAAGTAAGAATTATTTTATTAGTAAAAGATTTCACTTGGGGAAAAAATAACGTCATATTGTGCTGTCCTCTAAAAAAAACCCATAGTGAAATGTTTCCTAAAAAAACCCACTCTAGTACTGCATCAAATGTTTCACTAAAGTCAATTTTTTTGTTTTGTTTCGTTTTTCTGCACCATTTAGAATAATAAAATTAGTTAAAAATGCGTAAGGGGTGCTTATTTAGTTTTAAAATAATTTAAACTTTCAATTGCAGAATTCTAGCAAAACATTAGCTTCATTTTTACAGATTTTCTTGTTATAATAACATTTTAGAATATTTACATACATTTTTAATTGTTTTTATGTTAAATCATTAATAGGTAATAAAATGCATCATTTTCAGCGGATTACATCAGGTGTGGTGTTTTTTAGGGGGTAACAGGGGTTAATTTTTTAAAAAATGGGTTTTTTTTTCAAATTCTCGCTTAATTGGCTGCCACTTTGTAATAAAGTGATAAAATGAAAAATGCTCAATATTAAAATCTTAGTCAGAACAAGCTGTAAAAATTTAGTCATGTTCAATTTTTTAAAATTCTTTATTATACTTTATATAGAGAAAATTTCAAAAAATGGGTTATTTTTTAGAGGACCAGTACAATATGTGAAATAAAGCAAACATTTTGACTTGTGATTAACAGAATTAATTTTATACGAGAATTATTATAACACCCTCGAAAATTAATATAGTAATAGCTATAAGAAAGAATATAGAAAGATTCTTCTTAAGAATGCAAGAAAGAGACTACATTTATCGAATGTAAAGCTTTAACCATAAATTCTTTGTCTTTCTTCCGATTTCCCTGTTCGTATAAATAAATACAGACATAAAATTTTCACTTACCTATTATTTCTTCTTTAAAGATTTTGTAATTTTTACAAATATATCCAAACACAGAGGAATAAACCTGTAGTTATATAAGACATCTACATACACCCCACTAACAGTGGCTTTAACCATGTTTAATATAAAGTTAGAACGTAATGGGTTATAATTTCCTTCAAAAATTTATGAAAGTCATAGCATGACGTTTTTTGGCGAAAAATGACGTCGTATCTCAGGTTTCAATCGGCAAAATAAACCTGAAGTATAGAGGTTGAGACATCATAAAACATTTCCTGTTGCAGATCGTATTCAGCCAGGATTTAGTTTAGTGGTCAGGAAAAAAGTTTCAGTGGACAAAAAAGCACTTACTAGATATTTTTCTAGCCAGTGTTTTGTCAAAAAAATGGCCAGAGCCTTTCTTTCTTTCGTTCTTTATTATTTTTTTCCCCTGTTTTACCAAATTAAATTATTTTACGGAAAATTAAAATATTTTGGCTAGTTTATCTATATTTTTATTTTATTTTTTAATAGAAAAACAGAAAATTTTATTAAATAACACGTGGAAAATATTTTACTGGTAAAACCATGGGACTGAATTGAAACTTTATAGCGCATTCAATGAGAAAAGTATAAAGAGTACTTCCACTCAAACATAGAAATGTGTTTGTAGAAATGTAGAAAATAGAAATGTAAAGTTAGAAATGTGTTTGAAATGCTTACAGTCACTTAACAAAAGTCGATAAGGAATAAAATGAATCACGGCACTATAAGCTACACTGTATAAAAAAAGACAAATGCTTCTCATCACGTAGCACATAGCCCCTTTACCATACTTAGACACCACGTTTATGACCAGGGTTTTGACCACGGTTATGACAAATTTCATAAAATCTGGTAGCTAGCAAAAAATTCTAGTCGCCAGTAAAATATATTTACGCCGCCCCCTCATTGATTTTCAAAAAGCACAAAAGTTTATTAATTAATTGGGAAAAACTAATAAGAATCATAGTTTAGAATTATTAGTTATACATTGTTTAGAATAGTGCCGTATTATTATTATTATTATTATTATTATTAAATCTTTCATGAGATTTTTAGCGTTTTTCCGTGTTTCGCGGCGATTTTGTAACATTCTTTAAAGGAATCCTGATGTTTCAATCTTTTAGCCGCCTAATATAGTAAATTTTGTCTTCGTCTTTAGCGATTTTTCCCGTTTCGCTGCGATTTTTCAAAAGTGGTTAAAAGAATCTGGTTTCAGTGTTTTAGCCCAATATATTAAATTTTGTCCTTTGCTATTTTTGAATTTTTAAGCCATCTGTAGCTTTTTTTTTCGCGTTGCGCGGCAGTTTTTTGACATTCGTAAAAAGAAATCAAGTTTCTATCTTTTAGTCCAATAAAGTAAATTTTGTTATCAGCGATTTTTAAAATTTTCCAGATTTTTTTATGGGATCTTTAGCGTTTTTTCGCGTTTTACGCCGATTGATGGACAATTTATTTCTGAAACAGAATGAATTATCTGTTAACTATTCTAAATGCGGTTTGTGCTCATTTCTTAGGTCAATTTTTGTACAAAAAAGAAAAAAAACCCGCGAGATTAAATAACTTCGTCGCCATAATGTGAGTTGAAGACCGATTTTGTCAAGCCCTGTTTATGACTATAGCTGTCGCTGTTCTGAAGTTAATGGAGGGTGGACAGGACTTTAGTGGCCACCTGTATATTGCTTTTCTCAGTTTTCAAATGCTACTTACTTATGTATGTTTTGAATATCAATGGAAGTATTCACACTGACAAGTAGATGGCTGCTAAATAAAAAGTAACTATCGGCCAGAAATTGGCAACTAAAAAATCTCATCCACTGGCCAGTGGCTATTAGCTAACATTTTTTATTTTCAGTTTTAATCCCCTAAAAGATAAAAATTACCACTCACTTTATGAAAAAGAGTACCATGTTGAACTAACTGTATAATGATAATCTCATCAAAAAGTCACCTGTAAAAAATGCAGCCAAGTCTCGTAACTCATTTACCGTAAAAAGTATTGAGATCGTATAAAGCCAAGTTTAACTATCTTATTAACTCTGAAATTTTCATTCACAAATCACTCCTAGTCTCTACATTTTTAGTTAATTATTATTTTGTGACTTGGAAATTACGCAGCACAGGGAAGTTATTACACCTTACTATGTTATGGGATGGGATGGGATAATTTAATTAAGGCAAATTATATAAGCACAGGGAAGTTATTACACCTTAATATGTTATAGTATTATTTGATTAAGACTAACTATATACATCACATTCTCGTGCTACGTAATTGCCAAGTCACAAAATAATAATTAACTAAAGATGCAGAGACTAGGAGTGATTTGTGAATGAAAATTTCAGGGTTAATAAGATAGTTAAACTTGGCTTTATACGATCTCAATACTTTTTACGGTAAATGAGTTACGAGACTTGGCTGCATTTTTTACAGGTGACTTTTTGATGAGATTTCACTTCTTTTTGTAAATAATCCTCCTTTTCTTGATTTTGGGCTCTTTTTGGAGATCATCCACTGATTTTCAAAAAAGTTACTTTAAAGAAATTTCAGGTAACTAGGCAAGCACTACTTTATGGGAGGAGGGAGTCAAAAGTACTCTCAATTGCTTCCAGGAAAAGTGATATCCATCTGAGATATTACTCGCAGCCTAGATACTTGATATTTAGTACAAAAGTACTGTTTAGGATAAAAAGAAAGCTAAAATTAAAATTTCCGGAAATTTTCAATGAATCAAACTATATTCGATTATTTCCAAACCTTCGACTTTTTATACAGGATGTTTTTTTTTAAACTGACGCTATTCAGAGCCGCCTGCAGCTCGTTCTAATAACTGGATTGATACAAAATTTTGTGAATGGATTAAGAAAACCATGGGAAAAAAGATTCCAACAAAAAAAAATTAGTTCCAATCACCACCGATAGGGGGAAATGTGGCGCTGTGGTAATTTATGCAACTGAGAATTAGCATAAAATACGGGCAATAAATGAAAATGCAAATTTTTACTTACGCAAGCGACAGTAGCGCCAATAGTTTAAGTTATAAATGCATGCGAAAAGCACCGAGAAACAATTTGAGCTCAAATTGAAAATGAATCTCACGTTACCGCAGCGCGCGTTACTTGTGAAGTTCTATTATTGTAACCAGTGCAATGCACCAGCCGCTCTTCGTTTACTTAGAACTCGCCATAAACTGCGCAAAGGACCTTTATCCGTTAATGTTATGATGTTGAATCATATATATCTTAAATTAAATTTATATTCTAAATTATATTTTATTTTTCATCCCTTCTTTCCAAATTTAAATCCCATTATTCTTAAAGGAACAAGGTCATTTTATTTAAACTCATTTTATTCTGCTAGGCAATCTCTCATATCCGTTCTTCTATCAAAGCGACCACATATAATAATAAAAATAATAATAAAATGGAAAGAAAAGTGCAATAGTCATAAAGAATTAATATCAGCTTTCACCAGATGTCTGCTCCGCGTTCAAAATGAAATAATTTATAAAAAACAAAGGATGTTGTGGCACTTCACTTATATGTAATACCCTAAACATTATAGATCTCCGACGCCTGCTTTTGATAAACATACATGTAATAGCAGATGTTATTTCGGCCTTTCCCATAAGGGTTAATGTTACAAAATTCATGGTTTTCAGCGCTCCTGGTAGCACAACATCGCGCCAAGCAAATTCAAACCACCCCCATTGGTTTAACATTAACGAATCTTTTTCTATTATTCTTTGGCATTTTTTACAACTCGCCATGACTCTATATTCGATTCTTGGCTGTTAAAATGTAACCGCGATTCTTAATCACTTTATCGTCTCTCCTCATAGAGTGAAGTTCTAATTAAAAATCGACTGAGAGGCCATCCCATGTTTTGAGTTGTTCTATCCCATATTATTTTGAAGTGTTCTTTCTTGTCTTGGATAAATAAAGACTACAGTATGCAAAGAATAAAAATGACTGGACTTTATTCTGGATTAATCTTCTTCCATTACAGGAATACGTACCTGCTGGATTTTGCGGACTATTAAGATTCAAAGTGATCGTAAAGAATCGTGGCAGGAGTACATTTGCACGGTAAGTTGTTCCGCAAAATCCAGCAGGTACGTATTCCTGTAATGGAAGAAGATTAATCCAGAATAAAGTCCAGTCATTTTTATTCTTTGCATACTGTAGTCTTTATTTATCCAAGACAAGAAAGAACACTTCAAAATAATATGGGATAGAACAACTCAAAACATGGGATGGCCTCTCAGTCGATTTTTAATTAGAACTTCACTCTATGAGGAGAGACGATAAAGTGATTAAGAATCGCGGTTACATTTTAACAGCCAAGAATCGAATATAGAGTCATGGCGAGTTGTAAAAAATGCCAAAGAATAATAGAAAAAGATTCGTTAATGTTAAACCAATGGGGGTGGTTTGAATTTGCTTGGCGCGATGTTGTGCTACCAGGAGCGCTGAAAACCATGAATTTTGTAACATTAACCCTTATGGGAAAGGCCGAAATAACATCTGCTATTACATGTATGTTTATCAAAAGCAGGCGTCGGAGATCTATAATGTTTAGGGTATTACATATAAGTGAAGTGCCACAACATCCTTTGTTTTTTATAAATTATTTCATTTTGAACGCGGAGCAGACATCTGGTGAAAGCTGATATTAATTCTTTATGACTATCGCACTTTTCTTTCCATTTTATTATTATTTTTATTATTATATGTGGTCGCTTTGATAGAAGAATGGATATGAGAGATTGCCTAGCAGAATAAAATGAGTTTAAATAAAATGACCTTGTTCCTTTAAGAATAATGGGATTTAAATTTGGAAAGAAGGGATGAAAAATAAAATATAATTTAGAATATAAATTTAATTTAAGATATATATGATTCAACATCATAAATGTATTGAAAGCAATGATTCTGAAATTCGAAGAAACAGGCTCGCTAGCAGTTTGGTCAGGCAGAGTACTTAAACCGGTGGCAGAAAAAGTGATAATGGATGTTTCAACTGCAATCAATGAAAGGGAAAGTGTAAATGATGAATAAAACATGGCATTTTATCCAAATTATTAATTTTGTCTGTTTCTGATGTTTTTTTTTTTCAATGTACAGCGCCACATTTCCCCTTATCGGCGGTGATTGGAACTAATTTTTTTTTTTGTTGGAATCTTTTTTCCCATGGTTTTCTTTAGTCCACTCACAAAATTTTGTATCAATCCAGTTATCCAGTTATTAGAACGAACTACAGGCGGCTCTGAATAGCGTCAGTTAAAAAAAAAAAAAAAAAAAAAAAAAAAAAAAAAAAAAAACCCTGTTTATTTATTGATTTTTTGATTTTACGTCTAAGTTTCCTGATTGTCATGCCAATATAGTAATTCTTTGATCCGTCTTCTTAGGATCATTTAGGTTTAATTTAAAGATAAATCAAGATAATCTTAGAGTCACCATGATTTTATTTAGAAAGGACTATCAAGCCATAACCAGCCAGTAATGTCCGGAGGAGAGAGGGAGCTGTGATTTTTTTTTTTTTTTTGGTGCTAACATTATTTAACAATCCATATTTTATATGCAAATTAAATAGAGTATAACCTGTGAAAGAAAACAAACATGTCTATAAAGAAACCGCCCATAACGTAGCCGGTCTATAGCGGAACTTTTCTATACCGAAATTCGTAAACAAAAAGAAAAAAAAGCATAATCCGGGGAAAAAAGCATAAAACAATTAGGGGCGGTGTACTAGCTAATAGGGCAATTATCTTAAAACTCATGTTTCTAGAACTACAAAATCGAATTGTTTTCGAATTTTTGATTGTTTACAGATATTTCGATTTTATTTTCGAATTTTACAAATTTTTAAAAGTTTCTTTTTTGAATCGTAAATATTACTTTTACGCTACATTTCAAGTCTCTAAGACTATTAGATCGAATTATTTTCAATTTTTGATTTTTTTCGAATTTTTTGATTTGATTTTTGAATTTATTGTGTTTTAATTTTTCCTTTTTCTGTATCCTAAATGACTATAGTACCTTTACGCTGAATTTTCAGTTTCTAAAGCTACAAGATCAAATTTTTTTCAATTTTTCGAATTTTTGAATACTTTTTCGAATTTTCGAGATTTTTTATTTTATTCTTTTTTTGTATCCTAAATACTACCTTTATTCCATATTTCAAGTTTCTAGCGCTACAAAATTGAATTATTTTCGATTTTTTTCGATTTTTTCATTTTATTTTCGAATATATTGTGTTTTAATTTTTCTCTTTTTCTATATAACACTACCTTTACGCTGAATTTTTAGTTTATAAAGCTACAAGATAATTTTTTTTTTCAATTTTTCGAATTTTCCAGATTTTTTAATTTTTTCTTTCTTTCTTTCTTTTTTTTTTTTTTTTTTTTTTTTCTGTATCCTAAATACTACTTTTATTCCAAATTTCAAGTTTTTAGCTCTAAAAAATCGAATTATTTTCAAATTTTCCTTATTTTTCCGATTTTATTTTCGAATTTTATTGTGTTTTTCATTTTACCTTATTCCGAATCCTAAACACTATCTTTACGCCGAATTTTATGTTTCTAAGATTTAAAAGATCAAATTTTTCAGACTTTTTCGAATTTTCGAATGTTCCGGATTTTTAAATTTTTCCTTATTTTGTATCCTAAATACTACCTTTATTCGAATTCCAAGTTTCTAGCGCAACAAAATCGGATTTTTTTCAAATTTTTGATTTTTTCGATTTTTTGTGTGTGTTTTTGATTTTTTTTTTTTTTTTTTTTAATTCTAAACACTACCTATTTTACACCAAATTTTCAGTTTCTAAGAATACAAGATCGTATTATTTTCAATTTTCAATTTTGTTGGATTTGTTGAATTTTCGAATGATTTTTTTTTTTCGAATTTTCTGGATTTTATAATTTTTTCTTTCTTTGTATCCTAAACACTACCTTTATTCCAAATTTCAAGTTTCTAGGCCTACGGGATCCACCTAATCTTTTTGATCACGCGTGTGAGTGAGTGAGTGACAAAAAATCGAAACTTTCAGTTCATATATCGTTTGCACTAGAAAAGACAGAAATGTGAAATTTCAAATTTTGGTCCTATTTGCCACATACTCTATATGTGCCTCCAGATACAAAATTAAAAATTCAAGAAAATTCCAACAAATCAATCTTTTTTCAATTTTTTTTTCGATTTTTTCAAATTTTCGAATTTGTTTTTTCGATTTTTTCAATTTTTTCGAATTTTCTGGATTTTTTAATTTTTTTATCTTAAGTACTACTTATATTGCAAATTTCAAGTTTCTAGTTCTACAAAATTGAATTATTTTCAATTTTTCAATTTTTCCGATTTTTCCGATTTTTTAATTTTATTTTCGGTTTTTATTGTGTTTTTAATTTTTTCTTATTCTGAATTCCAAACACTAACTTTACGCCGAATTTTAAGTTTCTAAGGTTAAAAGATCAAATTATTTTCATTTTTTCAACTTTTTTCGAATTTTTCGAATTTTTTAATTTTTTTTTCGAATTTTCTGGATTTTTTTTTTTTTTTTTTTTTTTTTGTATCCTAAATACTACCTTTATTCCAAATTTCAAGCGCTATAAAAACGAATTATTTTCAAATTTTCGATGTTTTTCGATTTTTTCGATTTTTAAATTTTATTTTCGATTTTTGTTGTGTTTTTAATTTTTTCTTATTCTGAATTCCAAACACTAGCTTTACGCCGAATTTTAAGTTTCTAAGGCTAAAAGATCAAATTATTTTCATTTTTTCATTTTTTTTTCGAATTTTTCGATTTTTTTTTTTTCTAATTTTCTGGATTTTTTTAATTTTTCCTTTTTCTGTATCCTAAATACTACCTTTATTCCAAATTTGCATTTTCTAGCGCAACAAATTCGAATTGTCTTCAAATTTTCGTTTGTTTTTTTCAATTATTTCTATTTTTTTAATTTTGCTTTCGATTTTTTTGGTGTTTTCTTTTTCTGGATGCTAAACACTACCTTCACACCAAATATTAAGTTTCTAAGACTACAAGATCGTATTATTTTCAATTTTCAATTTTGATGGAATTTGTTAAATTTTCGAATGTTTTTTTTTTTTTTTTTTTTTTTGAATTTTCTGGATTTTATAATTTTTTCTTTCTTTGTATCCTAAACACTACCTTTTTTCCAAATGTCAAGTTTCTAGGGCTACGGGATCTACCTAATCTTTTTGATGACGCGTGAACGAGTGAGTGAGTGAGTGACAAAAAATCGAATGTTTGAGTTCATATATCGTCTGAACTAGAAAAGACAGAAAGTTGTAATTTTAAATTTTGGTCCTGTGTGCCAAATACTCTAGAAAAACGAAGTTTCAAATTTTTGGGATACTCCAGCGCGGAGATAGGGGGGGGGGGGGGTCAAAAGTGCCCTGAGTTGCTTCCAGAAAAGGATGCTTACGGTCGTGCTTTCACGACTTGGCGCAGGCACTGCCGTGCCTCCAGATAATTAGGAGTTCTTCAACAATCACTAATTACAGCGCATTTTTAACATTAGTAATGTAGGATACAACGTAGAATCTATTGAAGTGCGTATATGGAGATCGTATAGTATGCCAAGAAAAGCATAAACATTTTAAAGGAGACAAACAAAAGGGAAATGAGAATTAAAACATTTCATTGCGCATAGATTTATAATATTATTATATAGTTGCACTTTTGCATTATTGAATAAACTATATGCCTAAAAATTGATACATAGTTGTACGACTTCTTCTATATGTGTTTGTCAGTGCCTCAAAGTACTTTGAAGAAAAAATTGAAAATTTTTAAATGTACAGGGAAAAAAAGTTCAACCTTCAACGTGTAAAGATTCAACATCTGTGATAAATGTTTATGTGCGCTAAAGTACCAGAATGGAAAGAATAACAGTGAAAAAACAAAACTTCTTGAGCAATTAAAAACCTCCCAAAAGCATCTTATAGCATGCATGAATATTTAAAAAGTTACAAAAGGCCATTTGTTGAAGCAGAATGCTCGAATGTATATAGCATATGTAGAAAAGTTTCCGATTGTTTTTAATTTTACACCTGCTACCTTTTAAAAATATATACACTATAGTCATAGATTATTCACTGGGTTAAAAGGTAATCATTAAAACACAGTTTTACAAAGTATGTGAAACGATTTATATCGATATATTCTTTAGCTCAAAGATTTTCATTATGACACCAACATTAGCTACTTGATTTTGTTTATTTACAGGGGAAATAAGGACTCCTGGTAAAATTTGTTAATTATTGAAGACAAAATTCTCGAAAACAATTCGAATTGGATTCGACAAACAATTCGATACATTCATTTCCTAAAGATAATTGGACAACCATGTTATGCGCTTTCCTTGGTGAAAAATTCTCATGTGGGTGGATTGATAGAGATGAACCAGTTAAGATGGCTTGTAACGATCTTACGATATCCCACAAAATGGACTTATTTTGAGGAGATATTTGAAAAGATAGTTTATGCTACAGAGATTCACAAGATCGTATAGAATTCCTTTGGCGTATTACCATGACAATATAGACTCCGCAAATACTTGAGAGAACAGTCCTGATTTTCTCTTAGCAACAAATAAAACTAATGTTAAAGTATTACTGAGCATGCTTCATGCTATAAACTATTTCGTAAATAAGAACTTTGAATTGCTGCATAAAACGCAATAAGAACGTATTTATGAAATTACTTTTTTCACATTTTTTTTTTTATAAGAACTCTATATTCGCTGATTATTTCTTTATGCTTCGATGGTATTTTTAAGTAAATTAATAAAATTTAATATAGATTTTTAATCCATCTATTAATAAAAGTCGATTTTACTGTTTATACAAAATACTTATCTTGATCACATTTAGAAAGCACGGCGAATCAGTAGAAGCTAGATATATTTTAGAGCAGTTATTTCTCAACCATTTACATAGTGTAACTTTTCTCTCATTAAAAAATGTTATATGAAAAATTTGAAACTACAAAAACCTTTTTAATTATTGTTAGGATTGCAATACATTTATTTACATTGTTTTTATAAGAATAGCGAGATCTTCATAACGGTATTTTCTGTTAATTAATACATTTATTCTTGTAAATATTTTACAAAAAAAAAAAAAAAAAAAAAAAGAGATAACTACGCATTAATTAAATCTGTTTTAATTAAAAAAAACTTATCTAAATTGCATATTATTATTATAATATAAATTTTCTAATGTCTTCAGACATTAAGGAATATAATTATTGAGGCGAGGCGATTTCTTGATTAATAATTTGGGGCAGGGATTGATTAAAAAAAAAAAAAAAAAAAAAAAAAAAAAAAAAAAAGTACCGGAATCCTAATAGTCTGCAGTACTAAAAACCGTAGCGTATCCTCCGTTCCTTCCATCCGCATATTTGTATTTCATACGTTATTTGCAAAACTTAAAACATTTCTTCTTCAGCAAAATATAAATTTTAAACATATCCATATGCATATGGATAAATGACAACTATTACACTTTTTGTTACCACTACTTCCGTATAGAAATCTTCGCCTAATCTAAACGTGATTTAATCGCAGAATTTTGTGATTAAATAAGGTCAATATTACTATTTGAAAATAGTTGTAACAACAATAACAACAACAAAAAGGAATAGTTAGAAGCTATGCATTTATAAACAATTAAATGTAATGAATGGAGAAACAGCAAACATTTTTATAAGGGAATTTTCAGAAAATCTTACACGCCAAAGATTTCTTTTTACAACATACAACAATGTTCTGGTAGTAAGCAATATTTATAAGCTCCGGCGTAAATTAAGTACTTATTTGGGGCACAAAGGGTTAATTTATAGACACTTTTTTAAATAAATAATATAAATTCTAAACAGCGGTATCATTACATGTATTTTGAGCTAATAACACGATTGTTATAGAAACACTGTGCTGTAAATGTGAGAGGATGTGCTGACCGCTATTCTTATGTATCAGGGTGCAAGGAAGGCGTTCATTTCTATATCAAGAACAGCTTTTTCGCACGATCATCGGATGCAGAAATGTTTTTAGAATTCGTGACACGGTCATGAAACGTGCGGTGATGGAAGCGGTTAAAAAAGAAATATCATCTGTACCTGTGTACTACTAACATTACGCGGCATTGCGTTTACACGAATGCGGTTTTTCATTACAGTTTCTTGAAGCCTTACAGGTATGAAAAGAGATATTCGTTTAAGAATAGAAACACAAGATTATATCAAGATGTGAATGAAAGAGATTTGCATAACATAACGCATCCGTATTTATTGTCATTTTATTTTTATTTTTTTGCCTTAGGGCATTTTTCGCATCCTTTGCTTCTGAAAGTAATAACAGAATCTCTGCATAATTCTCGGATAAAGAATTGAATATTCAATCGTTCCTCTGTAAACAACAGTTTTTCCTCATATTCTTTCAGTAAAATATCTCAACATATATATATATATATATACGAGTAGGGAAGACCGAGCTATGCTCGGTCAAAATTAAATTTGAGTTCAAATATCATGACCCATGACCAAAATGACCCACTAATTGAATTTTCTCGAACATGTGACTTAGCCCAACAGTCTTCTCGTGCCGGAAAACCATAGGATGCAAATTTTAGTGTAAATTGAGCCGCTTTTTAGATATTGACCCACAATGACCCACTAATCGAATTTTCTCGAACATGTGACCTAGTCTAATGATTTTCGCGTGCCCGAAACTCGTAAAATACAAAATTTAATCAAAATCGTTAGAGTCGTTTTTTAGATAAAATTAATTTGACCCGCATTGACCCAAAAATGACCCCCTAATCGAAAGTTCTCGAACATGTGACCCAGCCCAATAGTCTTCTCGTGCCCGAAAATAGTCGGATACAAAATTTCGTCAAAATCGTTTGGACCGTTTTTTAGATACAATTAGCTTGACCATGACCCAAAATGACCCAAAATGACCCACTAATTGAATTTTCTCGAACATGTGACCTAGCCCAACAGTCTTCTCGTGCCCGGAAACCATTGAATGCAAAATTTAGTGTAAATTGAGCCGCTTTTTAGATCTTGACCCACAATGACCCAGAAATGACCCACTAATCGAATTTTCTCGGACATGCGACCTAGCCCAATGCTTTTATCGTGTTCGAAACTCGTAGGACACAAAATTTAATCAAAATCGTTAGAGCCGTTTTTTAGATAAAATTAATTTGACCCGCGTTGACCCAAAAATGACCCACTAATCGAAAGTTCTCGAACATGTGACCCAGCTCAATTGACTTCTCATGCCCGAAAATGGTCGGATACAAAATTTCGTCAAAATCGTTTGAACCGTTTTTTCGATACAATTAGCTTGACCATGACCCAAAATGACCCAAAATGACCCACTAATTGAATTTTCTCGAACATGTGACCTAGCCCAACAGTCTTCTCGTGCCCGAAAACCATTGAATGCAAAATTTAGTGTAAATTGAGCCGCTTTTTAGATCTTGACCCACGATGACCCAGAAATGACCCACTAATCGAATTTTCTCGAACATGCGACATAGCCCAATGCTTTTATCGTGCTCGAAACTCGTAGGACACAAAATTTAATCAAAATCGTTAGAGCCGTTTTTTAGATAAAATTAATTTGACCCGCGTTGACCCAAAAATGACCCACTAATCGAAAGTTCTCGAACGTGTGACCCAGCCCAATTGACTTCTCATGCCCGAAAATGGTCGGATACAAAATTTCGTCAAAATCGTTTGAACAGTTTTTTAGATACAATTAGCTAGACCATGACCCAAAATGACCCAAAATGACCCACTAATCAAATTTTCTCGAGCATGTGACCTAGCCCAATAGTTTTCTGGTGCCCCAAAACGGTAGGATACGAAATTTCGTCAAAATCGTTAGAACCGTTTTTAAGATAATTTTTGCATATATATATATATATATATATATATATATATATATATATAACCACCCACAAGATTTGCTCGTATTAGAATATATGATATATATATATAATCCAGCAAAAAGTTCAAACAGAAAAGCAAATAATATGTTGTTACCCACAGGGATTAATTTCTAGCAAGAAAAAACACCGGAGGCCTAATATTTTGCTTTACTAAAAATTCTAGCTTATCCCCCGCCCCCACCAACTGCATATTTGTATTTCATACATTATTTTCAAAATTTTAAGCAATTCTAGGGAAAATAATAATAGTATATTTTAACTAGGTTCAAATACATAAAACAAATATGTATAATAAAACCTAATGAATGAACAAAAGGCAAAACATTTATAATCCGGGGTTGGATATTTTCAAAAAAGTTTTTATTATTTTTTGTTTCCATCAGCTAACAAAATACAGCATAGTCAGTGCGCACTATTTATAATCTTCGGTGGGCTCCGACTAATATTTAAATATTCAATAAAACTAAAAAAGGGTCGGAGCTGAGTTTCGGTGCAAATTAAGCACTGGTTACCCAAATTCGTCATACTAAGAAGACTTGTGTCTTTATCAGTTTGTAGCATGGATCGCCAAAGCGGTTAATATTGACAGCCATGTATCAGTATGAAATTAAAAGGGGTCGATGGAAAAAGTTATTTAAAAACCATTTATTTTGATAAAAGACTGCAAAGCCAAAATGTCTGCTGCAGTTTTACTCTGACGTCATGATGTTACGCCACAGATGATGTGGGATATGGGAAAATACAGAAAATGCTCATATATGGCTGAATATTGACAATAATAAATTTTGAAAATTTAACGAAAGTGTAATTACAGTGCGTCTGGTTACATATTAACATATTAAAATTTTGTATATAAATAATAAACAATCCAAAAAAATTAATAAATGTTCTCTTTTATTGTTTTACTAGCAAGCTACGCCCGCTACGCTGGTCATATTCTCTTGACGCACCTTTAATCAAACGAAATATTGACCTTGAATTTGACCTTGTGTTTTAAAACCATATGGACCTTTACTTGGAATGTCCTTCTGCATTTCTGAAAACTATACGAACGCCATTGCATTATTACATTTTTAATGTGTCAGACAAAATTTGGGCTGTTAAGTACAAAATATTTTCGTTCATCATTTACAGTAGGATTTGGTAAAGAGCGATAAAACGATATGCTATATACTGTAACCATCCTTGAAAAATCATCTAACTGACAGTGAAGGTTCCGTCAAAATCCATTCGGCAGAATATTTTTAAAAGGCTAAGCTTCCATAATCGAGTTCATCTTATTATAAAACTTCCCCCATAGTTCTATAACTAAGCAAAGTAGAACAATATGTGAGATACTAAAACCCTAAAACCATCTCTGATAAATTATATAACTAACAGTGCAAGTCCGCAAAATCCATTCCGCAAGATTAGTAAATGTTTCCTTTTTGAATCAGCTAAAAATGTAAGTTATAGCTTAATAAAAAGTATTTACGATTCAAAAAATAGTAAATTAAAATGTTTTGCACGCTTACGGTTAAATAATAATTTTCAAAAAAAGAGATTCGCGTTGAATAAATAGCGAGTCACAGTGCTTGGCATGGTTTGAAATAAAAATTATTTGCACATTTAGGGTTGAAATAAATGGCGCATTAACATACATTTTGGCATGATGTTGGTAAAATGGAAAAGTACCAAAAGTTATCCAAAAAACTTCGTTCCAAATTAGGCCAATTCTACAGGCTACTATAATTTGACTCGTGCTATAGCCAGTATATACGCACGACCTACGTAATACAGGACACATTGCCATTATCATTAACTTTTTACGCGTGAAGGATTCGCTATGGTACTCCACTGTGAAAGTTGGTAATTTTTCAATAGTTGAAAAACGGTATAATCATTGGATTTGAAACTTATATCAAGAAAAATACAGTTTTTTACCTGTCTAACGCAGTTTGTCTAACAATTTTCTGACAAATACTTTTCGAGCTATTAATTTTTTCAGTAACTTCAAATGTTTCATTTTCCAAGATTAATCTGTGGCAACGATTAGCGAAAAACCCGGTCGTCAGCAACGCGTAGTTTTTTATTAAAGAGGATTGTAATTAGGAAATAGTAAAGTAGTAAGGTTCGACAAACAGAAATTCTTAAGGAGAGATTTTATTTTGTAAGGCTCTGAAGAATTTGTTTCTCAATGAAACATCAGTAAAATGAAATCGGATTTTTTCCCACTAAACAAGCATATATTTGTCTGTTTCGGCCATTTTTATGTGTAAAAAAATATAAAAACTGGATGCGGCATTCCCATTTTAAAACGCGTGCGCGCACCGACTTTACGCGTATACGCTTTACGCGGTAAAGGATTGTGCTTCGTTCTGAAACACAAAAACTATTCGGATTATGAAAGCCAATTAAATATGTGGGCCTATGAATGAACCTATTTTCACTGAAATTGACCCACAGAAATGCCTGTTTGAATGCCTGTTTTTCGTGTTTTTAGTTGTTGTTTTTTTACCTTAAAATCTTAGGAAAATATTTAATAATTATTTTTTTAACATTAAATAGATTCATGTCTTCCCAAATAACGATTATCTTTCAAACCCGACTGATTTGTTGATAATCGGGTGATCGTTACGAGCGCTATGCTGCACCGCTTGTTGAAAAACGTTTGAGAATAACGCGCGCAGGGGGGGGGGACTAACTAACCTGTTTTACAGCCGACGCTTCAAAGAGTCGTAACTACGTAAATAGTTTGAATAATCCAAAAATCGTCCCAGGAAAATATTCTAGACACTTCAAACATGCTAAATATACTTTAAAAAATCGATTTTTTTTTTTGACCCAACAATCTGTTTTAAAGGGGTCGACGGTCAAAAAAGTATGACGATCCCCTGGACTATACGCCCCAACTAGTGGCTGAGAAGTTCTACTCTCAAGCTGGTAGACGGAAGGTGCTGGGTTCAAACCTCTGTCGCGCTCGTCGACCAAACCGTTCGGAGTTTTCCGTGGTTTTCTCCGAACCTTGCCTTAAATACGTGTTAGGATCCCTTAGAAAGACCCTCACGGAGGGCACTCCCCCCTGGGGCCTATATCCCAAGAGTAGATAATCGACCGTCATAAATCAACCAACCAACCAACCTCTGGACTAGACATAGACAGATACGGTTTTAGAGAAGAGGGGTTGAAGTCGGGCGATCGCCTGGGCCGCTGAAATCTTAGAGGTGGAAAATAACACAAAATACATGGTTAATAGTTGATTTAGAAGCAATCATTCATAGAGGTGTTTTAAAAACATCTCGTCCGGTACGCCCCTGCTGCGCTGCTAAAGTCGCGCTCACCTCTGGATCTATAATGACTATGTATGTCCAGATGTAACTCTCTTGAGTAGGGGTCATCAACCATATACCCTTGGTTGTACTTATTACCTTTCTTTGTGTCCACGACTTCTTTATACGTTTTTGGGTATAAACACAGAGTGACACAGACAAAATAGTTAAAACTTTAAGAAATTATAATATGCGTTAAGACAAATTCTTAAAAAAAGAAATAAGTAAGGGAATAAAATCTAATTTGTAACATTCGCCCAAAATTTAATTTATTTCAAGACCACTGAGTTTCTACAGACGGTCCTGTCTGTATTATTTTTCGTTTAGAGAAAAACCCAAATAAATAGGAGCTCCAAGAAGTTAATATAATTTCATTAAAAATATCAAATATATTTATATTTATATTATTTAATAATTGTAATGAAAATTTATGATTACCATCATTGGTTGTATTGCTTACAATCATTATGATCTTTGTATAAAAATTTCTAATAAATCTTATAATTTTTTTTTTGTTCGGCACCAATGCAATCAGAAACAAAAGCTGAACAGGCATGGACCGATTTACAAATTTGGGGGCCCTGGGAACAGATGCTTATGGGGGCCCTTTTGCACCTATGCTTACAGCAGCCTTGAGTTAAAAAAATATATATTATTGAAAGTGGTACTTATTAAGGTAACCACTTCTGACTTTAATAATTTTGTGATATTTAATGATGTTTTTATACATTTTCTTCTCAATTTTTTAGCAGTGAAAGTTTTTACAACATCTTCATAATCTTAAGTGTTCTATCTCGCTGACGATTTTCCAATCCTTCGAAATCGGTTCCGAAAGTGAAAGTATCCTAATAAAAAAAATAAATAAATAAATAAACATGAAAAAAAAATCGAAAAAGTAAAAAACGGCCTTTGTAGAGATCAACCTCAAATATCCAATGGAAAAAAATATTTAAAAAAAAATTGAAATGCAAACGAGATATTTTTAAAAATTTCTCCCATAGGATTAACATTAGCGAGCAGGTGTTTTCGCGTGACTGATGTAGCACTTAAATATTTATTTTTAAATGAAAAAAATAATAAACAAATTTCCCATATGAATTTTGTTTTTTAATAGTTAAAACTTCATCAGATTTTGGCCAATAATTTTAAAATCTTCAGTAGCATTTGGGAGTCCCGAGAAATTGGGGGCCCTGGGCCCGTGCCCCGAATGCCCTGCCATAAATCAGACATTGTGAACAGGCTAGACCAGAGCGGTTCCCACACTTTATTATTACGCGACTCACTTTAAATTTGAAAATTTTTCGTGGCCCACCTAATATGTAAATATACGGAGGCTTTTGTATAATATATCCCATGGAAAAAAGCTAACTTTCGTATAAAGTAAATAATGAAAACTGCAACAAGAATTTCAAATTTAAATAATAATAATAATAATGCGGTATAGTCATAAAACCTGACCTTATTTTATCACCAAAATTAAGATCGTATTGAAGCAAAAAAGTACGTCCTATGTTCATTTTTGTATAGTTTGCAGCATTTGAAATTGAAATAGAAACTTTGGATTTTATTTTTATTTTTATTTTTTTTGTAAAATTTTACTGGTATACACATTTTTTTTTAATCATATAGAGAAACCACTCATGTAGTTTCATGAGTTCACAACTTTTCACTGGGTTGGGGGAGTGAGGGAAAAAATAACAATTTTTATTTATTTATTAATTTTAAAATATTGACAAAATAGCGATGCTTAATTTTCAGTTGTCATGTTCATTTAAAATGTTTCTCATAATAAATTGACTCTTGAATCTCTTAAATTCACTCTGAAGATAAAAATTTTAATTTTTATCTGTCATTTTCTTAAAATATATTTTAGAAATTTGTCTCAAATTTTGCTAATACAGAACATGCAATAATCATACAAAAGTAATTTATAACTCATTAAACTACTAGGATATTTCAGTTATGTCGAAAGTTGTAATTTGAAATTATCTTTCGTGAATTAAAAAATCCGACTAGCGTTCAGAAAAAATAAAGATCTTTCTTTAGAAAGAAATTTTGAAATCATTTATATATTTTATGTTAATTATATTCTTCTTCTAGCTGAACTAGTCTATCATCGTGAGATAATTTACTGTAGTGGCGACATCTATGAACAATAATAAGCAGTAAATGTAATTCAGAAAAAGAGGTTCATGATGAAGTTTAGTGTCGCCATCTATTAGCGAAACTGAATAACTTTATGTTTTTGTAATGTAGATGTAAATTTTCTCACTTTATTTCTCACTTTGATAGCATGAAATTTTGGTTAACAAGAACTTAGGTTTATTCCCTTGAAAACGGTGTTCAATTTTTCCCCTGTAATTTTATACGATTGAATACTAATGTCTAGTGCGAATATTTTAGATAAAATATTTTACAATTGTTAGGTTTACATTCAAATAAGTAAAACCTATGAAACGGAATTTGCCTATAGAGGAATACAGCCGAAAATTTTCGTAAAACCAGTCGAAAATAAACGCACGAAACATGCTTTCGAAGATGGAAAACTGTCTAGAAAGAAATTTTTTACGATCTCCTTCTATTCTGTCTAGGCAGGGTTTTTTTCTACTTAAATATATATATTTACATTTCTACAATATTTATATTACACTGCATCTTCAATGTTAGATTTTTTAGATGCAGTATAGACATGGGTATCCACAAGGGGAGCGGGGTCAGGGGAGGGACAGTGCCTCTTTCTGGATTTGCAAATTTAATTAATTACATTTTCTTTTTCACTCATGAATTTAAAAAATAAAAATAACATTGATTCTTCTCAAATCATTTAAAATAATCAAACACTGAAAAAAAAAGAAGGATTTTACGTCATGAAAACTCTTCTCCCCTGTATCCAATGCAATAAAATTCTATTGGTCAAGAGGATTTTGGATGAAAATTTGAGAACTTGCCATTACTGCCAAGTTAATTTCTGCAAATATTATGTCATCTTTAAAACGATATATTTTAAAACATTATATTTAAAACGATATTCTTATAGTGTCTAAAAGAAAATATTTCTTCTAGACGTTATAAAAGCCTGGAAAGCAGACGTGGTTTCGAAAAAAAAAAAAAAAAATCAAATGTAAAGCAACTCACGTTGATGTATCTTTTCTAGAGATCTACTCTATCACTATCTATCTCTATGATTTCTTTTCTATAATAATGTAAATTAGCTAGTGGCAGGTTACCACAATTGACAATTTATTGCCTAGAAAAAATTAAAAAGGAAACAAAAGCAAATTAACCATAAGATACACTTAAAGAGCGGCCTTTATTGATTTCAGGCGTTTATGTATGTGCTTTACTAACACTTTAGCGCTAAACTTTGGAAAAAAAAAAATCTGTGAACCTAAAGACAGATTTTCGTTTTATATTGAACGCAAAATTTATAACAAGTTAACTCTTAAATGCACGAATGTTTCTTTTAGAATTGCGTTTTTTAATACTTATATTAAGGAGTTTACACCAGAAATTTTAAGACAGATTTTTAACATTCTTTAGGAGCATATTAGTGTGTTTCTTACAGTATTAATATTTCTATATAAATATAGTGGTTGCAAAGAACTTGATTTATTTATTAAAAGTTAAATAAAAAGTTTTGCATATATGCAATACTGCGCATTTAAAAGTTAAATTGGTTAAAATATACGTTTTATCAAATGCTTACTCACAGTTGTATTTTAAGTTTTTTAGACTTTGTTTATTGCTGCTTGTTAAGAAGTATTACAACACAGACAATTTAAAGCATTATTTAAGTAACAACAAAACACGCTTTGTTTTAACGAGAAGGGAAACAAAACAAATAACAACAACAAGAAAAAATTAAGCAAAATGAAGATGAAAATGTTTATAATTCATTATGAAATTGCTGTGCTATATAAAATTTGTACCTAAATATTTCTCCTGCACCAGGTGTTCTGTATCCAATCTTTTTTTAAATTACCACAAAGATCCGACTAATCACCTTTGGGGACAAGGACACAAATTCGCCACTATTTCCAAATAGTCTTTATTAGTATATAGTTGTAGTATTTATCTACCTTATTTATGACAATAATTCTGTGCTTAAATAAGGCGACGATTATTATTCTAAAATACTGCCACTCCCTGGTGGGGACATAGGCCCCGTGTGCCCATGCTGATTACCGTAATTATTAAAGCCACTCCTGGTCTATGATTCTCAGATCAAATAAACAATGCTTGAATCAGAAATTTTATTTAACCCCTCTGTGACTCAACAACTCCAATTTGAAAAAATATTTACTCAGATGTTAGAATACATCATTTTAAGTATTTAGCAAAATAAAACATTTGAATATATATATCTCCGTATACTTAGCTATCCAATTATTCCACTTTTTAGTTATTACTACTTACAAATACATTTACTACTTCGCCTAATTTTAATGTTAATTAAACGCAGAATTCTACGATTAAATGAGCTCAGGATTAGGAAATGGTGTTAACACAAAAAATGAATAGTTCGCAGCTATGCAGAATAGAAAAAGACTATTTCTGTTTACTCTTTATTTTGATCAAAATAGCATTAAAATGATTTGAAATGAAAATAAATAAAATTTTGAATTTAAGACAGATTGAACTCGAGACTGCCCAAACCCGAAGACTGATATAAAAATCGAGCCTGTTTCATATATATCTCTTACGTGAGCCACACATAACGTCACTTATAAATGTTGTTAGACAAAAGAAGGCAAAAGATTGGAGATGGGAGGGAAAGGAAAGGGTAATTTAGGATTCGTTTTTCGGAAGCGTTATTGCACTGGGATCCGGAGCGCAGTGTTTATGAGTTCCGGTGAATTCTGGCCAATATTTAAATATGTACTAAAAACAGAGAAGTACCAGAGCTGAGCTCCGGTGGGATCCGGCGCAAATTAAGGTCCTGTATATATATATATATATATATATATATATATATATATATAGAGAGAGAGAGAGAGAGAGAGAGAGAGCATATAAATAAAAATATATTGACTAAAATATACTTTTTTCATATCTGCAATAAACAGAAAATTATATACTTCTGATAAATATTGTCAATTTTCTAATACAAAATTTTAAAGCATGCAAAATTACCTTCTTAAAAAATCCATTTTTGGACGACACTTAGCCTTTTTGTATAAGTCTTTGGTTCCAACAATACGAAGTTCATTTTAGCTATAAGTATGTGAAACTACTGAAATGACAAATATAACTTTGGTATGAAAAATTAACTCAGTATCGCCGTCTTTTCAGAATTCTTTGAACAATTTATATTAACTGCTGTGTTGGGAAATAGCAGTAATAAATAAAATCAGTTTTTAAAGCCCACTGTATAAGTAATAATGGCTTTTGGGTATGTTACAGATATGCAACACGGTGATACAAAGGGTTAATATAAATTTTACTTAAAATACTTTACTTACATAAATGTAAAGTAATCCTATCTGGGATATCATAGTATTAGACTTCCCATATTAAGGGGAATTTCTGGTAATAAATTTATATTATGTAATAATAACTCATCTTTTTTTTTTATAAATGTTCTTGTGTAAACCAATTATATGCTTAACCTTATTTGGTCGCTGGGTTTCTATGAGGGTCACACTGTAATAAACACAATAGGTTGACCTCTTTTTATTCCACTTTCCAAGTTACACCCGCATCTTCGCAGAACGAGGCGGGTTCTTTATATACATGTATCGATACCGAAGTGTGGGATGCTAATAACGGAGGCCTCGACTTATGTTTGAGGCATCGAAAGTTTTGCTTCGATGGCTTTCTTTTAAACTTGAGTAGGTGATTAAATTATTATACATATAGTCCTAATGAAAAGATTCTCTATGAATAATTTACCAAGGACACCCAAAAAAATATATAACTTTGAGTTTCGCATTATGTCTTTTTATTTTCTTTTCATTGTAAAAACTTATGTCAATAGAAAAAATATATTCTGCAATAATATGATTAAGTATTGAATCGAAAACTTTTGACTTTTTCAATTCCTACTATTAGCTCACACTCTCTATATACTTATATATCTTGTTCAAATTTTCCATCGTTAATAAAATATTTTCTATTCATCCACTCAAGTTCAAATACATTTTTTTTAACTTGTAGTGGATGACACTGGATGTTAATACAGTTTTTTTAAACATTAATTCATTAATTAAATTTAATTAGTTAATTTTAATTTTATATGGAAGAAAAAAAATTCTCCCATTGTTTTCATAAATGAAATGAAATATTTTCTCCAAATTAGTGATGCCACAAAAATAAAATACCGAAACGATGATTATAAAAAAATGTTCAATAAAGATAACGTGGGACATTAATGCTGCACGCGTTTATTTTATATATTTATGATTAAAAAGTAGGAATTGACTTAAAATATATTTTTTTTATATTACTTGTTTACTTTCCGTACACATACAGTGTAAGCAAAGTATTGTAATCATGATAAAAACCCGATTATGGAAATATTGGCATAATGAAAAATTTTTACATTTTGAGGTTTCCTGAATCGATTTTCGCTATTGTTAAACCTATCCATATATGTAATGTGTGTATGCATGCGTGTATTTTAGAAAAACCTCAACTTTTTAGGTGCTCGTATTTGGTGGTTTTTCCATGATGTCGCCATGTATGTATAGATTTGTGAGTGAACACGATAGCGCCTAAACTATACTTTCGATTGAACTCCCATTTGGTGAATATGTTACAGGCCACTGTCGCAAGAACTGTATACATTTTCGAAGAAATCCATCAACGGATTTGGTATCTAAACCTTTTTTTCAACCATCCTTTGACGATAATTGATAAACCTTTTGTCTTATATCTCAATTAAATTATTTTTATTGCTCGCGTTCATCTTATGTCGATATAACAACTATGTTTCACCGGAACGTGACTTAATTTAGTAAAATATATATATATATATTTTTTTTTTTTTTTTTTTTTTTTAAACTCACAGTAAAGTATTTTTACTTTGTTTTGTAAGGAAAAGAAAGATTTTACTAAATAAAAGCGTATGGAAATTTATGTATTAAATTTGTTGAAGATGAAAGAGAAAATATCTTTAAAAAAATCGATACTTCCTTGTTATAGCGTTCCCGAGAATGAATCGCCAAGCGATCGAGATGTATCCCCAAGTTATGTGACATATGTGATGTTAAAACCATATACAATGCGTATATTATGAAATTTTATGACACACATATGAGGAAGTTATAGCCGTATATGAAGTATATAAGACGTATATATATTATTGCATGCGTATACGATTTATGTAAGACATATATGAAGTATATGTGACACATATATATATTACATGTGTAAGATGCATACATGAAACATGACATAAACACGACATATAAGACGTAAATATTATGTATATATGACATAAAGATGAGTTATAAATGACGTACATAGCGTATATATAATGTATACCAGCTGGGAAGACTGAGCTATGCTCGGTTAAAATTAGCTTTGTGTTCAACTCGACCAGACCATATCTACGCACAATTTTCTTTCTAACGGTGCAATTCGTTAAAAATACATGAATATTAACACTTTCAAAAACGCGCGACTTTAGTTTTTTTTTTTTTATTTATTTATTTATTTATTTATTTTTAATTGCTCATAGAGTAAAAAAATTAACTTAATTTTATGCAATCGCTCTGAAATATTAATAAAATGTACTAGCCTTTTAGCTAATGATCAAGTATAAATTTGATTCATAAATTATGAGATTTAGGAGGAAAATAATCAGTTTGAAAATTCAAAAAATGTCCCATAGAGTTAACATTGCGCACTCTTTGCTTGAAAATGTAAACTTATTTTTGAGCTACTATGCTCTAAAATTTTAATACATTAAACTAACATTTTAGCTGTTGTTCGAGAAAAAATTTGGTTTAGAAATAAGGAGATTTAGGGGTAAAACAATCAGTTTGGAAATTAAAAAATACCTCATAGGATTAACATTAAAACAGTCATGTGTTCTGAAGTTTGGATTTTTCGATAATGGAAAAAAGTTCATATGGAAATATTTTCGTTTAAAAATATAAATTCATGAAAAAAAGGATTAAAGATATAACATTATACACTGACGATTTATTTAAGCTTATTATCACGGGCCCTGACAATGCCGGGCAGGTCAGCTAGTAATAGAATAAATTGCATATGTTGTGTTACATACACTGCAAAACAAAAGGTGTTGATATTACAGTACAATACTGTCATCCCAGCTGCCAGTATTATACCGTAAGTGCAGCCAGTGTTATATCGTAAGCCAGTATTATACCGTACCTGCCAGTATTATACCGTACCTGCCAGTATTATACCATACCTGCCAGTATTATATAGCTACCGCGCATGCGCGTTAGCGTATTACTACTTATTTTACTGTTTATTACTCTAATTTTACGGTATAATACTGGCAGCTGGGGTGCTAGTATTATGCTGTAATATGAACACATTTTTGCAGTGTATTTTTAGGGTTTCGTTCATCTCACGAAACCCTATTACCCCCGCTCCGTTGTCTGTCTGTCACAGAGTCATTCTCAAAAAGTATGTAACTTACAGAGTTGAAACTTAGTGTATAAATCTGAATAGCAGCTGTAAAGAGCTCAAAATATTAAAATTTAAAAAATTCGTATTATTTTAATAAATAGAGATAAAAAACCAAAATTCTAACAGCCTTTTCCTATTAAATTGAAACATTTTTAGTTATAGCCGATGCCAAAAACTAAAAATCCACAACTAAATTCTTTCTACAATAATTAATTTTCTATCAGACGATTTTCACGTGAAAAATGAAAATGAAATAAAAAGTTTCACCAATTGAAAAAAAGATAAATATGAAATAAAATTGATTGACGTCATAGTCGTAATAAAACGGAAAATGTCTAAAATTTCTCAATAATACAAGGAGTATGAGTATGTGTAAGTGGACAAAGCAGATTAATACACGTCATTAGAGAATTAAAAAGAAAATCTGACGTCATATAGGAAGTTTAACTAAGTTTTCAAATGTTTGAGAATAATACAAAGCGAGTATCAATATAAATAATAGAGAATAGTAAATATATGAGTTTGAGAAACGTGATAAAAATCCGATTATGGAAATATTCGCATATTTTAACATTTTGAAGGTGTACAATTTGTTTAATTTTGAAATTATTTTTTTAAATATTGCATTTAGTCCGTATGACGGATATTATTATGACATAATATAATAGTGGGCTTGGACCGCTATCCGGCTGGTTTAGAAATTCGAAAAAAGGAAAAAATAGACCGGTAAATTTTTACTTTATAAAAAAACATGGCTTTTTTGTTGTTGTTGTTGCTAAATGAAATTTGTTTGAATTTATTAAAGAAAGGATAAAGTGTTTTGAAAGGAATATTAAAGGAAACACTTTGAGCGATCTTCGATCACACTTACACACTTGTTTCAGTTACTTTTGGATTACCTATTATTCGAATGCAAAGTATTTTATAAAGTGGTCGGAAAGTCAAGTGGAGTCGCTCCACATTTATTCCTCAAATATCATATGCAAAAAGAATCATTTTAACATATTAAAATGGAAACGAAAAATTTGTAGAGAACGTTTCCATTAATTTATTATTATAATTTGCGAATGCCGTATGCTGGCAAATGCGAGCTCTTAAGGAAGAATAAAGCATTAACAAAATTGTTGCTTTTAAAAACAATTCCTTTACTGTGATAAAGTGAATGATAAAATATAAATCGATAACATAAATAGCTCGCGATAAATCAATCATATAAATTATACAAATTGATATAAATCTTTGAAATCGTGTTTAGCAACTGAAGAGAAATAATTATATGTCATTTTTGGATGAATGATAAAATATTCAAGCATTTTTCCTTATGATTTTCTGAAAACGGGAAATTCTAAAAGGTGGACCAAATCTGAACTATCTTATGAGAACGTCTTTTATGACTAAATTTCAAACTTATTATTATCTCATGTCTATGGGGAAACATTTTACATATTTATACAGATTTTTGAAAACAATTTAGCATAGTTTTCCGTATAAGCATTTAAACAAAACCCCGGAAAAATAAAATAAAATCATTATTAAAAAGAGATATATCAAATGTATGAGAAATATACGAAATTGTTTTCTTCATTACTTGCTTCTGGGCAGTGTATATACATTTTCCTTCTTGTTCAACTTATCTCTAATATTTACCTCCTAAACCTGTATTATTTTCTTTTCTTTTGTAATTTACAGCAAGTTGCTTTGTGTTTCTTGATATTAGCAAAAAAATATGTGTCTTAATATATTTGACAGCATTAGCATGTATTTGTTATGAACTTATATTTGCTGGAATCTTGTCAAAAAGGTTTATTTTAAACGCCGATAACAGTTGCAAAATCACATATAAAACAAGCTGATATTAATACACCTCTTTTGCGAGAAATACTGAAGCGATTTCAGTACTTTTAACACTTTCCAACATAGCTGAAAAGTTTTTATGACTTCGGTTTGTCTGTCCGTACTCTAACTCTCGTAAATATACTCGGGTTGCCCTGTGATTTTTATATTTTACTGATGTTTACTATAGCACAATCACTATTGAAAATGAAATGTGTAGCATTTATAGTTCGTTTACAGGGACAGTCAAAAATATTCCGTTACATTACAGTTAACGAGGAAAATTCGTTTCAAGTGCATTTTGATGATGTTAGACCATTGTAAACATAATGAAATTGATATGCATTTATGAAGCGTTCTAAAACATACAGGGTGTTTCACGAAGGACCCCCTAAACTTTGAAAATAAATAACTCGGAAACGGTGATAGATAGAAGCATGAAACAAGTGGTATGTTTAGAAAAAAGAACCCGTAAGAATCTGATACAGAAACCTCAAAATTTTAGTTAAAAATAGCGCCGATAGATAACGCTGCAGGCAGCATTACGGATCCCTATAAAGAGAGCTCAGACACCAAGAACGTTCAGTCGTTTTCGGCGTTGAAACGTGATCACTATTAGCACATAGTAAAAGTGACTCTGAAGAACATTGTTTACCTCAACAATCTTTTAACACTCAACGAGCTGGAGGAAGCTATTTGTCAAGCTTGTATGTTGATTTCCAGTGGCATAATACATAGAGTCACTGACAATTTCATTCTTCGTTTGCGACATGTGTGTTATGTGAAAGGTACATATTTTGATTCGCTTTTGATGTGATACAGCCTACTTATGGTTATGCCACTTGCAGTGCCATCTATTGCCACAATTTGTCACTAAAATTTTGAGGTTTCTGTATCATATTTTTACGGATTTTTTAATAAACATACCACTGGTTTCATCCTTCTATCTATCACCGTTTCCGAGTTATTTATTTCAAAGTTAAGGGTCCTTCGTGAAACACCCTGTACTTTCTGCCTGCAAAGCATTCCTTATTCATTTGCAAGGCCACACAAAAGAAACCCGTTACATAATGGTCTACGTGAAAAAATCATTGCAGATTATTTTATTTAATTGAGCTATGCATTTTCCATCTGAATTATATTTATTAAACTAAGACAGTTTTGTAAAATATAAATAAATTTATTTACAAAGACGCAAAGAGCCGGATACACTGGCGTCTATGGATAAGTAATATCTCAAAGTACGTTTTTAGTTGCGCTGTGTGTTATTTTCCTGAATTAAAAATTTTGTTTTTATATGAGGAGTGTATAAAAATCTATAGCTAATATACTACAGGGGTGTACAAAATTATTCCAGCGCTTTTCCGTCGATTGGTGGAAATTGTTGAAGGTTAATTTACGACTGTATTGGGCATTTTGTAACTAAGTTTCTACTTTTTTGTAACTAAATTTTAGCACACTATGTAGTGTAAATACAAATCTATAGATCATGTACAGGATGCACAGAGGAATTCTAATGCCTTTCCAGCTATAGGACGGTAATTGCTGAAATCTAGTTTCACGATTTTACAGGGATCATTCTAGGGAGTTTCAGAAGGGCGGCCTGCCCTCATGCCCTTTTTAGATAAAATCCCACCCTCCTTGCCCCTTTTCCAGGTAGAATTCTACCCTCCCTGGGTAGAATCCTGCCTTGATTGCATTGTACTTTCAAAAATTCTCTACTTATCTTTTATTTTTAGAATGCTAGTATGGTACATCCAGGAGTACTCCTCAAGACATAGAGAGTAACTAAGGGTCATTGATTAATTTCACCTTGTCTAGTGAAATATAGTATTAGATCAGGCATTCTGGCCTTTGACCACATGATAATAACTTAAGTTCAATAAAAAATTTGAGAAGTAGCTTTAGAACTTTTACTTTGTAGCTTTTTCAAAACCAGTTTTGCTAAAACCGGGAAAAAGTTATCTGGTGAATAAAAGTTTTAGAGAGAGAAGTTTTTGAATATCGTAGGAAAACGGGGAAATGACTGTGAATATAGTAAACAATTTTACAATAAAAATCGAGAACATAAGTTTCATTTTGCTATTTTTAATACTTTTCAGACGGTGAAGTTATTGAAATTAGAAATGTTATTGGATTTTTTAAATTAAGGAGTACTTTAAGCTGTTGCCAGACTTCCCTCCCCACCAGTATATTCGTATATGCACCTATTTAAAAAATGCCCTTTTTATGAAATGATGTGCCCTTTTCAACAAAATTGCCCTTATTATGTAATGTGCACCCTGCCCTTTTTTATGTTCCAGAATGATCCCTGGATTTTAAATGGTGAAGTTTATTTGCGGTATTGTGGCAGCGTTGAAACGTGTTTCATAATCTATGCTTGACGCCTGATTTTTCTTTCTTATTTATCATAGGTTTTTTTTTCAGTAGTTAACTATCAATTGATCGTTCAGCAAGGAATAAAAATAAAAAATACAAAAATTACGCGATTTCACACACACACACACACACAAAAAGGGTAAAGCAATTGACATTGATGTACTATTTTCTCGAGAACTACTGATGGGATTTCAATACTTTTCTTTTTATAGTTTTGTTCGTAGCTAAATTACAAAAACTGATCGATCGACAAGAAATAAAAATGAAAATATATAATGGTTACGCAATTTCGCAAACAAACATGTTTTTGAATTATTAACGTAACTATTGCACTTACAACACTTTCCAACATAGTTGAAAAGTGTTTGTCTGTCCATACTCTAACTCGCGTAAATATACTTGGATTGCCATGTAACTGATATATGTTATTGGGGTTTATCATGGCATGTTCGTCTATTAAAAATGACGTGTGTAGCATTTCCAGTTCGTTTATAGGAGTACTCAAAAGAATTCCGTTACAATATGGTCTATGAAAAATCGTTCACAGTGCATTTTAATTATGTTACGCTATTTGAAACATATTGAAGTTGATATCCATCACCGATATGCACTACAAGATGCTTATTATGGAATATTGTGTGCATAATATTTATCGTTCATTTACAGGGACATACAAAATAATTTGGTTACAGTACTGTGTATGAGCAAAAATTTCTGGAAATGCGTTTTAAATTGTGGCATGCGTTTTTAAATTTAACTAATTTTTTGCATATTAATTGGAGTGTAAAAATTCTACATATCATATACAGGGCATCACAAAAGAATTCGAGTACATTTCCGCTTATTGGCGGAAATTGCTGCAGGAAAATTTTCAACTGTTTTCCTAATTAAACTAAATTTTTACATACTATGTAGTATAATATACAACTATATAGACTGTATACAGGGCTGTCTAGAAAAATTCGAATATTTTTCGACTAAAGTTGGTAATTGCTGAAATTGGATTTTCCAATGCGTTTATGTGTTTTGCAAATTGTTTACTTATATAAACATCTTCTTTCACCTTATTAAACGATGAAGTTTTGTTACAGTAGTCTGAATGTGCTGGAAAGCGCTACATATACAGGAGGTGGACAAAATAATATGAACACTCATGAAAAATGGTGAAAAGAGCAATATCTAGAAAAATACATGAGGAATTAACCTGAAACTGCAGGTGTGTAAACAGTATAGTATAAGTTATATATTTCCGTGAAGATGTTTTCCCGAAAGCCCATAGGGGACTGTCAACAAATTGAAAAAGGACGAATATCTTTTGGAGAACCCTGTAAAAACTAATGTAGCAAAAGCGTTCAAACTCGAGATTATTAATAAGTTGCTTATTTTAATATACTGTGTTCATTTTTATGAGGATAGCATGTATACTCGTAGAGAAATTAAGGTTTTTATAAAAACAGTCCCAAATTTCGATTAGTTTTTTGCTTATAATTTGCAAAGTTTTTAATATAAAAAAAAGTTCTTTTCAGAAAATATGACAAACAACATTGTACTTAATACTCTGCAATCAGAATTAAAAAATAATAAAAATTGGATGAAAAATGAGCAGGTTTACTAAAAAATGTTTCACTGCACATGCGTGAATACAATCAAAATATAATATGCATAATGTATTAGCTAAGTATATAGGGCAACTTTTGTGAAAGTCTCAAAATCATAGCTTGAAAATTCTGTAAATTATCGTCTAAAAACTTTGCAAATTATAAGCAAAAAACTAATCGAAATTTGGGACTGTTTTTATAAAAACCTTAATTTCTCTACGAGTATACATGCTATCCTCATAAAAATGAACACAGTATATTAAAATAAGCAACTTATTAATAATCTCGAGTTTGAACGCTTTTGCTACATTAGTTTTTACAGGGTTATCCAAACGATATTCGTCCTTTTTCAATTTGTTGACAGTCCCCTATGGGCTTTCGGGAAAACATCTTCACGGAAATATATAACTTATACTATACTGTTTACACACCTGCAGTTTCAGGTTAATTCCTCATGTATTTTTCTAGATATTGCTCTTTTCAGCATTTTTCATGAGTGTTCGTATTATTTTGTCCATCCCCTGTATGCTTGACGCATGATTTTTCTTTCTTGTTTATATTTCTTTCTTTCCGAACACTCAATTTTCACTTAAACTTTCTGCCAAAGCTATTAAAAAAATTATTGCAATCCCTCTAGTATATATACCAATGCCAGCTGTGTTACATAGGATTTTGCAGGTGTTATTAAGAATTATTTAATTTATATAACATGTATACTGTACTATATTTCTCATTGTTTTACTCTCTGTAAAAAAATAATAAATAAAAATAAAAATAACTGGTATTTCTTTAAAAGTCTGTGAGCAGAAGCATAAACTTCAAAAACACATTTTTACAAAATTATCTAACTACGGCTTTCTAATTCAGATATTTTTACATACATTTGTTTGCAATAATTTAATTTAAAAGTGTAGTGTTAAATGGTAATTCTTAGTATAAATTATAATTTTTAAAATACGGTGTGATTTGGGTATACGGTGCAATTCTAGAACCTAATCTATATAAACTAATCTAGTTGGGGTTTTTTCCAGATATGTCTCGCACGTATAAGAGAAAGATCCATGAGATATAAGGGAAATTATCTCAGAATAGTTTTAGAAGATGTCAAGAAGGGGTTATCACTTATCAGTATACGCTGCAACAAGTAGCAATCAGTCATGTTGCTTTTTCCTAGACTTAGGCTAACAAATTTTCATTTAATAAACCTCTGAAATGTCTTTTTTTATTTCTTATTCCTTTATTTCTTATTTCTTAATTTACACATAGACGGGTAATTTAAGTAAAGTTAGAATATAAAATACATATTTCTTTGTTAATACACATTATACCCAAATTCCCCACCCCCCCACGGGTTAAGTTGAATATACGAGGGTTAAGTAAGTCACATTAAGTAAGTCACAAAAGATAATTAAATAATAAATTACAATGATATTCACTTCAAAACCCTTTTTATTTCTCAACATATTCTCCACCAATATTTATGCACTTATATCACTGTTTTATCAGTGCCCCAACACCAGCTGCATAACATTCTTTGGATTGCTGTCTCAGCTACATTAGGACTTCAAGTTGAACGCAGGAGCAATTCAAAAGTTTGGTTGGCAACTTCTTCAAAATCCACCATACAGCTTCGACTTAACCCCAAGCGATTTTCATCTATTTAGTCCACTAAAAAACCATCTCGGTAGCAAGATGATGTTCACAGATGATGAAAAGGTTCAACTTGAAGTCCTAATGTGGCTGAGACAGCAACCCAAAGAATTTTATGCAGCTGGTGTTGGGGCACTGATAAAACGGTGATATAAGTGCATAAATATTGGTGGAGAATATGTTGAGAAATAAAAATAGTTTTGAAGTGAATATCATTGTAACTTATTTAATTATCTTTTGTGACTTACTTAATGACTTTCCCTCGTAGTTACAATTCAATAACTATATAAGTAACTATACAATACACTGTAAGTATACTGTTACAATACAATAACTATATGAGTAACTATAGAGTATACTATAAATAACTATAGTTATTTATTTTGATGTAATGAAATATGTTGGATAAATGTAACACTTACATAGCTTCATTCTTAGGAGAACACATTGCTTAAAAGAAACCGAAAAAAAAAAGAAATTTGAAGTGTAGTATCTGTAAGATTTTAAAGTTATGAACATGTGATTCTTATATCCAAATTACCTTGGCAGGGGATACTTAAAATTTAAGGCGATATTTTATTTTAAAATGCTCTACGTACTACATCACACATCGTGACGAAGTGGAAAAGTGTTTTTCAATGTTTATCAAATCGATTCCCAAATCTCATATTTTTTTTAAATCTCAAATCTCAAATTTTATTTTTAAACAAAAAAATATTTTTTTCCTGAGGTTGGTGCAGAAGCGTGTTTTTTACACGGTCTTTCATTCAATCATCTTACCAAAATAGCACCTTGGCTGGGCACTGGTAATTCCAACGTTTCTCACTCTTCAAATGCCTATAAAGAGGAGTATGTACCAACGATTGTGGGATCGTGATTTTACAAGACGAAAATGTTGAAAATTATAAAAATGGCCATGAACCATACATAGGTATCAAAACCCAATTAATAAAATAATAATTAAAAATCAAGAAAGAAAAATCATGTATCAAGCATAGATTATGCCACACTTTCCAACACATTCAGAACAAGCTTAATTTCTAACAAAAAAGTACCGGAGCTCTAATATTCTGCAGCAATAATGACAGTAGTGTTCCCCCCCCCCCCGGCCCCTATACTCGCATATTTATATTTCATACATTATTTGCAAAATTTAAAGCAATTTCGTCTTCAGCCAAAGAAAATTTCTAATATAGTTTGACCGTATATATATGCATTTATATATAATAAAATCTGAGAAATAAACAGAGCAAAAATATTAAAATCAGGATTGGGGAATTTTTAGAAAATCCTACTTGACAAAGGATTTCTTTGTAATCAACTAGCAAAACATAACACACAGGGATGTTCCGGTGGGCTCCGGAGTGCTCCAGTATTTAAGGGTCCTCTCCCCTCACGCGAAAACACCCGCTCGCTAATGTTAATCCTATGGGGCATTATTTTTCTAATTTTTTCTTATTTCTCTTATTATCTCGTTTGCATTTCAATATATTTAAACGATTTTTTTTAATTGGATAGCAGAGATCAATCTCTATTTCTGCTGTTGATTACTTTTTTGATTTTCTTTGCGGATTTCTTTTACGAAGATACTTTCACTTTCAAAACCGAAAAGTGAAAATATCTTCGTAAAAAAAAAATCCGCAACGAAAATCAAAATAAAGATTGATCTCTGCTATCCAATGAAAAAAAAATCGTCACAAGACGAAAAATGAATAATTTTCAACAATATAAAAAAATTGACTGACATAACATTTTTTTTTTTTATCCCGTTAGTTACTCATTTTTGCTTTACGAATGTTTTCCTACTTTTCCCATACGTTCCCATGTAAAAATGGGGCTAGACATAGTAAGGTAAAAACATATGATTTCTCATGCTGTGAGACTTATACAACAAATCTGCGTAGTTGACAAACCTTGAGAAAATACGTATAATTTTCACTTACACTGCAAAAAAAAATTGTTGATTTTACGGTATAACACTGGCAGCTAGGGTGCGAGTATTATATCGTAAGTCAGCATCGAAGATGAAAACCGTATTTGGATAATTATATTAGGTAATGAATAATCACCTAATACATTTTTCCCATAAGTTAACGTAGAATGTTGTGATAGGAGAGAGGAAAACCGGTTTCTTTTAAATATTTAAAACCGTGTACGTAACTGTAAATCGTACGATATTTTGTCATTCTTCGATGAACATATTCAAAATATTAATTACTCTTTCTCTGCTTACGCCTTTCACTTCCATTAATCGATCGCTGTTATTTTATTTCATCAAAACAACCATGGATGTTATTAAAATCATAAACATATTCGACAAGGCTTCATTTATTTTCATTTGAAAACTTTTGTATTATGTTTTACCGCGGCCATTGTTGAAGAGCAGCAAAGCGAAACCGATGTCTTGATTGGCCATTGACCAGTTATGGAACTGAAACCGAACAAACACTATTGGAGATGGAATGTTTAAGTAAAAGAAAAGAGGTGTTCGTAATCTATCAACATAATCAATCAGATGCACGTTTCTTTATTCGTGAAAATTGGACAACACATGATTTGGTTGTTTATTGTTTGTTAGTTTGTAAATAGGACCGTTTACCAGCGAATGTAAGGAGGAAAAAAAATCTCTTTATCATAGAAATAAATACATGAGAAATTTGCCAAAAAGCCGTTATATTAACCCGGGTGTAGTCGCGCCGGGTATGAGATACCCAGGGTGCATACTGTTTTTACAATTGTCACTACTATTTTTCGAAAAGTAATCTTCAACTTTACTTTATCGCAGAATTTGTAACAATTGTCTCTGACTAAATAAGATGACGATTATTATTTGTATTTATTGGTGACAAAGTAAAAACCATTCATACCCTGGGTATGCGCGATTTCTCCGGGGTTAAAAATATAGTAAACAATTACCTGTGTTTTGATGCAATAATTCAAAGTCCAGTTTAACCATTTCAGGGCCCGGACCTGTTATAGCGGGCGCCCTCCAACCCCCTACTTCCTAACCCGAATGATCGCCATTCGCTCCTCCTCCCTTCCTCGCTCGTTATTAAAAGAAACTTTATAGTCAGTTAAAGTTATTGTTTATATGATAATAAAAAGTTACTTTCATGGGGGGGGGGGAAATGGATACTCCTTACTAACTCTAAACCATTTTAGATCCACATATTTCAAGCTAGTATTTAAAAATGCAGAAAACGAAAGTGAAAATTTCAAAGTTTGTTACAATTTCAATATGCAGACGATCCCTAAGCAAAATTTAAGCATAGCCTTAATTAGTAGACGTTATTACTAATCGGTTGTTACCAATATAATTTTTATGCGATAATTTGCGGCATAGTTAGTAGGTGTTGGGGGGAGGGGGGAATCCTTTTTTTAGATAACTGTACATAAGAATAAGATACGCATTATCATTTCAAAACATTCCAAACTCTTGTAGAACAGAAAAAAAAAAAAAAAAAAAAAAAAAGCTAGATTGGATTGAATTTCCCAAAACAAAAGTTGATGCATCTAAAATTTTATACATAATCCAAATACAAGTGACAGTATTTGTGCTCTTCAAAAAATAATTAATTGTATACTAAAAATAATAATTTCAGTAATTTACAATTTTTTTAATGTTAGAAGTTCTTTAAAGTCAAAAGATAGCATACAAAATTATTGTAGTGAAAATTATATTAAGAAGTGTTATTGCCGTAATGTCATAGATGCTGCGAAAATTGAAGAATTAAACATTCAAAATATGTAAATAATAATAAAAAGAAAACATCAGCAAAAAGTATTAAAAAAATACTTTTTTTTTTTTTTAGAAAAGGATTTTTTCATTTTTCAGTTCATATCAAATTTACTTTATTTATATTTACTAGGTTTTCTTGGTTCCTGCATCCCCCCCCCCCCAATCTTAGTTGAGCCCGGTACTGCAGCATCCTTACCTCCCCCACCCCCTTTAACTGGGCACTGCAAGAACTGATTGGATTTTGGAACCTGACATTGAAAAAGTATTCAACAAAAGGGGGGAATATCGATGGATATATAAAATTATTTATTGCTTTTTAAAATTAATTTTATGCTATTGCTTAGTTTTTGATGAAAAAGCTTAAAAATTTAAAATCAAACTTCATTTGAAGATCTTCTTAGTTATGTTGTATAAATATATAAAACTCTGACAAAAAAGTAGAAAATGAATTTGCAATTTATTCAATTTTTGTTGAATGAACTTAAAATCTGTTACAATGAAAGACTAATAGTCTAAGAGGCAGCGGCATTTTTTACTTACCCATGTTATGCATGCTTATCTTCAAATATGTAATTTATCTTACTTAATCAATCACAAAAACAGACATCAGTTGTCGCGATAGCTGTGTATTCATCCTTGGGAGCTGCAACATCTCCCAAGCCAAAGAGAAATGAATGGTCATCCGATTACGTAAGATTGAAGGATATTACCGCAACCAGTGGCGTTCTTCCGTAAATAGATTTGCAATATATTTCCATTTAACTGAGGGATGTTGCGGCTCCCGAGAAGACATCCACCGCTGTCGTGACAGCTGATGGCTGTTTTCAAGATTGACTAAGTAAGATCAATTCCATATTTGAAGTTCGGCTTATACAAAATAGTTAAGTAAAAATGTGTTGCCGCCTCCCCGAATATAAGTGGAGGAAATGTCAGTCACACTTCCGTTGTGACATCATGGTTTCACGCTAACAGCTAAATATCGGATCTAGGGGAAAATCATCGAAATTAGCAAAATACGATATTCCATTGCAGTATATTACTTATGCACAGTTTACTATAGTGTAAACATGTTCTTACACAGCAAGAGACAAATGCGTGGGCCAAATTATCTCCAACTTAACGCCACAAACAAAACTTGTATATCCCCTGTTGGAGTAATTTGGGTATAAAAATCGCATGTTCGTAATTTTGAAATCTTACAGATACTACAAATGCAGAATTTCTTACTTTTTCTTTCGGTTTCATTTAAGTATTCAATGTATTCTTCTAAAATGAAACTATCTAAGTGTTATTCTCAATTGCCTATTTCGTTACATCAAAATAAACGAAATATTTGCTTATATTCAAGCTAACCCGCGGGTAGCCGGAGGCTAGAAGGGTGGCTGCCCCCCTCAAGTCCTCAAGTAATTTGGGTATTTCAAAGTGTATCAGTCATCACAAGTCAGACTAAAAAAGAAAATAAGAAGTAGAAATTGCACAAAAGCTAAAATAACTCGTGAGATTTCATAAAATTAATAATTGCTAAAAAAGAAACTTTAACATTAAATAAACACAGAAATTAATAATTATCAATAATATTTGCTAAAGCCTTGGTATTGCAACATTCTCAAAGTGAGGCACATTTATCACTAATTAGTACTTTGGCTAATTTTTTAAATAGATGTAATAATAAAAAATTATCAAATGCATATCAGCTGTGCAAAACAAGATCAAAAGAAAATTTTCCTCCACCCCATGCCTCCCCCCCCCTCCCTTTCCCCAAGAAAGTTTTGAAATGATGCCCATGCTACTATGGACATCCAAATTCGGGATTCGATCCTTACGCACAGGTGCCGACTTAGGCTATGTGGGACCTCGGGTCAAGCATCAGTTTGGGGGCGTTCTCCTATCTATCCATAGAAATTGTTAGTGAATTATGCTGAAGTAACTTAAAAATTTCGATCCAGGTACTATTCACATCTATATACTATACAGGGTATCACAAGAAAGATGGTCACAACTTTAACATATGATAAAATACAATTTTTTTTCTTTTTTTTTTTTTTGTGTGTGTGTGTGTAATAATATAAGGGATCGTGTGAACCTTTGAAGTGTAAATACAAATCCTTAAGTCAATCTTGGCTATTTGTCATAATATAAAATTTTCTACCGTATTATAAAATTTAATATTTGCATTGCATCAACGTGCATTTGGGTCATTCCATAATATGAAAAAGGCAAGTGCAGGCATGCATTTATACTAATAGCAACAAATTTCAACAAGTGTTATGTTGTTACTGCATTTCTCATGCACTAAAGTACTTTTGTATAAAATTTTGTAACATTAGTTTTCAAATGATGTGGTTCGTTCCTTTTTTGAGAGGGGAGGTAGGTATGGGGTACAGGAAGCAGAGAGGGGAAATAGATGACCACTTCATTCCTAAATGTTTGAAAATGTAAAACGTTTGGTCATTTTTGACCAATTTTAACCATTTAGCACCCTTTTAACTAAAATCTTGACTACGGCCATGGGACTCCCTCAAATTGAGGCCCGGGACGTAATTGCATTAGTCAATCCCTCCTCTAGCTTCTCTTCATTTGCAGTCAGCATTCTAATAATTAGACAAGGATGCGGATATCATCGTGTTCTAAAGCAGTACAGAATTATTTGTTCTGATTGGCTATTTGTTACATATTGCAGTGGGATAGTGAAAAATCGAACCATTGTTGAAGTTTCACCATAATCAGAAGTTTAGAAAAATCAAGTGAAAGATGTTTCTGCTTTTTAGGCACCATTAAATGCTACAAGCTACAATGTTGAACGGAAATTGTTTACAGAGTATTATTAATGTAATTTTTAATGAAAATTGAATCATAGGTATTACTAATGTTGTCAACATCCCCTTTTAACACTTTCCAACATAGTTGAAAAGTCTTATGAATTCGGTTTGTCTGTCCGTACGAGCTCTAACGCACATAAATATAGACGGATTTCTATGTAATTGATGTATATTATTGAGACTTATTATGGTATGCTCGGCATTGAAAATGAAGTGTGTAGCATTCATAGTTCGTTTCATTGGCACACAAAAGAATTCCATTTCATTATGTCCTATGGGGAAAAATCATCTGCGCTGCATTTTATTTAAATTGCTTATTTAGATATTTTATAGTCCGAAAAAAAAAAAAGAAATTTTCCTAATAATATTTATGTTAGTGTAGGAAAGTGTTTCATAATCTATCCCTGGTGCATGATTGTCGGATTCCACTTCTCCGTCCACACAACTTCGAAATATAATCCGGTCTTTTGATATGCTGCCACCACCGATATGAATACGTGATATCGGACACAATACGTGATGTATATTCAGGAAAAACCTAACTCTTTCTATTACACTTAAACAAACACTTTATTAACAATATTTACACTTAAACTCGGAGGTAAAGTATCCGGTTTAATATTAAATCAAAATAATTATAGAAACGCTTTACGTGTACCGTTAGACTACGTTCATTTATTCCACACTGAGATTTCTATTCATCTCACACCCGCTCTCAGCGCTCATTCCCCGAGCAACCTTCACACTTCGCTGCTCCGTCTGAACTCAACACTGGTCTCAGAGCTCCAACTCTGAACGACCTTACACCTTCGCTTCCTACGTTAGAACTCACCCTCTCTCTCTCGCAAACTGCAGAGCACTCTCCTTTCTACGGGGTTTCTCCTCTGTTTCCAAGGGTCCTTCACAACCCTTCCTCCCTCTTGACGGATCTGTCTTCCTAAATAAAAGAGTGCAATAGCTTTCTTATCTCTGAAAGACCACATTGCAATGGAAATACTTCTTTCATTCTGTCCAAGTCGCCACCCTTCGGATTAAGATTTTCTAAAGGACGCCTTTAACGGTACACAATAGATACATATACAATACATACAATATGCTAATCCCTTAAGAATAGCTTTCAACTATTGCAGCTGTCAAAGAAACCTGACACCCCCCACCTTAGCGGAAAATATGCCTTTTAGGGGCTAATTTTCCTCAAAACTATGTAACGTCTGAGAAGAGTTCAACAGTTCCTTGATAGGTTTCTTCATTATTACAATTACATAAATATTTTAAGGTGTCTGAAAATTTAACTACTGACATCTGTAATGAACCATATACTAATGTGAGAAATACCAACAAAAATTTACACAATATGCTAATACACTGTTATAAACACAAGATGCAAATACAATTATAAATACCCAAAAAAAAAATAAAGTTACACTAGTATTATGTCATTTTAATGTCAGTCCTTAGGCTGAGATTGCTGGAGGCGGAACTTTTTCCCTCCAGTCCTTCCTCGTTAACTTAATTGGTACATCCCTTTTCGTAATGCACCCACTTGAATGGCTAACTTCGTCCTCTGATGTCCCAATTAAATCTTCCTCTAACCAATCAGGCACTTGCCCGTCCAAGTCCTCTTTGTACGTAATAAAGACATTGTACAATTTCTGCCTTATCTTACCCCTCTCCGGTTTACGACCAATCCGATTTTTCTCCATTTCTACCAGTTCGATAGGACCCATAAATAATTCCTTATTTTTCCTTAAGATTGATTTTATGTCCCCAACTTGAATATTTGTTAACCCTTTTATCTCAAATCCCTTCCTGTCTTTATTTTCCGGTTGTTCTCTGTCTAACAACAGATTTTTCCTACAGTCTTCAAACTCCCCGTCACTATCCAAGACAATATCGACTACTTTATTTTTAGCCATAAATGCTCTCATTTCATCTTGATACACCAGTTTCTTACTCCCGTCCCCTAACTCAACTATAACTGCAGGTCGACATATTTCCTCTTTCTCCTTATTACTCACATTCATTTCCCTCGTTAATCGACATTCTACACATGATTCGCAATATATTTTAGCTTCCTTCGCTATATTTTCCCAATAAAATGAATGCTTGATTCTTTCTAACATTTTCTTAACCGTCTAATGTTCTCCATATAAGGAGGTATGCGCTAATTGTAGAATTTCCTCCCTTCTAATTTTAGGTAATACTAATTGAGCTACAGTTTCATCTACTAATTTCTCTTTATGATATAACATCCGATTCACAATATAATAAGACTCTCTCTCATTTTCAGCCAATTCCCAAGCTTTCTCTAAATCCTTACAACTCATTTGGGATTCCTGAAATACATTTAAACTACTTTCCGTAACTTGATTAATCTTACTTTTCTCTACCTCGGCTTTTTCCTTTTCATGACTTTGCAACTTCACCGATCTCGTTTCTACGACATAACGGTTATTATTATCATTCCTAATCCTTTCCCCTTCCTTCACTTTGTTCCGACTATCTTCCTTACATTCCCTTTCTACCGATTCTCTTAATGATTTCTCGTTGTTTAACCCTGACAATTCATTAGCCACGTCAGGATGTAAAATTACCTGTTCCTTACTATTATCAATTATCGCGCAAAGTACGTCCTGATGAATTACATTAGTTTCTCCGCGTTTTGGAATAGCTAAAGGTAACTGAATTAATGGCGATTTCACTGCCTTACCAATTATCCCTTGTAAATATATGCTACCAGCCCCTCTTAATTTTTCTGCTGGTACTAAATCTTTATGAACGACGCTAATTTGGCAATCAGAATCCACCAATCCTTTTGTTATCTTCCCATTTACACTAACTTCCACTTTCTCGAGATTATTTAACTTCTCTCCAATAACTTTAGTTCTCCAATTCCCTTTTGCTCCGATTCTTGCCATACTCGCTCCCCTTGATAATTCTTTAATTCCTCGCACTGAGACATTATTGATACTAGCCCTTGGTTCTTGTCGGTTATTAATTTGATTACTTCCCTCATTATTTCCTTTTGTACAAAATCGCTGAACATGTCCTCGTTGAGAACACTTGAAACAGATAGGCGTCGTATCATTAGGTTTCTTATATTCCGGTTTTCTACCCAAAAATGGACTAACTTCATTATTCCCATTTTGTCTCCAATTACTACTAAATCCCTCATCTTTTGCCCTTCTAGAATCTTCATTATTAACATACCTTTCTTTACCTTTATAACCCTTATAAGTTACCGCATAAGATTTTTGTTTAGCATCAAAGAAATTATCACATTCCTTAGCAATTTTCGAAACTTCTAAACAATTACTGTGCTGAGTTAATCCAATATGCGTCGCGGTTTCCTCATCTAGAGTAGTTAACAACTTATCCGTGACAATTAACTGATTAACCTTCTCATACGTATCTGCACCTCTAATCTTACAGTAATTTTCCCACGTTGCTATTAAACGTGACACAAATAATACATGAGTTTCATTTTGATTCCTTCTAGCCTTCTTGAAATTTTCCAAACACGCCTTCGGTGTCGGCTCGTGTTCCCTTAGAACCAATTCCTTTAACTTCTCATAACTCTCAATTTGTTCCCTAGTAGTGTATATTAGCAAGTTATCGGCCTTATCCCCTAGCATATTTAGTAAAATTTCGGCCTGCTGGGTTTCCGGTACATTTTTTGTTTGGAATGCTCGTTCTAAACTGCTAAAAAACAGATTCCATCCCTCAGTCCCTTCTGGAACCTTGATAGACAAAGTTTTAATACTTTTAATCAATTTCTCTAGGCTACTCTCATGATTAGATTCTCTAGTCCCATTAGCGTTATTAGCCGAACTTTGAATCTTTATCCTTTCCAACTCTAACTCATGTTCCAATCTCAATTTTTCAGACCTTTCTTCTCTATCTAACTTTTCACGTTGTAACTTTTCCTCCCTTTCTACCTTTTCCCGTTCTAACCTCTCATCCCTTTCTAACTTTTCTCGTTGTAACTTTAAATTTTCCTCCCTTTCTAACTTTTCTCGTTGTAACTTTTCTTCCCTTTCTAAGTTTTCTCGTTGTAACTTTTCCTCCCTTTCTAACTTTTTCCGTTCTACTACTAACGCTTCTTGTTCTAACCGTTTTGTAACAATAGTGCTAGATAATTCCATAATGGCCCCCTCTTCATATTCGTCGCTCTCCACTATCTTTTTCTTAAGCTTAAACCTGGTATCATCTTCCGAGACTTCAATTCCTAACTCTCCACATATCGCCTGAAGATCCACCCTTTTTAATTTTAGTAAGAAAGCCATACCTTCTACCGATAATTATTACCACCCTACAACAATACTTAATCACAATATCAAATTAATACTTCCTCAAATCCTACCCTCATAAGTTACCTCCACATATTATACTATATAACATATTTCAAATAAGTAATAATACAATAATAAATTTCCTTAAACAATGATACCCCACAATTTGCTTCCAATAACAAAGTAACAATAATCTCAATTTGACTATTATGCAATACAGATTTTAAATTTATATCATTAAATAATAAAATACAATTTACACAATAATACTGATACGTTGCAATTTGAATAAAACACTGATGCCAATCACTACATAAAAATATCCACCTAACAAAAATTTGCATGAAATACACATAAATTCCTAAATTTAATCTCAATAAAATATTTCAATTTCAAAATTAGTTCTCACATTAAAAAGTAAATCACAGCACTTTTTTTTTTTCTCTGGGCCTTCAGTTCTTCCTTGAAGGTTATTTCAATTTAATTTAAATTCTACACAAATTTCCTTTCCTCATTTACTATCAATATTTCAAACTTAAAGCAAACAATATCACTTAATTTAAATATTACTTTAATAATAATTTAAATTTAAGAAATTTCAATTATTCCTTCCAACTATTAACACAATGCATTAATTTTAATCATTAATCTTATCCGTTTAAAACAATTAGAAAATCACTTCTAGTAATTAATATAAGATCCTTTTCTTAAAACAATAGTGTAAAATGGTTGTTAATATCTCATTTGATTTAGAACAATTATTATATTGCACATAAATTATTATAAATTAACCACAACATTAACCCAAATTACCATCAATTATACACAATAAAATAAAAAAATAGGTTCGAGAATGTCAGTAGAGTAAAATGATCAAAACACCTTACCTCGTACTTCATTCGCTGGGGCAATTCTCTGCTCACTTTTCCACAGGGTAAATCTTGCACTCTCGGGCAACAATCACTGTAATTTGAAACACTGTGTCCACAAACACTACACACAAACACTGGAACTAACACTACAAACCGCACCAACACTTCCACTGGACGATCCGGCAAGGCACTCTGTAACAAGGCTAGCTGGCACTGGTCTACGGTGATAGGGCACACACACTTCCGCTAGACGATCCGGCATAAACTGACTGTAACATGGCTAACTGGCACTGGTGGTCTACGACGATAGGGCACAAACACTTCCGCTGGGCGATCCGGCACAAACTCTCTGTAACACAGCTATCTGGCACTAGTCTACGACGATAGGGCACGAACACTTCCGCTGGGCGATCCGGCACAAACTCTCTGTAACACGGCTAACTGGCACTGGTCGTCGGTGATTCAGATCCCGTCGCTGCCAACATTGCCGGATTCCACTTCTCCGTCCACACAACTTCGAAATATAATCCGGTCTTTTGATATGCTGCCACCAACGATATGAATACGTGATATCGGACACAATACGTGATGTATATTCAAGAAAAACCTAACTCTTTCTATTACACTTAAACAAACACTTTATTAACAATATTTACACTTAAACTCGGAGGTAAAGTATCCGGTTTAATATTAAATCAAAATAATTATAGAAACGCTTTACGTGTACCGTTAGACTACGTTCATTTATTCCACACTGAGATTTCTATTCATCTCACACCCGCTCTCAGCGCTCATTCCCCGAGTAAATCTTCACACTTCGCTGCTCCGTCTGAACTCAACACTGGTCTCAGAGCTCCAACTCTGAACGACCTTACACCTTCGCTTCCTACGTTAGAACTCCCCCTCTCTCTCTCGCAAACTGCAGAGCACTCTCCTTTCTACGGGGTTTCTCCTCTGTTTCCAAGGGTCCTTCACAACCCTTCCTCCCTCTTGACGGATCTGTCTTCCTAAATAAAAGAGTGCAATAGCTTTCTTATCTCTGAAAGACCACATTGCAATGGAAATACTTCTTTCATTCTGTCCAAGTCGCCACCCTTCGGATTAAGATTTTCTAAAGGACGCCTTTAACGGTACACAATAGATACATATACAATACATACAATATGCTAATCCCTTAAGAATAGCTTTCAACTATTGCAGCTGTCAAAGAAACCTGACAATGATGTTTCGTTCTTTCTCTTTCCTTCTAATAAATTAAAAATATACGCATAATATCAGATAAGAATACGGTATATGGTGTTACGGTATATATGAGGAAAAATCGTTTGCAATCTATTTTAAGTATAATGTTACACTATTTCAAATAATATTGAAATTGATATATATGAGGTGCACAAAAAAAATGCTTACTGTTGAATGGGGTGTTGCAAAATATTCGTTATTACTTGGTGTGCATAAATTATATAGTTCACATATAAGGCTGTACAAAAATAATCGAATACATTTCCGGTTATTGACGGAATTTGCTGAAAGGGAATTTTCAACTATGTTAAGAGTTTCCTAATTGAATTAAGTAGTATATATACAAATCGATAGATCATATACAGGGATTCACATAAAAATTTGAATTCTTTTTCCACTATAGATGGTAATTGTCGAAATTGAATTTTTAAATGTTTTATGTGTTTTCCAAAATGTTTTCTTAGATATTATCTTTCACATTATTAAACGGTAAAATTTCGTTACAGTATTTTGAATCTGTTGGAAAGTGTTACGTAATCTATGTTTGACGTATGAATTTTCTTTCTTGTTCCATGTACAGTCAGTATAATTAGAAATCGATACACCTGCCTTTACTCATCATCTTATATGCTATGAATAATAATGAAAACGGTAAAACAAATAGATTGCGTTTATGTCCAAAACATCTACCCAAACTTTACCATGACCTTCGTTTTAATTTAAATATTATTTCAAAAACAATTGTGTCCTCGACCAACCCAAGTCGAAATAATAACAGCTTAACTCATCTGCAAACTACAGTGTTTTTGTCGTTTTTCCTCAAGCTATACGTTAACACCGTTTTTCGTGTCGAACGAAACTCGAATCATGCAATTCGGCTTAAATTGACAGATTTAAGTATGTCGAAGTTATTTTCAACATACTCTAGGATCTGGCTACTTGTTATTTTCCAATTATTTTATTTTATTTTTACTAGAATCTTCGTGTTTCGAGAATTTCCAAAACGCATGTAACTAAGTGCTTCAGCAATCTCTCACGAAATATTCAAATTTAAAACACGTGTCACGTTTCGATAGGAAGCATTATTTCAATATTAGTTTTGAATACCCATTGATTATTTTTTTGAATAGGGCTAAAGATAATAAAAAGTAGGACTATTAATAAATTGCGTTTTAGTTTTAACTTTTACAGTCCAATGTTCCCAAATGGGAACATCTATTTGAAAAATCATTAAAAATTCAATTTCATTTTCATTGATCTGAAAAAAATTAGAAGTTATATCAGAAAAGTTTAATTTTTTTTAAAAATATACAAATTACGACTCCGTTATAAAAGGAGAAATAAATGTATAGAAAATCATAAAAATGGTCTTTTTTTTTTTTTTTTCATTTTTCTCGACGCGCAACTTAAAAAAGTTATATAATGTGGAAAAATGATCCAATACTTCTACATATCGGTGGCAGACATATATTAACAATAATTGCGTTTCAGCTACGTTAAAACTGATGCTAAATCATTAAATTATTTTTGTATTCAGATTGATCATTGTACATCTCATTTGTTATAATTCACACTGAAAAAATTACAGTATATCTAATCAATACAGTACACAACTATACATCTTACAGTAAACCAGAATCCAATTTACTAATACTTATACATATTTTAAAATTATATTGTCACAACTTTTCATCAATATGTATGTAATTAAAAGAAAAATGTATTGTTAAATTTACGTGTTGACCTAGTATCCGGTCTCCAGAAAAAATCTGTTCTAAAAGCTAAGCTCTTGAGCAGTCTCTGTTCTCTATGTTAAATCATACGTTAGAATTTTATGTTCCCAATGGCGAACAGTATACAAACTATACGGGGTTTATCTGAGCTAATGGACAGAACTAGTGTTACCAGATGTCCCGATTTACATGGGACGTCCCGCTTTTCAGGGTTTTCAAGACTCATCCATCCCGCGGAACCGCTGCTCGAGATGCCAAACGTTCCGAGACGCACAATTACTTTTAAAATGTTTCTACGATCCTTCTTGTTACACCCTGTACATAATGAATTTATTTCAAGAATACTAACCATTAGTAGTTTTTAAAATTCATTAATAACATTCTTATCTCTGAAAAAAAAAAAAAAAAAAAAAAAAAAAAACCTTTTTGATTTTTGATATAAATCATGCAATGTCAATGTTTAAATTTCTCTTAGTACCATTCTATTCGTTAGTCTGCATAAGTGTAACTTAATATAGTAAAACCTGTGAAAACATAACTTTCCTGAAATTGAAATTTTTTATTATTCAGCCGAAAGAACACATCTACTTGCTAAGGCGGAAAACTGTCTAAGACAGAATATGTTTCGGTCTTTAGCAATTCTGTTTTTATACATTTTAATGTACGTTGTTCAGTAAAACCTGAGATAACGGAATATGTTTACAAAGGTATCCTGTCTTAAATTTCACAGTCCCTACGGACAGGGCCTGTTTACCGAATAGGTCCGGGAAGCCCGTGCTTACCCAAAGAAATACAAAGGTGCCCCCAAATTTACTTTTCAAAATAACTTTTTACAAAAAAAAAAAAAAAAAAAAAAAAAAATCAATCAGGGTAAAAAATGCATTTTTCCCTTACAAAATTTTTATCTAAGAAGCTCGCTCTTTCTAAATTGTTGTTTACTCGAAATTTTGATGGTAAAATTTCAAATTGTTGCAGCATACTAAAAATGGATTTAGTAAATAACAAAGCAATTGATAGAGGGGACCCCATAATGTCGGGCTTCCCCTACTCTTATATCTTAAGCGGGCCCTGCCTACGGACGACATACGCACCATACAATATTAGAACTACTCAATCGGAAATCTCTCCAAAACTGAATTTTGTTTAGGTCCCTAACGATTCAGCGTTCACAGATTTTACTGTGTAAAATTATTATATTTATTCAGTAAAGTAAAACATATAACGAAAAAATCTCAAATGACAAAAAAAGATTCGTTTTAGACAGGTTTCCGTCTTAGCAGGTATAATTTTATGAGTTTTTTTTTTTTTTTTTTTTTTTTTTTTTTAATAAAGACCATGATTTTTCGGTCGGTATTTCGCTACTGTTTTCACAGGATTACTGTATTTTTATGTCCCGATTTAGAAGTCGCTGTCTCACTTTTTTTTTTGTCTCGTTGTCCCGCTTTCTGTTAAAATGGAACTTGGCAACACTAGTAAGAACTGTTAGCGGGGATATTACATATCAAGACAAGTAACTTTTGTACAGGAAACCAGGTTCGCAATAAATGTCCGCTTATAAAAAATCTTTAACCAAAATCGAAAAAGTGAAAACGTACAACGTTACATTTTTGATAAATTTTAAACTGTTTTGTTGTTGTTGTTGTTTTAAATGATATCCAATTTTAAAAAACACTGCAGTTAAATAATTTAAACTGGGTTGGGTTGATTATTGACGGCCAATTATCGACACTAGGGATATAGGCCTGGGGGGAGTGCCCTTCGTGGGGGTCTTTCTAAGGGAACCTAATCCGTATTTACGCATGGAGAAAATCCACGGCTCGAAAGAAAACCACGAAAACTCCGAGCGATTAGGCCGACGGGCGCGATTGGGATCGAACCCAGCACCTCCCGTCTACCAGCTTCGAGAGCACAACCTCTCAGCCACTGGTGGGGCATATAATTTAAACTGTAAAGAAAGACAATATAAACTTTGAAAATCAGAAAGTTGTTGATATTTGTGAGGGTGTGTGGGGAGAAAATGTTTGGTGAATTCGCTTAAACTTTACGTCAGTCAATTAACCGAATTCGATTTAAATTAGATTAACCTTAAACTATTTCCCCCGATATTAAATTTTTGCCTGAAAGCAACGGTTAAAGGCATTCTTTACTCATCATTTATTTGACAGAACTTCAAAAGAAGATTACTTAATTCTACATTTTTTTAAGTAACAGAGTATATTACTTTCTGCCGTCAGAAAACCTTTGTGGAATTTTGACAAAAGTATCCTGATCATACATAAAAGCCACTGTTGTACCAAATGTTGCGCTGTGGATTAGGATTATGGAAAATTCCTCATTTGTTTACCACTATTACTTTCACAAAGAAAAGTTTAGTTATATATATTGTATTAAGTATTATATGCGTACGTTATTAGATGGATTTAAATATGTAACATGGATATCTAAAATGCGTACATTGAAGCATATAAGTAAAGAAAGAATGTATGTAAGTATGAAGATATATATTAGGTATGAAGTATTTAATATGGAGGTAATTTAAAAGTAGAATAAATATTTATTAATTTTAAAAAAAGTAAGTAAATAAAGTGATTTTTCTTATGTTTTATATTTCTTTTCTTCTGTTTTATTTTTATTCTACTATCTTTACAAGAAGAAAATATTGGATTTGTAAAAAATTTCGACTTCCGGTTTTCAACGGATCGATACGTTTTAGAAGGTCGTGAACACGGTTCAACTGTTTTTAGAAAATGTCAGTCCGTGAGTCTGTCTGTGGGTGACACAAATTTTGTGGGCGCTCTTATCTTAAGAGCCTACACTAAGTCATGCTAAGAAATGCGCAAGCTAATGGGAAAGTTCCAGTATTTTTATATTAGGGTACTTTCACTTTCAGAACCAGTTCCAACCGGTTCCAAAATTGAAAATGTCCGCTTATAAAAAAAATATTCAACCAAAATCAAAAAAGTAAAAACGCACAACGTTAGAAATCGACCTCAGCTATATCCTAAACAAAAAAAAAAATCATTTAATATTAAAATTCGAGCGAAATTTTTGAAAATAGCCTTCCCATACACTTAACATTAGCTTGAGCGTTTCTTCCCGTGACTAGTCTTAAGAACTAATCCACAGAATTTATTAAAACTATTCAGTTAGACCTTGACATAAATTAGAGCTAATTAAGTTTAGGTGTAAATCATCAAACAGATGGCGCAACCATGGTGCATTTTTCATAATTCCCGCGATAGGAATATCTGAATAACTAATGCTCCGAGTTTCATCAAACTTCATATTCTGTTAGACCTTGACATAAATTGGTGCTGATTAGTTTTTGGTGTGAGTCTCCCAACAGATGGCGCTGCTATGCTGCATTTTTCACGATAGCTTTTTCCTCAAGAACTGAGGATTTCATCAAACTTCTCATTCTGTTAGACCTTGACATAAATAGATCCTTATTAGGTTTGGGTGTATATTGCCCAACAGGTGTCGCTTCTACGCTCTATTTTTCCCGATTTCTGTGATAGCTATACCTCAAGAACCAATAGATAGATTGCCGCTTAATTTTGGTTGCAGATGATTTGTTTTATATAGCAGAAAATTTTGTGATGGCCAAAACATAATAGTTTTTATGTGTGCTTACTCATAATTTTTGAACGAAAGTTCAGACTTATATCGTTATTTATGATCATTTTTGTTTGAAAGAGTTCGCTTTTCTAATATCCCATTTAAATTTTATTCTGATACAAGAATATCAACCCTGTCTGTTTGTCTGTCTTCCATTACTGTTATCTAATTTTTATATTTAAAAAAATACTGTAATGGTCACGAAATTTGGATATGTTATTGATATAGACAACATTATACTCCTTTTTAAAATTAGTTATCGTGTCGTATATAGATTTTTTTTTGTAGGGATATATCAAAAGTTTGAGAATATCATACCTTGTTAAAAATTTAAACTCAAACAGCAAGAAATTTCAACATGCTTTAAAAGAGATCAGAGTATTTCGTCTTTTGAAAATAGTTGTTCTACTATGTATACTATTTTTTTTCAAAGATGCGCTAAAATCTAAATAACATTAGTTGACGCTAAAATCCTCCCTGTAAACATTATGGTTGATTTTTGTAGATTCCACATTACTAAATCAAAGTATGGCAGTAAAATTACTATATTACATACGGGCGAACTTTCTTCTTAAATTAACTTATATTTTACCATCGTCTTATAAACCTAATATAGGGACAGATCAGATTTATCGCATTTTCACAAGTAATATTGCATTAAATTACTTCTACATTACGATGGACGGGTGACGGGTGTGCAACTTGTATTCACATTAAGTTCAATTTATATTATAAAACAAAAAATATGCGCTAATAACGCTGATGTAATATTGACGGTGGAAACAACCTATCAATAACATTTCACTCTTACTGCCGTTTTTTTAACTTCTGAACACAGCGCAATTTTAATTTCTATACCGTCGAATAGGAAAGGTAATGAAAATGTACTTTCAAATTCAATATGTTTGAAAACTGTATTTCAATTTACTGATTATTATGGTTTTAAAAATAATTTTCAAGCATGTGTATTTTTAAATCTGCGTGCAAGTCAATTACGGAAGATAAATCCTTTTGCATTTAAAATGATGTAATTTATTCAGCATTTATTTGTTTCTGCGTGTAATATTCCATAACAAAATTGCCAAACGAATTTAAAACTTCGCATATAAATAAATAAAACACGAATCTAAGAGTTATGTAATCGAACTACGCGCTTACACACTGAACTAATGTGAATCGCAAAGATTGTTATGAATAGTGAAATGTTTCACAATTGACCGCTAGTATGCGCCTTATACGAAAGTACCAAAAAATCTCTTAGGTGTCGTTGGTGGGTGATCTAAGAAAATATACTAAATGTAAAAAAATCTATACGAGTTTTCAATTAAAAACAATTTTCATGTATGTTCTGAACACTGGACAGTATATTGGGCATTTTTAATTCGGATAACTGAGGTTGGATTGCTCGGTTTTAATAATTTAAACTTTTTTTTTTAGATTTTTGAAGTTGCTAAATTTTTACTATTTTAGCACGTGACTTTTTCTTTTTTAACACTTTCCAACATTACTTGAAAAGTGTTTATGAATTCGGTTTGTCTGTCTGTCTGTCCGTCTGTCCATGCTCTAACTCTCGTAAATATACTCGGATTGTCATGAAATTTTTACACATTATTGAATTTTACTATAGAATGTTTGGTATTGAAAATGAAGTGAGAAGCATTAATAGTTCATTTACAGGGACACACAAAAGAATTCCATTACATTATGGTCTATGGGGGAAAATCGTTTACGGGGCATTTTATTGATGTTACGATATTTCAAACATACTGAAATTAATATGCATTACTGAGGTGGACTACAGCATGCTTTTACCGGAGTATACAATTAGTAGCATTTATAGTTCAATTACAGGGGCCCCACCAGTGGCTGAGAGGTTCGGCTCTCGAAGCTGGTAGACGGGAGGTGCTGGGTTCGATCCCAATCGCGCCCGTCGGCCTAATCGTTCGGAGTTTTCGTGGTTTTCTTCGAGCCGTGGATTTATCCATGCGTAAATACGGGTTAGGTTCCCTTAGAAAGACCCCCACGAAGGGCACTCCCCCTGGGCCTATATCCCAAGTGTAGATAATTGGCCGTCAACAATCAACCCAACCCAACCCAACTCAATTACAGGGACGTACAAAATTATTCTTCTACATTATGATCTATTGGGGAAAATGGTTTGCTGTGAATTTTGAACATGTTATAGTACTTGAAACATAATGAAATTAAAAAGGATCAGTAAAGTTTAATACAACGTATTTTCCATAGATTCTGGAATGCGTAGGATTTATCTTTCATGTATAAGGACGCACAAGAGAATTCGGTTAAAAGTCTGACTATGATCGATAATTGCTAGAAGTGCTATTTCCGCTGTGATATCCGATTTTATGTAATTTTTAGTGTGTTAAGTGTTGTCTACAAATTCTGTAGATTAGTTACTAGATAAAGACTTCGAATATGGCAGCAATTTCTAAATATGGATATTTACTGAGTTAGTATTTTTTTAATTGCTTATTTAGATATCTCCAGCAAAATTAGCAATTTATGGTAGTTTATAATACCATCGTCCTACATATATCGGATAGTTAACAAGAAATAAACCAAGAATGTTGCAGTAAGATTTTGAATTTAAAATTTATTTTTACATTCATATTAAATTTCATATCCATTATTAAATATTTTGTCTCATTAGTCTGTAATAGCAATTTTTTGCAAAAATAATTATTTTTCCTATTTGTGGTAAAATATTGGATAAGGTATTTTGTGCCTTACTAAAACATTGGTGGAAACCGGCGTAAATAATAAAATATACATAATAACATGTAAGTAATCTATAAATAAATGTTCATAAAACATTAACTGAGATACAATATAAAAAACAATGAAAATATGTTAGTGGATTATTTCCAAGCACTTACATTATACCTTTACCAACTGACATATTTTGGCGCATAATTAAGTCCGTTGTTTTTGTAAATCCTAAACAGTTATAACTATAAAGATTATTTGGCGATCTATCACCTGCAGCCAATTAAAGAAAAAATGCCTTAAAATTTATTTATTTATTTATAATAAATTTCTAAAAATATTAAAATGTTGTATTGTCATCGAAAACACACCTGTGTACGTAATTATGTATAATTCTTCCGCATCACGAAATGAGCGAAAAATCGATTACATAAGTCCATCTTTACATATGAAAAACAAAATTAAGTAAAATAAAGAGTGTAGCAATAGCTTTTCATGATAGACTTTGTTAATTTATTAACTAAGGTTGTGAAAATACCTTTTTTGTGTTTTTACTTTTATCTAGCATTAATGAATATAACAATTCTTCTATTGATACATTATTTTTTTATTATTATAAAACTGTTTCTCATAAAAATGGTACGTGCTTTTGCAATTTGGCTACTACATAATAGATTTAGGTTTGTCAAATGTATGTAGTTCATACATTTTTTAAATTAAAAAGACATTTTAAAATCAGACATGTAATAAAAGTTAAAAAAAAAACTATAATAATATCACATAATAAAAACAATTACAGTAGACGTTTTAAGCTTTATATAAGCTCCTCATCAGTACAAATGTCAATCGAAAATCAAAGCTGATGTTTACACATGCTCACGTTCAAGATCATCAACTTTGGTTTTCGATTGACATTTGTACTGACCAAGAGCTTATATAAAGCTTAAAACGTCTAATGTAATTGTTTTTATTATGTGATATTATTATCGTTTTTTTTATTATTATTATTACATGTCTGATTTTAAAATGTCTTTTTAATTTTAATAATTTGGTTCAGAAGTAATTTGTTTAGTTATTTGAAATCCACGTATTTTACACACAAGGTAAAATTTTTATTTTTTAAACTTTATTTTATTATTTAATTTAATTTAATTCTGTTTTACTTAATTTTTTCCATTATTATTTATTTATTTATTTTTATTATTTATTTATTTTTGCCGACTAGTGAATCATAACGCATAATAAATTTGGTTGAACCCTTAGCCCACATGCAGTACAAATTGAATTATTGATGATGTTGCTTCAAATATTTATTTTACCAAATAAAACTCTCAACGATTTAATGCATATTTTCCATGACCAACTTAAACATTAACGTTCGCATTAAATGAAGCTAACACGACTGGATAGTAGGTAACGACTTAGCAATAAATATCTCAGCAAAATAAATTTCTCAGCAAGAGGTGTCAGATAATGAATGGATTTATCGTGATGATAATAGGGCAGAAACTGTAAAGAACTGGAACACTCGGGTATTAAGCGTGAGCTTGTCGTATTAAAGAAAAGACATGCGGGAAAGACAATGCTATTAACTCCAGACTAATGCATCATACAAATCAACCCTTTTAACATCCATTCATGGGATATTTTTATAGCTCTAATCGCATGTTTTTCATACTGGATAATGTGTTTATAGATACTTTTAATAGAAAGGAAAAGCAACATAATAATTCGAAACATTTTTAATACAGTAAAACCTCTGAATAGCAACCGCGGAATCTGCCAGCTATTCGGAGGTGTCCGCTATTCAGAGATAAAAACCTACAACTATATAGGTGTTGGGGATTTTCTGTTTGAAAGTGTCCTGTCCATTGTGGAATTTTTACTGCATTATAACCATATTATATGTAGAAAACTAACATTCTCATAAATAACAAGAAAAGTTAATGTACAGCTATTTCAAGGCTTCATAAAGGAGAGCTTCCTTCAGTGCAAAATTAAAAAGAAATGAAAAGAAAAATCATGATGCATAGATTATGAAACGCATTCCAATACTTCCAAAATACTTTAACGCAACTCCATCTTGACACGGTGAAAGCAGAAAACGCATAACATAATTGAAAATTCCATTTTATCAATTACAGCCCATAGTCGATAAGGTAAGCTAATTATTTTTTGCACTCTGTATATGACAGTAGATTTGTATGCACACAATATAGGATGCTAAAATTTAATTCAGCTGTAAAATGAATAACATAACTAAAAGTGCACTTCCAACAATAATCATCCATAGATGACAATGTATCCAATTTCTTTCTAGCAGCCCTATACATAAATTTTATTATTTTCTACAAACATCTCTTTGTATACTAAAATGTAGTTCAGAGGAAAAACAGATTTAAAAATACATGTTAAGCATTTCCCAGAAGAGATCTGCATGGGCCAAAGCTTCCAGGCCTGGGTCCGGGGCGGTCCGAACGAAAGCTAACTTTGTGCGGCTCGGCCCAGCATAAAAACCAAAAGTTCGGCCCGGCCCGGCTAGACTCAATTTCTACAAAAAATTCCGATTTTTCTTAACGTATAATTAAGATTCCTTTAAAGAAGAATGCATACATATTTATGCGAAATTTTTACAGTATATTCCAGAATATATGTCTGCAAACAAGATAATACAGAAGAGTAACATTAATGATCACTTAGACTCTTAAACTATTACATTCAAATAAAGACTCATTAAAAAATAATGTAGTTTAGAATAAAAGAAATAAAATAGTTAAAAACATCATATTTGAAATATTTCTCTGTAATTTATTAAAGTATATTTCTAAAGATTCCGTTACCAAAAGTTCATTATCACTAATAATTTTTACAAATAAAATTACATGCCTCACACGTTCAGGGAATATTTAAGTCTAGATTCGGCCCGGTCCCCGAATACGTAGAAAAAAATGTAAGCTTGAGCCCGGCCCGAGTCTTCTGAAAAAGTAAACCCGGGCTCAGATCACGATGTAACTGTCCGATGCCAGGACATATTAAATTTCTGTATTGATGTTGTCAAACTAGCATCGTCTGATGCAGAACATTTATAAATTATAGATCCATTGAAAACTGTTCATATTTTGTCGGCTTAGTCCGACTCTTTCAAGTTTGCTATATCGGGCCAGTTGGACTTTTTTTTTTTTTTTTTTTTTTTACTATCGGTTACCCGTCTCAGATCGTTTATTTTTTCTATCGGCCCGCCCCGTTAAAAATTTGTCTTTATTCTACCGGCCCGGAACGTTTGAAAGTTTGTCTTCATTTTGCTGTCCCGGCCGCGGACCTCCGGCCTATATAGTATAACTCTAAATCGCGCGCAAAGACGGTGGTAATTCTTACAAATTAGTTTGTGCAGTTCTATCTATGATGTTTGGAATTTATACACAAAACATAATATACTACAATTTAGTTAAAAACACATTTCATAACTGAAAACGCACGTCCAGCAATTATCGCTCAAAGAAAATACTGTAGGCGAATTGTTTTATGTGCTTCTGTAAATGATCTATAAGTGTTATGCACTCTACATTCTGTAGATTATAGAAAGCATGTTGTAATGCACCTCAGTAACGCATGTAATTTTCATTCCATTTAAAGTAGTGTAATATCTTTAAAATACACTGCAAATATTTTCCCCACGTAGTACTCTAGTACTAAAAAAGCGTTTCTACACTTTTAGTGCCAGAAAACGATGAAAATTTATAGCATTCAAAGTAACATAATTCGGTAAATTTCGGTCGTACAAAAATAAAAGTTTTACTGTTTTACTTGTTAACGCAAGGACCGTATAAAAATTTTCAATCTCGTATTTTTAAAATAATTATTTTGACGTAGATGGATTTTCGTTGGAGCTCCATGAGCCTCTCGCTTTTTTCCTGACTATAAGACCAAAAGCTAGATACGAACTGTTATTATATATTGTACTGTTCTCTAAAAAAACCCTTTTTTTTTCTCTGTTTAAAGTCTAATAAAGAATTGAAAAAAAAAATTAAACATGGCTAAATTTTTACAGCTTGTTCTGACTAAGATTTTAATGTTTAACATTTTTCATTTTATCACTTTATTACAAAATGGCAGCCAATTAAGCGAGAATTTGGAAAAAAAAAAAAAAAACACTCTTCTAAAAAAATAACCTGTTACCTTTAGAAAAAAAAAATGATGTAATTAGCTGAAAATGATGCATTTTATTACATATTAATGGTTTAACATAAAAACAATTAAACATTTATGTAGATATTTTAAAATTTTATTATAACAAGAAAATCTGTTTAAATGAAGCACATGTTTTGCCAGAATTCTGCAATTGTTAGTTTAAATAATTTTAAAACTAAATAAGCACTCCTTAGGTATTTTAAACTATTTTTATTGTTTCAAATGATGCATAAAAACAGAACAAAACAATAAAATTAACTTTAGTGAAATATTTGATGTAGTACTAGGGTAAGGTTTTTTTAGGAAACATTTCACTATGGGTTTTTTTAGAGGACAGGACAATAAAGACAGGTTCCACTTCCAATTAAATTCAAATGTATTTTGAATTATATACATTCATTCTGTAAATAAACGTACTTTACTTATTTGAGACTACAATTACTTGTGAAAATATATAATAAATTCAGAGAAAAATAACTTTGAAATCTGCACCATATTTTCCGACAGAGAAAGTGTGAGTACATTTTTATATCATTAAATCCTTTACACAAATTATGCTCATCCTTTCTTCAAAAGGCCACTTCATGGAGAACCTGCAGAGAGCTGAGCGAGAAAGAAATTTCTTACTCCAAAATGAATTTCCGGCAAGAAATATTTTGATGGGAAAAAAGCATAAATAAAATTAATGCTTCACTTTTTACCCGTATGAAGGAAACATTTAATAATTAAAATATGGAAGAATAAATTAGGGTTTAGTTTCAAAAATGCATAAATGTAGAAATCTTTTGCGCGGCAAAACCCATCCCTAAATTTTCAAATTTAATAAACTATTTTTTTCTTATATATCTGATGATTTTATAGAAAAGAATATTTTTTTTTATAGAATCTTTTCAATTATTTGATAAGAATAATACAGTTTATTTTTCTCAAATGATTTAAACGAATTAAACACTCAGAGGAAAAGGAACTAAGGATTTTTCATGAAATAGGCACTCCCCCCCCCCTCCCACTCTCCCTTAAAAATTCCACTGAGCACAATTTTTAGTGGGGGGGGGGGGGAGGGTTCATTCATGTTTTTAAAAATTACCTTAAACTGCGGTAGAAGACTGGCAAAAAATAAAAGTCGCATAAAATGGTAGCCAATAACAATAAAAAAATTCTTTAAAAAAAGATTCGACAGTATTACTGAATGCAAATTTATTTATTGTTGTGAATTTACGAAATAATAATGTTCCATTAACATTTGAAATTCTTTTCTCAACAGTGTGAAACGAAGATTACAAAAGAGCATTTTTCGAAATAGTGAAAAGATTTAAAAATAAAAGATTATTATTTTGCAAATGAGAATTTCTTAAAGAAAATAATGTAAACCTAAATGTATGTTAGCAACATTTTATTTCTTAACAAAGTTATGCTTATTTATATATTTTCCTTTCTTTCCCCTATCATACATGCAGTAATGGATCAATATCTCATATTTAAATTGCAAAAAAATGTGCATTTAATTAAGTTCAATGTTTAACAACATATGAAATAATAAGTGCATATCAGGGTTCCAATCAAAACTTTTATCAACAGATATCTCCAATTAGATCCATTGTGATGCAGTAAAATTGACTTGAAACAATTTTCAGACCAAAATATATTATTTATGTGTTCTGTAAATGACTCAACTTGTCGAAAGAATTTTTATCGTTGCTGCTGTAGTAGTTCAAGGACGTAGAAAACGGAACGGCTTATGGGCTTCAAGTCCTCTCCATGCATATGAGAATAATTTTAATTTGCTACATGAGCTGTCCCATGGGTTATTATTTTATTTATATTCAATGTTGGATAATTCTTCGCTTAAAAAACAACTAGCTGCATAAAGATTCATAAATAAATAAATAAAAATTAAAAATTAAAAAAATTGTTGATTTTATGGTATAATACTGCCAGTTAGAATGCCAGTATTATACCGAAAAATCAACTTTTTGTTTTCAGCGTAGTTTTAATCATTTTAATATGGTTTTGGTTTCAGGACATTTAACTTTTGCGAATTCTGTGTGAAATGTGATTACATTCAATTAAACTCCTGGACTGTATTTTATTCCATAATTTTTTTAAATTATATCTGGGGAACTACGTGCCCCGAACTCCGCCTCTTCTCATTAATGTGTAAATCGTAACTGTACAGAATTCAATATCTATAAGATCTTCTATCTAAAATAATTAAAATATTGATTTTGAGAAATGGACTAGTAATCAGTTTGAACGATAAATTATTCTCTTAAATATTTCCTAAATTACTGATGATCTTAATTACTCAATTTATTTTTAAATGATTACATAAGCCCCTACAGTAAATTTTGAATTGCTACGCAACTATTGTTGTTGGCTTAAACAAACAAACAAAAGAGGAAATACGAAAGTATTAAAATATTTTTTAAATGACTTACTTCTTTTTGTAGCACAAGGCACATATCCATTCTTTAGCCGATACAAAATGTCTGCATCTCTTGCAGACCCTTCGTCCACAGGTATCACACCTCGCACCTCTCCTCAGAATTCTCCCAAGACGTGTCCAGCAGCTCGCACAGTATTTGGTCAGATCAAAACCATAACCACCGTCCAGGTTTCTCTTCGGACTCCTCAGCTCCACTCGGAGGTGGCTACCGCTGGAAAGATGAGAAAACAATCAAGTGAGAAAGATTTCAGTGTGCCACCAATGACTTTACAGTCAAGTGGAGCTAATGACATGGCTGATGGTTTAGCTGCGGGATTGGGAAGAGGGTTATCACTAGCGGTGTTGTGGTCACTGATCCGTGATAAGATGCGGAATTATTAGGTGACAGACCGCTGGATGGTGATGAATCAAGGTCGAGGTTGAGAGATGAGGTTGTTGATGAAAGTTGATAGCTCAGGAGTTTTTGTAATAAAGAAAGTGAGAAAAAAGGATTCATCATCGCATTTTGTAATATTTGCTATTGTTCTTGTACTTCCTCAAAAGTTCTCATCATTCAAACGCCACACGCTTGCATGCATTAAAAACAAATAACAAGGGATGACCTTCTTGTATTGGAATTATTGCAGTTAACTGCTCCATTTGATTAAAGTTACCAGATTAAAGTTATAAATTTTCAGAAGAATTTTTATTATTTGCAGCAGGGAATAAAAAAGTTGTTCTGTAAAATTGGCAAAAAAACAGTTTTCCAGCTGGTATTTATCAGTGTGCTTGCAAGTGTATATAATCGTACCCAAGATAAGGTAATTCTGACGGTCACACAGCATTAAACAGTAACATCTGAAACAATTATTTATCTTTCATTAATATGCTTCTTTATATTAAGCATTTGACAATTAGATATTTCTCAATACAGGAAAATAAACTAGAGTGTTTTATTTTATTATAACTAATTCGTGGGTCGCTACTATCTGCTGCGATAAATCCCTCAATTTTTTATTATCCCCAGAAAATAATGTTGGTCTTATAATTCTACATCCGCATTTCAGCTTTTCAGCGAAAGAATTTCAGGCACAATGTGTACACCAGCCACGTGTAAACTTGAATGACAGAGCTGTTGGGAGGAAATTGTGGGACCCAATACAGATTATACTTCTAGGTGTCCCCTCCATGCCCCAAGAGCTAAGACTATACGCGAAATTTTCCTAATGGACCGAATACAGATCACACTCCTGAGCCTACCCCATATGCTCCAAAAGTAAACATGTATGTGGAATTTTCCAAATTACATACTTGTTCTTCTCCCATATGCCCCAAAACCATGACAGTATGTGAAAATTTTCCAAAGGGAACTTGTAGGAGATCATACTTCTGGGCCTTCTCCTCCAAGAGCCAAAGCTGTATGTGGAATTCTTCCTAAAGAACCTAGTGCAGATTATACTTCTTGGCGCAGATCATGCTTTTGGGTATCTTCTAAATGCTTCAAGAGCCGAATCTCTGTGAGGAGTTTTGCTAAGAGGTCTGGTACAGATTATTCTTAAACCTTCCCTACATGCTCCAAAAGCCAAGAGTGTATGTGAAATTTTCCTAAGAGGCTCAATGCAGATCATATTTCTGGAATTCTTTTAAATGCTCCAAGAGACAAAGTTGTATCTGGAATTTTCCTAAGGTGCCTGGTACAGATTATACTACTCGGCATCCCCTACGTGCTCCAAGAAACAAGACTGGGTGAAATTTTCATGAAATGGACCAACAATCCTTCAATAACGTGTTCAAAAGGGCACATCATTCCATCTACTGTGGAATTTGACATGAATTAAACATATATATATTTAAATAATTTATGACAAAGTTGTAATCAACACAAAGCATTAACCCTTTGTATCACCGGGTTGCATATCCAAAAATCAATGTTATTTCCAAAGTGAGCCTTAAAAGACAATTTTATGGAGTGCTGCTATCTCGCAAAACTGCAGTTAATATAAATTCTTCGTAGAATCTTCAAAAAATGGTGATACTGAGTTAGGTTTTGATACCAAAGTTTAATTTATCACTTGAGCTGTTTCACGTGGTTATTTCTAATAAACTGTATGAATTTAGTGAAATTAGAAAGAATGGAGACGTCTAGAAATAGATTTTTCATAAAGGTAAGTTTATATACTTTACAATTTTGAATTAGAAAATTTAAAATATTTATGAGAAATATGTAATTTGCTTCTTGTTGCAGATATGAAACAAGCATATTTTTGTCAATAAATTTTTATTTTTATGTTTTAATTTTATTTTGTATTATTTTGTATTTTGTAATGTAAATTCTTAAAATGATGTATTCTCTTCTCACATCTGAGTGAATATTTTTTAAAACGGAGTTGTTGCGCTACAAATGGTTAATATATTATAATCGCAAACTACCTTTTGGTGCCAAAAAATTAAAGTAATATAATGTAATAATATAAGAATTTTAAAATTATATGTTAAAAGTTTAGTGCACATTTCGTAAAAACTGGCTAATTTCATCATTCTAAAATTAAATCCTACATAGATGCATGGCGACTGTAAACTTTTTAGATATTTAAAATGTGTTAAGAAGAGATATTCCAATTACTAATGTCTGTATTACATTATTTTCATTCTTCACATTACCAATTTTTCATCAGACATTAATTAAGAACATAAAAGTTCCTGAGTAAAAGTTCCAGCTGGGGTGAAAATGTTTTTGTAATGGTGACAGTTTTCTGAAAACTTTTTAACATTTTTAGTGATGATGGACGGTTTTTATGGAACTTTTAACATGTTTTTAATTAATGTCTGATGAAAAATTGGTAATGCGAAGAATAAAAATAATAAAAATAAAATATGTTATTTTGAACTTAATGATAACGATAATGAACAGTTTTACGCGCAGAGCCCGATTTACACACTCTAGGGCCCAAGGTACGAAATTAATTTCATCCCCCGTGCCCCGCTGTCATTCTTTGCTGGTTTGATAGTGCTGTATGCATCAATCTAAGTGAGAAAATACTTGTACTATATAACTGTTATTTGCCATTTGCCAACTTTCTTGCGTAGATCAGTGGGTTGTTAAGTATTATTTATAATTTAAATTTTTGTTAAATCCATTCAGTTTAGAAATAAATCTTATATCATAGATGCCATCCTTCCGTAGAACAGAAAATTTGCAAAACAGAAAATTTATTTAATAAAATGTGTCTTGTACTTACGTTATTTTATTTATTAAGTAATATTTCTGAAATTTTTCCATCCAAAATATGTTTATTTAACTTGAGGGGGGAAAAAAAAGCAATATTGGTAACTGTGATATCATAACAAAATAAGGATTTTTTTTTCAAAATTAGCTACGGCGATTTGGGAATCCTCCAAAATTTCGGACTTCAATTCTCGGACCTTGTAGGCCTAGGCGAAAATCTGGCCATGATCACATACAAATGGTCTTCTTAAATCTCATACCTTTATAAAATCTTATTAACATGGTTAACGTTTTCAACAAAATGATCTTATGATGGAAGCGTAATATCACAATTTTCGGGAGAAAAAACTTTTTTTGCCATTCTCATTCCATTTCCATTAAAAATCTGTCATAAATAAGAATAAAAACAAAACTATTTTGAAAATATCAGTATATCTATATTATAAAGAAAAAACACGTCCGTGAGTACGCTGACGTCACATCTCCGGTGGCAACGACCTGGCCTGGACAATCAATTTTTCTTTTATGTAAATTTATTAACGTTTAAATATCGCGCAATTTAAATTTTTCGAATAGAAAAATGAATGCAACTTGTTTGAAAACTTTATCTTTACTGATTTTTTATTGTTTTTAAAATAATTTTCGAGCATGATTTTTATAAAATATCTACCTCTATCATGTACAGCCCGAATACGGCAGATCAATCCGATTTTAATCAAAACAATAATATAAATAGTTCAGCATTTGTTTTCGGCTAATATTCCATAACAAATCTTACACGAAATAATCAGAAACAAAATGGCCGGTGTAAATATTGAAACCGTTGGCGATTTTTTTTGTTTATCAACCCCTGGTATGCGGCTAACACGAAAATACCGCTTTCAATAAATTTCAAAACTTCATTTGAACACATAAATTATATTTTTCATATAAAAATGCTTTTTGGTGTTTTTAGTGAGCAATCTAAAAACAATATACTGAATGTAAAAAATCTGTTAGAATTTTCAATTAAAAATAGTTTTTACCTATGTTCTGTACACCGGGCAGAATGTTCTGCGACCCAGAAACCCCGGATTGGATCACCTGGTTACAATAATATCAATATGTTTTTGTTGTTGTTGTTGTTGTTTTTCAATATGAAGCACTCATAACAGCATCGTAGTTATTACATGTTAATCTTTATGTTTTTGATCTTGTATAATATATTTAAACAATATTCAATCAAAAATCAATCACACGTGTAGTAAATACAGATCCAAAATTATCAAAACATCTTAGAAAATAGAGGGTTTTTTTTTTTTTTTCTAAAAATTAATGGTATTTTTTTTTTTTTTTATTTATTTTTTTTTTTTTTATAGAAATGTATAACGATGGTGGCAGCGACTTGCACTTTCGCTTTTGTTTTTATTGCTTCTACACACGTTTTAAAGATCGCATAATTTCAATTTTTACATCATCGAATACCTGAAAAAAATGTACTCTCGAATAAAATGTGTTTGAAAATTGCAGCTCTATTTAGTCACTTTTTATGACTTTTTAAATATAATTTTCTAGCATATATGAGGCGTTGAGAACCAGAGTAGACTATTCCGAATTTTTAATGAAAAATGAGTTTGGAGTGTCAAAGCATTGTATGTCATGCAATTGGCTGAATAATGAATTTTATTCATTTCGAAACGATTCAAGTGATAGAGCCAGTTTAACATATGGCCCAACGTAACTTGGATATCAATTAGCCAGTTCAAAAGTGGATCAAACAGCTTGGTCCACTCTGGCACTGCCAACTTAATCACCCTATGCTTGTTGAAGAAGCCGTGTCTCGTCTAACACTGGTAGAACTGGCCTAAAAAAGTTTGGCAAAAATTTGTACAAGTTTTGGAAAGCATTTTTCTGGAAATCATAGCTGGCCAGGTTGTTCCACTTTGGTTTTCAACGCCTCATATGTATTTTTTAATCTATTTCGACACTGAAGTTTTTGGCAGAGTTGCCACATTTGGAGATTGGTTGTCCACAGTAAATTGAAAATAAATAAAAAAGCAGATTAATTATAAAATCAGATTAAACATGAGGTACCGTACATTGGCGCTAAACTGAAATCTGTCACATAAAAGACAGATTTTCATTTTATGTTGAATATAAAAAAAATATAAAGTTAAACTAAATTTGTTAAAAGATGCGTTGCATCAGAATATTCTCGAAATTGTATTTTAATTTCTTTATGATAAATACTGATTCTTTAGAGCAGGATTTCTCAAAGTGTGATATGAGTAGCACTTGAGGGTACATGATGAGTTTCTAGGCTAATGTTGCCAGATCTACTGACAAAAAAGGCGGGACAGAGAAACAAAACAAGTGGGTATATGTGATGGAAGATCGCACAAAAAAATTTCGTTTAATATTCATTTCAAAACACTTTATTCTTTAATTAATAAAACCAAATCATTAATTTCTAATTATCCTTATCATTTATCAATGCATTTTTTCAATAAGAACATAGATGGCAGCACCATTAAATTTAATAATCAAATGATAACAAGAGGAAGCTATTTTTTAAATAAAATTAAAAACATTCAAGAACTACTTTTCAGACAATTGTAAAAACATATTTAATTACGTGATTTAATTTTAGCTTAAAGAAAAATGAAACGTTTAAAATGGCAAAAAAAAATACGAAAGTTATTTTAATTAAATCCATCGGACAATGAAATGTAAAGATCGACAATTTCAACTTCTGTCGTCGAGAATAGAACCGTTGGGACTGTTGGGTTAGCGATAAACGCCTGAACCACTGAACCATCTAGTAATCTAGTCTTACGCGAAAAAGACTCAAATTAAGGTTTTGTTTTAAGATCTAAGAAAATCACAGAAATGGTCGGATGTCATTAAATTAATTCTTTGAATTAAAATAATATAAGGTTTTTTCAAAATTTTATGATTTGCCGTGTGTCAGGAAATATTCAGCTATATGTATGCAAATTTTCAAGTCTCTAACTTATACAGTTTCCGCGTACGAATTCTATAACAGACAGAGAAGTGAGACGAATAAGGATTTCGTCAGATAAACGGAACACTAAAGAGTGGCTTTCTAAAACGGAATCTTTTCACCGTCACTTGAGATTTCGTCTTAAGTAGGATTTACCATATTAAATAAACACAATAATCGTATTCAGTAAAATCTGTGAAAGCGGAATCGATAGCGACCGAAACAAAATTCTGTTTTAGAGAGATTTCCGATTAAGCAGTTATAATTGTAAAGGTATTTCTTCCGCATGGAATATGATTTTTTTTACATTTCAGACAGGATTCCATTATAAACAAATGCTGTTTCCACAAATTTTGCTAAGCAAAGTAAAATGAAGCATGTAAAAACAGCATAGCTAGTGAGCAGAAAAAAAAATTCTGTCTTAGCAGGTATTCCTTTCGGCAGAATAAAAAAAAAAAAAAAATCCGTTATAGACAGGATCTGTCTAGTTTTACAATTTTTTTACAATTTTTACTGTATTAAGTTCCACTTGATATAGACTAACGAATAGGCGTGGTTACTAAAAGAAATTTAACAGAATTTATGCTTCATGAAAAATCGGGACATTTGGGGCCCGAAAATCGGGACGTCTCGTGTAAATCGGGACACCTGGCAACACTATTCCAGGAGTACGCGTCGAGTCTTCGTTTACAACCAGCATGCAAGGCTAGACAACTAAATGTCAGTAAAAAAGGGGTTTTTTTTTAATCTCATGGACTGTTTTAAAAACAAAATTCTAAAACCTAGAAAATGTTGAAGAAGATAACTTATGACTCTACTTTATCAAAATAACACCTAATATGCAAGAAATCTGCAAGTCTGAAAAAGTACAACATTAAACAAGAACGAAAAATCATGCGTCAAGCATAGATTATGTAACACTTTCCAACTCTTCCAAAATAATTTTACAAATCATTACCTTTTAATTAGGTGAAAGATAATATCTATAAAATGAACAATTTAGAAAACGCATAACATATTTAAAATCCCAATTTCAGGAATTATTAACAACATTCGGAAAAATATCCTAATTCTTTTGTGCAGCCCTGTATATGATCTTTAGATTTGTATGTATGTTACATAGAACGCTAAATTTTAGTTTGGATAGGAAACGCGTAGCACAGTTTAAAATTTCTCTTTTGAAATTTCCATCAATAAACGTAAATGTACTCCAGAACTTTTGTGCTGCAATCCGTGAATTAAAAGTTTCTTTCTGTTACATTTTTTTCCTTTAATTTTTTCGTTCAATTTTTTCTTTCCATTTTTTCCCAAAATACAGAAAATTCACCAATGTAATGTCAAAATTACCTGAAATCCTCCAATCTAAAACTGCATTTCCGTCAAATCACGGTAACTGTGCGCCTGTTTCTTTTTCGTATTAGAAACCGAATTTTGACGTATGTCATTTCCCTTCAAAACAAGAGAAATTCCCTAACCGAAGCTTAAAATTTCCTGAAATTCTCCACAGGCAAAAGATGAAAATTTCTTCAAACAACAAGAAAATCTCTTCCAATCACAGGGGCGTGCCGGCAACTTGCTGCCGTTTTCACATCACGGTAACTGTGCGCCAGTTTCTTTTTCGTATTAGAAACCGAATTTTGACGTATGTCATCATTTGCCTTCAAAACAAGAAAAATTCCCGAACCGAAGCTTAAAATTTCCTGAAATTCTCCACAGGCAAAAGATGAAAATTTCTTCAAACAACAGGAAAATCTCTTCCAATCACAGGGGCGTGCCGGCAACTTGCTGCCATTTTCACATCTTTTGACAATTTTTTTTTTTTTTTTTTGAGAGTGTGGGGTATAAAAAAGCTAAAACTTTTACAAAAATTACTATTAGAATATAGAAATGTAAATGATAACGAATTCTATCACTTCTTAGTAACTCATATTTCTATAGAACGTCAAATATATATATTTTTTTTACTTATGTATTGTAAAAAGAAGAAAAACGAATAAAAACCAGAGGAAGAAAAGAAAAAATGTTTTTGGACTTCGTTTTAAAGAAACAAGTAAAGCCAAGGTATGATATTTTTCAGCGTGTCCTGAAGAAATATACTTTTTATTCTAAAAAAGTTACAAGACTACGCAGTTTCAGAACTTCACTCCATGAATCCATGTTTAATGTAACGGTTATTAAAGATTAGACTTTCTGAATCTTTGGAAAATCTTATATGCTCTTAAAACCCTCTGATGAGCGTCTGAGGGCGTTCCTGCATTTTCATAAAAATTCTTGTAAAACTAATATTAATTTATATTTTCTCTCACGGTTTGTTTCTAAAATACATTTCATATCCCTTTTATCTTACATATATCTTAAAATACAATTTTGCTAAAAATATTTTTCTCAACTGCCTATTTAAGATGTTTTTGGGAAATCGAAAAATACGGGCAAACCGCTTAGAGGGTTAAAATATATATATACTATATATATCCTAGAAACATAAAACTGCGGATTTTAAGATATTATATATTATGTAAAGTAGGATTTAAAAAACATGACTTACAAAGCTGACATTTATTGTTTCCACAGTATGCTATATAAATAGTGCAAATTTATATATAATGCACACTAGACATGCGAAAATATGAGACAAGCACAGTAATGTACATCACAAATCGCTTTTAAACGTTGGCTTTATTACTTACCCATCATACGTAGTATAGGGTAAGTCTTGTAATCGTTTTAAAAATCGAAAAAAATTTTTTGACTGATTTACACGTTTCAGACACTGGAGATTCCGAAAAACATATTTTTAGAAAAAAAAAATTTGCCGTCCGTCTGTGTGTCTGTGTGTGTGTCTGTGTGTGTGTCTGTGTGCCTGTAAATGCTCTATCTCCCGAAAAATTTGAGATAGAGACTTGCAATTTGGTATGTACTTAGTATGTAATAATGGGAAGAAGCCTATTTCATTTCAATAACCTCGATTAACCGGAACAATTTTTTTCGGACTCTCGAAATATTCGTTCTGATGAAAGGTATATAAAAATTTTCGAAATTGTTTATTTTAAGAAATGAATATAAAAGACAATAAAAAAACAAATTTTGCATAAAGCATGAAGTCGATTGGATAATGAGTTACCGAGATATTTGGAATCCTATTTCCACACTCTTCGATTTTTCATGACCCTGTATTTCATCCAAATTTCACTTCAAAGATATATTTTAATTGGAAATTTGACGCTTAATCCGATGCAATAAACCGCTAGTTAATAGGATTATTATTTTTGGAGTTATAAGGATGTTTCTTTCAAGCAATTCAGTAATCGAGCCTTTAAAGTTTGTGACGTCATCAAGCCACGATTTTATTTGAATTGCAATGCACGTTATAAGTAGTTTACACATTTTTATTTTAATATTTTACATTATGCATATCCATGATGGGTAAGTATTACGGTGGCCCCCAACGACTAGGTTTTTTTTTAAGTTTAGAACATAAAAAAGTCGCTGTTGTTATTCTTATTTTAATATATATTATTTTGTTGCCAACATCCTCTTTCCTATGCATTTACAAAACGCACAACAATGAATGGCGTATCATTCGGAAGGTTTTTGAGCCGACTTCTGACATAGTACACTCACATTCTGTTAAAACATGTATTTTGATTAAAAATTGCAGTTAATTAAAAATTAAATCAGCATTGTTTCATAAAGGAAATGAAAGGTTTTTCTAAAATCTACGCTACAAAAATAGAATAATTATATCATGTTGAGCAATGACTATAAAAAAAATAAATAGTACAAAAATGATAAAGTATGATGTCTCCGCACGGGTTTATTTTATATTTATCATTAAAAAGTAAAATTGAAATTGAAACGTTTAGAATAAAAAGATCCCATCGATTGATCAAAGCAGCGTAATTTCGCGTGTACCTAAAAAATATGCTTTGTTAAATTAGATTGAATTGTATTTTATATGTATTCAATTTATTTTTTTTGTCCCGTGTTTTACCCAAAACGGATGACGTCATCCTCTAATGCATTTAAAATACGATTGTTATTTTTTTTTCTTCTCGCGCGTGCCTTTTGCTATCTTCGATCAATTTTTACTGTAACTTTGATGGAATTCAGTTTTTTTTTTTTTTTTTTTTTTTTTTTTTTTTTTTTTTTGTTTCATGTTTTACCCAAAACGGATGACGTCATCCTCTAATGCATTTAAAATACGATTGTTATTTTTTTTTCTTCTCGCGCGTGCCCTTTGCTATTTTACTAATAATTTTACTATCGTAATTTGATTGTAAAATCGTAAAAATTACGATCCATTTTTGCTGTAACTTTGATGGAATAAACGAGATGCTATTCTGGCTTGACTAATGGTGTTTGCAGATATTTTTAATCCTTAATTTTTCTTTAGAAGTTTAAACCTGCATGTAAAGAATATTAGATATTGGGAAAAAATATTAGACTGCAGTGCAAAATCCTCGCATGAGTCCACTAGTAAATGTTCATTTTTCTATAAAGAACGGATAGTAAATTTACGTTATAGTAGAATAAATGACAAAACAATAGAAAATCTTACATTCTTTTTCTTTTAAATTACTCTTGGAAAAAAAATATAAAATTGTCTGTCGTGGGCGCTATCAACCAGAAAAATCTTTTATATTATTTATTTGCGAAATAACTTTTGCATTGTTTACTTACGTATATATTTCTTAATGTCTGCTTTCTTAATTCAAATCGACATAAGCAAGAAATGAAGAATACTTGCTGAAATGATTTTTTTAAACGATAATAAAGTAAGCAAAAACTGCTGCTTTCAGTAATTGCTGTAATTTTTAAAGAGATAAATATCTTAACTTAGACTTAATAAGTAAGACTTCTCGTGCAAACAATAAGGAAATTTTTATCAAGATATGTTTTTGCTAAATATTTATTTATATTTATTTCCTTAGAAAAATGAAATTTCTAAATAATAGGAAAGATAGGCATATGTAATTACATATTTGTGACGGAAATTTAAAAAGATTGACCGATTAAGTTATTGAACAAATGTTCTCTGAAGCTACAATTTTCTATGTCAGTAACCCCGTACAAATTGTCTTGGGAAAATATAATAGATAAACGGCATACGCGTTTTCTTCTGTCAGCAACGCTAAATTAAAAATGTACACTATTGCTAGAGTCCTCAAAGTCGGGGTGGCGATTTTATTTATTTATTTTATTTTATTTTATTTTATTTTTTATTTTATTTATTTATTTTTATTTATTTATTTATTTTTATTTTTTATTTTATTTATTTATTTTATTATTAATTAATTAATTAATTAATAATAATAATTATTATTATTTTGGTGGAGGAGGGGGGGATTATACCGACTTTTATTTTTTTGGGCCCGGGTTGATTTCGGGTTATTGAAAAGGTTTGATTAATTTATTGTATTTTCACATAACTTATACGATGCTATGTATTGGCCTGCCATGGCTTTAACCGTAAAGTTTATACTTGATAATATTTCTCGGATGTATTGTATTGTATAAATTGTATTGTAATGTGTCAATTTGGGTTTTGACTTTTGCCCGTCGGGTTCGGGTTAAACCGATTTTCATAAGAATATCCCAAATGTTGTTTCAGATGAAAAAACTTTTTATTTGAATACAAATTCGGATTATTATATTATATTATACTTTACTATACTATATTATAGTATAGTATATTATATTACAGTATAGTATAGTATGGTATAGTATAGTATAATATATTTTTTCTATATAAAATATAAAATTCATATTAGAAATATATTTATAAAACTTTTTTTAAAAATGCATTTGAATTTAGATTAATTTTCTTTCATTTCGGGTTTCGGTTGAAGTGTTTTGAGTTAAGCCTGATCGTCCTACATCGGGTTGGTTACCTGATTTTACTATTTTACCCGATTCGATGTTCAGATCAGATCGATTGGCGCTATTTTTTTCCGTTGCGGATCGAGTTCGGTTCGGGTCAGATCGATTCTAATTGTTATAGGTTCAGCTCGGTTTTGGGTACGGGTTTTGACTATTTCGATCGGTTCGGGTTAACCTGATTTTTCAAAAGAAGAATATCGTTCCAGAGTCAAAACTGTTTATTTGAATACAAATGAGAATGGGGAAGAATAAAAATCAAAACATGAAAGATGAAATTGAAACCTGTTTTGAAAAGTATCCATAAGATATCAAAAATAGAATCTATATATAGATAGATAGATAAATAGATAGATAGATAGATAGATGTGTGGGTGTGTGTGCGCGCGTGTGTATTTTTCTACATTAAAGATATAAGTGATATTAGTAATATAATTATAGACTATATTTTAATAGCACTAAAATATAGATCATTTTTCTCTTATTATAGGTTTCGAGTCGGTTTCGGATTGACGAAACATATTTTGTTGGTATCAGGTCAGGTTTCGGGTCAACAAAATTTATTTCGTCGGGTTTGGGTCAGGCTGGAGTACTCTTATTGATAATAATATCTGTGTACGTACGCTATTTTTTTATATAAATATATTGGCAATATTGTCTTAATTAGTATGTTTATGGTGGTCAACTTATATAATTAAAAATTGCTGTTTTTATGTAAGAAAAATTACATACTTAAGTTGGATGTCACCTGCACTGTTTTCTTTACTATTTTTCTTTCTCATTTTTTTAAAGAGGGTTATTTAACATTATGGCGTACCTGAAAGTATTATTTCCGAATAATGATAATATAATAATTATTATTATTATTTTACATTTGTTGACAAATAATTACTCTGAAAGTATTTCTACATGACACATCATAGGATTTATAAGTCGGGGGGGGGGGGGGGAACAGAAAATCCTATACATTTTAAGCATACAAATTGTCATTGAGAAGGCCAATGCCGGGAGAGTCTGCTAATATATAATAAGGGGGGTGTTTATCTCACTCTCTGTCTGTGTGCGCGCGCGATGGCTAGGGAAATTTATCGCACGTAGAAGTGTGGAAATTTGGTTCCGGATAGGCAAAGACAACTATGAATGCACCCAACTCTCAGGTTTTCGATTTTTTTATTTTATTTTATATTTTTTATTGCACCGCAAAAATGCGCGTTTTCCCCCCGATTTTCTAAGTTCACCGGCGATTTTGAGCCACTCATAAAAACAATCCAAATTCAATCTTTTAGCTCAATATTGTAAATTTTATCCTCTCTTTAATAAAGTTTATCCGTAATTCGTACAGCGATTTTTGAGTTTTTTGCGATTTTTTAAAAGTTCTCCTTCCGCCGAAAATGAGGACTTTTCTGGTTATCATCTGATATTTATTTGACACCTTAACTGTCGAATGTTATATTTTATATCCCCGTATGGAGAAAATCCTCGAGAATCGGTTAAAAAAATAAAATATATATTAACATCCTAAATTTATACACATTTTAAAGATATTAAGAGAACTTTAAATTTTCGACCATTCCAGCGAAGATTCAAAGATAAATTTTGTCGCGTTAGATTTACTAGAATAACTTTATATGGCTAAGCCCTGTCGCTATGGCGACGAAGTTCTTCGAGAAGTGAGAACGGAAAAGAAACAAGTAGAAAATTGTACGTCAAACGTGACAACTGAGATGCGTTCGTACTATAGCTAGTTATATAAATATTCAGATCTTGATAATTTTTAATTCTGTGAAATGAATCATATCGTCTGCAGATTAATTTCTGTAATAAAATAAGTATCTCGGTCGCTTCACGGTTAAACCTCGGAAGCTCTTATAAAAAGAAAGCACCGATTTTTATAAAAAAAATTCAAATTTCTTAATAAATGTTTTTATTAATATATTCTAAAGTTTTGATTTGATTTTCATAAAATTTGAAATGTCACGATAAAATTCTACAAAGATAATATATCTTAAATTTCAAACCATTCGGTTGAGTAGTTTTTGCGTTGTTATATGCAGACAGACGGACGGATCAGACGACGACAAGAGGTGCTACGTATTTATATAATTTCAAACGCACCTAAAAACAAAGTTCGTCTCCCTCCGTCAACTCGGCTTGTATTTTCAAAAGATTTTTTTCATTTCATGTTTTTAGCGATTGCGCATTTTAATGAAATATATCTCAACCTGAATCCTGAGTCACCTTAATCATTATTACAATTGTCTTATTATGAGTCCGTTGTTCGCATCCACGATTTCGGTATGATATGCTTATAAAATTAAGTTGAAAATTATTTCTACCTATTTGTTTCCTCAATAAAAAGTTAAAATTTCAGTGCAAATTCACCTAGTTAGTAACTAAAATTCATAGAGATACAACTAAATGTAAATATATTGCTTGAAGGTGCGTAAAAACATACATAAAATATTTAAAAGCACATTAAAGTCCTTTTAAAAAATTTAAAATGTTTTCAACCGAACTACTCGGTCATCATCAGTGATTCTCAACAATTAGTTTTTCACTGATGATGACCGAGTAGTTCGGTTAAAAACGTTTTGAATTTTTTAAAAGGACTTTAATGTGCTTTTAAATATTTTATGTATGTTTTTACGCACCTTCAAGCAATACATTTACATTTAGTTGTATCTCTATTAATTTTAGTTATTTTATTTGTATCCTTATATTACTTCTTTTTCTATAAATTTAATATTCTCCAGTCTTAGATTTTAAACTTACAAATCGTCTGTTGTACTTAAACTAATCAAACCGACTTTAAAAGAAATTCCTTTTTAGGTGCGTTCGTAATTATATAAATACGTAGCACCTATAGTCGTCGTCTGGTCCGTCCGTCTGTCTGTCCGTCCGTCTGTCCGCATATAACAGCGCAAAAACTACCCAACCAAATGGTTTGAAATTTAAGATATATTATTATCTTTGGAGAATTTTGTCGAGACATTTCAAATTTTATGAAAATCGAATCAAAACTTTAGAAGAAATTAATAAAAACATTTATTGAGAAATTTGAATTAAAAAAAAAAAATCGGTGCTCTCTTGTTACAGGAACTTCCGAGGTTTAATCGTCAAGCGACCGAGATACTTATTTTATTACAGAAATTAATCAGCAGACGATATAATTCATTTCACAGAATTAAAAATCATCAAGATCTGAATATTTATATAACTAGCTATAGTACGAACGCACCTCGTTTGTCACGTTTGACGTACAATTTTTAACTTGTTAATTACTTTGAAAATAACTGTAATTAAAGTCACATACTATATAAATCCTGAATTTCATAAATTCCGTATTATCTCTTACAATGAATTTTCACTATATGATAATGAACGTAACATCTTATTTATATACATAACATCTATATTTTTAACGAACTAATTTATTTTCACTATTGTTGTTTTAACGATTTATGGGGAACGATCTAAAATTTTAGTTTAGTTTTTGCATTTAACAGAATAAGGTTCTAAGCAAGCATCAGTAAAATCTGAAGTAAGTTTTTGATTATTCTAATTATTATTTAACAATCATATTTCATCTAGGGATATTTAAAAGAATTCCAGCAATTGTTCGCTGAATTCATAAATATACATTTAATTGATAAAGAGCTAAACACATTCTTCCAATGAAACTTATCAGTGTGCAATGCAATTGTCGAAAAAATTTTATATCTATCCTACAATCAGTGTACTTTAAATTAATACTAAGCAAGTCTTGATATGCTGATAGTATCCCTATTCTATGATAATTAATAAACTATTTAACAATTTACCACACATATCTCACATTTAAAAAAAAATCCAATTTATTACAAAGTATCTTAATCATCATCATCGCTATCACAGATGCAATTCATCTAACTTATCACGAACTTAATTCATAAGAGGAAGTAGAGACAAGGGTTCAACCGTTGGGTGATTAATGGTTCTCATTGTATTATGTCACTGAAAGGGAAGAATTTCACTCTCCATTTGGTATCACCTATAACTTCTGTCATTACGCAATCTCTAAAAGAATCTAATTCAAAAGTGTTATCAATTTTATGGCTTGTTAGCGAAAAAGACTTTGTTCACGCATTGACAACAATGAACACTGAACATTCTGAGTATGAGAAAACTTCATTAATAGTCGGGAGTTTAAAAGTGAATAAATCACGGGTCAAGAAGGAACTGAATATAATACCCTAAAGAGGAAGAAGAAAAATAAATAAATGAAAATGAATCACGATTCTCAAATATTCAACAGGTGAGAAGTGTCCCATACTAGAAAGAGGCTCTACGTAACACGTAATTGACTACTGGGCACTTACAGAATAGATATCGAACGTTTGTCTTTAAGGTGTTTATCATAAATACACTATATTGCCAAAGGTGACCGGTCACTTGCGATTTTAGACGTTTTGCTAACTATCTAGAAAGTTACATGAGGAATTAACCTGAAACTGCAGGTGTGTAAACAGTATAGTATAGGTTATATATTTCCGCGAAGCTTTTTTTCCGAAACTCCATAGAGGACTGTGAACAAATTGAAAAAAAAAAACGAATATCTTTTGAATTACCCTGTAAAAACTAATGTAGCAAAAGCGTTCAAACTCGAGATTATTAATAAGTGGCTTATTGTAATATACTGTGTTCATTTTCATGAGGATAGCTTGTATACTCGAAGAGAAATTAAGGTTTTTATAAAAACAGTCCCAAATTTCACCAAGTTTTTTCCCAAATTTCACCAAGTAGCGTACACAATATTGCGCGTACTATTATTATATTTGGATACAACCCCTCATCTTTTTGCTTCCTTTTGGTAACAACGGATTTCGAGCTCATTCAATCGACGATAATTTTCAGAATTTTCAAGCTATGATTTTGAGACTTTCACAAAAGTTGTTCTATATACTTAGCTAATACATTATGCACATTATATTTTGATTGCATTCGCGCATGCGCAGTGAAACATTTTTTAGCAAACCTTCTCATTTTTCATCCAATTTTTATTATTTTTTAATTTCGATTGCAGAGTATTATGTACAATGTTGTTTGACATATTTTCTCAAAATAACTTTTTTTTTATATTAAGAACTCTGTAAATTATAAGCAAAAAACTTGGCGAAATTCGGGACTGTTTTTATAAAAACCTTAATTTCTCTTCGAGTATACATGCTATCCTCATAAAAATGAACACAGTATATTACAATAAGCCACTTATTAATAATCTAGAGTTTGAACGCTTTTGCTACATTCGTTTTTACAGGGTTATCCAAAAGATATTCGTCGTTTTTCAATTTGTTGACAGTCCCCTATGGGCTTTCGGGAAAACATCTTCACGGAAATATATAACCTATACCATACTGTTTACACACCTGCAGTTTCAGGTTAATTCCTCATGTATTTATCTAGATAGTTAACAAAACGTCTAAAATCGCAAGTGACCGGTCACCTTTGGCAATATAGTGTATTTTTCACTGCTCAACAACGTGAAACTTTCACACATTTTCTCACTCTTTTTTTTAACATAAAAGCATGACGCTTTCAGGCATGATTATTAAAATGATCTGTAATCAAACAATTAATTTCATTTTCCGATAAAAATAATTATACCTTGAGTTATAAGAAATTGTTTTCTCATGATTGGCAGTTTTTTCCCCCTCTCACGCTGCAACATCTGGAAATTCGGTTCAAAACTTTGACTATGACAGCATTTTCTGAAAGTTGTTCTGCCTTTACCGTAAAATGAGAAAAACTGTTCCATACATAGTTTTATTTTATTACATATATGGTTTGTGAATAAGAGCATCTGCCAATTTCATGAGTTTGCGAACAAAAGCTAATTCAAAAATGTGTCAGAAAGTAGCTTGTTTGGATTTGAGAACAGCTTTAACTAATTTGATTGATCAGAAGTTGACACATAGATAGGCTATGTATCAACTGGCTAATGGGTCTAGTAAATATAGTCTAAACATCACATTCGAACCAAACTTCTTAAAATCTTAAAAGTACACAAAATTTTTACATTTTTTAAAAACATACAAATTTACTGTTTTAAAGCAAAATTAATTTTACCCATTCCCGTAAGAAAAAAAAAAAATCCCTATTAATTCAAGTTTTCGAGAGTAGAACAACTATTTTCATTTTTCTACAAAATGAAAGCATTGTTCAGCGAACTTATAACCAAAGTTGCTGCTTTAAAATTGTAGAACAGTGAAATCTCCATTTGTTTTTATCTATGTTAATCTTATAGGATCAAAATACCTGCATTTTCTAAGGATATCGCATGAAAAAATTTGTTTTTCAAAATTTCTTTTCTGTATGTCTAAAAAGTAATTTAAGTACTTTATCCGATGTAAAAACTCAGAACATAATAAAACTAGTCGTTGGGGGCCACCGTAATACTAATATCATCATCCCCGTGTCCATCATGGATATGCATAATATAAAATATGAAAATAAAACATGTGTAAACTATTTATAAAATGCATTGCAATTCGAATAAAATCGTGGCTTGATGACGTCATAAACTTTAAATGTTCTATTACTGAATTGAGTAAAAGAAACATCCTTATAGTTCCAAAATTTATAATCCTATTAACTAACGGTTTACTGCGTCGGATTAAGCGTCTCATTTCCAATTAAAGTATATCTTTGAATTGAAATTTGAATGAAATACAGGGTCATGAAAAATCGAAGAGTGTGGAAAACAGGATTACAAATATCTCGGCAACTCATTATCCGATCGACTTCATTCTTTATGCAACATTTATGTTTTTTTATTGTCTTTTATATTCACTGTTTAAAATAAACAATTTCAAAAAATTTTATATACCTTTTATCAGAACGAATATTTCGAAAGTCCGAAAAAAAAATAGTTCCGGATAATCGAGTTTACTGAAATTCAATAAGCTTCTTCCCATTAACTAAGTACACACCAAATTTCAAGTCTCTGTCTTAATTTTTTCGGGAGATAGAGCGTTTACAGACACACATACAGATACACGGACGGCATTTTTTTTTTTTTTTCTAAAAATATGTTTTTCGGAATCTCTAGTGTCTGAAAAGAGTAAATCCGACAAAATTTTTTTTTTCGATTTTCAAAACGATTACAAAACTTACCCTATGCTACGTATGATGGGTAAGTGAAAAAGTGACTACCTCGCAATAAACTGAAATTTTTGCAATGCTATTTTATGTTTTCCCAAAACAAGATTTTGTTGCGTTAAAAACGCAACAAAATCTTGTATTTCTAATATATACATTGACATAAAACTATTATATTTCGATTCATTAGGAAGGTCGATAGATATTCTTGATATAAAACAGATCTTTTACATTTTTCATGTCATTTCCTTAAGAAATGATTCCTCATTGTAACGAGTCAATGAGTTAAGCAGGCAGAGAAGGAGGAGGGATTTGGGGAGAAGAAGGTTATCTTTTTCTCTAGATAGAACGGGAATAGGTTTTTGACGGACCAACAGCTGATTTTTTAAATCAATCTCACCTTTTCGGTCGAAAATTTAATCTCAGGTAATAATCGACAATGATTAAAAAATTACCAGATTTATAGGTAAATTAAAAAAATATATACTCAATTTTTTTTAAATATCTGAATGAGAATATGTACACATTTTACGCATGCAGGAATAGAAAAACATTCTTTAATCATGAAAAAATAAAAATAAAAACAAGGTGCTTTTGAACATGAAAAAAATATATATTTGAAATTTTTATAAAGTTTTTAACGATTTTTCTTAAAAAACGTTTTTTTTTTCTTTTTTAAAAGTTTTGTAGTTTTTTTTAAGACTTTGCCTCACCGATATAAATAACTCAAGTGAAAAATTAAACGTCAAGAGCGTAAATGAAGAAAAATCGAGATTTGGTGGCGTCCTGCGCTGTAATTCTGCAGGACGGGTCTCTTTGTACTCCTGTGATGTCCCATGTAAATCGGGACACATAACAATCCTATTTCGAAAATAAACAATCAGTATGAAACTGAACATTTGACAAGCCTATACGTAACTCATTAGCAGTTTAGAACTCTCATCAATAGATTCATTAATTATAAATACTTTTTTAAACAATAATAATTTTAGTCTACTTAGTTAAAAACTAACACTGTAAAATTATTTCAAAAGTGCTATTTTAATTAAATTAAATTTAAACATCAAAACTCACCTCATATTCTTTAGCTTTCAAGTATCCAAACAGATATAATCCTAAGGACGCATATCCTTGTGTACTACTTATCTCTCATCATGTTTAAACTAAAGAAGGCATTATTATCCTTCGCATCTGCTACAAAAAATAATGTTGGGTGTCGATCCTTTAGAGCTGCATCCTACGTTTTCCCCAAATCGCTCACTTACGCTTTCAGTGACTCAGTACTGACCTATTGTTTGTGTTTTTAGCAAACACCTTAACATTTTGTAAACCGAGGAAAGTAAAAATCTCCCTTAATTTTCCAAAACTTCAATTCGTGACGTCTTACAACATTGACTTTGATTTGAAGCCTAAGCGTCAGCTGCGACATAATCTGCTGCAGCTGCACAAATTGAAATGCAGCAGTAGTAGACGAGAATGTTTGGAATATGTATGTAAAATAAGTATAAGTGCGAGGTTAAATACCAGCATAAGTGTTCTTTGATGTTAATGGCTGCTTCGGTATATGGAGGTGGTGAAGGTGTTTATGTTTTGGGAACAGACAGCATCATGAGAAGGTGAGAAGAAATGGAGAAACTATTATATTAAAATGTGGGCTATGCATTTGTATCTAGCATCAGAGAATAGTCTAATTTACAAGTTGAAAACAACACCAATTATTCTTACGTATCCGAGGATGTCATAATTACTCTCGAAATTTTGAAATTTAAATTAATTTCCGAGATATTATTATTATTATTATTATTTTTTTTTTTTTTGTACTTTTAAGGACATCTTTATAATGGTGAACACTAAATTATTCCATTCTTGTAGATAAAAGAGGAAAAAAAAACAGATTATTATATTTTCATTTACATCAATTTCTCATTAAAATGGAAAATAGAAACTATTTTTCATTTGAATAGATGGTGAAAGTAATATCGTGATTATATCACATTTTTCAAGATAATTCGAAGCAATAAAAACACATTTTCACATATGGGTCATTCTAAAAAAAATTTTACAATTCAGAAATTGATTATGTCTTGAAAATTTTTTTATTATTATTATTTCATATATTTTTTAATTTTAATTACCTACATTAGTATCTCGTGTTACTTTGTTTTTATTTATAGTAAAAATGGCCAATTCTTGTCAAACACATGAGCAAAATGTTCATTATGTTACCACTTTATTATATTTCTTAACGTAAAAATAATTTTTAATTCTTCAAATTTATTATATATATATTTGAAAAGTGGTGACAAATATTATAGAAAACAAATATCTGTTCAAATATATTACCAATTTGGATAGAAAGCAAATGTATGTCCACTCTGTTACTATGGTTTAAAAAATTAAACATATCAATTCCTCTAAAACAGTCATTACAAAAATAAATAATATATGGGTTGTAATCTAATGGAAAAACTACTCTTAGTAACAGAGTGGACAAATACGAGATTTCCATTTTTTTTAAATTATTCAAGACATTATTTAGGCTTAAGTAGCCTTGTATTATTACATGCATACATAAGCTTACTATTAATTATATTTATCAATCTTAACAGTTATCTGGAGGCACGGCAGTGCCTCCGCCAAGTCGAGAGAGGACAGCCGTAAGCATACTTTTCTGGAAGGCTCAGGACACTTTTGACCCCCCATATCTCCGCGCTCGGTCGCAGACATTTAGCCGAAAACCAAATAGCCGACAAGACATTTAGCAGACAGAAATTAGCCGACAGGACATTTAGCCGACAAGTACATTTAGCAGATACGTACATTTAGCCGACAAGACAATTAGCCGACAGCGACATTTAGACGACAGGACAATTAGCGGACAGAGACAATTAGCCGACAGGACAATTAGCCGAAACGGACATTTAGCCGACAGACAATTAGACGACAGTCAATTAGCCGACAGGGACAATTAGCCGACAGGACAATTAGCCGACAGGACAATTAGCCGATAGGACAATTAGCCGACAAGACATTTAGCTGACCGGACAATTAGCCGACAGAGACAATTAGCCGACAGGACAATTAGCCGAAACGGACATTTAGCCGACAGACAATTAGACGACAGTCAATTAGCCGACAGGGACAATTAGCCGACAGTCAATTAGCCGACAGGGACTATTAGCCGACAGGGACTATTAGCCGACGGGACAATTAGCCGACAAAACATTTAGCTGACCGGACAATTACCCGACAGGACAAATAGCTGACAGTACATTTAGCAGACAGACAATTAGACGACAGACAATTAGCCGACAGGGACAATTAGCCGACAGGACAATTAGCCGACCAGACATTTAGCTGACCAGACAATTAACCGACAGGACAATTAACCGACAAGACATTTAGCTGACCGAACAATTAGCCGACAGGACATTTAGACTACAGGACCAATATACCCGACATGACATAAGCTTACGGGACATTTAGTCGACATTAAGCATGTGTCACGTGACTTTTTATACTCGCATTTTTAAAAGGGGCGAATCTGAGAATCTAAGGGGCGTAAACATTCCAAACATGCACAGGGCGTCGCAAAAAATAAATAAATAAATAAATAAGCTTTGAGAAATTCTAAAAATTATTTGTATATCTTAATTACAAGCTCAGATATTATTAATTATTATTTCACTTAATGGTTTATTTCTATTATATGCTTATTTTAAAAGGCAGTCATGTGCTGTTGTGGAATGTGGAACTAACCGATCGCGATTTCATTTAAAGTGGGAAATCTAACAATGAGATCTATTTAAAACTTTAAGATAGTTTATAACACATGATAAAGAATTATAAAACAGAATGGCGCGTCACATTTCGGGGGAGAGGGAGGGGAAGGGGCACGAACAAAATTAGGATATATAATAAGAAGATCTGTTTGAAACATTACGGTATGTTATAACACGTAACATAAATTTTAAAAATGATGCCGCGTCAAAAATTATGGGGAAGGGGGGAGCACGTTTTTCCCACACGGGGGGGGGGCACTTTCTTAAATTTTAACCATACCCGTCATGTCACGTATCGTTACAAAGGGCTGTGTCCACTTATTCATGTAATGCACCACAGGTGGCACTCTCCCCCATTTTGCCCCCCAGGGGGATTTTCAAAATTTTGCCGATACCACTCATGTGATACATCGTTCGAAAGGTCTGGGACCGCTTAATCATTTTATGCATCTCCGGGTTCCATTCCCCCACTCCCCCGCCCTCAAAGGGGGCACTTTTCTATTTTTTGCAGACACCCCTCATGTGATATATCGTTGGAAAGGTCTGTGACTGCTTAATCATATTATGCATCTGAGGTGGCACTCTCCCCCACTTTGCCCCCAATGGGACACTTTTCTAAATTTTGACGATTCCCCTCATGTGATATATCGTTCGAAAGGCCTGTGACCGCTTAATCACGTTATGCATCTCCGGGGTCCATCCCCCCACTCCCCCCCAAATGGCCACTTTTCTAAATTTTGTCGACACCTCTCATGTGATATATCGTTGGAAAGGTCTGTGACCGCTTAATCATACTATGTATCTGAGGTGTCTATCCCCCTCTTTGCCCTCTAAGGGAGGCACTTTTCTAAATTTTGCCGATACTCCTCGTGTGATATATCGTTCGAAAGGTCTGTGACCGCTTAATCATATTATGCATCACCGGTGTCCATCCCCCCACTTTGCCCCCCCAAAGGGGGCACTTTTCTAAATTTTGCCGGTACCCCTCGTGTGATATATCGTTCGAAAGGTCTGTGACCGCTTAATCATGTTATGCATCTTCTGGGTCCATCCCGCCACTTCCCCCCTCAAGAGGCCACTTTTTTCAAATTTTGCTGACACCCCTCATGTGATATATCGTTGGAAAGGTCTGTGACCACTTAATCATATTATGCATCTGAGGTGTCTATCACCCTCTTTTCCCCCAAGGGGACACTTTTCTAAATTTTACCGATACCCAACATGTGATATATCATTCGAAAGGTCTGAGACCGCTTAATCATATTATGCAGGTACAACCAGTTTTTTGATCCCCACTGTTAAAGGAATGAACATAAAGGTAAAAAATATGGTTTATTTGAATGGCTAATTTTTTAAACGGCAAAATTTTGATGCATGCAAACTGTGCGTTCTTCCTTAATGTGTAAATCAAAACTGAAAACCTCCACAAAAGAAAAGAAAAAAATCGTAGTTTCTATGGTGCTACGGAAATCTAACCTAATTTATGATTTTAACGAAACACGTAAATTTTTCCACCTGTCGCTTGTTTGTACGCGCAGCCTATTTTTCAACTTGCACATAGATAATACGCGTTTTTCGCATCAGGGTCTCGGAAATTTCATACAATGGCAAAATGCAATTTTGATCATTGAATTTCATCATTGACTTTTACAGCATTTTATAAAACGACCATTTTCATCATTAACTTTTAGAGAATGTTGGAAAACAGATGTCTGGAGACATTTTTTTCAAGTTCACAGAATTCAAAATAACGCAGAAATTACATTGGGAATTGGAGCGCTCGAATACGCCATCCGGTGGAAAAAAGATATAACTTCTCGCTTCAGGAAAATCTCTTCCAAGCCAACTGCATTACATGCATTTTTATTTTGTTCATAATGATTATATTTTTGCACAATTTCAGATTTCATGTGATATTTGTGTTCCGTGTTTATATGGCAAAGTAAAAATTATCCAAATTTGAAAACAAACACTTTCAAACGCGTTTTCAATAAATAATGGTTTCAATGGCAGTTAAGCATTAGTTAAAGGGACAATTTTCCTGTACCGACGGCAGCGATCAGCGCCTCTATAGGCCGTTTTAAGTCCATATAATTGTCGTTTTTTTATGCCCTCCCGGATAATTTTGGATCAGCAGGACCCAAAGAAACGCCAAAGGTTGTAAAATTCTGCTTTGTGTGTGCGCGTGGCAACGGGGCTTGAAATAGCGTCAAAACGGTAAAATTTTCAAATTTTACCCTTTTTTTATTTAAATTTTTTAGCCTGTTAAACACTAAATAACGCAGAAATTGTAAAATTTTGAGGTTATCTTTCAAGTATCCATTTTTTTTTCTTTTTCTCCTGTATTGTACACTGGATGCGAAATAACGTGAAAAAGTAAAATTTAGGCGTTCTTCCTCCCTTTCCCTGGGATTTTTTCTGGTTTGCGGGACCTAAAGTAATGTAACAACAGTAAAATTGTTGCTCTTTTTTCCCCTGATACTGAAGTATCTGAAATACCTCCAAAATCGTAAAATTTTCGTTTTCTTTTCTTTCTTTTCCACGGGTTTTTCGGGCCTTGCGGGGCACAGAATTGCAAAATTTTGGATATATCACATGCACATATTTCAAACTTTTTTTAATTCAAGGTGAAACATTTTTACCTTTGACCTTCCATATCTTAAAAAATGGTATTTTTTTTTTTTTCAAAAAAATATATTTTACTATTATATTTATTTTATATAATATCTGAAAGTATCATTTTGGGACAATCATGGGATGCTGAGTTATAAATTAAAATGCAAACTGCTTTTCCTAATTTCAACACCAAAGTCGCTTATTTAGGTGACTTATCTATGTACCACATGTTTACCCCTCCCCCCCCCCCTCTTTCTCTCTCTCTATATATATTTTTTACTGACAATCTCTTTTATTGTAAAGTTCACAAACATATTTTTTTTTCTTGGTGGGATTGAGATGAGGCTTAGGGGTGTCATGTTTGCTGTATTTTAAGTAGAAAAAATAATTTTATGCATAATCAAAGCAAAAAGCAGTACTGACAGTATTAACTATTTCTTAATGCAATTTTCCTCTTATGTTAGTACCCATTGTTGAGTTCAGACATCCCCACCTCCTCCCAAGGCAATCAAGTTTTTAAACCCCCTAAAGAAGAAAGGCTGTGGAGTTCCACAATGTGTCAAAGCATTTCTATGATTTTGTGTAACTATTCTATGATTATACTTAAAACATAAAGCTGCTTTTTTATTCATCTGCCTTGTGAACCAGTTTTAATACTTATCTTTTTAAATGAAAACTATTCATTTGTAAATTTCATTTGCTACAAATGAAAGCTACAAATGCTTCATTTGTAGCTACAATTAAAAAATATATTGTAGCATTGAAATAGCTCTGTCTATGCAATAGCTATCTTTGAAAATATTCCCATATTTATATTTTTATTTTAAAAGATTTTATGAAATTTCTTTACATTGGTGCCAATTGGGCTACTTTCATAGTTACAGCGAAAAAGGAAGTAATGCGAATTACTATTATCTTTGCTGATACATTTCCTGACTACAATTAAAACTATATAAATTTGTTTTAATGTGAACAGAAAAAGATGTTACATTTAAGAAAAAGATATTACATTTAAGAAAAAGAAAATACATTTTCCCTCATAAAGCTGTTACATTTCAATAATTTTTCATTCCACTGATATTGAGTTAAATTGACTTCATGATAAAAATGAAACTAATATTTCCTTTGATAATTAGTACAAATGCTTCTAAAAAATAAATCTCATTAGTACTGAGATTAGAACTTCAAATATAGAATGCGAATGTTCACATGCAAAGTTGTAGCTGGAAAATGTGACATCAAGTTTGGATATATATTCTTTTAAGGATCTATTGTACGTTAAAATATTTTTAAAATAGTATGAAAAGTACACATATAAATTTTGTGACGGTGAAAAGAATTATGTTTAGATTTCATAAAAAAAAAAAAAATTGTTTGTGTCAAAGTGGTGCAATTTTTGCTGATTTTTCATTCCGTAACACCAAAGATCAAAGCCCCAATTGTTAATTATTTATCTTAATTACATGTTACTGATTACTTATGGGAATAAATTTTTATTTTCCAATACAGCAGTTTGGTAGCTTTAGTTTAAAATAATATTTGTTTCTTTAGTTAGGCCAGCCAATTTTATAGATTGAATTTCTAAAATAATTACAAAAATAAACAGTTTCTTTTTAACATTTTCATTACGGTTTTCGACCATATATTCTTATAGTTTTATATACAAAAATCAAATTTCATTATTTATCATTGTAAAGTAACTGAGTAAGTTGTCATCAGAAACTCCTGTTACAGACTAAGTCACAAATATCAGCGGAAAGAGAGTTCTGTTTTATTTTAGGTCCAGCTTGCACTCACTAGAGTATACATGACACAACTATATTTTGACTCAAGAATCTTGTATGTTAAAAGAAGCTATTTATTTTATAGTTTATGATATAAATCCTGTTAAATGAAATTCGGCTGAACCTTTTACTGCTTCTAGAAGGAAATTTGCCGTAAAATTTATAAAAAAGAATTTTATTTAAGATTTTTTTAAAAAATTAATAAAGTCTCTTTATACTGTAATATTATTAAATGAACATTTAATTATTGATAATTACAAATTATGAGGCAGATCTTAATATATATTGGTGAGTTTTGTACATTGCTTTATGATCTAATTTTTATTTATGTTGAATAATAATTTATTTACTTATTTATTTTGTTATTTGAACTCCAGTCGCTTTTATTTTTATTTTGTTTCTAATATATGTTATTAAGATATTATATTGTCGATTTTAGGCATAACGCTCACAATATTTGATGAAATAACATCTATTTACTATGAATATTCTTATGAAGTTCCTCTGAAGATTCCTTAAGATATTCATAGTTTTCCATTTTTGATTTTTCCTTTTATTAAGTTTAATTCCTGCTGTATCCTTTCCGTTGGTTTTTATAACATCTCATCCTTTATTTTTCACATGTGTTTTCATTTTTAATTATATGTATCAAAACAGCTTTTTATTTTGAAAAAACTATTTAAAAATTATTTTTAAATTTTAATTTGAAATTTCAGAAAACATTGTTAATATAATACCCATTATCATACCTGCCAAACTTTCAACTAAACTTCCGTACAATGTGAGTTAGTTTGATCCAGTTTAAAGACGTTTCTAACCGGAAAATGTATCTTAAAAAATAATATATAGTTATTTTCATGTTCGTAAGTAAAAGCTAATTAATTGTATTTCTAAATAAACATTCTGGTTTGAAACGTGTTTAACCTCGGTTAAATTAACCTACATTGTACGGAAATTTAGTGCGATGTTGGCAGCTATGCATTATGTTGCATATCATTCCGGTTACTTTTTTTCCGCTTTTGTTTACTCAGTTACTTTTTTCTGATTACTTTTTTTCCGGTTACCAATTAGAAGTTTATTTTGACGTTAGAAAAAAAAAATATATTGCATAGATGTGGCATACAATATATATTTAATTGCATGAAAATTGAGAATCATTGCAAGTAATTCAATATTTTGATGGAACAATGACTTAAACATGGTAGTGACCATTCGAAACTCAACTGTTTACATTCCTTCAAATTTGTTTGATATTTTTAATGTCTTTTAAGAATAACCAATCATATTTAAAATTGATACCAAGTTATTGTATAGACTTGTTGCTTTTTAAAATTTAAATATATTACATTCATATTAATGAAAATTCTAAATATACATTTAATTTGTACGTAAAATATTTTTAATTAACTGAAAAAACAGTTAACATTGAAACATATTCCTTACTTTATCTGAAAAATTTATTTTGAATTAAGACAACATCTTTCATTTTGTACTGTCTCTTACGCTCTGTTTTGAAATTTTACTCATTGGTTAAATGAAGCATTTAACGCTATTTTACGTTCTGGAAAAGAAAAGAAAAGAAAAGAAATACAAAAATTAAAAAGAAGAGAAAAGAAACCGCATTTGAATTTTTGGTTTCCAAATGAGTGTAAACAAAGAATTTTAATTCTTAAAAAAAACAATTGTTCAATGAATGGGTATATTCAATTTACTGCATGATCAAAGACCATTAAACTTCTAAAATATATGCATTTCTGTCCCAATTGGCTGCTTATTTTCTTGGAAATGTGGCATTTTTAGGATAAACAAGAGAACAGATATATCACATGAGGGGTGTGTGGAAAATTTAGAAAAGTACCCCCCTTGAGGGGGCAAAGTGGGAGATGGACACCGGAGATGCATAATATGATTAAGCGGTCACAGGCCTTTCCAATGATATATCACATGAGGGGTATCGGCAAAATTTAGAAAAGTGCCTCCCTTGGGGGGCAAAGTGGGGGATAGACACCTCAGATACATAATATGATTAAGCGGTCACAGACCTTTCCAACGATATATCACATGAGGGGTGTCGGCAAAATTTAGAAAAGTACCCCTCTTGGGAGGGGTAAATGGGGGATAGACACCTCAGATGCATAATATGATTAAGCGGTCACAGACCTTTCCAACGATATATCACATGACAGGTGTCGGCAAACATTAGAAAAGCGCCCCACCCTTGGAGGGGAAGTGGGGGAATGGAACCCGAAGATGCATAAAATGATTATGCGGTCACAGGCCTTTCGAACGATATATCACATGAGTAGTGTCGGCAAAATTTAGAAACGTACCCCTCTTGGGAGGGGTAAATGGGGGATAGACACCTCAGATGCATAATATGATTAAGCGGTCACAGACCTTTCAAACGATATATCACATGAGAGGTGTCGGCAAAAATTAGAAAAGCACCCCCCTTGCGGGGGAAAGTGGGGGAATGGAAGCCGGAGATGCATAAAATGATTAAGCGGTCACAGGCCTTTCGAACGATATATCACATGAGTAGTGTCGGCAAAATTTAGAAAATTCCCCCGCTGGGGGCCAAAATGGTGGGGGTGACACCTGTGGTGCATAACATGAATAAGTGGTCACAGCCCTTTGTAATGATATGTGACATGACGGGTATCGTTAAAATTTAGTAAAGTACCCCCTATGTGGGTAAAACGCGCTCCCCTCCAGCACCATAATTTTTGATGCGGCCTCATTTTTAAAATTTATGTTATGTGTTATAAAATATCGTACAGTTTCAAACAGATCGCCTTATTATATTTCTTAATTTTCTTCGCGTCCCCCCCCCCCCGAAATGTGACGGGCCATTATTTTTTATAATTTATTTTTAGAATTTCTGAAAGCTGATTTCTTTTCTTTTTCTTTTTTCTTTTTGCGTCGCCCTGTGCAAGTGTCGAATGTTTACGCCCCTTAGATTCAGAGATGGGGTTGGCCCTTTTAAAAATGCGAGTATAAAAAGTCACGTGACATATGCTTAATGTCGACTAAAAGTCCCGTAAGCTTATGTCATGTCGGGTGTTTTGGTCCTGTCGGCTAAATGTCCTGTTGGCTAAATGTCCTGTCGGCTAATTGTCCGGTCAGCTAAATATTTTGTCGGCTGATTGTCCTGTCGGCTAATATTCTCTGTCGGCTAATTGTCTGTCGTCTAATTGTTTGTCTGCTAAATGTACTGTCAGCTAATTGTCCAATCGGCTAATTGTCCGGTCAGCTAAATATTTTGGTGGCTGATTGTCCTGTCGGCTAATAGTCTCTGTCGGCTAATTGACTGTCGTCTAATTGTCTGTCGGCTAATTGTCTTGTCGGCTAATTGTCCTGTCGGCTAATCGTCCGGTCAGCTAAATGTCTTGTCGGCTAATTGTCCTGTCGGCTAATTGTCCTGTCTGCTAAATGTCCTGTCGGCTAATTGTACTGTCGACTAAATGTCCTGTCGGCTAATTGTCCTGTCGGCTAAATGTCCTGTCGGCTAAATGTCCTGTAGGCTAATTGTCCCAGTCGACTAATTGTCCGTTCGGCTAATTGTCCTGTCGGCTAATTGTCTCTGTCGGCTAGCTGTCCTGTCGTCTAACTGTCTCTGTCGGCTAATTGTCCTGTCGGCTAAATGTACGTGTCGGCTAAATGTACTTGTCGGCTAAACGTCCTGTCGGCTACTTGCTGTCTGCTAACTGTCTTGTCGGCTATTTGGTTGTCGGCTAAATGTCATGGACCCCTCCGCGCTGGAGTATCCCAAAAATTTGAAACTTCGTTTTTCTAGAGTATTTGGCACACAGGTCCAAAATTTAAAATTACAACTTTCTGTCTTTTCTAGTTCAGACGATATATGAACTCAAACATTCGATTTTTTGTCACTCACTCACTCGTTCACGCGTCATCAAAAAGATTAGGTAGATCTCGTAGCCCTAGAAACTTGACATTTGGAAAAAAGGTAGTGTTTAGGATACAAAGAAAGGGAAAATTATAAAATCCGGAAAATTCGAAAAAAAAAACATTCGAAAATTCAACAAATTCCATCAAAATTGAAAATTGAAAATAATACGATCTTGTAGTCTTAGAAACTTAAGATTCGGTGTGAAGGTAGTGTTTAGTATCCAGAAAAAGAAAACATCAAAAACACCAAAAAAATTGAGAGCAAAATTTAAAAAATCGAAAAATCGAAAAAATCGAAAAATTTCAAATAATTCGATTTTGTTGCGCTAGAAACTTGGAATTCGGAATAAAGGTAGTATTTAGGATGCAAAATAAGGAAAAATTAAAAATTCCGGAAAATTCGAAAAAAAAAATTCAAAAATTCGAAAAATTCGATAAAAATTGAAAAAATTAAAATAATTTGATTTTTTAGCCTTAGAAACTTAAAATTCGCAGTAAAGATAGTGTTTAGGATTCACAATAAGTTAAAATAAAAAGCGCAATAAAATTCGAAAATAAAATCGAAAAATCGAAAAAATCGGAAAAATAAGGAAAATTTGAAAATAATTCGATTTTATAGCGCTAGAAATTTGAAATTTGGAATAAAGGTAATATTTAAGATACTAAATAAGGAAAAATTAAAAAATATGGATAATTAAAAAAATACCCATAAATTAGTGCAGACGATATATGAACTCAAAGTTTCGATTTTTTGTCACTCACACACTCACTCACTCTGGCGTCATCAAAAAGATTGGGTAGATCCCGCAGCCACAGAAACTTAAAATTTGGAATAAAGCTAGTGTTTCGAATACAAAGAAAAAAAAAATTTTAAATCCGGAAAATTAAAAAAAAAAAAAAAAAAAAAACATTCGAAAATTAAAAAAAATTGAACATAATTTAAAATTGAAAATAACACTATCTTGTAGTCTTAAAAACTTAAAATCTGGGGTGAAGGTAGTGTTTAGAATTCAGAAAAAGAAAACATCAAAAACACAAAAAAAAATTGAAAATAAAATCGAAAAATCGAAAAAAATCGAAAAATTTCAAATAATCCAATTTTGTTGCGCTAGAAACTTGGAATTCGGAATAAAGGTAGTATTTAGGTTGCAAAATAAGAAAAACTTAAAGAATCCGGAAAATTCGAAAAAAAAAATCAAAAATTCGAAAAATTCGAACAAAATTGAAAAAAATTAAAATAATTTGATATTTTGGCCTTAGAAACTTAAAATTCGCGGTAAAGATAGTGTTTAGGATTCAGAATAAGTAAAAATAAAAACGCAATAAAATTCGAAAATAAAATAAAAAAATCGAAAAATAAGGAAATTTTGAAAATAATTCGATTTGATTGCGCTAGAAACTTCAAATTTGGAATAAAGGTAATATTTAAGATACTAAATAAGGAAACATTAAAAAATATGGATAATTAAAATAAATCGAAAATTAAAAAAAAAAATAGAAAGAAAGAAAAAGAGAGAAATTGAAAATAATATGATCTCGTAGTCTTAGAAACTGAAAATTTGGTGTAAAGGTAGTGTTTAGGATTCAGAAAAAGAAAAAATTAAAAACACAACAAAAATTGAAAATAAAATAAAAAAATAGAAAACATAAACGAAAATTTGAAAATAATTCCATTTTGTAAAGTAGAAACTTAAAATTTGGAATAAAGGTAGTATTTAGGATACAAAAAAAAAAAAGAAATAAATAAAAAATCTGTAAAATTCGAAAAAAAAAGATTAAAAAATTCGAAAAATTGAAAAAAATTCGATTTTGTAGCTTTAGAACTTAAAATTCGTAACGTAAACTTATTGTTTAGGATACAGAAAAAGGAAAAATTAAAACACAATAAATTCGAAAATAGAATAAAAAACTCGAAAAAGATCGGAAATTTCAAAATAATTCGATTTTGTAGCGCTAGAAACTTGAAATTTTTAATTAAGGATACAAAATAAGAAAAAATTAAAAAATCCAGAAAATTATTAAAAAAAATTCGAAAAAATCAAAAATCGAAAATAATTTTATCTTGTAGTCTTAGAAACTTAAAACATGGTGTAAAGGTAGTATTTACTATTCAATAAAAGGAACAATTAAACTATTCGTTAAATTCGAAAATAAAATCGAAAAATCTTTAAGAAATCGCTAATTCGAAAACAATTTGATTTTGTACTGCTAGAAACATTAGTTTTAAGGTAATTGTTCTATTAGCTAGTACAACGCCCCTAATTCTTTTATGTTATTTCCCCCGGATTATGGTTTTCTTTTCTTTCGTTTACGAATTTCGTTATAGAAAAGTTCCGCTATAGACTGGCTACGATATAGACGATTTCTTTATAGACAGGTTTGTTTTCTTTCACAGGTTGTACTCTATTTACTTCACATATGAAATATGGATTGTTAAATGATGTTAGCCTCACAAAAATTTTCACAGCTCCCCTTACCCTCCCGACATTACTGGCTGGTTATGGCTTGATAGTCCATTCTAAATAAAATCATGGTGACTCTAAGATTCACTTGATTTATCTCTAAATTGAACTTAAATGATCCTAAGAAGACGGATCAAATAATTACTATATGGGCATGAGAATCAGGAAACTTAGAAGTGAAATCGAAAAATCAATAAATTTATAAAAAGTCGAAAATTTGAAAATAATTCGATTTTGTAGTCCTAGAAGCTTGACATTTGGCAGAAAGGCAGGTTTTAGTACACAAAGTAAGGAAAAAATAAAAAATCCGTAAATAATAAAAAAAGACTAAAAAAAAACGAAAAAAAAAAAACATTGAAAAAAAGAATATAGTTTGATTTATATTGGAAATTTCCGGAAATTTTAATTTTGGCTTTCTTTTTATACTAAAAAGTTTTTTATGCTAAATATCAAGTATCTAGGGCTGCGAGTAATATCTCAGATGGATAGCACCTATCCTGGAAGCAATTGAGAGTACTTTTGACACTCCCCCTCCCATAACTTAGTGCTTGCCTAGGAAGCTGAAATCTCTTTTTATCTACAGTACTTTGCAAACGAAATTAAAGCTTCAAATTTTTGATACCTGTAAATAATAGGGACAGAGTGTGAGCTTAGCGAAAATCAGCTCCAAAAAGAACCCCAAAATCAAGAAAAGGAAGATTACTTACAAAAAGAAGGAAATCTCATCAAAAACGTCACCTGTAAAAAATGCAGCCAAGTCTCGTGACTCTTTTTCCGTAAAAAGTTCTGAGATCGTGTAAAGCCAAGTTTAGCTATCTTATTAACTCTGAAATTTTCATTCACAAATCACTCCTGGTCTCTACATCTTTAGTTAAATATTATTTTGTGACTTGGCAATTACGTAGCACGAGAATGTGATGTATATAATTAATCTTAATCAAGTAATACCATGCCATCCCATAACATATTAAGGTGTAATAACTTCCATGTGCGTATATAATTAGCCTTAATCATATTATCTCATCCCACCCCATAACATAAGTAAGGTGTCATAACTTCCCTGTGCTGTGTAATTGCCAAGTCACAAAATAATAATTAACTAAAGATGTAGAGACTAGGAGTGATTTGTGAATGAAAATTTCAGAGTTAATAAGATAGCTAAACTTGGCTCTACACGATCTCAGAACTTTTTACGGAAAAAGAGTCACGAGACTTGGCTGCATTTTTTACAGGTGACGTTTTTGATGAGATTTATATTATCTGTAGCAAGGTAACATAGTGGACAGACAACAATGTACTTACCTATTTTTTTGTTACAAAAATCAGTAAAAAAATATTCTCCCACTTTATGAATGCAAATTACTTATGGACTAAATCTTCATACATGTACACAATCTTGAGACATCGGCTGTCATCTACTGTGTAATAGGATCATTAGAAGATCTTGGTAAAAGAGTAGAAATAAGGAAAAACGCATTCTTTAGGGACATTTTATTTCAAGCTATATTATATTTTTATAATTAAAATGTTTTCTCAGTTTATATTTTAATTGAAAGATAAGGCTTGTGATGTCATGCATGATGCTTGATATGTCAACTTTGAAATGATGTATAATTTAAATACATTTTCATTCTGTATCTTTGTATTTTCAAGGCTTTCTTTTCGAAGTTTCTCTTTGGGGACAGTCAATTTTTTAAAAACTGAGCATTATAAACTGAAAATATTTAAATGTTTCAAGAAGCTATTATTCAACAGATATTGTATCATCTTAAAAAAAAATGTACATATAATTGTATAAAATAAGAATAATATCTCTTTTTTAACTGTAAATTTAATTATATTGTTGGACGCTGTTTTGTACTCTATTTGAGAATATCCCATATTCGAGCTTCATGAATCAGGAATCACTTTATTCTAGAAAACGAAAAAATCGTCTGCCAACAGATTAACATCAAGAAATTAATCCATCGTAGCTATTTTAAATTTTACATTTAACCAAAGAGTTTTAACAAAAATATTTTTTAACTTTTTGCATTTAACTATAGAGATTTCCCCCTCCCCTCCACTATTTAGAAGAAAATGAATTTGCATAGATTTTCAACTGTTAATTCTTTAAAATGGTGGTTAAAACTTTTTATAAGGGCGCTAAAAGTGACATGTTTTTGGAGAAATTAATAAAAACAAGTTGGAAATTGTACGTCAAACGTTACAAACGAGGTGCGTTCGTACGCACGTTTTAGAATTAAATTCATGATATCCCGTGCGTAGAACGGGTTAAACAGCTAGTTAAGTATATATTTTATGACACTGTTCATACAAATATCTTAACTAGTTATATAAATATTCAGATATATATGTATGAGCTAGTTATATAAATATTCAGATCTTGATGATTTTTAATTCTGTGAAATGAATTATATCGTCTGCAGATTAATTTCTGTAATAAAATAAGTATCTCGGTCGCTTGACGATTAAACTTCGGAAGCTCCTATAACAAAAAAGCACCGTTTTAAAAAAAAAATTCAAATTTCTTAATAAATATTTTTATTAATATCTCCTAAAGTTTTGATTCGATTTTAATAAAATTTGAAATATCTCGACAAAATTCTGCAAAGATAATATATTTTAAATTGCAAACCATTTGGTTGGGTAGTTTTTGCGTTGTTATATGCGGACAGACAGACAGACAGACGGACGGACAGACAGACAGACAGACGGACGGACGGACAGACGGACGGACCAAACGACTACTATAGGTGCTACGTATTTATATAATTACGAACGCACCTAAAAATAACCTCCCCCCCCCTCTCCTCCCAGAGAATCGAAAGATCTCATGCAATTTGAATGCAGCACATCGGTTTGGAATTCAGCTAGTAATAATGTTATTGTTATTATTCTCCATTAGATTTAATTCAAAAGTTATAATAAGGTTTTATTAACCGTCTATGTCCAAAATTACGAATTAAAGAAATATGCATGTAAAAAAGGTTATGTGCGAGGTTAAACGTATTATTTGATGCTAATGGCTGTTTATGTATAGAGGTGGTGAAGGTGTTCATGTTTTGGGAACAGACAGCATCATGAGAAGATGGCAAGTTGAAAAAGAATTAGAAAATAATAATAATAATAAAACAAATTTTGTTTCGAAGTTATGATGATAATTTTTTTAGCTGTTTATGCCCAAATTATGAGTTAAAAAAAAAAATTCACCTCAATAATTTCTCTCTTAATATCTGAAGATTCATTAACGAAATTTTAAAGGGTGTCTCAAAAGGTTGAAATGCGCATTTTTAATCTGTACGTGGGCAATGTAAATTGCAAGTTACTTATAGGCAACCTAAATGGCAAAAGTGTCCAAAATAAGATAGTAAATAAGAATATATTAATGAAATATTACTTTCAATTTTCAAAAAACTACACTTTTTAAATTATTATATAATACGGCTAGACAAAATTGTTCAATTGGGAAAGTCTTTCTTTTGCTGAAGCAAGATTATTACAAAAAATTGCATATCTGTATCTTTAAAACTGAATATTTATGCTTAATTAATATTACTTATAGGCAAAAATACCATGTGCCAAAATATAAATAGAAATGTAATATTGCAAGGAAAAGAAAATACCGACGATAATACATATACAATTGACCTTAAACGAAAGATAATCGAGGTTTGCAATAATATTAAGTGGCGATGAACTCTTAAATATTTTCAAAAGCATTATTACAAGTTATTGAAGATGAGAGAAGACATTTTGAAAATGCTTTGTGAATTGCTTTTTATTTAAATGTTTTTCTAGCATTTAAAACTACATTTGTGTCTTTACATGATCTCTATCCGTGTACTGTTATTTAGATGTATTTATGATACTTTTTTTTTTTAACATTTGTTAACATATTTTTTATCTAAAGAACTCCACCGTTAATTTTTATATGGTTCCCATTTCGACTGATGAAATAGCATTTTAAATGACACGTAAAAGTGGTATATGTCATCAGATTTCGTCCTTCATTAAAATTCAGTTAATTTTAAAGATAACAGGCAGGGGTCAGAAAAAAAAAACCCTACTTTTTTATGGTAGCGAACTACAACTACTTTATTGAAAATCATATTAACTACAACTACTTTATTGAAAATCAAATTAACTACAACTACTTTATTGAAAATCAAATTAACTACAACTACTTGTTTTAAAAAATAGTGATTACAAACTACTTAACTACTTTTCAAAAGTAGTCACTACTTAGCTACTTTCATCTTTTGTCAAATGATTCAATTTACACTATGATACTTTTTTTTTTACATTTGTTAATATATTTTTTATCTAAAGAACCCCAAAGTTAATTTTTATATGGTTCCCATTTCAACTGATGCATTTTAAATGGTACGTAAAAATGATATACTTCAGATTTTGTCCTTCATTAAAATTCAGTTAATTTTAAAGATAATAGGCAGGGGTTAAAAAAAAAAAAAAAAAAACCTACTTTTTTATGGTAGCGAACTACTACTTTATTGAAAATCAAGTTAACTAGAACTACTTGTTTAAAAAAATAACGACTACAAACTACTTAACTACTTTTCAATAGTAGTTACTACTTAGCTACTTTCATATTTTGTCAAATGATTCGATTTATACTCCAAACTGAAGACACGGATAAAATAATATAGTGACCCTTCGTTATATCACCTCTGCCGGTATACAATTAAATAAGTGCGATATAACTGAGGGCATTAAAAAATTAAGAAAGACAACAAAAAAGAAAATGTTTTGTGTTTGTCTCCAAAATGTTAGTTTATACATATATTAAAAATTTCTCAAAGAGATAGGAAAGAGAGGGGGGACGCCCCCCCCCCCAAAAAAAAGAGGGCTAACTGTATTTTAGCTAGAATTTACTGTCCGAATTAAGCAAAAATTTTAGAGGGAGGAAAGGCTGAGGCCCAAGGTACTTAAAATGAAAAATCACGAGTGGGAGTTAAATATTAAGGGAGGAACCAAAAATGTGGGGTAAAAGCATCTTAAATCTAACAAAACTATGGCCCCTAGCAAAAAACTAAAAGCAGATTTAAGGACGACGACCTAATAGTCCTATATTAAAATACCCTACAAGTAGGATCCATTGGATGAAATTTTTGGAAGAGATTTATTTTAGTTATATACTAGTAAATCTACAGATCAGAGGCCTCAACGTCAGCTCAAAAAATCATTGTTCATTAATCTTACTAATTTTTAACATTATCTGCATAATATTTGACACACTAAAATTCAATCTTTTTAAGTTATTTATACATTTATAAGAATATAAATTTATCGAAAGTTTCGGAAATTTTAGAAGTATCCCCTTAAACACAATGTTATGCAATGATAGGATAAACTACTTGTTACTGTATTTTTTCAGAATAACAATACATTATTTCAGGGGGGCTCCGCCCCCCTGAACCCCCCGTTGTCGCTTTAATATATTCTATTCTCAATTTCCAGTAATTGCGCTATTTCATTTCTTGAGTATATGTCTGAATGTATTTGCAATTTTCATTTCATTAGAATAACCATCTCTTTGTACAAGAGATTTTATCCTATCCTTAAAATAATAGTTATATTTCAACTACTAAACATCATATGTTGCTGAAGTTGAATAAGATTTCGTGTATAAAGTATACTTATACAAATTTAAATTCATCTTATTTGACCTATATTCAATTTACGCATTCAACGTTTTTATTATTTTCATTTGGAAAACCGATTTGGTAATCATTTTTAGTAGTTAAAATAAATTCTCATCTATTTCATTAAAAAAAAAAAACATATTAAAAACTTAAAACCCGAAAATTGGCAATTTTTAATAAAACTTCGCGTAAAAATAATGCTATTCACTTGAATTTTCCTTTGTTGATATTCTTTGAAATATAGTTGCTTAGCAACCATTTAATGGAAGAGAGAAAAAAAATGCATCGGAAATTTTTGTAAAAAATGATAGAATAAAATGTATTATATTATTAGAGCAGATGTATAAAATTGCACCAAACATTGTACACCTAATTTAAAAAATCTGACGAATGTATTAACAAAATTTCAAATTAATTTGAATAATTTAAGACCTGACTTGATAAATTTTAGCCTTCATAACTTACACATTAAATACATTAATCAAATGCGCCATTTTATTTCAATGGATGAAAATTTTCAAAATCGTCTGAATTCCCATAGGAAAGCATTATGACCTAAAAAGAAATGTTTTATATTTTCCGAACGAATGAACCAAACATAACTAAAAACTATACAGCTAATTCCGGGTACCTCACCAACATACCTACCAAGAATCAAACTAATCGGATCATTTTTGCGGCAGTTATCGCGGAACAGACAGACAGACAGACAGAAACCAAAAACTTTTCGGGTCTCCACAGTAAGCCTTCACTGACGTTTCGGCAAATATATATAATGAATGGGGGAGGAGAATTAAGACATAAGCAGAGCCGATACTTCTTACCAGGAGCCAAGTTTCCGAGGGGGCAAGAATGAATCACGAGAACAAAATAATATTCAAAATAAGTAGGATTTGCATAGAGAAGAGGGAGGGGGGACTAAAAAAGGAGAAAGCTGTCCGAATTAAACAAAAAATTAAAAGAAAGAAGGTCTGAGGTCCAAGGTGCTTAAAATAAAAAATCATGAATGTGAGATGAAAATTAAAAGGAGAAAAACAAAAAGTGGGAGCAAGACTTTCTAAATCCCGTAAACTATGGCCCCCTAGCGAAAAACTACAGAAGAATAACGATCTAATGGTGCTATATTGAGATATCTTATAAGTGGAGTCCATTGAAGGTATCTTTTAGTTATAAAATATACATAAGAATAGTGAGGAGGGGATGGTTGAGAAATGAATAAGGCTATGTCCCTTGCCAGAAGGAGCCAAGTTGCCGATGATGGGAACAATCGGAAGGAAAATAATATTCAAAATAAAAACAGTTCGCCTCAAGCGCTAAGAAATGGAAGAGAGGGCTAATTATATTTTAGCTAGAATTTACTGTTTAAATTAAACAAAAATTTAGAGGAAGGGAAGGGATGAGTCCCAAGTTGCTTAAAATGAAAAAGCATGAATGGTAGTAAAAAATAAACGAAAAGTTGGGGGCAAAAGCCCCCTAAATTTCGGAAGCTATGGCTACATCAAGTGATTCAAAGCAGAGGTCATGGTGATTATCTTTCAAACCTCTGGTGATGGAAACATACTTCCAATTTCAAAACTTATGCAAATCAAGTATATTTAAAATGGAGGAGTGAACTTTGTGCCGTCATATGAAGAAACAAATGGACAGCGTGAAAATAGCACAAGTAAATTAAAGAAATGAAAGCCAGACTTTAGAAAAATTGGGTGTACTGGACGTATCATTAACCAAGCTGTTAGAAATCTTCCATATATGATAATCGTTTAAAAAAATCAAGATCGTAAATTGATAAGTATTTCCGAGTTATTGAATCTTCGGGAAAGTTAAACTTGTGATTGTTAGACCAACAATGGTTAGCAATAGTGGCGCATTTAATGTAACCATTTTTACTTACTTCTATCTATTGCAAACGCATTTACTACGTTTATGATACAAGTAATTATTGGCATTAAAAAATGAAACATAGCATATAAATAAAATATTGTTTATACCTCATATGTAGTTTTTGGATAAAACTGCTTTGGTATATTTTTTAAGTACACTGGTTTCCAAAAATTAAGGAAAAATCACAAAAATAGCGATAACTCGTTCAAAAATAATGCAATCCATATGAAATTTGTATATATTGTTAAATGAAAGATGCTGAATAAAAATACCAAATGCAAATTAGTGGCGCTGCAATCGCATTGCGTCATCTGTGAGGAACACAAAAATGCACGTTAGAGAGTAGGGATGCAGTTGTCGCTGTGATAGTGATATTATAAATCTGGGATAGCCAAATCATTACAATGACCTTGAGGCATCATTTGCCCTCAGAACTGTGATTTAGAGCTATTGGGAGATTGGAGGCAGGACAAAGTCAGACAGACGTGGCTAGATGGCTAAATGGGAGTTCTTCTGTGGTTCAAAGGCTTTGGCAACAATTTCAAACCACTGGTTCGGGCTCAAGGAGGTTCAGCCAAGGACAGCCAAGGGTTTCGACAAGTGCCGATAACAGATATTTTCAGTTATGTGTACGAAGGAATAGAACCGCAACCCTATCTCATCTTAGATCCTCCCTTGCTGCAGCCGCTGGAAGGTTGGTGTCAATGTCTACTGTGCGTTGAAGGCTTCAAGATGGTGGACTTTAAGCGAGGCGACCAGCAATTTGTATATGCCGCTACCTCAGGTCATCGGAGGAAACGTTTGATGTGGGCACGTCATCATGTCCACTGGACGGCTGATCAATGGAGGCGTGTTCTCTTCACGGATGAGTCCCAGTTTAGCCTTGAAAGCGATAGTAGGCGCTGTTAGATTTGGAGAGAACAAGCAACACGTTATAATCCATCAAACATTCGTGAAAGATATTGATACGGAGGGGGCAGTGTCTGCGTTTGGGGTTGTATCTCTTTGGGCGGACCTCCATGGCTGTCCACGTAGAACCGTGAATGCTTACGTCTATAGAAATGACATCCTTGATGCTTATGTGCGTCTTTATGTGGGTGCAATAGGTAATGCTTTCCTGTTACAAGACGACAACACTAGACCGCACAGGGCTCGCATCATGGAAGATTATCTTTAGCACCAGACAATTAAGCGCATGGAATGGCGAGCTTGATCACCGGACTTGAATCCCATCGAGCATGTTTGGGATGCTTTAGGAAGACGTGTTGCTGCTCTCAATCCCCTTTCTCAGACCCTTACTACGCTTACAACTGATTTGCAAGAGCAATGGCTCGCACTTCCCAGCGAACTCATCGACCGCATAATTGACAGTATGACACATCGCTGTATGTGCTGTATTGCTACTAGGGGTAATCATACGGCATATTAAAGGTACTTTTCCTACACCAAACTGACAAATTGATTTTGCTAATTTTATAATTATGCTATTTTTTGAAACACCATAATTGTCTGGTAATTTCTTTTCATGTTATTTTATACCTTACTATGCGTTGTATATTGTGGCCGAGTTTCATTAAAATCTACATGTAATATTTTGAGTTATCGCTATTTTTGTGATTTTTCCTTAATTTTTGGAAACCAGTGTAGTTCATATCAGTACAAAAACCCTTAACGGGTTAAAAGTTGTGATGCAGCACTTTTTTTTGGCTCTAAGAATTTTAAATATGGGTCTTAAAAGCAATGATATCAAATTTAAGTGACGCTATGTTAAATTTTTTTTTCAAATCATAATTTTCTTTTTAGTTTTATTTATATTCACAGGTGTAATTATTATTTTAATATGAAAAAATATATAAAATTTATTCGCTGATGCTTTTTCATTCACATCTCTCATGAATTCAAAGTATGGGTTTTAAAAGAAATGATATCAAAATTTGAGTGACACCTTGACGTGAATTTAATAGGACTGTTTTAAAATTCAATTTAAATTATTTTTGGTTTGTCTTCTAAAGTATATTTACACATACAAACAATACTTTTAATTTTTTAATACACTTTTAAATATATTACTTTCACTGAGTCTATATTATGTATTGAAATGTATCTATTTCAATAAATTGATTTATCTTCTGTGCCACGCTATCCAACATCATAAGTAAAATTTATGTAAATGATTATTTTGCGTCATATTATCCATTTGCATACATTTCCCTTTGTTTGGATACTATGACGCAAAATAATCAAAGTAATATATCTTAAATGTCTTTGGACAGACTTCCGTTTAGGAACGGGAAATATATTATCCAACCAACGAGAAATATATTATCCTTAAAAAATTAAAACCTTGTTATAAATAACAGTAAAATTGAATGCATATAATTAAAAAATATTTCCCCTATTTAAAAAATGAATCTAAATAGTTTTACAACGAAATACAGATATATAAAATGCGAAATGTATTTTGAACAAAAAAGAAAAATATATAAGCGACAATTTAATTTAATACAATATATATATTACGAATTAAAAATATATTTTCGTATAAAAAAATGAGTCAAAATAATTCATCAGCTACATGCTAAAATTTATTCCGAGCTTAACTGTATACTGAGAACCAATTTTTAACCTTATGTTTGAGCAGTCAAAAGAGGTGATTCGGCTCCATGTATTCCTATGAGAAAACGCGTAAGAAAATAGTCCGATTTTAAAAGTGGATTATATTGAAAACAAGAGTTTTCCTACGTTAACGCAAAATCTTATTCGCTTCATCTAAAACTGATTAATATAATATATTAGTTTTAAAAAAAATCGTTCGATCCATTTTCGAGATAACAATTATGTGCCCATTACAACCATTACATCTCCCATTTTCGCTTAAAAATTGGTTTCCAGATCTCAAAATCTACTGCATGTAGAAATCTATAAATTTCAAGATAGAGTTAGGCCATAGATATAAGACTAATGTGAAAAAATCGAAACGGTATGCCTCATATTTACTGAGATATTAAATGTCGGCGTTTCGATTTTCCTTTGATGTCCTGCTAGCTGTATATATGAGAGTGACGGAATCTTCGGTTTTGGGCTTACGGTTTTCGGTTTTTCGCTGCGTCACTCGAGAAACTACCGTCTCTCATGATTTACTTACTATATAATATAGGATTGTATACTTTTAAAGAGATTAATAACTACTTGTTATATTAAAAAAAACTTTCCAAACAATGAAAAGAACAGTACATATGCAGTCATTTTTCCCGTTCTTTTTTTCTAATTCCTACTTTTTTTTTCTTCTTATTTCATGTAAAAAATTAATTTAAAGGAAGTAAATTTAAATAGATAAAAGTCATGCATACATTTGAAAAGGTTTCATGGATTTTTTATAAAAAATAAAAACGAGATCAATCTTTTCCTATAAAACATAAAATCTGTTTAGCTCATATTCACAAAATTATTTTTTCGACTTCCGGTATTTGACAGATTTACACGTTTTAGGGGGGGGGGGGGGGGTCAGAGATCCCGAAAATCAAGTTTATACAAAATGTCTGTCTGTCCTTCTTGTATCATGGAAAAGTATATGAAGTAATGCTTAGAATTGAACCAAATTTCATATATATGTTGGCTATGAATTGGCCCAGTTGAACTTGGAGATATTCCACCGGAAGGGGGCGCTGTGATAGCAATTTTTGTGCCACTTCCATTATTGCATCATCGAAACGTGTACAAAGTTATGAATAGAATTGAACCAAACTTTATATATATGCTTTTGACTATGGACGCCAAGTCCCAATTGAAAATGATGATATTCCCTCAGAAGGGGGCGCTGTGATACCGATTTTTTGCATTTTAAATGAAGAATTTATGAATATTTTTCGGACGAAATTTTATATTTAGATGTAATGTAATAGACCGAGGTTTGTATAAAATTTTGGAGAAAATCGGCCTGAAGGTGGCGATGTGATAGCGAATTTTGTTTAATTTTCGGGCCGGGCGTGGTAGCTGTTTAAAAAATCGTATTAAATCACCTAATTGTCCAGTATAGGTTTAATTTGCATTTTTGTAATAAACAAAAATTTTCACGTTTTTTGTTGTATTATTCGTCGATTAGATTTTATTCCGAAATCCTCACCCCCCTCTTACGGTTAAAAAAAATATTGACAAAAAAAAAAAAAAAAAAAAACCTCAAAGTGTAATAAAAATATAAATAACAGGTATGTTATCTACTCCTTTTTTGCTTCTAAAATGCATAATTAAAACAATTACGCTTTTCGAAGTATTAACATGCATGAGGTAGAAGAAAGTTTTGGGATTGATACATCTGAATCTGACTAGTTAACATTGATTTTATGCTCCCCAAAATGTACCTTAAAAGGTCACTTGGTTTGATCATCTCTGTACATTTTATCACACTTGCGAGATATCTTGCAAATTCCCCAATGTGAAAATCTGTCTATTGGATATTGGATGTTTCAGATATGTAAATTTGATTTTGTTAAATAGAGTATAAAATTACTTTAAAATCGAATTCTAACTTGGACATTTGACGGCTAATTTTCGGAAAATATAGAAGTATAATTAAATTCTCATTGCGAACAGTGTTAACGTTGGAATGGGCATGTTTAATGAATTTATTATGAATCGAATCGATGATTTCAACCGGAGAACCCCGATCAATGGCAATAGATTTAATATAGTCAAACTCTCTCTATTATGAACTCCATAGATGAACATATACAGTTTACGCAGCACGAGAATTCTCTGTGCTGCGTAATTGCTAAGTCACAAAATAATCATTAGTTAAAGATGTAGAGACTAGGAGTGATTGTGAATGAACATTTCAGAGTTAATAAGATAGCTAAACTTGGCTTTACACTATTTCAGAACTTTTACGGTAAAAGAGTCACGAGACTTGGCTATATTTTTTACATGTGATGTTTTTGATGGGATTTCCCTCCATCCTGTAAGTGATCCTCCTTTTCTTGACTTTGGGCTCTTTTCGGACATCATCCACTGGTTTTCGCCAAATTCTATCCCTATATTTGAAGGTACCAAAAATTTTGGATCTTTAGTTCCGTTTACAAAGTCCTCTAGATAAAAAGAAGTTTCAGGTTCCTAGGCAAGCACTAAGTTATGGGAGGGGAGTCAAAAGTGCTCTCAATTGCTTCCAGGAAAGATCTGAGTTATCGATCTGAGTTATTACTCGCAGCCCCAGATACTTGGATATTTGACATAAAAGTACTGTTTAGGATAAAAAGGAAAGACAAAATTAAAAAAAATCTGGAAAGGTGCAACAAATCGAACTATTTTTGATTTTTTTTTTCGAAATTTCCCGATTTTAAATTTTTTTCTTTATTTGTATCCTAAACCCTATCTTTATGCCAAATTTCAAGTTTCTAAAACTACAAAATTGAATCATTTTCGAACTTTCGATTTCATTTACGAATTTTTTCTTTTAATACAAATGCGACCAAATTTTCAAATTTCACGTATCTGTCTTTTCTACACTCTAAATGTGTGATCTAGTGACTACTCACTCCGGAGGAGTGGATATTCACTCTGTCGCAGAGTCAAAATTTTCCCAACCTCTTTAGAGTGACTATTCACTCAAGGCAAAAGTGAAATTGTTCACTCTTTAAAAGAGTGAATACTCACTCCCGAGAAGTAAATATTCACTCTAAACAGGGGTGGATACTCACTCTTTCAGAGCAGTGACTATCCACTCTTGCAAAAAGAGTGGGTTTTTTCACCCTGATAGGAGTGAATAGTCACTCTTTCATAGGAGTGGCTATCCACTCTTTCATAGGAATGACTATTCACTCTTGCAAAAGGAGTGGATTTCTCACTCCTAACAGGAGTGAATAGCCACTCTTTCATAGGAGTGAATATTCACTTTTTATCGAGTGAATTATTTTTTTTTATGTTTCTTTTATGGGCATTTTAAAAGAATCATATATTTTAGAGCATGCAATGAAAATAGACACAAGCGTGGTAAAGATTGGAATAAAATACTTTATTGGCAATGTTTATTTAATTCATAGTTTGTAACAGTAATTGAACTCTTAAGGAAAAATTTAGTTAGAGTTACATAATGAATTAAATTAGATTACTGACAGAAATAAACTAAAATATTTTATTCCAAGCTTATCACTGTTGTGTTTGCTTTCATTGCATGCCTTATAAAGATATGATCCTTATATATTATTTCTCCTGTCAACATCCCTTTTTCTCAGAAAATATTAAACGCAGAACAACGAATGAGATACCATATGAAAGGTTTTAGAACCGGCTTCTGACATAGCCCACTTAACAATTCGTTAAAACATGTTTTTGATTAAAATTTGCTGAAATTAAAAAATTAAATCGGCATTGTTTTCATGAAAGAAACGAAAGGTTTTCCTGAAATTATTGTTGCCAAAAAAAATAAAATACCACATTATATGATGCTCATAGCAATTATTATAAAAAACACCGCACGGGTTTATTTTATACTTATGATTAAAAAGCGAAACTGAAATTGAAATTTTTAGATTTATATTTCTAAGTCCCATGGTTTTCCCGAAGCGAATGACGTCATCCTCTAATGCAGTCAAAATACGATTGTTAATTTTTTTTCTCGCGCGTACCTTTAGCAATCTTGGATCAGTTTTTAGTCTAACTTTGGATGGAATAAATTAGATGATATTCTGGCTTGACTAACAACTAAATGTTGTTTGCAGATATTTTTATCCTTCATTTTTCTTTAGAAGTTTAAACCTGCATCTAATAAATATTACATATTGATAAAAAATGATACTTCTCTATTATCCCGTCGACCACTTTTCATAACAAAAAACTATCGCCCAATAAACGGGAGAACGTTGCCATTGGAATATCAAAAAATAAATAAATAAAATATAAGAATTTAAGGACACAATTGTTATTTTAATTAATAAAATAACTACTAAATCAGTAAAATATAATGAAAAATACACGCAAATGTCGAATGTAAAACCACTAGATGACGTAACAAACATGCATAATGATTCTGACATCAAGTAAATGGGACTGCATTTTTGGCGTTTAATCTTACAGTTTGGCGGTAGTTTTCTGTTATGAAAAGCGGTCGACGGGTTAATAGAGATGTACCTAAAAAAATATTAGATTTCAGTGCGAAATCTTCGCACGGGCCCTCTGGTAGTATTAAAATGCCCTTAAGTGCAAGTACACTGTTAAAAATAAAGTTCGACGTTTCACCAAAAAACTGGTGAAAAGTAGCTGAAATTTAGCTGCAACTAAGATACTAGTGATAAGTTTCACCATTTTTATGGTGCTTTTGAAAATATCACTATATTGGTTGAAATGTTGAACTAATTTTATGGTTAAAGGTTGAACCACAATTCAGGGCTTCTTCTAATCTAATTTAATGGTGAAAGGTTGAACAACAATTCAGTATTTTTTCAAATGCAATTTAATGGTGAAAGGTTGAACCATAATTCAGGGTTTTTTCTAATCCAATTTTATGGCGAGAAGTTGATCGATGATTCAGGGTTTTATCTAATCTAATTTAATGGTAAAAGGTTGAACCATGATTCAGGATTTTTTTCTAATCCATTTTATGGTGAATTGTTGAACCATCATCCAGGTTTTTCTCAGAATTTATTTTATGGGGAAAGGTTATACCAGATTGAACCAGGATTTTGGTGTTTAATTTATCATTTTATAATGCAGTTAATGAACCAAGATTCAGATTCTGCGAGATTATATTGCACTAGAGAAGCTTACTAATTTTCTTATTAACATTAAATTGAAAATTATATTGTTGACTACGAAAGGGTGAGTGGACTGTAATTAAATAACTATCTATAAAATTTCAACTCTGTTTACTTAACGAACTATTTTTTATTTACGAAGTATTTATTTTCTCGGAGCTCCCCATTGGAGACACCCGAACGAAGCGAAGAAAAAACGACTTCTGGTTTACATTTATCGCCAAGCTATGTTAGAAGCCAAGAGTGGCGCCAACATACCGGCCATCACTGAAATATTTATTTCAGCAACATATCTTAAACAAATGTCCTTCGTTGTAAACAATTAATTATTATTTTTTTAACAATAAATCTTCAATTATAATGAAAGTTTCAATTAAATCAATAATACAAATATACAATTCAATTCAATTATAATATTAAAATACAAAGTTACTACAAAAATTTTCAAATATAAATGCACAAGAAATATAAGAAAAATAAATATTTACATTATAATAAAGGATCATTTATGGGCAAAATGCAAATATTAGAAATTGCTCATTTGAATATACCATTTGGAGTTTTTACAAGCACAACCCTAATTTTACCATCGCTCCCATAAATAACGTCTTGAATGCGACCGACTGACCAGGTACACATGGACAAATTACTATCCTTTAATAAAAACACAGTTCCAATTTTAATATTTTCTTTTTCAAATAACCATTTTGTTCGCTGTTGTAGATTATTTAAATAATCTCTACTCCATTTTTTCCAAATTAATTGATTAATTTTTGTAATTTGCTGCCAATGACTAAGTTTATTATTGGCAAGGTCAGTCAAGTTTGGTTCACAGATGCTATTAAAAAATGTCCTGGGGTTAACGTTTCGTAATCGTTTGGATCCGAAGATAAGTGTATTAGAGGCCTACGGTTTAAAATACCTTCGATTTGGTTAACGACAGTTAGAAATTCCTCAAAAGTTAGTTTTAAATCTTCAATAGTTCTTTTTAAATGGTGCTTAAAGGATTTTACTCCTGCCTCCCACAAGCCACCAAAATTAGGGTATCTAGGAGGAAGGAATTTCCAAGAAATTGAATTAGCCAATAAGTAAGCAGCCAATTCCTCGGATTGATTTTGTACAATTTTATGCTATTTTTTCAATTCTGAATTTGCACCAACAAAATTAGAGGCATTATCAGAAAAGATGGTGGCACAAATTCCGCGCCTAGCTACAAATCTTTTTAAGGTAGCTATTAAGGCTTCAGAAGTTAAATGTTATTATTTCTAAATGAATTGCACGAGTAGCAAAATAGACGAAAATTGCGACATAAATTTTACTAAAAACTCCTTTACGTTGGTTTTTGTATTTTATATAAAATGGGCCACATAAATCAATGCCTGAATTTGTAAAAGGGGGATTGATATTTACCCTTTCTTTAGGTAATGAGGCCATAATTTGTTCTGCCATTTTAGGTTTGTTTTTAAATCAAACAATGCACATATGCACAATTTTTCTGGCTATGTTTCTGCCATTTAAAGGACAGAATTCTTGTCTCACAAAATGAGTAAGTTGTAATGAAGGGGGAATTTTGGAGACAAGTTGAGAAAGAAGCAGGCAGGAACATAGTTCCAGTCTTGGCACAGAAATGGTCTTTAGAGGTGACACTCTTGATTTACTCGCAATGAGGTTTGATGTGGTCGAGTTGGATGAATTTAAACAATATACATAAACTGCAGCACCAAAAGCTGTTATGGAAACGTCAGCGAAACCAAGAACAAATATTGCTTCTGTGGAAGGAGTTAAAATGTATCGACTAATTGTTATATTTTCTATATTCTTTAGTTGACTTACAAAGTTACACCAATCACTAGCAAGGCAGCAAGGGGTTCCGGAATGTTTTCGTCCCATCCTATTTTACACAGCCACAATTTTTGAAGATAACAATTGGCCTTGGAAATAATTGGGCCAATGAGCCCAAGAGGATCATACAATTTTGCTATGACAGAAAGAACCTGTCTTTTGGTGTACGATTCTTGTTCTTTCACCGAAACTCTAAACACAAATTGATCGTTATTGGATTGCCAAACCATACCTAAAGTTTTAACCGAAGTGTCAGACTTAGTGCAAAAGGAAACATCTTCGATTTTATCATGATTTAAAAGCTCATTCAAATTTGAATTCCACTTGTGCAAAGCCATTCCACAAGAACGAAATATGTTAATTAATTGATTTTTCAGGGCTATTGCCGACTCTGAATCTGGGGATTCAGTCACGATATCGTCCATGTAGCTATCAGATAGAATAGCTTTTGCCGCAAGAGGAAATTTATCCTTCTCATCTAAAGCCAATTGTTTGATGCACTTTATGGCCAAAAAAGGAGCGCATTTGGTTTCATAAGTGACCATATTCAATTTAAAGGCAACTGTGGAATTATTTTCGTAATCATTCCAAAGAATGCGTAGAAGGTCCCTTTGGGAAGGATCTATCAAAATCAAATTCCTGTGATGTACGTTATTTTTTTTCATGTGTAATTCAAATTTTACATCTTTAGATCTCTGTATTAATTGCTAATGAATTTAAATCTAATCAAACATTATTGTTTACTGTGTTTTAGTTGCTTTTAAAGTTTTATTAATAACTATTTAATAGATGGATTTTCTATGACTAACAATGTGTGATTTCACTTTAATTTTTGTTTTAAATATAAACTCTTATCTTTTGACCGTACTTTTCAGTAAATTAGCGCTATTTTGCAAAATCCTATTATTCTAAAATCATACATATTATTTTTGTTGTCAACATCCCTTTTTCTATGAATTTACAAAACACACAACAACAAATGAGGTATCCTCCTTCGAAAGATTTTTGAAGCAGCTTCTGACATAGTACTATCCCCACATTTCGTTAAAACATGGTTTTTGATTAAATATTGCTATTAATTAAAAATTAAATCGGCATTGTTTTTATAAATGAAATGCAAGATTTTTCCTCAAATTCGTGTTCCACAAAAATAAAATAACCGCATTATATAGTGCTGAACAATGGTTAAAAAAAAAATAAATAGTAGTACAAAAAAGATAAAATATCAATTCTCCACATAGGTTTATTTTATATTTATGGTTAAAAAGCAAAATTCGAAATCTACCTGTGTTTGTAGGCGGAGCCGGCAGGGATTTTTTTTTCTATAAGGGTTGGTCCTATAAAAAACTTGCCAGTATAAAAGTTGTAGATAATATTAAAAAGATTTATAATAAATTTAAGCGGATTGGATATCTTGTGAATGGACGAAGTTATGAATTTTTTCTTCTTAAACTCCTATTCCCCCCATCCCTTGAGGCCATTTTTAATGATATCAAAAATCTGTCATACATAAATTTTTGCCCCTTTTCCTACAAGTAATAATAACTTTAAACGGATTTGATACGTATCATAATTAAGAAGTTATGGTTTTTTTTATGTTTTCACCCCCCCCCCCCCATTTCGATTTTGCCCATTAACGAACTTGATCGAGATTTTATGTTCCTTGATTATATGTATCAGTTTGGAAGAGATTTGTGCAGAATTATTGAAGTTATCGTGTCCATAAAAAATGATATAGCTATATAGACAGATAAAGTTTTGAACTGGGGGGTGGTTTGGGGTTCTAGGGGTCATGATCGGCGTAGATCTGCAAAAACTTTCAGAAATTCCAACATAGGGGAAAATGTAATAGGAATAGGTAGTATTTCTTACGAAAACTACCTAAAAAGAAAAAGAAAAATGATAATTTCGTTTCTCTCAATAAATAAATTGAAATATTTCACTCTTGTCAAAGGAGTGAGACAGTCACTCTCGACAATGGAGTGACATATTTCACTCCTTTCTAGGGAGTGGAAAATTCCACTCTTTAAGGAGAGTATTTTTATAAAATTCACTCCAAAAAGAGTGAAAATGCCTCTCATTCTTCCAAAGAGTCAACTTTTCACTCCTCCCAATTTTAGAGTGTAGTTCAGAAGATATATGAACTCAAAGTTTCTATTTTTTGACACTCACTCACAGATCATCAAAAAGATAAGGTACATCCCGTAAACCTAGAAACTTGAAATTTGGGATAAATGTAGTGTTTAGGATACAAAATAAGAAAAAATTAAAAAATTCGAAAAATTGAAAATAAATTGATCTTGTAGTCTTAGAAACTTAAAATTGGGTCTAAGGTAGGCTGCGTAAGCTGTATATGTTCATCTATGGAGTTCATAACAGAGATAGTTTGACTATATTAAATCCATTGCCACTGATCGGGGTTTAGGATTCCAATTGAATCCTAAACAGTACCTTTAGACCAAATTTTAAGTTTCTAAGACTACAAGATCGAATTATTTTCTTATTTGTATCTTAAACATTACATTTATTCCAAATTTCAAGTTTATAGGGCTACGGGATGTACCTTATCTTTTTGATGATCGGTGAGTGAGTGTAAAAAAATAGAGACTTTGAGTTCATATATCTTCTGAACTAGAAAAGATAGATACGTGAAATTTGAAAATTTGGTCGCATTTGCATCATACTCTAGATAAACGAAGTTTCAGGTTTTCAGAAAAATCCAGGGCAAAGATATGGGGGGGGGGGTCAAAAGTGCCCTGAGTTGCTTCCAGAAAAGGATGCTTACGGCTGTGCTTTCTCGACTTGGCGGAAGCACTGCCATGACTTGTTATTTAGTACATAAAAAGTACGAATAAATTTCACATTTAAACGTCTATTTTCAAGAAAGGGATCAGTTTTCATGGTGAAAACTTTCATGTAATTGGAAAACCCAGTTTTCTTTTCAGCTATCCACGGAAATGTAAGTATTCTTATTCTTCCTTTTCATTTTTGGAATGGCTCTCTTTCTCTTCCTTTAAAACCAAATTATCTTTATTTGTGATAATCCCACCCCCCCGCCCCCCAAAAAAGGTTTATTTTTTTAAGTAACCTAAAGTAATTAAACATTAAGAAAAAAACTATGATTAAGAGTAAGAGTTTTCATAATAATAAAGAATACGCTTAACACAAAATGTCCCCCAAAAAAGTTTGCTCCTTTCTAGATTTCGTTCTACTGGCACCCATGCTAAGACTGAACAAACTAAAACCACCCCAAAGAAAGCATATATGTCTGAGTCTTAGCGCCGCACCGAAATTGGATAAACAAAGTGTCATTATAATTGTATGAATCGAGTTAAATCACATTGTATCGATATAGGACACATGGAAAAAATCAACACAGACAAACTAGGCAAATGATGATGATGATAATAATGATGATGATAAGATGATAATAATAATATGTTATTTAACGATAAATGTATTAATTGAAAAATTTTGTCAAGACGATTGCAGTTTTTTTTTTTTTTTTTTTTTTTTTTTTTTTTTCCCAGATAAATAAATTTAAAAAATATATATATAAGAAAAAATAGATTCCAATGTCACAATTCCGCACTATCTAGCTTATGTTGATATATTAATTACGCGAGAGCTCCTGTTAGAGAAATCAAGATAAAGTAATGCTACTCAACTTCTATTTATTAGAATTGCAAAGAATAAAGTACATGTTATAAGTGTCGGCAAGGTAAGGGACAAGGGAGAGCCTTTGCCCCTTCCTGGATTATGAAAAAAAAAAATCTTTATCGTGGATGATTTAAACAAGAACGAAAAATCATGCGTCAAGCATAGATTATGTAACACTTTCCAACGCTTCCAAAATAGTTTTACAAATCATACCGTTTAATAAGCTAAAAGATAACATCTAAGTAAACAATTTGGAAAACGCATAACATATTTAAAAACGTAATTTCAGGAATTTCCAACATATACAATATTTGGAAAAATACCCAAATACTTTTATTCAGCCCTGTATAGGATCTATAGATTTCTATATATACTACATAGGATGGTAAATTTTAGTTCAGTTAGGAAACGCGTAGCACAGTTTAAAATTCCCCGTCTGGAGTTTCTGCCAACAGTGACGGATCTAAGGGGGGGTTAGCCGGGGCAGCTGCCCCGGGTGCAATACTTGGAAGGGCGCAAAAATGAGGAATCATAAATATTAAGAATAAAGGAAAATTAAAAATTCACAGGAAAATATATTAAATTTTATTTTGTTCAACGGCGGTTTACTTTGGTTGCATAAGGATCAGAAATAAAAAATAAATTAATTTGTATTATATTATATAAAATATCCCATTGTCACCAGTATTATTAAGAAATTTTTATTTATTTAAAATTCAAAGATTCTATGTTGTCTCTTTCCTAACATTGTTCTATGTTGTTTTACAGATGTCTAAAATACATTCGGGTGACTATTACAGAAAGAAGGCTAAACTAGTCGGATGTGCCAATCCCAAAACTTTCTTCTATCTCAGTCATGTTAATACTTCAAAATTCGCTATCACATCGTCAAAAAAAATTGATATTTTTCGTCATTCTGTTATAAGTCAGCTGCTTGCGAATGGTCGGGTTACCGAGATGCGATCAACTGATGTATACTAAACTACGTAAAGTCCTTCTGGCCTGTACCGACAGGAATAGATAGACTCCCTATTCTTTGGTTTTACGATTTTAGCTAATTTTACTGGAAAACAAGAAGCTAAAATGCGTGGAACCCAATTAAAGAAGATTCATTCCCAGCTCGTCAATATTGAAGTTGAATAAGTATATCGCCAAATTAGTCCTCTACAGCCAAGTTGGCTTCATTTATGGCAACCTATTTTTGTCGCCAAATTTAGCGATATTTTGCCAACTGTCGCCAAGCTGGGCGAGAATTTGACGTTGGCGAATATAAATATATAGTGATAAGCAATAGGAACAATGGTTACAAAAATAAAAGAAAATTTGCCGAAACCATGTTAACTAAAACTCATAAATTAAACCCGTTTATGGATGATATTTGTTGTCTTGTTTGAAAATGTCAGCCACCCTAAAATTTCAAACCGCTATACCGCAGCCATTTTTTCAGATAGGGGCAAAACAAAAATTGCTCCGGATTCTCCGGATCAAGGCCGAACATTTAACGAAAAAAACTTTTAGGATTTCTAATTTTTTTGTACAACTTTTTGAAGTTGAAATCTTTAAATGGCTATCACAGCGCCCCCTTCCAACGGAATATCTCCAAATTCAAGTAGGACCTGCTGGCCATAGCCAAAAACATAGGGAAAAAATTTGGCTCAATTATCTGCATATCTTCATACAATTTTCAATGATATAATAGTGAAAATCGAACAAAAATTGCAATCGCAACGCCCCCTTTCTTCGAAATATCCCCAAATTCAAGTAGGACCTGCTTGCCGTAGCCAAAAACATATAAAAAAATTTCTGTTCAATTTGAAGCATAACTTCATACACTTTTCAATGATACAATGAGGACGGACAGACAGACATTTTGTAAAAACATGTTTTTTGGAATCTCTGACCCCTAAAACGTGTAAATCCGTCAAAACCGGAAGTCGAAAAATATTTCGATTGCAATACTTTCTTCTATTATCGATAGAAGAAAGTAAAAAAGAGAGGAAGAGGCTTATGGCTTAAGCCGAGCGATATTCATGAAGGTAAGCAACCAAGTTACTTGTTTTGTTTTTTTTTACACCTGCTACACGATATAATAATTTATATGTATTATTTCTGTTCTAAAAATCTCCTTTTCTATGTAATAACTGAGTTGATGTGTAAGAAAAGAATTATAAATCGATTTTTTTATTAATTTCTTCTAAATTTTGATATTCCTGTAAGTAAGACATTTTTGTCTAAAAAATGAAAATGAAACCTATACTCTGTTCAGCATTCAACGTGTTCTGGCCCTTTAAAGCCATTTTATTTATGTAGTTAAAAAGGTTTTCTATCCATGGGAATCAGTTTTATGTTTTTATTTATGTATATCAGTTGTTAATAAGCCTTTTAAATTTTGATTTCCAAAATATCGCACCTATACTTTTTAAAAATTAATTAAATATTTCATTAGAAATGTTTATCTAATAAAATATGTTAACTTAAAAGTTGTACTTCACAGTCACACCACTTATACTAATTTTGAAGCAAAAAAGTACATTAATTAAATTTAAATCGCGTAGGTTGATATAGTAATAAATTTAAACGTTGCTTTTAATCGAGATCGTCATGATTGTTTACATTTCTTGCTATATGCTTATATTTTCACTTCAAATCTCCTATTTCTTGTTACTTACAGTAACGAATAAAGTTTATAACAGCTCTACTACAATTTTTAAAATGTTATTGTTATTTGAAAAAATGTTTTCTGCTTTAAAAAAAAGCTTGCTTCTTTATTTCTAATGTAGATCAATAACAAATATTTTAAAACTTATTAATAGAGCATTTACTCAGCAACCAAGTATAGCTGACAAAAAACTGAATATTATTACCCTTTTAACCCTACAGTGCATAGTGTAGCTAATTAATTGGCAACACTTTCTATTTAACTTTTAATAAATAAATCAAGTTCTTTGCAACCACTATATTTATATAGAAATATTAATGCTGTAAAAATAACATAATTATGCTACTAAATAAACTTAAAAATCTATCTTAAAATTTCTGGTGTCGAATTCTTAAAATAAGTATAAAAAAAACACAATTCTAAAAGAAAAATTCATGCACTGTAGGGTTAAGAGGAAATTTCTGGCAGTCAGACTCATAGTCATCACTCTAATTTTAGACGTTATATAACCGGAAAACCAAGCAGAATATTTGGTGCGTGTTTTCAGATTTTTATATATTAAATATTTATTTTTAAACTTTTATAGTATTAGTTAAATTTTAAACTTGTTTATGCAGTAAAAAATCAGAAAGACCAAGGTATCCTTTTTAGCATTTAAAGATTATTATTAGAACCGCGGGAAATTTTACTAAAGTTTTATAAAAATATTTTATATCAGCATTTTTATTTAGAACTTGCATATTGAATTAATTTTTGTAAAGCATACATGGTTGGGGCTTATTAAACTTTAGCTCTTGGGTAGGCCTCCTCACCTAGCTGAATCTGGGAAACATACATTTAACTTGTACTTATTTTATAAAGAGTTTCTTGATACGAATCGCCGTATATTTATTTGGTAATGCTTCTCATCAATGACCCATTACCGCAGTTCTGTTTTAAGAATTTAAAACGAGCCTGCACATGTTGACTTTGAGACCTTTTATCAGCGGCCAAGGGCGGGCGATCAGCACATCGCAGCTACTTTGAATCCACCATTGTTGTTGTTGTTTCTAATCCTAAATGATCTAGCCAATAGTCTAGACCAGCCATACTCAACCTGCGGGCCGCATGTGGCCCGGCGACCATTTATGTGAGGCCCGAGACGCATAATCATTAACCCATATTTTATAAAATTAATTGAAATGTGCGTAAAAAGTATTTAAGACTATTGGTTTCAAATTTATGTATACAAAATCTATTCAGTTATTTAAAATTAATCTGACATTATGTTAAAACATCGTAAATGCCGTTTTCTTAGCCAAAAGTTCTTGTTACATGTAGTCCTATTTGGGCTACCGAGGTGTATACATTTCTTTTTCTTCAATACTAATCAAACATTATTCCAAACTTATTACATCTGCACTATACATTTCTGCAATTAAAATAAAAAGCTTTTACATTGAGGAAAAAACTGATTTATTAGGAAAAATCTCCTGATTAGTTTTTCTTTACAACTTTGAAATTCTGCATTGTTATATTATCACGTTTTATACTTATTATATAGCTAATATTGCTTTTTAGGGTTGAACGTTTGTTGCGGAAAAAATTGGCACTAAAAAATTTTTACACTATTATGTCCAAACAACAAACTTCGCGGAACATTTCTACAATTGCAATAGAAATCTACTACGAAGTTCATTGTTTGAAAATAGTGATATTAAAATTTTTGTTAAAATTTCTTTCATAACCCTACAATTGGGTTGTTAGGAAAGTTCCTTACGTTTGAAAAAATCAACTCGTACCGGAAAATTCTACCCGTTATTTTGCGTATGAACATTAGATATCGGAACCAGCAGGCTTCGCCCGCTAGCGGGCCCCTAATTTACATCGGTTCCTCGAACCTTGTAAAACCTCGATTCTTTTGAATTCTCCATTTGTATAAAACATCGAAACGAACCAAACGATCCTCCGACCCGGGTCCCCGCTACCTTCAGCGATATCGGAATTAATGTCTAATAATTAAATTATAGCATTTTCCGGTACGCACCAATTTCCCATCGAGAAAGGACTTTCCGAACAACCCAATAATAGCTTAGATAACTCTGTTATACTACTTATGTTATCTTACGATTTTCATTACTCTTTGTTAAATGTGTTGCGGCCCGCCTAACGTCTCAAACATATGCTTGCGGCCCGCTTGAAAAAAAGGTTGAGTATGGCTGGTCTAGACCATGTCCATGAGCCTAAAAAATTGGAGGAAGTCCAGAACGATGAAAGGACATTCCAAAAGGTAATTCCTAGTCAAGTCCAAACAGGAAAGGAAATGGTCAGGCGTGGGCAGCGCAATCTTGCGCGTATAGTACATTACAGCGCAGTCTTGCACTTTCCACAAATGGGGAAAATCTTGATACTATTGTCAAATTTCAGGCATCTCAAGTGTCCACTCAAGAATCTTGAAATAACAGATTGTTGGTCTCGGTTACCCACAAGAGTAATAGTTCCTCTAGGCTTTTTTCCACAGTACCAGTTGTGAACTGAAGAAGAACGCCAAGATGCGTCGAGAGTATCTTTGGCTCTTGTACAGATCTCCAGAAAATTCAAGGTGGAAGTGTGTGGTGTCAAAGAGTCCCCTCTTTAGCCAATGTATCTGCCATTTTATTACCGTCAATGCCAACATGCGAAGGGCATTGTTAAACAAAGATAAAGTTACTGTTTCTAACTGATGTATTTATTTTTATAGTACATTGTTTGTTTAAATAAGAATATTGTGTATATTTTTGAGAAATTTTGTAACATATAAAATGAATGTCCGTATATAGCTTGCAAATTACCTTATGAGGACATAATAAAAAGTTTTGCACCAAAAGAAGCTCGCAAAGTAAATCTTTAATAGGTATTGTACATGTTAAAACAGGTATATTTTCTGTAATTTTTGTATTGTGCAATATTGTATGTTTTAAATAGAAAAAATCCATAGTAAAAATACAGATTTTGAGTATTGAATATCAATCTTACTTTCTTAAGCAATTGTTTACGCAGATTTTATTCTGATATTCCCGGGAGCAGGGGGAGGGAAAAAGGGGGGGGGGCGAAAATCCACAAGCTTGCCCCGGCTAAATTTTAGTCTAGATCCGTCCCTGTCTGCCAATAAACGGAAATGTGTTCGCGAACTTTTGTGCTTCCCTGTATAGGATCTACAGAATTTATACACACCACGTAATAGACAAAAAGCAAGTTAAAATTAAAATCGCGTTCAGCAACTTAAAACGCACTTCCAGGAATTATTGTTAACAGACAGTAGAGAATTGTTTTGTGTGTCCCTGTAAATGAACGATGACTGCTATACACACAATATTCTGTAGTAAGCCTCTTGTCATGCACCTTAGTGATATATATAAATTTCAATGCGTTTAAAATAGTGAAACATTATTTAAATAAACCGCAGACGATTTTTTTCCATAGACGTGATGTAACGGAATTCTTTTGAGTGTTCCTGTAAAAAAACTATTAGTGCTACACACTTCCGTTGAAATAGGGAACATGCTACAGATAACGACAATAACATAAAAATTGCAGAGCAATCCAAGCATATTTACGGGAGTTAGAGCATGGACAGACGGCAGACGGCCAGACAAACCGAAGTCATAAACACTTTTCAACTAGGTCGGAAAGTGTTAAAAAAAGGGGGTTGGTGTAAATTTACTTTATCAGTGTAAATTTACATAACCAGATTCCAGAAAGTTTTATTATTATTATATAATTTTAGTCACATTTCCAGCAGTTTTTTCTTAAATTAATAATATTTGCTTAAATTTTCAGTTATTTGAATTCTAGTATTGCGAAACATTTATTGAGTGATGTGCCAAAGAAATCCCTAATGATGAATGAAACAGTGCATCATATGACACAATTACACTTTTTATGACGTTATTTTTTATTGGTGAAAGCTTTCCGGTTAGTGTTCTGTTCAGATCATAAGTTCCGAAGGGGGGGGGGGGGGGAGTGCATAAATTTAAAGCATACAGCATGGGTGCCGTCTGGACGAAATCCTTGAAGGGGAAGGATTTTGGAACATATGTGTGCCTGTAGTAAGAATATATACAGGGTGTCCCAGGATTATTGGGACAAACTTTAAGGGGAGGTAGGGGACATCACAAGGATTCAGATTTGTATAGCAACCCATGGTCGGAAACAGCTTTGTTCGCCATTAGGTGGTGTTGATCATAAGAGCATTGGAGGAAACCAGCGTTCTCAGATTAGGGAATTTTTTAATTCAGAATTCTAAACAAACAAACAACAAAAAAGTTATCCAACTTTGCGTTAATGAATAATGAATCACACCGCAAGAAGAAAGAAAGAAAAAAGTCTGTGCCTGACTCTAATGCTTTCATAGATTGGCATCACAGACGATCTTGCTCAATAAGATCAGATTGGATATTAGATAAGAATAGCAATTGGTTGATTGGAAGCATAAATAAAAAAAAATATTGTTAATAAAATCGAGTTGTCTATACTATCAATAAAACATATCATTATCGCCCATCACTAAAATCTACTTATATTGCTTCCATGATCAAAACAAATTTTCCAAACACTGATCGGTTGATTCATAGATGTGGAGCTAAACTCCGTATATTTATATTGCAATAGATAAAGAAGACTTTGCTACTACTTTAAATTAAAACTAAGACAAAGTTATATCACAGCCATAAAAGAATATCTAAGGGTTGCCGGCAATAACTCTAATCAGTTAAAAAATGCAAATTCAGAATGGCACAGACAGAATCCTTGTTTACTTATATTGTTGTCTTGTTTTTACAGACAACATTCAGAAACGACACAAATCAGCACACTTACAGAAAATCAGGTTCAGTTTTGAATCAGTTCACATTCCTATACTAAACATCTATATTTTGTTGATGTATATATGTCAAAGGTTCAACAAATTCTGGATATATTTGAGCAGGCAGTTTATATTCAAAAACCATCTATAGCCATATTTCAGACTTTGTAGATGAAAACTGGATGTAATCTGAATATATATATATATATGTGTTGCGTGGGAAGGGTCACCTTCAGTGTTGAATTCCGACACTTTTCTTCGGGAGGGATTTCTGTGGTTCCGGGGGGACATGATAAAACATAAGGGGGGGGGGGGGAAGGGGAATTCCCCTTTTTGACCATTGAAAGCATAAAATCTGAAATCTTCCAAGGGGGGGGGGGGAGATTTCAAAGCTCTGGGGGAAGATTTTTATTTGACCTTAATTGTAATGTAAAGTATGAGGGCCTTTACAAAGCTGAATTTGCCCCTGCTTTATTTGAATGAATGCTTTTTTGCTTGAGCCTCATGAGTTTATTCCTTTTCTATAGTATATACCTTTATATACCCCTGATATCAGAAACTAAACAAAATTATATGCTTTTAATATATTTATTAGAATTACACAATAGGAGGATTTAAATACATATTTTATTTATTTTTTATCTTTAAATATATATAAAAAAAGTAAACTTTAAAAGTGAAACAAACATTTTCATAAACACATAAAGCACACATAATAAATTTTAAGAATAACTTTTATTTACTTCCGTTTAACAATATTTAACTCATGATGTTGAGAGACATACACATTTCAAACTATATTTTCTAAGACATGTCTTAAAATTAATAAAGGAAATTGTCTACCCTTCGTTCAAACTAATTTGAAATTAAATTTCTTTAGATTCACCCATTTTCTCTTTTCAACATAATAATCTATATTATGACGTTCATGGTAAGGTTCAAAAGGATCATCTAGAAAATATCTTCTCTTTTTGTAATAATCGGTTGTCATTTTGTCAAACATGATACACTGTGATCGGGTGCAAAACACATGTTGCCTTAATTTATACTTTTCATGGCAATTCTTTTGATGAATCTTTTTTGAACAGCCACCAAATCTGCGAATCCAAAGACCATTATGCAAACGATAGAATTTTACACTAACAACTCCAACAGATTTTTTCTTTCCAGTCTTCAGTGAGTATTTTGTCACATTTCTTGACAGACATAAGTTGTTAGTACCAGGTTGCAATAAAGATCTGAAACAAATGAAATATGTATTTTAAAATAGCTAAATTATAAATAAATGTAAGAAATATCAAATACTTTCTTTTAAATATATGGATGAAAACAATAAATATTAAAAAATATATACCTATCTATCTATCTATATATCTATATACAGGGGCCGCGCTTGTCATTCGCCTATGCGCCAAATACGAATACATCACGAAATTAGCGAATAAAAAATTATTATGGCGAAAAGACTGGCGAATAATTTATCAGGAGCTTTTCGTTCTTGTAATCATGTTTTGAAACGCGGATGATTTTTTAAAAAAGTTTGTAGTGAAAAATATGTATGCTATGCTCACAAAAGTAACAATAATAAAACAGTACTAAGTTCAAATTTAATCAGCAGTGTTTTGGGTTTTTTTTAGTTGGCGACAGTTTAATTTTAATCTTTACTTTAAGGCAGAACTATTGGCGCAGCTTGTCCCTAATGGGACCTTGCGCCATTAAACCCTATACAACCAACCAACTTAAGGCAGAACTACCAACTCTTCCGATTTTTGGATACTACTAAAATTTAATAGAAAATTTTGCCTTATTTAACCACAGCATTTCGACGATTAAATAGGCAAAAATTTCAATTAAATTTCAGTGGTATGCAAAAATTGGAACAGTTGGCAGCCATGCTTTACGGTAATACTTTTATTTTTAGATGGAGTATAACTAAAAAAAAATTAAAAAAGAAAAAAATGGGCACAATTTTTGGACACACAGCAAATGTAATGCAGTGAGAAAATGCTTTTTTACCCATTCAATAAAGTCAGGGCAGAAAGAGTTAATGATAAAAAATACATTATATACTTTCAGCTAATTATAGATAAATTTGGCTAATTTATTGGCTAGCATTTTGAAAATCTTAGCGCGGCCCCTGTATATATATATATAATACAACTTTATTGCATATTATAAAACCACAGGTTTTATAATATGCAATAAAGGATGAATGTATATGGATATCTATTTTTGGAACAGTGCACCAGGGTTGGCAATTTTTTTTTTTTTTTTTTTTGCACCTTTATGGTTTTTGAATAGCTGTTAGGCCTAGCATGCAAAAACAGCATATTAGTTTTAATTTATTATGAAGTAGTTTAATTTAGTATCACTCACAAGTTTTATTATAAAACACACAATTTTTATTATAAAACACACCCAATTTTTATTAAAAAACACACCCAATTTTTATTATAAACACACACAAATTATTTTTTATGAAACACACACAAACTATTTTTCATGAAACACACACAATGTTTAATTTTTTATAAAACACACACAATGTTTAATTTAATATAAAACCCATACAATGTTTAATTTAATATAAAACACACACAATGTTTAATTTAATATAAAACACACACAATGTTTATTTTAATATAAAACACACACAATGTTTATTTTAATATAAAACACACACAATCTCTTCTACTGAGTTGCCATACTCGTATGGCAACTCATTCCATGTCAAATCATCCATCAATCTCATTGAAGAAAAATTGCCGAGTTAACAAGCCAGGCAAAAAATTGTCATTTTGGCACCAAACAGGAACCCTAGAGCATCTGTGACATCTGTACCAGGGTTCATACTCATTTCCCTCCAAAAAATCCCCTGAGAATCCCCTGATGTATTTTCCAGGATGAATAATTTTCCCATGTTGACAATTAACGACATTTTTTAATTCTTAGTAAGTATTACCCCCCCCCCCCCCCCCAAAAAAAAAATAAAGAGGTAATCACAAAAGTTTTTACATCCGAAGGTTAATATATATATATATATATATATATACTTCCCAGATCAGCAACAAATTTTCTAGGTATCAAGATTTTTCTATATTACACACAAAAATCTTAAGAGTTGGGAAAGTTCCACTCAAGTTCACAACTGATTCTGAAGCACAAACTACTAATTTGTTAAAGAATTTTTTGAAAAATTTACAAATTGTTGAATATTTTGCAGATACATGCTTTTACTTCACGAAGCATGCTAATAGCAGCGAGTGCCCTCATTTCCCAGAGTAGTCGATCGTTTTGCCAAATTTTCCCAGGTTTTTGATATTTTTTGCAAAATTCCCTGAGATTCCCCTGATTTTTAAGACACAAAATTTATCCCCTGATTTTCCCCTGATTCCCAGGTTTTCCCTGATGAGTATGAACCCTGTGTACCCCATTTTTATTAACTAACACTTTATCAAGAGGACATAATAAACACCTGGCAATGTGAATTCATTCTTTATATTTACAGAAATTTTCTATGTTTGACTTGACCTGATTGATAAGAATGAAATCAAGGGGTTCAATAATGAATTTCACCATCCATTTTGCATTGCAATTAGAGATGTAAAATTTCCGGAAATTTTGAAGTGGCGGAAAAAAAAGTTTTTTTTCTGGAAAAATTGAATTCTTACAAATGTTTCTCACAAATAAGTTACATTTTCTTGAAAGATATAAAATAATAAACATTTTTTTAATTTCTGCATACTAAAGAAAACTTTTTTTCCACTTTACATGAAAATATTACAAAAAAGAAGAAAAAAAGGCCAGCTTTTAAAAGTTATCCTTTCAGCCTTAGAATTTTCACAGTAGCTTTTCTTTCTTAATTTAACACCATTGTAATATATCATGTCTCTGTTGAAATGATTTTTCAGTTGCATTTGTTCAATTACCAGTAGAGATTAAAAAAAAAAAAAATCTTATGAGTTTTTTCTCTTCAACTTGTCAGTTTCATCAGCATTAGCCGTAAACAAAACCGTAATTCCTCATTTTGCTTTTTTCCCTGCCAAAGCATTTTTCATTTCTATAGTAAAGCGTTTTGTTAGGTTGTAAGTCATAAAACAATCCTGTTTCATCTGCATTGTAAATGTTGGATGGTGAATACTATAGGTGCAGATTCACGGTTGCCAGTCGCCACGTGGCGACTAAATTTTTTCCTGGGGCCACTAACTTTTGATGTTTAAGTCGCCATGCGATTTAAAAGTAATCAATTTCTGGTATTCCCAGTCCCCATCGTGAAATGTTGATACTTTTTTTAAAGATTAAGACCAAAATACATAACAAAAATTATTATTATCTTTTTAATAACATTTCAGAATGATCTGTTTAACACAGCAAACAATTAAATATATTCGAATAGCAATGTTATTCGTATCAGTTTGAATCTGATAATTTTACATAGACTGTGATTTAAATATATATCTATATATATATATATAAACAAATGTTTGAAGTGTGTTTTGATTTTTATAGTGCAAAATAATCTCACAACTTCAGATTTTCTTTCATATATGTACTTTTGTCTGACAAAATCAAAATAAGAAATATTGTTTTTCTGATATTCTCCGCTATCATGATTGCTTTAGCTTATACATTAGGGTGGAGTGAAAAAAAATTATTTTTTTTTTACAAAAAATGGGTAGGTGCCAAAAGTTGCCTTTATACATCAAATATCTGAAATTTAACCGCTGAAAAAAAAATGGCTTCAGCCTGCGCTTTTGGTCCAAATGTCGAAATTTTGGGTAAAATTTGACAATTTTTCAAAAAAAAAATAAAATTTTCTGTAGAACTGGTTATGATTTAAAATATTGAAACGATATCTTTATTCTGTATAACTGGAGCGAAACTGACAAATTTTGGTAAAAAAGGGGCGTTGCCATTTTGGTACAGCATACAATGAATCGTTGAAATAAATAAAGAAGCACCGCAATTAGAAGATGCTGCATCTGAAATTGAAGAAAACGTATCAGTGAGCAATGATTCAATAATAGATACAATTGAATTCCCATCTTCATCCTCCTACACCGAAACTCGAATGAAGGTTGAAACTTTTTCTAGAGCATGTGATAGCTATAGAATTTCTAATTGGTCTGCTGCAGTTCCTCCTTCAGCGGTTCTCCAGGATTGTGTACGTACAGCAAATGACACTGGAAAACATAATGTACCTGTACCCGCTACAGATCCAGTATGGCATGAATGCCAATTGGCTTGTTCGTCTCAACGTAAAGAACAGAATCCTAAAACAGAAGTATGAGCCTTATATTTCTACTCCCGAAAAGATGACACAATGTGTATGGAAAAGAGACGTGATAAACATGTCGTAGAATTATGAAAGAAGAACGTGTTACTATCTTAGAAGAGCCTGTCTCCAAATATTTGGGGACTAATTTTGCCTAATATTTCCTCATCTGGAGCATCAAAAGATATTTTTAAATGCATATCAAAGGTTTTAGAAGATGAAAATATGGGTTTGTCCAGCCTCTCATGCTTGGATTGTGATGGGTGTCTGGTGTCCTGTGAATACGGATAAGCATACTGGAGTAATCCGTCGAATGGAAGAGAAGCTTGCAAGACCATTGCAATGGATCATATGCCAGCTCCAGTTAAATTAATTGCCTCTGCGTCATTTGTTAGGCATGATCGATGGGAAAACTTCTGGCCCACATGTATTCACCGGACCAATAGGAAAGTCCTTGTCTATGTGCCATTCACTCCCTATTGCAGTTTTTGAACCCATAAAGAGTAATTTAAAAAACATATTTCCTGAAATCGATGAAAAGGCACTCAGCACAGACCAAAAATACCTGCTGGACATTCGCAAAGCTATTTTATCAGGATATTGCTCAAAAGAACTAGCAAATAGGAGCCCAGGAAAATTGTCCCACGCAAGATGGCGGATAGAATTCGCCTTAATTCTTCGCATTGACTGCGCGTCAGAGTCTCTATTTTCACTCACAAAGTATGTGATCTAAGTTTATGCCCCAGGATGGTTTACCATCAAATGTAATCCACAGCTAAAGAATGTATCTAAACCCTTATGGGAAACTACTCGGCTACTAAACAACACAGCAAACGGCATAAAACAAATAGTTAAAAAAGGTATTCAGGAAATGGTTACTTACTACACTCAGAGCTAATTCTGATTGCAATCACATTAAACAACTAGCTGCTCATCACATAATAAATGCAAGAGGTAGAATAAAAGATGACATATGCAAATTTGAAATACTGACAATCAACATTGAAGCAATTACTATATAAATCTAATTGATTGGAAAACTATTGTGGTAACAGGACCTCCAATCACTATGCATTTATCGGATGCAATTTTGTTGAAGATAATAGACGGCTGTATAGATTCCATTAATAACATCCCCAATGAGTTACTTTGCATGCCTTCTCATTATAGGTGCAGATTCCCAACATTTGGAAGGAGTCACTGGCTCCTAAACCCAAAAAATCCAGTGGCCACAATTGTAAAACAAATGCATAAAAACAATAGTGTTTATATAGAGTAAAAAACTAAAAAAAAAAAAAAATAATAATTAATTCAAAGTGTAAAGTAATTTATTTAATATAAACACGTGTACAACAAAATTTGAATATTAATTAAATCTTAAATCATGTACCGTCAGAAGATAAAGTTGGGCAAGATACGGTTTTAAAAAAATATGTAGATAAGCTAAGCAATCATGATAGCGGGGAATATCAGAAAAACAATATTTCTTATTTTGATTTTGCCAGACAAAAGTACATATGAAAGAAAATCTGAATTTGTGAGAATATTTTGCACTATAAAAATAAAAACACACTTCAAACATTTGTTTATATATATATATATATTTAAATCACAGTCTATGTAAAATAAAATTATCAGATTCAAACTGTTACGAATAACATTGCTATTTGAATATATTTAATAGTTTGCTGTGTTAAACAGATCATTCTGAAATGTTATTAAAAGATAACAATAATGTGTGTGTTTTGGTCTTAATCTTTAAAAAAAATATCAACATTTCACGATGGGGACTGGGAATACCAGAAATTGATTACTTTTAAATCACATGGCGACTTAAACACCGAAAGTTAGTGGCCACAGCAAAAAATTTAGTCGCCACGTGGCGACTGGCGGCCGTGAATCTGCACCTATACTTCTCATACTCAAGAAGTAGAAAGATACGTGAAGGAAGTCGCAGCCAGCATCATCCAAAGTCTGTGGATACGAAAGAAGAGATGAAATATACCAAGACTAGGCTGATATACTGAAAACTCGTGCCAGTCTGATAAAAAATCACAATTCATTGTATAAATAAAACATTGTGCTCAGATGGTAGGGTGGTTGTGCTGGGTACAGGTGGGACATGATATGCACCCACCTCTTCGTGGTATGTCCTATGTAATTGTAAAAGCAACTAGCGAAGAGCTGCATTCAAAACAACGATTCGTTGTATGTTGTACCAGAATGGCAATGCCCCTTTTTTACCGAAATTTGTCAGTTTTGCTCCAGTTATACAGAATAAAGATATTGTTTTATCGTTTCAATATTTTAAATCTTTATTAATAAAGGTTCAAATGACAGTTTTAAATCATAACCAGTTCTACAGAAAAATTTTATTTTTTTTTGAAAAATTGTCAAATTTAACCCAAAATTTTGACATTTGGACCAAAAGCACAGACTCAAGCCATTTTTTTTTCAGCGGTAAAATTTCAGATATTTGAAGTACTAGTATAAAGGCAACTTTTGACACCTACCCGTTTTTTGTAAAAAATAAATAAATTTTTTTCGCTCCACCCTATTATACATATTTTTTTAAAACTGTATCTTGCCCAACTTTATCTTCCTTCTAACTGTACATGATTTAAGATTTAATTAATATTCAAATTTTGTTGTACATGTGTTTATATTAAATAAATTACTTTACACTTTGAATTCCCGAGGGTTTTTTTTTCAGTTTTTTACCACATATAACCACTATTGCTTTTATGCGTTTGTTTTACAATTGTGGCCACTGAATTTTTTGGGTTTAGGAGCCAGTGACTCCTTTGAAATTTCGGGAATCTGCGCCTATAGTGAATACCCTTCAATTAAGACTAAACAACTTTTCTTCCCAATCTTTTACTACATTTTCATTTACATCCGCCTTTTCTCCGTACACTTTCTTTTGGACTACGTCGTATCTTTTCTTAAAATGGTCGATCCAACCTTGGATGCAGAAAAGTCTTTCAGATTATTATGCTTTTCGGCAAGTTGAAGGGCTATTTCTTTGATCAGAGGCCCACTAATGGCTATTTTCTTGGCACGAACAATGTTAAACTAACCCTAAGGCCAGATTCTATAACAGAAAGAGGAGTGGGTTTCAATGACTTTCTTATTTTTGACGATTTTGTACCATATTCTGCTGATGCCTTTTCAATTTCTGCTTGCTGTTTAACAATAGTAGCTAATTTTGATGTGGAGATTTCCAGGCATTCTGCTAAAGTGTTTTGTGGTCCAATGTTCTTGTCAAATTCACGTAAAATGCTAAGCTTTTCACTCAACGAAAAACTTTTTCAACAATCTGCCATGCTTCACAAAGTTTCAAAAATGAAATGTTCTGCAAAACCGAGCTTCGAATACACCTCACCTCTCTCAAGAAAGAGAGCGATTAGTAAAAATTCTGAAACTGTATCCTCTCATAGACATCTAATATAGCGTGCCAAACCAGTTTTTTCTTGCCAAACTGTCATTGGAATTCTCCCGCTCCCACCGAGACCTGTTCATCTCACGTGCATTCCCAGTGACAGAACTTCTATCTTCAAGTGTCTGCAACACTAATAATGTTTTCAAAAATAGTCTGCAATACGCAATATCATCTAAATCTATTCTTGCTGCTGTTGTAGTTGTAGTGCTAATTGCTAATTAATTAAGGCATCAGCATTTATCAGCCTTTCTGAGTAAAAAAAATTCTGAAAGGTTACAGCAATGGGGGGAAGGGAGAAAATCCCCTCTCGGCAATGATTATTCTTGTTGCAGGTCGGATTAACTCTGCTTTTGATTCAAGTTTATTTCAGGCTGAGTGTAGATTCTTACAAATTGGGTTCGGGTTAACCCGATTTTTCAAAAGTTAGTTCAGTATATTGTTTCAGATTAAAAACTATGCCTATATTAATAAGCATAGAACTTTGTGTGTCTGCTGTTTTGTAAAGTAATGCTGCATCTTTTCCGGGACTATATCACAAAATTTATGCTTTTTTCGTGAACCTTTGACGAAATTAGCATTTCTTTTTTCCCCCAGCGATTCTTTGGCGAAATTCACATTTTTTTTTTCGTGGCGCATCAACGAAATTTGCACTTTTTTCGTGATCCCTTGACGAAATTAGCAGTTTTTCCACGATTCTTTGGCAAAATTGAATTTTTTCTGCAGCCATTTGACGAAATTTGCATTTTTTCTGTGGCCCTTTGATGAAATTTGCATTTCTTCCACTATTCTTCAACAAAACTCTTTTTTTTTTTTTTTTTTTTTTTTTTTATACAGTTTTTTGACGAAAATAAAGTAAAGATGAAGTTTGCGTTTTAATCGCAATCTGTCAACGAAATTAGCCATTTTCCCAGATCCTTTGATGAATTTTGCTTTTTTTCTTTGGCCCTTTGATAAAATTCACGTTTTTTCCACGACCCTTCGACGAAATGCTGAATGAGCTTGGACGATCACAGCTGAATTTTCACATTTAAAAATTGGTATAAAATGTGTGACTGTTACACAAATGAACATAGTAATACAAAATTTGCCTTCCTTTTGATTAGTTATGAAAATTTTTATTTCTTCCCAGAAGAAAATTATTCAACCTACAGGACCCATCACAATTTTTTTTATGCATACCTTCAGCAATTTTTGCATAAATGATGCACTAATGCATAACTAATAAGTTATACCAGTTGTGTAAGGAAATCTAGATAAAAAGACACTCCCAAGTTAAAAAGTTATTTCTGTAAATAAATCTTATATTTGAAAACATAATATCTCATTCAGCTTAATTTACTTTTAAAATCTCATTTCTCAATTTTAGAATAAGGAGATGCTACTTACCTTGATGAAGAATTCAACAAGAAATTGGCATTTTGATTTACAGCACATTGGACCAATGGTTTAGCAGAATTCATCCAATTAGAAAAATAGCCATACGTCTGTTTGTTGATGCATGATGGTCTTCTAAAACCTAAAAATGAAATTATTAAATGTAATACATTGATTCAGTAGAAAACAAATTTAATTGATAATTTTACTGATAATTATAACAGTTCCTCAAAAAAAATTAAACCCACATCTTTGTATGAATCGCTATTTTACTGTGAATCAGATGTGATCATAAAATTAAATAATGATAATCAGAAGGGAGAAAAAATAAACATTTCATGTTAAAAATAAAACAAGACTGAGAAAAATTACAACAATTTAAGACTTCTCAGTTGCCTTCAAATTTCCAAATAAATTCCTTGATTTTCACTAATCAAAGTTTGAAATAGCATCTGGGATTGCAGAAATAGTGTCTAAAATAAGAAAATCCGGCACAATGGAAAATAATGTACAGGATTCTTCTCCACTACATCCTGCATAAATGAGAACATCTGAGCTGGCCAATCTTTTATAATTTGAATCAAAATTACCATAACATCCTGTTAATCCGCCTTTCCCAATTAAACGCCCCCCCTCCCACTTTGTAAACAAATTGGAAAATTAAAAAAATCCCAAGAAAGTACCCTCTCCCAAAAGAAATTTCGCCGTGCATGTGCATCAACAAAAATTTTTTTAATTCACGACTATTTTTTTTTTCCCCGACGGATCAGAAAGGCATAACGATTCTTTGATATATTGCAAACGTGTATAAACAGAACACAAAAGTAACATATACAACTTCAACTATTGTCAACCTGAAAAAGCAATATAACCAAACAGTTTTGCTGTAAATTTATCTCCATGGCGATATGAAGGTAATAAAAATATCGATAGTGAAAGTTTCTCATGAAATAAGTTAAAAAATTTGCATTTGATGCTGTGTGTGAAATATTTTGATTAAAAAAGAATCTATTTATTTTATCAAAGAATTTATGGTCGTATTTAACTTTATTATGAAAACCAATCACAAAAAAATTATCGATTGATTGATCAGTAGATGGCGCCACAGTCGAATTTGTGTATTTTGTGCTATCTTTGTGGTAGCAATGTTTTTCGTTTTAAAAATCTGGCAACACTACCAATTTGTTCTGTATGTTCTCAATTTTTGTGATTTGTATTATTTATTTAGCATTTATAGATACAAAATCATGATTTGAAAAAAAAAAGTTATAAATATAGTTATTAATAAAATCTCCCTAATTTACAACAGATGGCGACACCACATAAAATGTTACTAGTTCTAGAAAGTATTTCAAGACATTTTCAACTGTAATTTCTCAGTGTTTTTTAATTATTTTAAATTATTAAGTTCCTTTTATTTTTCTGGTACCATATTAATGACAGATATTAGTGTTATTATTTATCTAAATGCATTCCAATTTCAAAGCTTCTGAAATCCAGAATTTTCTATAATCTGAAATCGCCATTAATCGTGAAGGTATACTGTTTTTCTATTTTGTATATCATTTTTTTTTTAAATGTTTTCTTTTGTCACTTTATTAAAATAATACATACTTTGTGATGATCGGCCATTAGCATCTCCCCCCCCCACCCCCCAGCCATAAATATATATTACAATTTTAATACCGTGTAAGCCCCCCCCCCCTGATTATTTTACAATTTTCCATCGTGTTTAGGGGGGGGGGGGGGGGGGCGGAACAGGATTTTACGGTGGCTATTTGCACTTCCAAAAAGCATTTTTCAGGTGTAAAACTATTAAAAAAATATTTCTGCTTAAATTTTTTAAAGAATCATTAAAATTGACATAAAATCAAAAAAAAAAAAAAAAAAAATTGATATAAAGAAAATATTTTCTAGTACCATGCAGCTCATTTTGTTAACTACAGAGAGGCTGGATGAAATTAATTTATCTCATTTAATATCAATACATATTGTGGACTGTAAGTCACCACTGATTCTTTCTTTTACACAACAGCTACAAAAGATTTAATAATAAAAATAAAAGGCAAGGGTGATATTAAGCATATTTTATGGGATTTAATAAAGCAAGAAAATTAATAGCACTGTAGTGATTAGTATAAATATAATATGCAACTGTAATAATGCAAAATACATTTTGGAATAGAAAAAAAAAACCTCATGAAAATTAAAAAAAAAAAAAAAACCTCCCTAAAATTTGGATTAAAGAAATAATCCCATCCCAATATTCAACCCTGTTGTTTTATACATTAACATTAAACAGATACAATATTTACCAGATTCTGACTTGGAATCGTGGGGGAAAAATACACTTTGGTATCTTGATTACATAGCAAGTTTCATTAATTCTAAATTACAAACTTTAGACGATGATGAATAATCAGGGGAAGTTGGGGGGCTTGTGGTTTCCCTATGTAAGCTCTGATATTTACAAAATACATCTTAATCAACATAACAGGGATCGATCTAGGTTTTTACCTTTAAGTTCTCATTTCCTAGAAAAAAAGTTTTTTTTTTTAAATTAAAAATAAATAAAATGCATTGTGTAAAACATTTTACTTTTAGCAATTATTACTTTTCCTTTATATTTAGCAATAATCATAGTTTCTTGAGGTACCTTTTCTCCCTACGTGGATACTACTTACATTTTATATTTTAATATTCTTAAACTTGTGCAACAATTACTAAACAAATTATTAATAAAATTTAGTAGAACTAAAATGCTCATATCATGCAAACCATACATTAAGAACGTTTTAATAGCACATATAATAGTTACAAGATTAAAAAAAAAAAAAATCAGAGAGAGTATAACAGCATTTTGTGAAGGGTTCTTTTCATGAAAAGGAATTTTGTGAAAGTGAGATGAAATTTTGTGAAGACAGAGATAGCAAAATCAAAATTAGTCTAATTTTTGTTTGGTTCAAAACCTGTATAACAGGATTTCATGTCAAGCTTACGTTATTGCTAAATTTATCTTAAGAAATTCAAATTCATTGTCTGATCTAAAATTACACCAAATGATAGAAAATAGAAGTCAAAGAATGTTTACATGATGTGCAAAATTACCTGTAAAATATTCCTGAATTTTATGGATAAGATAAGATAATCTACAAATTTTTCATCTGATCATAAAACTATATTCAAATGATAGAAGTTAAAGAATGTTTAGTTAGATGGCATGGAAAGCTATCATCTAAATATCAGGGTTGGCAAAAAACCGGGTTTTTTTTAAAAAACCCAAAAAAACGTTTTTTTTTTTGTTTAAACCAGGTTTTTTTGGTTTAAACCGGGACTTTTTTGTATCTTTTTTAATTACATATATGCACATCAGTAAATAAAATTTAACATTGACAAGAATGATTAATATTACAATAACAATATATATATATATTCTGAAAACAGTTTAAACAAAATAAATAAACAATTGTTATTAATTATGTACAAATTCAAATCATTAAATTTTATTTAGAGCTGAGCTAACATCATTTACATTCAAATTCAAAACAGTTATATATATACAAAAGTTTCCTATGTAATACATAGAGCATGATCACTTGTGCCGTCAGGTTCTACAGTAATGGTGATAAGTTTTAAATAATTTTTAAAGATTGCTTTTTAAAAAAGTTGAAGAAATAATTGCTGTTTTATATATACATATTTCCAAATGCAACCTGTAATTCATGTTTACCAAATGATTTAGCACACTTATAAAACATATTAATATGTTTATGTATTTCATATTGCATTCATAGAATGGATTCTGTATCTTAATGTTGATACTTAAAAGTTTTTAATAGTATTTAACTGCAAGATTTATATTAAATTCTTTAAAGACTTAATCTATTGCCTTCCTAATTCCTATATTTTTTCATTTTAATAAGCAACACTTAGTTGTGTTACATAATAATATAAAGATATAATGTAGAATTTTACCTTGGTATGCTATACTAATTTTTTTTTAAATAAAAATAATGCAAAGAAAAGAAAGTGAAACTTACTTTTGCATTCAATTTAAAAAAACAAATTGAATTTCAGTAAGAAAATTAAATTGAAATATATTTAAAAAATATATATAAAAGAAACATTTTAAAAACATGGAAATTGAATAAATTTTCAAAATTTTAAGAAAATGGAAGTACGACACATGTCTATAAAGATTCTATGTTAATAAACAGGATTATTAGGGTTTAATGTTTTAAACAAAAAAACAAGTTTTGCCGCTTTTTGTAAACCCAGTCTGTTGCGTAACTTTGATTGTACAACACCAAATGAAGAAAAAATTCTCTCTACATTTGCAGTAGTCGCTTTTGCAGTAAGAATCGTTTCAACTTCTTTCAACACACCATCATTGAACTTTTTGATTTCATTTTCTTGAATATGCCACCATTCTATAGCTGATACATCTTTACTAAAATCATTCTCAAAAAGATATCTTTGAAATGGAGAACTTTTGGCACAAAATTTTAGTATCAGAGATAATAAATTGTTTTTGGGAAATTTTGTTTTAGCATATTCCAATGCTTCTTTTTTTTCCTCCGATGACAATTCGAGATCAGCATCCTTGGCTCTTGGATACAACAGATAAGCAAGAAGATGGGCTGGTGTTATTGCCATTTTATAACGAGTATCTAGTTTTTTCATAATGTCTTTATTCAGTTTCAAATCTTCCATCTGTTTTTTTAAATTTTTAAAAAGAAAAACAGTTTCTCCAATTGTACAATTTTGGCTTTGTACTTTATCTAAAGCTACACTAATTGGCTTTAATTGTTGAAAATAGTCTTCAGCATTTCTTTTCAATGAAATCTTTGAAACTAGACTTTGGATATTTTTATCAATTTTGTCTTTATTATTTTCGCATATAGTTACAAGAACTGACCATGATTTCAGATAGCTGTCTAAAGCGTCAGAAAATGAGTTCCAGCGAACTTCACAAGGCATTATTAGTTTTGATGTACTTGCATCTTTTCTGAAGCACGCATTTGCATATTGGTTGTTTCTGAAGTATTTGATTACATGCAAAATTTGTTCTTTTACATTTGGATAACTTATATCATTTGCCAGTAAATTTAAAATATGGGCTGCACATCCATAAGTAATAATATTAAACTCTTCTTTTTCATCAAACATATCCCTCATTTTTCGGACATTTCCAGTATTGTCTGTCACTAATGCTTGTATTAAACACTGAACTTCCGATTGGCATTTATTAATGGTTGTAGTCGCAATATCATACAGATTTTCACTTGTATGAGCAATTCCCGATGTATCAATAGTGTCTGCTAAGTATGTATTCCCGTCTTTTGTTGTTAAAGTAACACAGATCACAGGTTCGTTGTGAATGTTTGACCATCCATCTAATCCTAATGTGACAACTTCATTTTTTAATATATTTGCACATTTTTCTTTTTCTTTGCTGTAAGTATGATCTAATAAATCCCCAGCAATTTGTTTTCTTGATGGTGGAGAATATTCTGGGCGGAAACTCTGAACCATTTTAATAAACTCAGGATGCTCTACAGTGCTAAATGCCGTATTTGTAGCATATATAAACCTAGTAACTTGTTCATCAAACATTTGCTTTTGAGATGGTGTTGATTTACTGACAAAAAAGTCCATAGTATCTCTTTTCCTTTTTAAAGAACCAATTTCACTTGTTGCTCTTTGTGTTATTGCTGAATCCAAAGAACTTGAAATACTGGATAGTGACACTGACACATCATCTACACAAAAATAAAAATAAGAATTGCTTAATGATACAAAACATATTACTTCAAAAATCATAATCATATAATTAACAATAATTCAATACAAAGACATTTTTTTTTCTTTGTTTTACTGCAAAGTAAACATCTCTATCATATTGATATTATTTATTTTTGATAATTTATTTAATACTCGAGATAAAATTACCATGTCTTTTATAATTTTGGATATTTATGATTGGTGAAAACTTAGTTAATCTCTAAGAGCCATGCATAAATTAAAAATTAACAATTTCATTTAATAACAGTTCTGATCACATAATTTGTTCTTAATAATATGATTAATTTGTAAAACATTCAAACTTTTATCAAATGTAATTTTAAGATTATCAAAATAAAGTTCTCTAACAAAAAAAATGTCTATTTAAAATTTTCTTGTTTTTTCCAAAATTTCATTACTTAGAATTACATAAATATTTTTTATTTCATAGAATATAACTTTCTAAAATCAAATAGCATATGCAAATTAAATAATAATATATGTGATTTTTATAATTTATCCTCTCAATCAAATATCATTTCAAATAATAATGTAATTTTTTATAAGAGTTTAGAATCATCTGAATGAAGATATACATAATGTGTTCTCAATATGCATTACTTGTAATTTTACAGATAAATTAAAAATTTTGAATTTAACAAATATTTAACTTATTAACAAATTTTTAACAATTTTCTTTCAAAATTAAAAATAATAGCAGCAATAATAATGATAAAATAAGTACTTACCATTATCAACAGAATCAGAATGATGATGAGAATTATTACAAATTTCAATGTGTTTCTTCATCCTAGCTACTTGACCTTCCATTTCTTTATTACAATTTTTGCATCTAGCTCTACAACCTTTCCTTTTATCATTTTTTACTTCATTAAAATATAACCAAACTAAATCTTTTCTTCTACCAAAATTAGACATTTTTTGTTCTCAAATGCTAACTCTTGGACCATTCATACACAGGTGCAACTATGATGCAACTGTGACTTATGCAGGTTGACTGCTGAAATGAGTTGAGCTGTTCAGTTAGAAGTAGAAGTTATTTGTACATCAAATAATTTGAAAACTTAATTATATAAGAAAAAAATCTTTAAAAAAATTAACAAAAAAACAATCGGTTTTTTTCAGAAAAAAACCATTTGGTTTAAACCGTGCCAACCCTGCTAAATATTTTTTTAATTTTGTTGATAAGATAATGTCACTTTAAAACTTTATGTGGAAAGTCATCAAAGTATAACAGTATGCATATCGCACAAAAATACCTTCCCTATTAAGGTTGTAGCACATGGTACAGGCTCGCGCTTTTCGAGTCATTCACACAATATTTCACCAAATACATTATGATTAGCAAAACTTGCTTGAAGGAGACCGTATTTTTGTTTAGGCCACTTTTCCACACCCAAGTCAAAAGGGTTGTCCATTCATTCAGTGCTCAACAAATTCAACCAATAGGAAAGAAGGATCTCACCACCATTTGATTTTAAAGTTTGGTTGACAATTTTTAAAGTTGATAGAATAGATTTTATTTTTAAAAGTAAGAAAGCAAAATACAAAGCGATCATGTGAATGCAAACTTGAAGCAGAAGTTCTTTGCTTGAAACAAATTTCAGTTTTTAACAATTCTTCAAAAATATTTAAATCAGTCAAACATGAGGGGACAGCAATCATAGCAAAACAAGAATATATATAGTATATGTCAAAATTAACATTTTTATCAAATGGCCTCTGCCCACTACACTGATTTTTTTTCACTGGCCAAAAAAAATTTATTCTTGTGGAGCATTGTAAGAATTTGTTATGAAACAGTGGTATGAATTTGTTATGAAACATCGTAATATATTCTAATTAACATAAAACATGATATTATTTAATGCTATATTTGTTATACGTGTGCACTACCTTCGCACGGCTAACTTGACTACAACATTGGCGTAATCGTAATTGTAGGTGTCGCTATAACAAGAAAGTACCTTTTTCACATTAAATATATCTTTAGGAAGTGAAATATTTTTTTAAATACCCCAAAATTCTGTCTTTTTACGCTAATTAACTCAGAAAAGTATAAGATAATCCACATGCTAAATCTCATTTGTAGAGCTGCTATTATAACATGTTATATATACAAATCTTACCATTAAAAATAGATGATCCAACGTTCCTTAAAGCGTTAAACATGTCAACACTTGACGTATTCTGAACAAATGTAACAGTAGTAATGAATAATTATAAATTAAAATGCATTATGCCATACCAAACCAAATATAACAACAAAACTGATTTGCTTTTGAATATTCGAATATGCCTATTCGATTATGTTCGAATTGCAGAAACCTAGATCGCATACCGCATAAACGGGGACAGGCAGACCATCAGAGGCAGACCGAAAATTATTAAATAAATTAATGTAACATAAAAAAAAATATTTTCTAACACAAAATTAAATATGTTGTCTTTTTTCTTTATGTATTAAAAAGGCGTAATTTTTTATTCCAACTATCTTCTACATTCCGAACTGTAGCTAGCGATCTGATTGGCTGTTGCTCTTGGCAGTGTTATGAAGTATCTTGGCGATAATCATACTTGGCGAAAAATTCTTCGACTGTCCGAGTTGTTTACATTTATCAGACGAGCTGCTATAAGGATATTTTTTTAATTATTAACGTTCTGTTTTTGATTATTTGAATAATTTCACTCTGTAATTAAGAAAGAAATATTCCCTATTATATGTTAAACAGGAGGATTCATCGTCTAGTAAATGTAAACAACTCGGACGGTAGAAGTATTTTTCGCCAAGTATGATTATTGCCAAGATACCTCATAACACTGCCAAGAGCAACAGCCAATCAGATCGCTAGCTACAGTTCTCAATGTAGAAGGTAGTTGGAATAAAAAATTACGCATTAAAAAGTTGGAAACAATATTGCAGAAGAGATAGTTATGCAAAAGTCATAAAAATGTTTGCTCAACTATCTTTTTGTAGATGATGTACTCTCATATTTGCATATTTCTGTCTGATGAGTAGATGTGAGTGAGAAGAGAAATTATGTTAGAGCCGTTTTATTTATTACCAGGTTTTAGCGATAAAAATTATGGAAATCTCAAACATGGAATCTAACCCAATTTCTGTTCCTAATCTTTGTGAATGGTGTGGTGGTGCTGGAACTTGTAGATGTGGTCGTTGTCATGTTGTTTATTATTGTTCAAAAGAACACCAAATGCAGCATTGGGCAATTCATAAGAAAATATGTAAAAAATCCGCGCCACCTTTAATTCCTTCAGTATCTAATATGAGTCATAACATGTCAGCAGTATCTAATATGAGCCATATCGTGCCATCTAATATGAGTCATATCATGCCACCAGCATCTAATATGATTCATATCATGCCCTCAGCGTCTAATATGAGTCATATCATGTCGTCAGCTTCTAATATGAGTCATATGCCGTCAGCTTCTAATATGAGTCATATGCCTTCAACGTCCAATATGAGTCATAACATGCCGTCAGCATCTAATATGAGTCATAACATGTCGTTAACGTCTAATATGAGTCATAACATGCCATCAACGTCTAATATGAGTCATAACATGCCGTCACCATCTAATATGAGTCATAACATGCCGCCATCAGCTAATATGAGTCATATGAATGTGCCTAGTACTACGTCTAATTTGACACTTTCGTCAGTTGCCGACTGGAATCAAAGTAATATATCTACTCATATTAATGAAGACATAAGTCGTTTTCCTGCATGTGGCAACGTGTTTGACTCCAATAATTCATGTATTCCATCTGAAAAACCTATGGATTTAGATACTGCCTCTGTTGAAGATATATTATCTTCGATTAGTAATGATTTATTAAGTTCAGATAACAGTTTCTGGAATTTAATAGGTACCTGTAATGATCAGGATGTATCAGATCTTGAAATGTACCTCAACAAAGATGGCATGAATGAAATGTCTGAACCACAAAACCCATCTGCTTCCAACATTTCAAATGATAGCCCACCCTGTTTAACTAATAATGATGATGATCAAAATTTAATTGAGGGCCAGCCTCTCAGCCAGATTTGTAGAGATATTATTAGAGATTTAAATGACTATGGAATATGCCTATTTAATAAATTCTTAGGCTCAAAGCGTGGAAATTTAATACTGGATGAAGTGAAGAGGATGTATACTTCAGGTATCTTTGAAAAAGGAAAACTTGTTAAATCAAGTGCTTACATTCCAAGTGAAGTTATTCGTAGTGATGTTATGACATGGGTTAATGGTACTGAGCCTTATTGCAAAAACATTGGGTATTTGATACAGAAATTGGACCTGGTTATTGCGACTTGTAATAAGATGAAAGATAATGGACAGTTGTCAAATTATAAACTACACAGACGTACTAAGGCATGTCTTTGCTAATGTTTGAGTTGAGATGAAGTTTTCTTGTATCATTCAATATTTCCTTTTTATTTGATGTTGTAAAAGTTTTAACAATGTATTTAGATAAAATGTTGCAGAATTATTTTGGCATATCTAAAAAAACATGCATTTAGCATTGTCGATTCAGACCTTTTTTAACTTCTAGAAACTGTGGACCTATAATTTAAATATGCTTTTAAAGGCAAGGCCTTGTTACTTAGCATGACCAGTGTTCGAAATTAGTATTTGTTCGTCATCAGGTGCAACTAAATTATTGCTTTTGACAACTATAAAATTATTTCTGGCTGTCAAATTTGATGCCTAGCTATTTTTAACCTTTATTTTCGTTTAACTTTAAAAGCTCTAATTCATAGTTTAGTTTTTAGGTGCGTTCGTAATTATATAAATACGTAGCACCTATTGTCGTCGTCTGGTCTGTCTGTCCATCCGTCCGTCCGCCCGCATATATAACAAAACAAAAACTACCCAACCAAATGGTTTGAAATTTAAGATATATTATCTTTGCAGAATTTTGTCGAGACATTTCAAATTTTATAAAAATCGAATCAAAACTTTAGAAAAGATTAATAAAAACATTTATTAAGAAATTTGATTTTTTTTTTTTTAAATCTGTGCTTTCTTATTATAGGAGCTTCCGAGGTTGAATCGTCAAGAGACCGAGATACTTATTTTATTACAGAAATTAATCTGCAGACGATATAATTCATTTCACAGAATTAAAAATCATCAAGATCTGAATATCTATATAACTAACTATAGTACGAACGCACCTCATTTGTCACGTTTGACGTACAATTTCCAACTTGTTTTTTTCCTGTTACGTGTGGTACTTCCAAAACTGATCACCCGCTTTTGAGGAGATAAGGGTACATGTCGTAAATTTGATTCAGTCAGTTGAATTTAATAAAAAATTATACACGTTAGAGGTCTGCATGGTCTGAAATTTCCAGTGAGTCCTGGCCCAATATAAAGTTCGGCCTGTGCAGACCTCTAGGAAGAATGAAGTCCAGGCCCCTCTTGGCCCAGAAAAAAATAAGTCTGGCCCGGCCCAAGCCTGCAGAAAAATGTTAAGCTCTGTCAAGGTCTCGTGAATGAAAATTGGCCCGAGCCGCTTTAAATTTTGGATGGTTTTTAGAATTTCCCAAAAATAGATAAAGTAAATATATTAAGAATGATGTTATACAGGGTGTTCCAAAAGTCCTTGACCCATTTTAAAATTCAATAAAAGATCAAGCAATTGGCGTACGAGAGTGCAGTTTGGACGAAAATGCTTCGTATGATCTGAAATTTTGTTTAAGCAAATAAAAAAATTATTTCTAAAAATTTCTTATAAATGGCACTGCTTCTGGAAAGTTATCGAATAGGTAGAATGCCTTTATACATAACAATGGCGAAAGACTCACAATACGTTTGCACAGTTTTTATCCAAACTATGGCAACCCACATTCGACATTCCAGAACTTAACAATACTCACTCACCCACCTGAGTTTGATTAGATGAATGAGTATGGATAGAAAAGTATTGTTAACTTGAATGTGGGTTGCCATAGTTTGGACAAAAACTGTCGCATTGTGCGTCTTTCGCTATTGTTATGTATAAAGGCATTCTACCTATTCAATAACTTTCCAGAAGCAGGGCCATCTATAAGAAATTTTTGGAATTAATATTTTTATTTGCTTAAACAAAATTTCAGATCATTTGAAGCGTTTTCGTACAAACTGCACTCTTGAATGCCTATTGCTTGATCTTTTATTGAATTTTAAAATGTGTCAAGGACTTTTGGGATACCCTGTACAATGAATTCATACATGACATGAAATCTTAACTGTTTTCAAATCCAAGGGAACTACTTTCTGACACATTTTTTAATTTATTTTCGTTCAGAAATGCATGATATTGGCAGATGTTCCTATTCAGAAATTATGTAATCGAATGGTGTTTTCCACTTTTTGATAAAGGCAGATCTTTCAGAAAATACTAACAAAGTTAGCTTTTTGAACCAAATTTCTGTATGTGACAGCATGGTAAAGGAGAAAAACCCATCCCCACATGAGAACAATCATTTATAAGTAATTTATTTATCAAAAAATGGAAAATGTCATTAGATTCGAAATTGCTTCAATAAGGCCTGCCAATTTATGTTAGGGCTGCACAACCTTTTTAAAAGCGAAGGGTCACTTACAAAAATGACCAGGTTGTCGAGGGCCACCATCAATAGCACAGAGAGAGTTTTGTTTCGAGGAGGTGTGGTGGTGGGGGGGGGGGGGGGAAATCTAAGTCTACAATCAGATTAAAAAACATCAATTTCGGAAGGTTAGTTTTAGCCCCCTAGGTTCCTTCCTTCCTAGTCAACATATTCAGTTCTGTTGGCAAGGATATATCAACAGTTTACATTTGTATTTATAAAAGAGATATACCTAAGATTATTTTCAAAGAGTGAAAATTCTCCTTGACTTTATTTGAAGGAGTAAATTTAGCTTTAAAGGTTGCCAGTGACGAAAAAAAATTGTGCTTTCATGAATGAAGTTGGGGAGGAGAAGAAACATATATTATTCTAAATTGTACTTCTTAACATATTTAGTCATAACATGTGGATATCAAGTAGGGGTGCACAACTTTTATAAGAGGAGGACCAGTCATAAAAATGAGTGGATTGTCGAGAGCCAACATCTGTAGTGTAGACAAAATTTTGTTTCGGGGAAGGAGGGAAAGGATTGGCTTAAAAGTTAATAAAAATTCTAATTTTGAAAGGAGGGTTAGCCCCTAAACTCAACCACCTCCTTAGTCAGCATAACCCAATTCAGTTGGCAAGGATGGAAAAAACTTGAATTTTTTTACCACTCGCGATCAAGAATATTCGCAGTTTTTTCCTAATGATTGACGAAATTCATGATTTTTTCGCGACCGATCGGCGATATTTGTGATTTTTTTTGTACCCGATCGGCAAAATTCGCAATTTATACGCACCCGATTGGCAAAATTTGCGATTTTACCTGTCCGATCGGTGAAATTTACAAGCACCCGATCGGTAAAATTCGTGATTTTTACACACCGGATCGGTAAAATTCATGATTTTTACGAGGCCGGTCGGCAAAATTTGCGATTTTTACGCAGATGATCAGCTAAATTTACAATTTATATGCATCCGATCGGTAAAATTAATGATTTTTACGTGCCCGATCGGCAAAATTAACAATTTACACGCACCCGATCGCCAAAATTTGTGATTTTTACGCAACCGATCGGTAAAATTCATGATTTTTACGCGTCCGATCGGCGAAATTCGTGATTTTACGCACCCGATCAGCTAAATTTGTGATTTAAATGTACTCGATCAGCAAAATTTACAATTTACACGCACCCGATTGGCAAAATTTACAATTTACACGCACCTGATCGCCAAAATTCGTGATTTTTATGCACCCGATCGGTAAAATTCATGATTTTTACGCGTCCAATTGGCGAAATTCGGGATTTTACGCATCCGATCGGCTAAATTCATGATATAAACATACCCGATCGGCAAAACTTACAATTTACATGCACCCGATAGGCAAAATTTACAATTTACACGCACCCGATCGGCAAAATTTGTGATTTTTACACACCCGATCGGTAAAATTCATGATTTTTACGTGTCCGATCGGCAAAATTCGTGATTTTACGTGCCCGATCAGCAAAATTCGCAATTTTTACGCATTCCATCGGTAAAATTCATGGTGTTTACGCATCCGATCGACGAAATTCGTTATTTTCATGCGCTCGATCAGCGAAATTCGTGATTTATACACACCCGATCGGCAAAATTCATGATTTTTACGCACCCCATCGGCAAAATTCGCGATTTTTACGCACCCCATCGACAAAATTTGTAATTTTTACGCATCCGATTGGCAAAATTCGCGATTTTTACGCAGATAATCAGCTGAATTTACAATTTATACGCACCCGATCGGCAAATTTCATGATTTTTATGTGCCCGATTGGCAGAATTTATAATTTGTACGCACCCGATTTGAAAATTCGCGATTTCTACGCATCCGATCGGCGAAATTTGCGATTTTTACGTGCCCGATTGACAAAATTAGCGATTTCCATGCACCCGATCGGCAAAATTCGTGATTTATACGAACCCGATCGGCAAAATTTGTGATTTATACGAACCCGATCGGCAAAATTCACGATTTTCACGTGCTCAATTGGCAAAATTCACGATTTTCACGTGCTCAATTGGCAAAATTCACGATTTTCACATGCTCAATTGGCAAAATTCGCGATTTATATGCACCCGATCAGCAAAATTCGCGATTTATACGTGCCCGATCGGCAAAATTCGCTATTTCTATGCACCCGATTGACAAAATTTGCGATTTCTACACACCCGATTGACAAAATTTGCGATTTCTACACACCCGATCGACAAAATTTGCGATTTCTACACACCCGATCGACAAAATTTGTGATTTCTACGCACCCGATCGACAAAATTTGTGATTTCTACGCACCCGATCGGCAAAATTCACGATGTCTACGTGCCTCATTGACAAAATTTGCAATATCTACACACCCGATCGGCAAAATTCGCTAATTCTATGCATCCGATCGGTAAAATTTGTGATTTCTACGCATCCAATTGGCGAAATTCGTGATTTTTACGTGCCCAATCGGCAAAATTCCCTATTTTAATGCAGACGATCGGCGAAATTTACGATTTATACGCACCTAATTGACAAAATTCGCACTTTTTACGCACATGATGGGCAAAATTCGCTATTGTTTACATGTCCGATCAGCGAAATTTGGCAAAATTCATGATTTTTACGCACCTGATCAGCGAAATTCGTGATTTTTTCGCATTGAATTGGCAAAATTGATCCGCGTGCCACTAGTAATCCCATCGTGGGCCCGGTTTTGCATCCCAACTTTATGTTTAAAAATGTGTTAGAAAGTTTCCCATTGTTTAGCATGGAATTTTAGAACCACCTTAAACAATTTTTTTGGCGATTATCCACCGACATGCTTCTAATGGGAAAGTAAATACCTTTTTTTTACTATTAAGGTGTTTGTAATTTTTTATTGGGAATTTCCCTGCAGGGCTCATTTTTCTTGCTTGAAATTGTTTCAACTGGTTCAGTTTAAATCGGGGCAGTGGAATCTTGAGTCAGGATCGAAGTCGGTTAAAAACACAGACTCCAGCTTGTTTTTTGGACAGTTTGAAGTGAAATTAAACCAATTCTATGTAATTTTTAATTTATAAACTCAATTATTATTTTTATTTTTGGACTGTATATATACCAGGCAAATCTGGTTAAAGAAGCCCAATATACTGTCCAGTGGGAAACCTGTGAAAACCCTATGAAAACTGTTTTTAATTGAAAACTCTAGTTGATATTTATATTTACTATATAGTCCTTTCTCTCATTTTTTGGGATTTGTAGAATCCGAGGTAATGCAAATATTTTAAATTTCTGCTGTTTTTTTAGTCCATAGAACCCGAAATATCATTGTCATAGAAACCTTTCCCCCAACTTTTTTTTTCCCTTGTTTCCCTCAGATTTTTCGGGTTTGTGAGATCAGGAGTAACGCCGAAATTGTAAATTTTCTCCCCTTTTTTTTTTGTGTGCACACCCCCCCCCCCCCTAAAAAAAAGTGAAATTATAATTTTTTTCTGAGTAATATATTTTTTCTTTATTATTTAATTTTGCTAAACTTTCCTTTGCAGGCTATGGTTGCATGTTATCCTGGCAATAGAACACATTACAAGAGGCATGTAGATAATCCAAATAAAGATGGACGATGCATCACTTGCATTTATTATTTAAATAAAAATTGGGATTCTAAGGTAAACTGTTCTTTGCTTTCTTGTCTTTATGTATAATCCATGATCTAAATTATTATAGGTAAGGTATACTTTGTTATAGAGGCCTTGGTGTGATGTTAAAGAAACGACATAGTTTAAATTTCTTAAAAAAAAGCAAAATTTTTGAAAGTTATAACATGTAAATTTTTCAAATTATATAACATATGTCAACATAAATAAGCCATATAATTTTGGAAATTCTTTTATTGCTTACCATGTCATTTTCATGACTTTTTATAATTTTTGGTATGACATTGCACTTTTTTAAGACTGTGTTACACCAAGGCCCTTATCTAAAAACAAAGAATATTTTTTCAATCGATTTTTTTTTTTTTTTTTTTGCAGATACATGGTGGCTTATTAAGAATGTTTCCTTCCTTACATGATGAAGTTGCTGAAATTGAACCTATTTTTGATAGAATGATATTTTTCTGGTCAGATAGACGGAATCCTCATGAAGTCTTACCTGCTCTCGCTACGAGGTAATTTATTTTTATAAGCCCATAGATACTGAATAAGCTGTTTCGAGTACAAAGCTCAAATTATTTTATAATGAAGTTGAAGTGTTAGAAGGAGTGTTTTTTATTGTAGTTGTTTAATTGTCATCCCCAAATTTCAAGGAAATCTCCCAAACTTATGAAAATATTAAAATCTCTTGAATTTAGCTTATTCAGAAATCCTCAAAATTCTCTATTGCATAAGGAGAAAGGGAATGCATCAGAGTATGTACCAGCCATTTACTAATTTTTCAATCAATAGTGATAAGAATTTTTTTATAATTTGTCATCAAACATCGCATTAGACAAAAACTGTCAATTCCTAAAAATCTGCATATCAATGTAAACAATGAAATTTTCTGTCAAGATGGCCTTTTTGATTCATTGATTCTAAGATGGGTGACTTGTGTCAATGAAGCAGCACCAATCACCCATCATCTTGCAAGATGAAAAAATCTGCAGTACAGTGCAATCATCTGATACTGGAATAGGGAAAGGAGAAACAATTGTGATGATGCTCATAGAAATATATATTTGAATTTTCTTATCATACATTTTGTGACTGAACAAGAACTGCTAATAGGTTGCAAGAATGAAAATATTTTAAAATATATAAAATGCATGTTTTTAAACAAACTGATTATTGATCAAATGTTTAATAAGTTTGAGTAATTTGTCATAGAAATTGTAATTTATCAGGTAACCAAGAAAGTTCGTGTGGTTTTCATCAGACATAAAAAACGACCCACAAAAGTCTCAAACACTTATTTTATTCTTTGAAATAATCACCATTGGCTTCAATTACGTGTTCCCAACGAGAAACAAGCTTATAAATGCCCTTTTTGAAAAAATCTTTTGATTTAGAGTCCAAAAACTGGGTTATAGTTTTTGTGACATCTTGGGTTCGGAACTGCTGTTCCCGCAGGTGATTATCCATGGCCAAAAACAAGTAATAGCCCGATGGGGCGATGTCTGGGGAGTAAGGTGGGTGAGGCAAAACTTCCCAGCCCAAGGTTTTTATCACGTCCCTGGTCACTTTGGCCGTATGAGGTCTGGCGTTATCGTGGAGGAGAAGAACTCCTCTCCTGTTGACCAGTGCTGGCTGCTTTTCGAGCAAAGCAGCTGAAACCCTTTTCAACTGTGACGAGTAGACTTCGGCTGTGATTGATTTCCCGCTTTCTAAGAATTCATAGTGAACTATACCAGCACTAGTCCACCAAATACACAGCACTATCTTTTTTTGATGGATGTCCGGTTTAGCAACAAATGAGATGGAACCAGAAGTCGACCAATGATGTTTTCTCTTTCGGTTATCATACATTACCCATTTCTCGTCACATGTCAATATCTGATCCAGGAAAGAGGCTTTGTTGTGGCGTGACAGCAATGACAAGCAGATGTTCAATCGTTGGAGCTTGTTTTCCTCGGACAGGACATGAGGAACCCACTTATCAAGTTTCCACGACATCCCAAGGCTCTCAAGATGTGATTGGATGGTTTTGTCAGATACTCCAAACCTTTTCGCAAGCTCCTGGTATGTTAGATCAGGATTCTGTTTGAATTCCTCTTCCAGCTGGATTTGGTCTAAGATGGATGGACGACCAACACGGGGCTGGTCTTCGAGGCTCTCGTCTCCGGACGAAAATCTGCAAAACCACTTTTGAGCGGTCCGTTCACTCACTGAAGTCTCTCCAAACATGGAGCATAATCTTCTAGCGGCCTCTGCAGCTTTGTTTCCTAATTTGAACTCGTAGAACAAAATAGGCCTCAAAATCTCCTTTGTCAACGATTGTACTTCCTACAAAACTGATAGCGAAACGTGAGATACATTAAACAACTCTCTACTGATTGCAATTTAAAGGCAATGTACAGAAATGACGTCATCAGAATCAGTATGACCACACCTACGCAACAAAAGTAGCTGTTCTCAAAAACCGCACGAACTTTCTTGGTTACCTGATATTAAAACTCATTAGATTTTTTTTTTCAGTGGAGTATTTTCATTTATATTGATTTTTATTAGCATTTAATATTTATATAACATAGTTATTTCTTAGATACAACTATTCTGATGAGGTTTTAAAATGTAAAATCAGTTAATCTAAACCAGCTGAAAAGCTTTGGAGGGAAGCTTTGTTATAGATCATGGAGAGGCTGCAAAATCTTTAAACACTTTAAATTATCTAAGAATATCTGCATCTTTCTGATTTTCAAACCATTCTTGTAGCCAAGGAGAGTGGTAGTATGCAGGAGCAAGGCCGAAACTAAAGAGGGGGGGAGAGCAGAGGGGGCATGTGTCCAAAACATCAGAACAGAAGGTGGAGGGGTGCCAAATGAAGATTTGATTTGTCATTTCATACAAAATATATGAAATTTGGATAAAAATGTTTTGCAGCTAGAAAATCCAAAAGAAAAGCTGAGTCAAGGGCATTAAAGTTGGCAAATAGATAAAAAGAGGTAAAGTCTGGTGACTGCCTGGGACACTAAAAACTAAAAAGTGAAAAATACACAATTTAAAGATTTTTTTTTATATCCGGATCCAGCTTTAGATGGGGACAAACTGAGGCAACTGCTGGGACACTAAACACTAAGACCTGGGGACACTGAGAGATGGAAATTTCGCAAAATAAAATACTTAATAAAAAAGTTTTTTTTTTCTAAATCACTATTATAATTTTGAAAATTAGCATTAGGTTCGTGAAAGCATCCTGATTTTTCAGTTCTTAAGGCATTGTTGTGACTCATATCACTATGACTTTAAATGCCTGCTCAATTGCAATGTAATACTACAGCTATAGTAAAATATGTAAAAACGAAACTGTCTATATCGGAATCTTGTCTTAAGGGAACTCTTCACTCACACGACCCTCCCCCCCCCCCTCACTATTGTTAAATCTATGGGCAGATTTTTGAATTTCTCGTTTCAATTTGACTATTTTTAAATGATTTTTTTGCATAGGATAACTGAAGACGCTAATTTTTACTTTTTCGATTTTGGCATGCACATTTTTTTATAAAGGTATTTTCACTTTCGAAACCGGTTCTGAAAAAATATTTCTATAAGTATAGCAATATATATATTTATTTTTTCTAAGTAAATGTTAGGCTTTTTAAAAATTTTTTCTTGTCAGATGTGAACATCATAGTTAAAAAATATCCATATTTAATAATGACACCTGGTGAAATATTACTAGTACACTGGTACTGTCATTTTAAAACTTTGAGAGCCCAATTCAGCTTTTAACAACTTTTTTTATTCCCCGTATTATTTTAAAGACTTCCTTTTGATTATTCTTTTAATAGTTAGTTACTTATATGGCTTTCGAGTAAACTGCTGAGAAATCTAATTTCAACTGAATGTTTTGAAATAAGTTTTGGCTTTTATCGCGAAAGAGTAGCAAATATTTATATTTTTATGTACTTAGGATTTTTGCTAGTCATTTTTATGATATCATTTACTTATAATTCCAGCAAATGTCAATATTTTTATCAATGGGAGTATAATTTGTAAAAGTTTCTGTTTCCCATAATTAACTTTCTAAACAAGGATTATAATTCTAGACGTTCAGTATGAATTAATTTTTTTTTTTAGAATATTCTTCCTTAAATCCACAGGCTTTGAAGCAGTTAACAATCTTCCCTTGTTTTATGTCTTCCCAAGAATCTTTTATTAAATGTAATGTCGATAAACTGTTAATTTCACAAGCTTCGTTTCAGTCTCGAGTTTTATGTTAATCTTGTTTTTAAATTAATCAACTTTTCGAGAGACATATTCAATATAAGGGAAATATTTTATCATTGTTTATATATGCAATGTAATCGAACCTTGAACTTTATTTGAATTAACCAGATTTTTAAGATATCTGAATTTTGAATTAATATTATTCCACTGTTTATTAAAAGCTTAAACATTTTGTTTAATATATCTGTTATATTAAAATCTGACTGAAGGTGTCATAATAACTATAGAAATTTTGAAATTTAAATTAGTTTTTGAGAGAGATGTATATATTGTAATTTTTAATGACATTTCTGTAATAGTGACAACTATATTTCTCCATTTTTCTGAAAAAAAAAAAAAAAAAAAAAAGAGAACTGCTGAACAAAATTTTTTAATTTATTAATATAATTTTTAGTTTACATTCTCTTATCAAAATGTAATGTCAAGAATATTCATGTGACTTTATTATAACATTTATTGTAATTATTACCAAAAAAGCTGGAAATTTTCAATATTGATCCATAAAAAAGTCTAATTTGTATAAACTATTGATAAATGGATTCTAATAGAACATGGAGTTTTGAGCCTGGAGTCTGAACATATGCTCGCACATTATGATAACGGCAAGCTTGCCAGGTTTTTGTTGAAAAACCTATAATCATGACGAATCAACTTTTATTGTTCATATGTCATCATTCTCTTATAAAGGCATTCTACTATAACTGCATCAAAATATTAAATTGTTTTAAAATATTATATAACATTATTGAAATAAATTAAAAAGTAAGATATTTGATAGCTTTTATGCTGCTAAATTGTAAAGGATATGAATTAAAGAGTGCCACTATGTTGAACATTAGTGGCTTTACATGGGTAGTAATATGGATTTCAGTAAGTAAGAAAAAGGAAATTTCATCCTTTTGAGGTACCCCTTTTGATCCTTCCCAGAACTTTAAAATTTTCTTCATTTTGTATAGAAAAATGTATAAACCATGTGGAATATTTACCATTATAAAGAAATTTTAATGTCTTTAACTTTCTGAGGCTACCTGAAAAGAGTGAACTTTCCTTTTACTTAATGGAGCTGCTAAGCTGAGAGAAGATATAGATTTGAATCATTGAGTTTAAATTTCAAATCGTATAATCTGTAGTGAATTTTAAATTATTCTATTTTTTTAATTTAGATTTGCTATTACAGTATGGTATTTTGATGCTGATGAAAGAGAAGAATCTTTAAGGAAACAACAAGAGAAAGGTGAACAACCACAATAGTTTTTTTAGCTGAAAGATTTTAAAGTGACTGCAAAAAGTAGCAGTTTATTTTAACATTTGCTTTTAAATGCTATACTAGTTGTACATTATTTGTATATGATGCATTTGATGAGATTTGCATACAATATTTTTTACTGTGTACATTTTTTTTAAGGTAAAAAATGGATGTGAAATTTTTATATGAATGCTATAATAAGAAAATTGTTATGTAATTTTTATATTTTATAGATCTGATATATATATATAAAATGAATCTTTTTAATTAAATTTTTGCTAAACAAATGTGCCAATTATTTGTGAGATTTTTCTCTTTTTAAATAATGATATATAAAATAATTTCTTCTTGAATTATTTTTGTATTTCTTGATTTAGAAAATAAATATCTATATATTTTTTTCTTTACAAACATACATTTTTTGTGTCTCTTTATGAAAAATGTTAAAATTATAATGTAAACGAATTGCTTACTTCAAAAACCTTTTACTGCTATTCTCAAATGTAAACTAGCTACTTTCTGACATATTCTTAACTCAGTATTTGGATAAATGCATGAAATTAGCAGATGACTTGTTCAGAAACTATAAAATCAAGTAATTTTTCAATGTTTCGATAAAAGCAAAGGATTTTTCAGAAATTGCTATGAAAGTTGGTGTTTTGAACCAATTTTTTTTATAATGTGTCAGCCCGATAAAGGTCGTCATGAGCCAACAATCTCTTATAACTCAAATGATGTAATTCATTTATCGAAAAATGAAAATTCCAAATCACTTCAATAATCATACCTACTAGTGTCATGCTTTTATATTTAAAAATGAGCCTGCAAATATCTCAGAAAGTGTCCTTTTTTAAAAAAAAAACATTCTTAAGTGGAAAATTTAAAGTTTTCATATATTTAAAGAAAACAGTCTAACCAAGGTAAAAGTAATATATTTTTACAAAAAAAAAAAAAAAAAAAAAAACCCAGAATGTGAAGGACTGTTTTCTACATCAAATCATAAAGAAATGTATTCATTAAGATTCCGAAAAGGGAGTAACAAAAATAATTCCCTTTAGCAGTTAAATGAAGTTTCTGCAATAAAATACATTTTGCTTCTGTGTTTTCATCTTTTTATTATTTTTCTAATATTAATGAGTTGAGAGTAAAAATTAACAAATTTGAGCTTTTTAGTAAACCTGAAGTTTATTTTCATTCATTATAAAATTTAAAAATAAATTCAAATGTTGAAAAAAGGTTTCAAGATTCCTCTAAATATTAAACATGCCAACTAAACTGAAGAAAAGTGAATGAAGTTTATTATAAAAAAAGTTGCCATCAGTAACAAAATATTACTTACATTTTATTTATCATGAAAGTAAAAAAAACTAAATTTGTTATATATCAATAATAAGGATATTCTCTTACATTTCATACATTCGCTTACTTTTTTTTTCAGTAAATTATTTTAAATGTCCACACACAACTTGTCTTCAGGTCGCCAAGCAGCATTCAAGTGCAGTTATTTTGAAATATTATGAATTTTTAGAAATAGGTATTCACTTGGCATTTGCACATAACAATACATCATTTTATGGCTGATACTGTGGTGTGGAACCATTTACACTATAAACATCTCATCCATTTAATTTTATACAACTTCTGTAATAGTTGAAAATCTTGTGTAGTTGGCAGACACAAATACACTTTGGATTAGATAAAATCTTATGCATAACAAGATGTTAATGAACACATCTAAACAGTTTCAATGTAATAATGGATTAATTGTGAAGATTATTAAACTTTCTTAATCATATCCTTCAAAAAAATTACTTTTTCTTCAATCTTATGTTTTCAAACCAAAACAAAAATAATCAAAATTAAATAGAACCATCAATTTAATAAAACAAAAATAATCAAAATTAAATAAAACCATCAATTTTTTTTCAGAGAAAATATTGCTACAAAGAAGAAAGTAATTTTTAATGGAATAAAAATAATACAAGGATTGCATGTCAGTTGGCATATTTTATTTAGAGTGGTTTGTCATAACAGAAGGTTTTTTGTAGCAGGCCTTTTGTTAACTGCATTCACTTTAAATCCCATTGATGTCAATATCAGTTATGTTTGATGCACGGTAGATTCTCATATATTAAAGTTTGTATCTCTGTAAAAAAAAAATAAATACACATGTCAAATCAACAAGGAGTCTAGCCTTGATATTTCAATAATTTACAGTTTAGACCCATAAAGTATATGAAAATGTGATAAATTCATTTTTTTTTCTGCAGTTTATTTTTTACATAATTTTAAAAATGGCAAAAACTGCCAAATTTTTGCTTTACTCCCAAGTACAAATTTGCTAATATTTCTGTAATGAGCGATGCTAGAAAGGTATTTTATATCTCATCTTAAAGCTCTTTTTATGGTCTTTAATATGATTTGCAACACAAACTACTTTGAGCATTGTTGTCAGATTGGGCATTTCGTCTCCTTTTTGGGGAACAAGTATTAATGAGGAAATATCAACAATTTCGGGGCAAAACTTGAGGAAATTTTTCATTGTCTCACATTTTCAGATTAGACATCTGACAGCACTGACTTCGAGTTACATTTTTCTTTACAAGTTTTTTCCAAAAAAAATCCCTTTGATTTTTAAATATATATACAGTAGACTCCCTCAAATCCCCACAGCTTGATACCAGGGATTGGGCGGAATTTAAAATTTTGTGGATTTCTGGTCATTTTTTTTGTTTACATTTTTAAAACAGTAATTTGACTATAGTAAAGCATTGGAAATAATAATGAATGCTTACAATAAAGTAAAATATTAAAATAATTAAGGTAAAATGTTTAAAAAATAAATTTGTAAAATAATGAAATGATTAAAATATTAAAATTAAGGATGCAATACTAAATATGCATGTTTTTTTTTTTTTTTTTTATTTAATGAAAACTTACTATAAAAGATATATTAGGATTAAAGGATATATAAGTATATATATATATATTTTTTTACAAGCTTCATTGATTCCTTTACATTATATTTTGTGCACATGGACAAAATTGTTGTCTGCTTAAGTTATTTGTTTTCTTATTTTTGTTTCTTAACATCATAAAACCATTCTAGGGCTTATTCCATTATGACTAAGCCAAAAAACGAGTAGATGAACCAGAATCTAGCTTTTTTTTTTATTGCTATTTTTTTCATTAGAAAGATTGGAATCAGCCATTTTACTTACAAAATTACGAAAAAATAAAAATAATTACATATTAAAACCGAAAATTGAATCAAAGAATCAAAAGCAAAAATGTAAACATAAACCAAAGAAACTAGATACTTATAAAGAACGGAAAGCTCCATAGGCCGTAATGGTAAAGCACATTCCCTCAGATTCCCCCCTCTCTCCTCCTCCCTTCCGATACCCTGGCTGTATGGCAGTAAAGCAATTTTACAGGATGAAATAGGCAGTGGGTTCTTGGCGGAAGCTGGCGAATAATAGTGATAAATAGCCAAATGTTAAATTTTTTCAGTGAATTCGAAATCGCTGTTCCGATTGTACAAAACTTTATTTTTATTTCATTATTATTATTTTGCACAAAAAAGATGTTGCATTAAAAACATTCAGACTAAAATTAGTCGCTTCCTTTTCAATTTATTTAAACAAATTTGTCCTGAGAATAAATGTATTTTGATTCAAATGATTTGATTTCAAACACTTTGAAATTGTATTTTTTATAGTTTACCCCCCCCCCCTCCCTCCTAAAAACAATTATTGACCAAGACCACTTAGTAAGTAGGATAAATTTTAAAGAAATGAAACATCTGAGTGTGTTTTTAAACCTGCCAATAAAACTTGTAAACAAAAGACAAAAGCTATTTTTATTCAAGGACAAATTTTGCAAACGCTTTTCAGTGTTTCGTAATCTTAATTTTTTAGATATCTATGTAGTTTTCAATTATTGTATTACAAAGAAGAATTCAACATAGTTCATGTCTACTTTTAATTGTTGTACAGAACTTTTCTTTTTTTGCACAAAAAAAAATGTTACATTAAAAATATTTGGACTAAATTTAGTCAATTCTTTTACAATTTAATTAAACAAATTTGACAAGAAAATAAACGTCTTTAAATTTCTATCAGTCATAGAAATATGTTTATTATTATTATTCAAATTTTTATTATTTTACTTTAAGGTATTTTACTTTTAAGGTTTTTTTTATTTAAATATAAATAATAATATGAATAACAATTATTAATTTTTATCATTCTAAAATAATATCTATGGTTATTTGTTTTAACTTGATGCTTTCACATAGAAAAAAAAAACCTGTGATATAATACACCACACCCCCTCACCCTTCTTTTTATTATCAGAAATCAAATGAAAACTTCAAAAGTGAAAATTGTCATCTTATTATTTTTACTTAAAGTATAATACTAATAAAATTATTTTTAAAATAAATAACTAAACTGAACTAAATTTTTGGAGAGACAGATATTAAAGTTACTATAATTAAAACCAAGCATTAACTATTTTTGCTTTTTTTTATGCATTAAAATGGTTAAAAACTACATACATGTCTAAAAAATTAAGACTTTTTGTGAAACACTGAAAAGCGTAAAAATGCTCGCTTTTGTTTACAAAATTTATCCATAGATTTAAAACACACATAGATTACTTACTAACGGGCTTGTGTACTTAATATGTTGGTATTGTACTTTTCTATGTTTTCACGAATCAAACTAAAAAATCTCATAATACTTTCTTTGTTTCACAAACAACGCTAACATTCACGAACGCCATTTGAAAGCAACCGCCAAATTTTTTGCAAACCAGGTGGACCTTGTCCATTCAAGCTGCGGGAAGCAGCGTTTTCCCAGCAAGTTTTTTTCTCTGTATGTACATTTCTGCATCACAATTCAGCAGAAAACGTCGACCAAGCTTTCCGTTCTTTACAGTATATTTATCTTCTTTGCATAAACAATACAGCTTCAACAGTTGCAGGTATTGTGGAGAAGCTACTGTTGTGCTGTATTTTTATCTTGGATACGAAAATAATTTACATCAGAATTGTAAAGTAACGAAATTTTATTTCAAGTTTATGTAGATTTAATAAACGAAAAAGCTTGATTAATTAAGAAATGTCTTGGAAAAATATCGTGATCATCTCTGATATTAGCACCATCTGGAATTTTTTTGGAAATAGATTCATATTTTCATCATGAGAAATAATTGAGTTTTGTTATATTAACAAGATTTACAGATTAAAATGTATAGAAATATTGAAAAATAAATATTGAAACATGGGGAAATGAACACACACACACACATAAAAAAAAATAAACAGTTCGGTTACAGTTTACACTTGTGAATAATGTGCAGGACCTACAACATGGTGAATTTTCACTATAGATATGCTAATTTATGTCAAAATAAAAAGTAACGTAATTTTATTTAGTAATTAGTTAGCTGTAATAGCCAAAAGAGCATGATTAACAAAAAAATTAGAGTAAAAAAATTGTGATCATCGTTGATTTTAGCGCCATCTTGAATTTTGTTTTTACAACTTTAAGTTTCACTGTTTACATTTGCAACGATTTGTGGGTTTAAGGGAGTCTACTGTATATATATGTTAATCTTTCACTTATTGTCTACATATATGCAAGGTTTTAAGATAGAGAAATAAAGAGGGTCTAAAAAATTAAATTTTTCAAAATAAAAAAAGGAATTTAAGAAAATAAACGAAAAAAAGAACAGATTTTCAATTTCCACTGCCTCGTGTATACTACAGATAAGATGGGCTCTATTTTTATACCAGTCTTCAGGCACAAGGTGAAAATTTTATTTATTCATAAATTGAAAAAAAAAAAAGTCAGATGCTATTTGAGAAACGAGAATGTAATCTAAGTTACATATAGTGTTTTACAATTCTCTAAAAGTCAGTTTGAAAGAGAATTGAATTATTATTATTGGTGGGATATAATGAAAAATATTCTATCTGATTCTGAAGCTTGTTTGATGTCCTTTTTCAGGATTATTAAAAAGCAGAACTCATGTCTTTTTACCATAGCTGTACAATGGTATTTTAAAATAAGAATTGTGACTTTTACAAATTTCTGCCGGTAATTGGGCATAAATAACAAATTTGTTAAAAAATTTCAGGGACAAAAAAAAAAATTAGGATTAATTTCTATGTAAAAAGAGATTTTTTAACGAAAACATTAATTTTGAAATAATTTTAAAATGCAGTAACAATTTTCTACTGTGAACTTTCCATTTTATATGCCTCAGAGCAGCTCACTTTTCTTGCTATATTTGTATTTGTCTGTTTAAATCTATATTTTCAGATTGTCTCTTTTCTCATCTTTTTTTTCTGATCATTCATTGCTCATCAATTTTTTTTTTCCATTAAAAAAAAAAAAAAAAAAAATGTATTACAATATCTCATTCAAAAATATTTCTAACTTCATCCTTTAATCAAATAGTAAAAGCTGAAATACATTTTACCATGTCTTTGGCAGACCTCCTCATGGAAAAATCGCCAAGAAGAAAAAAAGTGAAAAATCTTCAAAAGTTCCAGAGGGAAAAATTTACTAAGTGGGCTAAAACATAGTAACTGGAAGCAATTCTAAAAATCACTATGAGAAAATGTACTATATTAAGCTAAAATTTTAAAATGGAATTCCTTTTACAAATGTCAAAAAATCGGCATGAAAAAATGCTAAAAGATGAAAAATCACATAGGGTGAAATTTACTATAGTGGGCTAAAACATTGTAACTGGAATTCTTTCACGAATGTCAAAAAATCACCACAAAGTGCAAAAAAATTCTAAAAATCGCATTAAAAAAACAAAAATTGCTGTGCGAATTATGAATAAATTTTACTCAAAAGAGGACAACAAATTAAAATCACTGTGAAATGCAAAAACATGAAGATCGCATAAAAATCCCAAAATCGGAGGATAAAATTTACTATAGTGGCCTAAAACATTGAATTCTATCACGACTGCCAAAAAATTGCTGCGAAATGCTAAAAATAAAAAATCACAGAGAACAAAATTTACTATATTATACTAAAAATTTGAAACAGAATTCCTTTTATGAATGTCAAAAAGTCACCATGAAAAGCTAAAAATAAATAATTGCAGAAGGCAAAATTTACTATAGTGGGCTAAAACATTGTAACTGTAATTCTTTCACAAATATCCAAAATTCGCCGTGAAACATGAAAAAACGCATAAAAAATAAAAAATCTCAGCAGAAAAAATGTACTATATTAAGCTAAAAAATTAAACTGGAATTCCTTTCACGAATATGCAAAAATAGCCACAAAATGATAAAATTCACAAAAAAATCGTGGAGGGCAAAATTCACTATAGTGGGCTAAAACATTGTATTAAAAATAACATTGAGCAGTTATCACCTTATATCACCGTTTTATCAGTGCCCCAACACCAGCTGCATAAGATTCTTTGGGTTGCTGTCTCAGCCACATTAGGACTTCAAGTTGAACCTTTTCATCATCTGTGAACATAATCTTGCAACTTCTTCAATATCCACCATACAGCTTCAACTTAGCCCCAAGCAATTTTTATCTGTTTAGTCCACTAAAAAACCATCTTGGAAGCAAGATGATGTTCACACATGATGAAAAGGTTCAACTTGAAGTCCTAATGTGGCTGAGACAGCAACCCAAAGAATCTTATGCAGCTGGTGTTGGAGCACTAATAAAATGGTGATATAAGTGTATAAATATTGGTGGAGAATATGTTGAGAAATAAAAAGTGTTTTGAAATTAATATCATTGTAAGTTATTATTTAATTATCTTTTGTGACTTACTTAATGACTTTCCCTTGTATGTTTGAAAAATGTATGCAATAATTTATATCAAGGGTTAGACAAAAGGGTTACAAAAGACGGCTACAATATTTTTTCTAGGTACTAAACTGCAATTCATGGTTACAATTTTATGTTATATTATATTTTCTCACATCTTTTCACAACCACATTAACAATAATATTGTTTCTATTTTTATGTGTTAAAGGCAAGGGGGGAGGGGGTTACATATTAAACACTTTATCTATGTGTTAATCAACGAAACAAAATAAAAACTGGTTTTCTATAAAAGTGTAAAACCTGATTAAACTACAATATTTGATTATAGAAAAATGTTTAACTTACTGTAAAATCCCGTTAATCCTCCCTTCCCGATTAAGCGCCCCCCCCCCCCTCCCACTTTGTAAGCAAATTGGAAAATTCAAAAAATCCTGAGAAAGCGCCCTCTCCCAAAAGAAATTTCACCCAATTTTCAAAGCTTCTGAAATCTAGAATTTTCTATAATCTGAAATCGCCATTAATTGTGAAGTTATACTGTTTTTCTATTTTGTATATCTTTTTTCTTTTGTCACTTTATTAAAATACTACTTTGCGATGATCGGCCATTAGCATCTCCCCCCCCCCCCCCCATTCACCACCCATAAATATCATATACTACAATTTTAATACCATGTAAGTGCCCCCTCCCTGATTATTTTAAAAATTTCCGTCACGTTTAGGGGGGCGGATTAACAGGATTTTACGGTATTCTTTTTATAAAGCTTATGCATACAAAACAGATTATCAAGCAATTATGTCCATAAAAAGTAAATTTGAGCTTTTAGATACAACCAAGGGTAAGCTTAGTTAAAAAAAAAAAAAAAAAAATCTTGCGATTGAAAGTACATCAGAAAATAGAAAAAATAGCAAATAAATGAACCTTTCGATGCCAATTATGATGTGATATTTAAAAATACTCACAAATCCTACATAAATACCTTTTTTTTTTTTTTTTTTTTGGAGAGGAGAGACACTAAAATTTTAAAACATTCTTGATACAATATCATATTTTAGGAACATATTAAGGAAGGAGAAATATTACATAATAAAATAAAAATCTTGTTATAGGGGTGTAATCTCTAAGGTCAGTTTTATCAGTCATTGGTTAAAGTGGTCAACTTAGAGATGATTGACAGGTGTAAAGTAGTCTAAAACATGTGCCGCTGTCCGATCTGATCTTTTATGGGAAACAGGTGGTCTTGAAGTGCATGTAGTGAGGGGAAAAAACTTATGCTAAAGTGTGAATGAGAGCGTTTGCTAAACAAAAATTAAGTGAAAGAAAGCTAGGCGTCGAATTTGACGACTAGGCATAATTCTTTGGTCATGAAATGGAATAACTTAGTTGCATTTGACAACTAATGACCGCTAATTTCTAACCCGGTTTATATCTGATAAAAAATATAATCCCCCCCCCTCCCCCCAAAAAAGATCTCATAGCAATTGTTCTTCTAAAAGCAGTTTGTTCTGTTATTGACCACGTGACTTCAAAAGCTTCTTTCAAAATTCACCCACACATTTTTGGCGAATTAATAGGTCTTTACTACGCCAGTGTTAAAGTAACGAAAGTACTAAATAAACACTCATATCCCCCTATGTGTAATTGATACAGGTAGAATTGAGGCCGAATTCTCCAAGTCCAAGGTCCAAATGCAAACTCTCATCTTTTCCCATCAAACTATCTGGCTCCATTCATGAATCATGCAAATGAAAGCAGTGTTTGAGGTTTGATTCATTTAGTTCTGCAACGCATTGATGCAGTAATGAGTCATATTCCAAAGTAACGATTTGGTACTTCGAGTAAGAGAGAATACCCGTCACTCAGTAATGAATACGTTCAGTTTGCCACAGCTTTAGTTCAGTCATAAAAAAAAAACCTGTTAGAGGAAATTCAAGGAAATCTGTTTGAAAGTGGCTTGCAAGGTAGGAATAATTAAAAATTAAGTGCCCTTCACATTTAAAGCAACTACTTTGGAAAAGTTACATTCTGAGATTAGTCCACACTCTCGATGAAGATGATCTAGCCCAGAGTTGTGGCTGACACCAACAGTTGTGTATATACAGGGTGTCCCAGAATTATTGGGACAAACTTTAAGGGGAGGTAGGGGGCATCACAAGGATTCAGATTTGCATAGCAACCCATGGTCAGAAACGGCTTCGTTTGCTGTTAGGTGGTGTTGTTCACACGAGCACTGGAGGAAACTAGCATTCTCAGATTAGGGAATTTTCTGGCGAGAATCCCCATGGCGTGAGACCACATGCTGCCCAACATCGCTTTTCAGTGAATGTTTGGGCTGCTGTGGTCAGCGATCTCTTAGTCATGCCTTACTTGTTGCCAGCACCTCTTACATCTGCAGATTATCGTATCTTTTTGCAAGATTTGCTACCAACCTTACTTCACACTATGCCACAACATGTCAGATGCCATATGTGGTTTCACCATGATGGAGCACCTCCCCACTATGGCAGATGTGTTCGTGAACGTTTGAATCAGGTGTTTGGTCACTGATGATTGGCCGTGGTGGACTGGTTCCCTGGCCACCACGCTCTCCTGATTTAAGCAGCATAGATTTTTTTTTTTCTGGTGCACTGCAAAGTGATGTGTATGCAACGCCTGTGGATTCCGATATTTATCTGGTTGCAAGACTATGCTGCTGCGGATATCTGACAAAATTCAGATGTATTTGAGCGAGTACACCAATCCATGGTCCGATGGTGTAATGCATGCATCGTTAGCAATGGTGGAAACTTTGAACATCTTTTGTGACATTTTCACATAACATCTACCACAGCACATGTAATATCTTTGACCAATAAATTATTTCAGATGATCTCAGTCTTGTGTCTCTTCGGTTCTTGTACCTGTCATACTACTTTCCCATGATGTTTCCGACCATGGGTTGCTATGCAAATCTGAATCCTTGTGATGTCCCCTACCTCCCCTTAAAGTTTGTCCGAATAATCCTGGGACACCCTGTATATATATATATATATATATATATATATATATATTGGGACATGTTGTATTTACATAAACCAATTATAATCAGAAAACTGACATAATAATTAAAAAAAAAATTAGAAAAAATATCAGTTATTTTGATGAAATGGTATTGTTATTTGATAATTCTATATATATATATATATATAATAAATGCAAGTAATATACAAATGTTTATCAAGCACAAGCAATTTTTTAATATAAACAGTTCAATACAATAAAAAGTTTGTTTCATAATTTCGTGAAGTTTCATGCTGAATATTCCTTTTTACAAAATTTAAATATTTTCCATTTCAGATTATTTTCTTGTCTTTCTTAATGTCTGCCCTTTACCAGAAAATGCTTCAAAATTTTCTTCAGGTGCCTTATCCTAAAACAATAAATAAATGTATATATAATTTTACTTATGCAACAAAATATTCAAAAGCTTATTCAGAACTTTAAAAAACATCTTAAATTTCTTCAATTGATTTTAAAACTATGAAGGTATAGATGGCCAAAATAAATAAATAATAAGAAGAATACTTTTGAATTGTCCAACTGAAAGACATAAAAGATACCATTCAACTATGAATTGAGTCTTCTTTAAATTTATACACCGTATTTTCGGGCGTATGAGCTGCGGCGCATACAAGTTAAAAGTATAAAATATTCTAAGTGTGGCTCTTACGTCAGGATGATGGTGCAGTGATTTTTTTTTTTTTTTTTTTTTTTTTCATAGGGACGTCTTATAATACCTGTTTTTTCCATACCAATATCTTACGATGTCATTTTTATCTCTTTGATCAACTGCTCTCAAATTTGTATCAAAACATTAGAAAACGTCTCCCAATCTCGGATGTCTGTGAAAGGTTATTTGTTTATTTTTCAGTGATCAGTGGAGTGAAAAATGTTGGTCTCACCAGCTCTCAAGTTAAAAATGATTACGTTTTCTGTGCACCCATCAATAAGCACTGTATCCTCGGGATATTAGAATGGATATACAGTCATCGCAACTTTTTTCGCTAATGTTGGAAATATTTTGTTTTAGTGGTAAGTTTAGCTTACCATTTGCTGAAATATTGTCCTCTTAAACTGTGTGTTCATTCACCCTTTCAGAGAACATACTTTTGTTTCAGCGCCATTGCTTGTTTACCTTTTTGCCAACATTTTTTCAAAGTTTAGTTGTCTCACAATTACTTCATCGTGTCATAAGTTGTTTTTGTTAGAATAGGAATTACCACAGTAATTACTAATATGCTAAAACAGGATGCAGAGTTATAAATGCTAATGGAGCATATAAGCTGACATCTGATTGCCAAAGCTAAGCATGAGAGAATAAGGCTGAAAAGTAATATGTGGATTGTGGCTTGAATGAATGACCAACTGTTTTTTAAAAATAACTAACGTTTATTAAATAAAAACAAGAGTAAAAATTAGAAAAACAAATATACAAATTCAACATATTATGCAAATAAAAATATACTTTAGATTTTTATCATTAATATGAACTGAAGCCTTCAAGGAAAAATGTTTCAAAAACAGAGTTACTTTTATTTAAATTCAATTTAGTTTTAAATATAATTAACATTAGACTGTAAACTTTAACCAGATTTAATTTGATATTACAAAAACTTTAATTAGATACACTGACATTAAATAACTTTAACTCAAAACAAAATGTAAACATTAATTGACCTTTCTCATCCTCCTCTCATTCAAATATAATCCATCTTAAAGGATCGCTGATCTCAGTTTCGTTTTATACCCCGGCTCATGAAAACCTCTGATATACCACGCAGTAACCGTCAATATAATACTGAAAGCATCAAAGCCAAAGTGTCCAACAAACCATGGTAAACCATACAGAACCTTCACCTAAACCTTTAAACATGATGAAGTCTGTAACACCAAAAATGTTTGCAAGACCTTAAAATAGGGATGCACAACATGTGGCCCACGGATGAATTTCGGCGATAGCATGCGAAAAAATCACGAATTGTGCCAAATTTTGCTGATCGACGTGTAAAAATTATGAATTTCGCCGATTGGATGCGTAAAAATTGCGAATTTTGTCGATCGGGTGCACAAAAATAGCTAATTTTGCCGATTGGGCCCGTAAAAATTGTGAATTTTGCCGATCAGGCGTGTATAAATCATAAATTTTGCCATCGTGTGCGTAAAAATCTCAAATTTTACCGATCGGGTGCATATAATAATAAATTTTGCTGATCGGACGTGTATAAAGCATAAATTTTGCCAATCAAACACGTAAAAATCACAAATTTTGCCGATCGAGCACATAAAAATCATGAATTTTGCCAATCGGGTGTATATAAATCTCTAATTTTGCCAATCAGGTGCGAAAAAATCACAAATTTTGCCGATTGGGTGTAAAAAAATCACAAATTTTGCCGAACAGGCTCATAAAAATGATGAATTTTGTCAATCACTTGGAAAAAAACTGCGAATATTGCCAAGCGCGCGTAGAAAAATTTATATCCTACTTTGCCGTCCGCATGTCTCGTAAAAATACTTTTATTCGTAAAATGTTGAAATGATTGATTGACACCAGAATTTAGAAACAAATTTATTGGAAAATAAGTAAAATCTTTTCTTCATGTACTTGATAAAAGGGAATTTTTCATTCAAAAATTATGGTGCCAATGTAGCACAAAGTGTTAATAAATATCAATAACATTTGCTTAAGTCTTGCTATAGCAACTTTCTCAAAGCGAAACACATTCATCAATAATGAGTACTTTGGCTAATCTATACTAATAAAAGGAAGTTTCTTTCTGGTGTGTCTGTCTGCACTGCCTCGCAAAATCTACCGCATGTAGAAGTCTGAAGTTTTGGATGAGGATAGTCAAAGGCAGGTCCTGAGGCACTCGAGGTTCAGATTTTAATTTTTTGATAATTAGCCAATATATTAATTTAAAACTAATCTCTTTCTTTATGAGCTGGCAAAAGTGCTTGTGCATGCCCAGAACCCGATTTACGCCTCGGGAGGAAATGAAGAACAAACGTGCAGTTTTTTGTGCTAAGCGAAGTGTAGCTTCAAAGCCACTCGCTACGCTATAGTAAAACATGTAATAATTAATTGTTCAATTTTGATGGAAAAAACAACCAAAATCTAAACTAAAAATAAATATATTCTGATTTTATTTTTACTTTTTTTTTTCAAGTACCAGCTACCTACACTAGAACCACAATGCAGGTAAACTCAAGGCCATCGTGGTTGTTTGAACAAGAAAGGAATCACGATGGCTCCTATAAACCACGAGAATGCAGTCCAACGGGTGTTTGTCAATGTCTCCGATGCGCAAACCAGCAGGAAAAAGCATATTTTTTCACGCAAGGAACGAAAACCATTTAAACGTTTATACGTATAACTGCTGGGGTAAGATCCGTATATACAATGTACCGTATATACTGTTTCGTATCATACGTATAACCGCCTTGGTCGTATAATACGTTTAATAGGGAGCACTACTTTATATGCTGCCGGTTTGAAATAGCTAGTGAAAGTGAAATGTTTGTAAAGATGTCTTATCTTATTTAAAGTGTGGTATTTTCAAGATGTGGTGGTGCTTTTTAACTCTTCATAATTTACAGAGGCTGTGTTTTTCAATGTAAGGAAATATTTTTAGTTCAGTGCTTTACAAAAGCCGGATGGTGAAGTTTCAACATATAGCTCGAAGATTTGAAGCATTTCTTTTCTCTTCTTGGTAAAGACATATTTCCTGAATAGCAAAGAAAAGGTGGCATTTGTTTATCCAGTACATAAAGAAAGTACCGGCAAGTTTTGCAACATGTTCATTTCACTTTTTATTTGTTTTACTTCTGCTGTTTTTGTTAGTTTTGCTCAACGTTGTTTTCCCTCTCCTTTTGATTATTGTGTTTCAAGCAGACTTTACATACTATCTTGATGGCGGGTTCGTTATCAGGCAGGTTTAAGAAATTTGTGTTAGTATCTATGAATACTGTTTTGGGAGGAGATGAAATACGCGGAGAACTTTCAGTAAGTAAATTTGCATACATTCTTATTCATTTTTTTTTTCTTGAAATAGTTTCAGTGTATTTTTGACTTTATTTGATTTCACTACTGGTTTAAGTTTCTATAAATAAAGTTTTAGTTCTTTTAAGAAGTTAATTTACATTTTTTGACAGTTATTTTTCCCCTCTCAGTTTTAACATCATGTTTAACTCTCTAGTTTCTATTTCTTATTTTTTAAGGTAGGAGTGCACAACCTTTTTAAAAGCGAATGGCCACTTACAAAAATAATTGGGTTGTTGAGGGCCACCATCAGTAGCACAGAGAGAATTTTGTTTCGAGAAGGTGTGGCAAGGGGAGGAAATCTAAGTCTACAATCAGATTTAAAAAAAACTTCAATTTCGGAAGGGTAGTTTTAGCCTCCTAGGTTCCTTCCTTCCCAGTCAACATATTCAGTTCTGTTGGCAAGGATACGTCAACAGTTTACATTTGTATTTATAAAAGAGATATAGCTAAGATTATTTTCAAACAGTGACAATACTCTTTGACTTTATTTAAAGGAGTACATTTAACTTTAAAGGTTGCCAGTGCTGAAAAAAAAATTGTGTTTTCATGAATGAAGCTCCTAGGTTCCTTCCTTCCCAGTCAACATATTCAGTTCTGTTGGCAAGGATATATCAACAGTTTACATTTGTATTTATAAAAGAGATATAGCTAAGATTATTTTCAAACAGTGACAATACTCTTTGACTTTATTTAAAGGAGTACATTTAGCTTTAAAGGTTGCCAGTGCTGAAAAAAAAATTGTGTTTTCATGAATGAAGGTGGGAAGGAGGAGAAACATATTATTCTAAATTGTACTTCTTAACATATTCAGTCATAAAATGTGGATATCAATTTTGGTGCACAGCCTTTATAAGAGGTGGGCCAGTCACAAATATGACTGGTTTGTCGAGAGCCAACATCCGTAGTGTGGACAAAATTTTGTTTTGGGGGAGGATCGGCCTAAAAGTTCATAAAAATGCTAATTTTAAAAGGAGGGTTAGCCCCTATACTCAACCACCTCCTTAGTCAACATAACCCAATTCAGTTGGCAAGGATGGAAAAAATTTGTGGCACTTTCTGCATCAAATAAAGAAATTTCTTAAATTGATTAAAACAGACTTCTTTTTCAAGAGAGCATAATTAACTTTTCCACTGACCTAATAATACTAATTATAAACTCAAGAAATGAACATAATGATAAGTATAATGGAAAGAAAACTACTTACACTATTTGTATCATCTTGTTTTATTATTGTTCTGATAAATCTCAGGGTACCAAGTTCATAATCATAGTCGGGTATCCCTCTGTAAAATAGAAATTTAATGCTACATATAAATATTTTTTAAATAAGAATGAAAATTAACAAAGATAGTATTGTTTATATTTTTAAAAAGTTTTATAATTTTAAAAACCTTAATACAATAAACAGATTAGAGTTCTACAGCAGATTAGATAATCCAATTGTACCCGAACCCGACCCGGTCAGCAGTTCAGGTCAAATCGGGCAGGCATTTATTTGTTTTCTTGAGAGTCTGGTTGACTTTAAATGTTTCAATTTCGGGTTGATTATTTCAGTTCAGGTTGACTTAATTTTTCAAAAGAGCCTTGAATATTTTTCTATAGAAAATATATATTTGAATATCAATATATGTAAATGTTCACTTTTATACAAAAAGATAAAATTGATATGAGAGATATAATTGTAGACTTCCATAATTGTATTAAAATATGAATTAATTTTCCATCACTTCAGGTTCAGGTTGACATTTTTTTTTTTCTGTCAAGTTCCAGTTGGATTTCGAGTTGACTTTACACAGAATTTTCAAGTTCGGGTTGGGTAAAACCCGACCTGTGCAGTACTCTACCTCAGACCTATCTGAAATACTTCGGTTCAAACAGTTCCAAACCAATGCTTTAAAGTCTTTTTTTTTTTTTTTTTGGAGGGGGGGGGGGGGGAGTGTTAGAAAGGCCATTCAATAACATTAATATTATCTGCATATACCGTTTGTGTAAATATAATATTTTTTGAGGTATGGCTATTTGAAAATCCCATGCAATAATGTGATGCAAACAATTGGAGATTCATTCATGCTTCGCTGATTGCAAGGGAAGTTTCACCTTTTTCATTTCTTTTCTCAAATATTATCAACATAAATTAATCTTAGCAAAGTCATTAAATGTTTTATTAAATGTATAAATACATTACTCTGCTATAAATTTTGTAAGGAAAATGATTATGAGTAAAAAATTAAAAAGTACAAATCATTTTTAAATTTTAACTAACTAGTCTGCCCCTTACAAGTTGCCAATCACCATTCTGACACCACAAACTCTAAAAACACACTAATTTAATTTGCTCTAAAACGATTACAGAAGATTGAATTATAATTAAATGACCAGTGGTGATCTTCTGTAATCAGGTTTCCATTCATTTCCCTTTGACCGAGAAATTTTAAGGCTGAATCAACTGCTGTCGAAACAGCTAATAATTGTTTTCGTGATTGATTAAATAATATCAATTAAATATTTGAAAATCAACTTGTATAAAATGGCTAAGTAAACAATGTCAATTTGCAACAATAGGTAAAAGATTTTGTTGAAATAAATGAATCTATCATCACTACATAGTATAAAACAAAGTCGCTTTTTCTGTCCCTATATCCCTATGTACGCTTAAATCTTTAAAACTACGCAACGGATTTTGATGCGGTTTTTTTTTAATAGATAGAGTGATTCAAGAGGAAGGTTTATATGTATAACACGACGTTCTACGTAGATTAGTTATTGAATTATGATAGAAAGTTTTGTTATTTTCTGTCCCTATATCCCTATGTACGCTTAAATCTTTAAAACTACGCAACGGATTTTGATGCGGTTTTTTTTTTTAATAGATAGAGTGATTCAAGAGGAAGGTTTATATGTATAACACGACGTTCTACGTAGATTAGTTATTGAATTATGATAGAAAGTTTTGTTATTTTGGCCGAAAAGGTTACCATTGCTATTTTTTTGGCGATCATTATTGTTGCAGAAAGAAATGAAAAGGCTATACATCTCCAAAAATAAAAGAAAAACTGTGTTAAATTAAAAAAAAAAAAAAAAAAAAAGAAAAAAAGAGTTTTGATGAGAGAATATTATAAAACGAAAATATTTAATTTAAACATGATTGGGAATGTTCGCAATGCTTAAAAAATTATTCAAGGGGCAAGATTGCTATCGAAACAATATTTCGCGATTTATCTTTTGTTTTTGGCGATTTTGATTTTAATTTTGATCCTAAACAATTTGATTTTAAGCCAAAAGGTGTCTTTTTTTTTTTTTTTTTTTTTTTTTGGATGCAGAAAGAATTGAAATGGCTATACAGCTGGAAAAATAAAAGAAAAAGCTGTTATTAATTTTATTTAAAAAAAAGAAAGGAATTATAGGGGGAAATTCGAAAATAAGGTGATATTTTTTTTATCAAATATTAGCTTTTTCAGTATTTGATTCGGATTATGAAAGATTAGCCTTCTGAAAAAGTTCTACTGGACGGATTTTGATGAGAATTGTATTGTTAGTCAGATGCAATTTCAAGAATGGTTTTAATGTACTACATATTGTTCTACGCTGCTTAGTCAAACAGTTGTGTGAAGGTTATACAGTCAGGAGAACCCGATTCCGAAAGATTAGCCTTTTTGAAAGTTTTTACTGGGCGTATTTTTTGCGACTTGCATTGTTAAGTAGATAATTTGTAAGGATGGTTTTAGTATATTTTATATTGTTCTGTTTTAGAATTACGTGGAAAAGTTCTATAATCAGATGAACCCGATTATAAAAGATTAGCCTTTATAAAAACTTCTACTGAATGGATTTTGTTAATTAGTTTGCATTGTTAGTTCGATAATTTTTAGTGATGGTTTTAGTATATTGCATATAGTTTTATCATTCTTTAGCAAACCTTAACTGTAAATGACCAAATAAAAGAGTTGGTCCTTAACAGCTAAAATTTTGACTGCACATTAGAAAATATAATAGCGCAATCACGTCATTTTTCAGTAATGTGGAAAGATATTCCAGGTAAATATACAGATTGCTTTCAAATACAAGGTCAAATTAAACGATATATTTTGTTTGCTTCAAGGTTCATTTGTAGAAACTGACCAGCGCAGCGGGCGTAGCTTGCTAGTGTAAATATATTTTTTAATTGAAAATGTTTGGAAATATTATTTGAGCATTTTAAATATGGCGTATTTTCCCATTTACTGCTTTTAACACATAATAATTTAATTATTATTTTTAAGTTTTATTTGTCTTTTTAACAGTCACGTGTAAATACATATTTTAATTGAAAGGGAATATTATTATGTGCGCTATTTTACAATTTGGCAACAATTTAAAATATGGCCTTTTTGAAATATGAAATAAATCACCATAAAAACGATGAAAATTGAAATAAAATGTTAAAAAAAAAAAAAAAATAGTCAAATTAAAAAAGTAATTGCACACTGCACAATGCAATCTTGTCAACTATATCCCTTCAAATTATGGTTAAATTACTAAGCATAATTTTTGTTTTCTACACAAATTTTTTTAACAAAGCTATTTTGACCTACTTCAATATTAAATATCTCTTAAAATAATTCTTTGATTTAAAAAAAGTCTGCTTCAGCATTTTTATGGAACATTTTGCTATAAAACTACCAATTTTTACATGCAATAGTTATTTTAATATTAACCTAGAAAGATATCCGGACACAAAAATTTTACTGTCAGTGGTGACAGCATTGGTCACTTTTTTTTTTAGAATAGAGAGATACATGTGCCCTGTTTTAGATTACTTGCTCAAACTAATATTGTATCTTTGGATAAATACATAAATATTATTAAATATATAGAATTTTTTTTTCTAATGTTGGAACATCAAATTCACTTTCGCATGCAAATTAAAAACATGAATACTAAGAGGTTCTGGTCGAAAGCGCTCAGGACTCCGGCGAAAATTTTAACATCTATAAAAGGGTAATGTTTTAAAACCTTTATTCCATTTTACACCTATTTTAATAATAAATAATAAATTGTGATTCATTTTAAGTGTTTTCATGTTTTTAATTCACATAAATATATCTATCTATATATAGCAAATATTGAAAATTTAAAAAAGAATGATCTAAAAGACCAAATATTAATTATGCAAAAATTAATAAAGGAATAACTATATTTAATTTAGAAAAGATTCCATTTCTTAAGTAGTTTAGCATAGTAACATTATAAAATTCGCTTTTCAACTGACAGTGAATATAAAATGTATTGACTATGTTGCTAACTATTTAACGCTTATATATACTGTAAATTTAATGCTTCATAAATATGATTATTGAATTTGCTACTTAAATACATAAATGATCTTACCTCCTTGGTTGGGGCATGTTTGCAAATTTTTCTGGCACACCTGATCTGCTTTGCTTCCCATCAAGTCTATTTCCTTTACATTGAAATGCCTACATTAAAAAACTCAATTTTAAATACAAGTGAAAAGAAATTTAAAGATTCAAAATCATTATATAGATTATTTATTACAATGAACCATTAATCCAGAATGTTTGGGACCCGATATATTCTGGGAAACTGGTTGGGCATTCAAGAAACACTCACTTGATAAGACTTGTATGTAGCCGTTGTTTTTGATTTAAAATCCATTATTAGATTTTTCAAATTAAGAATCAGAGTTTGAAAGGATTATAAAAATCCCCTGGAAACAATTTTGCATTTAAAAAAATCATAATGCCCTTTTCAAATCATGGTCAACTGTAACATGAAGTACTATTCACAATAAAGTAATGGAAATAAGAAAATATGATTTGTTAAAAGCCAATTAAACGCTAAATTTATTTTTTAAATATTTCCTTAATTTCCATCTGCTTAAAAATTGTCTTTTGTTTTTAAGAATAGTTCTTGAACTTTATAAACAGCCATAATGTGAGATTCACCCACAAAACTCTTTTGTATCTGATTACTCTTACTCCTCCATGCATCAGATTAATTTTTTAGTTAATTCAATGCATTTGAAATTTTGTCTTCTATGCTGTCATATACATTTCTATCATCCCCAGTGCAGTTATTTTGTTGAGGATTTAGAACCATTTGGAGTATTTCAGTGTCTGAGAGTTGATATGCTATAAGAACATCATTATCAAAACACTAATTAAAATATCATCATTGTATTTTTGTTATATATTTTTGCAGATCTTGTTGAAGCAATTTTTCTTTCAAATGTTTTAACCATACAAAACTGCAGTCATAGATCCTCCTGCTAAAAATACAGATGTTGGCATTTAATGAAACGGGCATTTTATGTCACTTTTTTCATCACCTCTTACCAATAGCATTCTTCAGAATTGAACATATACAGATCTGTTTGCTGTTGCATGAATCTTTTTCCCTCCCCTCCAAAAAATTTTTTTTTTCTCAAATGAAAATTTTTTCTGGAAGAAATTTTTCCCATTCTGCGACATTGTCACCATGTCGTTGTGATTCTGCCACAGGGATTTGTATCATCTCATATATACCAAAATCATAAATGCTAAAGTTGGTTATGAAAATGTTATGCTGCCTCCCAGACTATTACTTGCATAATTTACGACACAGTATATTTTTTGCATTTCCTATTTATAAAAGGAAATTTTATAAAACACAAAGATTTGGATAATTTTTGTATTAAGAACACGAGGCAAATTGAATTACTGAAATATCATTCTTATTGCATATGGTCCGATGATATTCATTCCTCAATATATTTTAAGGTCATGTTTTAATTTAGTTCTGTGTATCGAAAGGAGATAATTCACTATTTTGTTTGCCACAGTCTTTTCTTTTCACCTGCTACAAGAGTGCAGGTGGTTTTCTAACTAATAATGCATCATCAAATGTGTGATACATTAGAGCTTTCTGTTAAAAATGAACTTATTTCTAAGTTTTAAACTTCCTTAAATTTGCTTAGATTATTCAACAAATCTTATGCAAAATAACAGTTTCATGGATTTTACATTTATAGCTGTTTGCTTTGCTGAAAACAATCTGGAGGACTCCACTCCAACTTTCTGAACAGTTTACAGAATACTATGCAATTAAATAAGTAATAATATAAAAATAAATAAAAACTTAGATCCAAATTTTACAAAGGTGAAAATTTTCACTGGTGAAAATGACCTCATGTTCTATAGAAAACGTCTTTCACTAACAAAGCTGAAATTATGATGTGATTTTCAATGAATTTTAATTCTGTCCATGCTGAGATTAAGGCATGTAAATTAAAATAAATATTAAAATTGTATTTAGATAGTCATGCTAATAGGAATTTTAAGTTGTTTTAAATGTAGATATTTTTCCATTTTTCCTTAGCAACATGTAATACATAAATTTAAATACATTTTTATCATATTAATAAAACCCACTGTAATTTTTTTTAAGAAAAAAAAAAGTTTTTACGTAATTAATTCCCATTTAGATGAAACAATAGTTGGATCGACAAAAGATGAACATGAGCAATAAAAGCAATTTAATTGAACAATTGAGATATAAGAGAAAATGTTTATTAGTTATCTCCGAATGGTTGAAAAATGGTTTAGATACCAAACTGGGCATTTGGTTTGCTTGAAAATGTATATAGTTCTTGTGACAATGGCTGGTAGCATATTCACCAAATGAAAGTTCAATCGGAAGTATAGTTACAGCACTATCGTGTTCACTCACACACATACATACTTATGTGTAATATAAACACACACACACAAAATTCCTGGGGATCTGAAAACATAAAAAAATATGAACATACACGCATACACATACATATGGAATCATTGTAAACATAATGAAACAGGATTCAGGGAGCCTTAAAATGTAAAAATATACCAATATTTCCATAATCAGTTTTTATCATGATTACAATACTTTCCTTAAACTAAAGGAAAGCTAAACTTCCTTAAACTGCGAAAACTGTGTAATTCTATACTTCTCGCAGAAAGTATAGAATCAGCATCTACCTTTTCCAACACTCAATGAAATGTGAGCAATTTTATAGGAAGATTTTATGTTTGTAAAACGTTTATTTTCTATTAATGATTCATAAACATATCTAGAACACTTGGACTAAACAAAATTACAAAATGACTTCACAATTATTTTATGTAATTTTATTTCTCCAAATGTTGCTGGAAAGAAAAAATATATATAGAATTACATTCTATCTAAGGGGAAAAAAAAAGAATAATTGGTCAAAATATATGGGTGTTTCTATTCAACCTTTTGCCTTGATGATCACTTTAAATCAGTCAGGCATAAACTTAACAAGGTCTTTACACTTATTTGGATCAACGGCTGCCAATGCTTTTTCACATGAAGTCGTTTAGATTCTGTGTTAACTTTGGCTGTAGCTTAAATATATATATATTTTTTCAATATACCATATATTTGTGGTAGAATTGATATCTGGACTGCATGCAGGCTAATCCATTTGAAGGACATTATTTTCAGAAATTATTTCATTATCCAGGACCAGGACCTATGCCGTGAAGCATTGTCATTAATATAACTTCACTGTCTCCATATTGATCTTCTAAACTAGGAATCAAGAAATCTTCTAACTTTGAAACATTTCTCAGAATTTCCTTTCTTATTCATAACACACAGTCTTCCAGTGCTGTTAGAAGACATGTGGTCCAAAATCATGATTGAATTTAAGATGAAAATTAGAACAGTTTTCACCATTCCTTTCATTTTTCAATCTCCAGATGCATTTTCCTTTAGCAATACCTGTACTTGTATTAATACAAATTTTTGATTCATTACTAAACACCATTTTACTCGAGTTATCAACAGACCGGTCCCAGTATTTTTTGGCTCAATATAATCTGACTTGTTTGTGTCATCCTGTCAGCTTGGATATTGCCTTGACTTTGAGATAGTGATATTTACAAATCTATTGTGAAACATTCTATTTGGTACCTTGGCTTTGGATGCTTTCTTCCATTCAATATTCATATTATTAGATGCTTTCCATCTCATATTTTTGAATATTTCAATAAAGTACAATCATGACGTGCTGATGTAGATGATAGTCTAACCAAAACTTAGGCAGTTTTTCACACTTTTAAGCTCTATGAGCTTTCTGGAAATTTTCGAAACAGTCTACAATTATCTGAGATTTTCTTCACTTTACCCGCTTAACAATAGCATCTCTGGTTTTCAAAACCAGCTCTTTTACAGGTGTCATTTCATCCCCTGGTTTGAAATGAGCAAAGGAGAAAAAGTTTAATGTATTTATATCAACCTTAAGTGGAACTGCGCAGGACCATTATTTAACACTAAGTTGATTACCAGGTATGAAAATTTGCATAAACAAGTGAGTGATAGAGGTCTGCACAGGCCTGAGCCTGGCCGATTTTCATTTAGCAGGCTCGGGCCAGGCCTAGTCTTCACTCTTTCTGGGCCGGGGCTTTTCTTTATTTTGAAAACTCAGGCCGGGCTTGGTGAATTCTTGACACTTTTGAAATCTGAAGAACTTGGAATTTATAATAAATGTTTACAGAAAATATTTGATGACTGTATCACTCCAGCTCACATTTTATCATACATGCTGTATCTAAAATACATAGGTGAGGAACTTACTAAAGACCAAGAAGAAATAGTAAGGAAATGGGTGAATGACATTGATAAAATTTTTTTGCCATCGATTGTTAAATTTTCCATTAAGGCTTCTCCATTTCCTAATACATATTTTTTCTGATGCAATCATAAATAATCTATCACTGAAAAGATACAGTGACTTGTTTCATATTTTTCATTGCACAGCCTCATCAGCAAGCACTGAACATATTTTTTCCAATGATTCAAAACAAACTTATAAATGGGCTTGAATGCAAAACTGTTACAAAATTTTTAATGGCTTATAAAATGTTAAATTCTAAAGACAAAAAACTTGCTCCAGATCCTGAAGCATTTGATGACTATTAAATGTTTTACAACCTTTATGTATCTTGAATAACAAAATTTCAATAGTGTGCATTTTATGCCTTTCTGTTAATTTCCTTATTATTTCCTGGTTATTTTGCATTTGAAATTTTAACTAAAAGAAAATTTTTGTCATTATATTTTACTATTTCTTATTGATGTCCCCCAATAGTAAAATGTGTATATACTGAATGTTTTTATGCATCTATTAAATTATTAATGTCATTACAATCATAGGTTTCATTTCAATGTAACATTTTCTTAATTAACATTAACTTGTTATTTCATCATATGACTTTTTTAAAATAAGATTTGAGGCGGTCAAACATTTAAAAAATTTTTTTTTATTTTGTAAACGGATTATTAATTGCAATGGAACTGCCATATGACAGATAAAAAAGTTAAAATTTACTGCAAATGTATGTGTTTTACAATTGCTATTTAATACATCACAACTTAATATTGGTATACATTTTATTTATAAACATGTTTGCATAAAAAAGCTTCTAGATGAACTGAACTTAGTTTTTCATTTTCACGTAAAGTATTTCATATATTATTGTGTATATAAATATGTATATGTGGTATTTTGATATAAAAGTTGTTTCTTGAATGGAAAGAATCAATATATTTATTTATTATTGTTGAATTCTGCATTTTTGATTTAGAATTTGCAATTTATTAAAAGTGGACAAAATGGACAAAATCATATTTTGTCCGGGTAGAAAAAACCAGACAACCCTGGGGCCGGCCGGACTGGGCTTGAGCCTTTCTTTATTCTGCAAGTTCAGGCCTGGTGTTTACTCTTTCCGGTCTTTGAATATTTATTTGAATACAATTGTCTAAGTCAATTTTTTTAAATCAATGCTATGTACGCAATTGTCTAAATGGTCACTAAATTGTTGTTATTTTGTATTTCGAACATAGCCTGAAAATAAAATCTATGTATAGTAATTGTAATAGTAGAATAATGTTGCTTCGGAAATATCGGCATGTTTTTCAGAAATTCAGTCGGGCCGGGCAGGAGTAATTAAGTTTTTGTACCAGCCAGGCTCGGGCCAAACTTTTAGCTTCCATATCGGGATGGGCTCGGGCTTTTAGCTTTAATACCGCTCTTTTATAATCTTAGCTTTTATACTTTTTACCTTTTATACCGGTCAGGACTCATTCCGAGATTTTAGCTTTACTCGTATATCGATCTGGGCAGGTATTTTGTTTTTTACTGGCCGGACCTGGCCAGTATTTTTTTTGTTGGGCCGGTCGGGCTGGGGCAGAACTTTTATCTTTTATACCAGACCAGGTCGGACTTAGACGATACTTTTAACTTTTATACTGGGTCAATAATCTGTTTTAACGGGTCGGGCCGAGCCGAATTTTCAGATTTTATACCGGGCTGAGTCGGGCCAATCACTTTTTTTGCACAGGCAGGGCAGGCTCGAGCCTAAATTTCAACTTTTATACCGGGCCGGGCCAATAATTTTTTTGTATGTATCGGGCCGGGGCCGGGCCTGGAAATTCCGGTCCGTGCAGATCTCTGGTGAGTGATTCCAAACTTTTTTTCCGGAATAGACATGATTCGAAACTTTTATACTGCACAAGTTTTAGAAAAAAAAGATTACAAATAATTATTGAACATATATTTTGTAATCTCCATTGTGTCTGTGTATCGCACTAATATGCATGATCATTCATTAAAAGAAATTTGTTACAGCTTTTCAATTATAAAAGAAACTTTAATGTGAGTTGTTGAATAGAGAATGCTGATTCCATACTTTTTGCCAGGAGTAGGTCTGGAAAGTAAAAATAATAATAGGAAATTTAACAGTAAATTAGAAATAAATGAAGCATTTGATAATGGCACAGATAAAAATACAAAGTAAGCAAAGCAAGTAACAGTGTAAGAGCATGCTAGAGCTGTGACAGGCCACAAACATGATTTGACAGGCTCTATCGACACATTATTTATATGAGAATAATATATTTTTCATTATTTAATTATTTACATGTATTGTTCAGTTATATGACAGCACATTACCATTATAACATTTTCAATTGCAACTACTTTTTTAATAAATATTCTGTTACATTGTTTTGAAAGTGTTTAGAAGAATGATTTATCTAAAAGTAGAAGTCTGAATTAATTTTGAAAGAATCTCCACAGTTTTTATCATCATGAGAAAACAGATCTCAACTCTGTTACTTTCATCTATTAACTTTCTTTCCAAGCAGGGCTGTGGAGTCAGAGTCAGGCCTATTTTTGGGCAAAAGAGTCTGAGTCATTAAAAAACAGGCCGACTCCGACTTGTTTTTTTAGACAGTTTGAAGTGAAATTAAACCAATTCTATGTAATTTTAAATTTATAAACTGAATTGTTATTTTTATATTTGGACTATATATACAAGGAAACCCAGGTTAAACAATCCCAATATACTGTCAGTGTACAGCATATATGAAAACTGCTTTTAATTGAAATTTCTAGTTTATATTTTATATTTAGTATATAGTTCTTTACAAGATGTTATTTTTCACAAAAATATAATAAATTTCACAAAAATAAGCTTTAATTTTCATAAAATAGACCCTAAGAAAAAAAACCAGCATCGACCCCTGGGTTGATATGCACATCATATGCTTCAAAGTCTACAGGAATGTAACAGCAGGTTGCAGTGTTGCCAGTTGAGTTTTTGTTTTATTCTGATTGCTTGATTGCAGCCACTTTTTTCAAAAATAGTAATATTTCCTTTATTCAATGACAAATTTAATAAAGCGACTATTATTATTTCAAAACAAATGACAGCAATGAAGCAATCTGAATAATAAGAATCAACAGGCTATACTAGTACTTTAGCCATCCAGGAGTTGGTTCCTTTAAAATTTCAGGAGTCAGAGTCGGAGTCGGTCAGTTTTCCCACAGACTCCACAGCCCTGCTTCCAAGAAGAGATTTGATACCATAGATTTAATGTCAACATTTTCTTGCACACACACACACAATGAAATTAACATATTGGCCGTTTGATTATCATTAGTAATATTCAACTGTATATTGTGAAAATTCTAGCATTTAAACATTTTGTAATAACAAAATTCACTACTTTGTACGTCAATAAGTATTTTTAAATCCAATATTAAAAAGTGGAAATTTCTAACAAAAATATAATAAAATAATTACAAACAGTTATAAGTTCACTATAATGATATTAGGCAGTGTTGGGCAGAATCTGATTACAAAGTAATCAAATTACAGATTAAAATACATTATAATCTCCTCACTATGCAATCGATTATCATGTAATGCATTACAAAGTAATTTGAATATAATCTGATTATCGCATAATCTGATTACCATGTAATGGATTACAAGACAATTCTCATTTTCTATTTTAAAATATAAATAGATTAATCTGTAATTAGATTAATTTGTAATTAGATTACAAGACAATTCCGATTAAGTTTTCAATTGTATAATCCAATTAATCTGTAATGGATTACAAGATGATTCCGATTACGTTTTTAATTGTATAATCCAATTAACCTGTAATGGATTATAGGTGGATTCCGATTACGTTTTTAATTGTATAATCCAATTAACCTGTAATGCATTATAGGAGGATTCCGATTACGTTTTTAATTGTATAATTCAATTAATCTGTAATGGATTATAGGTGGATTCTAATTACATTTTTAAGAATATAATTTAGATTAAATTGCAATGTGTTACAAGTTAATGTCAGTTATGTTTGTTCAGAATACAATTTGGTTAACGTGTAACGTAATGCAACTAAATCTTAATTAAATTCTATAAAATGTATTTAAAGTAAACTATTACGAGCTAATTCTAATTGCATTTTTAACACTTTTCAACTATGAATTTGGTTTGTCTGTCTATCAGTACTCTAATGCGCGTAAATATACTCGGATTTCCATGCAATTGATATATATTATTGAGGTTTACTGTGGTATGATTGGTATAGAAAATGAAGTATGTAGCATGTAATTTACAGAGCCACTCAAAAGAATTCTTTTACATTACAGCCCATTAGGAAAAATCGTTTGCAGTGTATTTTAATGATGTTACTGTATTTCAAACATATTGAATTTCATATATATCGCTGAGGTGCATTACAAGATGTTTACTTCAGATTATGGAGTACATAGCATTCACCGTTCATTTACAGAGACACACAAAAATTTCGGTTACAGTACTGACTATAAACAATAATTGCTAGAAATACGTTTTTTTTTTATTTTTCAGTTGTTGCACGCATTTTTGAATGTGACTATTTTTTTTATATTGCTTGGTTTGTATAAATTCTATAAATCATATACAAGACTGCACAAAAGTTCTCCAGTACACTGACGTTTATAGACGGAAATTCCCCAATGGGAATTTTCAACCATGTTAATAACCGAATTAAATTTTAGCGTACTGTTATGCAGTACATATACAAATCTATTGATAATATACAGAGCTTCAGAAAAAAAAATCGGATATTTTTTCGATTATTAATGGTATTTACTGCAATTGGGTTTTCAAATATGCTATGCATTTTCCAAATTCTGTACTGAGTCTCATATACCGATTTCAGCCTGTTCGTTATTGTGAACACTCCATAATTTTAAAAAGAGATAGGGTTTTTTTTTCTTATAGGGTTTTTACCCCCAAAAAGTAAATATATGAGTTTTAAACTATTATGAAATGTTAACAAGAACGAAAAATCATGCGTCAAGCATAGATTATGTAACACTTTCAAACGCTTCCAAAATAATTTTACAAATCATTACCGTTTAATAAGTTGAATGATAACATCTAAGTGAACAATTTGGAAAATGCATAACATATTTAAGAAATGTAATTGCAGGAATTTCCAACATATATTTTCAACATATACAACATTCGGAAAAATATCCGAATACTTTTATTTAGCCCTGTATATGATCCATAGATTTGTATATATACTACATAGGATGCTAAATTTTAGTTTAGTTAGGAAACGCGTAGCACAGTTTAAAATTCTCCTTCTGGAGTTTCTGTCAATAAACGGAAATGTGTTCGCGAACTTTTGTGCTGCCCTGTATATGATCTACAGAATTTATACACACCAAGTAATAGATAAAAAGTGAGTTAAATTCAAAATCGCGTTCAGCAACTTAAAACGCACTTCCAGGAATTATTGTTAACAGACAGTAGAGAATTCTTTTGTGTGTCCCTGTAAATGAACGATGACTGCTATACATACAATATTCTGTAGTAAGCCTCTTGTAATGCACCTTAGTGATTGATATAAATTTCAATGCGTTTAAAATAATGAAACATTTAATTAAACCGCAAACGATTTTTCTCCATAGACGTAATGTAACGGATTTCTTTTGACTGTCCCCGTAAAGTAACAATAAGTGCTATGCACACCATATTCCATATTAAGCTTCTTTTAATGCACCTTAGTGATATATATCAATTACACAAATTATATGTGTTTGAAATTGTGTAACATCATTAAAATAAACCACAAATGATTTTTCCCCACAGACCGTAATGTAACGGAATTCTTTTGAGTGTCCCTGTAAAAAAACTATAAGTGCTACACACTTCAGATGAAATAGGGAACATGCTACAGTTAACGACAATAACATATATAAATTGCAGGGCAATCCGAGCATATTTACGGGAGTTAGAGCACGGACAGACGGCAGACAAACTGAAGTCATAAACACTTTTCAACTAGGTTGGTAGAAAATGTTTCATAATACATGCCAGTTGCATAATTTTTCGTTCTTATTTGTGTGTGATAAAAAAAGGTCTTATATATTTAGGGTTGCGGGTATTAATTAATAAAATTTAAAATTTCTGAATAATATTCTGTTCATGCCAGAAAGTGTTTTATAATCGATGCAGGATGCATGATTTTTCGTTCTTGTTGTATCAAATTTCTACTGTGTCTGATAAAAATTGTCTTTTATGGTACATATTGAAAATGTTCCATTGAAATTACACGTAATTGTAACTATAAGTTCTCAATTATAATTATAATTACACCATAATCATAATCATAGCATTATAGTTATGATTACAATCCTAATTAAATTTCAAATTCAGATTATGATTACATGTAATTGAAATTATAATCTGTTACATGCAATTATATTGTAATCAGATTACAGATTAATCAGATTTTTCCAACTCTGTGTAATCATAATCAGTACAAAAACCCTTAACGGGTTAAAAGTTGTGACGCAGCACTTTCTTTTGGCTTTATGAATTTTAAATATGGGTCTTAAAAGCAATGATATCAAATTTAAGTGACGCTATGTTAATAATTATTTTTTTAAATCATAATTTTCTTTTTAGTTTTATTTATATTCACAGGTGCAATTATTATCTTAATATGAAAAAATATATAAAATTTATTCGCGGATGCTTTTTCATTCACATCTCTCATGAATTCAAAATATGGGTTTTAAAAGAAATGATATCAAAATTTGAGTGACACCTTGACGTTAATTTAATAGGACTCTTTTAAAATTCAATTTAAATTATTTTTGGTTTGTCTTCTAAAGTATATTTACACATACAAACAATACTTTTAATTTTTCAATACACTTTGAAATATATTACTTTCACTGAGCCTATATTATGTATTGAAATGTATTTATTTCAATAAATTGATTTATCTTCTGTGCCACGCTATCCAAAATCATAAGTAAAATTTATGTAAATGATTATTTTGCGTCATATTATCCACTTGAATACATTTCCCTTTGTTTGGATACTATGACGCAAAATAATCATTTACATAAATTTTACTTATGATTTTGGATAGCGTGGCACAGAAGATAAATCAATTTATTGAAATAAATACATTTCAATACATAATATAGGCTCAGTGAAAGTAATATATTTCAAAGTGTATTGAAAAATTAAAAGTATTGTTTGTATGTGTAAATATACTTTAGAAGACAAACCAAAAATAATTTAAATTGAATTTTAAAAGAGTCCTATTAAATTAACGTCAAGGTGTCACTCAAATTTTGATATCATTTCTTTTAAAACCCATATTTTGAATTCATGAGAGATGTGAATGAAAAAGCATCCGCGAATAAATTTTATATATTTTTTCATATTAAGATAATAATTGCACCTGTGAATATAAATAAAACTAAAAAGAAAATTATGATTTAAAAAAATAATTATTAACATAGCGTCACTTAAATTTGATATCATTGCTTTTAAGACCCATATTTAAAATTCATAAAGCCAAAAGAAAGTGCTGCGTCACAACTTTTAACCCGTTAAGGGTTTTTGTACTGATATCATTACTTTTTTAAGGTTATTGATGAGAATGTCAATTAGTCGAAATTAAGCATAGGGTATAAATTAATCATTAAAATAAAATTTTAAAGAAATGCTAAAAAAGACCCCTTGGACCCCAATAAAATATAAGGGTGGTGGCCCAGGGAAAGGAATCCAAGACTCAACTTTTAAATTATACAGCGAGAGAGTAACACAATTAGAAGGATGAAAATGCATGGCAAAACCCGTTTGTTCCATCTTCCTCCGCCAAAGGACGCAACCTTTTCTATACAAACATAGCTGAAAATTTTCGGGCCGTCGATTCCGAGTCAAATGAGCCATACGTCGTCGTGATCGGTCCCATAGAACCCGATAGGAAAGTGCCCCCTGGTGGTGAAACTTGGAACTAAAATCGATATATCCTGTCGATGTCGAGTTGAATGAATCACACTGCATTGTGATGGGACCCATAGAACTCGAGATAGCTGCAAAATCCGTTAGTTCCATCTTCCACCACCAGGGGGCGGACTCTGTTCCATACAAACATAGCTGAAATCTTTGAGGCTGTCGATTTCGAGTCGAATGAGCCATACCTCGTCGTGATGGGGCACATAGAACACAAGATAGGAAAGCACACTCTGGTGGTGAAACTTGTAACTAAAATCGATATATCCTGCCGATGTCGAGTCGAACGAATCAAACTGCATTGTGATGGGACCCATAGAACTCGAGTTAGATGCAAAATCCGTTAGTTCCATATTCCACCACCAGGAAGCGCACTCTGTTCCATACAAACATGGCTGAAATCTTTGAGGCTGTCGATTTCGAGTCGAATGAGCCATACCGCGTCGTGATGGGGCGCATATGACCCGAGATAGGAAAGCGCCCCCTGGTGGTGAAACTTGTAACTAAAATCTATATATCCTGTCGATGTCCAGTTGAATAAATCAAACTGCATTGTGATGGGACCCATAGAACTCGAGTTAGCTGCAAAATCCATTAGTTCCATCTTCCACCACCAGGGGACGCACTCTGTTCTATACAAACATAGTTGAAATCTTTCAGGCTGTCGATTTCGAATCGAATGAGCCATACCTCACCGTAATCGCGCCCATAGAACACGAGATAGGATAGCGCCCCTGGTGGTGAAACTTGGAACTAAAATCGATGTATCCTGTCGATGTCGAGCCAAATGAATCAAACTGCATTGTGATGGGACCCATAGAACTCAAGTTAGCTGCAAAATCTGTTAGTTCCATGTTCCACCACCAGGGGGCGCACTCTGTTCTATACAAACAGCTGAAATTTTTGAGGCTGTCGATTTCGAGTTGAGTGAGCCATACCTTGTCATGATCGGGGCCATAGAACCTAAGATGGGAATGCGCCCCCTGGTGGTCAAACTTGAAACAAGTTGAATGAATCAAACCATGTTGTGATGGGACCCATAGAACTTGAGTTAGCTCCAAAATCCATTAATTTCCCCTTCCACTGCCAGGGGCGCTCTCTGTTCTATATGAACATAACTGCCCCTGGTGGTGAAACTAAAATCAGTAAGTTCTATCGATGTCGAGTCGAATGAGCCAAACTGCATCATGATTAGGAATGCACAACCTGTGGCCCGTGATGGATAACTGGTGGCCCGCAGAGACCATACATGCCAACCTATCCAAAAATTTTGAATTTCCTTAATAATTCGTGAGAAAAATTTGCAAATTTTGTCCATAAATCGTAGGAAAATATGAATTTCATCGATCAGGCGCATAAAATCATGAATTGCATTGACTGGATGCGAATTTTGTCAAATGGGCATGGAAAAATCACAAATTTCGCCATTTTGTCGCTAGAAAAAAAAACGCAAATTTCAATAATCGGTCAACAGAAACCAGAGATGCCAAAATCAGTAATTCCGGAGTTGTAAATTTCGTCAATCACTCAAAAAAAAAAAATTTGAATTTTGTAAATCAATTGAAAAAACCTGCGAATTTTGTCGATAAGGCACTTAAAATCGTGAATTTCATGGATCGAGCAGCGAATTTCCTCGAATGGCGTGGAAAGATCGAGAATTTCAACGAACAGTTGCAGGAAAAATTTGCAAATTGTCCATAGATCATAGGAAAACATTATGAATTTTGTCTATCGGTTCTACAAAATTATGAATTTTGTCGATAGGCATGGAAAATCGCAAATTTCGACAACTGGGCTTGGAAAAATCAAGAATTCCATCGAATGTTTGTGAAAAAATTGTAAATTTCAACGAACGGTAAAAAAAAAAAAATAATTTGCGAATTTCGCCATTGTCTAGAGAAGAAAAATTGTGAATTTCATTAATTGGCCGATGGAAAGCATATCAGTTGAAAATCATGAATTTTGTCAATCAGGCACAGTAAAAACATGAATTTTGTGGATAGGGAGAAGGGAAATCATAAATTTTGTTGAACACATGCATAAAAATCATGAATTTTGTTTATCAGGCATGTAAAAATCATTAATTTCGTCAAACGGATGCATAAAAATCAAGAAAGTCATCAATTGGGTGCGTAAAAATCTTGAATTTCATCGATCAGGCGTGTAAAAAATCATGAATTTCATCGATAAAGTGCATAAAAATATAGGACAAAATTGCCATTCGCCAATCGGCGAGTAATACTGAAAATTTGCCGACTGACTTTACTGCCACCACTGGTCAAACTTAATAGTTCCAATTGCGATGATTCAATGGAAAAAGATTTTTTCCCCACTGTCGCTCGACAAATTTCAAAACCATTTGGCGAATTTCATGATTTTTTCAAAGAAATTATTTGACGGATTGTGATTTTTTTTCTTCTCGAAGCCATTCGACGATATTCGAAATTTTTTTCCCCTGAAACCAGTTGATAAATTTTGTGATTTTTCCACTATCAATGAATTTTGTGATTTTTCTGCTATCGATTGATGAATTTCGTGATTTATCGACTATCGATTAATGAATTTCACGACTTTTTCCATAAACCAACAAATTGTGCACTTTTTTTCCACTGCCATTCGACGAATTTTGCAATTCTGTTCCGCGATTGTTAGACAAATTTCACTATTTTTCTCCCGAGATCATTTGACGAATTTTGTGATTTTTAATTTTACTGACTGATTGATTTATATTTAATAATAAAAGTTAAAATGTTTTGATTTAAAAACAAGATGGCTAACTGAGGGTGAATCCCAAAACTTAGCCGCATCATCAATGAGTTAGCTAATCAAGCATTTAGCTCTTACAGTTTGTTTAAAAGGTGCACACAAAAGCAAAAAATATGAATTTTTTTTAATCCTTACCATCACTGTTGAAATCCTGAACCAATTAGAATCTAATTGTGACAGTGTATTTATCTTGCAAATATCATTGAGGAGTTTTTTATACAGGGACACGCAAAATCAAAACATCATCATGATAACATTCAAATTACTAAGCCAATTCAAACCTAATTATGCCAAAGTATCAATCGATGAATTCATTAATCAAATATGTTGGGCAAAATCCTAGAACAAGCAAAACATCCGATTTGGCTATTTTTTTTACGCACGTCAACCAAAAAAACGGCAACTTCCAAATTCTACCCAATCAGAACGCATGCTTTTTAAGCTTAAGCAAGCAGATACTTACACACTGCTTACGGCAAGCTTTTTCACAAAATAAACAAATTTTATTTCATTTTACAATTATTTACAAAGTTTCAGCAAGTTTTTCTTCACGATTTTTCTATTTTTACAAACTTTTAGCAATATTTCGTCTGGATATTTCAATTTTTACATACAAGCATTTAGCAATTTTTTCCTCCAGATTTTTCTATTTTTAATAATTTTTAGCTATTTTTTCCTCCTTGCTAAAACTTTGTAAATTGTCATAAAACGGAATAAAATCAATGTTTACTTCGTGAAAAAATTTTCATAGAAACTGTGTAAGTAGTGAATTCTCTGCTACAAAGAACACAGGTTATGATTGGGGAGAATCTAGAGAATTCTGATTTTTCAAATGCACGAAACTCATTCAAGCACCAGTTAGTAACATGTATATGTACTCTTTGCGTACATTAACAGAAAAAAAAATCCTGGATGCATGAAACTCCCTGTGCAGCAATCTCTAGAATGCATGAAATTCATCCAAACAGCAGTTAATAATTGATATATATATATATATATATGTGTGTGTGAGTACGCTTCGCGTACATTAACTGAAAAAAAAAATCCTGGATGCACAAAACTTGCATTTCTCTGACTTCGGTTTTTCGAAATAGATAAAATGCTTCAGGGATTCAATCCAGCATCGCTGAAATGTTACATAATCACAGAAGATCACTAATTATAATTAAACAGAGTTTCCCCCAGACAGTTTCAGAAGGGTGCTGCACCCTGCCTGCCCTTTGCTTTATAAAATAGCACCCTTCTTGCCCCTCATAAAATAATTAGCACCCTTCTTGTCCCCTCAATAAAATAATTAGCACCCTTCTTGCCCATCACTAAAAAAAAATGCCCTTTCTACTTTTTGCATTAAAAAATTTGCTTCCATACCAAAAATTGACTAAATGTTGTCTTGAAAATAGTGCCCTGACTTTTAAATATCAAAAGTGGCTTTAAAAACCAAAATACCTTTTAACAATTAAAAAAAAAGTGCCTTTAAGAATCCAAAAAGTGCCCTTAAGAATAAAATAGTGCCCTTTTCTCACCAGCAGCACCCTGCCCTTTTTTAAACCTGGGGGAAACTCTGATTAAAATATAGATAAAATGCTGAAGTGATTACAAATTAATCACTGAAGCATTTTATCTATACTTCAAAACATATTTGTTTTGTTTCTCATTTCCAAAATAATTTTCATTCATATTTACTTATTATAAGCATGTTATTTAATTTTACTGACTGATTGATTTATATTTAATAATAAAAGTTAAAATGTTTTGATTTAAAAACAAGATGGCTAACTGAGGGTGAATCCCTAAACTTAGCCGCATCATCAATGAGTTAGCTAATCAAGCATTTAGCTCTTACAGTTTGTTTAAAAGGTACACACAAAAGCAAAAAATATGAATTTTTTTTTAATCCTTACCATCACTGTTGAAATGCTGAACCAATTTGAATCTAATTGTGACAGTGTATTTATCTTGCAAATATCATTGAGGAGTTTTTTATACAGGGACACGCAAAATCAAAACGTCATCATGATAAGATTCAAATTACTAAGCCAATTCAAACCTAATTAAGCCAAAGTATCAATCGATGAATTCATTAATCAAATATATTGGGCAAAATCCTAGAACAAGCAAAACATCCGATTTGGCTATTTTTTTTTACGCACGTCAACCAAAAAATCGGCAACCTCCAAATTCTACCCAATCAGAACGAATGCTTTTTAAGCTTAAGCAAGCAGATACTTACACACTGCTTACGGCAAGCTTTATTATACAATTTTAACATAAATTTTATTTCGTTTTACAATTATTTACAAAGTTTCAGCAAGTTTTTCTTCACGATTTTCTATTTTTACAAACTTTTAGCAATATTTCGTCTGGATATTTCAATTTTTACATACAAACATTTAGCAATTTTTTCCTCCAGATTTTTCTATTTTTAATAATTTTTAGCTATTTTTTCCTCCTTGCTAAAACTTTGTAAATTGTCACAAAACGGAATAAAATCAATATTTACTTCGTGAAAAAATTTTCATAGAAACTGTGTAAGTAGTGAATTCTCTGCTACAAAGAACACAGGTTACGATTGGGGAGAATCTAGAGATTTCTGATTTTTCAAAAGCACGAAACTCATTCAAGCACCAGTTAGTAACATATATATGTACACTTTGCGTACATAACAGAGAAAAAAAATCCTGGATGCATGAAACTCCCTGTGCAGCAATCTCTAGAATGCATGAAATTCATTCAAACAGCAGTTAATAATTTATATATATATATGTATATATGTGTATGCTTTGCGTACATTAACTGAAAAAAAAAAATCCTGGATGCACAAAAATTGCTATATTCCGCACTCCCTAGAATGCATGAAATCCATTCAAGCTGCGGTCAGTAATGTTCGCACAAAAATCGGTTTACAGCAATCTCTAAAGTGCTTAAAATACATCTTATCATATAAAATCAACAAAAATGCACTTACCGTTATTTCTCATCCTTCGTTTTTTTTTAATATTTCACAGGATTTATCCTTTATGACATAAAACACATTTCATAAACATAATTCAACAAATCTGACACACAACAAACCAACCCACAGACAATAGAACTCTATTATAGAATATTCTAATCTGTCAACCAACCAATCAAATCTAATTCCCTCAAAAACCAGCTCAATTTTCAGAACCATGCATTCTGCTCATGCTAGAACCAAGCACAGAAGGCGTGGAAAAAACGTAAGAAATAAACCGGTAACAAGAAAACTCATTTATCGCTTCGCTAAATTCGATGACGCCAAGCGTCTCGCTTGTTCTAGGATTTAACCTATTTTTCTTAATTATCTGTCTTAGTTTGTGAATAAATTTTTGTAATGTCAGTTGAAACTGATCTCTCGTACATAACGATGCATCACATTTTTTTAATGTTTTCTTTTTCTACACCATGATGTTGCTATTTAACAACATTATTTTAATTTTAAAAAGAAAACAAACAACTAATAAATCAGTAAATATGAACGTTTTGCACTCTTGAAGCCCCCCCCCCCCAAAAAAAAAAATATATATATATATATATATATATATATATATATATATATATATTGTTTTAATTTCAGGGTAACTGAAGAAAAAAAAAATCCTTCTATAGCGTTTCTATTTTTCCATGCGCTGTGAAGATTTTTTAACGGGTTCAAAAACAAATTTCACAAATACTTCTAACTTAATTAACAAATACTTCAAAAATATATTTTTAATTCCATGTTGTTTATGTATGAAGAAAGAAACAAAAGTTTGGTAAACTTCTATCTCTGTTTAAATAGTCTATTTCAAGAATAAAAACATTCGGTAGAATGCATAGCTTTGACAATACATAAACAAAAATGAAGAATACAGTACCTTTTTTTTTTTTTTTCAATTTCTTATATTTGGTGCAAGATACTACTGAATACTTTGCTACAAGATTTGTTTAAAGATATTACCCTCTCTCATGATTTTTAGGTTTCCAATACCACGTCTACCATTGCCCCGAGAACTGACGACTGATTTCGTGATTTATTAAGTAAAATCTATATTTAACATTTGAAAATAAACTTTCACTAGAAAAAAAAAACAAAAAAAAACAATGGTAGAACTTTGCATTTCTCTGACTTAGGAAAATAAATATTAGAAGATAAATACATATTTCTTTATTATCTGTTTTTAAAATGCAAATTTAAGAAATGAAATTGAAAAAAAAAAAGGTACTGTATTCTTCATTTGTTTATATAGCTGATCAAATATACGCATTTCACTGAATGTTTGGATTCTTATACTATGAAACAGAAGCTTACAAACGTGTTTTTTATCGTACATAAACAACATGGAATTAAAAATATATTCATGAAGTATTTGTTAATAGAAGTTAGAAGTATTTGTGAAATTTGATTTTCAACACTTCAAAAAATGTTCATAGCAGCGAATCGCATCGCACACGAAGAAAACAAACTGATGATTGATTCATTTTGAATGATTCCTTGTTACGCAAATTAATTGATAAAAAAAAATCTTAATCTTTTTTTTCCTTTAAAAAATCACAAATTAAATATAAATAACAATTAAATTGTATATGTATAATTATAAAATATTTCAATATTTTAATCAAGGAATCTAAATATTTTTCGACTTAATGAAGATTTTGATATAAGAAATTCTTTATTATAACAAAAAAGAAAAATATACAAACAATAATTTAATTTAATACATATATATTACATATTAAAAATTGCATTAAAAACTGTTTTCGTATTAAAAAAAAAAAAGAATCTAAATAGTTTTTCAGCGATATGCTATAACGTTTAACTGTAACCGTAATAGGCAAGAGCTTCCTTACTGCGCAGTAATAAAAAAGGGTGAAAAGGCTGAAGATCTGTAATGTTAGTCTACCAGAAAAAGCATAAGAAAAGAGTCCAATTTTGAAACTGGATTATATAAAAAACAAGAGTTTTCCTACGTTAGCGCAATATCTTAAACGCTTCATCTAAAACCGATTAATATAATATATTAATTTTAAAAAAATCGTTCGATCCATTTTCGAGATAACAACTCTGTGCCCATTACACCATTACATTTTCCATTTTCGCTTAAAAATTGGTTTCCAGATCTCAAAATCTACTGCATGTAGAAATCTATAAATTTCAGGATAGAGTTAGGCCATAGATATAAGACTAATGTGAAAAAATCGAAACGGTATGCCTCATATTTACTGAGATATTAAATGTCGGCGTTTCGATTTTCCTTTGATGTCCTGCTAGCTGTATATATGAGAGTGACGGAATCTTCGGTTTTGGGCTTACGGTTTTCGGTTTTTCGCTGCGTCACTCAAGAGACTACCGTCTCTTATGATCATAGCATTTATAATTACAATTACAATCCTAATTGAATTTCAAATTCAGATTATGATTACATGAAATTGAAATTATAATCTGTTACATGGAATTATATTGTAATCAGATTACATATTAATCAGATTTGAATTTTCCCAACTCTGATATTAGGAGATATGAGAAGCTAAGAATGTACTAATTTGTGAACAGCATTTAACATAAAAAAAATAGTATCTAATTTAATATATACATGCTATAAGTTGAGTAATTTCACATACATTTAATATGATTAAAAATATATATTTGGCAGATAATAACAAAAAGAAAAAAGTAAAAAATCTTTTACACTTACAATAAATTGTCCATCTACTTGCATCATTTCAGATTCTTGAGAAGGCTGGAATATAAAATAATAATAATAAAATCTATGAACAATTTTTCCCCCCTCCCACATATAAAGATCATATCATAACTTTAAAGACTGTTAAACTGATGTAGATAATTTAATGTACTTGAACAGATCTTTGCCATATATTAAACGGAAAATAGAGTTCTAAATTAGAAAATTAATTAATTTCAAAATTAATTTATTATTCAGTTATGACTGCAAAAACCTCACAAAAGATTGAAAATTATGTTTGATTTCCTTAAGTTGTTAAAGGAGATTTTATTTTTTTAGAGATGATTATCATAATACAAATTAATTAAAAAAAAATCTTTCAATTTTCAGCCAGCAATTTATAAGCTTGCCCTTATTGATTGAGATTGCTTTACATAGTGAAAAACAGTAGACAATTTTAAGGGGATAGTATACAGAATTAGATCTTTTTTACTCAATAAAATAAGTAAAAAAATACAATTATAGTTTGAAAGGCAATTAAATATGTGCTCTCTTCATCAGATGATTAGTGGCAGATCTGATTATTTAAGGGGATTAAAATGTATGCAACAAATGAGAAAATATAAATTTGAGTTATTGTTTAAAGTCAATATCTTCTATAAATGTACATGCATCTTTATAACATTGTTATGAAAACTTAATTTCACATTTATGTTTATTTTTAAATAAAATATGTACTTTTACATACAGTGAAAATAAAATTTTATAATAAGAATGTAAATGATACAATACAAACAATATAAGCATTTTGACTGTGGTATTCATTACTAAAACCTGGATGAAATTAAATCCTTACTTTGAAGTTTTATGTTACAATTAAAAACACTATGTACATTAATTTGAATTTATTATATATTTTTCCCTCTCTCAAATTTGTGAGTGTATGTGTGTATATATATATATATATATATATATATATATAATTATAATATCTTTGAATTTCAAAAAACATATCAAGTTCTTGTAACATTCTAATTAAATCTCCAAAGAGATAATTAATAATAATGTGTAGACAGAATACCACCTAGTTAATAAATTATATATATATAATATTTTAAATATTATTAAAAATTTTCACACTTTTGCTAGAAATTTTACCAGAGACTTAATATTGTAAAAATTTAAATAATCAGATTCACAAGATGCTGCATTTCAAAATCTATCACATTGTGAATTTATGTACTATTTTATGTCTTATATAAACTGTAGCAGTATGTATAAAAATCATATTAATAATTATACATATAAAAATGACTCAATTGAATTTAAGCTATTGCAAATTGCAATTAAAGTGCACTGTGAGGTTTCTCGGAACATTTATGTTTTGCAAATGGTGTTGTAATTCACAGTCTGAGCGATGTGTTTCATCTCTAGTGGCCATTTAAAAAGTTTATAATGAAGATGTTCACTAAAGATTTCTTCCTAAAAAAATCCTCCGGGAATTAATTTAAATTAAGTCTACAATTTTTTTTAATGACCACAAGTAAACCCTTTCTGCTATTTATATGATCAAATACATTTTTTTATTGTAAAGGATATCATCAATGTCTCCACTTCATTTACATTTTCATGAAAACTGGCAAGAATTTAAATTTCATATAATTATATTTTCTCTTTTAATGACCAAAAAGAATACAGTCAGGTTATTTCCATTCATTTAAAATTTCAAACTACTAAATATTCTATATGATCTAAAAGAACACAGAATATGTTGTTATGGGCATGAACAGGGCTTTACAAATTTGATAAAATCTGGTAGTCTGCAAAAAATTCTAGTTGCCAGTAAAAAATATTCACCCCCATCCCCGTCATTGATTTTCAAAAAGCACAAAAGTTTTTTACTAATTAACTGAGAAAAAATAATAACAATGTAGTTTAGAGTTATTAGTCACATAGTTTAGAATAGTGTATAATTTAGAAAGATAATGTAAACTAAGTTTTCTAATGAAACATCAAAATTACATCTCTCTCTTTCTCTCTGTCTATGTGTGTGTGTGTGTTGCTGAATTAACTGGCATGTTTGGGAAATGCTGATTGACGAATGCTTCAAATGTCTGGATAGTAGAGTGCTACAAATCTATATCTGATGAGGAGGGCATAGGTGAAATAGTGAGAGAAGAAAATATTTTTGCCTATTTTCCCGTCGAAGTCAGTCAAATAATTCTGATTTTATTATTTTGAAATTTGCATTCAATGAACTTATTTTTGCCAAATTAAAAATAAAACTTTAAAATATTTTTTGTTTCAATATAATTTCTAAGTTTATTTCTTAATATTTTGTAATCTTGCAACATTTGTTATAATGAAACATCTTATGAGAGTTTTAATTTTCTTAGGTCAATATTTGTACCAAAAAAACCCAAAACAAAAAACCCTGCCAAATTAAATAACCAAGTCGTCAGATAAAAAAAAACTTAGTCGCCAGTGGCGACCTGGCAACCACATTTGTCAAGCCATGGGCTTGAAGCATATACATTACATGTTCTTATAATTGGTGGAATCACCCATAATTTTTAATAATACAAATTACAAAATCTATTTTCTGTAGGTATTTCAATCTCAGACTCTTAAGAGGAAAGAGAGTTAAACAGAAAGAATATATTTCATACATTTGCATACTTAAATAAAAAAAGTTTGAGCTGAATAATGCATTTCAATTATTAGATAAAAAAAATTTATATATCAAAATCATGTAATTTACATTAATAATAGTATAATAAGGAAAAATTAAACCAGTAAATCTGGAGATTAGAAGCCTCAATGTCAGCCACACAAGTCACATTTTTATTTCACCTTACATAACATTTAATGTCCTACAATCAGCAACTTAATTTTTTTAAGTTATGCATATTTATAAGCAGATAAATTTTTTCACGGATTCAGAAAATCTAAACTTTTTAAAACTGTTAAAATTTAATAAACATTAAACACAATTTCATACGATGATGTTCTTTAACTGCTTTTGCTTATAATTATTTTAGAATAAAAAGTACATTTTTCAGAGGGGCTGAATCCCCCAGTTAAATACATTTAATAAACAACTGTTCAAGGAAAAAGGAAAAAAGAAATTCATAAGGTACAAATTTCTAAAAGTGATCAAGTAAAATAATATTTTTCCAACCAGATGTATAATATTCCACTAAACGTTATACACTTAATTTTTAATGTTTGACAAATTCATTGACAAATTTCAAGCCAATTGGAATATTTTAAGACCTTTATATCAAACATTTAAAATCCATAATTTAGTGTTTAAATGAATTATTAAATGTGCCATTTTATTTTCAGTAAATGTTCAACTTTTAAAATCGTCTGATTTCTCATAAAAAAGAATTATGACATTACTGCCTCCAAATTGAAACATATTCTCTGAATTCCCATTCCTATTCATAACACAGTCTTCCAACCTCTTAGAAGGCATGCAGGCCAAAATCATGCTTAAATCAGGGAACTTAAGACGAAAATTAGAGCAGTTTTCTCTCCCTCTTTCATTTTGCAACCTCCAAATGAATTTTTCTCTATCGTCACCTGCACAAATGCAAATTTTTGATTTATTGCTAAACACTACTTTACTCCAGTCATCAACAGACCAGTCCCGGTATGTTTAGGAACATCATAATATGGCTTGTATGTTCCATAATGTCAGCTTAGGTTTAGCAATACAGAGGCTGTTCGGACATTTTTTATACAAGTTTGTTTTGGTATAAAAAAAATCGTTTCATAAAGAAATTATTTTTTACAGTTAATATGTTTTTGAAAATATAAATTGTCGTCTGGCAACTGAAAGTTTTGTTTACATGCAGAATAGCACTTTTAAAGAACTGATGGATGCAAGAAGAGAATTATTCATATTCAGTTATTAAAAAATACTGTGAAAGGCATGGTTTTTCTATATCTAAAGTCACAGTAAGCAATAGTGTCAAGAAGACTGGGAAAAAATGTGAGTGTCTGTCTTCAAGTGGAATTTTTTTTCCAAATATGTACGCAAAAACAAAAAGGAATTCTACGAATATTGTAATGGTAAGATCTTTTATAGTAAAAGAAAATCCTCTAAGTCAAATGACTGTTGCTAAATCGTTAAAATGCTCAGTGATTAACTGTTAATAAAATCATTAACACCCATTTGAATTTAAAAAAGTAAAAAAAAAAAAAGAAAATAAAAAAAACCCAATGTTCATTATCTTTCTCCATGCCACATCGACTAACATAGAACACGATGCAGAGTTATTATTTATGAGAAGCATTTATCCAGAGAAAAATGTTGTTACAATAGATGAAGCTTGGGACTATTTAAATAATTGTAATAAAAAGAGATCCATTTATTATTATCAAAGAGGAGAAAACAATCTTAAAACATGATTCAAAGTATCTAAAGGAAGTTTTAACAAAGGATATATGATTGTTGCTGGCTTTGAATATACAGGCAAATTAAAAATTAAGAGAGAGGAAAACAATATTAAGATCAACTCCACATACTATCAGAAACATTTTATTCCCAATCTTCAAACATGAAATACCATCTCTCTGCAACTCCCAGTGCCATCAATCTGTTGAACTGCATGAAGATAAAGCAAGCAGCTACACATCACAATCCACTGTTAATTTCCTGGGAACGAGAAATAGGTGTCAGGGTTACACCCTTCACTGATATACCTGCTAAATCTCGTAATGTTGTATATCACCCATGGATTTTTGCACTTTTGGACTTAACCTACAGCCCTTCATGGACTTTTGAAAGCTATTCAAGAGGAATGGGCTAAAATATCTCTTCCAAAACTACAAAAGGCATTATTATCAGGGAAATTACAGTGTAGAAAGGTAATTCAGAATAAGGATTACCAATTGAACATTTAAAACACAAATATTTTATGCAAAATAGTTCTGTAAGTACTATGAAAATAGTCCAAAAAATGTGCGAACACCCACTGTACCCAATGCGTGAACAACCACTATCAGTTTCATTTAATCTGTTGTGCAACATTCTGTTTGATACCTTCACCTTAGATGCTTTCTTCCATTCAATATTCATACCATTAGATGTTTCCATCACTTATTTTTGAAAATTTTAATAAAGTACGATCCTACCATGCTGATGCAGCTCGTGGTCTACCAAGACTGAGGCAGTTTTTTATACTTTTAAGCTCTATGAATTTTCTTGAAATTTTTTGAAACAATAGATTATGAGCATGAAAATGTTTTTTCTACATTTATCTGAAATTTTCATTGTTTTAGCAGCTTAATAAGCGCCTCTCTGGTTTTCAAATACAGCTCTTTTACAAGTACCATTTCATCTACTGCTTTAAAATGAGCAAAGGGGAAAAAAAACCTATGTATTTACATCCACCCACCTCAAGTAGACCTACACAAGATCATTGCGTAACACTAAGCTGATTACCAGGCATGGAAATTTGCCTAAACAAGTGTGTGATTCCAAACTTTTTCCCTGCACAAGTTTTAGAAATAAAGATTATAAATAATTATTGAGTGCTTATTTTGTAATTTCTTTTGTGTCTTGTATCTCAGTTATGTTCATGATCGTTCATTAAAAAGAAAATTATTATAGTTTATCAATTATAATAGAAATTAATATATTTGACTGTGAGTAGTCAAATATAGTGTTGATTCCATACTTTTTGCCAGTGGTAGTTGTAGTACTGACTAACAGACAGAAACAAAAATGTTTTATGTCTCCACAGTGAGCCTCAACTGACAATTTGGCAATAATGATGCCTTTTGGAAGTTCATTTATTTAATGATAAAATTCACAAATATTCTTAACTATTGAAGTGTATGCGGAACCTGCACAAAATTGAGCTGAGTGGAAAACATTCATTTGAAGTCATCAAGCAGATACGGATAGTTTCTAATTTTGAAATGAACATTAACAACATATTGACTGCAAATGTAATTCTCTTGGATTCAGTACTTTAAATATTCTATCTAAAATAATTAAAATATTGATCTTGTGATAATGACATTAATAATTAACTTGAACAATTAATTATTCTCATAAATATTTTATTAATTATTGATATCCTAATTGCTCAATTTATTTGAAAACAACTATTTTGTTTCATTAGTATGTTTTCCTTAAGTTCTGGTTCTAAATACAATCATAAAAACATTTATCAATTCCTTTTTTGTTGAGTGCCCATTAATAGCATTTTCATGCCGATTACTGAAATTTCGAATGTTTTGATTAATTTCTGTTTTTACAATTAAATTTTTATTCACAATGAGTAATATGACTGTGAGCTTGGTTAAATATTGTTGATAGATTAATATATTATTAAAAGAAACTGAAATATATAATAAATATTAATTAAAAAATAATTTTAAAAAATTCCTTAAGGGTGTACATTACTGGCCTGTTTACACAGAAAAATCAGAACATGGACTTTTAAATTTTTGTGATAACATCACAGCTGAAATAAGGCATACATTAGAATTAAAAAAAATAATTGGAATAAAAGATATAAAAAGAAACTTACAACAGGTTCAGTGTCTGCTGCAGGCATTGGTGTGGGTTCTTTATATCCAACAGGGGGTGCAAATTCAACCTGTTATATTATGATATTAATATTAGACACATACATAATTTTCAATATTACAAATCTAAATAACAGCAATCTACACAACACATACATACTCAACATACAGGCATGTATTATACATTATATTTTTCAAATAATTTTTTTAAATTTGCTTTGGTACTCAATTTATACAGGCTGACTTTAATTAAATCACAACTGTTTATAGCTTAGTGATAAGCTGACTATAAAAACCATGTCAGTCAGAACAGTGTTGCCAGATAAAATTTTGGAAATAGTAGGACAGGGAGAATTAGAAAAGCAGGACAACTACTTCTCAATCAGGATTGTTGTTTCATTTCATATATTAATCTAATTGAATAGGATTAATTCTTTTTAGATGATCCTTGAGATTTGGTGTATTACCATAATATTTAAAATTTGCACTACAATTCTTAGACTGTCAATTGTCAATCCAGGCAAAATTTGGGGCCTATTTAGGGTCCCTTCACAAAAATCTATTTAATAAAACAGGTCCCTTCACAAAAATCAATTTAATAAAATGGGTCCTTTCATAAAAAATCAATTTAATAAAATGGGCCTCTTCACAAAATTCCTTTTTAATAAAACAATTCCCTTCACAAAATTCCTTTTAATAAAATAGTCCCCTTTACAAAATTCCTTTTAATAAAATAGTCCCCTTTACAAAATTCCTTTTAATAAAATAGCCACCTTCACAAAATTTCATCCCATAAAGACTTTATTAATTATTTATTAATTTGTTACTTTTAAAATGTGTAATTTGTAAACAAACAAGTTCAAGCAAAAGGATTTTTAAAAGTTTTTGTTAATAAATGCTTAGTTCGACTTTCAGTAACTACATTTTAACTTTCATTACAAAATGCTATTTTTCACAAAAATATAATAAATTTAAAAAAAACAACTTTTACTTTTCACAAAATGGACCTCAAGAAAAAAAAAAAAACCCTGCATTGACACCCGATTGCATTGATATATTTTTATCAGTCTCACAGCTTTTATTAAAAAATTTCCAAACAACATACTTTTTAAAGCAGTACCACATTTTCTTTAAAAAGAAAATATCATTACAATAGTACAGTGTTTCTTAAACTGTGGTCCGCGGACACCTGGGGGTCCGTGAGCTTACAGCCGAGGGTCCTCAAGCCCAATGTTAAATTTAGATTTTTTTTTTTTCTTTGGGAGAAATTTCTGTAGCTCCAGAGGAGGGGAATTTGCAAGTCTAGATCATTAATAAGCATAAAACTCTGAATGCTATGGGGGAGACTTTTCAATGTTCCGAAAGTGGAATATGTGTGAAAATATTAAGAACCGATTGATTCAACATGTAAATAATCAGCCCTTATTACGCATTTCAAGTAGATGAGCGTTTAGATATCTCTAATACTGTAAATTTGTGAGTCTTTCATTAAAAATTTGGTGGCAAGATATGTGACGATTTTTTGTTTTGCAAATCCCTTCCAACTTAGAAAACAAGTGCAGCGCTATTCACATATTTAAACAGTTTCATACAAGAAAATTATGAAGAACAACTGTAGAAATCGACGACATGTTGAACCAGTCTTACTTAAACATTAGCAAACCCATAGCAAATAGTACTATGTCTATTTTAACTGTCTTAAAATGTAAATTATAATTATTTTTCTTGTTATTATTTTTCTTGTATTAATGTAGCTGATTTTTCTAACACCGTTAACTAAATATAGAATATGTATAATGAAAAATAAATAAAGTGTATAAAATAATTTCTTATCTTATATTAAGAAAAATATTGTTGAGGGTCCCCGAAATACATATCACATCAAAAGGGGGTCCGCGAGATCACAGAGTTTAAGAAACGCTGCAATAGTACAATACAATTCAATCATTTGTCACTTACATTCTGATTGTGTTTTTGCGTTTATAATTTACAAGTTTAATGATTGATGTTTCCTTATCCATGTGATATGATGCCTTTTTTACTCCCCATCATGTTCCACATATTTTACCAGAGAAGATGTGAGCAGATAATTAACTTTTTTGTTTCTGCAATGGTACAGACAGAATCATCATTAGGAAGGAATCTGGCTGGTGCTTTTGAATCATTACTACTCATAAAATGAAAAAAAAAAAAAACAGAAAAAAAAAATCACTGCTTTACATGCTTATAAAGTAGATTTTAGTAAATATACAGGATGTAAAAAACAACATAATGAAAAGCATATGCCATCAATGCAAATTTAAAATTCAGATTCGCCAAGACTTTGTAAAAAGATATCCTTCTTCTATCTTCATTTCAAGCTAAAAGAAAAGTATTGAAAACAGACAGAAGTAGTAACATACTTTGTTGCTATTGTTCCTCATTCTCTTTTTCATTCATTAGAACTGATGGAGGAGCACCTAATACAAAGCCTTCAAAAAGCTGTATTTTAAAATTTGTTTTGCTGTTTATGCTTTTTCTTTTTATACAAAAATGTTTCATTTCTGCACATAATGAAATCATCTTAACACAATGAGTTTTGTAAACATCTTATTTTAAGCATTCTAATCCCTAAATTCTATGATTTCCACTGGTAAAATAACATGATTTCTGTTTTGTTTTCAAATATTTGTCATATAAAAGCAGGAGATTCAATATAGCACAGGTCACACACAGGGTTGTTTTCTATATTCTAAACAAAGAGTCCAACTTCATACTAATAAATATGAATAACAGCACGGGAGAAAACAACAGTTTGTGTCTGACCAGTGTTGAATTCAGACACTTTTCTCCGGGAGGGATTTCTGCAGCTCCGGGGGGGGACATTATAGAGTTCCGGGGGGGAAATTCCACTTTTTGACCACTGAAAGCATAAAATCTCAAATACTCCGGGGGGGACATTTCAATGCTCCGGGGGGGACATTCCCCCCCGGGCCACCCCCTGGATTCAACACTGTGTCTGACTCTGACAGTTTCATCGATAGAATGTCTTTATTTGTCCATTGCAGACGATTCTTGATAAGATTGGATTGGATATTAATAGCAATTGATTGACTTGAGTCATCTCGAAACAATTGACACAGTTGAAAACAATCAAGATGTCCATACAATCAAGAGAATCGATAAAAACATCTCATCATCGTCCAACCCTAGTACATGTTCTCATGTGACAATATAATATATTATAAAAAAATGATTGATAGATGGAAATTAAGGCATTGAAATTTAAATAAAATGAATACAAATGTTAAATAAAATATTAAGTAAACTATAAGTTAAGTAAATAAAATACCAAACTACTAAAAACAACTTACAAAAGTAACTAATGGCTCAAAGTATTTTAAAAAATTCAAAATTTCTATAGATTATAAACCTTTTATTTATACTCACAAGGGTTTTTTTCCAAAGCAGGAAAAAATAGCCAGAAGAAAAAAGTTTTCTTTAACAATTTACTACTTATGTTACAACATGTAGGTTTTTCATTTCACTTAAAATTTTACAAGTCGGCCTGACTCGCTAATCATAAAACTGTGAGTCAGTTAATTAAAAAAAAATAAAAAATACTGAGGCAACTGTGAAAAATAATGAGTCAGTTTTCACAAATCAATAGAAACAAGAAAAGAAAATCATGCATCAAGCATAGATTATGAACACTCTCCACCATATTCAGAATACTGCAACAAAACTACCATTTAATAAGGTGAAAGATTTAAAAATGTATTGCACATTTGAAAACCCAATTTCAGAAATTACCATCTACAGTTGGAAAAATATCTTAATTATTTTGTGCAGCCCTGTACATGATCTGAAAATTTGTATACATACTACATAGTATGCAAACATTTCATTCAGTTAGTAAACGCATAACACAGTTCAAAATTCTCCTCCAGCAATTTCTGTCAACAAGCAGAAATGTATTCTTTTGTGCAGCTCTGTGTATGATCTATGGAATTTACACACCAAGTAATAAGCAAAAAATTAGTTAAATTAAAAAATACATACTGCAATTGAAAATGTACTTCCAGCAATTATTGCTCATAGACAGTACTGTAACTGAATTTGTTTGTTTGTTTGTAAATGAATGATAAATGTCATACACACCATATTCTATACTAAGCATCTTGTAATGCATTTCAGTGATATATAATAATTTCAATATGTGTGAAATAGTGTAACATCATTAAAATACATTGCAAATGATTTTTCCCCCATAGACCATAATGTAAAGGAATTATTTTGAGTGCCCCTGCTATTACAGACTTCATTTTCAATACCAAAAATGCCATGGTAAACCTTAATAACATATATCAATTACATTGAAATTCGAGTTTATTTATGCAAGTTAGAGCACAGATAGCTAGACAGACAGGTGGTCAGAAAAACCAAATTCATAAACACTTTTCAATGTGTTGGAAAGTGTTAAAAATTGTATACTTATTAAAACACTGTCATGTGGCACACATATTAATGGGGATGTAAAGGGATAATTACTTTTGTAGATTTTTCATTCCTTCAAAACTCTTAAGGTTTTAAATATGGGAAACTAGTAACAGTTTTCAACACATACTTATTATCACACATACGCATCAATACTGATAAGTTTGCCTAATAAGCCATGGAAGTTAATTTTTGAAAATATGAAAACTGAAAAAAAATCCTCTTTTATATATAAAGGCAGGGGTCGGAAAAACTACCTTCATATTGTAGCGAACTACAACTACCTTATGAAAAATGTAGTTAACTACATGTTTTAAAAAGTAGTGACTACAATCTACTTTTCAAAAGTAGTCACTACTTTACTACTTTTAGATTTTGTCAAAGGGTTCCATTTACACTATTAAATTGAAGACACAGATTAAATAATAAAGTGAACCCTCGTTATATTGCATCTGCCAAGATATAATTAAATAAATGCGACCCATGGCATTAAAAAATTAAAAAAATAACATACAAGAAAATGTTTTGTGTTTGTCTACAAAATGTTAGTTTATACACACATTAAAATTTTGTAGCAAATTTAAGAGAGATATTATAATCTACAAAATTACAGGCAAAAAACTTTAAAAGGAAACAATAAATAAATCTGTAAATAAAGCAATTCCGAATAATAAGAAACCCAGCATTAAAGCATGAAGACTTAATAATGAGTAAATAGACAAGTGTTGCCAGCAAGAAAATCAATTTATTTGCTGGGTTGGAACTTGATTTTAGCAGCAAGTGGCAATGGTAAAAATCTATTACTTTATGTGGAACATTGCTATACACTGCAGCTGAGATTTGCTGCTGAAATTCGCAAATTGTTGAACAGAAAAAATTTTGCATAAAAGAAGCAAGTTTCGGCCATGTGATTTGCAAAATATTAATTTATTTCCCCTGAACTAGCAATAAAAGTAGCATCATTTCTCGCTATAAACTATTGACTTTTTGTATCACACTACTCGCTACACAACATTATTCAAAATGTAGTGCACTACACTACAAACTACTGTAAAAAGTAGTGGCTACTGTAGTTTCGCTACTTCCGATCCCTGAATAAAGGTTGTAATTAGATTTTTGGAACACTTTTTCTCTTCTTCTAATTCAGCAACTAAAACAACTCATCATTTCTGAATTGCTTTTATTGCTGATAAATCAGAAAATGATAACAGGAATAGGGTTTTCAAGAATAAACAATAACTGAGATATTTGAAAAAGAGTATTTCAAAATTTTTAAGAAAGGAGAAGGAGGATGAAAAGTAGGATGTCAATTTGCGAATAAATTTTTGATTCGTTGTTTTAAAAGGAAAATAATTGCTTAATAACACCATAAAAAACAGAAAATGCACAAAGACTTTTGAAGGAACTTTGTCTTTCTTCGAAAAGCCTTACGGATTTTCTGTTTTTTACTCTGTTCTTGAGAAGTTATTTTCCTCTTATTGGTTCACACCAGTTTGTTTGGTATTTTAATATCACTGTTTTAAGTTCTGTGAGTTATGATTCAATAATTTTCTGGGATTTACATGTAAAATGTGAGTAACTGCGAACTGTGACATGTATTTGAGATAAAATAAAGCATTTTGCTTACAGATAACATTAAATAAACTAAATTAGGCTTTTAACAATTTTATTATGTATGCTAAATTAATAACTACATCAATCTTTTACACTTTACTAAAGTTTTTCATTATGCATTTAGAGAAATATTTTACAAAATACAAAATCTATTAAAAATTATGCAAGTTTGATTTGACTGACAAAATTAATTGTTTAATGTCATTATTTACTGGTTTTAAATATTAAGTACCCTTTATTTTAGGTTTGTGACAGTTGCAATGCACCCAGGTTCCAGTCTTATGAAGTTCTCCAATGAAATCAACTGAGCCCAACAAAATTGTACACAATTACAACTAGCCTCCATGGTTATAACAATTTCCAATGAGACTAAAAGAACTTTTTAAAGAAAAAGCCAGCTCTGACAGTACAAAATGGCATAAGAAAAATATTTGTTTGGCAGAAAGATATTGTAAAATAACATAAATTATAATCTAAAATAACAATAATGTTTAAAGACAAGTAAATACAAATTCCTTACATTCATATCACATTCAATAATTGAAACAGCTTTGCCAGGCCTTGTTTCCAAAACACAAAATTCATATATCTATAAAGCATAAAATAATAAAAATTTAAAATAGGTACAATAATGATTAAAATACAACATGTCGTTACACCATGTTACAAGTACAAACAACAATATTAATAAAAAAAGAAAACTGCCCAGTTAAACTGAGGGCATTGAGTTCACAGGCTATTATTCACACCAATTGTATATTATACTCCTATTTCAAAGTATTTGAAATAAACCCCTCGAAAAATAAAGAAATCGACAATATATTAAGGGGGATTTTGCCCCTTATAATTAACCAATGAACCCCAAAACTAATCGAACCTATATACAAAATTTGAAGAAAATCGGAAAAACTCATTTATCTAAATTAAGGAAGGATTAGCCTCCCTTTCCTCCTTTATACTTAACCAATGAACCCCCAAAACTAATCAGGGAAGCGCCTTATCACAATGAACCTACATACAAAATTTGAAGTAAATCGGATAATTCTGTATGAAAACCCATTTATCTAAATTAAAGGGGGGTTAGCCCCCCCCCCATTCCCTCCTTTATACTTAACCAATGAAACCCAAAAAATAATCAGGGAAGCACCTTACCACATTGAATCTACAAACAAAATTTGAAGCAAAACTGTTATTTCTATCAAGAGTTATCGCATTACTTACATACGTATGTACATACAGAACTGGCGGGCACATTAGATCTCAGGCTTTGATAGCCTGTGAGCTAAAAGCTACAAAAAATTTCTGCCTTAAGTTTTACAAAATCTTAAGTATTTCAAAAATTTGTAACTTATGACGTGCGTTTTGTAAGTACAGTAGGACCTCGATTATCCGAACCTCGATTAACCGAAACTCACCGTTAACCGAAGTCTGTTTCTTCTGCACTTTTTTTTTCACTTTCTACTATCATCCAAAATTTTCTCTTAACAAACTTGCATTTTTAAAGTTTTTTTTCCCCCCACATTCCTTTTGTATGCAAGCCGTCCTTTCCAAACTACGAGTTCAGATAAATATTTTGGAATTCCCTTTTTTAGAATTCCTTCTCGCAAGCTCAATTCTCGGTATGAGTGTACTCTTTCCCACTTTCAAATGTCCCTGTTCTAAACAAAAACACACCCCATTTCGAAATTTGGAAGGTCATACTGCCAAGTTCCAGAACAATCGAATGTTATTGCACCGTCTGATTGTAAGCAAGTGCAAAGAACCTAACCTCTTTTGTCATCTCAAGAACAGAGAAATTTTCATTGCAGCAGAATTTGAAAAGGGGGAGGAGTCACTTTGTGTCACTTATCCTTTGTGAACCATTCTATTCCCCCGAACACAACGTCTCTGCTGCAACCTATGGATCAGGGCGTCTTGGAGTCTTTAAAACAACGTTACCGAAAGAAATTAATCAGAAAATTACTTTTTGAAGGAGATTCTGAATCTGGTGCAGTTTCAATAATTGAGTTTTGGAAAACTGTCAACATCAAAGACTGCATTTATATGATCAGAGACGCGTGGGAATCTATGCCGCAATCAGCACTAAGACGAAGTTGGCGAAAACTTTTGCCGAATTTTTCAACTGGCGCAGATGAAAATGCTACAGACATTGTGAAAGATAGTGTTACTACTAAGTTTTCAAGCCTTTTTAAGCACAATGACAGGTTTTGAAAATTGTGGGGATAAAGAAATCACTGATTGGTTGATTGTGACGTGGAAGATGCAGGCTTCCAGTTGCTCAATGATGAGGAATTTATAGCAGAAGTCCGAAATTCTCCAGAAGAAGAAGATGATGATGAAGATGAGAATGATTCCGGAGTAAATAAGATCAGTAACAATGATGCTTTTGAGTATTTCTCAAAAGGCCTTGTTTGGTTGGAGCAACAGGAACAGTGTGATTCCTCTGAACTCATGCTTTTAAGAAAACTTCAGGATAGAGCTGCACGGCAAAGGGTGGCCAATTTACACCAGATGAAGCTTGCATTTAAACCATTGTAAGCTTTTGTTTCAGAAATAAATTTATTTTCATTTATAATTTTAATTTATTTAACAGTTAAAATAAGTCATAATAACAGTTCAATGACGGTACTACATATTAAACTAGATGATTATTGATAAATTCTCGATTATCCGAAAATTTTGGTCCCAATTACTTCGGATAATCAAGGTCTTACTGTACGTTGAAGTGTGTTGTATGTTTTGTCCTTAAAGGATGTTCAAGAACCAAAAACAAAACAAAAAAAAATTAAGGGCCTACAAATTGAATAAACCAAAATGAACAATAACATACATTTTTGAATACAAGTTACATTTTTGCAAATACAACTTTTAAACATTCAAATGGAGAGGGGGGGGGGGGAGGAGGAAAATTTTGGCATCTAGCAGTAGAAATTTTGAAGACTGGTTATTTATTTATAGTTACTTCAAAATAGTAAATACCACAGATTTTTTATTTATTTATTTTATTTTAAAGAAGGAATTTTACAGATTGTAAACTTAGTGTGCTGAAGGAAAAGGAAGATGGGAGCAGGGAATAAAAAAAAGTGGAAGAGGGAAATAAGTTGATTATTACTGCAAAATAAAAAATATGGAAGAAAAATTTCAAAAACTTAAAGAGCTCAAGTTTAAAAACTTTTTGTGAGCCAAAAGAGGAAAAAGGGAAATTTCAGATAGGGGGTTGGATGGAATTAAAAAAATAAAGAAGGGAATCTACTGAAGCATGAAACATTCTCACTCCTACAATAGTGGTGTGGTTCTCATTGATTGTACTTATAAATAGTGAAGAAGCATTTTATAAAATGTAAAGAGTTTTAAAGATTTAAAACCCTGTGAGATAGAAAGAGCTAAAAGAAAAAAGCCAAAAAATGAATTCATTTATTTGGGGGGGGGGAGGGGGGGTTAAAAGTTAGATTTTAAATTGATTATTCATTTACCATTACTACAGAGTTACAGATAGGGCAGGAAAACAAATATTAGAGAGTTTCAAAGATTTTTTTATTTTGTATACTGAGGTGGGGTGGTGGATATGTGTGTGTGTGTGTGTGGGGGGGGGGGGGGTTAAGCAGAAGATTTTAAGGAGCAGAGAAGAAATTTAGATGAATGATCATTTATTGTTACAACAGATACAATTAGAACCAAAAAAGTTTTAAGGATTTTAAACTTTGTTGCATTCTGGAGGGAAAAGGGGAAAAGCAGAAATTTTATTTTTGGGGAAAAAGTATTGAGTAGAGGATTAGACAATCATTACAGTTAGTTATCTTAACTAAAGATTTATAATTAGGGCAGAAAAAAAATTAAAATTATAGAGTTTCAAAGACTAAGTTTTGAATGCTAGGCAAAAAAGAGGGCAGGAGGGAAGCAGCCATTTTGTGTGTGTGTGTGAGGGTGGGAGGGGGGGGGGGGGGGGAGTAAGGAATTTAGATGAAAAAAAAAAGAAATCCACCAAAACATGAAAGATTTTCATCCTTGATCAACAAATAAGAGTAGAGTAAATTTAAATGCTTTTAAGGACCAAAAAATATCTTTGAAAAATTTAAAGACTTTTAAAGACTATATGAGCCTTGGATAATTTTAAAGATCTTAAACTTTGTATGCAGTAGATAAATTACAAAGAGGGAGAAGCAGAAAATTTGGACAAAAGGGATAATTTAAATTATTCATTATTATAAGAAAATAATAAATAAGGGGAAAAAAAAAAAGAGTTTAAGGATTTAAAATTTTGTGTGCTGGAAATAGCAAAGGGGGAAGAGAATAAGACGATTATTTATTTATTGTCACTGCAAACGTACAATGTAGAATAAAATAAATAAATACAAGGAGGAAATTGTACGTCAAACATGACAAATGAGGTGCGTTCGTACTATAGTAATTATTATATAAATATTCAGATCTTGATGATTTTTAATTCTGTGAAATGAATTATATCATCTGCAGATTAATTTCTGTAATAAAATAAGTATCTCGATCGCTTGACGATTAAACTTCGGAAGCTCCTATAACAAAAAAGCACAGATTTTTAAAAAAAATTCAAATTTCTTAATAAATATTTTTATTAATATCTTCTAAAGTTTTGATTCGATTTTCATAAAATTTGACATGTCTCGACAAAATTCTGCAAAGATAATATATCTTAAATTTCAAACAATTCGTTTGGGTAGTTTTTGCATTGTTATATGCAGACATGACGTACAGACAAACAGACGGACAGACCAGACAACGACAATAGGTGCTACGTATTTATATAATTACGAACGCACCTAAAAAGAGTTTGAAAGACTTTGTGTGATAAAGGAGGCGTGAAGAAAGATGCAAAATATTTTCTAGAATTTCAATCAGCTTAATAATATGAAGCTAAGTGAGTGAAATAACAAATAGATAGAAATTGAGCCATCAGCTAGACAAGTCTGTCATTAAAAAGTTAATTTCGAAACTTTTCATTGAATTTTGACAAACAGATTGACTCAATTATAAAGTGCAATCATAATAAAGCATTGATCAAATAATCAGAATAGCTCTAATATGTATGAAGCAAGTCAGCACATGAAATCCATTTAAATAAAACCATGATTAAAATTTATACATACATTTCAAAAATCAATGTTCAAAGTTTTATTTTCAATACTTTTAATCTCAGAAAAAGATTATTCAGATTTAAAATGATTCAATTGTTTTCCCTATAGCTATTTATTTTAAATTGTCAATTTAAGGACACAACAACAGTTGTGAAATGCTATGGAAAACAGTGGATATTGATGTACCTTTCTGTCAGGAATTGCTGAAATTATTTAAATAATTTTTTGTTGGTATTATAACTGGCCATATTTCAACTGTTTTGTTTTCCCAGAAAATCAATTCCTTTTCAGTAACATCAATATAAAAAAAATTATAGAATCAAAGACATTTAACTATTGTATTTTTTATTTATTTGAAAACCATCAGTTTATAGTTTAGCTGCTGCCGAAATTATTAAAATAAAAATTATTGAATCACTTCAGTATATCCCATAAAAAAATATTTCAATATCAGCTGTTTTCCATGCAATTTTGCAAGTGTTGTTGTCCCTTAAAAGAAGCACAAGTGAGTTTAATAGAAGTTACATAGAATAACACAGTTTAATATCAATCAAATATTTCCAATATAGAAAATCATAACAATCTTATGTAAGCATAAATAAATTACCTTATCATTATAATCTATTGCTATCATATCTCCAGTTGTGAGGCAAGCAAAATTCCGCAAAGCATTTTCTAATCTATTAAAAGTTAAGGAAATGGAAATGCAAAGTATTAAGATCCACTGATTTCTAATAATGAAAAGTAATTTGATGGGAGACAAATAACAATTAATTTTGACAAAGAACTTTTAATTTTTAATTTTTTTCAAAACTTATTAAGTGATAGTTAGATAAATATTTTTAACAAGATAAGCAAGAACTTAAGATAGCTACTTAGTTAACAGATTATTACTATCATTAAGAGAAATTTCTTTTAAACTTGATTTAAAGAACACTTCAGTAATTTCACAAATTAATTAGAATCAACTCTGTGAAATCTGCATAGCTTTGGACCAAAATTTTGGTGGATCATCATTTCAATTACATATATTTTCTGATCATTAATTAGCAATATGTACATGAAAATGCAAATGCAAAAAGGAAATTTAGGTTATTTAAAACAAAATTATATGCATTTTCAAATTTCATTGGTCATTATTCAATTTTTAAACATTCATACAATGGTAATTAAAGTTTTGATTTATGATGAATAATTCTTTGTGTAGTCTGGAACAAATTTTTATCTCTGATTTTGAGATATTTATTTCTTTATTTATTTTTGATGCACAGCATAAAACTGTAATTGCTCTTTAATGTTTGCATTTTTTTGTTCATTTCTCTTAACAAAAAATATTTTTATACAATATGTGAAATAAATCAAAATTCTCAAAAAATAATTTAGTTCTTTGGGAAATTGATAACTGATGAAATCACTTCATGTTAAATTTGTTTTATGAGCTTATAACTGTTAATTGTGAGTTTCACTGTTTACAACTAAAAATGATTGGAACATTTAAGAGAATGGTGGATTATATATTGGCAAGTTTCAGAGATAACAGAGAGTTGTTTCGTAGTAACAGTGCTAAATAAAATTTACAAACTGCTGTGTAGATAAGCAAATTATTGAATTACCCACATTGAATGCTATTATATATAAATCTCTTCTAATAAAGGATACACAGCTTTTGGATTTGTAATATCAAGGAAATCTGCACTCTGTGGCTGAAATTTTGAAAATGTCGCAACTGGGAGAGTTTGATTTTCAATATGTAACATACCTCCTTCTTCAAGTAAAAGATTTCTCATCATCTATAAAAAAAATAAAATACTTTTAAATTATGTACACATATTCTAAATAAAACATTATTACATTTCTGAAAGTGAAAGATAATAAGTGCCAAAAAAAAAAAATAAAAAAATAAAAATAATAATAGAGAGTTGAAGATGGTCCAGATCATGCTAACAATAGAGATGACTACAAGGAGGGTTGAATTTGGGCATTAGCTTATGGTAGCAAACATTGGATAGAGACAACTGAAGTTTTGAATTTATTGTTTTTAGTTTTGAAAAGATGACAACTTTTTAAATGCAGAATTGATAAGCATTTATTAATCGAAAACAGATAAAAATCTGAGTAGTTCTTCTTAGAAAGTACTGATTGTTACTAAAAAATTATGGTACTACTACTTTATAAACACCTTGATGTTTTTAAAATGTTGTTAGGACAGTTTGGGCTTAAGAAAATAAGATTTGTTACCAAATGATATAAACAGCTATGAAAACAAAACTGATGAACTATTATGCTTGTTTATGTATGCATTAAAAGATTTCTTATTACACATATAAGTTAAATTATTTATATCTGTAACTGTATATTACAATAGGTAAATGCAGTGGCACTGGCAGCCCCTCTATTGGAGCACATGAACCCCCAAGAAAATAAAAAAAATTAATTAATTAATTAAATAAAATAACATTAATCACATTTCCAGATTGTTATCAATTTCCAGGATGAGTATTAATCCTCCCGTCATCTTCTTTAAATACACATGGCAAAACGTTAGTGTAATAATGTAAATTTCAAAAATTATAAAAAACAAGTGCCTGTTATTTCCAGGATGACACGTATTGAAGAAATTCCCTTTAAAACCAGCTTATGTGGGTAAAAGCAAAAATGGGAGTGTGAAGCAAAGGTACCGCTCATATCTTTCTATTCGCACAACCTTCAGTGTGCGAAAGCTAAAATATTTCGCTATCTGTTTCTTAATTGTTGTTTATCCGAAATATCCCCTGGTTTCAGTTAGTTAATTCTTCTTTGATTATTTGTTTGATTGAATGATATTCCTTCATAGAATGTAAAATGTTATATTTTTGTTTAGTTGCATTGTTTTCATTTAACGTTTGAAAAGTCAAATGTACTTCAACCTCTACATAAAGTCATACTGGCCGATGTCAAATGTATTTCAACCTGTACATAAAATTATACGGCTTTATTTTCACAATTTATGTATTTTGAACCCCTGTTTAAATAACCCACCAGCCACCACAGAGTAAATTATATAAATATTGAATAAATTGCTTGTGTGTATGAACTAGTGAATAGATTACAATGTACAAATGAAATTTTGTCCTTTCTGCACAAGGCCATTATCTCAATTTCGCCAAAGCCCCTACAAAATGGGAAGCATTGAAACTGTCATCCTCATCATTCTAGCAGGCTTCACCTGCTATGTTGGTCGGTTTTTTCAAGCAAACCTTAAATCAAATGAAATGTATTGGTGAATTTGACCATGTGTTTTAAAGTAATATGGACCTTTACCTGGAATGTCCTTCTGTGTTGCTGAAAATGATGCGAATGCCATTGCACTATTATATTTTCTAGTTTGTTGGGCAAAATTTGGGCTATTAAGGACCAACTCTTTTAGCTGATCATTTTCAAGAGGATTTGGTACTGAATAAAATTTGGCTCTGTTACTTTGATGGATGTATTTTTAGAATATAACATTTTCATTTATTTTATCCAGAAAGTCCTCATGGTTAACGCAGTTTGTTATGAAAATGACTCATTATTAAACAAAAAACTTTCTTGACAAAGGAATTATAAAACATATTACAGCAATACATTTGAACAAACAATACAAATTTTAATAACAATGAAAGATTCTGGTTTGATTACTGTTGGTCGTAGTTTTTGATAGCTAAGAACTTTACCAGAGCTATTGCAAGATATTGTTACTGTCAAAATGTTAATGTTCTTTTCAAAATTAGAGGTTATCAATGTCTGCTTGACGACATCAAATGAATGCTTTCTCGCTCAGCCCAATTTTGTGCAGGTCCCACATGCGCTTCCCTAGTATTGAATTATATATACTGACTATCACACTAAAATGAAGTACTATTTTCTATTTCAAATACTAAGAACTTTAATAATATTGCTTAAGGATTTGACCTTTTTTAAAACAACCCTTAGATCTGGCTTATTTAAGGTGTCGGGGTTATTCTTTACTTTGCCAGAATATTACAAATTAAAGGAAATCTACTTTTGATTCTATTTATTAGTGAAGCATCCTCTCATAATTTTATTCTATACCCCCAAAATTACACAATAATGATCAACAAACTTTCAAGCTAAAATATAGTAAAATATATATATACTAGCTGTTACCCGTGACTTCGTTCACGTAACATTAAAAAAAGAATGAATGCATTAATTTAGTAAAACATTTCACTTGATAATTAACAACATATATAATTAACCAAAGCTTTATCACATTTTATAGGAGACCATACGGTATTTCTTTGCTATAGGGGCCTTGACATAACCCAGTCTTAAAAACGTGAAATTTCATGCCAAATAATATATACAATCGCGAAAATGAAACTGCAACTAATGAAAAAAGGAGGACCAAATAAAATCGTGAAAATCGAGTCCTCTTTGTAAAACGAAAAACAACACTGGCAGAATTCTTCTGTACAACAGTGCATTTTAGGTGGTATTTGGTGTACAATTTGTATATGTGTGCATTGCTAAATGGAAATTATTATATTGTTTATTTGCATAGACATATGTTATATATTTCTTACTACATTATCTTGTTTATGTATATATTAAATTAAGTGCTTCACGCTAAGTAGTGTAAATAGTGAACAAACTGCTTGTGGATTTTATACATTGATAGATATTTCACAAAGATATAACAATCTGATGCGATTCTAAAATGCAAATAAAAGTTGCTAGAAAGTACTTTAAATTCTGCCCAATTTAACCTCGATATTTTCTCTATCGCATCAAAAACACCATAAGCAAATAAATACCGATGACACAAATATGATGATCTAAATTTACATATTTTTGTTGGTATATATAGGATTTTTTTTATTTATTTCATGCGCTTGAAATTTTTTACGCTTTCTCTAGGGTTAGATGTCGAATAAATGTACTTTCTTGTTATTTTATTTTGCCATTTCTATTTATTCTATTATCCATTCATTTCATTTATGGATATTGATTTAATTTACATATTCGTGTCAAAGAATATTCTTTAAAGTTATTATCAGGATTAGGATAGGATGTGATTAGGGTTAGGATTAGGAATAAAAATTGAACGACAATGGCATGACCGATTCAGGTTTAAAGTATGAGCCAGGAAGTCTATTTACATCATGAAGTAATAAGAAAATTATAAAATTATCGGCTGATATTTTTTAATATGTTTTACAGTCATAGTTGGCATCAAAGGTGAGCGGGGAAATGATAATCTAAAATACCATTAAGTGTTTACCACGCAAAAAACAAATCTGGTTACAACAATGTATTTAATTTTGCGCCAAATTTTACTTGATAAAAAAAAAAAAAAGCAATTTGACTATGGATCTAATTACAGATCCCTAACCTTCCTATTCTCGGAAATGTTCTACCTATATGTAAAAAAAATTCTACTATATAGAACGTGCTTTCACGTTTATAATGTTATGAATTGGCACGATCGGCTTGTTCAAGTTTACACAATTCGGTTGGAAGAAAAGATTCATCACTTTTTGATTTCTTCTTTGCTTTTGCATTACGCGAATTTGTTGGTAAAATCGATTTTCTTTTCGATAACATTGTTGTTTTTTAAGTTTAAAAAATATTGTAATTTTACTTAAACATTGCTTTAAAATCCCTGCAATTTTTCTTATCCTACAAGACTTTACAAAAATCTATTATGAAAAAACTTAAAAAAAAGCTATATTTAAAAAAGACAACAAAGTTTTTCCTATTTTAAAACTAAAAGAAATGTAAAATTAAATTCCAGTTCGAAACTACGATTTACAAATGTGTTTCGATTGTGGGAAAATGATAGAGGAAAAATGCTGTTACTTCGACACAATCATATTAAATCTTTAGCTTTTATGAGAAAAGCAAGTTTCTTTTAAAAAATATAGTTATTTTTATTAAGATTTTCTGATTTTCGATACGGATAATTTTGCGATGCATATCATTGACATTTGCTATCCAATATTTTTTTTTTTTTTTTACTTTTTAAAATTTAAATTAAAAATATGGTATCTTTATGTTAGCCGTGCGCAGACGATAAATCGCCAACCTATCCCATCATTCGTATTGAATTCATTAAAAATATAAATCTTTCACTCATTTCATTTAAAACTCAGAACTTTAATTTACAACACATACATTTAAAATACATATATTACGTACATTTAAAATAATTCCTTTAATGTGAAAAAGAAAAAGAAAAAAAAAAAAGAGAAATTAATCACGAATAATTTGATATCCCAAGATCATTTTATTTCAACATCAAAACAAATCTGTTTTATTTTTCTATATATGACATCATATTCGCTTGCTTTCCATACTTACTCGTATTTATGCACTTTGTATTATTATCAAATATTTGAAAACGCACGTTTTATTTCTAATATGACATCATTTCATATTCTGTTTAATTCTTAAATAATTCATTTCCTTTTCATTTTTCACGTGGAAAATTTTCACTTGAAAATAAATTGTTGATTAAAAATCAAGGGTTTTATTTTATATTGGCAACGATAAAGTATTAGCAACGGAGCAACGGTAAAATAAATTTAACCATTTTAAAAAAAGCTGCAAAACCGGGACCTTTGGGCCAAACCATCCAAAGCAACCAACCATTTTAAAATATACGAAAAAATGTCCATTTATTCTGTAGGAAAATAATGAAATTTTTAATTTTTAAGAAAAATATTGAAATAAAATAAACAAAAACCAGCCTATATTCATTTCAGGGTTATAATCAACTTACATGCAAAGATACAGGATAATTAAATGCTTCATTTTGACGCTGGCTTCAGCCTAACATTTGCACACAATCAGATTTATAATATTACTAGCTGTTACCCGTGACTTCGTTCACGCAACAGTAAAATAATAATAAATATATTAATTAAGCAAAATATTTCACTCCCGATAATTAAAAACGTTAATAATTAACTAACTCTTTATCACATTTCATAGGAGTTAATTGCGGTATTTTTTACGGTATTTTTTGTTATATATATTTTTTGTTCCAAATAATCACGAAAATGAAATTGAAACCAATACAAAAGGGAGGGCCAAATAAAATCATGGAAATAGACGAATTGGATAAAAACAACTGTGAATTTTAGCTGATAAACAATTTTACTTTTAACGCCTTTGTGAAACGTTTTAACAGCCATCCTTCAAAAAAACATTAATTGGAATTAGTATATGCTTTTTCTTTAAATTCAATTCTGCCTCCGTGGTTTAATGTATAGCTGAAACAAATCTTGTCTTCTAAATGACAGTATGTTGACAGGCAATTTTTGTTCTCCCGAATAAATTGATTCATGAAGTTTGAATATGTGAAAATATGTTTTTATTTTTCGGATAATTTACTGAAATCAAGATTTTGTTTTCACCATCTATCTATTCAAAGTAAAAATAAATTCTGTTTTTCAGTTTTAATGAGAAAATGGTGTAAAAAATATACTGATCTGTTTTATTTCTCCTTTTTCATACACAAATATGGAGTATGTTACTTTCTGTTTTTAGAAAAACTTCATTAAAAAAAAAAAAAAAAAAAAAAATCTTGGTATCTAATTTATTTATTTTTTTAATTCTGAGAGTTAAGTCTTCGGATCAATGATAACCGGTATTAAGTAAATCGCGTTGCGTTCGATAGTCTAGGAGTAGTTTCGAAATACAAACACACGGTCAGATTTTAATATAATAGATTCGTGTTCATTTTTCTTTTCTTAAAATTATGATGTGATTTTTACCAGAAAACTCTCATCTGTATATAATGGATACTCATGCTTAATAACCAGTATAGATTTAAAAAAAAAAAAAAAAAAAAAAAAAAAAAAAATTTAAATTTTTCGTTATAAATATGGCGTGAAACTCATCTACTTTATATGCTTACTGATCCTTATATTATTAATGTAAGGAATTGATTCACATTCATTTTAAAACATATCGGAAAATTTCCGCTTTATTTCAAATATATATTTCCCCAGAGAAATCCCTTTTAAATGACATAATACTTGTTATTTCTTTTCCAGGCAATTAATTTCAATACTGGCATAGGGGAAATTATGTTATTTTAACGAAATAATATTAAATCTTTAGGTTTTATCAACAAAAATGGAACTATTAACATTCGTCATTTTTTTTTAGGTATTCGAGGTATTTCTTTTAGTTTTAAGAATGAAAATATTTTTTTCTCTCTATCCATGACATCATTTTCGACATGGATAATATTGCGGAGCATATTATTGACATTTGCTAACCATTTTCTTTTGAAATTTCTTTTTACTTTTTTAAAATTTGAATAAAAAATACGGTATAGTTATATTAGCCGTGTGCAGACGGTAAAACACCACGTATTGTTAACATACAAAAGAAAAAAAAGAAAAAAAAATTGAAGAAAAAAACCCCTAAGATAATTTTATTTCACCAATCAAAACCTATCCGCTTTATTTTCCATGTATGACGTCATATTAACCTGTTTCCTATGGTTACGCATATTGAAACCTTGTATTATTATCAAAAACTAAAAAAAGTACGTTTTATTTCTAACAATATTATTTAATCTTTTTAATTCTTTAATTTTTTTATTTCATTTTCATTTTTCACGTGAAAAGTTTTCAATTGAATCTAAATTGTAGAGTAAAAATTATTATTCCTGGTTTTTAATTAGTTTTGGCAACGATAAAGTATTAGCAACGGTAAAGTAAATTTAACCATTTTAAAATATTATACGAAAAAATGTCCATTTATTCTCTATGAAAATAACGAAATTTGGAATTATTAAGAAAAATATTAGAAAAAAATTTACAAAAACCAGCCTATGTTCATAAGAGGGTTATAATCCACCTATATGCAAAAACACAGGATCATTAAATGCTTCATTTTGACGCTGGCTTCAGCCTAACATTTGCGCACAATCAGATTTATAATATTACTAGCTGTTACCCGTGACTTCGTTCATGCAACATTAAAAGAAGAATAAATACATTAATTAAGCAAAATATTTCACTCCCGATAATTAAAAACGTTAATAATTAACTAAATATTTATCACATTTCATAGGAGACAATACGGTATTTTTTGTTATAGAGAACTTGACATAACTCAGTTTTTAAAAAGTGAAATTTTGTGCCAAATAATCGCGAAAATGAAATTGCAACTAATGAAAAAGGACGGCCAAAAAAAAAATCGTGGAAATAGACAAATTGGGTAAAAACAAATGTCAATTTTACCTGATAAGCAATTTTACTTTTAACGTCTTTGTGAAACGTTTTGACAGCCATCCTTCAAAAAAACATTAATTAGACACAGTATATGCTTTTATCTTAAATTCAATTCTGCCTACTTGATTTAATGTATAGCTGAAACAAATCTTGTTTTCTAAATGACAGTATGTTGACAGGCAATTTTTGTTCTCCAGAATAAATGGATTCATGAAGTTTGAATAAGTGAAAATATATTTTTATTTTTCGGATAATTTACTGAAATCAAGATTTTGTTTTCACCATCTATTGAAAGTGAAAATAAATTCTGTTTTTCAGTTTTAATGAGAAAATGGTGTAAAAAATATACTGATCTGTTTTATTTCACCTTTTTTATACACAAATATGGAGTAATTTACTTCCCGTTTTTAGAGAAACTTCGTTAAAATTTACAAAAAAAAAAAAAAAATCTTGGCATTTAATTTAATTTTTTAAATTCTGAGAGTTTGTGTGACATCCTCGGATCAGTGATAACCGGTATTAAGTAAATCGCGTTCCGTTCGATAGTCTAGGAGTAGTTGCGAAATAGTAACACACAGTCAGATTTTAATATAATAGATTCGTATTCATTTTCCTTTTCTTAAAATTATGATGTGATTTTTAGCCGAAAACTCTCCTCTGTGTATAACGGATACTCATGCTTAATAATCAGTATAGATAAAAAAAAACATTTAAATTTTTCATTATAAATATGGCGTGAAAGTAATCTACTTTCTATACTTTACTGATCCTTGTATTATTAATGTAAGGAATTGATTCACATTCATTTTAAAACATATAGGAACATTCCCATTTTATTTCAAATATGATGTCTCTTTTCCCCCAGGGAAATCCCTTTTTAATGACATAATTCTTGTTAATTTTCTTTTCCAGGCAATTAATTTCAATACTGGCATAGGGGAAATTATGTTACTTTAACGAAATAATATTAAATCTTTAGGTTTTATCAACAAAAATTGAACTATTAACATTCGTCATTTTTTTTAGGTAATCGAGTTATTATTTTAGTTTTAAGAATGAAATTAACTGTTTCCCGCTATCCATGTTGTCATTTTCGACATGGATAAGTTTGCGGAGCATATTATTGACATTTGCTATCTATTTTCTTTTCAAACTTGTTTTTACTTTTTTTAAATTTAAAGAAAAGATACGGTATAGTTATATTAGCCGTGTGCTGACGGTAAAACGCCAAGTATTGTTATCATAGAAAAGAGAAAAAATAAAAAAGTGAAGAAAATGCCCAAGATCATTTTATTTCACCAATCAAAGCATATTCGCTTTATTTTAGATGAATGACGTCATATTCGCCTGTTTCCTATGGTTACACATATTGAGACCTTGTATTATTATCAAAAACTAAAAAAAGTACGTTTTATTTCTAATAATATTATTTAACCTTCTTTTTAATTCTTTAATTTTTGTATTTCATTTTCATTTTTCACGTGAAAATTTTTCAGTTAAAACTAAATTGTTGAGTAAAAATTATTATTCTGGGATTTTCTTTAGTTTTGGCAACGATAAAGTATTAGCAACGGTAAAGTAAATTTAACCATTTTAAAATATTATGCGAAAAAAATGTTCATTTATTCTCTATGAAAATAACGAAATTTTTAATTATTAAGAAAAATATTTGAATAAAATAAACAAAAATTAGTCTATGTTCATATGAGGGTTATTATCAACCTATACGCAAAGATACAGCATCATTAAATGCTCCATTTTGACGCTGGCTTCAGCCTAACATTTGCACACAATCAGATTTATAATATTATTAGGATTAGGACTATATTGTATTTACAAGTAGCCTCTTTCTCTTTTTTTCTTTCTTACATTTCACCCAAATGATACAAGCATGTCCTGTCAAAGAATTTCTTGTCAGTGATGAGTTTCTTTATTAACATTCTATGTTGCCTTTGCAGGCCTTGGTAGGAACAACAGAGAAAAAGTAGCAGCAGATTGCATTGAGTGCATGAAATAAAAATCTGACCTTGATTACAAGATATTTTTTTTTACATTAAATATGACAAACATAAGGCAAAAACAGAACATTATGTAAAAATATCCTCACACATTCAACATTTTTATTTCTTACTTACAAGATACATTATAGCTTAAAGTGTTAGTTAAAACAGTTAAGACCTCATTAAACTTCAACTTGCTTAAAATGTCCCTCCATATAACATCAATTTCTTAAAGCCCCAACCTAAGACACGGGAACATAGTACTAAAAAATTCCTAATAAACTATCTATTGATAAATATCTGAGCTGGTTAAACCAACACTGTACTTTACAAAGTTTTTAATTTTCACCCAAAATAAAAGGTCTCAATGTTAAATTAAATTAAAAAGATTAAACCAACGAACACAAAATTACGTGGTTGACTTCTTTTGGTAGTTTTACTTGCTAAATTGCTCTAATGTATTTTAATAATCTTTTACTTTTCTATTTAATGAGAACTAATGAAATTAATAAATAGAAATGTTTATCCAATTTTAAATAGAAAATTAATTAATTTTCTATTTAAAATTTGTTGTAAAACAATTTTTTTGTGGTAGCTTTTCTTGTTGATTTTCTTATTTTAATGTATTTTCTTCTCAATTAAGTATTGTTATTTTTTACAAATCTTCTGCAAATTAAACTGATATCAAAGCACTATGTTAACTTAGTTATTATTGTCATTAAAAATTAATACAATCTTTTTAAGTATGTTGAATGATGTAATTTGCCCCTCTTATCACCCTGCTTAAAGTGTCACTATTATTGATCCCAAAGTATGACAGTTTAATGAGGTTTTTACTGTACATACTTTTGTAATTGAGGTTGAAACACACCAATGCAATACAGTGCGGGACCTTTTTTGCACTTCAACTTTTTTCGATGAGGTCATTCAATTATTGTGTAGCAAACTAAAGACTGCTGATGGGAGAGATCTTTATCACATCCCCTGAAGAGAATTTCTTTTGTTAATTTTGTGCACTTTGCTTCGAAACCTTTGAAGAGCAATAAAAAAGGTCACAACTGACCACAGAGTCTTTAGTAAAGAAAGTCCAGAGAAATAATTTATGACTCTTGTTGAAGTATTTGGTCTGTATGAAGCTTTAGTAATTAGCCTAGAGCACCTATCAATAAATTGGCAATATTTAAAAATTTATGACACAAAAAGGAAAAAAAAATTCTAAAGTAATTACATTTCTTTTCAATTTTTCTGTCGGATTTTATATTACATAGGGGGATAAAAAGAAAATAACAACAACATTAAATGGGTTTTTTTTACCTAATTTCAATTACTTTCATTCTTGGAAAATTAAAAAAAACAACTAATATTTAAAGAAAGTCAATACATAATATAGACACAATTTTCATAAAGTAAAAGTTACTACATGCAAGAGCTTGAATCTCTTGCTATTCAAATAAGATAAACCAAGAAGAAAGAAAACGTGTCTATACCCAATATGGTAAATACACTTTTCCTTCATCAGCCACAAACTCCAACACGCCACAATGTGTAACTCTATTTGTCTTTTTATTCGTCAGTTTGAACAGCATTGGATAAACAATATTCAGACGAGCTGAAAAAAATATATAAATTTTGATATAGCTTACTGTATTCAAAATAATAAATTTCAAAATGCTGACAGTTTATATAAAGAAGACTAGATTTACTTTTTTTGTTTATTAAATTTAATATCTTAAATTAGAATCGTTATTATTTAAGAATCAGCTTTATTGCAGCATTAGCTGAGTTAAGCAGATGTTTTTGAATATCAAACTGCATGAAATTCATTTGGACTGTGATCACTACATTGCATGTATATGTGTTTTATCCCTTGGAAACAATATTATACACAAATACATAAATAAATAAAAATCAGTGGATTTAGCAACTTCTGTACAGAAATCGTAAAATGCATGAATTTCATTATACTGCAGTAAATGTACCAAATGTATGTAGGATTTGCATTTAACTAAAAAAAAAATAGAGTAAATTTGCTTTTTTTTTTCATTAAGTTGATCTAGCAACAACATTCTTACTGTTCAAGAACCAAGGTTTTACCATACTTAAGAATGTAAAAATTAATTTTTAAAAGTTGTAAACTATGATATTAACATAATTATTTTATAATTTTAAAATGTTAAAACAAAATAAGGACTTACTTAAATGATCCAAGGCTGATGGAGGCATAATAACTAAAAACAAATAATACATACTGTAAGTAAGTGCAAGATACAATTAGCAATAAAATATTGCAATTTACTTAAATAACACTGATTTCATATCATTTATAGAGATAATACAAAAGCTGTTTACACATTTTTTTAAATAATTTAATTTTGATAGATTTTACATCAACTTTTTACAAGAAAATCTCTTGCTTTCTGTTTCATAGGACTTATTAACTGCTGTTCTCTAACTTAATCTTCATGATAATGACCCTTTTGTATTGCTGACAGGGATTTTTGTTCCACAGTTTTTGAAAATCTATGAATGGCAATTCTACTGATTTATAGTATAATTTGGATATAGAGAAGATATTTCTTCATTTAACATTGGAAATAAAGTAACACATTCAGTGTATTCAAAACTGTATGACTGAGCACATTTCACAAGTGGCAGGTATGTTTCAGTTTTCCTAAAGCATAATCTCAACCCACTATGAAGTGTCTGCACTGCTGTCATCTCTAACAATGGTAACTTTGCTTTGCCGAGAGGTACAACTTACTTGGCAAGCATATGTATACTCTTGAAATTGCAAAACAGCTGCAGCACAATTTGCAAATTACTCTCTGAATGCCCTTGTATTTCTTGGACAATTTAAAATAAATTATATGCAAATCAAAATTGAAAAAAAAAAAATCAACTAACAAATACTTACTTTTTCCTCCTCTTTCAACATCTTTACGCTCATTTCCTGGTATCATACAGACAGAGTAACATTTATATTGTGTGTTGAAAGGCCGAACAGGAACATGAAATGAATTGAAGTTAAACTGAAATAAAACAGAATAATTAGAGCTCTATTATGAATAAATATCTTACAACTAATAAATGGCACTACCAATTTATCCATTAAATCATCTTATCAGGTGCAGGGAACTACACCTGAGTATTCTTCTAATCATATGTAGCTGTTTCTTACACCATTTTATGGATGTTAATTCCTCTGCCCAACAGTACATAAACCTTAAAGCAGTTACAAATGGTATTTTTGAACCAATAAACTAATTTCCAACATGGAGGCCTTTTTTCTTTTTTACAACCTTTTACGTTGCATCTCCATAAAGTTTCATCATTGGTAACATACAGTTCTATATCATGGCCATTTTCGTATAGTTGTTTGTTGGTTAAAAGCCTGTTTTTTAAAAAATGAGATTGCATCCATCTCAGTACTTCATAAATCAAAGATTGGTTTCATATTTATAAAAATAAATTCAAGCAATTAAATAAAAAATGGTACTTTTATATTAGCAAGGCCAGTGATATATATACATGTATATATATGTGTGTAATGTATATGTACACTGCTGGCCATCCAAAATGCAACACCATGAAAAAATGCAAACAGAATGATATTTATTGGACAAATACATTATAATCGGAAGGACAAGTGATTACATTTTCAGAAAATTTGGAGGTATAGATCCTGAGAAAACACTACCCATAGCAGCCACCTCTGGCTGCAATAACAGCATTTATCTGCCTAGCCATTGAGTGAAACAGAGATTGGATGTCATGTATGTGTACATCAGTTCATGCAGCTTCAACACTATGTCACAGTTCATCAACCGTAGTGACGAGCGAGTGGTGGCGGACCAGTCGCTCAGAAGCCATTGACAGGACACATTTTCAATCGGTGAGATATCAGAACATGTCGGCCAGGGCAACAGTCAAATATGTTCTGTATCAAGGAAGGTCAGGATAGTACGAGCAACATGCGGTCGTGCATTGTCTTGCTAAAACGTAGAGTTGTGGAGGCATCGAAAATAAAGCAGAACCACAGGCCGTAACACATCAAAAAGGTAACGGCTGCTGTTGAAATTGCCGGCAATGCGAACAAGAGGTTACCGAGATGTTTATCTAATGGCACTTCATACCGTCACTCCAGGTGATATGACAGTATGACGATTCGAATGCAAGCTGGCAATGTGCGTTTTCATGATGCCGCCAAACATGGATGCTGGCATCATGATGCTGCATACAGAGCCTGGATTCATCAAAGACGACATGAGACACCGTTCCTGCATCATATACAGCATCATGATGCCAGCATCCATGTTTGGCGGCATCGAGGAAAACGCACATTGCCAGCTTGCATTCGAATCATCATACTGTCATATCAACTGGAGTAACAGTATGAAGTGCCATTGGATACATGTCTCGGTAAACTCTTGTTCGCATTGCCGGCAATTTCAACAGCAGCCATTACATTTCTGATGTGTTATGGGCTTGTGGTTTTGCCTTATGTTCGATGCCTCCGCAACTCTACGTTTTAGCAGAACAATGCACGACTGCATGTTGCTCGTACTATCCTGACCTTCCTTGATACAGAACATGTTCGACTGTTGCCCTGGCCGGCACATTCTCCTGATTTCTCACCAATTGAAAATGTACTGTCAATGGCTTCTGAGTGACTAGCCCACCACCACTCGCCCGTCACTACGGTTGATGAACTGTGGCTTAGTGTTGAAGCTGCATGGACTGATGTACTTGTACATGACACCCAATCTCTGTTCGACTCCATGGCTAGGCATATAAATGCGTTTATTGCGGCCAGAGGTGGCTGCTTTGGGTAGTGTTTTCATAGGATCTATACCTCCAAATTTTCTGAAAATGTAATCACTTGTCCTTCCCATTATAATGTATTTGTCCAATAAATATCATTCTGTTATTTGTATTCCTTCATGGTGTTGCACTTTGGATGGCCAGCAGTATACATATATCATGAACTTAGAAATAGATTAGGACTTCTAACAAAAGAGCTTTTCAAAGAAGAAAACTGTTCTTCAAAAAATTATTCAAATATATGTCACCAGTTCATCCGCTTCTTCAAATCATCTGCTTCACATTGCAATATGAAACATTGTTAGTGACAGTTTCAGTTTGTTGTTTGTAGGTGGTGCTATCTTAGCAGGGATGCTCGCCGGCTGAGCAGAATCGTGCATGTAGCTGCCAGTAGGTTCGAAAGCTACGACACAATATTTACATTATTTCATTAGAAGTCAGGGTTGTTAAAAATCGTGATTTTTTTTTAAAAATCAAAAAAATCAGATTTTTTTTATTTAAATCAGATTTTTTTGATTTAAATCGGATTTTTTTTTATTTTTTTAAATATTTTTATAGTATAATATTATTTGTGTACTCTGCACATATTTATTTATATTTTCTGTATAGATTTACATATTTCTATTAATTTCATTACAATTTCTAGATAAGAATTCAAAATAATTTAAATTTAAAATTGTTGCAAACAAATTTAGATGATTCATTTAAAATTTAAAACATTCTAATATTAAATTGTTATACATATAAATATGTGTGTTATATGTATAAATTTCTATTTAATATAAAAGTAATTAAAATTTTCTTTCGTGTATTACTCCAAATAACACATATTTTATATAACAACGTATAATAAATACAACAAAGAATGCTAAATGCATATGGGTATATATTTATTATGCATCATGCAAGAACAATTCTATAATTTTTAAGTTATGACAAAATATTAAATAGAAACAGTTTAACATTGGTGAATATCTATAAACAGATAATTGTTTAACTCATTAATATAAAATTATAGTTTAATGTTAGATCACAATTCAATCTCTTCCAAAATCTGGTTTTTATTTTGTAATTATTTACATAAATGTAATTATATTAACATTTTTAACCATTTATGCATTTAAGGTTTTGTATAAGAACATCAATTTGGCTGCTTTATCATTTCCTAATTTATTTTAAGTTTAGATTGAACTAAACCATATGTTGAAAAAATTCTTTCCACAGAGGAAGAAGTAGCTGTTGCTGTAAGCAGTTGCTCTATGGCTTTCTTTACACTCCCCTCACCATCTGATACACAAATTTCTGAATCAAAGTGTGTTTTCCACCAGTCTAAGGGATAAATCTTTGTTACGATGTCTTCATCAAATAAAAATTCAGAAAAAGGATCAGATTTTCCTTGAAATTTCATTATCACGGATATAAAATGTAAACTGTATTTGTCTTTAGCAAAAAGTAAGGCTTTCCAGGGGTCGATCCAGGAAAAATTTGGGGCCTATTTAGGGCCCCTTCACAAAAATCTATTTAATAAAATGGCCCCCTTCACAAAAATAAATTTAGTAAAATGTGTCCCTTCACAAAAATAAATTTGATAAAATGGGCCCCTTCACAAAATTCTATTCCATAAAATCTTACTATTTATTATTTATTTATTATTTTGTGATGTTTTAAAATGTGTAATTTGTAAACAAACAAGTTCACCAGAGAGAAAATCTTCAGCAAAAAGGTTTAAAAAAGTTTTTGTTTATAAATGCTTGGATCGAATTTGATTAATTGGATTTCAACTTTCGTTACAAAATGTTATTTTTCACAAAAATATAATAAATTTCACAAAAATAACCTTTACTTTTCACAAAATGGGCCCCAAGAAAAAAAAACCTGCATCGACCCCTGCTTTCTTTTTTTCATCATTAGTCAAATTCACACTATACTATTCTAAGGCACCAAATGCAAGGTACTCCTATAACTAAAAGTGTGAATTTTAGTATTTCAATCAATGATCTTTTCTAATGTCATTTTTAATTAATAAATCTTCGAACTACCTGTTATTTCAGACATTATTTTAACGTTTAACACATATAGACAGGCACCAGAAATACGATACATCAGTATTGAAGATGCCTGAGCAAACAGACGAAAATATTTTACTTTTAAAAAACTTTTAGCGTGTGGACTGGTTTTATATGCTTTTAAATGTGTTTTTAAGAATGTACAGTGCTTGTCTATATGTGTTAAACGTTAAAATAATGTCTGAAATAACAGGTAGTTCGAAGATTTATTTATTAAAAGTGTGAAGCTATCAATTATCAGTGTTATTGCCTCCCCCCTCCCCCCTTACTCAGCCATGGTCAATTTTAGAAAACAATCTTGCTTACTTGACAATACAAATGACTGCTTAGTGCTTAGCTTAGTACAATAACAGAGTTTCCCCCATGGCTAAAAAAGGGCAGGGTGCTGCTGGTGAGAAAAGGGCACTTTTTTTGTTTTTAAGGGCACTTTTTCGATTTTTGAGGGCACTATTCAGATTCTTAAGGACACTTTTTAAATTGTTAGAGGTATTCTTTTGGTTTTTAAAGCCACTTTTGATATTTCAAAGTCAAAACACTCTTTTAAAGACAACATTGGGTCAGTTTTTACTATGAAAGCAAATTGTTTAATGCAAAAAGGAGAAAGAACACTTTTCTTACTGAGGGCAAGAAGGGCGCTAATTATTTTTATGAGGGGCAAGAAGGGTGCTATTTTGAAAACCAAAGGGCAGGCAGGGTGCAGCACCCTTCTGAAACTGTCTGGGGGAAACTCTGCAATAACATTTCTTATTTTTTTCCATTGCAATAAGCAATGAATTCTAGGAAAAGAAAGAGGAAAGGGATCAGTTACAGGGATTAAAGTATTTTCAATTATAGAAGAAACATGAAACTGGAATTAATTCTATGTTAGACAAACAGTCCTCCAAATATTTATGTTATAATTAGTTCATGTATTGATCACATTATATGATCAATACATCAACATATAGGATATTGTAATTTGCAGGTAAATGTAAAACAAACTTGTGAATTATGTATAATTTGCTTTAGAGAAAATGACTCTCCACTGAAAATACTATTATATTAAATAGATTTAACTTTAGCTTCAACATTCTTGCTTTCAAAAAATGGAAGTGACTAAGAAAAAAAAAACTTTAAAAATTAGTAAGTATTTATCAGTAGTTTTGGAGAATGTACTATGGATAGATAATATTTTTAATGCAGTGTTGCTTTTACTTTCCTAATATAATAGTATTTTTAATCTTTAAAAGTTTTATTTAATGTTATTAAAAGGCAATTTTTAATCTAAAATGAATGATTTTAACTTTTATTTTAACATGAATGAGGAATTTGATCCTTATTCAGCCAGTAAATATGAATGTTAAAAAAAAACTGATTTAAATCAAAGATTTTTAAAAAAAAATCATTTGATTTAAATCATGATTTAAATCACGATTTAAATCAAGCTGATTTAAATCAAACAACCCTGTTAGAAGTCCTTATCTATTTCTATGTTCATGACATGTATATACTATATCATTGGCACAATGCAACATACAATTTAAACTAGTCATTGGGGGCCACTATAATACTTATCCATCATGGATATGCATAATATAAAATATGAAAATAAAACATATGTAAACTATTTATAAAATGCATTGCAATCCGAATAAAATCCTGGCTTGATGACGTCATAAACTTTAAATGCTCTATTACTGAATTGTGTAAGAGAAACATCCTTACAAATTTAAAAATGATAATCCTATTAACTAACAGTTTATTGCATCGGATTAAGATCTCTTTACTAATTAAAATATATCTTTGAATTAAAATTTGAATGTAATACAGGGTCATGAAAAATTGAAGAGTGTGGAAAATGTGATTACAAATATCTCGACAACTAATTATCTGATCGCCTTCATTCTTAATGCAAAATTTATGTTTTTTTATGGTCTTTTATATTTACTCTTTAAAAAAAAAACAATTTCGAAAATTTTTATATACCTTTTATCAGAACGGATATTTCAAGAGTCTGAAAAAAATAGTTCGGGATAATCAAGGTTACTGAAATTCAATAAGCTTCTTCCCATTATTACATATTAAAGTACAGTCTCTATCTCAATTTGTTCGGGAGATAGAGCGTTTAAAGACACACACATAGACAGACGGACGGCAAATTTTTTTTTCTAAAAATATGTTTTTCGGAATCTCCAGTGTCTAAAATGTGTAAATCCGTCAAAATTTTTTTTTCGATTTTCAAAACGATTACAAGACTTACCCTATACTACGTATGATGGGTAAGTAAAAACAAACAAACATGTGAAATATGTTCTGGACCACCAAAGAAAAATTAATATGACTAGGGGGTTCAGCCTCCTACTCGCTAACGCTCGCCAACCCCCGTGAATTATGAAGCAATTCACCTTGAGACCGCTATGCGGTCCCAGTTCGCTTTGCTCGCTCGTCCTTTTGTATTTTTGCAGCAATTCTAGCTGGAATAAGTACTACCATAAATCCACCATAAAATTGACAAATTTTTTAATGTAAAAAAAATAATTGAAAACACAGTTAAAAATGCATTTAGTTGGTGCTGTCAATGGACATAAATCATTTAAATACTATGGAAAAAAGATATTGAAAACACAATTAGTTTAAAACTCATTGCACCTATAATATGGTAAAGTACGGCTTTAATTCATTAAAAAATCACTAAGTGATAGGAAAATAGTTTATATATATCATCAATCATTGTTTAAATTTCGTAAAACTGTTCTAATTGATTATAGATATTTGCAAAAGAAATTATTTTTTACTTCATCAAGACAGCAGGTGTAATCTAGACATTTGATATTTTTATTCTCTCTCGATTTTCGTGAGAGAGAAATTCATAAATAAATTCTAAATAAGAGTTGAGAATTCATTTGAAATTAACGATATTACTCATAATTAAAATGAGGAATCATCTCAAATGTTTTGGATTACGCTACAGGGTTCGTAAATATAAAAAATATCCAATATTTTGATATATATCCGATATTTTCAAAATAGTCAACTTACTGCTGATAATAAATATTTTTAAGCATAATATAAATTAGAAACTAAAATATATTGAACTTAAAACATGAACACTTATACTTAAACAATATACTAAAAATGTTTTTTTCCCCCCTTTTTCTTCTTTTATTTTTCATTCTGAACAAAATTGAAGATCACCTAATCAACAAAACAGAAACAATTTGCTTTATACACTTATAAAAAATCAACTATAAGATTTAGTATCAACTATCAAGAAATCAGAAATGTATAAAACAAAAAATTAAATACAAAATTGTTTTTTAATTGAAAAAAAAATTAAACATAAATGTAAGCTTATTTACTTTTTGGCTTAGATGCTTTACACTCACGCTAAAAAAAAAAAAAAAAAATTAATCGGTTAAAAAAAAGAAAAATGTCGCCAAACTTTGGGGACTGTTTTTTCTTTTATGGCAACTTGGCTATTAAGGCTCCCGTTGAGCAAGCGCTCGGGAATACGGTGCTAATGTTAATCCAATGGGGCATTAATGTGCTAATATCTCGCTTGCATTTGAATATTTTTAAACGATTTTTTTTTGCACTGGATAGCAGAGATCAATCTCTATTTCCGCCGTTGATTACTTTTTCGATTTTCTTTGCGTATTTTTTGTATGAAGATAGTTTCACTTTCGAAACCGGTTCCGAAAGTGAAACTATCTTCATACAAAAAATACGCAAAGAAAATCGAAAAAGTAATCAACGGCGGAAATAGAGATTGATCTCTGCTATCCAGTGCAAAAAAAATAGTTTAAAAATATTCAAATGCAAGCGAGATATTAGCACATTAATGCCCCATTGGATTAACATTAGCACCGTATTCCCGAGCGCTTGCTCAATGGGAGCCTTAAGCTTGTATTTAGTTACTGGTGTTGAAATTTGTTATTGTAATCCGTATTTGTGTGGATGTTAAGGGAAATGTTTGCGCATGTCTGTATTACGTCATTGATGATGAAAAGTAGAGAAAACGTGATTGGTTATAGAAGAACGTTCTATTGCACGTTATTGGTTGCAGAGTCGCGTATTATAGAACTATATATGGAAGGGAAATAAATTTGCATAACTGTTGAGTTAATGATTGGTTTTTAATTGTCATGTGAATTATTACGTATTGGCAGTTACAGTGGCAGTTATTACAGTGGCAGAGGGGTAGAATTGAATTTATCATTCTATTTTGTTTATCGAAATTGTTTTGACATTTGTAGTTGCTGGTAGAAGTTGGAAAATGTTCGTGGCTATGGATACCATTTTTCGAGGGTATCAGGTAAGTTTTTATGAGGAAGCAGAAAGGCAAGTTCAGCACTTCAAAACTGAAATAACGCGATGATTTTATCTAATAGTTTATGTTAAATTAGAATTTGAATTACTGAATGGTTACTTTGATATAGTAGTGCTCTTTAAAAGATTGAAATGATGTAATTTTATCTAAAGGGTTGTGCGAAATTACAAAATCAGTTATCGAATGATTATTCTGATTGTAGCAGTCCACTTTAGAAGAATGACGTAGATAATGTATTTTCTATTAAATTTATGTTAAAAAAATTTATTTTTCATTTATTTTGATATTTACTTTCTGATTTTACTAATACGTCATTATTTATAAATGCTGTGTTCGTCATGAAATTAGAAACTAAATAATCGAATGTTTACACTGATATAGTAGGGCACTTTAAAAGATTGAAATGATGTAATGATTTTAACTAAAAGTTTGTGTGAAATTAAAATTAGCATCAGCAAAGGATTACTGTAATATAGTAGTGCACTTTAAAAGATTGAAATGACGTAATTAACATTTTCCAATAAATTTCAGGGCCCGCGCTAAGCATTCGCCTACGCGCCAAATGCGAATACATTATGAAATTGGCGAACAAATAATTATTATGGCGAAAAGCCTGGCGAATGATTTTTTTAGACTCTTTTGTTGTTGTAATCATATTTTGCACAGTACAAATATATGTACTGTAATGTTTTGAAACGTAAATTAATTTCCGTTTTCGTCGTGAGTTCGTGTACAGCCGTATTCCTTTCCCTTCGCGCCTTTCCGGCCGTTGTTAGGCTTAACATCGGGTCCACTTCTCACTAACTTGGAGGGAGAGAGGAGCGAATATCTTCGCGCATGCGCTTTGATGCCGTTCGGAGAGCAGATGATTTGTGTCGATGACGGGCGCTGCGCTGTCCGCAGAACCGCATTTGTTTCATTTTGAAATGCTTGTTGCTTTGTTTCGTTTTGAAATGCTTGTTTCTGAATCTAAGTTTGTAAAAAGCTGGTAGTCAAAATGACTCAACAACCTTCAGTTCTTTCGTATTTTGAAAAAATAGATCATAATTCCGATAGTGTAGAAGAAGAGAAAGGTGTAAAAAGAAAAAAAAATTTAATGAAGACTTGGAAATTCGTCCGGAACAAAAACGAAAAATTCAGCAAAGTTGGTTTTTAAAGCATAAATGGCTGAAACATATTTCTGAAAAGCAGATATTAGTTTGCACTTGGTGCATTGATGCTGGACGTTCAAATACATTTACCACTGGTAAATCCAGTAGTTTTCCGAAGAAAGATGATTTTGCCAAACATGAAAAAACCGGGGATCACAGACTCGCAACAGAAGCCAAAAGATCAAAGGAGGGACAAGAAATGGTTCGAGCAAAATGTAAAGCTTATGAAAAAGTGAAAGAAGCTATTATTAGTACAATGAGAAATGTGTACTTTATTTTTAAGTACACATCCTTTATGGTTTGTGTTAAAAATTTATTCTGCATTTGTTCAGGTAGTTCAAAGCTTTCAAGTCAGTAATAATTTCATTAGTTAAATATTCGATTTTTCATTGAGTATATAATTTTTTTTTTTTTTTGCATTCTAAAAATGTGTAGCAAAAATATGAGGGAATTTTTTTTTTAAATAAAAGTTATGATTTATCAAACTTTACAATGCTCTAAATGTCCTATACACACCACATTGGCACGATCTTTTCCCCCTGCCAATTTGGCAAAAACTTCATTTTTGAATATTAGTTACAAATAGCATGCAATAATCGCACATGATTTTTTATTTTAATATAAAAATAAAATATTGTTATAAATGAAATAGCTTCTATTACTTAAAAAAAGGAAATAAAAATAAATAAATGATAGTTTAATATAAATAAATATTGATTCACATAATTAAAATAATTTATAGAATTAAAATAAGAAAATAAAAGTAAATAAACAACAATAAACATATATAATGCAAAAACAAAGTTTTCGCCAAATTGGCGGGGGTAGGGGGGGGGGGGAGAATCACGCCAACATGGGGCATATATGACATCTGTATATATATATATATATACTTTTGGCTAATAATAGATAAATTTGGCTAATATTTTTTTAATTTGGCTAATTTACTGGCTAACATTTTGAAATTCTTAGCGCGGCCCCTGAATTTATGTTGTAAAAAATGTATTTTTGGTTTATTTTAATTGTTGTGTAGAAATACAATTTTCTGTGTTTTCGAATACGTTATTTATAAATGTTCTGTTTTTTATGTTTCCAAAATGGCAACGGAAAATAGTAGCTTGGCACAGTCTTGGAAATCGCGCCAACCAAACAGTCGCCAATCTTTTGTTTACATTTTAGCGTGAGTGTAACACATCTGTTCCTACTTTTTATTCCCTAATATGTTGTACAATTTAAGCTCAACAACACCTAAACCAGAAATTAATTATTTTCTAATGAAGCTGTATAGAACTGATTATCTAAATTAGACAGTTTATCTTTCTATATCTGCCCTGAATTAGTTATGTGCCACATAATTATTAGTCCCATATAATCGACATTTGAAAATAAAAACTTCAAACAAAGCTTGAATAAGATTTTTGCTTTTTTTCTTTAACTAGAAAAGTCACTACCAGAGACAAATGTTCTTTATCTAAAGAATGACAGTCAATATCAGTTGAAAATTTCATTTACACTTGTTTTGACATAAAATAGCAAAAATATCTTGCACAGCAATATTTTAAAAATAAATATCAAATATTGAAAATAACAAATAGCTTGATATTTTGAAAATAAATATAAAATTATATAAAAATATAAAAAATCTTGGTATTTTGAAAATAAATATCGATATATTTATATATCATGATATATATCCATTGATATATCAACGAACCCCAATTACGCACATGTTGTTTTATTTTTAATAATTATTAGTTTAAGTTTCACTTGCTCTGAGGCCCAGTGGCAGAAACACCGTGACACAGCAACGTAGTCGCGGACAAAGAAAACCTTTTGCGGACAATTTTTGTCTGCACCAATGAAATTAATATAAAAACTGTCCACAACTTGTGAATTTCGGCAAAGGATCGTGGTAAAAACACACGAATTTCGTCAAAAGATCGCGGTAAAACACTCGAATTTCGTCAAAATATCACGGTAAAACACGCGAATTTCGGCAAAGGATCGCCGTAAAAACACGATAATTTCGGCAAAGGATCGCGGTAAAAACACGCGAATCCGGCAAAGGATCGCGGTAACAACACGCGAATTTCGGCAAAAGATCGTGGTAAAAACACACGAATTTCTTCAAAAGATCATGGTAAAAACACACGATTTTCGTCCAAGCATCGCTGTAAAAACACGCGAATTTCGTCAAAACATCGCTGTAAAAACATGCGAATTTCGTCAAAACATCGCAGTAAAAACACGCGAATTTCGTCAAAAGATCGCAGTAAAAACACGCGAATTTCGGCAAAGGATCGTGGTAAAAACACGCGAATTTCGGCAAAGGATCGCGGTAAATAAAAGAAAAGCGTGATTTTCATCAAACGATTTTGGAAAAAAATAATTGTGAGTATCGTCAAAATTTACTGCATAAAAAGATTGCTAAAATATTAAAAACCACACATCCTTTTACTTATGTCTAAAGATCGTCACAAAACGAGAAAAAATACTAAAAATTGCATAAAAAATTCAAAAATAGATTGAGGAATTCCAGATTCCTTTTACTAATGTAGAAAATTCGCTGCAAAAAAAAAAAAGAAAAAATATAAAAAATTAAGAAAACTAATCCAAAAAAGCGGGCTTTGAAATGCATAATTTCAGACAAAACAACACTTCAGACTCTTCCTGCCAAATCTTGCAGCTCTGCACTTAGCGGTCTCTTCAGAAAACATCACACACAGACAAACATCTATGTTTAATACATAAATTTTTAAATCTGAAACAATATACGGAACCAACTTTTAAAAAATTGGGTTAACCCGAATCCAACCTGCAGGAATCTAAACTCAGCTCGAACTGAAAACAATGTTAACCCGATCTGCAGCTGATGCAGGACTTTAAGACATTTTTCTCCAGAAGGAATTTCTATAGCTGCATCAGGGGAGGGAAATTTCGCCCCCCCCCCCTTAAGCTTATCCTTTCCATTTTAGAAATCCCACAAGAAGTGAGATGATGAACCGATATGTAAAATCAAAAGTTATAAGCAAAATTAATGAGAATGCATCAAGCTTACCCTATTTTAAATAAAATGATGAAAAATTTCTAGTTTAGTGTATTATTCATTCATTAAAATTACCCGCAAAATTTGCAGACAGATTATGAAATTTTAAAAGCTTGTCGCAGACAGCTACAGAACTTTCTGCCACTGGGCACTGAGGTTTCACTGCTCTTACACTGGCCGCAATATTGGAGATTCTGGAAACTATGGTTGTTGCCAAATGATAATCTAGAAATTCAACCCTCTTTCCTCGCCACGTAAGAGAAATATATATATATAGATAGCACAACACAAGCTCTCTTTTTCAGGAATGCAAACATTTGATGAAATTTTACATCTAATTTGCCGATATATCTCTGTCAGTTGGCAATTCATTATTGGAGGCTGCTGTAACAAAAAAAGTACCAACACTTGTTTTGCTGAAGCTTCACCCCCCCTCCCCCATAAGAGTCATATAAGTCAAAGGCCAATGTATTTTGTTTGTTATCACAGAGACCCAGGTGTTAGTTATTTTTACTTTTTTATAACCTTTGGAATTTTTTTTTCTAAGAATTTCTTAGGAAATTTTTAATATTTTGGGTAACTTTTCATATTTTCTGAGTACTTTTTTAAATACAATATTAAATTTCTCTAAGTAGAGTTACAAATTTTCTAAGTAAGCCTATTTAGGATAAAATCCAAACATTAAGCATTATAAAAACCACTTTCATGCGGCACAAATATTTAAAATATATTGATATATTTTTAAATGTTTAGAGTTGTGCATGTCATTCTCATTTTTTATATTTAATGAAAAATTTCTAATTCTCATTGTTTCTATAGAAGTAGAAAACATTGTTTATATACATATATATAAAAAAAAGTTGGACAATGGGCTAAAGGAAGAAGGAGAATAATAAGCCTAGATGACTTATTGGAGAATTTTATTGAATTCATACAATGACTGAAAAGCGAAATATCTACAAAAGGATATCTTATAAAAATAAAATACGGATACATTTACTTTTTATAATTTACCTAAGCATTATACACTATGTAGAAGGCATCGAAATTTTACTTTATTAGCCATAAATCATCTCTAAGAAAGGACAATTTTTAGAATTATGTGCTCTCTCTTTTTTAAAATCTTGATACGACTATTTAAAAATATGAATATGAAAATACATGTTAGCTACGCTTTATAAAACACATATGAATTTGATGAGTCATATACAATACTCCTATAGCATATTTTGCAAACAATAATTTTTTATATGCTTCAAGTTATATTTAAGAATATAGCTTACCATCGTCTAATAACTCTTTCAAAAATTATAACCAATCAAATATTAATTTTTTATATTAAATTCCAATTGCAGTTAAAGGCCTAAAGGCTCAAATTTGTAAACAAACAATTAAAATTTAGAATGTGTTGCCAAATTCAATTAACTAGTTTGTGTGAATGGATGTGTAAAATTTCAAAATAATATATTTCTAAATAGTATTTTTTCTGATTTAAAAAAAACTTTTTGTTTTACAAGTTTATATAGTTTTTCAATCTATAGTTGAAAAAATACTCCTTATTATTCCTTTTTTATGAAAGCCGTAGGAGCAAGGTAGAACTTTGCTTTCTCAACTTTTTCTGTAAAGAAAATTTCCCGCGCAATCTGTATTCTGCTCTTGTTGTGACTTTTAATCGCACAAATTAAAAGGACTTTTAAATGGCTGGGTTTGACGATTTAGGAGTTTATTACAGCGATAATTTTTCTTTTGGTGATCAGGCTGAAACTGATGTTCAAAGAGCAAATTTTCAGCATGTTAAACAACGATTTAAGGATTTCCTCCGCACTTATCATGAAAACAATTTTGTATACAGCTACAGGTAAGTGCATTTGTTTATTACTTTATTGCTGTTTAAAATAATAATTTAAGTCATGTATGAATTAAAGCGCATTAAAATTAGAGTTTAAGAAAACTTCTAAAATACTTCAGGGAATTTTTCATGACTTTCATTCGCTAAAGATATTTTTCTGTCACTTTCAACTTGTATTATAATGTGTGCTTCTGCTTGTTGATGTTTAAATTGCAATAGATATTGGTTATTTATCATTACCAGTTTATTAATTAAAAATTGTACATTAATTCCATGTTTTATTCTTAAGTGTAATTGTTCTCACATTTTATAATATTTTTAATTCTCCTGATTTCTGTATATAACATTATTTCTGCAGTCCCGCTTTTTGCTATTTAATGGTTTGACTCAAACTGTATTGTATAATAAACATATGTTTTAGTTTATTTTGTTACTGTTAGTTCATCGCTATATACTGTTTTTTCTTATATTTTATTATTACTCAGCCCAATTACATTTTTTCTTTCTTTAAATATAGAGATCAGCTTAAGCAGCACTATAGTTTAAAACAATATTGGATTGAAGTGAGTTTAGAAGATTTATCTAGCTTTGATGAACTGATTGCTGAAGGTTTCTGTTCAAAGCCAACTGAGTATTTACCATTGGTAATTTATTTATTTTTTAATTAATATAATTGTAATTTTTAACATAATAATTGCTCGATCATATAACAATAGCATTTCATTTTTAAAGGTTGCACTAAAATAAATTTAAATTAATTTAACGATATATTTTAGTGTGATTAGCAGGGCAGGTAGCAGGTTCAATGCATCTGTGCCCCTGCTTATAGGTAGGTGTCTCCAAGGAGATTTAAAGGAGTCCATTAATTACATTGTTCAAATTTTGTGATTTTTTTTGTTTTTAAATCCCTTCTATATTTAAGTGACACCCCTTGCTTGTTGTGGTATCACATTTTATGAAACTGTTAATTTAGAGCTTATTGTGATTGTTATTTATAATTATTTACAAATGCATAACAAATTAAAATCAACCTAAAAAAAATTCGGACACTTTCATATTTAGTATTAGATAGATGGCTGTTTTATTTAACTATTTTAGATATGATATTGAAATGTTGTACTACCAACCCTTGTCACACTTTATGGACACACTCCTTTCCACCTTGAAATGTGGTGTAATAAATGGATGACCCCCCCAAAAACCTTTTCTCTCAAAAAATGCAGAGCCTTAAATGTTTCTTGCACTCAAAGTCGCTCTTTAAAGAAAAGTCCATCCCTAGTGATTTACTATTTTGCTACGATTTACTATTTTTACTATTATACTGAATTTTTTGTGTATCAGATAATTTATTTTAAAATATTAAGGCTGCTCGTCAGTAAACTTCACGATTCCCCTCGCTAATGTTAATCCAATGGGCGTAAGATGCATTCGTATTTTTAAAATATCTTCTCGGAAAATTAATATTTTTAACTTCTGTTTCCTGTGTACTGTTTTTAAAGAATGTCTCTTTTTTTTCTTAGTTATCAAAATATTTCTAAACTATCTGCTTAATTTATATTTTTATGTGTTAAAATCTTAGCGAAGCTGAATACGATTTTAATATTTCATATAAAATTAAGTATATATTTTAGAAAAAAATTGACAACTAAGAAAAAAAGAGACACTCTTTAAGAACAATACAAAGAAAACAGAAGTTAAAAATATTAATTTCCGGAGGATATATTTTAAAAATACGAATGCATCCTATGCCCATAGGAATAACATTAGCGAGGGGAACTGGGTTTACTGACGAGCAGCCTTAAGTTAAGATCTTAAAGTATAACTTTTCATTAATAAGATCTTATATGTTACTTGTGAGGAACTGTAGATGTAATTATAATTTCTATAAATCAATAGTAATATTCTATGACTAATTTTCTTTCTGAAAGAGTAAAAAATGAACTGCTAACTGACCTTAAGGAAGATATATGTGGCATAACATGGTAAAATTGTTTTGTTTGCTAAACTGAGAATTCACTTTTCTAAAGAAAAAAAATATCGTATATTTAGCAGCATCATTGAGGGTTGTCTGTTTTTTTCCACTCTGGAAAAAAACACAAAATATCATTTTTTCCACTTTTAATAAATTGAAAATTCTAAATTAAAAATTCAGAATTTAACAATAATAAATAAATAAATGGTACTTTTCGGTTAGCCGGGCGCCAGTGATATATGTACATATATAAATATATATGTATGTACATATATATATATATATATTCATACATATATGTGTATATATATGTCTATGTATACATATGCATATGTGTAGATATGTATATGTGTGTATACATTCATGTATATATATCACTGGCGCCCGGCTAACCGAAAAGTACCAAATAAATTTATTCTTTCCATTCAAGAAACAAGTTATATCAAAATATTACATATGCATATTTATATGACACAACAATATGTGAAATATTTTGCGTGGAAATGATATAGGTGAAAATTAGCGGTTGCCACTCGCCACGTGGCGATTAAAATTAAAAAAGTGGCGATTAAAAAATCAGCCATCGATCGCCACCCTAGTCGCCACTCGCCAAGTGGCGATTAAAAAATCTGTTATCGATCGGCAAGTGAAATATACCATTTTTCATGGAAATATGCATCTCTACATTGATTACATCTAATTAGAGAACTGGTTAATTCTTTTTCCTACCAGATGCAAACAGACTTCAACGATTTAGCTGTATTTTCGATATTTGGGTCATTCCACGTCAAATCAACCAAAAATTTTCAATATTCAACCTGACCATTTCAGATTTTAATGAAACCTTCAGGAATCATTCTCTCTGATGATACAAATGAGAATATACTTTTATAATTTTTTTATCTCAGTAAATTTTCATACAATTAATTTTTTTAATTTCGAAAAATCACCATTTTTGGGCTTGTATTAATGTTTTCAATTTTGAATTTCTCAAGTTCTATCAGGCGTAGAGAGTTGTTTGACCTCTCATTTTAAAGAGGGTTTCATACGGTTTAATTTGATATGCAAGTTGACTATGCTTGGTTTTAAAAAAAGTTAATTTAATTTTAAAAAATTTAAAATAGTGTTTTTTTTTTAATTTTGAAAAAAATACATGTTTTTTGTAATATTACAATCTTTAAATTCTGAAAGTTTTAGAGTGGATTTCAATGGGATCAGCAGTTTAAATTATGTTTAAAATGAATAAAAAAAATATTATCTTTAGCACAATCATAAAGTTGGCGAGGTGCCAACTTCAAATACCAGCCCCAATTGGTGTTTAACATTAGTTTTTTTAACATAACTGCTGATCCCATTGAGATCTCACCCTAAAACTTTCAGAATTTTAAGTTTATAATATTAAAAAAAACATTTTTTTCAAAATTTTTAAAAAACGCTATTTTTAAAATTAAATTTACTTTTTTTTAGCCAAGCATAGTCAACTTGCATATCAAATTAAACATTATGAAATTCTCTTTAAAATGAGGGTTCAAACAACTCTCTAAGCATGATAGAACTTCAGAAATTCAAAATAAAAAACATTTAAACAAGCCAAAAATGATGATTTTTCGAAATTAAAAAAAATAATTGTATGAAAATTTACTGAGATAAAAAAATAATAAAAGTATATTCTCATTTATATCATCAAGGAGAAGGATTCCTGTAAGTTTCATCAAAATCTAAAATGGTCAGGTTGAGTCACTGGTTGATTCGACATGGAATGACCCATTTCGGCTTTTTCTCACGTACTTACTCTTTAGTTGGATTATTTTTTCGAGAAATAGTTTTATTCTGCAAAATATATTCATCAGCTTTGATTCCACATGCACTTAAAGTAATTTATTCCTTTTTTCCCACTGGATACAAGCAGATTTTAAGGACATTTCAGTATCTTCAATATTTCGACTCCTACAACATGCTCACCGGTTGGATTATTTTTCTTCAAGAGATACTGTTTAATCATGTGAAATACTCATACTCACATGCAATAGGTATAAAAATCTCTTGAAGAAAAATATGTTTATGTACAACGATTATAATTTATCTAGATGTCAAGAAAATTTTAAACATAATAGTGGCCACTAACTTTAAAAAGTGGCTACTAATGAAACTGCGTCTACCGGCCACTGGCTATTAACTAAATTTCCCAGTTTTCACCTATAGGAAATGAAAAATTAAGTTCAGTTCATCTAGAATCTTTTTTATGCAAACATGTTTATAAATAAAATGTGTATCAATATTATGTTATAATGTATTAAATAGCAATTGTAAAACATACATTTGCAGTAAATTGTAACTTGTTTATTTGTCATATGGCAGATCCATTGCAATTAATAATCAGTTTACAAAATTAAAAATAGAAATAAAAAATTTTAAAATATGTGACAGCCTCAAATCTTATTAAAAAAATAAGTAATGTGATGAAATAACAAGTTAAAGTTAATTAAGAAAAGTTACATTGAAATGAAACTGTGCTTGTAATGACATTATAATTTAATGTATGCATAAAAACATTCAGTATTATACACATTTTACTATGGAGGAGGGGAACATCAATAAGAAACAGAAAAATATAATGATTAAAATTTTCTTTTAGTTAATATATCAAATGCAAAATAACCAGGAAACAATAAAGAAATTAACAGAAATGCATACTATGAAATTTTGTTATTCAAAATACATAAAGTTTATAATATATTTAATAGTCGTAAAATGCTTCAGGATCAGGAACAAGTTGTTTGTCTTTAGAATTTAACATTTTATTGGCCATTAAAATTTTTGTAGCAGTTTGTAATCTAAGCCTATTTCTGAGTTAGTTTTGAATCATGCTAAATTGGAAAAAATTAGTTCAATATTTGCTGATGAGGCTACACAATGAAAAAGATGACGTGCAAAATTTGAAATATTTTCTAAATCGCTGTATCTTTTCAGTGATTCCCACCATTCTGCTGGTGATAGATTATTTATGATTGCATCAGAAAAATATGTATTGGGAAATGGAGATGCCTTAATGGAAAATTTAACAATCAATGGCAAAAATTTTTTATCAATGTCATTCATCCATTTCCTTGCTATTTCTTGGTCATTAGTAAGTCCCTCACCCATGTATTTTGGATGCAGCAGGTATAAAATGTGAGCTAGTGTGATACAGTCATCAAATCCTATAAATGTTTATTATAAATTCCAAGTTCTTCAGATTTCAAAAGTGTCAAGAATCTATTGGTTACATCTGCAATAGTAGAGGAATCTCTCTATAGCACATTCAGTGAAATACTGATGGGTTTCTACAGACTGATTAGATGTTTCACTTTTTTATATAAAGCAATATTTTTAATTATATTACGTTTGTATCTACTTTTTCTTCATGTTCATCATTCATTTTCAAGAAAACTTCTTTGTTTTACACATACGTCTCCAAGCATTTAATGTGACTGTTCCATCGAGTTTCGTTAGGAAGTTGAGGCATTACATTACCATAAGAATTTAGTAACCCTTTAGCTTCGCGATGGCTTGAATTCTTAGACAGAACTATAGGCTAAAATAAAAGACAATCAACTGATAAAATTCATTATGAATCAGAGCCTAAGTTTAAGTTCAGCTTTAGTTTTGGTTTAGGTTTTTAGTTTCTGTTCAAGTTTTCAGTTTTGGTTTAGGTTTAACTTAATTAAAACTGTTTGACATATGCAGCATAAGCTTATTTTTACAGTAAAATATTGTCTAAAATTAATTGTACCTACATGTAATTAACATTTTCTATGTGGATTTATTAGATTATGATTAATATGCAGTCATTCTATTTTAATTAAATGTTTAATTGAAAATAATATTTATTATTATTAATAAATAATGTAGGAATGTAATTTATTACATCATAACAATAATTTTATATGTCAAACCACGGCCCAACTCGATCAGCTCCGTTTCTTCTGAACACGCTGTATACGGCCCCAACAAACGCCAGTTTCCGATGGAATCTTTAAAGGGCCAGAAAAGTCAACAGATGGCGCTGATTGCCCACCTCATCCGTACGATTTAAAGAGCCATAATACATCATATTCTGCTTATTTTTGTCTGATTAACTGACAGAATTAAGTGCAATTAACTAATCTAAGCATAAAATTTTATGTTTTGAACAATAATGTACCGTTGTATACTCAGAACATTTAAATATTTTCATATTTAGCATTGTTAATATCGTCCAACTTTCGGAAAAGAAGCTCAGCAACAACAATAAAAATAATAATATATATATCACAATATATCAATAACAGAAGAAAAACAACCGTTTTTGCATTCAAATACAGATAAATAAAGTATTTTATTCATCACACGAGTATAGATTATTTTTGAAATATATTTTTTAATGTGCAGCTGTGTACACAACTCATTGCTAATATGCAAATCTCTAAAATTTATTATAGATGAAGCAGAAATACAAAATTAATGCTAATTAATAATAGTGTTATATTGAATACACATATATTTTATATAAAATTATCATAATATTTATCATTTAAATACTTATAATTAGATTCGTTAATTATTAATTAGATACTTATATTAGATTCGCTAAATTCAAACTCATAAAAAAAAAAGAATCAGAATACATTTATATACACATTTACATATTTATATACATATTTACATGTTTATATACATATTTACATTTCTGTAAAGATTTCAAATGTAAAAAAAAAAAATTAGGTAAACTTTAAAAATTTTCTAGATAAAGAATATTGCCAGAATTTTGTATTTGCTTTATCAGTTATATTTTTTGCCATATTTTTCAAAATTATGGGTATTATTTTGTTGCAAATACATGAGCACAAATTTTGATGGTGATCATTCAAATGGCATTTCCATAATGGGCAATTTAGAAGTTTGGGATAAATAAAATCATACAGAATTTTTAAAACGCCTGTTGTTTTCAGAAATGGAATAGCTTTTTCTATAAAGTCCAGAATAATTGAAATTACAGAAAAAATTGTTGTTTTGGATATGTAAGACCACCCCTGTCTTGATTTTTAATCTAAATTTTTTATCTTTGTCTCGATGGAAACTGATGAAATGAAACACCTTCTTTATTCCGAGATGATGAACGGCATACGGTACACAACAATATACCATATTGATTCTAAAAAGAAAAGAAAATAACCAATTTTTTACAACAAATCATATCCAAAAGCTAACTACAAATAACAAGATCAAGAAAAACCTTGACTGATGAGGTGGGCAATCAGCGCCAATTTCTTGCGGCTGCCACAGCCAGAACTATATTTTGATTCCTGCGCTCCTATTGTATTTGATACTTTTGTTAGAGCCTGTTAGATCGAGTGAAGCCTTGGTCAAACATATGGAAAATCTGCTGATTTTCATTTTGTCCATTTCGTCCAATTTCTTCTGGCATCCCGGACTTTTTACAAAAAGTGGACAAAATAGCAACCCTGGCATCATTAGCAATCCATAAATGACACATAAAATCCCATGATTAAATACATCATAACGCTTTAGTCTATATTTAAGTATTATGATGCTCTAAAAAAATATATATTTATACTCTGTCAGCTTTTTTTTTCCTTTGTATAATATTGATTTTGACAAATTTAATGTTAGTACAACTGACAATAACAAGGCTGCCACTGACGACTATTTTTATATTCTATTTGCACAATAAAATATTCATTTTCTAGTATTTCTCTTGCACATGTTGTCAAAGTGTGTTTGAAAGATTTTTGTTTTTGAGAAAGTGGTGTGAGATAGAATTAAAAAATTGTCTGTAATAACTATGTTTTTCCTCAGTTATGTAGTATCCATTGTATGTATATTATAGTAGTTTGAATGTTTTCTAGGAATTTTTATTGTTATTAATTATTATAATATTAGTTTGAAGAAGCTGCTAAAGAAGTTGCAGATGAAGTTACAAAACCAAGACCAGCTGGTGAGGAGGAAGTTCATGATATTCAAGTGACAATTCGTTCCAAATCTAACCCTTGTCTCATGCGAGATTTGAAGGTATGAACTTCCAAATATACCTGTGATTTCATTATAAAAATTCATTGAAATAACATATGTGTGCATGTAGCTGAGTTATTCTGAGGGAACATTTTAGTTTTACAGAAACTTGCTAAGACCTATTGTCAACTTATTTGCTTTCTACACGCATGTGAAATTTTAAAGTAAAAATCCCGTCCTGTTTTGACAGTATGAATTATACTATGTGTAATTTCAATTGACTTTTCAAGGTCAGTTTTCCAATTCTTAGCTTAGGTCAGTAACTATGTTAATGCCCACTCTATTTTTTTCCATGACAACGGAGGGATAAAGTAGGGATGACAGACGTCTTTGAGAAGCCAATTGAAATTATGTAGAGTATAGTCAATGCCTTATATAATTCTCTATCTCCTTTCAACTTATGAGATGCATTAAAAGCTGAACTTAATCTTGTAATTTCAAAGACCTAATATGATCATGGCTACGGCTTAAAAAAAAATAATAATATTCTCCTTCCCTGCTCTCCTTTCTTGTCATTGAGAAAAGATAATAATAAGTATAGTTTAGAATTATTAGTTACTAGCGGCCCGGCCCGTCTTTGCGCGGGTGAACAATGTGTCAACTACAATATAGGGTAGAGATGGGTAGGTACTTTAAAAAAATTTTTTCTAAATCTGATAAAAGCTGGAGTGAGACAAAATTGCAATACTACTTACAAATTTTGAACTTTAAATAAAAGCTTGTAAAAATGTGATAAATATTTTTTTTTTCTGTTTATGTACATATTGATACTCAGTGATGTCACTGGATACTAAAAATCTTGGGTCCCAGGGACCCAGGATTTTCAAATATCTGGGTCCCTTTTTTAAAAAAGCGGGTCCCTATTCATAATAATTCAAATTCATATTTTAAAGGAACAAGTGAATTTGTTTATTTGGAAAAGACAAATGCAATAGTTATTGTTTTGATAATAATTAAATAATGAATAATTAAAACCAGTGTATTTCCCAATCAAATAAGATTTTTTTTTTTTTTTCTTTTACTATTAAGAGAAATTTTCTTTGCCTTTTTTTAAAATGTAAATGCTTAATTATAAAATAATGATTATTTGAGTGTAGAAGATAACAAGTATCACTAATATTTGCACTTCTTTTAAAAGGGGGAGGACGGATTTATTGAAAAGGACATTTTTGTTGGATAAAAGAATACTTTTGTTGAGTAAAGGGGCACTTTTTGTTGAATGAATGGATGCTTTGATTAAACTTCCCATTGGATTATTTGTCAGCATAGATCAGTGTTAGAATCAAACATTTTCTTTGGAAAGGAGTTTCAGGAGTGATTCTGAATTTAAAAAAATATTTTCTGAAATTCACAGCAAATTTTCTGAAAGCTTAGGTTACAGCAGAAAGGGGGGGGGGGATCCTCTCTCAGCACTATTTTTGTTGTTGTAGGTCAGATTAACTAACTTTTGATTTGAGTCTATTTCAGGCTGAGTGAATTTTAATTTTTTCCTTGGCCTTTGGACGATATTCGCGTTTTTTTAGATCCTTCGACGAAATTCGTGGTTTTTTCGAGATCCTTTGACGAAATTTGTCTTTTTTTGCGATCCTTCGACGAAATTTGCCGTTTTTTGGCGATCCTTCGACGAAATTTGCCGTTTTTTGGCGATTCTTTGACGAAATTTGCCGTTTTTTCGAGATCCTTCGACGAAATTTGTCGTTTTTTGGCAATCCTTCGACGAAATTTACCATTTTTTGGCGATCCTTCAATGAAATTTGCCGTTTTTTTTTTTTTTTTTTTTTCGAGATTTTTTGACGAAATTTGCCATTTTTTCGAGCTCTTTCGACGAAATTTGCCGTTTTTTGGCAATCCTTCGATGAACTTTGCCGTTTTTTTTTTTAGATCTTTCGACGAAATTTGCCGTTTTTTCGAGATCTTTTGATGAAATTTACCGTTTTTTCGAGATCTTTCAACGAAATTTACCGTTTTTTCGAGATCTTTCGACGAAATTTACCTTTTTTTACGATTCTTCAACGAAATTTGCCTTTTTTTTTTGCGATGCTTTGACGAAATGCGCCGCTTTTTTGCGATCCTTGGACGGATTTCGCGAATCTTCGAAGAATTTACGCGTCCCATGGGACGCATGAGAACTATTTTTTTGCGTCCCAACTCCAATTTACGCGCTATAGCGTGTCCGCGACATCACTGACACTAATAAATTTATTTTAATATAGCAGAACCACCTGGCTTTGCCCAAGTTAACCCTGGCCTTCCGGTAACATAAGTAAAAATTTATATCCTATAAATATGCCAATCACAATAATGCATTCGCGTCTGAAAACTGTAAAAATGACAATCAGACAAACTTATGTTATTTTGACACAATCATACTAAATCCCTCAGCTTTATAAATTTTTTTTTTTTTTTTTTTTTTATGTTTTATGCAAAATCTATACTAATAAAAGAAAATTTCGCTCTGTGTGTGTATGTGTCTGTTGGTGATGGCTAGGAAAATCTAGCCCACCTAGAAGGCTGGAAATTTAGGTGTGGATAGTCCAAGGTCTGGCCATGTGCACCTGAGCCTCAGAATTTTAATATTTTGAAAATTAGCCTAGATATTAGATTCTCATTAACCATCTCTCCTAAAATATCATCTTTTAAATCAAAATAGCGAAAGAAACAGACAGGCGCATTGAAATTTGCAACCGGAAATGAACAAATTCGAAATTATTTAACTAATTAGCGAATTTTAAGAAAACTAATTGAGATATCAAATTGAAAATTTCTGAGCATATGTAAAAAAATATTCTGTATCTGACTATGTGATTTCTGAAAAATTTGGTTGGTAATTTTTTTTAATTTACGCAAAAAACTGCTGGCACCAGTGAAAACGATCAGAGAAATTTTCAGACAGGGACTGGCTTTCATTAAAAACTGAACTACAAAGAGATCTTTTTCTCTGGCCGATCCCTCTCATTTAGTTTGCGAAAATGAAAGGAAATAATTGCCAAATTTTACTAATGAACAAATATTTAGGTAACTAATTAAGATATAGATTTGAAATTGAGGTCGGGAAGGGGTGTCATCTGCTGGCTATTTCAGCGTAGCGTCTTCGTTATGTTCTAATTATCAGAAAAATGCAATTTTTTTTTAATGATCGCGTTAATGTTCATGACGGTGGTTCTCTTGAACAAATTATTCATTATATTTGCAGGTATGGGGAGGGAGGGGGTTAACGCCTTTCTCTGAGATTGTAATTATCTCGGGCCCGGGCAACGCAGGGCGGGTTAGCTAGTATCTAATAAAATGTTTAACTATTTTTTTAGTAGGTTTGTTATCCTGAATTTCATTCTCCTACCTAAAACTGCTGCTGAGATATGACCTAAAACATTCGACCCCACCCCCCATTTAACCCCCTTAGTGGATGAATTTCTAAAATCGCTGAAATTTTTGTTTAACTATTTTTTAGTAGATTTGTTATCCTGAATTTCATGGTACTGCTTAAAAGTTAAAACTGTTGCTGAAATATGGCAAAATGACCTAAAATGTTTGACCTCCCCATTTTCCCCCTCTCCCTTTAGAGGGTGAATTCTGAAATCGCTGAAATACGTGTTTAACCATATTTTTAGCACACGTGTCATCCTGAATTTCATGCTCCTACCTAAAACTGCAACTGAGATATGGCAAAATTATCTGAAACTTTCAACTCCTCCCATTTAACCCCCTTATGGGGTGAATTTCTAAAATCACTGAAATACCTGTTTAACCATTTTTTTAGTAGATTTGTTTTCCTGAATTTCACGTTCCTACCTAAAACTGCTGCTGAGATACGACAAAATCACCTAAAACATCCAACTACCCCTTTAACCGCCTTCGGGGGGTGGGGTCAAAAATCCCTTCTCATTACTTGCCTAGGTCATAACAGCAATCTGCTGTCCAAATTTTGTGATCCTGACTTTAGTCGTTTCAGCTGAGTGTTGATGAGTCGGTCAGGCATTCTCTCTTTATATAATAGTATAGATAGTACATAATTTAGAAAGATAATATAAACCAGGTTTACTAATGAATCTTATCAAAATTACATATCTATGAAGAACCAAAAAAAAAAAAAAAAATGCTGTTAGGTCTGAATTAACCGACATGTTCAGGAAATGCTGACTGCTGAATGTTTCAAATGTCTGGACATTTGAGTGCTACAAAATCTTTTATCTAATGAGGGCATCGATGAAAAAGTGAAGCATAAAAACAATTTTTATCCGTATTCCTGTCGAAGTCTGTCAAATAATTCTGATTTTATTAAAATTTGCATTTGAAGAACTTATTTTTGCGAAATTAAAAATGCTGTTTGTGATTAGTTCTTAAGTGCATTTTTGTACAGAAAAGAAAAAAAAAGTGCCAAGTTAAATAACTTGTTAAAAAGATAAAAATAATTTTAAAAAATCAGAAAAAAGACAGATAAAAAAATCTGGTTGTCAGTGGTGACCTGGCGACTACATTTGTCAAGTCTTGATCACGGCTATTGTTATAAATCACTCTATGAAATCAGCTAAGAGTATCTGCCTAAATTCAATTTTACATAAAATCAGTCATTTTGTGTGATCAGTTTTTCATTTAACAGGGTCTGTGTCTGTACAGACCTTGTAAGTCCTTAAATTTTTCAAAAGTAATTTTAGGTCCTTAAAAGTTCTTATTGTTACGCAATATCTGCTTTAAAAAGTCTTTAATTTTTACTGTCCTATTTTTCTTAATCGGGGATGGAACTCTTATGTATTTCAGCAAATTACTGATTTTTAAAATCATCTAAATTCCCCCTTTTCCAAAATTTTGCTTCTCCCCCTCCGACAGTATCCAAAGTTTAAATCTTTAAAACTCTTTAATTGTTTGAAAACTTTTCCTGTTCTGTTTGTTATTTTATCGTATCAATAAATAATATAATCAGTCATAAATTTCATCTAAATTCTCCCCACAGTACCCAAATTTTAAATTCTTTAAAACTTTTTTTTTTTTTAAACTTTTCTGCTCTATCTGTTACTTTATTCTTACAATAAATAATCAATCATATAATTTTCTCCCCCCCCACCTTCTACCAAAGCACTTAAATTTTAGTCTTTAACTATCTTTAATTTAATTTTTTTTTTTCCTATTTGTAAATCTTTAGCACTATGGTAAATAAATAATAAGTCATCTAATAACGCCCCCCCACCCCAAAAAAAAAAAAAAAAAAAAAATTATTTTCCTCCCCTCATAGCTCACCAAGTTTAAAATCTTCAAAAATCTTTGTTTTCTGCTCTATCTGTCTATAATTTTACCCCATCCCTACTGATTGCCACCAACACCCAAAATAGACGTTTCCCCTCCCATCAAGCACACAAAATTTACTTTAAAACTCTTACTTTTTTTGTCCTATTTGTAAATCTTTAGTAAGATAAATAATCAGTCATCTGGTATCTCCTCCCAAAAATTTAAAATCTGTAAAAGATTTTTTTTTTCTGCTCTATTTATTACTTTATTGTATTGTAGCAATAAGTAATTAACAATCTAATATCCACCCTCTGTCCAAAATTGCTGCTTCCCCATTAGCCTTCCCCTTTAATATAGCACACAAAATTTAGCCTTTAAAACTTTTTGTTTTGTTTTGTTTTATTAATAAATCTTTAGTAATGATAAATAATTAATCATGTAATAAACTTCCTATAAAATGTCTGCTTCTCCCCATTTGTGCCCCCCCCCAGCTCAAAAGTTAAAAATCTCTAAACATTTATATATTTTTTTAAAACTTTTTTTGCTGTTTGTAACTTTATTATAACAATGACAATAAATAATCATTTAGCATCCTCCTTCTTTCCTACCACACAAAACTTAGGTCTTTCAACCTATCCCATATTTTTTTTTCTGCCCATTTGTAAATTTTTAGTAATGATAAATAACTAAATAACCACCTAATCAACTGCTTTCTCTCTTAAAAATTTTTTGCTTCTGACCTTTTGAACACCATTTTCAGCTTACAAAGTTTAAAATCTTTAAAACTTTTAAATTTTTTTTTTAAGTTTACTGTTCTATTTGTTTTTATTGTAACAATAAATAATTGCTCATCTAAATACCACCACCCCCCTTTCACCCCTCCCCCCCCCAAAAAAAAAAAAGCTTCCTCCTTCCCCTATACAAAGTACACAAAGTGAAAAACATTGAATCCTTTTAATATTTAATTATTTTTATGCCCTATTTTTAACTCTGTTGTAGTGATAAATAATCATCTAATTGAACTCTCCCCCAAAATTTTACTTTGCATCTTTCCTTTTACCCTCCCTCCCCTTTATACTTTGCAGTGCCAATATAGTTAAATAATCATCTTAATTCTCTCTTCTAAATTTTTGGATTCTCCACTTACAATCTTTGGATTTTTTTTTTTCTCCCCTGACTGTATTTGTTATTTTGAAAAAAAACTAAGTGATAGTCTTCTAATTTCTATTGCCACATGCCGAAATCATCTCTCCCCCCCCCCCCCCCCTCCTTCATCCCTCCAGGACCATTTGAATGTTTAAAAGTTCTATTTACAAAAATTGAAACCCTGTATTGGAAAATGCATATTTTAAATCATTAGTTTATTCTCCCGTGGCAGCATGTACGTGACGGGCGACTTTTTAGGGCAACTGCAGACTAAAAACATACAGCGATGCCGCAGACACGCTATAGCGCGTAAATTATGCAAAAAAAAAGGCAAACGTTTTCCAAGGATCACAAATAAAACGGCGAATTTTGTTGAAGAATCGTGAAAAAATAAAAAATAATTTAAAGTTCACGAAAAATGGCTAATTTCGTTGACAGATCGCGAAAAAAACACAAATTTAGTCAAAAGGGCGTGAAAAAACATGAATTTCATCAAAAGGGCATGAAAAAACATGAGTTTCTTTGAAGGATTGCGGAAAAATGTGAATTTTGCCGAAGGGCTATGGAGAAAACGCCAACTTTGTCGAAAGATCATAGAAAAACTGTTAATTTCGTTGAAAGATCTTGAAAAAAGGGTCAATTTCGTCATCAGATCGTGAAAAATCTGGGAATTCTGCCGACATATCGCGAAAAAACGGCAAATTTCGTCGAATGATTGCCAGAAAACAGTAAATTTCGTCGAAGGAACTCGAAAAACTGGCAAATTTTGTCGAAGGATCACAGAAAAAACGTGAATTTTGTCCAAAGGCAAAGAAAAATTTTGAAATTCATCAATGGATCTGGGAAAATGGCTAATTTTGTCGACAGATTGTGATAAAAATGCAAATTTCGTCAAAGGGCCGCAGAAAAACTTGATTTTCCTCAAAAGACTTAAAACCATGAGTTTCGTTGAAGGATCATGGAGAAAATGCAAATTTCAACAAAGGGTCACAGAGAAAACATAAATTTCGTCAAATGGCCGCAGAAAAAATGCTAATTTCGTCAAAGGACCACTGAAAAAGTTCGAATTTCGTCAAAGGACCTCGGAAAAAAAAAAAAAACGTGAATTTCGCCAAAGGATCGCGGGGGAAAAAAATAAACGCTAATTTCGTCAAAGGTTCACGAAAAAAAACCTGAATTTTGTGAAATAGTCCCGGAAAAGATGCAGCATTCCTTTAGAAACCAGCAGACACACAAAGTTCTATGCTTATTAATATAGGCATAGTTTTTAATCTGAAACAATATACTGAACTAACTTTTGAAAAATCGGGTTAACCTGAACCGAATTTACAAGAATCTACACTCAGCCTGAAATCGACTTGAATCAAAAGCAGAGTTAATCCGACCTGCAACAAGAAAAATTTTTGCCGAGAGGGGATTTTCTCCCCTCCCCTCTGCTGTAACCTTGCAGAATATTTGCTGTGAATTTCAGAATTTTTTTTTACACAGAAAGGTTGATAAATGCTGATTCCTTAATTAATTAGCACTACAGCTACAACAGCAGCAAGAATAGATTTATACGATATAAAAGTAAGTTGCACCGCAAGCGCCCTGCGCGTCAGACGACCACCGAACCCAAGTCCTGAGGGACTTATATCGCGCCAGCAGGTTTATCTCCCTGTGGTGCTTCGGCCGGTCTGAGGACCGCCACCTTTGGACCCTCTAACCTTGAACCCATGTGTCGACAACGTAGGCTGTTGCGATACGCGGTGAAACTACAGGGAGTCACCGCGAGACACTTGGAGACAGGCCAGCATCCCCCAACCGCTTCGGAGCTGGAAACCCAAAAGGGAACCAGGCCCTAGGCCTTAAGTCGGGATGTTCCAGTCCGTACTTGCTCTACCACAACTCGAGGGGTGTGAAAACCTACAGAGGTAGTCACGGTTCCCTCTCATAGTGGACCAGATTTATGATATATTGCGTATTGCAGACTATTTTTGAAAACATTATTAGCGTTGCAGACACTTGACAGTCCTGCCACTGGGGTTTATTCAATTTGTAGGTCCATAATTTTTTTTTTTTTTTTTTTTTTTTTTTTTTATCCATGTCCATGATTGTTAGTTAAAGAAATGTGTATGAACCCTGTAAAGGTGGAGGTTTTAATCAATGTGTTATTAAAAATTTTTAGTGTTTAAATGTAATTCACATTTAGTATTTCAAGTATATCATCCTATGTCCATCAGTACAAATATATTCTTGAATAATTTGTTTTTTTCCTTATATATACACATATTATATTTCAAATCTTTCTCTTCTAGTCTGATAATATATCTAAGTTTGTGAAAATACCTGGAATCATCATATCTGCATCATCTGTTCTAGCCAAAGCCACAACTATCAGTATTCAGTGTCGTTCTTGTAAGGAAATTGTACCAAAAATTAAAATTAATCCAGGATTAGATGGGATTAACTTGCCAAGACGGTGTAATAGGTACCATTTTGTATATTTGTCCTTTTTACTGAATATTCAGTTTGGCTGAAGATGGTTAGATATTTAGCCAAATAAATTCAGCATAATAATTAATATTTATATATATATATATATGTGTGTGTGTGTGTAATTTTTTTTAATGTGCTTTTAAATATATTAATGAAGAATATTGCTGAATTATATTGTAGTATGTTATACAAGGGCCACTCTGAAAGTTTTGCAATCCCAAAAATCTACAGCTTATAAATACAGTAGAAGATCTTTACAACGCAATTCTATATAATGCAATTTCCTATGTAACACAGAACTTCTGAGATGTAAACAATGAATTTTAAAGTAAAGAAGCACCTGCATTCCACAATGTACAGAAATTATCTCCTTTAATTCAGAGCTTTTTAATGAAAAAATTGCTATTACAATAAAATTTGTTTAAAAATGTGTAATAAAATAAAGCATTTGATCCAGGCATATTTGTATCAAGTTTATTAAGTAAATTCAAGAATCTTTGTAATTATCTACATTGTGCAAAAATTTATAATCTGCCCAACTATTTGGTCCCAAGGAATGCAATATACAGATACTCTACTGTATTTTGATACGTTTCAGACATATTTGGCCATGTTTACAATGTAAATGTAATGATGTGTGAAATGTGATTTTTAACGCAAAATTCAATATAATGCACAACCTTGTGTTTTTACGTTTATGTTATAAAGATCTACTGTATATATGTATTACTTTTCCCTCAGAATAATCATCTTTAGTCTCAATACATTTATTCATTCTTTAAAACCAGATTTAAATTTTTTTTTTTGCCCTCTTATCCAGACTGATTTTTTTTCAAGGAGGGTCAAATAGCACTCCAGTGCAACATTCACACTTGTCAGTTTTGTCCCACAAAGACTTTTCTTGAATTTGGGAAACAAACCAAAGTTGTATGGAGCATGTATGTATGGTGGATGTCCAATCAATCAGATGTTGTTTCTTTTAAAAAGTCCTTTGTTTTCGAAGCAGAAAGTGCTAAACCATTGTCATGATTAAGAAAAATGCCTTTTGTTCCTGTCTGTGGTCACTTCCAACTTTTTAATGACCTCTAGTAGACAAATCTCTGTATACTAGTTGGCAGTAACTATTTTTCACTCTTCCAAAAGTACTTAGGAAATATGGAAACTCTTTTTTTAAAAATGTAGCCATAATTTTTTTTGCCAATGCTCCTCGGCAGTTTGACTTTTGTTAGCAGTTCTTAATTTTCAAGCATCCAAACTGACTACTGTCTTATAGTTAGTGGTTTAAATTGGTAAATCTGTGTTTCATTTCCTGCAACAACTTCATAAAGGCTTTTGGAAGTGCCAGAATAAAATTTTAGAAACATTTCTTGGCACCATGACACTTTTGTCAGCTCCTGACACATACATCTGGTACAAAGCTTCTTCACTTTTAAATCTTGAGGAAGCAACTTGAATATTGCTGCTGATCCAATATTCAGAGTGTATTGAATTGAATAGATTGATATGTAATATGTGGGTTATCCTTTTTATTTACCCATAGCTTTTCAGTATTTTCATTTGAGGGTGTTGAGGGCCTTCTACTTTGCACGCCATATTTGAAATCAAAAGTCTCTTATTTAAACTTTAAAATCATAAAAAAAATTTATCACGTGTAAATATTCTTGAGAGATCGACATCCTTAGTGAAGCTGAGTCAGCATAGAAAGTGGTCTCAACTAGTCCTGGCCAGTGTTGTTACGTTTAAAACATTTTGTTTAAAACAGCTGTTTAAAACATTACATTTAAAACAATGTTTAAAACATATTTATTGTTTATAATGTCACAATGTGACAATTCACAAATTAAATTCACGTGGAAATCTTTCAACAGAAAATTAATTATTGTAGAAAGAATTTTATTGTTGATTTTTAAATTGTTGGCAACTGCTATAACGAAAAATGTTTAAATTGAATAAGAAAAGGCTGTTAGATTTTTAGTTTTTTATCTCTCTATATTAACATATGATTTTTTCAAAATGTTATGATTTTCAGCGTGACAGTAGGTATTCAGCTGTAAGTACACAAAATTTCAAGTCTTAGCTATACAGTTTCTGAGAACCGGTTCTGTGACGGACAGACAGAGAAGTGTGACGAATACGGTTTCATGAGATGAACGAAACCCTAAAAATATTATGCTGTCAGTTACCAATCATAATCACTCAAGAATCAAATAAAGTGGACAATTTTGTAGAAATAACACCTTTATCTTGGTGGATAAGCCTTGAAAACACGTCGATAAAAATGTCATGCAGATCATAAAACAATTACAAGCAGCTGTATGCTCCACTGCTGGTTTAGAAAGTGTTTTCTACTTTTGGCTTTCTGCAGAACAAAACTAGAAACCGGTTAGGTGCTTGATAAGGCTGCCAAACTTACTATTTTTAAAGAACTTAATAATTAAATGTTTTAGTTTAGAATAAAAAAATTAATTATTTATTAATGTTTGGTATTTATTATATAATTTTTTTCTTCCTTACTATTTTTTAAAAATATTTTCATTCTTTATATTTAATTTATTAATTTTTGCTCACTTTAATCAAAATTGTGCTGTTGAATGAGAAAAAAACGTTTTAAACAAAAAAAACACGTTTTTTGTTTTTTTAAAAAAAAAAACATGTTTTTTTCCAACTCTGGTCCTGGCAGCCATGTGATAAGGAATTGGCAGGACAAATTTGACACACCACCTAGTGAGGGCTCATATTTAATTAGGCAGCCACCATTAATGCTTTCCCGCCTGTGCTGTTTTTTCCTATTGCAAAACTTTCAGAATGACCCTGGTATAATATATTTTTTTCTGCAATATGATTTAAACATGAAATAGTGTATTTCATATTTTTTATCCTTCAATATTTATAAACTCAATTAAATTATCATTGCTTAAACTTTTACATAATACAGTTGAACTCTGTTAATATGAAAAGTAAGGGAATTTAAAATTAACCTTACATCATTAGATTGTAACATAAAATATTCAGTCTTAACCTTTGAAAGTGTCATTTTCTTTATACCAGTCTTTTCTTTATACTAAATCATAGTACTGAAGTCACAGCCTCTAAAGAAGTAGTAATTCCAAAGTACATGAACAATGTACAGTGATGCAACTGATCACTTCTCCTTTTTCTCTGGAAAAACTTGGCTAACAATGCAATAGTCACTGGGATTTTTTATCTATGGATTTCACAGATCCTTTTCATTTTAGCAGTCAGTGCAATAGGAGACATTAAGAAACTTGTTTACATGGCAAAGAGTTCAGATATGAAGAAAGAAACAAGCGTTTTCTTCTATGGTCCTTCCTTTCCATGACACAGTTGTAAATCTTGCGAAGGAGCGATATTTGAAATGTCCTTATCTCTCCCTTCATTCTTTCAAAAGTTCAGAAGATTCCTTTGCATTTTCTTGATCAGGAGTCTCATTGAAGACTGATGAAACTGATAAACTACTATATTTTGACATGCAATTGTGGGGTAAAAATATTATCGCTGAAAGAGAACAATCTTCGATAAGAAACTAATTTCTTTACTAATTCTACTCTTACATTTTTTCGAAAATCACATTGAAACGAACTGATGTTTTGCTCGTATTAGCCATGATCCTGTTTTGTAGCTCATAAAAAGTGTGAAAATCTTAATGTAGTTTGAATAATCAACCATTCTTAACGTGCAACTTGCTCGTTTTAACTGTGCTCTCATTTTAGTTGTGTTTGTATTAAGCATGTTCAACTGAGTATTGTTGTACTTTCAAACCACTTTTAGAAATGTAGGTGAACCTCTAAATATTACAGATTACATGATTATTACATGAAATATTACATGAATTTCTTTAATGCCATTTACTGGATTTTCCATTCTACAGAACTTCTTTGCAGCTTTCTGCAGTTTTGTTCATTAGAGGTCCAATTGCTTTTATCTATTTAAATAAACAATTAAAATAGTAAAATTCAAGTTTTATTTTGTTCTTTAAAAATATCATTCAACAATAGTAAAGTACATATAACTGAAATTATGGTAATGTTTATTTTTAGATTTGTAAAAGTCATTCTGTTTCTATTATTTAGCATCAAGTTTAAAATTTTGCAAAAAATATATCAATCTGTTATGATTTTTCAATCTTATAATAATAAAAATTCAGTTTAATTATCCTTTCATTTTATTTTCATTTTAAATATTTAAAAAACATTTTATTTACAATCAAAATGAAATAAATAAAAACTAATTTTCAGCCAAATTGCTATGCGACTTTTATATATTTTCATAGTATTTCTGATATTTAATCAAGAAAATGTAGCTTAAGTTACATTTACAATAACAAAAATTAGAATAATTATTCCTGATTTTTTGAATAAATGTGTTTTTATTTAAAGTATTTTAAATAATTTTTTTAATTTTTTTATGCATTTTAAATAAAAGCATATTTTATTAAAATGTTTTCTTTTCTACCTAATATTGGCTAATTAACAAATTATTCAATTAAAAAATCATTTTTGAACAATGAATTATTACTCTTTTACATCAACAATTCTAATACCATTTATGATAAATGGTTTCATGTACTTGATGCTCTACCAGGGGTGGCTTACTTATGGCACACTCGCTGGCTGAAGTGGCAATCGCAACTATTTTTATGGCACATGAAAAATTTAATTTCATAATCATTATATAGACAAAAATATTTTTTTCTTTTTCTTACTTGTGCAGATTATTACAAATAAAGTAATTATTTTTGCAAGAATTGAGGTATTAATTTTTTTTAATATTTTTTCTGTGATGCTGTGCAGCATTTTTGACATTTAACTATTTTGCCCTTTGATTTAAATTCAAAAACTTTATTTCTGCAAATGAGATTTTTATAAGATAGTCACATCAATAAAATGACAAGTTGCCCAACTTTGCTGTGTATGTTACTAAAAATTATAAAATATGAACTAGATACCAAATCATTATCCATCAAATGTACAACTTCAAACATCGCATTAATAAATTTATATAATTTTTATGCAACTTTAATTATTATAAGTTAAATATTGCATTAATGATAAGTTTGAAATTTCTAAAATAAAAATTCTCAGTTTTGTTTTCCTTATTACAGTACATGCTACTTAAATGAACCATTTTTAAATCAAAATTTCATTTGCCTGATTCCAATGTATAGAAAAAACTCATTTTAATTTTCCTTTTTAGTTATTTAATGCATGATAGTGAATGATTCTATTAACAAGTGTTTCATATAAGAAGTGCATTACTATGTTGATTGATGTTATATTGTTTCACAATTTTTGGCATTTGCATCTAAAAAGGTTTTGTCATCCTTATCTTCAATATTATGCTCAAATCATTTAATTTCTAATAAATGGGGTTACATGGGGCTCTTTTTCCAGTCAACTTTGTTGTACGTCTGCTGAGAACAATGTATCTTTTACTTTCTGCAAATATTTTCTCCTTGAAAAGGTATGATCATTCACAGTATTATACAAAGTTTGATAATTCACGCTAAGAACTGAATAGAATATATCTCTAAATTTATATGTAACAAATGACCAAATATTTAAACATAATCAAGGAGTATTAAATCACTTCAACTGCAAAGGAATAAGAATGATTATAAAATAGCAACTCAAGATCAGTTGGAGTTTTTCAGTCTAAATGAAATAATTAATTGATAGCATAAATTAAAATGATATATCAACTTAATGTAGAGTGTGGTTCCCTTAAATCTTGCATGCTGTTGTCATACTTGCCAATCTCCCACTTATTTTTAAGTAAAAAATATATACTTTTAACAAGAAATTTTATTTAATGAATCAGATCAAGTAGACTTCAAATGATTATCACATAGAAGCATGGCACATTTAAATAAATTTTCTGGTTCAAAGTTTTTTTTTTTAAGCAGGAGTAGAAAGTATGTGATATACTAATGATTAAACTATAGGATTCATTCTTCTTTCAACTTTATTGTAACTGTATTTAGCAGGAAAGCTTCTTAATTTTGATAAGCAGCTCTTTTAGAATCTATACAGACCTGGGGTAATTCCATTTCATCTTGTCAAATGTGTGGCCATTTAATTTCTGCATAAATCCATTGACCACCTCTCCTTTCTGAAGATCTATTTGAAATCACATTTAAATTTTTACAAAAATTCTGTTTGTTCTATTATTTTATTAATATCAGTTGATATTCTAAATTTATGCTATCAATTATTTCATGTAGACTGAAAACTCCAATATATTTTGAGTTTCTATTTTATAATCATTCTTATTCCTTTGCACTTGAAGTGATTTAGTACTCCTTGATTATGTTTAAAATATTTGGTCATTTGTTAGATATAAATTTAGAGATATATTCAGTTCCAAGTTCTCCAGTGTGTAGAGAGCATCCATAATATTCAACTAAAGTTGCTCTTTAGAGTATAAAGTTTCTTAGAAATATTTTTTTATTCTTGATAAATAAAAAATATTTAACTGTTATAACTTTGTTAGTTTTGAATGGATGCTCAAATTCTACAATGATTTCAATTACCTTGAAATTTGAATATTGTTAAGGTACAATAAGCCAAATAAATAAACAAGCCCATACATTTTAATTATCAAAATGCTAAAGAAAAAAACAGAAGTAGCCACTAAAACTTCCTAAAAAAAATCTTTGTTGCTCTCTAGTAACAATAAGTAAATAAATAAGTCATCTAAATTACTCTCATCCTCTTCCTAAAAGATATATATGCTATGCCCACCCCAGCCCCACTCTGTTTAAAACTTTATTATTATTATTTAAATTTTGCCTTATTTACTGTCGTGTAATAATGATAAATACCAGTCATCTAAATTCCTACCCTTTCCCTGAAATTTCTGCTCCCTCCATTCTCCCAGAAAAGAGGGAAAATTTTAGATATGGCGAGTGGGTGAGCAAAAATTTTCTTCTTTTTTTGCTGTTTATATATATAGATAGATAGATAGATAGATAGATAGATAGATAGATAGATGAATAATAGAAGTCATATTTTACACAATATTTATATCAATCCATAAGCAAGTTGTGTTAATGCTTAATAAAATTAAAATTTTTAGTGATCAAACTACTGGTCAGCCTCGATGTCCTGTTGACCCCTACTTCATCTTACCTGATAAATGTGAGTGTGTAGATTTCCAGGTGTTTAAAATGCAAGAACTTCCAGAACATGTACCACATGGAGAAATGCCTCGTCATATGCAGCTCTATTGTGACAGGTAAGGGATTTTTTTAATCCTATTCTATAATTAATTTTGAAACATGCAATATATATAATATATATGAGATATACTTAAATATATAATATCTATATAAAGTGTAAAATGTTCCTCCAGTTATTTTCACTTGACTTTTAGTCATTGAAAAATGTTAATTATAAGGGAAATAAATAATAGTACTTGCATATACAAAAAAAAAAAAATAATAATAATAATAACTATTTGGAAATGGACCATTGAAAATCTGCGTGTAGATCTTCCCAGAGCACTCCCAGATCGGCATCCATTTTGAATACTTAATCATGAGTGGCCTATAATTTTTAATAAAAACGTTAAAAGTGGTCTAATTAGAAATAAAAAAATAATATCATAAACAGTCTTATTCAACAGAATAATATTATAACATTTGTTATACTCGTACCTTAGGCCTAACAGGCGTTTTTATGATGTAAATAAACAAAAGGCGCTGCCGCTAAAATTTTGAAAAACTTTTCCTTCAATTTAAAGATTCTTTTGTTAGAGTCGTTCATTTTAATGATTCATTTAGAGATTAAATTCATTTCATTTAGAGATTAAATTATATTTTTTACTTTGTATTACATACATAATATATCATTAGTATTAATTTATTTAAGGTATTATAAGCTAAGATTCCGTAACTATGCAGTTTAGTGTGCTGCATCATTGAGAAAAAGTGCAACTAAACTTTCCTTTCTGATAAATGTTTCGTTTTGGCTTGTGAACTAGCTTGAGCTGATGAAAGCCTGTTCGCTTTGTTTGACCATTTCAATTTTTTTTTTTTATTATTTTTTTTAATCCAATTTTTTTATTTATATATAAATATTTCATTTTTTTTTTTATTGTATTGTATAGTTAGTGAAATCTAAAAATTGAATGCATAGAAAATAAGTGATCGCAAAGCGATCCAGAATGGAAACTCGAAACAATTACGTCTAGGATTGGCTAGAAAATGGGAATTGCTGCACGTTACCAAATGAAATCGCGAAGCAATTACGCGTTGGGTTGGAGAACGTAGCGAGCAGGGCGGCGGAGCCCACCTAGTAAATATCTATACTAATAAAAGAAAGTTGTCAGTCTGTGATGGTTATAAAAATCAACCACGCATAGAGGTCTGAAAAATTGGATGAGGATAGTCCAAGGCAAGTCTTAATGCACCTGAGGTTCATATTTTTTATTTTTTGATAATTAACCAAGATATTAATTAAAACCTGTAATTTAAAAAAATGTCACAGCAGTGCCAGAATCCTGTTCAGAAGTGCAAAAGCAGAGAAGATCCGAAAATGTGAGAGTGGCTTCTTTTTTCCACGCATCTTAATGCATATCAGCCAAATTATTTGAAATACCGAAAAACAGATTACATCATATTAAAGATGCACTTAATTAAAATGCTGCAATCTGTTTAAAAAAATAAGCTTTAAAAAAAAAAAAAAATACTTTGCAGGTTTTTTCTTTTTTTTTCAAAGCTTGCATCGGGCTCAATTTCATAGACACAGAAAATTGAAAAATACCTACTTAATCTGCATACTTTCTTCTCTACGATGGTGCAATTTGTTTTAAAAAATATGAACATTAACCCTTTAATTTGACTGGAAGTCACTTAGCACTTCCCGAAGGCACTCTTTTCTTTTCTCTATGCTAAAAGTAATTAAACGTCAGTATCTCTATCTTAACACAATCTTTTTATAAATTCTTTGTACACTTCATTTACAAGACCTATAGAAATCTCTAAACATTTGGACAATTAGAAGTATTTAATCAAATAAAATAAAATTTAAAATTTTTGCTCTGAACGTGATCATGCGGGTGGCTTTTGCTCATATTTTTACGACTAAATACCTACTTTTTTTTTTTTTTGCTAAAATAATAAGTAGGCTTCTGAAACGTATTTAAAACTGAGAAAATTTCAAAGAGTTCAGGCGATAAAAACTTTTCTTTTTTATGTTAAAGGACCCGACACATGGTGGGGGTGGGAGGGGGGGGGAGTGAAAAGAAAACACAGCTCTTTTACAACTAAATATCAATATTTTTTCATAAATTTGTTACATAGACTTCACAAACATTATACTTATAATTGCTAATTTAACATAATCTATGTGATACTATTGTCATAATTCTAAATGCATTATAATATTGTGTAATTTTTCATGATTAAAGCTATGCATTTTGAAAGATATTTTTTATTATATCTTGTTTTATTCACAAGTATACTTAATCATTTTTTAGAAATTTATGTGAAAGGGTTGTTCCGGGAAACAGAGTTACAGTTCTTGGAATATACTGTATAAAAAGGGGTTCTTCAAGGACAAAAGTAAGTCTTTCTCGGCTATTATTAGATAATTAACACTAGAATGACCAACATTGTTACCTACCTAGAACGACCATTGCAGTCATTTTGACCGCAATAAGAAATCAAAGATAAATATTTGATTTTTAATGAAAATATCATTATAAAAAGTTAAAATAAGTTATTTTGTACAATTTTAAGATGCATTAGGGGGGGGGGGGGGGGGGAAGAAAACCAACAGGCATTTTTACCTACCTAGAACAACCATTGTGGTCACTTTGACCGCAATAAGAAATAGAGAATAAATATTTGATTTTTAATGCAAATATCATTATTAAAAGGTAAGTTATTTTGAACAATTTTAAGATGCAGATAAGAAAAAAAGATAGTGCTATTTCACGGCAGATCACTCAAATCTCTATAGCGGTCATTTTGGCCGCTTTGGTCGTTCTATGTAGAACATTAATTTATATACTCGTTATAAAATATTGCAACAAAACAATGTCATGTATTTAAAAACCTAAAAAAAAATGTAATAAATAATGTATAATGTCACCTACCATGTATAATGTCACCTACCATGTATAATGTCATGGTAGGTGAGTTAGCTGACGTAAATGTTTAAAGAATAATTCCTTCTCAAAGTAGCTATGAGGTCATAATGACCGCTCCGGTCATTCTAATGTCAATTTTGTTGATAAATTTAGCCTTAAAAAAAATATTCTTTTTAATTATCATATTTATATATTTTCTTACATATATTGCTCACTGATTGTTAAAAAATTATGTGCTTGGGCAAGACTTATTAAAGATGCTTATTGCAAATTTTGTGTATATTTTAAAAAAAATTGAAATTTGCTTTAATTTTAAAGATAAGATGTGAAATTTTCTGTAATGAGATTTGTATGTGTTTTTAGAAATAGAATTAACTACTGAATTTGTAATTATTTTTTCTATAGCCAGCCTCTGTTTACAGTATGCACATGCAATTAATGAAATCCACCCCTTTTGTCAAATTTGAACTCAAAATTTCAAATCCTGATCACCACATCATTATCCGTAATTAGTGTGTATGCGTTTTCCTGCAGTACTTCACTACATGTGCAGATGTTTGTATCCTGCATCTGTTAATTCATAACATCTGTCACCTAAGTTGTTGGTAGCAATTTCAGATATAAAAATTATAGACCACCATGTTTGTTACTTTGACAGAGGTATAAATAGAAAAATATCCATTAAACAAATAAATACCATGCTTATTATTTTATTTTTGTTAGTTTAGTTTTAGAGTTGTTTTGAATGTTTAATATATAATTTATTTTTATGAATTTAATGATACTAGATTTTGTTTTTTGCAGACTCAGAGAGGAGCAGCTGAGAAAGCAAATGCTGGAATCCGTAATCCTTACATCAGAGTTATTGGAATTTCTGTTGTAACTGAAGGAGCTGGTCGTTCTACTGATCTTACATTCACCCCTGAGGAAGAAGAAACGTTCAGGTTTCTTGCTAGCAGTCCGAACATTCTAGATAGAATTACTAAAAGTATTGCTCCATCAATTTTTGGCTCTGTTGATATTAAAAAAGCTATAGCTTGTTTGTTATTTGCAGGATCTCGTAAAAGGTTTGTGCTTTTTTTTTTTTTTTAAGGTGAATTTTGCTATTAAAATATAATTTTGCCAGAATGGAATCTTTAGAATAATTTGTGAATCTGTCACTCATTAGCCTTAACATTTGTGCAGTGCAAATTTCTTTTTCAACATATGTAGATTGTCATTTGCTATTCACCTTAATTTTAAAATTTCAAATAAGTTATTTCACCATAAAGTAAAATATTTTACCACTTCACCATTTCTCTTTTTTTTAAATCAAAACTTAACAGTTATAGAATTTTGTCTATACTCAGGCCTCGACAAATTCTGGGTGCTAAGGTGCCATTGCGACTAAAAATATAGGTTTGGCGCCTAGCTTTATATATATATATATATATATATATTTTAATTCGGTATTTATTCCTGAACTAAAACACTGGTATTCCAGGGTTAAGTGCAGTATTTCTATGTCATAGTTTTTTTTTTTCAGAATGTAGTTCAGTTTTTTATGTTCTTCAAACGATTAAAAACATTTTTTTGATCAATTGCAAATATTCTCAGTTTAAATATTTTGTATATCAAGATGCCAAATCAGATTGCAAAGTGTGTCAAATGTGAGGTACAAATCATCCAATGCAGACAGATTTCAAAATTTAGCCAAAGTTGCTTTGCTTTTCATCAGTGTTACCCAAATCAAGTGTCTCTTTTGAAAGTAATGAACTTAATCAAGATATCATCATTGGAGTTGGGCTAGCCTTAATAATTTGATTTTTATTAACATGAACAGTTTTGATGCATCCAAACCACTTGATATTTTAGTGTTCAAACTAACGGCATATGCATGGGCAAAACATAATCTCTGAGCTTTGTAAAAATATGTTAAATGAAAGTTAAATGTCCACTAAGATAAATTTGAAACTTTTATAAGATTATATCACTGTAGACCAAAACATGTTGGCTTATCCATAAAATTGAACTTCTGTTATTGTGGCTCCTGGTTTTAGCTAGATTTCGTAAGAAATACTACCTATTACATTCTCCCTTAAATTGGAATTTTTGAAAAAAGTTTGCAGATCTAACACCAATTGTGACTCCCAGAACCCAAAACCACCCCCAGTTTAGAACTTTATATCTATCTATCTACGTCCCTTTTTTATGGACACGATAACTCCCATAATTCTGCACAAATCTCTTCCAAACTGATACATAAAATCAAGGGGCATAACATCTCAGTCAAGTTTGTTAATGGGCAAAATCGAACCCGTGGGGGGGGGGGGGACTTTTTGTGATAACAGAAAAAACCCATAATTTCTTAATTATGATACATATCAAATCCGTTTAAAGTTATTATTACTTCTAGGAAAAGGGCCGAAAATTTATGTATGACAGATGTTTGATATCATTAAAAATGGCCGTAACAGGGAGAAAGGGGAGGGGGATTAGAATAAAAAAATTCATAACTTCATCAATTCAGAAGATATCAAATCCGCTTAAATTTATTATAAATCCCCTTAATATTATCTAAAACTTTTATATTGGTATATTTTTTATAGGACCAGAATGTGCCTGTAGGCCGAGCCGTCAGGGATTTTTTTATTTAGAACTGGCACCTAATTCACATAATAATACACTTGGATAACAATAATAATACACAAGACTCAACAAAACTATAAAAAAATTTTGAGTCTTGTGTATTCTTTTTGGTTAAAACTGTATGACAAAAGTAAAATAATCATTTGGTCATATTTTAATAATTTTCACTTTAACATATATAATTAAATTTAATTTTATAAGATCATTTAATATTTTGTATTTATTAATAATTTGTGTAGAGTAAAATATATATTGCATTGTATCCTTTGTACAATTTTTACTTCATACATACTTTTAGTGATGCACAATGGAGTATGTCGAGAAATTGTAAGGTTTTTAAAATAGGCATGTTTGCAGGTATGCATTTTTAATTGAAAACTCGGTACTTCTCTATTATCCTGTTGACCACTTTTCATAACAAAACACTATCGCCAAAAATGCAGTCCCATTTACTTGTCAGAAGCATTATACGTGTTTGTTATGTCGTCAAGTTGTTTTTAAATTGACATTTGCGTGTATTTTTCATTATGTTTTACTGATTTATTAGTTATTTCATTAAGTAAAATAACAATTGTGTCCTTAAATTCTTGTATTTTATTTATGTATTTTGATATTTCAATGGCAATGTTCTCCAATTTATTTGGCGATAATTTTTTATTATGAAAAGTGGTCGACGGGATAATAGAGAAGTACCGAAAACTCAAATAAATTTTTTTACATCTAATATTTTATTTACTTGCAAAGCATGAGCAATCAATTGCCAATTGTGACAACGCTGCAACTTTCTCCTTAGTTTTGCAAATTTATTTATATCATTGTAAATGTTACTTTACATTATTGTAGCAAATAAATGTTTATTGTTGATAGTTTTTTTTTTTTTTTTTGCTTGAAAAAAAAAATTATATTGGTAAATGGAGTTAGTTTTCAAACTTTTTTCATTTGAAAATACATTTTTTGCTTTATTTGAGGGATAAAAATTGAAATTATGTGATATTTAGAAACAAATGTATAACAGTAAAAACTTAAAATGATAGCGCAGGTCGTTGCCCCCATCGTTATGACATCAGTGTTAACATGTTTTTGCTTTAAATTAGGGATGCACCGAATAGTGATTTTGGCCGAATACCGAATATTCGGCCCACAGTTAAACCGAATACCGAATATTCAGCTAGCCGAATAGAAAGAGTGATACTAAATATTCGGCCAAATATTTTTATATTTCAGAGTTTAAAAGTATTAAAAGTTAAATTATAAAACAATTTTACGTAATATTTAACACACATTACCATTTTATGAAGTAGACCTTATTACAAGAAACCTTTACAAAAAAAAAAAAAAAAGTGCTTTGAATTACAACTTAAAAAGAGGATAGTCTTAAAAATATTTTAATTAATAAAGCTTTTAAACTTTGTAGATTCTTTTGTGAATTAAAATAAATTTATAAAATGTTCTTATATTCTAAAACAAATAATTTAAAATCTAAGAAAAAATTTGAATGAATTAGAAGAAACATTTTACAGTGATATAGTGTTTATTTTTCAGGAAGAGACTAAAGTAAAACAATACAACATATTAAACTGGTGGCAAATCAGCAAGAATAACTTTCCTGCTCCTTTTGATTTGGCAAGAAAGTTTTTAAATGAACAAGAGAGCAGGTGTCTAGAATGGGCGATCATATTCAGAGGTTGTAAACATACAGGGTGTTCATACATCTTGAAAGAAACATTCTGCTTAAATAATGTGGTAAAGCAAACATTTTTTGAGCGAGAAACGTTATCTCAATAAACTTATTCCATCAAAAATACAATACATTCTATCAAAAACACAGGGTGTGTCACCACAAGCTGAAACTGAATTTTCGTTCACAAGTTTAATAACAACTTTGAATAAAGGAATATTAGTTCAGTGTTGTTTAGATATGAATGGTGGCAATTTACAGTACTTCTCATGATTCACAGAAATCAAAGTAACTATATGTTGAAAATATAGCTGACAAATTGTCTGTCTTGATGTCTATTATCACCAGTGAAAGTTTTTTTTTCAATTTTGTTTAGAAATATGATGTTTGTGCAAAAACAAGAAACATATCATTTACTAGACAATATTCAGGAACTTGAATTTATTTGTACATCATTAATGGTTAATTTTCTTAAGTGACACTTTACAAACAGCGAATAAATAATGTAAAAGTATTCTCTTTCGTTGAAATATGATTCTATTTCTCATTATTTTGAATATCTTTATTAAATGACAGTTAAAAGTAGAAATTGTGAGTTTTTAAAAATATTTAAAAGTTTATTTAAGTATTCAGTTTCGCCAAATATTTAGATATTCGGCCAAACCGAATATTCCGTAGGCCTAATAGTTTGATATTCGGCCGAACTGAATATTCGGTAATATGGCTGAATACCGAATATTCGGTGCATCCCTACTTTAAATATAGATTCATTAATTTTCAAATTAGTATAGTGATTTTTCATAACTTGCAGAGTAAAGACAAATTAGTTTAAAATGTCCATTGGATATATTTCAAAATTTAATTATTTCCAACACTCACCCCATCCTCTCTTTGTATGTTTCCAGATTAAATGATTTTTTTACATTGCATTGGTAGATGTTGTTTGGAATTCACCTTTTACTTTATTATTTTATTCAGGTTACCCGATGGTTTAACTAGAAGAGGTGACATAAATATCTTATTACTTGGAGATCCAGGAACAGCCAAAAGTCAGCTGTTAAAATTTGTAGAAAGAGTATCTCCTATTGGAGTAAGTAAATTTATGTGTATATATTTATTGTTATTTAAACTGTAGAAATACTATATGTCTTGGTTAGTTTCTGAAAACTAATCAGGAAAACTAGATGAAATTTTGGAGTTTTGCTTAGCAGTAACCAGGCATGCTATTTTCCCATGAATTACCAGAATTCCACAAATCATTTGTTTATTTTATTTGTGGAATTCTGTAAATCAATCTGTGCAGAGAAAAGATGTTGATTGTGAAGCAATTTTTCACAAAAATGTAATCTATAATACTGGCTTTAAAACTATCTTTTCCTCTGTCTTATACAAATAAAAATTTTCTATATAATAATGTAAAATTTTGATTTACAATTACATTAAAATATTAATAGATATATAATGTTTGCTGGTGCAACTGCAGAAATGATTAGCATTTTTGTATTAAGAGTTGTTTTTAAATGATTTATATTCTTTAAAATAAACAAATTTCCTCCAAAATAAGGCTACTTAAGAGCCAAAACTACACATTTTTTATTACTATACATTTGTATCTAAATGATTCTTTTTCTATAATGGGAGTAAAACCCTTAAAAACAGTTGTGAATTTAATTTAAATTATGTTTTTTTGTCATTTAATATTCTACAATTTTTTCATTAGATTAGAATACGTAAAAAAAAAAATCTTTCTAAAACTGAGTTAAATGTACATTCACTGCTAGTCTATTATAAAATTTTAACTGGCAGCAGGTGACAGATTAATTTTGGTAAAACTAGTTTCAGCTATTTTATTTTTTGTTGGAGGTACCTGAAAATTTCTTAATTCTTCTAACTTAGATCCATTGTTGTTGTTTTTTAAACAACCAATTAAAAAACAATGTTATGTTTTTGTGTGTTGATATAAATTAGTTATTTCTTCATGCTCAAATAATAGATGTACTCTGAAATATTTACTTTCTTCAGCAAATTTTTATTGTTGATATTTTAAAAAATTGTATTACTTTCTTAGGTGTATACATCTGGAAAAGGTAGCAGTGCTGCTGGTCTTACTGCATCTGTAACCAGAGATCCCCAGTCTGTATGTTCCTTTTATTGATATAATTCCAGTTAATAACAATCTGAAATACTATTTTCATTTAACTTGTATACATTTTATCCATAAGGCTAATAAAATGAACATTAATTTTAGGCAATATATGCATGTTGTGTGTGTCCATCCATCCTAAATTGTTGCATTTGTTAATTTTTGACAGAATATTTAAGTGCTTTACAATGGTACTCAAATTATAATTTTGAAGGATCAGTTTTTCTTTATGTACAACTGCTTTGTTTCCTTAATTTGGATTGTTGCTCTGTTGCATTTGGTAATTTTTGACAGAATATTTAAGTTAAGTGCTTTACAATGGTACTCAAATTATAATTTTGAAGGATCAACTTTTCTCTATGTACAACTGCTTTGTTTCCTTAATTTGGATTGTGATAAACCTAACTAAATCTGCATAGAATATTAGTTATCCTTCTTCTTTTTTAATAGATGTTTTTGTACGTAAAATGTGAGCAATATAAAAAAAAAAAAAAAAAAAAGTTTCAAATTTATTTTGGATATATATTTTTTTTTTCCTGAATAATTTATCATATATTTTCAAGTTGGTTAGAAGCATTTCTATGAACAAAATTCTTAAATCTCTTTAGACTAACGTGATTTGAAATTTATGCAAGTACAGCAACTTCACGTTTTATTGAATTTTTAACTTTATAACCATGTGTATTTTGTTTCGCCATATATATTTAGTTTCCATGATAACTAATAGTATTTCTGATAGATATTATAGTCATTTGGTATATTTGTGTTTATATTTCAAGAAAAATATTATAAATAATTTTGTAATTAAAGTAATGAGAATTATTTGTACAGTTTTTTCCCTCCTGTGTAAAAGGAAAAGACTATTTAAATAGCTCTTGATTTGTGTTATTTTGTTGTTTTCACAAAAAAGTCATGGTTTTCTTTACCATGCATTGATTTAATCTGTTTCTGGCTGTTTGTATCGAAACATTTTTAAATTAAGCTATTTTAAATGTGTAAATGTATGCAGATAAAATATTGCTGTGATAAATTTATATTTTATATCAGGACCTTGGAAAAGAAAGGGCGAATCCCGAAATTGGGGTGTTGGGAAATCAAGCTCAAAGTTTTGCAAGTAGTTCAAGAGAGCAAAGGCGACTCACTTTAGCTTGACACTGTGAGAATACTAAGGACGGACCAGGGCAAAACGACTTACCTATGTGTTGCCTACATCTATCTGACATGAAAAAAAATATATCTATTTTTTTAGTTTGCTCTTTTTCTTTCAAGCTCCTGATATGTTGGTGTTTATTTTTGAAATTACTTAAAAAATACTGAAACAGAAAAATATTTCTGAGTAATTGTGTTAATCTTACATGCAAGTTTTAAATTTTTTATGACTTAATTTTGAAGTTATGCTAATTTATACCTATTTTAAAATTATAACCTACTAAAGTTAGAAAATATTTCATAAGTTCAAAATTTGTACATTTTATGTTTTGGTGATTGTAACATAATTAGTCAATTTTTGCTTTTAGAAGTATTATAAAATTATTGTTTTTTAGCTAGCTTTTATTTTTACTTTCAGAGAAATTTCATTATGGAAGGCGGTGCTATGGTTCTTGCTGATGGTGGTGTTGTGTGTATTGATGAATTTGACAAAATGAGAGAGGATGACAGAGTTGCCATTCATGAAGCTATGGAACAACAAACCATATCTATAGCAAAAGTATGTATTGTGATCAAATTTCCAGTAGTATTTGATCTTTCTTTTTATTAAAATCTTTTTCCTAGTTTTGTTTTATCTGTTCAAAGTTTGTTTACTGTAATATATTATCAGTAATAATTTGATTGACACAAATACAGTGGAACTTCCCTTTAACGAAGTCCCTATTTAGCGAAGTTTTCTACTTAATGAAATTTTCTGCAGAACTTTGACTTTGAACACCATTAGCATGTAAATTAATCTCCACATTACGAAAAATATATTCTATATAACGAAGTTTATTCCACTTTTGTATGTGTACAGAGTTCATATTAAGCGATTGCTGTTCGAAGGATATGCAAATTTATTTCAGCGGATTCGATTGTATGAAAATGAACACATTTAAATAATTTCCATTCTGCTTGGTGCTAAATAAAACAACTTTTTTTCACACTAAGTAAAACACTTTTTATCACTATTTTTCCACTTCGAGACCAAACCATATCTATAGCAAAAGTATGTATTGTGATCAAATTTCCAGTAGTATTTGATCTTTCTTTTTATTAAAATCTTTTTCCTAGTTTTGCTTTATCTGTTCAAAGTTTGTTTACTGTAATATATTATCAGTAATAATTTGATTGACACAAATACAGTGGAACTTCCCTTTAACGAAGTCCCTATTTAACGAAGTTTTCTACTTAATGAAATTTTCTGCAGAACTTTGACTTTGAACACCATTATCATGTAAATTAATCTCCACATTACGAAAAATATATTCTATATAACTAAGTTTATTCCACTTTTGTATGTGTACAGAGTTCATATTAAGCGATTGCTGTGCAAAGGATATGCAAATTTATTTCAGTGGATTCGATTGTATGAAAATGAACACATTTAAATAATTTCCATTCTGCTTGGTGCTAAATAAAACTTTTTTTCACACTAAGAAACACACTTTTTATCACTATTTTCCCACTCCGAGATTCCAGCGCTGACAGTTGGGGGAAGTCAAATTCCCTTTTTACCTTCAATGATATAGAAGATGAGGTGTCGCAATGGCGTCAGATGCATTGAAACAAAAAATATCTATTAGAGTCAGACAGGTACCATTTTGACCTTCCATTGCTGATAAACAATTGCTTTGTACATCCAAAAGAACGTGCTTCAAAATACAAATCGAAGAACATCAAAGTTATTTTTGTTCCTGCCAATACAGCTAAACTTCAATCATTAGTCTAAGAAATAAAATAAAAAATCTTGAAGTACATTGTCAAAAAAGACAGAAAAAAGCCGATGTAGTGAAAACATTAGTTTGAGATTAAGTGCAACGATGAGACTTCGTTAAATGGAAGTTCCACTGTATTTATCATTATTTAAGCATGTGATTTTAAATTATTTTCAGTATGTTTAGTTCATATTATTGCACAAAATTATTGGTCCATTGTTTGTTTAAAAATGTCTATGGAATCATAGAAGTAATGATATGTTGAAATCCTCCTCCCCCTAATACTCATTCTTTTTTGCCACTGGGTGGAAATCTACAAATTTAAATTTTTAAGACAATTCCTCGCATAACTTTATGAAATTATATATTTGTAGTTAAACTTATACACAGTTTCTTCTAATTGCTTCTGTAACTCATAATCCTGTTTGTGGGTGTTTTTTTCCATGTACTATAAAATAGTAGAATCACAAATACTGATTTTGCTTTTTTAATGTGTGTATATTTCTCTGTCAACTGTCATATTTCTTGATACATAAATAACACACACTATCAAAGTGTTTGATACTTAAAAAAGCTTCAACCTCCTCTTTCATAATCATCTAGCATCGCAACAAACTATAGATCAAAGTAAATTTTTTAATGCCCCTGCATTTGCAAAATGTGGCTCTACCAACAGACACTTTATAAGTTTTTCCTTGGCAATAGCATGTTTAGCTCTATGTTAGCAGGGGGGGGTCGGAAGTAGCGCACTACAAGTAGCGAAACTACAGCAGTCTCTACTTTTTTAAGTAGTTTGTAGTGTAGTGCGCTACATTTTGAACAGTGTAGTCAGTAGTTTGTAGCGAGAACCGACGCTACTTTTAATGCTACTTGAGGGGGAGAAAATGTGTCATTCTGCAAATTATGTGGCCGAAACTTGCAAAATTTGTTCTGGTCAACAATTTGCTAATCTCAGCTGCAATGTATAACAACGCATCGTATGACATGATAGATTTTTTTCCCATTGACAATTGTTGCTAAAATCAAGAACTAACTCACCAAAGGAATTAAGTTTCTTGCTGGCAACACTTGTCTATTTACTCGTTGTTAGGTCTTCATGTTTTAATGCCGGATTTCTTATTATTAGGAATTGCTTTATTTACAGATTTATTTATTGTTTGCATTGAGAGTTGTTTTCTGTAATTTTCTAAATTATAATATCTCTCTTAATTTTGCTACGAAATTTGTAAATGTGTGTATAAACTAACATTTTGGAGACAAACAATAACATTTTCCTGTATGTTATCTTTCTTAATTTTTTCATGCCCTAGGTTATGTCCGGCAGACGGGATATAACGAGGGGTCGTTTTATTACCGTAATTTTCGGAAGAAACGCCGCAGCGTTTACGTGTTTTAAAGTTAAAATTTCAAGCGATGCAGCATTTCAACCAATGCGGCGTTTACGTGCAGTTTAAAATTTTATTTCTCTTCAAAGATTCAAACACCAAAGATGAGAAATTTTCATATTAATAAGATTTTTAAATAATGTGCACGAGCTGAAATTTTTAGACTTCATTTTTAGTTTAAAATGAAAGAAAAGGACAGATAAAAAAAAGAATAAATAATAATAATAAAAGAAGATTGGCCCGAGGCCATGCAGATCTCTAATGTGTACACTTAAGGCGAAAATTGTTGTGAAAAACATTCCTTCATTTAATGCTTTTTTCCTTCATTTAATGCTTTTTCCTTCATTTAATGCTGATTAAAAGGGTGAAATGAGCGAAAAGCGTTCTAAAAACATTCTAAATTACAATTTCTATGTAATCTCTAGAACTACCGAACCGATTTCAAAAGTGATGGTGGCAAATTGGTAGTGACAATCCCTGCTCCAACAGCCTCTTTAATAAAAAACTATGCGTTTCTGACGACTGGGTTTTTTGCTAATTGTTGCCACAGATTAATCTCGGAAAATGAAACATTTGAAGTTACTGAAAAAAAATAGTAGCTCGAAAAGTATTTGTCAGAAAATGTTATGCAAACTGCGTTTGAAAGGTAAAAAATTGTATTTTTCTTGATATAAATTTCAAATCTAATGATTATGCCATTTTTCAAATATTGAATTTGAAAAATTACTAAATTTCACAATGGAGTACCATAGCAAAACCTTCATGTGTAAAAAGATAATGATAAGGGCGAAGTGTCCTGGCGTGTATATTGGCTATAGCACGAGTCACAAATTATAGTAGCCTTATTATTCTGTTAAAATATAAAAGTGAATTATGAAATGTCAATATTTTGTTGGATTAAAAGTTCGTTATAAGAAATTGACCAGTGTAGCGGGCGTAGCTTGCTAGTCTCAGTATAAAGCTCATAAACAGTACATATCAACAATATATCTTTATTATAAAAACATAATTACTATAGTTAATATATATTCAACTTGACCCATATTTCTCTAGTTCTCTGTTCAATATTAATAGTTCACTTTTTAAAAGCAGTTAATTTTTACTTTACAATAGCTGATAAATTATATTTATTTCATAAACATTCAAACGCCACGCTTCAGCTATTTTCATTCACGGCGATGTTCGATTGAGACAATAATCGATTGACGTAGTACGCTTTCGTTGCAAGAGATGGCGCCAGACATGTCTTTGTCTGATTCGCCGATCTCCTGATTATTCATGTTTTTAGCCTCGCGTCACTTCCGTGATCTTTTTAGAAATATGTTTTCATTGTCAAGTGTATGTTTGGCAAGGTATAGGCATTACCTCGGTTGTTTAATTAGATTTTGTTTTGACTAACTAATCATCTCATAAACAGTCGTCTTTGGATGGCTGTAGTGTTATGTCGTGTGCTGTATATTTAGAATGGAACGATTTCTAAATTCAGTTTATTAATGTGTTTCTTATTGCAAGTCATTAACGATTACAGCCTATATGCTGAAATTTCACCTACAACGATGCAGCGTTTACGACCATTTCTTTATTTTTTTGGTGCAATTTTTCGTCATGCGTCGTTTCTTCCAGAAATTACGGTATTTAATCCGTGTCTTCAATTTTGAGTGAAATTGAACCCTTTGATAAAATCTGAAAGAAAGGAGTAACTACTTTTGAAAAGTAGTTTGCAGTCGCTACTTTTTTAGGCAAGTAGTTTTAGTTGTAGTTAACTACATTTTCGACAAAGTAGTTGTAGTTGTAGTTCGCTACTATAAAAATGTAGTTTTTCTTAACCCTGGAGTATCTAATACAGTAAAACCTCCATAATGGGTCTATATTTAGCAAACACTTTTTTAATCCCTGACACATATGTTATTTGTATATTTTTACCTCTGAATAACTGGACTATTTCTTGCTTTCAAGGTGTTCGTTATTTAGAGGTTTTACTGTAGTTGTTTTATAGATAACTGTTATCTGGATATATATATATTAGATGCGCATTAATTCAAACTCTCGGGGATCGAATAAAAAGTTCAGAATATTCAAAGTTCAAATTCTCTATCACTGAAAAGAAAATGGTTCTTCAGCAATTCACTTAAGGAAAAATACTTAATACATTAAGAAAATATATCTTTTTTTATGATTTATATTGTTTTTAAACATTAAATTATTTAAAAAAAGAAATTAAAAATTACATTCTAAGATTATTAGAAGCTTATAAATCCGAAAAAGCTAAATATATATATCCTTTATTGTATAATGAAACATAACTAAATTATGCTTCAGGAAGAAGAAACTAAAAAATATATATATTTAAGTGATATTTGTTTTAAATTGTTATCTCTGCATTTTCCAACCAATCTTTCTATTTCGAATAAGTATTTTGGTTAATTGCCTACTGAAGCTAAGTTAATTTAAATATTAACTGCATCCATTTCTGATTTTTCATAAAGACGTGTAAGGACATAGGAAATCTCAACATTTAACCTAGTGCATTTTCTTAAATCAGTTATTTTTTCTAGGTCTTTGCTTTCAATAGTTTAAATAATTTGTTTATTACTTAATTTCCCACATTTTTTTTAAATCATTGCCTACTTTTATATATTTGGAAAGTGTTACATTTTTGCAGTTGAATTTTGCTTTGAAGTTCAGAAAGTCTCACTTGTTATAATCTTCTGCATGATATGTTTCTTGCACATCTGTAAATCTTACATTTCAAATTATGAAAAAAATAAGTTCAGATTAATTAACTAATTTTAACATTAATTACATTAGTTATAATGTAAGGTTTTTGGGACTTAATGATTAGTTCGAGTTTTTGCAACTTATAAATTTATGGTATTTGAAGCAGTTTTTAATAAATCAATGTAGTCCATGCATGATAACTTAACAGATGAGATGACTTTGAAAGAATCTGCGATGCTATGGGGACAGAAAGTCACTAACAAATACAAATGACTTAGAAAATGTATACTTACCAATAGTGATTGTCACCTTAACGAATAAATTCTTCTAAATTTACATTGCACATTGGCCAACTTATCTTGAAAATAGGATACATGTTTCCTAAAATCCAAGAATCATCAGTCATTTTGTTTATACATTTTTTTTTTTTCCCTGACATTAACTGAAATGTGGAAAAAAGTTTTTTCTTAAGTGTGTTATGCTTATTGATTATGCATGTGCATGGGTGTATTTCAAAAGTAATTATTAATATTAAAGTTTATTAATATTTATATATTTTTTTCTTTCATTTTACATGTTTTTTTTATTTTCCTATATTCTGGTACACTGTTTCATAATCTCTTTGGTTCATTTCAGGCTGGCATTACCACTACTCTCAACTCTAGATGTGCTGTATTGGCTGCTGCAAACAGTGTTTTTGGACGTTGGGATGACAGCAAGGCTGAGGCAAACATTGATTTCATGCCTACTATTTTATCTCGATTTGATATGATTTTCATTGTGAAAGATGAACATGATGAAAAGCGAGACAGTGTAAGTTTTCTTGTCTCTTTTAAACTTTCCATCAGTTCCAAATGTGTTTTGAGTTCATTAATCTGTTAGATTAACAGTACAAATTTATAATTTCATGTTAGAAACAATGCTTGATTTATCCAACATTCTAAGTTAGCTTAAAATTTACTGTAATCCCATCCTTAAAGAAAAGGTTAATACTATAACTGACAATCGGCTATCCATTTATTCCACTTAAATTAATTTTGTAGTCACTTCTACTTTTAAATTGATATTTAACTCTCCAATTTCCAATGCATATGCATCCCTTTCATTCTGTAATTCTTGGAAAAATTGCCAATGGCAAATTCAGTCCCATCTATTGGCTTCTTGGAGAAATAATGAAGGTGATAACTTGCTGTTATTACCAGAAGCTTTTTATAACTTTCTAAACTTCCTCCATGTGGAAACTGAAATGTTAATGTGTTTTAAAAAAGTAATGCTTAGTTGTGAGATTTCATGAAAATACTATTATAATTTCATTATTTAACTAAGCCTTTTGAGAGAACTTAACTGGAAAAAAAAATACTGTTTCTGCTGCAATAGAGGATGATATATAAATATTTATAATTAGTAAAAAATGGCTTGTTAAAACTTCAAAAATTTATTTTTCCTTTCTAGACTCTTGCCAAACATGTTATGGGTCTTCACATGAATGCATTACAGGCTACCGAAGAAGTTGAAGGAGAACTGAGTCTTAGTACATTAAAGAAATATATCGCATTTTGCAGAGCGTGAGTTTCCTTATTTTTTTACCCATTTCCATAAAAAACAAAAAATTAAAGTACCTTATATTATGCATAATTATTAAATAAACATACTATGTATTATATATACATGCATAGCATTCTGTTAGCCTTAGCATTAATATATTATGGTAATGATTACTTTAGGAAATGTGGTCCCAGATTATCAAACGAAGCTGCTGAGAAGTTGAAAAACTACTACTTATTTATGCGTGGCAGTAACAAAGAAAACCAAGGAATGGAAAAGAAGTCAAATATTCCCATCACTGTGAGGTAACTATCTTACTTTGTTTCAGTTTAATCCTTGAAATCCATATTTTAAAAAAAAAAAATCATTTTTTAGATTACATATTCAAATAATAAATCTTATTATCAATAAATGTTTTTTTGCTATTTTAATTGTGGGTAGAATTTGTTATTTTAGTTGGTGAATTTAGTTGGTCAACTATTGCTATATGCAAAAGAGCTTTCATTTTTATGATGATTTGTAGGTTTGACTGTTGAATTACTAAGGAGTATTCAATTAATGTATATTTTTTATTATAAAGAGGTAATGTCTGTGTGTTTGTAGGAGGTAATCTCTAGAACTATCTGATTTGAAAAATAATTGTGATCATTTCTGTTCCAACATAGGCTATATTTTATGTCAATACAACCCCCAAGGGGTGTAGGATCAAAAAGCGTTCTAAAATTACGATTTCAGTGATATTTTTGGGGCTAGAAACTTGAAATTTGGTGTGGTGGTTACTTTTAAGATGAAAATGCTTGCTATGAACAGTTTCTAAAAAATTCGAAATTTTAAAGAGTGAAATGAGCAGAAAACATTCTAAGTTACGATTTGTTTGAAACTGTTAGGGCTAGAAACTTGAAATTTGGCATGACTGTTACTTTAAAGATGTAAATACCCATCCAGAATAGTTTTTCTTTTATTATTTAATTTAAAAGGGCACAGAAAGAAAAGAAGTTCTAAAATTGTGATACGATTGGGATAGAAGCTTGGAATGTGGCATGGTGGTTACTTTTGTTGTTGTTGGCGTGTCAGAGAAAGTGCCAAGGCACTTCTCTGAAAGATGGGGTGCCAGAGCCTCAAGAAAGGTTGGACTTCTAGAGCTGGTTTCCTAATTTTGAACCAATTCCAGATGAGAGACCTACACATGGATTGGCACCCCCAGAGGTAACGCTTATACTAAACTTGGAGGACATTGGAGCCACGAACAGATTTTACATGCACCAGCTCCCATTAATGTACACGGTCCTACAGCAGCGGCAGTCAAGAGAGATTGTCACCCTCCCAAACACTGACCTTGGTCGATGCTGCTTCGTTTTCGATGATCTTACGGGAACCGAGCTTAACCGACTGTGCCACTGCGGGACGGTGGTTACTTTTAAGATGTAAATACTCACCTAGAATGGTTTCCAAAAAATTCGAAATTTAAAAGAGCGAAATGAGCAGAAAATGTTTTAAAAGCTTTCTAAATTAAGATTTAGTTAAAATTGATAGGGTTAGAAACTTTAAATTTTGTATAATGGTTTCTTGTAAGCTGCAGATGCTCGGTATAAACAGTTTATTAAAAATTGGAAATTTAAAGGTATGAAATGAGCAGAAAACTCTAAATTATGATTTATTTAGTTAGAATTGTTAAGGATAGAAACTTAAAATTTGACATGTCTCTTATTTTTAAGACATAAATGATCACACAGAACAGTTTTTACAAAATTTAAAAGGGTGCAGAAATAAAAAATATTCTAAAATTGCGATTTTTGTGAAACTGCTGGGGTTAGAAACTTTAAATTTGGTGTGGTGGTTATTTTTAAGATGTAATTGCTCAGCTGTGAACAGTTTCTGAAAAGTTTGAAATTTAAAAGGGTGAAATGAGCAAAAAACATTCTATATTACGATTTATTTGGAACTGTTAGGGCTAGAAACTTGAAATTTGGCATGGTTGTTATTTTAGAGATGTAAATACTCTCTCAGAACAGTTTTTAAAAAATTCGAACTTTAAAAGGGTGCAGGGGCAAACAACATTCTAAAATTGTGATTTGTGATCCAATTATTATAGAAGCTTGGAATTTGGCATAGTGATTACTTTTAATATGTTAGTGCTTGCTAAAAATGGTTTCTAAAGAATTTGAAATTTCAAATCAAAAATGAAATGTGAGAGGAAAATCTTCAAAATAAATTCTAAATTATGATTTATTTGAAATTAATTTTAGATTATCTCATTAGTTTAAGTCTCATGTTCGTCTAATGCAATTTAAGAATGAAGTTTACTCAAAATGAGGCCTAATTCGTAATTTTTTAATTATCTGTGGTTTAAATTTCTTTTTCTAAAACCTGGAAAAGTCATGAATTAATTTTTTTTTTTTTTTATGCGCCATCATGTCTTATGATTCTCTCGAGTTTCGAGGTCTGTCCGCAAAAAAGTTCAGATTTTTCACTTCACGGATCACATTTACTAAATTTCCTCTGAGATCACATCATGTTTGAATAGCATTCTGCACATGTCTGCTCTGCTATGGAGCTTAGTAGCTGGGAAGCTCAGTTAGCGAGCTACCAATCAGAGTCCCCTAGTGATAAAGCTTCACTGCAAAGCCTCACCGCTGGATCACTTTGATTGGTTGCTTTCGAGTCGAGTTTCCCAACTACTAAAGCTCCGATTCCACTTAGGAATGAATCTTCACGAATTATTAAACTTAATTCTCAAGTGCTTGTTTCTGCGATCTTTTGACGAAATTTGCAATATTTTTTCTCGATTGTTTATCAGAATTCGATATTTTTTATTTCTGCAACCAATTGACAAAATTCAGGATTTTTTTGTGAGAGCATTTAACAAAATTTGCATTTTTTTTTTTTTTTTTTTTTTTTTCCAATTGATTTTGAATTTTTTTTTTTTTTTTTTTTTTTTCAGCGACCGATTCAAAGAAATCTCTATTTGTTTCTGAGATCTTTGACGAAACTCATGATATTTTTCTACGATCGTTTGAAGAAATTCTCGATTTTTTCCGCAATGGATTCACGAATTGTGTTGGCCGTTTTGACTAAGAGCAGTGTTTTATGTGGAAGACTTAAAAAACAACAGTTTCTGTAAAAGCATACTAATTTATTATACTATGAGATGACTGACAAAATACAGCATAACTTTGCTGTTAAATCAAGAAACTAAAGAGACAATAAAAATATGCAGCTACATTTTAAAAACACAAATAATAACCAGAATGGTCAAGAGACAAGAGGGCAGAGACATCGGAGAAAGTCCAGACTTTTTATACAAACTGTCAGCATATGTTTTGCATAAACATGTTGCCATTTCAAACATACAAACTCGCATCTGAAACACCATTGGCTACTTTCACTTCAGATACATGAGCATGCTATTTAAGAGATGGTGAAAAACAGATGCATCAATAAATACTTTTAATTTAAAGAGAACTTTAAATCAAAGATAGCATTAAATATATGCATTATATGAGATTCTGAATAGATGCATAACAATCGGCCTCCTCTTTCATCATCTCTAGAATATTATAAAAACATTAAAATTTCAAAAAGTTTTAATAAAGGTTACACTTGAAAAATTCAAAAACCAACAATCTGATCAATGTGATGTCACATAAGACTTTATTGGCAGAACATTGACCAGAGTGGACAACATTGTAAGAAAAAATTATAAACCCCCTAATAAAAATTTAAATATCAAAAATTCACGAATTGCTCCATAATTTGTGGCTTTGTAAAACTGTCTGCAAGGTTAAGTTTACTGGGAATATATTTAAGTTTAAACATTTTATCAAAAACAAGATTTCTAAGAAAATGATATTTTATGTGGATATGTTTTGTCGTTTGGTTCTCAAATGGGGATTTAGAAAAGGCTATTGCAGCTTGGTTATCACAAAACAGAGTGCAATCTCTCCGATTTAAGTTAAGTACTTTATTTTGCAGAACATTTTCGATCCAAATTAATTCTTTAGCAGCTTCAGTTGAATTTACATATTCGGCCTCCATGGTTGAAAGACTCGCATATTTTTGTTTAAAAGTCTTCCAAGAAATGGGAGTTTCATCTAGAAACAAAATATATCTGCCTATGGAGACCCGATTGTCTCTGTTTGCGGCTAAGTCTGACCCAGACATTTTCTCAATTTCTTCCTTAGTGGAAGGCAAATCTTGCTTAGACAACACCAAGCCCTTAGGAATAAGTAAAGAGCTTATTGGAAATTTAAAATTAGAATACATTTCAAAATTCTCACTGTAAGAAGTTTGGTGTATATAAAGGTTATTTCCAATTTCTTCAAACTCTATGCCCAATAGCTTTCTGGTTGCCCCCAAAATTTTTAATTAAAAATGTTTTTGCAGCAAACCTATCCCAAAATCTAAATCTTCTTTGGCTTTCCAAACAGAACTATATCATCAACATAAAGCAAAAAAATTAATCTAGCCTGAAACATGTACACACAATTGCACCAAACGAGTTTGAAAAAATTTAAATTTGATAAAACATCATCCATTTCAAAGAACGACTGTCTGCCACTTTGATGGAGACCATAAATGGCTTTATTTAACTTAGAAACTTTATTTTTTTCTTTGATAAAACTCTCAGGCTGGTGCATGTTGAGTTTCCGACGAAAGTTTCCTTAAAAATTATAGTTTTTCAATAGAGATTTTTTTTTTCTTGTTAACTCAACATTCGTAAAACTGAGCTGACTATTCTTTTAAGTCTTCAATAAATTCATTAATTTGAAGAATTCGTTAATATGAAATTTGTTAAAGTGAATATTTTTATAATGTGAAAGCATAAGATGTTTTTTAACAATTAAAAAAATATTTGTTAAACTAAAAGATTTGTTAAAATGATATTTGTTGTAATGAGATTCTACTGTATTTGGTAGGTTGTAAATATTTTTCTGTCTTTAAGCTGGGTCACATAAAAGTTAAGTTTGAAAACTGCTAATTTACATAGTACACTTGTGTTCTTAAATTGTGCTTCTTTGATCCATTGCTTAAGAATTAAGATGAACAAATATTTCAATATAAATAATTCCAGTGGTAATTTTCTTACAAATAGCCAATTGTAATACTGGACAATTTTTTTGGATTGGTGTTTTTATCATTTTTTTAAATATATATATTTTCTATTTCCACCTTTCTTTTTCTAGACAACTTGAAGCAATTGTTAGAATATCCGAAGCTCTTGCAAAAATGGAGCTTCAGCCTTTTGCTACTGAAAGACATGTTGATGAAGCCATGCGACTTTTCCAAGTTTCAACACTTGATGCAGCACATTCTGGTGACCTTGCAGGTGTAGAAGGATTTACTACCGAAGAAGAACACCAGACACTACTAAGAATTGAAAAGCAGTTAAAAAAGCGTTTTGCAATTGGTTCACAGGTGTCAGAGTTTAGCATTGTTCAGGACTTTTTAAAACAGGTTCGAAGTTATGATGATTTTTTTCAATTTTAACTTTTATACTTTATTTGTGTTGAAATTTATAAATTTATTTAATAATGTAATATGCAGAAAGTTTGATGAATTGTTAGTCAATTTTATTTTCACAAAGATTAAAGAAAAGCATTGCTAAATGGTATTTACCATAATTTCCGGGAGATGAGATAAGCCACACCAATAAAAAACAAGAGATAAATATTCAATTTTCATCAGATAAGTCACACAAACTGTTTATATTGAAGGATTTTTCTAATTTGCTAACTAGTTTAATATGCAACAAATGTAAATGCATTTTATATTTTGAATATATTTAAAAATAAATATTTTTAAATAAACAATAAATATATACATGGGTGCAAGAGTTCAGTCTCAGGACTGATTTCAGTCTTGGAGAGATTTTTGATTGATAGTAACTTCTACTTTATATACTTCAATAATAGCAATTTTACTATCAAGAACTTTTAATCTCTTTCTTTTATTGTAAGAGATCAATTTTTAGCCATAATACAAGACATAGGAATCTTCTTAACTCATTTACATTTGGTTATTCCTAATACTGAGAAAAGTTTTCAGTCTTGACTTGGATGGACTTCTTGCACTCATGAATATATATAACTCACCAATCTTTATTTATATTTATGATGACATGATCAACTTACTTATGATGCATTAATCTGCTGCCTTTTTAGGTAATCCTCTGCATAATATTGAGAAAAAAAAAATCTGAATAAATCACTGAAAGTTTTTTAAAACACTTATTTTATTTACTCAATCACTAAATTCTGGTTCTTCATTATCAGAACAAAACAATTTTAAATATTCATCATTAGTTTCACTCTCTTCATCAAAATCATTAAAAAAAAAAAAAAAAAAAAAAAAAAGTTGCAGCATTAGCTCAATGAGTTTCTCCGATTTAGGTGATATTTGCTTACATATTTATTTATACCAGGGTATTGCCGAATGGTTTTATCATTTTGTTTTTCAGTTGTGTTATTCAGGCCTGGAAGAGTTCCTCTTAAAGGAAAAAATCCACCTTTTTGAAAACAATTTAGGATATTCTCTGGATTGATGCAAAAAAAACAAACAAAGAAAGTATTTGGTGCATATTAGGGAATAAGGGTGGGATCTGAAAATTTAAATCTCAAACATGTTTTATCTACCCAACAATCCAGAATAAAATTTGGCATTAAAAATTTATTATCCTACTTAACACAAATTCATTTGTGTTTGAACTTGTGACCTTTAACAAACTGCCTTCCATTGTTTGTCAATTGATTGATCTGCATTCATTGTTAGTTTAAATTTAATTTTCATTTTTATTTTCTAAATTAAGAATAAAAACTTAAAATAATCTTACATTTTTTTTTTTTAAATAAATAAATATATGTTAAAACATGACACTAAATTATAATTATTTATCACTGTAAAACATGAAAATATTTCCACCTTTTTTTCTTTGAATCACTACTTTCATGCCTGGTTATTTGACTATATATATATATATATATATATATATATATATATATATATATATATATATATATATATATATATATATATCATTGTATATGTGTGATTAAATTAGCCATTTTATTTTATAGGCAAATATAAATAAGCTGTGTTCTGCAATTGTGTTACTTTGTATATTCTATCTGTTTTTTAAAATTTGGGAAAAAATTATAATAAAATTTTATATATATGTATATATATATTTTTTTTTTTTTTTTTCCTGAGGGTGTGTAATATTTCGCATTGTTTACTAATATTTTATATATTTTTTTTCTCTGTTTAAATATATAGCTACACACAGGGGTCGGAAGTAGCACGCTACAAGTAGCAAAACTACAGTAGTCTCTACTTTTTACAGTAGTTTGTAGTGTAGCCTGTGCTACATTTTTAACAATGTAGTGTAATGAGTAGTCCGATAAAAAAAAATCAATAGTTTGTAGCGAGAACCGCGCTATTTTCAATGCTACTTCGGTGGGTGGGGTGGGGGGATGTGCCATTCTGCAAATCACGTGGCCAAAACTTGCTTCTTTAGTGCAAAATTTGTTCTGCTCAACAATTTGAAAATCTTAGCGGCAAATGTTAGCTGCAGTGTATAGCAAGCAGCTCATGGCATGAAGTCACAGATTTTTCTCATTGACAGTTGCTGCTAAAATCAAGTACTAACCCACCAAAGGAATTAATTTTCTTGCTTGTAAAAATTCTCTATTTACTTTTTATTAGGTCATGATATTTTCATGCCGGGTTTCTTATTATTCTGCATTGCTTTATTTACAGATTTATTTATTGTTTGCATTTAGAGTTGTTTTTCTGTAATTTTTCTAGATTATAATCTCTCTTAATTTCGCTACGAAATTTGTAATGTGTGTATAAACTAATAATTTGGAGACAAACACAAGTCATTTTCTAGTATGTTATCTTTCTAAATTTTTTAATGCCCTCGGTTATGTCGCAAATATTTAATTGTAGCATGCAGACACGCCATAGCTCGTGCAGCACTTTTATACTTATTCTCAATCCAATCACGTCATTAAATTTTTTTTATGTTTTATCAGGTTAGTTTGATTCTCTTAAAATTGCTATATTGGGCCAGTCAGCTTGAAAAAAAAAAAAAAAATTATTGCAATGCCTGGACAGTTTAATTTTTTTATTGGGCCGGCCCGTTACAAAAATTGTCTTTATACTGTCAGCCCGGCCTGAGCCTGTGCAGCAGACCTCTAGACCTAGTATGTGTTCATCTGCTGTATGAAAAATATTTTTTTTTCACATGTTTGGAAATAAATAAGAATTAGCTAAATGTTTTACCAAAAAAAAAAAAGAAAGAAAGAAAAAATGATGCAATCCAGAATAAGACCAGGTTATTAAATTATTAAATATTTTTTTTACCTTTAGGAGAACCTTTAAAGATCTAAAACAAAATGTAAATAATTATCCGTGTTTTGCAATGCTACTTCAACTAAAAAATAGCTAAAACCTGCAGATATGAAGTGATATACACCCCCTTAACCCATATTGGACTGCACCAAATAAATATTTTTGAAAATTTTTAAAACTTCGATTTTATCATTAATATGGTGTAATTAAGCAGATAAAAGCAAAATTTTGAAAAAAGGTTTTTACTTATTTAAGTAATTAGCTGTCCTATAAACAGGACAATGGTCCAAAGCATAGCAATTTTACAAAAATTCACTTACATTACAGAAAGATGTATTATGTGTGGAGTTTCGGGAAACAGTCAATGCAAAGACCAATTTTACATTTTAAACAAACTGTTGTTGGTTTTCTCTTGCAATTCTTCAATTGACATCTTCTTTGACGTCCTTCAGGGTTTTTCACTAAAATGTGTTCATTATTTAGATGGAGAAGTTCTTTGTTATTCTGAATCATACCGCATTGTCTGATGTTGTTTCTTGGGATTGTTTCGCCCAAATAACTAATTGTGACAGATCTTCGGAACTCTAACAGACCCTGTGCTTCATGAGGGCAAAACAGATTAGAAATTTTCCAAGCTACGACAAGTGCCGTTTCAAAACAGTACAAAAAAAGTTTCCAGTACCACTTTTTTCCTTGAATGGATGCAAAATATGTTTCAATGTGACTGTCGAATAAGTCCACTCCATTTTTGTATTTATTGTACGACGTAACACGAAATGGAATATCAATTTTATTTCTACCACCTTTTACTCTGCACTCTACTTTGCTTTTTACTTTAGTTTCCTCAAAATTTGTGAGGAATGAAACCACACGGTTATCATTCCAACACCACTGCAGCTATGTTGTTGAGTATGTCAAAACAAGCAGTTGCAGCACCTCTTTCTGTTTTAGAAAGTTGTTTCAAAGGTTCTAATGGACATTTTGCCATTCGATTATCTCAAACAGTTCCTGTAGCACAGAAACCTTTTTCTTTCAAACGAACAAATAGACCATATGAGGTGAAAAAGATATCCATATATATTCTGTGAAGTTTTGGGTTTTTCACTACAGAAAACAAATCTTCCACAACACATTGAGAAAAAGGCTCTGAACTTTCTTCTGTAGCTCTTTGGTAAGGAATAATATGGAAAGGATATCCATTGTAATACGCTGTTCGCACCGAACATTTAAGATATCTTAGATCGCCATTTTTGAGGTGGTACCCTCCCGGAATTGAATACCTATTCACATCGTAAAACTCATCTAAGGTAACTCACTGAACATCACCTTGTCTGAGATCTGAACAAACATAAAATGTGCGCTTGTGCATAAGTTAAAGCCAGCCTCAATAGCCAATCAGTCACAGCTAGCCTCCAGTGCCAATCACAGTGAGTGATAATAGCTGTATCTAGCAATAGAAAGTTTGAACTTTCTGGAACTCTCTCAGTGAGTTCGGCGGTCTAAGATATCTTAAATATCCGATCTGAACCGGGTTTATGATGCTAACATCCACAGTTTGTATCCAAATTTCACTGGTTTATTTTTCATATACATCTTGCATCCGTGCCTTCCAAAATATCTCACCATTTTTTCATCAATTGTTTGCTTTTCTGAAAATAGGCCAAACTGCATTAAAGCAATATTGAGCTTGTCAATAAGCGGTCGAATTTTATAGAAATGGTCTTGTCGATTGATTGCAGAATTGTCATTGAAATGAATATAGCACTTTATGTCATTATACCGTTTTCTAGATATAGTGTTACTCACTAAAGTGGTGCCAGTGTCTGGTGCATTTTCCCAATACATTTTTTCATGTGCCAAAATATGATACCCACTAAAGAATATAACACTCAAGAATTTCTTGAGTTCAGCTTCAGTAATGCTAAAAGAATGACAGTTTTTTTCTGCTGCATACCGATTTGTTTCTATAACAGTATGGGCTATCATATCATCAGCTATCATGTAGAAGAGTTCAGTGGGAGTTTTTCCCGAAATCATACTTACTATATTTTCATTTTCTCAATGACAAATAGTCTCTCTTGAAAAGTTCAAATTTTGGTTCACGTTTTACCCACTTTGGTTTTTTAATTGGATGGTGTAATTCTTCACTGTCACTTACCAAAATTTCAATTGTTCCTGCGGTATCTGGAATATCACGTTCGTGGCACATTACTGGCTGTTTTGTATCAGACTCGTCAATCTCTTTTTAATCACTAATGGAATCTGACTTAGGGGGAATAATAACCATTTCAGGTTCATCAATTTAATCATCACTTAAAGAATTCATATATTCCAGTACTTCTTCCGTTGTAAAAATTTTCATGCCATTTTACAAATACATTTTTTCAAAAGTAAATTATCAGACAAAATAAAGCTGTGACAAACACTGCAAATTCACACAACAGAGAATCATCTAGTATCTCCCCTATTTTCTCCCCTCCTTTCAATGTTCCTGTACTCTACTGACGCTAGAACAGACTGGCTACGTGACCAGTCTCCAGCAAAAGTGTTTCATCAAAAGATAAAGGAATGTGAGTTTTGAATGAAATGCAAAGAAGGAGAAAAGGAGCGGATTGGACCGTTGTCCTATTTTTAGGACACCTAGTAAGGACATATAAAATGCATGCATAAGCTAATTGCATGAGCAAATATTTTATTTTACTCTAAAAGTACTGTTTTTGTAGTACAAAAAAACTATGATTTCTCCAATAAAAAAATAATAACGGTAAAATTATAGATTATAAAATTGCAATTTTTAAAGGATTTTTTTAAATAAATTTTTTTGATTAAATTTAAATTGGTTACTTGTTTTTTTGTTTATGTGTTATACTTTTATGTATTTTAAAGGCGTCGTAACCAAAATGCATCCAGAAAATCTTTACCAATTTTATTTTTAAAAATGTCACAGCCCAATATGGGTTAATCCAGACAAGACTTTATAAATTAGTACAAAAAAACTTTTGACAAAGGAATAAGGGGGTAAGCACTCACCACGTGGAAAATGAAACAGTTTTTATCTTCAATATAAGGTTGATTTTTGACTGAACATGTTCTCAAAAGTAGGAAGGAAATGGGACAGTTTTTGTACTATTGTCAAGCAGGTGAAGTGGTTAGAGTTTTGTGTGCTGGCAGAACAAAGGGTATGAATAAACAGAAATTTCAGGGGTGTAATTTAGATTAAAAAAAATTAGAAAAAAAATCAATTCAAAAGACTTTCACTTGCATTCATCCGATTCCATTTTGCAGAATAATCTTTGCACTGTTACATAGACCTCTACTCCTAAAAATATGTTTTGTTTTCCTAATAAAAAAAAATCTCTATCAGAAATTTTTGGCATTCTATGACATTGTCACTGAAATTCAAGTGTAAGGCTCGGGGCGTTTTTTCACAGCAGTAAAATCTACTGATTATTGTAATTATTGCTTGGAGATCTACTGAACTTTCTTCTGTAAGGATTGGCAGCTATGTTTTATGCACACAAGTGCTAATTAATTCAGTAGCTTAAAGTAAGTTATAGTTTAGAAACTATTGGCTAATCAATTACAGATTATTAAGAGTCGGCTGTAATATTTCTTATAACTGCATTAAAGATATTGTGTAATATATTCTACTAATTTATTATACTTTTCTTTCCAGAAATATCCTGAAAGATTTATATACAAGGTTTTGTTTTTAATGATTAGAAGAGGTGAACTTCAACATCGTATGCAAAGAAAAATGTTGTACAGAATAAAATAAACTTTAAGCAGCATAGCTAAACTTCAACAGCTCTTCAAAATTCCTATTTTTATACAAACTGAATGATGTTCTTTATCCTCTTTGTACAAATTTAATGCAGTTGTAATTTGAATGCAGTTCACTTTGTTTTACATCTTTAGATTTTTTTTTTTTTTTTTTAGTTTTAAATATATTGTATATTTTTTAAAATATTGCTAATTATAATCATTGTGTAAAATTTTTATTAACCAGTTTCATGAATAATAAAGTTTTCTAAAATTTGGTTTTAATGAAGACTTTTACTGTAAAAAAGAAAAAAATATTATTAGATACAGCTGATTTAAAATTCGAATCACTAGTGATTTACAATTCAGTTTGATCCATGAGCCTTTATAAATGAGCTATTGGCCCCTGTTTGACATATTTTACAGGGGCTGATGGAAAAATTGAGTCCTCTTCACAAACTCCATTTAATAAATGGACTCCCTTAAATTAAACACAAAATTGCATCTGTTTAATTAAAAGGAATTTCAAATGTATAATTTACAAACAAAGCAAGTTAACCACAAAGATAAAATTTTAGTGCAAGTATTAATGGTTAGAATTTATATTTTAAAATTTAGATTCAATCTTTCATTGCAAAATTTTATTTTTCACAACCCACCCACCCCCACTTCCCGTATAGAATAGGTATCCAATATTTAAAAAAAAAAAACCTGCTTCGCATTAACAATTTTTTAAGTGGTGAGTATTGTCCCATTGTATATAAATATCTACAAAAAAAAAACTTCAAAAGTGAAAAGAGGGTGAAAATTGTGGCTAAAAAATGTTGCTATATCAAATTTCCAAGCTTATATCACTAGTTTACAAAAAAAAAAAAAAAAATTTGTTGTTCATGAAATGAAACATATATGATTTATGTAGGCTATGGACAGTAGTTAAAAAAATATTTTATTTTATTTTTTGTAGCACGTCACAATTCTGAGATATGAAGGTCTTTGTTTTTTATCTACCCGCAATTGTTTAAATACGTGTATTGTTTTATTTTGTAAACAACTGTGTGATTCAAAAGTCTTATTTTTACATAAAAATGTCATCTAGAGTGTATAAACTACATTCAAACTGATTTTGTTATGTTTGTGCCAAAATTGTTCAGTTAAATTGTGATTTTCCTATAACAAAACCATTGCAAGAAGCCTATTTACATTATTTTGGATTTCCGGTGTCAAATCAAAATAAAAATTGGGTTCCTCGTGGGATTTGCACTAATTGTAGATTTGTCCTCAGCTCCTGGTATTCAGGTAAGAATAAATCACTGAAATTTGGTAAACCAATGATATGGAGAGAGCCAACTAACCACATAACCGATTGTTACTTTTGTTTAACAAAGACTTTTGGTTTTAACTCAAAAAATAAAGATAGGATAAAATATGCAGACGTTCCATCACTGACTGTATTTAGTTGACCCCAAAAAATAATATTACCACCGCTTCACATTAAGTTGGGCTTGATGAAAAATTTTACCAAAGCTTTGGATAAATCCAAGCCTGCCTTTCAATATCTTTGCTCTGTATTTACGAATCCTTTTGCGGCTAAACTAAAGGAAGGAATATTTGTGGGTCCTCAAATCAGCAGAATATTGGACAATACAAAATTCAAGAGCCTTTTAACCGAGGTAGAAAAAGCAGCCTGGAACTCTTTCAAAAGTGTCGTTAAAAATTTTTTAGGTAATAAAAAAAGTGATAATTATAAAGAGATTGTTGTAAATGTATTGCAAAATTATAGGCGTATGGTTGTGAATATGTCACTAAAAATTCCTTTTTTGCATTCCCATTTAGATTTTTTTTCCAGAAAATCTTGGTGGTATGAGTGATGAACATGGTGAGCGATTTCACCAAGATTTAAAATCATTTGAGCAAAATTATCAAGGTGTTTGGGACCAAAATATGCTAAGTGACTATTGTTGGTCTGTTGTGAGAGATACAGATGAAAATATTTATAAAAAAAGAGCAAAAAATGACCCATTTTTAACTGTCTATTGTTTATTTAGATGTAATTTTTTGTAAAAATCTTCTTAATAAATATTTCAAAAAACTGACGTGCTGGATTTTTAAAAATATTTTTTCCTAGATGTAGATACCCAAAGTAACGTAACCGTATATATTTCATTTCATGAACAAAGTCATGTAAACTAGTGTTATGGTACTTATACAACATTTTTATTAACTAAGTTACCATATGTAAGACCAGTGCCTATGTATATGTTGATAGAAATCCTTTTCTCCTGTTGTAAATAAATGTGTATCTGAAAAATTCAAAATTTAAAAAATTATACATGATGGGTTTGGCGGCCATCTTTCCATATTTAACACACATTTCTAAGCCCCCAAAGTCCATAGTTAAATCTAAAATCAAAACCATTACTAAAGAAAACATTTTATGCTTTTCCTTTGTATATTTTTATTTTTAAGCTGGCCACTAAACCCATAGTGCATATATTTTTTAATTTTTATTTTCGGAAACATGTTATGTATTAGTACATGAGAAAATAATTGCAAAGGTTCTGTGGTCATCTACAAAAGAAAGATGTGTGATAAAGCTGTTAGCAATGTCCCTTGCTGACCTCTGACCTTTTGACAGGGTAAATAAGTCATAAAATATGAAAGAGAATGAATGACTACATGAGATGTTCCAGTAATCTGAAAAACAGTTTGCTCGATCCTTTAGGGTTGGCGTACCTTCTAAGATGAAAACCTATCTAAACTATTTTTTTTCTTTTTTTCTAATCCCATAGGATTTTGTCTTGGTGAGTCTTGCTGTATTTAATGCATAACATAGATTGCATCAGCTACCTCATAAAAAGAGTAACTTCATTCAAATATTAATAAAGAAAAATCATGCATTACACATTGCCTAGCATATATTTTCCAATTCTCATAGCCTATAACTGTTTTCACTAGCATATTTTGAAAGATGTAGTAATTAAATATATTCCTGATTAAACTCACAATTGATATAAGTAAAAATTATTGGTGTTAAAACAAGTTTAAAAAAAAAACAATTACTTTATAAAAAGAAAATCATGCATTTGAGTACTGATTTAGATTGTACTTTACAATTTATTATATTATAGAGCCTGCTATTGCTCTCATTTAATTTAGTATATTCAGAAATAATGTAAAAGTAGCAAGCAAACTTAATTTCAATTACGCAATATCTCCGTAAACTATAAATAATAACTTTCTAAATAATGTTTAAATTTTCACTAAAATAAAGCCAAGCAAGATTAGAAAAAAACAAGAACGAAAAATCATGCGTCAAGCATAGATTATGTAACACTTTCCAACGCTTCCAAAATAATTTTACGAATCATACTCTTTAATAAGCTAAAAGATAACATCTAAGTAATCCGAATACTTTTATTCAACCCTGTATAGGATCTATAGATTTGTATATATACTACATAGGATGCTAAATTTTAGTTCAGTTAGGAAACACGTAGCACAGTTTAAAATTCTCCGTCTGGAGTTAAATAATACGGAAATGTGTTCCCGAACTTTTGTGCTTCCCTGTATAGGATCTACAGAATTTATACACACCACGTAATATACAAAAAGCGATTTAAAATTAAAATCGCTTTCAGTAACTTAAAACGCACTTACAGGAATTATTGTTAACATACAGTAGAGAATTCTTTTGTGTGTCCCTGTAAATGAACGATGACTGCTATACACACAATATTCTGTAGTAAGTCTCTTGTAATGAACCTTATATAAATTTCAATGCGTTTAAAATAGGGAAACATTATTTAAATAAACCGCAGACGATTTTTCTCAATAGACGTAATGTAACGGAATTCTTTTGACTGTCCCTGTAAAGTAAGTATAAGTGCTATGCACACCCTATTCCATATTAAGCTTCTTCTAATGCACCTTAGTGATATATATAAATTTCAATGTGTTTAAAATAGTGAAACATTATTTAAATAAAGCGCAAATGATTTTTCCCCATAGACCGCAATGTAACGGAATTCTTTTGAGTGTCCCTGCAAAAAAAACTATAAGTGCTACACACTTCCGTTGAAATAGGGAACATGCTATAGATAACGATTATAACATATAAAAATTGCAGGGCAATCCGAGCATATTTACGGGAGTTAGAGCATGGACAGACGGCCAGACAAACCGAAGTCATAAACACTTTTCAACTAGGTTGGAAAGTGTTAAAAAGCTGCCATATTGGCAAATTTTATTTATTCACCAGAGTAAGCTAGATAAATAAAAACTTTTTAATTTTGAAACATCTTCATGCATCAATCCTCTTTATCTTCATGCTGAATACTCCATAATTAATATATTATCTCTACTTATATACATTCTTTCCTTGTTCATATGCTTGCATACATACATCTATATTATATACTTGCATATATCTTATGATGTACATACATATTAAAAAACAATTTTTATACATAAAGCTCTCAATTTACAACATAAGGTTATTTTTCCATGGCAAAAAGCCCGCTCTTTATCACTTGTCATTAGGCAAAAAGAAGCTCTTTTCCTCTTCTTTCTTGCAATCAATCATTCAAGTGTACTGGTGTTACCAATCATGTGGCACATGTAACTAAAGCTCAAAACCAGATGGTTAATGACACCTTTCTTAGGTGGTCTTAACTACATCTCTTAGCGTCTTAATGTGCCATTGGTTTTTGAATACAGTTAATCTCTGTGTCTGTGCAATGCTAGTGGAAAGAAATTTACCACAAAAGTTTTTTTTTTTTTTTTTGCCGTCTTTTCTTCTTTTGAAATAAATACATCCTGGCAGTCTGATTTAGGTAACTAAACCACTGTTTTCTTTAGTTTTCACACAATATTTTGATGTCAAGTAGAAGTGTGTACATCCAGCTATCCAGGAGAACGACCATGTGGATTTTTACCTGTCTGTTGGGGCAAAACCGGGTACCCATGATTTTGCATTGAATTCTGCAATGAATTGTTTCTTTACTCAACTACTGGTAAAGGATCGTAAAGCAATGTTCAGTCTGCAAAGAGTGGGCACATGAGGAATGCAGTGGTTACTAGAAGTAAAAGCTGAGAAAGCCATTACATAATAACATTAAAAATTGCTTGAAAACCTGAAAAAAAGTTACTGACCTTAAAAAATGTATATATGTTTTTAAAGTTTGATTCAGAATTTATTACAATAAAGTTTTTTGTAACTGGAAGTGTAAAAACTTAATTTCTGATTAGTACCTGGTTTTACCCTACCACTAAAATTCAGAACTGTTTCTGATGGTCTTAGAAAACATTTCTTCCCAAGTAGAGAAGAAATTTCCTGTGATTACATGTGTGGTTATTCAATAGCCCAGATGTCCCCAAACACTTGTATGAGGTGTCCTGCTTTTTTTAACCAACTACAGACAATAAAAAAAGAAGGAAAGCCTGTTAGCTAAAATAATGGCTTACATTCAACGTTTTATGATTATCATAAATTGAAAAGTGCAGTAAGACGCGTGCAATAAGATAATCATATACAAAGAAAGAAAACACCTCTATAAAGAAAGTAATTGACAAAGAACATCAAGCTTGCAGCAGTTCACCAAAAGGAGATTAACTTTACTGTTTAATATTGGCAAATAAATCATAAACAGCAACAATTTATATTTATACGTAGACAATCAATAAGCAAAGGAAGACAAAGCTCTTCCTAGTAAAATGGAAAACCTCCTAAATTTAATTAAAGTGTGAAATTTTTTTCCGGCGTGAAATATTTTCTTTGTCCAGACAGAATTTTAAAGGGAAATTTTGAAAAATGTTCAGAATGTCGCGAAACATCTAATAAATTCAACTTGTAAGTTTGAAAATTTTATCCGAAATTGTTTTCGGGTGTTGAAATATTTTCTATGTCCAAACGAAATTTTAAAGGGAAATTTTGAAAAATATTCAAAATGTCGCGAAACGTCGAATAAACTGAACTTGCAAGTTTGAATTTTTTTTTCGAAAATTTTATCTTAGAAAATATTTCAACGGCGGAAAAATTTCAATGTCCAGACAAAATTTTAAAGGGAAATTTTGAAAAATGCTCAGAATGTCGGGAAACTCCGAATAAACTCAACTTATATTTTGAAATTTCTGTGTTAGAAAATGTTTTAATCTCCAGACAAAATTTTAAAGGGAAATTTTGAAAAATATTCAGAAAGTCGCGAAACGTCTAATAAACTCATCTTGCAAGTTTGAAATTTTTGTCGAAAATTTTATCTTTTTTTCCAGCGTTGAAATATTTTCTATGTCCAGACAAAATTTTAAAGGGAAAATTTGAAAAATGCTCAAAATGGCACGAAACGTCGAATTAACTCAACTTGTAAGTTTGAAATGTTTTATGAAAATTTCATTTTAGAAAGTTGGAGAGCAGACGAACCGAAATCATAAACACTTTTCAACTATGTTGGAGTGAGTGTTTAAAATAATTAAAATCGATATAAAATAATTAAACCATTTTGCACCCTCTTGCAAATATTAAATAAGCTAAAAATAATTCGAAAAAACAAAAGTCCGCGTAATTTTTTCCCAATTTATTTATGTCTGTCTCAGTGGTGTCGGAAAAGGAAGAGTGCAGGGGGCTCAAACTCTCGACATTCAAATGAAATATATATATATATTTTTAATCACATGAGATGTCACAAAAAATGCAATTTCCTTTTTTAGCTCACAGGCTATCAAAGCCTGAGAGCTTATGTGCCCGCCCGTTCTGTATGTATGTATGTATGTACGTATGTATGTACGTAACGCGATAACTCTTGACAGAAATAACCGTTTTGCTTCCAATTTTGTTTATAGGTTCCTTGTGATAAGGCGCTTCCCTGATTAGTTTTGGGGATTGATTGTTTAACTATAAAGGGGGGAACGGGGGGGCTAACCCCCCTTAATTAAGATAAATGGTTTTTTCATGCAGAATTGTCCAATTTTCTTCAAATTTTGTATATAGGTTCATTGTGATGAGGTTCTTTCCTGATTAGTTTTGGGGGTTCATAGGTTAAGTATAAAGGGGGTAACGGGGGGGTTAATCCTCCCCCCTTATTTTAGATAAATGATTTTTTTCATGCAGAGTTATCCAATTTTCTTCAAACTTTCTATATGGGCTCATTGTGGTAAGGGGCTTCCCTGATTAGTTTTGGGGGTTCATTGGTGAAGTGTAAAGGAGGGAAAAGGGGGCTATCCCCTCCCCCCCCCTTAATTTTGATAAATGGGTTTTTCATGCAGAATTATCCAATTTACTCCAAATTTTGTATATAGGCTCATTGTGGTAAGGCACTTCCCTGATTAGTTTTGGGGGTTCACTGGTAAAGTATAAAGGGGGGGGACTAACCCCCCTTGATATAGATAAATGGGTTTTCTAAGCAGAATTATCCGATTTTCTTCAAATTTTATTCTATATATGTTCATTGTGATAAGGCGCTTCTCTGATTAGTTTTGGGGGTTCTTTGGTTAAGTATAAAGGGGGGACGGGGGGCTAACCCCCCCCCCCCCTTAATTTAGATAAATGGATTTTTCATGCAGAATTATCCGATTTTTTCAAATTTTGTATATAGGTTCATTGTGGTAAGGCACTTCTCTGATTAGTTTTATGGGTTCATTGGTTAATTATAAGAAGGAGAAACGGGGGATGGTTCCCCCCTCTTAATATATTGTCGATTTCTTCATTTTTCTAGGGCTTATTTCAAATTCTTTGAAATAAGAATATAATTTACAGTTAGTGTGAATAGCCTGTGAGCTCAATGCCGTCAGTTTAACTGGGCAGTTTTCTTTTTTTCAATGTTTGATGATAATTCATCTCTGGGAGAAAAAAAAAAAAAAAAAACCTCTGCACATACAGAAATACTATAAATGTTCATTACATTTCTAACTAGTTAATCTGCAGATCAGAGGCCTGAGTGTCAGCCATACTAGCTGCAAGTCATATTTAATTTTCAATTTATTGTGTTTAATATTTTGAAACTTTCAAACAGCAATTTCATTTTTTTTTCAATATTAATATTACTGCAAGTAAAATTTTGAAAAGCTTTAGTACATTTAAATTTCAGCGTGAAAGATGATCACACGCACTGATCCTCTAACAAAAAATTTATTATATGAGGGTGCTCTGTCCTTCTCAACTCCCCGTTGTCTCATTGATTTATAACAGTAACTCTCTAGAATTCAGTATCTTAAATATTCTGTATGATATAAATAAAATATTGATTGCGTGACAATGACATTAATAGTTGAACAGCTTAGTGGAAGAACATGTTATGAACCAGGGGTGATTCTGGTCCGAATTTTCCGAAAAATTAAGGCAATGATTTCCGAAAATTAAAAAAATATCTGTCATAAATCCGAAAATTCGGACATAAAATGTATCGGTATTTCGGCAAATATGATCGCCGAAAAAAATTATGATCGCCGAAAAAAATTAATCTCGTCATTCGTTCGAAAAAAGTCACCAATTTTGTCAAAGGATCGTGGGAAAAACGTGACTTTCATCAGAGAATCGCGAAAAAACAGCAAATTTCGTCGAAAACATTGCGAAAAACGGCAAATTTCCTCAAAAGATCTCAAAAAACGGTAAATTTCATCAAAAACATTGCGAAAAACGGCAAATTTCGTCAAAAAATCTCAAATTTTATCAACAGATTTTGAAAAAACTGCAAATTTCGTCAAAAGATCGCGAAAAAATGCGAATTTCGTCAAAGGGACGCAAAAAAAAAAAAGGCGGGAGTGGACCCCCCTTCCCCACCTCTGTTAACTTTTCAGAAAATTTGCTGCGAATTTCAGAATTTTTTTTTTTTTTACTCAGATTCACCTCTGTTATGAACATTTTGAAACATTTTCTCAAAAATTGTTTTATTTTATTGTGTTATGAGGTATTCTAACATATGATAAAGCTAAAGTAGTAAAACATTCTAATGTAAACCTAAAAAACATAAATATTACATGGTAACCTGAATATATTTACGAGCATGGACAGACAGACAAACCGAATGCATAAACACTTTTCAAATATGTTGGAAAGTGTTAATTATATAGATGAGGAGGTTAAGTTGTCATTATCAAATAAACTGAACAATTAGGATTATTAATCTATACTAATATTATAAAGGAGTAAATCTTGTTTGTTTGTTTGTAGGGGGTAATCTCTGGAACTACCGAACCGATTTCAAAAGTGATGGTGGCAAATTGATGGTGACAACCCCTGCTCCAATATAGGCTATATTTTATGTAGGTGCCACTAACCCCAGGGGGTGCAGGAGCAAAAAACGTTCTAAAATTGCGATTTTTCAGTTATCACACTGGCTGTCAAGCCCTGAGAGCTTGGCAGCCGGTTCTGTATGTATGTATGTACGTACGTAATGCGATAACTCTTCATAGAAATATCCGTTTTCCTTCAAATTTTGTTTATAGGTTCACTGTGTTAAGGCGCTTCCCTGATTAGTTTTCGGGATTGATTGGTTAAGTATAAAAAGGGGGGAACAAGGGGCTAATTCCCCCCCCCCCCCTTAATTTATATAAATGGGTTTTTCATGCAGAATTATTCCGTTTTCCTTCAAATTTTGTTTATAGGTTCACTGAGTTAAGGCGTTTCCCTGATTAGTTTTCGGGATTGATTGGTCAAGTATAAAGGGGGGGGGGCTAATCCCCCCCTTAATTTATATAAATGGGTTTTTCATGCAGAATTATTCCGTTTTCCTTCAAATTTTGTTTATAGGTTCACTGTGTTAAGGCGCTTCCCTGATTAGTTTTCGGGATCGATTAGTTAATATAAGGGGGGGGGGGATCGGGAGGCTAATTCCCCCCCTTAATTTATATAAATGGGTTTTTCATGCAGAATTATTCCGTTTTCCTTCAAATTTTGTTTATAGATTCATTGGGTTAAGACGCTTCCCTGATTACTTTTCGGGATTGATTGGTTAAGTATAAAGGGGGGAACGGGGGGCTAATCCCCCCCTTAATTTATATAAATGGGTTTTTCATGCAGAATTTTCCGTTTTCCTTCAAATTTTGTTTATAGGTTCATTGGGTTAAGACGCTTCCCTGATTACTTTTCGGGATTGATTGGTTAAGTATAAAGGGGGGAACGGGGGGCTAATCCCCCCCCCTTAATTTATATAAATGGGTTTTTCATGCAGAATTATTCCGTTTTCCTTCAAATTTTGTTTATAGGTTCACTGTGTTAAGGCGCTTGCATGATAATTTTCGGGATTGATTCGCTGAGTATAAAGGGGGGAACGGGGGGGGGGGGCTAATCCCCCCTTAATTTATATAAATGGGTTTTTCATGCAGAATTATTCCGTTTTCCTTCAAATTTTGTTTATAGGTTCACTGAGTTAAGGCGCTTCCCTGATTAGTTTTCGGGATTGATTAGTTAAGTATAAAGGGGGGGGATCGGGGGGCTAATCCCCCCTTAATTTATATAAATGGGTTTTTCATGCCGAATTATTCCGTTTTCCTTCAAATTTTGTTTATAGGTTCACTGTGTTAAGGCGCTTCCCTGATTAGTTTTCGGGATTGATTGGTTAAGTATAAAGGGGGGAACGGGGGGCTAATCCCCCCCCCTTAATTTATATAAATGGGTTTTTCATGCAGAATTATTCCGTTTTCCTCCAAATTTTGTTTATAGGTTCACTGTGTTAAGGCGCTTGCATGATAATTTTCGGGATTGATTCGCTGAGTATAAAGGGGGGAACGGGGGGGGGGGGGGCTAATCCCCCCCTTAATTTATATAAATGGGTTTTTCATGCAGAATTATTCCGTTTTCCTTCAAATTTTGTTTATAGGTTCACTGAGTTAAGGCGCTTCCCTGATTAGTTTTCGGGATTGATTAGTTAAGTATAAAGGGGGGGGATCGGGGGGCTAATCCCCCCTTAATTTATATAAATGGGTTTTTCATGCCGAATTATTCCGTTTTCCTTCAAATTTTGTTTATAGGTTCACTGTGTTAAGGCGCTTCCCTGATTAGTTTTCGGGATTGATAGGTTAAGTATAAAGGGGGGAAACGGGGGGATAATCCCCCCCCTTAATTTATATAAATGGGTTTTTCATGCAGAATTATTCTATTTGCTTCAAAATTTGTTTGTAGATTCATTGGGTTAAGACGCTTCCCTGATTAGTTTTCGGGATTGTTTGATTAAGTATAAAGGGGGGAACGGGGGGCTAATACCCCCCTTAATTTATGTAAATGGGTTTTTCATGCAGAATTATCCCATTTCCTTCAAATTTTATTTATAGGTTCACTGTGTTAAGGCGCATCTCTGATTAGTTTTCGGGATTGATTGGTTAAGTATAAAGGGGGGGAACAAGGGACTAATTCCCCCTTATCTATACTGATATATAAAGTAGTAAAGATTGTTTGTTTGTTTGTTTGTTTGTTTGTTTGTTTGTAGGGGGTAATCTCTGGAACCACTGAAGCGATTTTAAAAGTGATGGTGGCAAATTAATGGTGACAATCCCTGCTTCAACATAGGCTATATTTTATGTCGGTGCCACCACCCCCAGGGGGGTGCAGGAGCGAAAAACGTTCTAAAATTTCGATTTTTTGTGTACTGAAGGAGATAGAAGTATCAAATTTGGTATGGTAGTTACTTATAAGATGTAAATGCTCTCTAAGAACAAATTATAAAAACAATCGCAATTTAAAAGGGTGAGATGAGGAAGAAGCGTTCTAAAAACATTCTAAATTACAATTTCTATGGAATCTCTGAAACTACAGAACCGATTCAAAAGTGATGGTGGCAAATGGATTGTGACAGTCCCTGCTCCAACATATGCTAAATTTTTTGTCGGTGCCACTGCCCGCAGAGGGTGCAGGAGCGAAAAACGTTCCAAAATTATGATATTTTCAATAATGAAGGAGTTAGGAACATTTTGTATGGTCGTTACTTACAAGATTTAAATGCTCTATAAGAACAAAATCTAAAAAAATTCGAAATTTAAAAGGCTGAAATAAGCAAAAAATTTTCTAAAAACATTCTAAATTACAATTTGTATGGAATGTCTGGAACTACTAAAGCGATTTCAAAAGTGATGGTGGCAAATGGATGGTGACAATCCCTGCTCCAACATAGGCTATATTTTATGTCGGTGCCACTACCCCGAGGGGGGTGCAGAAGCGAAAAACGTTCTAAAATTGCGATTTTTGCGATGCTGAAGGAGCTAGAAACTTCAAGTTCGGCATGATTGTTATTTATAAGATCTAAATGCGCTCTAAGAACAATTTCTAAAGAAAAATGATCTAATGATTCTGCGATTTTTCAACTATTGAATTTCTAAAATTACCAAATTTCACAATAGAGTACCATAGCGAAACCTTCACGCGTAAACAGATAATGATAAGGGCGACGTGTCCTGACGTGTATATTGACTATAGCACGAATCACAAATTATAGTATCCTTATTATTCTGTTAAAATATAAAAGTGAATTATGAAATGTCAATATTTTGTTTGATTAAAGGTTCGTTAAGAGAAATTGACCAGCGTAGCGGGCGTAGCTTGCTAGTAATTAATAAAATATTTATGAGATAAATTAATCGTTCATACTGAAGAGTTTGTTATGAAACAAAAATTGAATTTCGAGAAAACTGAAGCAAAAGATTTTCGTTGTAAATTTGTTTGATTTATTCTCTGTTTAGAACACATGTTTAAAATATTCTAATTAGTCTTAAAGACATGAGACATATTTATTAATATTTAATATTTGATTATTTAATAATTTAAAAATATTAATAATTTTTAATATTTGAAAATTAAATGTTTTGAGAGAATTTAGTACCACCTGTTAACATTTTAAACATGTGTTCTAAACCGAGAATAAATCAGACAAATTTACAAAGAAAATCTTTTGCTTCAATTTTCTCGAAATACAATTTTTGTTTCATAGCAAACTCTTCAGTATGAACGATTAATTATTCCCATAAATATTTTATTAAATATTAATAATCCCAATTGTTCAGTTTATTTAATAATGGCAACTTAACCTCCTCATCTATATAATTAATACTTTCCAACATTTCAAATGATGTCAAACAAACACTTTTCAAATGTTTATGCATTTGGTTTATCTGTCTGTCCGTGCTCTAACGCTCGTAAATATATTCAGGTTACCATGTAATATTTATATGTTTTATAGGTTTACATTAGAATGTTTGGTATTTAAAATGAAGTGAGTAGCATTTATAGTTTGTTTACAGGGACACGCAAAAATATCCGTTACATTATGGTTTATGGGAAAAAATCGTTTCCGATGCATTTTAATGATGTTACAATACTTCAAACATAATGAAATTTATATGCATCACGGCGGTGGACTAAAGCAGGCTTTCTCAGGAGCTCAATACCATAAACAGTGCAGCACAGCAGCAGGAGATGCAGATTAATGTAACATCTGTAAAACAAGTATTGGGCTTAAAAAAATTGCTAAAATTTACTTCAAGTCACTAGATTTATTCAATATTTTATTATATTTTGTTTGTAAACGAAAGTTTTGCTTTTATTATGGGTAACTATATTATTTCTTCGGCTAGTAGGCTTGGTGGTAGGCTTCTTTTAATAGTAAGCATTCTTGGGTCACAAATAAATTTAGGTTTGCTGCAGATTGACACAGAACATTCTGCTACTCGGCTTCAGGAGTATAGAATAAATAGCATTTATAGTTCGTTTAGAGCAGCCATACTCGACCTTTTTCTCTCGCGGGCCGCTAGCATATATTTTCTAAGTTAGCTGGACCGCAACACATTATGCTCATAAAATTCTGTAAAAAAAAGGTAATAAAATAGTATTAAGACAACAAAAATAGCATAATATAGCAATATAATAAAATTACTAGCACCAATTTAAAACGTAATAATAAAATACTGCAGAGTTTCCGAATTCTAAAAAAAAAAAAAAAATAGCAGGTCTTTTTTAACATTCGATTGCTATCCTCAAAAAACTTACATTATTGCTTCCGTTGTAGCTGTGAGACCATATGACGTAATTTCCATATTTAAACACTTTATATAGCGATATTTCGGGGAAGATAGTAATTGACTAGAAGTGTATGTTATTTTGCCTTTAATGACAAAAACTAAATAAAAAGAAAAGTGCTCAGTTAAACTGTTGACACTGAACTCGCAGGCTATTCACACTAATTAAAGGGGGGATTAGCTCCCCCCGTTTCCCCCTTTATACTTAACCAATGAACCTCCAAATCTAATCAGGGAAGCGCCTTATCAGAAGAAACTTGTATATACAAATTTGAAGCAAATCCGATAATTCTGCATAAAAAAACCCATTCAGCTAAAATAAGGGGGGGAATTAGCTCCCCCCATTCCCCCTTTTATACTTAACCAATGAACCTATATACACAATTTGAAGTAAATCGGATATTTCTGTCAAGAGTTATCGCGTTTCGTACGTACATACAGAACCAGCGGGCACATTATTTCTCAGGCTTTGATAGCCTGTGAGCTAAAAAGTTAAACCAAATTGGCGTCCAGAAAAAAAGTCACTGTTTCTTACAGATGCAAAGGCACCGAGTGGTATAGACATTTTATCTTTTTAAAATATAAAGTGTAAATTTAGTAAATTTAAATATTTTATTGGTGCTGAAGATTGAAAAGTATATATAGATATACCATTGTAACGCAAATATGACTACATGTAAGGAGGAAAAAAATCCTTTGACTAAGCTAATGACATTTAGGAAGATTTAGGGCAATTAAAAATGTATTTTTATAAATGACAGGACAGAATTTAGTATTCCTAGAAAAATGTATAGAATAATCGTGAAGGTCTTAAATAACTTCTATGCGCATCTCAAACTTTTATATGTATAACTCATTGTGCGTCTTGGGCCACATGCGGCCCGGCTCGCAGGTAGAATATGGCTGGTTTTGAGGGACGTACAAGAGAATTCCATTACATTATATGATCTTTGGAGCTGGATGAAATAGTTTGCAATGTATTCTAATGGTGTTATGATACTTCAAACATAATGCAATTAAGAAGGATCACAGAGGTGCATTACAACAGATTTTCTATAGATTATGGAGTGGGTAGCAGTGTTGCCAGTAGGCTACTTAAAAAAGAAAAAAAAAATGAGATTGCTTCATTACCACCACTTTTTTGAAGTAGAAATATTCTCCTTATTTAATGACAGATTAAATAGTGCGAGAATAAGGCCAATTACACTACTTTAAAAAAGTGGTAGGAATCAAACAATCTGAATTTTTTTTTTAAAGTAACCTACTAGAAACACTTGTGGTTAGCATTTATCGTTCATTTACAGAGACGCACAAAATAATTCGGTTACAAGACGGACTATTATCTATTTCGTTATATGAAAAATGAAATTACTTAATAACTGTCGGTTAGCGTTGGAAAGTACTTCATTTATCTAATACTGACGCATGATTTTTCGTTCTTGTTTCTAATAGCTACGGGTTACGCCACTGATCTGCTAGTGTATTTTCGCTTGAGTGGTTTCTCGCAGCGAAAGTTTTCATGGGAAAAAAATGAAAGATGTTGAAGGCTTTTTTTTTTTTTTCTTATCTCAACGTTTTTGTTGGAAAACAAAACATGTACATTGGAGATGAAGGCCGTGAGCAAAATAACCGGCTTTACAAGTCTGTTGCGGATACGGGCTACTAATTTTAGCTTTCTAGAAAGAGGCCTTTAGAGGTTACAAAGTTGCGCATCGCTTTGAGAGGAATTCTACATAGTTGCGTTAGTTGTTGCGTGTTATTACAACCGAACATACTTGCGATATTGTAAATGAAAAGAATTTAATCTTTCAGAAAATTTTATTCATCAGTAAATTATCTAAGTAGACGCTAAGTTTCTTGTCAATTATGTTTATTCAGTATAAAGGAAATTATTGTTTGAAATTGTGTATTAATTCCAATAACATGTATGATATATATCTCTTATTTGTAGAAGAAGAGGAAAATTTTCAACAGCGTTACTTAATTAAAACGTTTAATGAGAAGCATCATATTACTAATTATGTATCTATTCTACGATGTTTATCGTCTCCAGTGAAGAAGACATTTTTTTTTTCAACAATATTAATTTCTTGGAGCATTTAATGAAATGTACTGCATTACTAAACTATGAATTTATTTCTTCAAATTCACTGATTTTTTTTTTTTTTAAATCTTCACATTAAAAAAAAAAAAAAAAAAAAAAATGAAAACACGATAATGGCAGGCATGATCAATTCTGTTTTGTGTGTTTTTATTGAAAAGGAGTTAATAATAAGGTTTAAAACGTAGTAGTAAAACTATATTAATGTTATGAACTCCGTCTATTACGTAAAGTAATTGGAATAGCTTAATTATTTTTGTGTTAAAAATACAAGGAAATACGGAGTAAGTATCTTTCTTGTATTTTACATATCAACTTCGTTTTCTTCTCACACCAGCATATAATGTGCGTCTGTACACTTATCTGTAATAATTCTTATTTTTGTGTTGATTCAGTTTCTCCAGTGCAGAATTCTTGTATATGAGCTTGATCAGGCTGAAATTTAAATGATTTTTAGAATATTATGAAGTTAATTTTGAAAATTAAATTATAGTGTTTTGGTGAAAGGATATACCTAAAATAAAATTTTTAACTCAATGTGATGTAATTTACAGATAACTTTCATTAGATGTTCTTAACACTATATAGAAACAATAGAATTCAGTGTAATACAGTTATTAACTGTCTAAAACATCTCATTTGGTATGGATACGGATTTTAGAGAAACTGTATCTTTGTGCCTTCTACTAATTTGGATAATTTTGATAGAATAAATTTATTCTTGATTGGTATATTTACAAAATTCTTCAAATGGTGAGGAAATCAATTACAGCTAAAAACTTTCGGTAAGTACTAACATTTAATGTATCATGTTTATTACTTCAAGTCATGATGTTTCCGAGTTTATCCCGTATACTATCTTTAAACAATCATTTTAGGTAGATTTCGTAAGAAATACTACCTATTACATTCTCACCTAAGTTGGAATTTTTGAAAATTTTTTGCAGATCTATGCCGATCATGACTCCCAAAACCCAAAACCACCCCCAGTTCAAAACTTTATCTATCTATCTATCTATCTATCTATGTCACTTTTTTAGGGACACGATAACTGCAATAATTCTGCACAAATCTCTTCGAAACTGATACATAAAATCAAGGGGCATAAAATCTCGGTCAAGTTCGTTAATGGGCAAAATCGAACCAGGGGGGGGGAGGGGGGCTTTTTGTGAAACTGAAAACCCCATAATTTCTTAATTATGATACGTATAGAATCCGTTTGAAGTTATTATTACTTCTAGGAGAAGGGCCGAAAAATTATGTATGACAGATTTTTGATATAATTAAAAATGGCCCTAAAGGGGGGGGGGGGTGTTTTAGAAGAAAAAAATTCATAACTTCGTCAATTCCCAAGACTTCAAATCCGCGTAAATTTATTATAAATCCTCTTAATATTATCTAAAACTTTTATATTGACAAGATTTTGATAGGACTAACTCTTATAGCAAAAAAAAAAAAAAATCCCTGCTGGCTCCGCTTGCAAACAAGTTAGGTTTCGAAGTAGGCGGTTCCAACTGCCGCATCATGGCAAAAAGGTCATTTCTTCCGCAATTCCCAACAAACAGGCGCCCCACGGTCTGCGTCTTCGAAATCTACCTGTGCCTGTAGGCCGAGCCGTCAGGGATTTTTAAAATATGAATAAAGACGTCTGGTAAATTTCAAAGAAAGAAACATTTGCTATAAATAAAAATTGCAGGTTCAAAAATGCTAAAAAAATCATTAGTTGCAAAGTGTTTGAATAATTCGAATGCAGTAATTAATATTTAGGGAAACTGCGCACTTTAAAAATTCATGATAAATGCAGTGCATTACAAGATAATTGCTTACCTGAATTCACATTACCCTAAGAAAATGCATGTCAGAAGTTTCTGTCATCAACGTAACTTTTGGAAAAATAGTCCACACAATTTATACCGAGTTTTTATTATCAAAATCTTGTAATGCTTTATCAAATAATATTTTCGTTACTTTTCCTCTACATCTTATTATTGGCTGGTATTAGAAACAAAATATTCTAAATTGTTTGTACATAACATTGAAAAATGTTTTAAAATATAAATAAGATAAACCATGCTCAAAATAATATAAAAGTTTTTGTAAGTATATGCTATCTCTTATGATTAAATCGATAAATTAGTATAAGTGACATCTCCAGGTTGTATGCCAGGCAATAAAATTAAGGGTGTATTCAAATCCAAACTGCTTATTTTGAGACACATTTTTAAAATCGTTTTTGCTCTAAAATGCATCCAATTGGCAGGTTCTCTTATTCAGAAACTTTATAATGTCCGTATTGTCTCGATTTTTTGATAAAAGCAGAATATATTTTTAAAAATGCTGTCAAAGTGGACATTTTGAACCGAATTTCCCGAAGCGATAGCGCTGGAAAAAAAAAAAATAATAATAATAATCGTACTGTGAAAATAATTGTTTGTAAATAGATTTCTAATTAATTGAATGAAAAATAAAAACATGGGTCCCTCATAAATCTCTTCATAAATCACTCCGGCAAGTTTCATGTTTTTACTTTTAAAAATGAGTCTGAAAATGTGTCTCAAAATTTTGAGTTGTTGAGTGTGGAAAAATATATATATTTTTTAATACCGCCTTAAATGTAAATTTCGTCTTCAATGGCCCGGTACTTTAAATAATCAAATTATATACGGAATTTAAATTTCACTGTAAAGTTTCTGATCGCAAAAATGTAATTTAAAGAGATTATTCAGAAATTGATAAAACGTAAAACCCGGTAAATTTTTGAGAGAAAACACCCTAAAAGGTTACTATCTAGAACAGGAAGATGTGAGCTAAAATTATCCCAAACAGGCGCCGGTATACCATATATGGCAAGTAGAAGGCCATGCACTGCAAAAAATAATTGTTGGTTTTACAGTATAAAACTGGCACCCAGCTGCCAGTATTATACCGTAAAATTAACAGTATTACTGCTTGCACGGCAGCGTATTACTGCTTATTTTACTGTTTAATACTGTTAATTTTACGGTATAATACTGGCAGCTGGGTGCCCAGTTTTATACTGCAAAATCAACAATTATTTTTTGCAGTGTGGGAATAATAATAAGACGAAATAACTTTTATATGCCGTGAGAAATGACATCAGATGAAGATCCGTTAAAATATAGATGTAAGGTACATCTGTGAACAAAGATTTCTATCTGTTGCTAGGCACAAAGATTTTTCTTTTCTTTTTTTTTAAAGTAGATGAAAATGTGATGAGAGGATATTAATGAGCGAAATAAAATGAGAGCTTACATTTTAGGCAACGGAACTGAGAATAAATATTTTGTGACCAGTCAATTAAATTTCACGTTAAACAGGAACCATATACTTTAAAGTTGGGGGGGGGGGGCGATTTAACATATAAATTGCATTCTAATATATGAAGTTAAATCTCCTTCATAACCAAACCTACATGTTGAGGCGCGACCACCTCATTATCCATGGATGTAACACACAAAACATTACTGTACAAAGCAATACCAAAATATATTTCAGTTGGTTTTGTATCTGAGAAGCTAAGCGTTAAAATTACGTTACAGCATCCGAAATTGATGATAATCATTTTGGAAAATAAGCCGAACATATTTGTTTGCTGAATTGCATGCCGAAAAACATTTTAGAAAAATGCGGCGTAAATCTTGAAAAATCTCCGTCCGAATTTACTGTGGAACAGAAAATGTAGCAAAGCAGTTCGACTTCATTTTTTTTTTTTTTTTTTTTTTTTTGTTAAAGTTTATTGTTTAAGAATGCTGCAACGGAGTTTTAAAGATCGCCTTCTCAGATACACAACAAATTGGAATATCATTTGGTATTGCATTATACCATGGTGTTTTGTGTATTAATATATTGATATGAGGAGGTCGCACCCCAACATGTAACTTTGGCGAACGTGCGTTTTTATAACTTCTGAATCATCTCTTTAAACTATATTTATATGATAGGAAACTACAATTTCTGCATATAATAGGACTTTTTAAAACATTGGGCCATCGAAGATGAACTCAATTTTATTGTCTGTCATACAGTTTATTTAATCATAGGAAACAGTATATACTAATAAAATGTTTTGTACTTTTTCCAACGTGGATAGTCGCATTCATATTTTAACACATTTTTCAATATTATATGCAAACAATTCAGAATAATTTGTTTCAGTATATTATTGGGACTTTTCCTCAACGTTATTTCGATTACAGAAATGGCCGAAATTCAGTTTTTTCATGTATTGAGTGACCATCTAATCAATGAAATTTTTGCAATGCAATGAATTTATCATGAAATTTTAAACCGCGCAGTTTTCCTAAAAATTACTTTCTTAAGCCCCCCAAAAAAGTATATACGGTAGAAATATTATTCTTATGAGAGACTAATTAACGTTTAAATAGCAAACAAAAATTGTGTAAAGACTGATTTTTTTTTTTTTTTTTTTTTTTTTTTTTTTTTTTTTAATTACATTTATATAGATTTTTTTTTTACTCGCAGAGATCGATTAAGATTATTATTATTTGTAATGTATCATTATCTTTTATTTAATGAATATTGTTTCCAGAAACATTAGGAATGCATAACTATTTATTAATTGTATTTGGATACGTTAAACAAGTGTTTTTTTTTTTTTTTTTTTTTTTTTTTTTTTTTTTTTTTTTAAGGAATAATTAGAAAATACATCTCCGAATGTTTCAAAGAAAAATATAAGCATTATTTGTCTGTCTTTTATTTAATTTTCTATGGAATTATCTTAATCTTCGTATATCTTATAACTGAATATAACCAATTGTAACATTAAAGTACGAAAAAAAATATGTATTTCTCAAGTTTAAATTTATAATAAGGTTGCAACTGAATTCCCTTATCTCTTGTAATGCAAGTCAACTTTCAAACATGAAACATTATTTTCCTGACTATCAGTGCCAGCTTATTAGCTCTAGAATATACATTAAAACTTGGAAGTTATGTTTGTGGGCTTATTTCAATCTTCACAAATGCTTTAATAACAGAATTGTTTAAGAAAAATCTTTCAAATCTCATCAAATAAAATCAAGATGTGTTTGAAATAATGAATTTCTGTAATTCATTTCACTAGTTACTTAATATCAAATTCATCTGGTTATACTGAAAAAAGTAATGTTTAACAGTGAATTTAAAAAATTGATTGTCATGTTAGATATTACAGTCACGTTTAATATTTGAAAATTTGCTTGCTTTGTATGGCTTTATTTTATTTTTATTTTTATTATATATTTTTGATTAATTTATTTAAACGAAGGTTATTCGAATGTTTAAGTTTTTTTCATAATTTTTACCTTTAAACATTATTATTAGTCTCTTTTCTATAGTAAACTTCTTGAATAACTTTATTATTCGGTTTTAAAACACTTGTGTTAAATATTTCAAAATGAAAGATCGCACAAATTATGGCCCCACCAGTGGCTGAGAGGTTCTGCTCTCGAAGCTGGTAGACGGGAGGTGCTGGGTTCGATCCCAATCGCGCCCGTTGGCCTAATCGTTAGGAGTTTTCGTGGTTTTCTTCGAGCCGTGGATTTATCCATGCGTAAATACGGGTTAGGTTCCCTTAGAAAGACCCCCACGAAGGGCACTCCCCCCGGGCCTATATCCCAAGTGTAGATAATTGGCCGTCAATAATCAACCCAACTCAACTCAACGCACAAATTATGTAAGTTCGCATCGTTTTTTCAGCGTAATGGAATGTTTTCAATGTCTCTTCCAAGTAGGCTTCCTTTGTATGATATTATTTTGCCCTTTATATAAAAAAAAATTTCAAGATTTTTTGATTAATTTATTTAAACGAAAGTTATTCAAATGCTTAAGATTTTTTTTTCATAATTTTTACCTTTAAACATTATGAGTCTCTATATGTGAGTATATTATCAGTCTCTTTTCTATAGTAAACTTCTTTAATAACTTTATTATTCGGTTTTAACTCTTGTGTTAAATATTTCAAAATGAAAGATCTTACAGATTATGCAAGTTCGCATAATTTTTTCAGCGTAAATGGGAAGTTTTCAATGTCTCTTCGAAGTAGGCTTAATATGTATGACATTATTTTACCCTTTATATATGTATAAAAAAACCTGTAGAATTTTAAATTGCTTGATATTTTTTCTGAATTCAGTTTGAATGCTTATATGCAAAAGATTTTATTCAAACACACTAAATATTTTTTTCAGTGCAGCAAGATGAATTAGATTTTGGATGACTAGAAAAATGTATTGTAGAAAAGTTCATTATTTCAAACATATTCAATCTTAAACCATGGGATTTTAAGGTTGTTGGTTAGTGATATCTTAAATTTCCTTTACTAAAGTTAAAACTATAAACATGCAATGTATTCGTTTTTTTTGTTTTTTTTTTTTTTTTAATATCTCTTTAGATTAATATTTCTAACTTATTTTTTCTGTGCACTGTTCTTAAATGATCTCTCTGTTTTTGTTAGTTATCAAAATATTTCTAAAATAATATACTTATTGTTATGGGGAAATGTTAAAATCTTACTCAGTTTCGCTAAGATTTTAACACATAAAATGTGTTAATATGTTTAAACATTCAGGGATGTAGTGGAGGGTATGCGGTGGTTGATATACGCCGTATACCTTTCCGATAACTTCGTATACCCTCCGTAGTTATAGCATACACCCTCCGTAGCTATAGCGTATAACCCTCTGCTTATAGTGTATACCTTCTGGTTTTTTCACGGCCACACCACTACATAAAATTATGACAACTACAAGAAACAGGGGGGGAGGGGGACATCTTTTAAGAACAGTACACACAAAAAAAGAAGTAAAAAATATTTATTTCCTAAGGCGATATTTTAAATATACGAATGCATCACATGTCCATAATTTTAACATTAGTGAGAGGACTTTCAAATCTCACTGACAACATCCTTAAGAAAATAGCCTGAAACATTTTTGTAATCAAAGCCTATATTTATATAACATTTATATATCATATTTCTATTGCTATATTTATATAAGAAAATATATTAGGAAGGGGGGGGGGGGGTGGACAGTAGAGCTGCTCGAGCAGAATCGCCGAATCAGAAACAGGCGCATTTTCTGGCCGAGGAAGATGACGTTTACATCCGGGAGGAGAAATTTCTGCGACGTCACAGAGAGAAGAAATAAGAATCTCTAAAAAATGTAAAACTAATAAGTGGTTTTAGTTTAAGTTTTTGATTTTGCTTTGACTTTATTTTTTCTCTCAGTAAATCACATTATTTAAAAATAAGTAATCTTCAGTTTTTGTTTGAGTTTTTGGTTTTATATTTGCTCACATCCAATCACAACATTAATTTTAAAATTGTGAAACTAATAGTACCAGTTTTAGTTTAAGTTTTTAATTTTGGTTTTATATTTGCTCGCATCCAATCACGGCATTCATTTTAAAATATGAAACTAATAATATCAGTTTTAGTTTCAGTTTTTAATTTTAATTTTATATTTATTCACATCCAATCACAGCATTCATTTTAAAATGTGAAACTAATAGTATAAGTTTTAGTTTAAGTTTTTAAGTTTGGTTTTATATTTGCTCACATCCAATCACAACATTCATTTTAAAATATGAAATTAATAATTGGTTTTGCTTTAGACTGCCCTTTTTAAACAGTTACTCATAAACTCGCTTTGACTCCTAGTATATTTATCTATATTTACATTATATATTTACATTTATATTTACATTAAAATATGTAAAACTAATCATCGGTTTCTGTTCCCATTCCACTAATGTGAAAATTACAGCTGATTAAGTAATTTTTGAACTATGCTTAAAAAATTGTTCGCATTGTCATCTGTTTTGCAACGATTAAAAAATAAATTAACAAAACTTTCAACCTGCTCAAAACTTTCCAAACTTTAAACCTGCATAATTCTTCAACTACTTGACCGAATGACTTCCCGTTTGGTATCCGAAAGTAAAATTTGACGAAACAGACAAATATGATGTCAAAATTAAGTGTTAGTATTGAAAAAATTTGAAATTAGGTTCAATTTTTATATGTAGATGAACACTTAAGCAAAATGTAAGCATATCATTAATTAGTAGATGTTATTACTAATCGATTAGTATCAGTCACATTTTTATATGATGATTTCAGCAGAGTTAGTAACGGGTGGTGCATTTTTTTTTTTTCAGGATTGTATATAATACTAATGTTTAGTGACAATTTTCAAGTGGAATTGGAACTAAGAGGAGTGCGATCCTAAAATCTATCTCATTAACATTTTAAGATGATCTGTTTATTTTTATTTAAGCTAAATTATACACTCACAAATGAAAAATTGCAAGGGTGTGTACTTTAGATGTATGGAGTTTAGTTAAACATAATTTTGTAAAATATATACATAAAAATATAGAATTGTTGGATTTAATATAAAATATGGTATCAAATGCTTTTTTAAGGAGTAACACACTTTCGCAACAATGAAATCAACAAAAAATAGTTTTTCTTAGTCCAAAAGTTTGTGAAATATGCAGACTTTTTCAAAACTATGCATTTTTAGTAAAATGGCATTATTCCAAAGTAAAAAATAAATTTTCAACCAAAAATTTCATTACTTAAAGTTACACAGAAAAGTGAGAAATCAATATTACGAAAAAAGTCTATACGTTTTTCGTGATAAAAATATGTAACGATTAATTTTTAAAAAGATCAAGTTGATTGATTGAAAATTGGCGGAGTTAAGCGTCCACTGATTTTGAAAATGCTGTTTTGAAAGGAAAAAAAACCCGTGTGTTTAACCCTTTAACGTTCATTGGTTTCCCTAGGAAACCACAAAACTTTAATTACGAAATTCAACAATGACAGCAGAATTTTAATAGAAATGTTTTCCATTTATTATGTATGTGAAATATCGCTTTTTTGTTATATACAAATAAATTTGTTCATAATTTCCGGTGTCAATCATTTATTTCAACATTTCAGCAATTGAAGTGCTTTATCCGTTAAAGGGTTAAAGCATTTTGTTACTGTTTACTCGCTAGTGGTGTGCTGTACTTCTTATAGATCAGAAATTGCCCTTCCACTTTAGATATCGATTTCTACCAATAAAATATTATTTTCGAGTGTACAAAGAATAAGCTGAGATCATGGAGTTTTGAATCCACAAGCTTCAGCTCTTGAGTTTAAAAATTAGTGAGATTAATAAACAATGATTTTTAGAGCTGGCGTTGAGACCTCTGATCTGTAGATTTGCTAGTAAATTTATAATGATAGTGAATGACCCGAAACATAAATAGACATATTATGTATCTTGACATATTATGTATCTTATATATCTTCAATTTCAGATAAAGTTAAATTTAGAATTTTCATGGTTTATTCATGAGTAGAAATTTTTCTTCTATATAAAACTAAGATATATCAGTTGAGATTTCAAATCCAAATCTGTTGAACGATATAGTTTTTAAACTTACACACCAGTTGCACACTAACTTGTCTATGATTTTGTATCTTTATGCGAGAGAGTATGAATGTTAACGTTAAGAAAAGTATTAATAAAACTCCTGGGCATATAACCCAATCCAATTTGTAATACAGACTTAAATTTTAACATATGAACAATCATTTCCACCAGTCTAGTTATGCTATCTTGAAAGAAGCATAAACATTTTGAGATAAAAATTTAATAATTGGAAATCCAAAGCAAAGAATAAAAATACTAGTGACGTCCTAATATTGTTGAATTAAATGTACCTTAGTGATTTACTTAATAAGGTTGACACTGTACAAACTATTAAAGTAAAAAAGTTAGTAGTACATTTTTTTTATTAATTGCTATAAAAATATTTTCCTCCTTGTTTTAATCATTACGGAGCAATCTTGCAGCTTTGTTGAAGTATTACTTCCGTTAGATACTAAATGTACTTTTACCTGAGATTAAAAATTCGTGCTCATATGCCCATTCAAGATCTAGAAATCTTTCAAATAAAAATATAATAAATTAATATAGTTCAATGTATATTTTTCTAAATTGTTAAAATATCTTATTGGTATTTGCCTCAATGCTAATATCTTCGGATTTACAAATTATTAGTTTTAATTGCTTCACATTTTGAATACTTCTATCTTAAATGATGATAAAACATTATAGCAAAATGTTTCTTTCTTATCATTTGGACACATTTTTTGGTGTATTTCTGTATTTCGTTAACCATAAAGTGTGTTGCAATCAAAATTTTAAATGTAATACTTACGCATTTATTATTATTAAGGTTTTATGACGGCTAGAGGGGGCTCAAGACATTGTTCTTGTTAAATGGGACCAAGCCACCTGTGCCCATCTGGTGGCAGTACTACCTCTTTCTGAAAATTCTCTATCTTGAACTCCCATAAAGTTTATAAATGTTTTGACTAATACATTTATAATAAATTCTTCATCTTGAAAGATTTCTTCTTGTAGAACTCTGATATATTCTGAAATATGGCTTTGCTCCTTTTGGAGCAGAGTGAATGGAGGATTTGTAAAAAAAAGTACACGACAAATGACAAAAATCACACAATTTGAGAATTATTTTAGGAAGTTTTAAAGAATATGTAATGCTATATTCAGAGACCATGAAATCTAATGAATTTTTTTTTCAATTGTAAATAAACTTTCTTAATTTTAAAAGTATATACCTTTTTGCAAGACTAAACCAAGATATTTGTCCCCCTTTGCTTTTCTACATCATTTTAACGCATATCATCATTAATGGGTATGCAAAGCAAAGTAAGTTAAATATTTTGTACTAAGTATTTAAATTCATTTTATAAAACATTTCGATGCATTTAGTATAAACGTTTTCTTTGGCACACTCATTGTTAGCAGTGTCGTAGGAAAGGGGTTGGCTCATGGACCTCCAAGCTCTCCCCATTCAAATATAGACTTTTTTTTTTAATCACAAGAGATACCCCAAAGACTACAATTAGGAATCTTCAATGTTTGGTAATTCGTCTCTGAAAAAAAAAAATGGTCGAGTTAATTGTCTACAGATTTTGAAAATGCTGTTAAAAAAGAAAAAAAAAGTATTTAAAGTTTTAGTTATTGTTTACTAGCTGTGGTATGCTGTAAGCTGTACTTCCATAGCTCCAAAATTCCCTTTCACTTTTGATATCGATTTCTATAAAAAAAAATATTAGTTTTGCGTGTATAAAGTATGCTTATTATAAACATTAATTAAAAAAAGAAAGAAAAATCAAAAATTTGAAACTTGAAGAGGAGTTACTCTTAAGGGAGGAAAAACACTTGCAAAATCCTATGGATAATAGCTGATATTGAATTTCTTCTATGGAATTACTGAAGCGATTTCAATGTGTTTTTTAAATCGTGTTGATATCAGTTAAACAATAAATTAATGGTTCGTTAAGAAATAGAAATAAAAAATGCAATAGCTACGCGAATTCAGGAAAATGTAGCTAATGTTCTGACTGATTTTTTTTTTTTTTTTTTTTTTTTTAACTGCATCTTCTAAAATCAGCCATTTTTCTTTTATTATTAATAAAAAATATAATCTTAGAAACTCATTCCAGTACTTATTTCCAGTAAATATTCCAAAATGTAAAAGGTTGTTTTATAAATTCTTGAAAATGCCACCATATGAGAGTTGGGCTTAAGTAATGTCCTACAAACAATAACAAACCTGAATCCTTGTTGCATTTAGAAAAACAACAAAAACTCTTTAACTATTCTACTCAGATCATGGAGTTTTGAACCCACAAGCTTCAACCCATGAGCTTCCTTGTATGTATTCAAGCATATGATACATAAGCTCCAAAACTATCAGAAAAAGAATGGGATATTATTAGCGAAATATGTCTATACTCCCATAAAGTTTATAAACGTTTTGACTAATAAATTTATAATGATGGTGAATAACACAAAACATAAATTAACATTTTTATATTTACCTTGAATTACTAATAAAATAAAATTTCAAATCTTAATGTTTTATTCATGAGTAGAAGTGAAGTGTACCAGCAAAATAAAACTAAGATATAAAACTTGACCCTTCAAATCCAAATCTGTAGAACGATATAGCTGATAAAATTGCACACCATTTACACACAAATTATACACTAACTTCCTCATGATTTTGTATCTTTATAAGTCAGAAAGGTGTTAATATTAAGGAAAGTATTGATAAAAATCCTGGGCATATGAATCTATCCAATTTGTAATACATACTGAAATGTCAGCCAAATGAAGAATCATTTCAATTATGCGACAAACAAAAAATAGTTTTTTTAGTCCAAAAGCTGTGAAATACGTAGACTTTTTTCAAAACCATGCATTTTTACTGAAAAAATGGAAAAGTAAAATTTCATTACTTAAAGTTACACTGAAAAGAGACATATCAATATTACGAAAAAAAGCTACGATTTTCACAAGGAAAATGTGTTAATTTTTAAAAATATCAAGCTGTTTAATTGAAAACTGACGGAGTTAAGCGTCCATTGATTTTGAAAATGCTGTTTTGAAAGAAAAAGAAAACGTGTTTAAAGTTTTCATTACTGTCTACTCACTGTGGTGTGGTGTGCTTCTATAGTTTCAAAATTGTTCATTCACTTTCGATATTGATTTTTATAAAATATTATTTTTGTGTGTATAAAGAGTACTTAAGCCATATTTTTTTTTTTTTTTTTTTTTTTTTTTTTTAGAAATTTTGAGTTTGTCAAAGTGGTGTTACCCCATAAAGAGCAACAACACTTGCGAAATCCTATGGAAAATAGCTGATATTAAAGTTATTCTCTGGAATTACTGAAGCGATTTCGATGTATTTAAAAACAAAAGTTTTGATATTAGCTAAACTATAAATTAATCGTTCGATTAGAAATAAAAATTAAAAATGCAATAGCTATGCGCATGTAGGTAATTATAATGTTTTGCCTGATTTTTTTTTTTTTTTTTTTTTTTTTTTTTTTTACATTTAATAAAAAATATAACTTTAGAAATCCATTTCGTGCAGCCCCACCAGTGGCTGAGAGGTTGTGCTCTCGAAGCTGGTAGACGGGAGGTGCTGGGTTAGATCCCAATCGCGCCCGTCGGCCTAATCGTTCGGAGTTTACGTGGGTTTCTTCGAGCCGTGGATTTATCCATGCGTAAATACGGGTTAGGTTCCCTTAGAAAGACCCCCACGTAGGGCACTCCCCCCGGGCCTCTATCCCTAGTGTAGATAATTGGCCGCCAATAATCAACTCAACCATTCCATGCATTAAGTCAATTCCAATGAATATTTCAAAACGTAAAATATTGTTTTCCAAATTCTTGAATATACTACCATATGAGGGATGGGCTTAAGTATATCTTACAAACAATAACAAATCTGAATTATTATCGCATTTAGAAAAAAAAAAAAAAAAAAAAAAAAAAAAAAAAAAACGGAAACTCGTTTTAATTGTTTTTCTCAGAACATGGGATTTCGAGCCCACAAGCTCTTGAGCTTTTTTTACATATATTTGAGTATTAGGCTACATAAGCCCCCAAACCATCAGAAAACAATGGGAATTAGTGAAATATGTCTATAGTCTATACTCTCATAAAGTTGATAAACTTGTTGACTAATAAATTTATAATGATGGTGAATAACCTAAAGCGTACATGGACATTTTTATATATTTTTTGAATTTCTAATAATATTAAGTGTCTAATTTTAATGCTTTATTCATGAGTAGAAGTTTCTATTCTAAATAAAAGTAAAGTATACCAACAGAGCCTTCGAATCCAAATCTATTGAACAATATGGCTGTTAAAAAATTACACACTATTTATACACAAATTACACACCAACATGTGCATGATTTCGTATCTTTATGCGCCAGAGTGGTGTTAATGTTAAGGAAAGTGTTAATAAAATTCCTGGGCATATAAAGCAATCCAATTTGGAATGCAGACGGAAATTTCAGTCATATGACAATCATTTCCCTTATGAGATAAACAAAAAAAAAATTTAGTTAGTCTAAAAGCTTGTGAAATGCGTATATTTTTTCAAAACTTATGCATTTTTAGTGAAATGGCATCAATTCAATGTAAAATGTAAATGTTCAACATAAAATCTCATTACTTAAAGTTACATTGAAAAGCGATACACCAATATTACGAAAAAGATCTGCGATTTTCACGAGAAAAATATGTGACGATTAATTTTCAAAAAGATCAAGTTGGTTAATTGAAAATTGGCGAAGTTTAGTGTCCACTGATTTTGAAAAAAAAGGAACCCAAAAAAAAAAAAAACATGTTTAAAGTTTTCTCACTGTGATCTGCTATGCTTCTATATCTTCAAAATTGTCCTTTCACGTTCGATATCGATTTTTATCTATAAAATATTTTTTCGCGTGTATAAAGAGTACTATAAGCGATATATATATATATATATATATATATATCTTTTTTTTAAATTTTTGAATCGGTCAAAGTGGTGTTACCCCGAAAAGGAGCAACAACATTTGCGAAATCATATGGAAAATAGCTGATATTGAAGTCCTTTGGAAATACTGTTCAATATATATATTTAATAATAAAATTCAAGATATAAAATTCAATATATATTTTTTTAAGTTTTGATATTAGCTAAACTGTAAAATAATCGTTCGGGTAAGAAATAAAAATGAAAAAATGTAATAACCATGCAATTTTGCGGAAATACAGCTAATTATAATGTTGTGCCTGTTTTTTTTTTTTTTTTGTTTTTTTAAAACTACATTCTGTAAAATCAAACAACTTTTTTTTTTTTTTTTTTTATAATTGAGAAAAATAGGACTTTAGAAATCCATTTCATAGCATTAAGTCATTTCCAACGAATATTTCAAAACGCAAATGATAGTTTCGTAAATTCAAGAATATGCTACCGTATGACGGATGAGTATGTCTTACAAACAATAACAGGCCCAAATTCTTGTTGAATTTAGAAAAAAAAAACAACGAAAACTCTTTAAATACTTTCCTCAGATCACGGAGTTTCGAACCCGCAAGCTTCAGCTCTTGAGCTTCCTACATGCATTTGAGCAATGGATACATAAACCCGAAAACCATCAGAATAAGAATGGGATATTATTAGTGAAATATGTCTAAACTCTCATAAAGCTTATAAAGTTTTAGACTAATAAATTTATAATGATGGTGAATAATGCATATATGAATGGTGCATATATGAATATTTTTATATATATTTTTAATTCATAATAATATTAAATTTCTAATTTTAATACTTTACGCATGAAAAATAGTTTTTCATCTAAATGAAATATACCAATAATATACCAATTGAGTCTTGAAATCCAAATGTGTTGAACGATATAGCTTTTAAAATTTCACACCATTTAATCACACACAGACAAAATAAAACCCAATTTGGGTCGAAAGATTCTTAGGTATGTGCCCAAATTGGGTCATGCCTGTTTTGGTTACCACTGTGTATCTATTTTGGGCACTGTTAAATATATTTTTTTTAAAATTGGGTATTTAACAGTGCCCAAACTGGATACACAGTGGTAACCAAAACAGGCATGACCCAATTTGGCACACCTAGGAATCTTTCGACCCAAATTGGGTTTTATTTTTTTTCTGTGCACATTACACACCAATTACACACCAACTTGTTCATGATTTTGAATCTTTATGTGCGAGAGTATGAATGTTAATGTTAAGAAAAGTTTTAATAAAAATCTTGGACATAAAAGTTAATCCAATTTGTAATACAAACTGAAATTTTAGCCTATGAATAATTATTTTCACCAGTGTACTTAGTAGTGTATTTCCACCCGTGTACTTCCACCAGTGTAAAAGAAGCATAAGCATTTTGAGATGAAAAATTAATAATTAGAAAAACAAAGCAAACAATAATAATTTTAAAAAAAACTAGTGACATCCTATTACTGTTGAACTAAATGTACCGTTCGATTTACATTTTATGGTTGACACTGTACAAGCTATACTAATGTTAAAAAGTTAGCTTTTTTTAAAGGTCTTTTCTTCAATTATTAGGAAACATTTTAGCAGCTTTATTTAAATGTTATTAGTATGGTTATATACTGGATGTACCTCTCTCAAGATTAAAAATACGTGCCTATTAAATAGCTGGGGATCCTTACAAATAAAAAATAAATTAATACAGTTCATATATCCTTAACTTAACGGTTGAAAGATCTACTTGGTATTCGCCACAATGCAAATACCTTTGAATTTAGAAAATATCGCTGCTTCCAATTGCTTGACTTTTACCATAAATGACAATAAAACATTATAGCAAAAATGTTTCTTTCTTAGCCGTTGGACACTTTTTTGGTGTATTTATTTCTATATTTCGATAGCCTAAATGTGTGTTGTAATTAAACTTTAATCAAAATTTTAAATGTAATACATACGCTATTATTATTATTAAAGGATTACGAAGATTAGAGAGGTTTTAAGACGATGCAGTTCATATATCCCAAATATATCCCAAAAACTCCTATTGGGATATTCCTACTTGCTGAATTTTAAAAGTATACACCTTTTCGCAAGACTAATGCACGATGCTAAATGGGGCCAGGCACCTGCTCCGTAACAGCTCTCAGGGCCCGATTAACATCGGAATCTAGGGAAGACACAGTATCATTTTTGGGGCCCCTTTCATCCGGAAAAAAATTCATCAATGCTATGAATATCATTTTTTAGGAGTAGATTAGCCGAGCGCACATATATTTCAGTAAATAGTTTTTTTTTTTATGTTCTCTATATGTACAGAGTGTATATATAGATGTAGTATACTTGTGGTATTATACATGTTGTTGTAAGTTCAGTTACCCGGTTGGTTTCTAAGCAGCACATTAGTTTGCCGCATGACTGATTAAAACTTTGATTATTAGTCCATTGGTACATATACGTCCCAATGGACTGTCTTTTTATTCTATTTGTACAATTTTTTGTAAAATAATCTCTGCCATACACTCATATCCGAATATTTTCAAGAGAAATCTAACAGAAAGAATTTTTTTTTGTAAATTATGGTACGATTGAATATAAAAATACTCGCCTTTCCTGGACTGTAATCAAAGGGTTAACAGACATTCAGATTTCCCCGTTTAGATAAGTTACCTGAAATATTGTAGATTTTTTCTTGCACTAGGCAAACCTTTCTCCAAAAAATCAAAAAAGCAATGTAAAAAAATAAAAATGCGAATTAAAAGCCCCATTTTACAGCTCCTGGTAAATTTTAGAGGGAAAGCTCGTGCTTCACGTCCCTTTTGGATAATCAAGCTTTGGCAGCTTTACCTCTTTCTGAAAATTCCCGATCTTGAAACATTTTTGCTGTAGAGCTCTAATACATTCTGAAATACGGCTTTGCTCCCTTTGAAGCAGGAAGAAGGGAGAATTTGTAAAAAATGTACACGATAAATGACAAATCATACAATTTGAGAAATTAGGAAGCTTTAAATGAAATGTAATGTTAACATTACATACAGAGTAAATGAATCAGAATTCATGAATAAGAGTCCATGAATTATGATGAAAATTATTTCAATTGTAAATAAACTCGCTGAATTTTAAAAGTATACACCTTTTCGCAAGACTAATCCTATTTATTTGTCATATTTTGCTTTTCCGCCGCATTTCAACACATATTATCATTAATGTGCTTGTAAAGCAAAGGAAGTTAAATATTCTGTACTAAGTATTTAAATTCATCATATAAAACATTTCGATGTACTTAGTATAAAAGTTTCGTTTGGGACACTTCAAATAAAAACAATTTTTTTTAATGAGATGTCCCAAACACTGTAATTTTCTATCTTCAATGTTTAATAATTCATCTCTGAAAAAAAAAAGAAAGAAAAAAAAACTGTACATAAAAGTACTATAAATACTATTTTCATTTCTAACTAGTAAATCTGCAAATCAGTGGGCCCAATGTCAACTCTGCAGGTCGTATTTTTTATTTAGGTATTTAATATTTTAATTTAATATTTTGAATGTCCCCGTTTCATTTCATTCATATTAGTGCAAGTAAGATTCAGGTTGTTTCTGGCGTTCTCATATGTGTTGTAACGGGAAATATGATTTCATGCACTTTCTTAATAATCTTTCATCTCAAAGATTATTATTTCCCTTTTTTTTAGTCTGTTGAATATTTCGTTTCAATTTTTACTAATCTCAGCTTTAAACTCTTAAAAATTTATTTTTTATAAAATTATAAGCACAGAGTATGTTTTAAGCATCTTTGCTACTTGTCTTACCTGTCGATAATTTTGGTATCGAAGACATTGTATTTAATCTTGTCCGAAAGTTAGGATATTTAATTGTAATGATTTATGAAACAGATGGCAATTTTTCAACTCAGACTGCTTATTTTCCGTGAAAATTATACATTACATAAGGGGGCTCTGCTCCAATCAACAACCCTTCCCCCCATTGTGTTGTTTCATAATTTGATAATGGTAACTATGAAACAATTGTCCGAACATTCAATCTTCTTTATAAAATAACTTAAGTGTTGATTTCGAAATAAAGGCAATAATAATTAGTTTGTAGGATTAATTATTCTAATAACTATATACTTTTAAATTATTGATAAATCTAATTGTTCGATTTATTTAAAACTTACTACTTGAGACCATCCACTGCCACGGTGGCAATAGACCATCCCATATTTTTTTAGCTGCTACGCCACTGATTATAAGTATTTGCAGCGGCGATAAATGGAAGTAATATTTCTACGAAATGAACTATTGTACAGCTGGATCGTAAATGATATAGTAAAAGACATTCCAAGAGACCCCTGTCAAAAAAAATATCGAAAATTCCTCCCCTTTTCTCTCATTAGAAGAAATTTATTATCTAAAAAAAAAAGAGATCCAATCAAAAAAGAAGGGATCCATGACGTAATCATTTTGATATTTTATTGGATTTGCTCTCGTGGAATCAGAATAAAGAACCTCCCACACCATTATTTTTTTAGGTCAAATCTGGAATGTTCTAGATTGTTCTCACTCGGGTATATATAGAGCTACCGGTTTCTGCCACATCTCATTTCTCGGCTAACTTCGATGCTGGTAACAACCAAGAGTCGTCCTCTCGTCACACTTTTGTTTCGGAAACCTGACGGGGTTTCAAGATGGAAAAGAATGGGAGTGGAGAAGATAGAAGTTTCATCTTAATGTTTAATCCGCTAAACATTTTTATCGATGTGTTTCAGTATCTTCAGAGTTCCTTTTCAACAGGGACGATGATGAATTTAATGTTTCCCGGAAGATCGCATATTTGATTACGACTTGTGACTCGTCTTCGATTTCAAAAGTTTGTTATTTCCTTTCTGTTTAATATTCTCTGGAAGTTAGCATATTTGATTGCGATGACTTGGGAAGACAGATGCATTTTTCCTACATCTCGAAGTTTGTTCATTCCTTTCTTTTTAGTCTGTTGAATATTTTTCTTTACAATTTTTACCAATTTTAGTGTTTTGAATGTTTATTTTTGATAAAATTATACCCACAGAATGTGTTTTAAATATCTTTTCAATTTATCTTCCCTACCGATAATAATGGTAGTGAACATATCGTATTTAATATTGTCTGAAAGTTAGCATATTTTATTTCCATGTTTTATGAAACAGATTCACTTTTCTTTCATCTCAAAGATTGTTAATTCCCTTTTTTTAGTCTTAAATATTTCGTTTCAATTTTTAGAAATCTTAGCTTTAAACTCTTAGACATTTATTTTTCATAAAAATATACATACTTTAAGTATTTTTTGCAATTTCTCTTCCCTATCAATAATAATGGTAGTGAACATGTATTTAATCTTGTCTGAAAATTAGGATATGTAATTTCAATGATTTATAAAACAGATGCTTTCTTTCATCTGTGCTTGCTTTCTTCTTTGCAAGACTTTCTTTTAACTCAAAGACTGTTAATGCCTTTTTCTTTAGTATGTTGGATATTTCATTTCGATATCTATCAATCTTAGTTTTAATCTTTTAAACATTCATTTTTGATAAAATTATCAGAGTATGTTTTAAGACTCTTTGCTTATTTTTATTTGTCTTCTCTATCAGTAATAGTGGAAGTGAACATATCGTATTTAATCTTGTCTGGAAGTTAGCATATTTAATTTTAATGATTTATAAAACATAGATGCATTTTTCTTTCATCTAAAAAATTGTTAATTCCTTAAAAAAAAAAAAAAAAAAAAAAAAAAAAAAAAAAATCCGTAGAATATTTCATTTCAATTTTTATCAATCTCAATTTTAAACTCTTAAACATTTATTTTTGATAAAATTATATACACAAAGTGTGTTTTAAGCATCTTTTCTACTTGTCTTACCTACCGATAATGATGGTACTGAAGATATCGTATTTAAGCTTGTCTGAAAGTTAGGATATTAAATTTTAATGATTTATGAAACAGACGCAATTTTCTTTCATCTCAAAGATAATCAATTCCTTTTTATTTATATATTTATTTTATTTTATTTAAGTCTGTTGATTAATTTGTTTCGATATTTACCAATCTTAGTTTTAAACTCTTAAACATTTGTTTTGATAAAATTAACAGAGTATGTGTTATGACTCTTTGCTTATTTGTCTTCTCTATCAATAATAGTGGTAGTCGTATTTAATCTTGTCTGGAATTTAGCATATTTAATTTTGATGATCTATAAAACAGATGCACTTTTCTTTCACCTCAAAGATAATTAATTCTTTTCTTTTTTTTAAGTCTGTTGAATACTTCGTTTTGATATTTACCAATCTTAGTTTCAAACTCTTAAATATTTATTTTTGATAAAATTAACACAGAGTATGTGTTAAGACTCTTTGATTATTTGTCTTCTCTATCAATAATAGTGGTAGTGAACATATCTTATTTAATCTTATCTGGAAGTTAGCATATTTAATGTTAATGATTTATAAAACATAAATGCACCTTTCTTTCATCTAAAAAATTGTTAATTCCTTATAAAAAAAAAAAGAAAAAAAAATCCTTAGAACATTTTATTTCCATTTTTATCAATCTCAGTTTTAAACTCTTAAACATTTATTTTTGATAAAACTATACGCAGAAAGTGTGTTTTAAGCATCTTTTCTATTTGTCTTACCTACCGATAATGATGGTACTGAATATATCGTATTTAAGCTTGTCTGAAAGTTAGGATATTAAATTTTAATGGCTTATGAAACAGACACAATTTTCTTTCATCTCAAATATAATCAATTCCTTTTTATTTAGATATTTATTTTATTTTATTTAAGTCTGTTGATTAATTTGTTTCGATATTTACCAATCTTAGTTTTAAACTCTTAAACATTTGTTTTGATAAAATTAACAGAGTATGTGTTAAGACTCTTTGCTTATTTGTCTTCCTTTATCAATAATAGTGGTAGTCGTATTTAATCTTGTCTGGAATTTAGCATATTTAATTTTGATGATCTATAAAACAGATGCACTTTTCTTTCATCTCAAAGATAATTAATTCTTTTCTTTTTTTTAAGTCTGTTGAATACTTCGTTTTGATATTTACCAATCTTAGTTTCAAACTCTTAAATATTTATTTTTGATAAAATTAACACAGAGTATGTGTTAAGACTCTTTGCTTATTTGTCTTCTCTATCAATAATAGTGGTAGTGAACATATCGTATTTAATCTTGTCTGGAATTTAGCATATTTAATTTAATGATTTATAAAACAGATACACTTTTCTTTCATCTAAAAAATTGTTAATTCTCTCCCCTTTTTTTTCTTTCTTTCTTTTTTTAAAATCCGTTTGATATTCTGTTTAATTTTTTAACAATCCCAGCTTTAAACTCTTAAACTTTTATTTTAATGATTTATTATAAAAAAGACGCACTTTCCTTTTTATCTGAAATATAATTAATTCCTCTTCTTTTTCTTAAAGCACTTAAACATTTATTTTTGATAAAATTATACGTGCAGAATGTGTTTTAAGTAACTTTTCAATTTATCTTCTCTATCGATAATAATGATAGTGAACTTATAGTGTTTAATATTGTCTGAAATTTAGCATATTTAATTTCAATGTTTTATGAAACAGATGCACTTTGCTTTCATCTAAGATATTGTTAATTCCTTTATTTTTAATCTGTTGAATATTTCGTTTCAATTTTTACCAATCTTAGCTTTAAACTCTTAATCTTTGACAAAATTTTATACAGAGTGTTTTAACTATCTTTAGTATTTGCCTACTGTAACGATAACTATGGTAATCACCATGTCGTATTTAATCTAGTCTGAAAGATAGTATACTTAATTTCACGTTTTTTTAAGTTTATCGAAAGTTTATTTTTACTTAAGTTTATTGAAATCTATTTGTCTCTTTGACATTAAAAAAAAAAATAGGCTGGTTATTTTTCAATGTAATATCCCTTAAAAAAGAGCCAAACTGATTGAATTAAAACTGAAGCCAATTGGATTGAAAATTATCCATATAGTTTCTATTACATTTATTCCATCAATATTTTGAATCGGTTAAAGATGCCGTAGCTCGGAAATTGTTGAAAAATTTTGCTGTTTGACATTTTGTATTCAAAATTACAAAGGATTAACTGAAATGTAACAAATAAAATTTTATGCTACAACGAATATTGGTAGCTTTAAATTATCACCGAAATTCAAACTGTGGTATTTAAAATGCCTTCTAAACTGTATGATTTCATGACATATTTAGAAAGATTTCAAACTATATAAGGGAACTTAATTTTAAATGCTATTATTATATATTTATGATTATAAAATATTTATGGTTTATTAAGTCAAATTTCTGTAGGCATTATTGTGTTCTACAATCTTTATGCTAAAGGCAGTGGATATATGCAACGCCTTGTATAGCAGCGTTCCCAGATAGTAGAAAGTCAATTTTCCAAAAAACTTCCGAAATTTTCTCCAAATTAGTGTTTTTCTCCGAAAAAGTCCCCATCTCAGTTTCTACTCAAAAGTAAATGTTAAATAGGACTGGAAAGTCGTCGTATCGTATCCTGCATGTTACTTGTTTACTAGATATTTAAATCTAAAATCATATGTACTTCTATTACAATTTGTTTTGATGAAAATACTATATGCGTATTATATTTAAAGTGACATTTAGTTTAGGAAGAAATGCCAGATGACTTAAAGTAAACCTAAACCTGAAATAACGAAAAAATCCCCCAAGTTTATCCTCCAAAATGACTGTATTCTCCAAATATTTCCCCAGTAATACTCATCCCCCAAAAATGTGCCAATATAGAGAGAAAATCTCCAATCTGACAACACTGCTCTATAGGCAGAGTAGAGGGTGTTGTAGTAGAATGTTGAGGGCGCTGATATGTAGTATAAAGGAGTGGAACCAACTCTCAGGAACTCAGTTCTGCGCGGTTAGCCGCGAAGGACTGACCGCTCTTTAGGTGGGAAAAAAACTGCCACAAAAAAAAAAAAAAAAAAAAAAAAAAAAATTTTTTTTTTTTTTTTTTAATTACCAGAAAAAGTTAAAAAAAAATTTTTTTTTTTTTTTTTTTTTTTTTTTTTTTTTTTTTTTTTTTTTTTTTTTTTTTTTTTTTTTTTTTTTTTTTTTTTTTGCGGGGTTAGTGGGGGTTATATAATGCATCAACATGAAAAATTTAATAACAATGATTCTATACCTAACTTGTTACACCTTCTTTGCCATGGCTAATTTTAATTCTTCAAGATATCCGCCGCATTTTGTTAACATTAGTAATCATGCAGTTCGGCAAGAAAATATGTTCGGTTGTTTTCGAGATGTTTATCATGAATCTACATCGTTTTTTCTGAAGCTTAATGCTTTCGGATACTTTTGGATAATTCCTACGTGCACATTCTCAGATAACGAGCAAGATAGAGTATCTCTTGGTGTTGTGTTCAGTTCATCCTTGTTTCATACTGTTGCGCATTTGTATTTTAATACATCTACTACAGCTGCTGTGCAAGATTGTGAGATAGTCCCATCCCAGCATATAGTTTTCGTGAACTTAAAATTTTTCAACTTCCAAATCATCTCTGTAAATCGCACCTTCACAAGATGGAACATTACCGTGTTTTTAACTTTGCATATATAATTTGGATACTTAAAGGGATTTTAAAGGACGATGGAGCATCTAAGAGGAAAATGGCACATGATTTTATTGTCTGCCATACATCCAATATGTACAAATAATTTATTCAATTTTTATTTATTGATTTAATCATGTCAAACAGTGTGTGTTAATAAAAGCATTTACAATTTTCTATCGTGTTCGCCTTATTTATATTTTTACATTTATTTTATATACATATACAATATTATGTATAAGCAATTCAGACTACTTTTTTTTTTCAGTATACAAGTTCTAATGTCAGCCAACAATAAGATACAGAAAGAATAGCAGATATATTTGATAAAATATCCCAAGATTTTTACGATGCGTACACAGGATTTTCGTTTGGAAATGGGTGGCTGGTCTATGAATAGTAGTTTATATATTTTCTTAGTATTTTTCGTATTTCTTACAATTTAAAAATATTTCACACGTTGCAACTCCCTGTGTACGCAGATGATACTGTAAATAGATATGTTATTTGTGTATACGTGACTGCGAGCTTCTTAACTACAATTTTAATTTTGCATGTGTGTGTGTGTTCCTTTTCCAAGTTAAAATTTAAATGTATCCTCCTCTTTGGTTGCTACTGATTGCAATTACATTTGTAGTCAGCTAATATCACACTCATTTAAAGGCGTGTCTGTCTATTAACATTAAAATTGAAATATTTGAAAATTATGAGGTAGAAATTTTGAAGACTATTTCTAAAGAAGTCACTTTGATGAAAAAAACAGCAATGTATAAAATTCAGTTTCTTTGGTTATTGCGAATCAAAGAAAGCTATGAATTTTGTTGAAATGACATGCATTTACTATAAAATTTTAAATCAATTTACTTCCCTAAAAACTACTGGTTATATTCGAAGAATTAAACCTGTATTTCTAAAGATAATTCAATGTCTTAAACGCTTGAATCATATTTCATAAATTTTTTTACTATGGGCCAGGAAAGGTGGCCATTTTATATTCAATAGTACTACAAAAAATAAATAAATAAACAAAATAAAAATAAAAAGTGGTAGATTTTTCTTAAAAATATCCTAGTATAAGAGTATGGCAGATATATATATATATATATATATATATATATATATATATATATATATATATATATATATATATATATATATATTTTTTTTTAATCGGCTGAAATTTTACAGTAGTCTGCAGATATATATATATATATATATATATATATATATATATATATATATATATATATTTTTTTTTTTCACAAAGTGGTACGAATAGAATAAAACATAGTCGCTGGCACAACATATGTCCCGACACCGTAATAAAAAAAGTTAATAAAATAATTGAATTTTGTGTGAATGTCTGGTTTTAATCGATTTTCAACTTTGTGCTTACAAAAATAATAAAAATAAAAATAAATAAATAAATAAATATCGAAACATTTCGTACGTTTATTAGTAAAGTGACACAACTAAGATAATGAAGTTTTTCAGTAAATTAAAAAAAAGCTTTCAAGGATGAAAACAAATTGTTTTTCGGTAAAAATGGAAACAATTGAAAATTTTACAGGCTGAAATAGCTTATTTACTTCAAAATGAACAACGTTACATCTGCTTATGTGAAGATTTGTAGACAGTAGGTTTGTATAAGTAGAAAATGAAAAAAAACCTCTGAATCAGTATTTTTTTATTAAGTTATTTAAGCGTGCATTTAATGACAGATGGTAAATATATTAAAATTCATAGAGATACAACTAAATGTAAATATATTGCTTTTATGAAAATATATTGCTTTTATTGCTTATATAAAAAACTAATTGTTGACAATTAGTTTTTCACTGATGATGACCGAGTAGTTCGGTTGAAAACGTTTTGAATTTTTTAAAAGGACTTTAATGTGCTTTTAAATATTTTATGTACGTTTTTACGCACCTTCAAGCAATCAATATATTTACATTTATTTGTATCTCTATGAATTTTAGTTATTGAACAAGGTGAATTTGAACTGAAATTTTAACTTTTTATTGGTAAATATATTTTTTATTAATTCATGTTTAAAACCACAAAATCACCTATCTTCATTTCCCTTTTTTTTATGTTACTTTACGAAAAAGTATGTGTTTTTTTTTTAAATGCATAAACATTTGATCTTATGAGTAAGTCTAAAAATATTAAATGGGCTAGTAATAATATTCATATAAAACAGTATCTGATGTTTTCAAAAGAATTTTGCGTTAATTTTAAGAAAAAGGGAAACGTTGCTGTATTTTTTTAGAGTTTTTTAAACAAATTTTAACAATTTTTTTAGGCTGAAAATTCTTTTTGCAACGAATTTTTTCTTACCATCAATCTTCAAATTTACTGCTATTTGTAAAGTAGCATTACCGTTTACGATAAAAATATTGCCTTGTAGAAGTAGGCTGAATTCATTACTTTTATATATTATCATGATTCAAAGTTGCCAAGTCTCCGGCTTTTTGCACACCAGTAATTTTTCAGAGAAAAATGGTGTTCTTTGAAATCACAGAATGCTACAATTAAATAAAACAAAATTTTCTGTACTAAAATACTAGTATCCAAAAAGCTAGAGACTTGGCAGGTCTGCATGATTTCGCCATTATTAACAAGTGATTTTCGTTAGCAGTCGTTCGAAAATTTAATTGTCCACAAACATTACCGGAGAAAAGTGAGGTACCTCTTTTTGACTGTGTTTTAATTTATTTAATATGAAGTTTTTTTTAATGTTCGAATTTCAGAATCGAATTACTCAAATTGTATATTGAAATGTATGCATATGTTAACCAAGTTAAAATTTATAATAAGGTTGTGAGTGATTTCTTTTTATTTCTTGTTTTACAAATTAGATGCAGTTTCTATATATATATTAAACAATATATATATATATATATATATATTTTACCAGTGCTGCCGTATTAGATATAAAATAAAATATGCATGATTTTTTTTATTTTAAAGTCTTATTTGAGGGTTTGATGATTTCATTCAACTGTTTAAGGAAAGTTTTTTTTTTTTTTTAAATGAAAACCATGGTTTAATTCTTTAAAAAACGGTTGTAAATTAATGTTAACTGAAATTTGTACCAGAATATTTGGTTAAATTTTTCCATTTATAATTAAAAAAATTAAACTTGTTTTATTTATTTTAAAATGAATATTTTCGAAAATTCTGGTGAATTTTCAATATTACAGAATCCCAGCTTATTTGCTCCTGAAAACGTTAATGACAGATGCGTTTGCAATAATGAATTTATGTAAAGGCAGTTAAATGAAGCTAGTTAATAAGTACATTTATCCTTTAAAAATGAGAAGAGAAAAAAAGGTCTTCAGTTCATAAAGAATATTACAAACATTGCTTTCCAGCAGTATTCCGAATGCATTTCTATTTATTAATTACCATTAAGTTATTATGGGAGTTTACTTTAAAGAAGTAACAGCTAATACTATTTAAATTGAAAAAAAATATGATACAAAATAAACAAGTATTTCGATTTTTGTTTCAGTACAAAATTAATGCAAAATTCAATTATTGTTAAACATAAATCTTCAGTTGATAAAGAATCTGAAACGGATATTTTAATAAATTAATTTCTTAGAATCAGTGTCACAGTATGAGGTAGTTAGGAAGAAAACTTATATAAATTTGCAATCAGGACTTAAGCAGAAAAAGATTAAACATATAAAAGAAGCAGGATTCTACGGCATTTCGAAAATAAATGTAAAAGGCAAATTTTCGTAAGGAAATAGTGGTGCTGAAAAATTTCATTTGGTCTGTATTAGTAGAGACCGCTCCAAAGCCTGTAATAAGTTCCCACCGATATACAGTTTATACTTTATCAAACAGCTGTAACTATACTGTAATTTTAGTAAGATACGTGCGTATTTACGTATGTAATTTCATTAATTCAGTTCAAGGAATTGAACATTAAAATAATGTTCATATAAACATCCCACGCAGTAAACATTTAGGCTAAAGTCAGAAAGATACTAAGAAAGTGAAAATTATACAAAAAATGGTTAAATTGAACAATAAAATAAAACCTATTTCGGAAAGGACTTTCAATTATTTTGAAAAAAGCTGAGAATTTGTTTATTTTGTAAAATGCTACCTTGTTTGAGATTTCACATAAACGTAAATGCATTCTGAAGTTATTAAGAAAATGCTTTAGAGAAATAAGTGCTAACAGTATTAAAATTGGTAAATTATGAAACAAAAAATCAAGTATTTAAAGTATAAAAGAAAACTTGAGAAGTGGTTTCATAATCTGTAAAAGTTAAAATTCAATATTTCAAACTAAAATGAAAATAAAAATTTAGAATGTAATTTTTATTCTAGAACTAAGATGTTTCCATTGACAGACAGTTTATGCTTTATTAAACAGCTGTAACTTTATTGTAATTCCAGTAAGATACGTGTACATTTCGATATGAAATTTGATTAATTCAGTTCAAGGAATTGAACATTAAAATAACTTTCCTACAGACAATCCACATAGTAAGCATTCAGACTAAACCCAGAAAGATACTAAAAAAGTGGAAATGTCAGATAAAATTACCCAATTTCAGCGTAAAATAAAACCATACAAATTAAGATACATATAGTATTTGTGAAAAAACTTGGAAGGATTTCTATTATTTTGAAAAAAGGATTTGCATTATTTGTAAAAAAAAAATCATTGTATGATATTTTACAGAAATGTACCCTGAATTATGAAGTTATTAAAAACATTAATTTTGACATATAACTGTTAATATTATTTAAATTGGAAAATTTTTTGGGAAAAAAAATAAAGTAATTAAAGAGAGTATCAGATAAATGGTTTCAATATCTGTGCAAGTAAGAACGAAATCATTTTCACACAAGCATTCAGACAGGACTCATAAAGATACTAATAATATTTTTTTAGAGTTGACAATTTTAGACAAAATTACCAAACTGAGGACAAAATAAGACTGCAAAGATTAAATCTATTTGGAAAAAAACTCGGGAAACTTTCTAATATTTTGAAAAAAGAGTGGAACGTACCTAATTTATAAGAACTTTTGTTTTATGAGATTTTACAAAAATGTAGACTGAATAATGAAGTTATTAACACTCGATTACTCTCCTTGTATCTACAAGATACAGTGACATTTTTTTTCTGACTGCAAAAACGTCGTTCGAAACGCAAATTCAGTATAATTTTCCTAGTTTTTGTGATTGAAAGGAAAATAACAGACACTTCTGCATAATTACTTATCTTTCCCCAAAATATCGCTGTATAAAGTGAGTAAATACAGAAATTACGTCATATGGTCTCACAGATACAACAATAGCAATAAAGTACTTTTTTTAAAGATAGCGATAGAGTGTTAAAGAATTTTATTGCAGCTACTTAATGGCAAATATTATTTAAATAGGAAAATTATGAAAAAAATAAATGTATTTCGAATAACATTATGCTTAACCGTTTGAGTACTATGAAGCGAGATAGCGCCGCAATGTATCTGCGGATCAAACAAATTTTGTTTCAACCCAGAAATTTTATTCAATAACTGAAATCATTTAATTTTATTCAACAGTTGGAGTATTTACAGCGATCTAGTGAGTTACATTTTATAAGATAAAATTTCTGGGTTGAAACACAATTTGTTTGATCCGCAGATACATTGCGGCGCTATCGCGCTTCATAGCACTCAAACGGTTAAATTCAAAGTTAATGAGAAATTAAAATTATCACTTAAAAAACATTTTCAGTTCATAAGAAATCCACAAATGATCATTTACCAAAGTAATTGGCTCAGAAATATTTATAGTTTGAGAAAATTTCAAAGGACATTTTTCACATAAACATTCAGACTTAAGCATTACATTTGAAAAACAAACCTAAATTTACAAAGCTAAATATATTCTTTACATGATATTTTTTGTAACAAGTTACATAGTGATGACCTTCTTTGTTGTTAAAAGATCTCAGGTGACAATATTTTATTTAAAAAAATATTTCCATTTGCATATAATACTAAAATACATTTACGGATTACAGATTACATAAATTGGGGAATTTCAAAATATAATATTTTTTGTTAAGTAATCTAATTATTGTTGTTAGTATTTTACTACGGATTACAAAGTCCTATAATTGAAGACTTCATAAGTATGTTGCAATGAACAAACCTTTTCTAAGTTTTATATTATTAGTAAATACATTTTCTCATACATTCTATGACATTAAAAGAAAAATATATATCTTGAGGTCAAATTTTCCATAGTTCATAATTTCGAACGTAACAGGTCCGAATATTTTAAGAAGCTTTAAACATTTCTGTTATCAAAGAGGATATAGAGATTGAAAAAGGCCGGCCATCACTGCTTCCAAATAAAACTTTTTAATGTACATTTTATTATAGAGATAATAAGTTCGCACTGATAGACAGAAACATGAGCATTACATATGAATTGCACCAGTATTCATACTGAACTCCGAAAAATATTTAAAAAGTGAAATTGTTATATAAAACTATCAAATTTAAGGTGTAAAATAAAACCACACAGATTGTCTATTTGGAAAATAGTCGAAGACTCTATTATTTTGAAAATACGGTTATAACTTGCATAATTGTTCAAAGATTTCGTTGTATGAGATATCACACAAGTGTACACTAAATAATGGAGCTATAAAAAAGTTTACTTTAGAGAAATAAGAGCTGATAGTATTAATGGAAAAATATTGAAAAAATAAATCCAGTATTTATAGTGAATTTCTGATAAAAACTTTCATACTCTGTAGATGTCAGAACGAAATCTTTCGTACACATAACCATTCAGACTGAATTCAGAAAGTTAGGGGCAAATGCTAGAAAAAAATATTACAAACTGAAGAGTAAAATAAAACCATATAGTTTAAGCCTATTTGGAAGAAACTTTGTTCTATTATTCTCATAAATAATGATCAGGACTTTCATAATTTTCAAAATGTTTCTTTATATGAAATTTCAACACAAATGCCGACTGAATTATGGAGTTATTAAAAATTTATTAACAAGCAGTTATTTTTTAATATTTAAATTGAAAAATTATGAAAAAAAGTTATGTTGTATTTATAGTAAATTCCTGATAAAAAGTTTTATACTCTGTAGAAGTCAGAACGAAATCTCTCTCACACATAAGCATTCAGACTAAACGCAGAAAGTTACTAAAAAGTGCAAATACTAGAAAAAATTACAAATTGAAGAGTAAATTAGAACTATATAAAATTGTTGAAATGCCAGAAGAAGCACAATCAAATAAAATAAGTTGAAACTGGTGTGAAACAATAATAACTAAAATAACTTCTTAAAACACCATCAAAATTTTTAAAATGCGCTAGGCCTTTCGAAAGATCTGAGTCTTTCTTCGTCAGGCGCAAAAAGATGTGCTTCTACTATGAAAGCAGTAGCAAGACTGCTAGCGCATTTTAAACATTTTGATGGTGTTTTTAGAATTATATAGTTTAAGCAAATTTGGAAAGAACTTGGATTTCTATTAATTTCAAGGAGTGACCAGAATTTGCATAATTTGCAAAATGTTTCTTTATATGAAATTTCACACAAATGCAGACTGAATTATGGAGTTATTAAAAAGTTTTTTTTTTTTTAAAAACAAGCAATTGTTTATAATATTTAAATTGTAAAATTAGAAAAGAAAATCAGTTATTTATAGTGAATTACTGATAAATAGTTTCATAGTTTCTTGAAGTTAGAACGAAATCATTCAGACAAAACTCAGAAATATACTAAAGAAGTGCAAATGCTATAAAAAAAAAAATAACAAATCGAAGGGTAAAATAAAAACATACAGATTAACCTTATTGGGAAAGTACATGGAAAGCTTTCTACTTTGAGAATACGGAGATAATTTGCAATAGACTTCCTTCACACAAATGTACAGTGAATATAAAGAAATAACTGGTATTAGCATTTAAATGAGAAAAGTATGAAACAAAAAATCAAATATTTAAAGAGAAGTCTGTGGAAATAGTTTCATTTTCTGTAAAAGTTTATATATATATATATATATATATATATATATATATATATATATATATATATATATATATATATGTGTGTGTGTGTGTGTTCCACACATAAGCATTCCGACAGCGTCAATATGTTGGGGGATATTTTATTCAAAATACCGACTACTATTTCAGAATTGTAGTCGTTGTTTTATATAATTACAGGCATTCCGTAATTAGAAAAGAAACGAAGAGTACTAGTAATGAAAGCAATAGATATTTTGAATAAATAATTATACTGCATCCTAGACTAATCTCTACATTCTAAAAAGGTTGAACATAGAGATAAAATTTCGGGCGATTGGCCAAATTTTTAAATATCGCTTTTTAACAACAACAAAAAAAATCATTTTTTTTTAGAGAAGAGTTCGAAAGTTTTCTATTATTTTGAAAATTCGTCTATAACTTGCATAAATTGTGAAAGACTTCGTTATATGAGATACCACACAAATGTACGCTAAATAACATTTTAGAGAAATATCAGTTAATATTACTGAAAATGAAAAAATATGAAAAAAATCAAGTATTTATAGTGAATTCTCGATAAAAAAAAAAAAAAAAATGATAGTCTGTAGAAGTCAGAACGAAATCTTTCACAGACATAAGCATTCAAACTAAACTCAGGAACTTACCAAAAAGTGTATTTAAGCCAAATTAAAGACAATAAATAAGCATTCAGACTAAACTCCATTTAGAAAAAAAATTAAAAAAAAAAAAAAAAACACTAAACATTTTCGTTATCTTTGAATACATAGATACTAAAATAAGCTCAAAAACAAAATTTCCAGAATAAAGGAAGAAGTAACATACATTTTATTTTACAGCTAATATGTTTGCACTGATAGAAAAAAAGATAATGTTTCATGTTTGAAAGACGAAAGTACTTCTAATTTGTAAAAAAAAAAAAAAAAAAAAAAAAGGAAAATAAATAAGTTGCAACTTTATTTTTAATTTTAATTTGTGTAAGATATGTTTACATTCCGGTATGCAATTAGATTAAATCAAGACTAAGATTTGAACATTAATATAATTTACATACATAAGCATTTCACACAATAAGCATTCACACTAAAATCAGAATTTTGTTTCTATTGTGTTAACACAATAGATGTCTAAACCTTTTAAATTTATATACATAACATATCAAATCGTATTTATAACTTTGAAGGATTTTTTATTACAAATTTATATATATATATATATATATACAAAGTTTCTACAATGAAATTCAGTTTATAAAATGAAATTCATTCGATAGTGAAGTTTTAAAGAATGTTTACTGCAGATAAGTAACTGCTAAAAGTTAATTGGAAAATTATTTTACAAATATTATGCATTTCGAATAACTTATATTTAGCTATGAAGTTAATGAGAAATCAGAATTTTCAGTTCATAAAGAATATTAAAATAATAACTTGTTACAATGATTTCATCAGAAATAGTTTCATAGTCTGAAGATGTTTGAAAGAAAAACTCTGCACATAACCATTGAAACTTTAAAAAAATGTTAAAAATGTTAGAAAAAATATAATTAAATAGAAATTAAAATTAAAATAAAACCACACAGCACAAGCTTATATGCAAAAGCGTAAATAACTGTAGAAATAAATTATATAAATTCATTATTTTAAACAGAAATTTCATTTTAACTTTTTATGCCTCGATGGGAGTTTCAAGATTCATTACAGAGAGTCTGATACAAAATTTATTTAAAATGTCTCTGAATAACTTTAAATTTCATTTTTAATTCAAAAAACTTTTCTTTATCATATTTGAAAAGAAAAATATTCTTCAAAATGGATAATTTTTCAAGCATTTACACAGGGATAGTTTTCTTAGTTGTTGAAAGATGTCTAGTGAAAATTTTCTACTCAACAAATTCTTTCCATTTACAGCTAAGACTGAATTTTATTTATTTTATTTTTTACATTTTATATTAATTGAGAAATTAAAAAAAAAAAAACGATTCTACTTCTTAATGAAAGTATTGTTGTAAATGTTTTATAAAAAGAATTATATCCATAAAAAAAATATTCCAAAAAAACCCTGACAAAAAATTATTGAAAATGACTCTCGATTCTTGCATTAGAAGAAAATTATTCTTTACTAAACGAAGTTATCCTGGAGTTTCCATGATGTAATGATTTGGATATTTCATTGGATTTAATTTGTCGAATCAGATTTAAGATCCTCCCCACATAATTATTTTTTGTGTCAAATTCCAGAATGTTCTCTGTCGGTATAATATAGAACAGCCTGTTTTTCTCTCACTCTCCCCTTCTCGACTGAACATTATGCTGTATTTTTTAAGTTGATTTTGCGAACATGATTACAAATATTCAAGACGATAAATCGTTACAGTTTTAATTCATCTTAGAGTTGTTTTTATCCGTTAAAAATTTATATTTAATAAAAATTATACACCTGGTAGTGTTTTAGATATTTTTACAATTTTCTTCCGCAACAATGAAAATGGCGGAAAACACAATGTTGTTAATATTGTCTGGAAGTTAGAACATTTTATTGTGATGATTTATGAAGTTATGGACTCATCTTTGATCTCAAAGTTTGTTAATTCCTTTCTTTTTAGTGTTGAATATTTTTTTTCAACTTATATCAATTTCTTTTTTTTTAAAACCCATAAACATTTATATTAATAAAATTATGCACACAGGGTGTTTTAAGTAACGTTACCATTCCTCTTTCACAATGATGATAATTGCAGTGAAATATATCTTGTTTAATATTTCCTGGAAGTTCGTATATTGGATTACCATACTTCGTGAAGATAAATATACTTTTATTTCATCTCCAAGTTTTTCAATTCCTTTCTTTTTCATTTTTTGGATATTTCGTTTCAAATTCTATCATTTTTAGCCTTATAAACCTTATATATATGTAAGATATCGCCTCTGTATAACGAGCGTACATCGATATAACGAACACACATCGATCTCTCTGTAACGAGCGGTCGATCACCGCTATCACACATCCCAGTAATAGATATCCATCGTTAATGTAGTCGTGCACAAGTAGGAGAAATAAGCAGGCATTTTCCTGGGAACTAGCTTTTATTCCAATTAATTACAAGTCTCTTCATAAGCTAGGCCCAGGGGACAGTTTGAAGAGTCTTTTACCGGGGAAACATCGTCTTATCGTTCATATTTCGGCGAATTGCCGGACTTACAACGGCAAGGATGCCGTCGCACTTCGAAGAATACTGGCCGTAGTTTTTGTGGAGAGTGATTAGAGTCAAAAGCCATGCAAAAACGTGCTCCTCACATTATATACGGCCGGACCACCGCTAGAGACCGCTTTGCAACTTATGAAATAATGTCATTTAATTGGCTAATTAGCCCTTGACTCATATCTGGGTAAGCAGCCCAGATAATTAACATGCAAGATGTAGCCACCGGGAGAAGAGAGATGCGTTACCGTCAGCACTTTTAATCTTAACGAGGATTCAAAATTAATATCTGTTCGTAATAAATGTATTGTAAGGAAAGTTAAGTTACAGGGGCAACTAGAAATGAATGCAGGGCTTTAAAATTTTGACACACGATTTAGGGATTTTAAACTTTGAATTTTTATATTTTAGTTTCTGATTTGGAATGGGTTTAACTAACTATCCTTTCATATCAATCCACATTCGTTCACATTCAAAATTCTTTCATACTTTTTCACATTCATTTCACATCCCCCCCCCCTTTAAAAATGAGCACCACAGTACTTGTCAGCAAGGGCTGTGGGGCTCAACCCCATAAGTTAAACTCATTTTAAACTAGGATATCGATTTTTTTTTTCTACGGAATTCTAATTAGACTCTCAAACTGCTTGGGCTTACTTTTACATAAAATACTGGTACTATTTGATGACATACACTGAAGATTAAACATATGACATATACTGTAAACAAAACATAGCTGCAGCAAAAAAAAAATTGAACATTTCTCGCGAGAACATTATGTGCTATTTTTTGAAAGTCTATTAGCACATTGCAAAAGTTTTTGTTAACCAACGTGTCCTGTGTGAATTGTTCTTGGGTGTTGGTTCATCAGGAAAGGTAAACATTGCACCTTTCTTCAATTATACAATACAATAAAAACTAAATAATATGATACTTGAAAACAGAAATATAATATGGCAATTACTTATATGATTTACAAAACACAAACAATTAAAAAATGCACTTAACTTATAAAAATATTTAAACATGATATAAACACTTATTCAAAACATAAAATTTCAAAATATAGTATAAAATATACTTCAAATATACTGTAAATATAGGACAAAACAATTACTACAAATGCAATAAAAACAACACAAACACGAAAATGTCATATGAGCAGTTATAAGCTCTGTTACTACTCCAAATTATCTATTTATAAACATATTTGGGCTTATAGAACATTCTAGTGGGAATTAATCTCAGGAGAAAAAAAAAATTGAACTTGAAACTTTGTAAAAATAGGAAATTCTAACCAAAAAAATAAAAAAAATTAGGCTATCCTTTCCACCATGCTCAGTGAGACATGGATTTCTAAACTCTGAGGTGATTACCATCCAAAAAAATGTGTCTCTTGCACAAGGAAAAAGGAAAAGTGGATGCCCGATAATCACCTACAGAGGGAAAGCGAAGCAGTTTTGCCAAATTCTCCATTCTACATGGAAAGAGAAAATGGGAAAACAATTCGACTATAGACGGGAGGCCACGGAGCGGAGGACCCCTAACGTGTTCCTAATTTTGTCATTGTATAAGTAATAAAAAAAAATAAAAAGGTTAGCAGTACTTTAAAACTGCTCCGCCAACTACATCGCTGGGTTTTAAATTAACATCCAGCTGGGTCCTCATCCAAACACTAAAATGATAGAGGGACGATAGGAAAGCAAAAAAAAAATAAAAAATTGAAAGATGAAAGAAATAGACGGGGGTTATTCATGGTAGAGTTTTAAATTTTGAGGAGGGTTATAGAATCTCAACTTGGAAGCATGCACTATTTCAGAATCTCTCTTAAAATGAATACTGGGTTTATCAATTTCAAAACTTATATCAGATAGTTGTTTTAAGATAGTATATGGTCCAGAATATGGTGGAGTCAATTTACGTGTATTAGGATAGTGGAATTCTTCATACATTACAATGTCACCAACTTTAAACTTTACAGGAAGAAAACGAGCATCGTAATGGATTTTGTTTTTTTTATGGTAAGCTATTGTTCTTTCCTTAGCCAATTTTCTAGCTTCTTCAACAGGAGGGTAATAATCATTATCTGGCAAAAGAGGATCATAAGGTAATTTTCCTAACAGCAAATAACTAGGTGGAAACTGAGTCACAGAATGCGGAGTAGCATTATATTGGTACAATACTTCATCTAAAAATTTTGTCCAAGGTAATTTAGTTGGTGATGAATTTACAATACATTTTAATCTGGTGACAATAGTTTGATTCAAACGCTCAATTTTCCCATTCGTTTCCGGGTGATGACTGGAGGTTAATCGGTGTTTGATATTATAATTACGAAGAAAACGTTTAAATCTAGAAGCTGTAAATGCTCCATTTCTATCAGTAAGTATTTTTTCTGGTACTTGAGTTTGAAATAATTGTTTCAAAATGTTTGTATAAGTTTCAGTTGTTACACTTTTTGACGCGAAACCCCACACATAGCGAGTTGCATGGTCTATGACCAAATGCAGATATTTCTTTGCCGAATTATAATGATTAAATCCGCCAACAGAGTCCAATGCCAAGCATTCAAAAGGTATATCCGTTGGGGGCATGAGCTGCAACAAACCAAATCTTTTTTGCCTACTTTTTTGTTGATTTGGCAGGTATGACAATGTTTAACAAAATTTTCAATATCTTTATTAAGATTAGGCCAATAATATTGATTTGTAATTAAATTTATCATCTTATAAATTCCAGGATGTCCAAAATCTGTGTGGGCTTTTTCCAAGAGGGGTAAACGTAAAGCCATGGGGACGACAATCTTATACAAACTTTTCTTTTTAATCACAATAACATCATTAATTTCAACATATTTTTTACCATCTACCTTGACATTTTCTTTTTTCTGATTTTCTCTGATATCATTCAAGTTGAGTAAATGTGTATGATGTGGGGGGTCTTCTGAAATAGGTAATCTAGACAGCATATCAGCCTCTACATTAGTGGAGCCCTTTTTATATTTAATATCGTAGTCAAACATACTCAGTTTAAGGGACCAGCGGAAAAGACGTCCTCTTAAGTTTTTAACATTTTTTAGCCAAGTGAGAGCCGCATGGTCTGTATGAATGACAAATTTTTGACCGTGTAGATAATGGTAAAATTTATCTAGAGCATCCACGATTGCCAAACATTCGAGTTCAGTAATTGCATAATTTTTTTCATTGTCGCGAAGATTTCTAGAATGATATGCTATGGGGTGCAAAATACCATTTTCATCAGCCTGTTTCACAACACATCCCACTCCAAGACTTGATGCATCTACAAATAAATTACAAGGTGTTTTGGGATCAAACAATCTTAAGATAGGTTTTTGAATTAGAGCTGCTTTTAATTTTTCAAAAGAATTTTGACAGTCCTGGTCCCATACATAAGGAACATTTTTCTTTAGCAAATTGTTTAGAGGATATCTAACCTCAGCATATTTATGAATGAATTTATTATAAACATTAATAGATCCCAAAAAGCGTTGTAACTCTTTAACATTGGTTGGTGGTTTTAACCTCTTGATGGTTTCAATATTTGGGTTATCGGGTGTAATACAACCATTCGACACTTCATATCCAAGAAAATTAATTGTCTTCTTAACAAAATTACATTTAGACAGCTTTAATTTAAGATTTTCCTGGACACAAATATCAAAAATGATTTCCAAATGATGGTAATGTTCTTCTTCATTTTGTGAGAATACAATAATATCATCAAAATAACTGCATGCAAAGTCAATTTTATATTTATTTAGGATTCTTCGAAGGATACGGTTGAAATTTGCAGGCGCATTTTTCAAGCCGAACGCGAGCCTCTTCCACTCAAATAAGCCAAACGTTGTGGCAAAGGCTAATTTTTCAGTATCTTTAGGGTGGATAGGTATATGCCAATATCCACTTGCTAAATCAAGAGTGGAAAACACTTTAGCTTGCACCAGTTTGTCCAATAAAGTGTCGATTCGGGGCAAGGGTTCTGCATCTGTTTTGGTTATGGCATTTAATTTTCGGAAATCGACACACAACCGAGTTTTCTTTCCTTCTTCACGTTTATAAACTAGGGTTACAGGTGAGGAATAAGGGGAATGACTTTCTTTGATGATACCGGCTTTTAACAAATTTTTAACTTGTTCTCTAATTTCTTCTTCTTCCTTAGGGGAAGTACGATAAGCTCTAAGCGAAATTGGTAAGTCAGAAGTTAAATGTATTCTCTGTGGTTCCATGTTGACACATCCTACATCATATTTATCTTTGGCAAAAATACCGACATATTTGGCTAAGAGAGTAGGCAGTTTGTTAGGTGCAGACTGAACTTGGATAGGTTCAGTGGCGTTTACAAACTCCGGCTCATAATTTTCACCAAATATCCCTGCATTTTCCTTTTCTGAGATATCTTCATTAGGTTCTGACACGTGCAAGGAATTAATGGTTGGAATATTTCGTAATTGGTTCAGGAGAGGCACTCTTTGGTTATTTTGGAAAATTTGCATCTTAACACAATCAATATTTAACTGGAAACTTTGGCAATGGTTAAGTCCAATAAGGGTATAGGGTAATTTATTATCAATAACATAAAGATCAACATATTTGGATATGCGGCCAATTTTCAAATTAACACGACATTTTTCCTGCAAGGTGAGAATGCCTTGTGTTTGAGCGACCGATAGACCTTTACGAATTTTGGAAGTGTTTAATTGGAATTTTTGGACTAAATGTAATGGAATGACACTTAACGAGCTTCCTGAGTCGATCAAACATGGTATTGAGTTTTCCGGTATCCTTAGAGTAGTAATTTGACGTTTCTTTGGGTTTTCTTTGGATCCTTTTCTTTTTTCTATGTACCCGGGTACTATTAATTGTCATATATTACTACTTGGGTTTGCAGAAAAATCACTTTGTGTCTGATTTGGATTTTGGATTTGAATGTTTGGGTGTTGGGTTAGAGAAGAGGCCTCTAAAGATTGCTTTCGAAAAGGACAATCTCGTACCCAATGGTAAGCATTTGGAATATTAAGATTAAGGCATACACGGCATGGCGATGGTGGCAATGTAGCCTGGTAGTGTATATTTGGTCTGGGAGGAGACGGTTGAAATGGTCTCACATTTTGGAAAGTTCTTTGAGGGTTAGTCACATTTGGGCGATTCTGGGGGTTTTGATAAGGGTATCTATAATTCCAGGATCGCATTGGAAAATTCTGCTCAGGGGTATTAGGGCGATATGGTCGCCATTGTCTGAACTGATTTTGGGGAGTTGGGTCTGGTTTATTTTCAGGACTCTTGCCTGCTTCTTCAAGCTTAGTAAGTTTAAAAACTAATTCTCTCCATTCTGTGGCAGTTTTAGGGGCATTAGTCACAATAAGTCTCTGCATCGAAATTGGCAAACCTTCGGATAACCCTTCTAGAATGAATTTGTTATCTAAACCCAGATTACGACCCATTTTAGTTTTCTTTTGGTAGTACTCGTTGAGGTCTTCACCTGACTTATACCGAATACTAGCAAAGTCGCTTAGTGTTAGTGTATCTGGGGTAGAAAAATTTTCATGGAATAGTGAAACAAACTCATTCCAGTGCAAAACATTAAGACAGTTGTTAATGTATAGGGTAAGGGCACTATCTTTTAAAAATTTCTGGATGTTTCTTATCTTCCAAACATCATCTTTTCTGGACTCAATACATATAGCCTCAAAATAAGCAAGCCAAGAGGCAAAGATCGTCTTTGCTTCCGGCGAAAATGAGATAATCTCTGGCTCTTTCGTTGTTTTTTCCTCAATATTTGCTGCATAGCTACCTACAGCGGCCTTTTTGATTAATTCTATTTCAGGAATTAGGGCCTGATTTTTAAGAGATTGTTGGCTCTCTGGGCTAATGGCATTCATATTTACAGGGGAACTTTCTTTAAAAGGGTTTCCACTTTCATCAACTTCTGTGTTTTTTTCTTTCAAAGATTCGCTACCTTCACCCACTTGAGTGGATTTGTCTTCTGCACTCATTTTTATTACTTATTTTTACAATCTCATTAAACAAAACATTAAAAAAAATATTTTTACTAGAAAAATTCCATTTTTTTTTCTAAAAAATTTGCCCTCTTTTTCTCTTAATTTTTCATCAAATCCCGTTTAAATTTCAAAAATAATCTGCTTCATTTAATCACTTAAGTTGTAACATAGAGATAATAATAAAATAATAAATAATAATAATAATAATAATAATAATAATAATAATAATAATATATTTTATAAAATTAACACTTAAAAAATAAAATTTCTAATTGTTTCTGTTTAATGGTTTTTCTCTTAAAAACCTTTTGTTCACTTTGTCAAAAAATAAAATAAAAAGTCCTTGACAGCTTTTAATCTCTTCTTAAAAAATAACAGAGGCGAAACATACCTGGTTTATTGCTTTTCATTACTCCATTTGATTGCACAGAATACTCACGTGAAAAAAGGAAAAAGAAATCACCATTAAAACGAAACCAAAACAGGAAACATCAACAAAACAACGGACTCTTGACACACACAAAGAAAGGGAGAAAAAAAAAGAACATTCCTCCTTCTGCCAGGAGATCGTTGACCTTGAATTTTCCGCAAACCATCTGTGAACCATCCCTTTCGCTGGATAGTAGGTCATTTGAGATAACTATTGAAAGTGAATGAACAAAACTGTTTTTCTTTTGGAGTGAAGCGCTGAAGAAAAATTGTTTATTTTAAGTAGGCAACGAAATAAAATGTTTATCCGAGATTTGATAGCTTAATGAGGAACGAAGCAGGAGCTCTTTTATTAACTGATCGTAGATATTTATTTCTTTATTTTGGACACAAACTTTTTCTTTTCAGTTAAACACACTAGTCTTCTGTTATTTTCTTTTAAAGGCCCGGTGATTAAAAATAAAGTCTTTTTATGGTTGGTTCGATTACGATGTTTCTTATTGATGAATAGTTATTTAAAAGAAAGGATTTTCCCATGGCAGGTATTTAAATCCTAGCAGACTCACTGTAATATATCGCTACTGTATAACGAGCGTACATCGATATAACGAACACACATCGATCTCTCTGTAACGAGCGGTCGATCACCGCTATCACACATCCCAGTAATAGATATCCATCGTTAATGTAGTCGTGCACAAGTAGGAGAAATAAGCAGGCATTTTCCTGGGAACTAGCTTTTATTCCAATTAATTACAAGTCTCTTCATAAGCTAGGCCCAGGGGACAGTTTGAAGAGTCTTTTACCGGGGAAACATCGTCTTATCGTTCATATTTCGGCGAATTGCCGGACTTACAACGGCAAGGATGCCGTCGCACTTCGAAGAATACTGGCCGTAGTTTTTGTGGAGAGTGATTAGAGTCAAAAGCCATGCAAAAACGTGCTCCTCACATTATATACGGCCGGACCACCGCTAGAGACCACTTTGCAACTTATGAAATAATGTCATTTAATTGGCTAATTAGCCCTTGACTCATATCTGGGTAAGCAGCCCAGATAATTAACATGCAAGATGTAGCCACCGGGAGAAGAGAGATGCGTTACCGTCAGCACTTTTAATCTTAACGAGGATTCAAAATTAATATCTGTTCGTAATAAATGTATTGTAAGGAAAGTTAAGTTACAGGGGCAACTAGAAATGAATGCAGGGCTTTAAAATTTTGACACACGATTTAGGGATTTTAAACTTTGAATTTTTATATTTTAGTTTCTGATTTGGAATGGGTTTAACTAACTATCCTTTCATATCAATCCACATTCGTTCACATTCAAAATTCTTTCATACTTTTTCACATTCATTTCATATATATATATATATATATATATATATATATATATATATATATATATATATATATATATATGATAAAATTATTAGTACAATATGTTTTAGGCATCTTTCATATTTCTTTCCCATAACGATAAATAAGGTTAAGGACCGTATTGTATTTAATGTTGTCTTAAAGTTAGCTTATTTAATTTCGATGGTTTATACGAAGACGCATGTATTTTCTCAAAATTTATCCATTTCTATCTTTTACTTTGTTTTATTGAATTTAATAAATAATTGAATATCTTATATTTCTTCTATAAACGTACTAAGAACACAATTAGTTTGTCTTTATCCATTTACTAGTTAAATTAAATTTGCAATGCTTTTCTATGGAAGTCAGAATTATTTTTACGCTACTCAGATACATTCTTTCAATTCATGTTCATTAATGTTTAGTTTTTCAGTCTATTAAAAACTTTATCTCAAATAAATTTAAATAGGATATTTAAGAGAATTTTTATTTCAAGTTTATTAATTTATACGTTTATAGTCTGTTGAAAATTTCCGTTTATAAATGTATTTAAAATTTTTAATGGATTAAATTCTTTCTTTTTGATTCACTTAAAAATAAACTTTTTCAAATTAAAACATACTACTATGGGTCCCTCCCATAATTTTTGAAATACTACACCTCTGATTTTAAATATTTATCGCGGTGATAAATCGAATTAATATTTCTATGAAATGAATTAAAGTACAACTGGATCTCAAATGACATCCATAAAAGATATTCCGAAAAACCCCTGACAAAAAATTATCGAAAATTACTGTGGTTTCTCCCATTAGAAGAAAATTATTCTCCGGTAAACAAAGTTATCCAATGAAGTTTCCATTACGTAATGGTTTCGATATTTCATTGGATTTAATTTGTCTAATCAGATTTAAGATCCTCCCACATAAATATTTTTTGTGGAAAGTTCTAGAAAGTTCTTAATCGGGTAACATGGAACAACCGGTTTCTCTCACATCCCTTTCTTGGCTTACCATGATGCTGATTTCTAGATTGATTTTGTGAGCATAATTACGAATATTCTAGAAGATAAAAATATTTATTTCCAGTTTCAGTTTTAATTCATCTTAGCGTTTTAATTCGTTATACAATAAAATATAATGTTTAATAAAATTATACACAAAATAGTTTTTTAGGTATCTTTATAATTTCTCCTCCGCAAGGATGCAAATAGCAGCGAGCATAAAGTTTTAATATTGTCTGTAAGTTAGAATGCTTTATTGCGATGATTTATGAAGACATAGATGGAATCATCTTTGATCTCAAAGTTTGTTAATTCCTTTCTTTTTAGTCTTTTGAATATTACTTTGTTTCAATTTTCATCAATTTCTGCCTGTTAAACCTTCTAAAAATTTATATTTGATAAAATTATACACACAGGATGTTTTAAACAACTTTGTCATTTTTCCTCCATAAGGATAATAATGGTAGTGAACGTATCGTATTTAAGATTGTCTGAAAGTTTTCTTATTTCATTTCGATGATTTCAGAAGACGGATGCATTTTTTTTTCTTCTCAAAATTTATTCATTCGTATCTTTTTACTGTGTTGAATTTTCTTTTTCTTTTATAAACTTATTTACAATACAATTCCTTTCTTCTTTAGCCATTTACAAGACATAGTAAATGTGTAATATTTTTTTTTCTATATTGAAGTCGGAAATACTTTTTCACTAAAACATACATTTTTTCATTAGATGCTCATAACTTTCTATCTTTTTAGTCTGTTAAATACTTTACCTAAAATAAATATACGTAAGATATTTAATAGAACTTGTATCTCTGGTTTATTATTTTCTACCTTTTTAGTCTGCTGAAATTTTTCGTTTGTAAATGTACTTTAAAAAAATTTAATAGAACATAATTTTCTTTTTCTTGGTTCACATAAAGTTATGTTTTCATCTCAATTTCATTAATTTTCATTTTTAAACTGTTAAACATTATTTGTTTATAAATATACTTAGGGTATTTAATAAAATATGATTATATTTTTTCTTTATTCCATTCAAATTATACACTTTCATCTTAAATTTCTTAATTTCTATCCTATTTAGTCTGTTGAATATTTTTTATTTTTAAATATAATTAGGATATTGAATAAAATACAGTTTTTTTTTTCTCGATTCATTTGCAGATGCATTCTTATATCTCAATGCTTATTATTTTGCATCTTTTTTGTTTGTTGAACATTTTCGTTTTGTAAATATACTTAGGACATTTAGTAGAACACTTTATATTTCTTGATTTACTTAAATATAATTTTTTTCATCTCACGTTTATTAATTTCTACCTTTTAGTGTGTTGAATATTTTTACTTTATATATGCAGTTAGTATACTTAATAGAACACGATTCATTTTTCGCATGATTCTTTTACAAGTAAAATTATTTTCGATTAGTCCGTCACTAAAATTAGAAGTAAATGATTGATAATAACTTAGACTATTTTCATACAATATTAGTTGTTTATTACTTAAAGTCACGATGCTTCCCCATTTATCATATTGCTCATCTTTCAAAAATCATTTTTTAAATATGATTAAAATAACCTTTCGTTAAATTTAAAGTAGGAAAAATATTGCATGAAAGTAAATTTGTTGATTTAAAAACCCAGTAAAGTTCTTTAATTTTTTTTTTTATCATTTTTAAATTCTTATGTTTAATTTATCACATAAATCGGTTATTTATTTATTTATTTTACATTTTATAAAATGCAATCTCTATAGAAATATATCTTAATGATGATACTACGTACCCGAAGCATTGAGAACTATTATAAGCTATATCAGATTAACTTTAAAGTTTTTGGCATTTATCAAGTACAAGATTTGATTTCTTTCAAAAGTACTTGTTTCAAAAGTTCTTTCAAAAGTCTAAAGTTTAACTAACGGATTGAATGTGATAAGGGATATCTATAATAAAAATTCTTATAAATATTTTTCATTAACATTTCGGATTCAGAATTGAAAAATCAGTAAAACATATTTTCGATACTGAAAGAATTTTTGGGGATTTAATTTCATAGTATGTTGTTTAAAATGTATTTCAAACCTTACTTTTGTGTGTTCAACAGATTTTTAAAATTTATCAAATTTTATATCATAAGATTTTTTTTTTTTTTGCTATTTTGAAAGTATAAATTTTGATATAATTTTTCTTAAATAAATTAAATTTTTTTGAAATTTTACTATTATGTGGGAGGTGTTAAATTGATGAATTGAAGTTCTGTTTCTAATTTCATCTTGAGTTTTGAAAGAAATCATAAAGATAAATCTATTAATAGATAGCCAACATTTGAAAAATTTTATTAGCATAGCTAGAACAGTAACTTTTTTTCGACCTTTTTACCTTGAAAATAATTGAAATTGTAAATTATTTCCGATAAAAAAAGATCGAAACACACACACATATATATATATATATATATCGTTGGGGGGATATGTTTTGTTGTCAATTAGTCATTTTAATTTTATTCATAATTACACAGTTTTTGTTGGTGGTTGTAACGTTCATTTAATGGTTATATACATATATTAAAAAACTTATCTTTGACGCATTACAACATGGTTTTCCAAAAAAAATCATTTATTCCTTAATATATAGTTAGTTCCTATTTGATCTTTACAACCAAATTAACACATGCGTTTAAAAAATGTATAAAAAAATCATATAATCTTATAAATATTTACAAAAAAATATATATATATATATATATATAATAGGACGGTTGGGTGGGTAGACGTTGGATTGAGGAGGTGTGTGGCGGCGTTGTATGGAAAAATACGCATGGTTAATTTATATATTAAAAAAAAAAAAATGGGGGCATTTTAATTTACACAATTGTTTGATCATACGCATTTTATAATGGACTGCGATGTGTTATTCTTATGTATATTAATTTAGTTAGATTTACTTATTCATTATTATTCATTCATTATTATTCATTATTTTAAATGAATTTATATTCATTAATATTAAGAATGTATTTGATCTAATGATTTGGATTAATACCCTTGGTGGACAATATCATATCTACTTCTAAGATAATGTTTACTTTTATACAGTGTTGATATAATATGTTTTAATTTTATTTAGTGTTTTTATTTAATTTAACTTTGTTTAAAGCCACATTTTTGTGACTAATTCATTTCAATATTTACTCAATATTAATTTTAAATTCTTTGATTCTTAATTCAAATCTTTAGTATTTTAATTTAATTTATTTTAAATGATGTTGCATTTATAGTATAGTTATTTAATCGTTGTTGACATTTAATGGTACATTTTTAATGTTGCATTAATTATTAATTTTTTCATATTACTATTTTTTATAACATAGTATTATTAATTTATACATCCATTACTTAGATATTATTCAACTTTCTATTTATTAATTAATTTCATTTATTTATTATTTAACTAATGGCTATCATTAAGATAGTAATTTGGTTTAATTATTAAAAACTAATTTCCATCCATACTTTATATTTACTTTTACCACTAGAGGGCAGCACTATTTTAAGTTGTTTTTTATTATTAATTTTTCCATCTTAATACTTATTTATAACATAGTATTATACATTAATACATCCTTTAATATAATTCGATTTTCTATTTATTACTTAATTTCATTTATTTATTATTTAACTAATTGATATCAATTAAGTTAGTAATTTGGTTGATTTATGAAACATTTATTTCCATCCTATTCCTTCGATTCAGATTATATCCACTTTTTTTTTTTTTTTTTTTTTTTTTTTTACTAATAGATGGCAGCACTAATGTTCCTGTTTATTTTATAATCCATTATATTTTAACATTATTTCTGGCATCAGTGCAAAGCAATTTATATTTCTAAGCAATTTATATTTCTAAAATTGGCAACATGATATGATTTTTTATGCAATTCATTCCCCAGTCATGTTGGAGTTTTCATGATGGTTCATGAACTGCAAGGTATCTTATTTATATCTCTATTCATCTTTATGGATTTTTTTTATAAGTATGGTTTCTTTCCTTTTTTATATTGTATTTTATTTTTTATTTTATCACTGATTTGAATCATTTTATTTGAGATGTAGTCCCAATATCATATTTTTTAGCAATGTTTGGCTAATATGAAGATGAAACATCTCATTTTATTTGTGGTATTTAGGCAATTGGGACTTGATAATTCTGTCTAAATTCCACAAATTTCATTTCATTTAATTCATTTATTCCATTGATTCAATTTTTATTTAATTTCTTATTCTTTCAATGTTTTTTGATTCCATATTAAGTGTGTTGGGGAATCTTTCATTGTCAACTAATTATTTCATACTTAATTTTCATGGTTTAAGTTGGTGTTATGATAATGTTTCATTTATGGTTATATATATATGGAGATTTAAGTAGAATAGAACTTGATATGTTTTTTGAAATTCATAGATATTATAATTATATATATATATATATATATATATATATATATATATATATATATATATTCATATGGAATTGAAAAAGCAACTACCCTTTGAAGCTTTAAAATCTAATTCATTTGAATATTTTCTATGAAGCATAAATTTTATTTACATATTTTACTTCTAAAATATTTGTTTAAAATTTATTTGCTTGGATATTATTATGAATATGGAAAAAATGCCAACCTAAATACACTAACTTATATCGAAAAGTATAATGAATTTGCAAAGCTTGAAACTCAAATAATATTATTTAAGTTTTGCATGTTCAACTGACCGCGTGAAAAGTTTAAATCATAATTTTGAAGACAAATTTCATATAAAATGACTCTTTTTTAATTAGAAAATTAGAATAAAATTGTTTGAACATTTTCTTCCTTTTGTTTTAAATTTTAAATGTTGAGTTTTAAAATGTTACTCATTTTAAATATTTGATGTCATCAGGAATAAATGTGAATTTATTGGATTTTTTCTGGTAAAACATTTAAAATATTTATACAAATAATACAAGTTATAATTACAAAAAAAAAAAAAAAAAAAAAAAAAACTTGAAAATTTTTTGAACACCTGCATTTTACCATTCATGAAGTCAAGTTATTTCCTAAACAAAAGGAAAAAGATGTTTTAATGAAGAATGCTAGAATGGTACACACACAACAGATATTTCGTCCATTTTGTGCTTTTCACGTCCAAAATACATCCATGTACATCAAACCGATGTCCATTCTAATACGTAAATTAGATAGTTCAATACGTGACATCCATAAAACGTTAATATCCAAAGATAATATGATAATAAAGATGAAGTTCATTCTAAAACATAAACTGGATCGTCGAATAAATTACATCCAGAATACATTTATATCTCAACAATTTATAGACCAATTGGAAATAAATATCATACTTGCGATACACTTTTTTGTGGCAACATGAATTTTTTGTTGTTTACGTCAGACGCTTTCAAGCTGGTGTGCACACGTTTGTGATTTTTTTATTTAATTTTATCTATCAAAGTTATTTTAACTGATGGTTAATTTTATAAAATTATACTGTTATAACATTTTAGATGAATCAAGATGTAGATGCAGACTTTTAGGTAGATTTCGTAAGAAATACTACCTATTACATTCTCACCTAAGTTGGAAATTTTGAAAAATTTTTGCAGATCTACGCCGATCATGACTCCCAGAAGCCAAAACCTTCCCCAGTTCAAAACTTTATCTATCTATCTATCTATCTATCTATCTATCTATGTCACTTTTTTCTGACCACGATAACTGGAAAAATGCTGCATTAATCTTTTACAAACTGATACATAAAATCAAGGGTCATAAAATCTCGGTCAAGTTCGTTAATGGGCAAAATCGAACCAAGGGGGGGGGGGGGGGGGAATGGGGGGCTTTTTGTGAAAACAGAAAAAAAAACCATAATTTCTTAATTATGATACGTATCGAATCCGTTTAAAGTTATTATTACTTCTAGGAACAGGGCCAAAAACTTATGTATGACAGATTTTTGATATAATTAAATTATAATTGCCTTAAGGGGGGAGGGAAGGGGGGGGGGGTTTAGAAGAAAAAATTCAGAACTTCGTCAATTCCCAAGATTTTAAATCCGCTTAAATTTATTATAAATCCTCTTAATATTATCTAAAACTTTTATATTGACAAGTTTTTTATAGGACCAACCACTATAGCAAAAAAAAAAAAAAAAAAAAAAAAAATTAAAAACAAAAAAAAACCTGCCGGCTCCGCCTGCAAACAAGTTATTTTTCGAAGTAAGCGGTTCCAACTCCCGCTTCTTTTCGAAACTGATACATAAAATCAAGGGGCATAAAATCTCGGTCAAGTTCATTAATGGACAAAATCGAACCAGGGGGGGGGGAAATGGGGGGGGGACTTTTTGTGAAAACAGAAAACCCCCCATAATTTCTTAATTATGATACGTATCGAATCCGTTTGAAGTTATTATTACTTCTAGGAGAAGGGCCAAAAATTTATGTATGACAGATTTTTGATATAATTAAAAATTGCCTTAAGGGGGGGGGGGGAGGTGTGTTTTAGAATAAAAAAATCATAACTTCGTCAATTCCCAAGATTTGAAATCCGCTTAAATTTATCATAAATCCTCTTAATATTATCTAAAACTTTTATAGTGACATGTTTTTTATAGGACCAACTCTTATAGCAAAAAAAAAAAAAAAAAAAAAAAAAAAATCCTTTCTGGCTCCGCCTACAAACAAGTTTGGTTTCGAAGTAGGCGGTTCCAACTGCAGCATCATCGCAAAAAGGTCATTTCTTCCGCAATTCCCGACAAACAGGCGCCCCACGGTCTGCGTCTTCGAAATCTACCTGTGCCTGTAGGCCGAGCCGTCAGGGATTTTTTTATTGTAAAGCAGTTATAGGATTAACAACAACGGCTGAATCTGACTGATGTTTACTTTAGACGCATGTTGTTTATAGTTTGAAATTTTCTTTAGGATTATAATATACTCGATCCGGTTTGTATGCGAGTAAGTATTTTGATTTCTTTCAGGTATTTATTTGATATTCTATTTCAGAGCGTTTTATAGTATTTGCGATTTTTAACTTTATCTGAAAAAACTACCAACAATTTTTTAACCATATAATTAATTTTGAATTAACTTCTCAAATTTTATGATTTTTCTCTATTACTGTCATATAATTGACTGATCATAGCAATCTCTGTACTTGACTTACATGGTTATTCATCGGTTTTAAGTTTTAAATGTGTTAAGTTTTCAGTGAATCAATCTTAATTTTGTATATAAAATATTAAAAAATTATGGATTGTATTTAGTTTCTTATTCTTTCTTTCCCCCACACCCCCCAAACTGTTATCTAATGCGAATAGTACACAAATATAAAATTTTTATTTTGCATGAATGCAGTGCAAAAACTTTTAAAAGTCAACTGTCTTTGTTTTGGCAAAAAACAAAAGTTCATAGTTATCAATGAAAACTTCCAATTGGTGAATTTCTCATGAATAAAAGAAATCATGCCAACAAATGAGACCCAATGATTAATAAGGATAAGTTAACGGTTTGCCCTATAGTAATAAATATTTTTTGAACATTGAAAAGAAACTTGTCACTTATCAAAATTTTGTTGTTTCATGAAAAGTTTTCTTAATCTTAAAATTTTATTTTCATTTATTTCATTTTATCTATTCAATCTATTTTAGACTTAAAACAGTGATAGAGTGGTTATTTTCTTTTATTTAAAAAGTATTGATACAAAAATAGTATTGAAATATATATTTATAAACTTTTATTTAAATTGTGATTTAGATACTTTTTATTTACAAGTATATAGATTTAGCTTACAGTACAGGTTATCTGTCTAAATATATTTGTCTATTAAAACAAAAATGTATAATATTTTTTTTTTAGCATTTATTTATTATTATTAATATTTCTGAAAAACCTGCATTACCAAAAATTATAGAATGCTCTCTGTGGAAGATTCTTTAATTTAAGTGTATATGTATAAAATTTTAGGCTAATCATGATATATATAGCTATACAGTGCTCAAAATAGTATGCTAGAAGTAGTGAAACTACAGTAAGCTCTAGTTTTCTCATACTTTTTAGCATAATATGCTTTTTTTTAATATATAAATTGGCGAGTTATGTAATAAAAAAAAACTAGTTTGTTGCGAGCATAAATATTATTTTTTACATTACTTCGAGAAACAAATAAAATCTCAATACATAAAAAGTATAACAGAGACTAGCATCTAGTGGAACAGTCATATCTGGATATATCTTGCTTCAAGTTTGATTGCTCTCAGAAGATCACAGGTGCGTAGTTTTATCGTATAATAAACGACTACCATTTTAGTGATTTTCTGCAAGCAAGTGGAATTTGTCTGACGTCGCCCTGGGACTACATACTACTTTTGGAAGGATTATGGATTCATCTTTGCCTGGATGCTATGCCGAAAGAGGAGACAGTGAAGTAAGTTTATTGAAGTAACGTCAAAAATAATATTGATGCTCCCTACAAAATAGTATTTTTAATTAAATTACTCACTAAATTATGTTTTCCAAAAAATATCATGTTACAATATGAGCTATGAGAACACAATGTCACACAATAAAAAAAGTATGTACAAAAGTTATTTAGCTGAAAGTATTTTAAAATGACCATAATGTAATAATATAATAAAATAGTAAATATAATGTAAAATGAACATTTTTATGTTTTAGTCTGGGGTATAAATTAAATCTGCCTGTATTTTTTTTAATGCGCTTTTGTTTTAAAAAGAATATTTTGATTAATTAATATGGCAGTGCATGTGAGGATATAATTTTAACTGATCAACTACTGGAAATTGATCAACGACTACTACAATCACCCTATATATTTTTAATTATTACCCAGTAGTAAGAGAAATCGAATTTAATAAAAAATTTTGTATTGGCTGTATGTGTTATCAGATTTCATATTATTATTATTATTATTATTATTATTATTATTACTATTATTATTTTGTAATTTCCTTTAGAGATAAAATTTAGTCAGAATTTATTAAAAATTTGTTGAAAATAAATTTCTATTTGAAGTTTTAAAAAAATTTAGTGTTTTTAAATTTATTATTATTTAAAGTTTTGTAAAAGTTAAAGCTTTTTATTGAAAGTTTATTTTTACTGCAGTTTGTTGAAATCCATTTGTCCTTTCTAGATATCGAAAAATAAGCTAAAAATAAGCTAATCATTCTTCAATATAAATTCCCATACACATCAGACAAACAAGTTATCTTTGGAACTGTAAAACCTGATTTGATAGAAAATTTTCTGTCTAGTTTTTATTACATTTTATCAATTAATATTCAAACTGATTGAAGATACCGTAGCTCGGAGGCAATTAGAAAATACTGCTGTTTAACATTTTAATTCAAAATTAGAAATGATTACCAAAAATGTAGCAAACCACATTTTATACTGCAACGAATATCGGTAACTTTAAATTATCGCCGAAATTCAAACTGTGCAATTTAGAATGTATTTTAACTCTCTGAGAGTCTGGGGGCTTTCCTGCATTTTCATAAAAATATCTGAAACACTTAAAATAATTTAAATTTTCTTTCCCCGTTTGTTTCTAAAATACACTTCATAATTTTACATAAATCTTAAACAACATTTTTTATTATTATTTTTATTTTTATTTTTTTTTAATTTAGAGCCAATTTTAGTTACGGTCAAAAATACGGTCAAAACGCTTAGAGGTGTAAACTTTATGCTCATATGATCTCATGACATTTTGAGAAAGTTTTCAAATTATATGAGTGAATTTAACGATAACCCTATTATTATTGCCGTTTTGTGTGTAAAAGTGGGAAATAACTTGTTATTGGAGATTTAGAAAATCTTCTATCTAGTTTAAAATTTAGTAAAATATTTTGAAATTGTTAAAAGTTCTTTTAATTAAAAAATGTCATACATATTGCCGATAAACCTTTCAGATTCAATATTATTAATTGAAATCCAGCTATTTATGTTTTTTTTATGTCTTTTGAGGAAGCTTGGAGCTTGAAATTATCTTAGAAACCATGCCTTTCTAACTTTCAGTATTCAACAAATCAAAATGAAGCATGTAAAATATTTTTTAATTAAGTCTTTTTTTTTTTTTTTTTTTTTTTTTTTTACGAAAAAGTAAAATATTTATAAATTAATTAAAAAAAAATTTCGGAAACTTGTAAAATATTTATAAATTATTAAGTCTTTTCTTTTAACGGAAACATGTAAAATATTTATGAATTATAAGTAATTTTTTTTTTACGGAGCCTATATAAGGGCGCACAAATGAAAAAATTCTGATAATAATGATTTTATTCGCAATTTGTTACGTCTTGTGCTCCATAGAAAATTTGCATTTTTCAAGATATCCGCCGCATTTTGTTAATATTATTAACCATCCAGTTCTGCAAAGAAATATGTTTGGTTATTTTCAAGATAATTATAATCGTTCCACATCATTTTTTCTCAAGTTTAATGCTTTCGGATACTTTTGGATAATACTTACGCGCACATCCTCACATACCGAAGAAGATAGAGTATATCTTAGTCTTGTGTTTAGTTCACCCTTATTTCATATTGTTTCCTATCGGCATTTTAATACCTCTACTACAAGTGTTATGCAAGATAGTGAGACAGTGCATCCCAACAGATAGTTTTTGTGAACTTAAATTTTTTCATCTTCCAAATCATCTTTGAAAACCGTATTTTCACAGGAGGAAATATTACTGAGATCTTAACGTTGCACATGATGGTCGCGCTGGTCACTGGATGTAATATTTTCCTTTATTGAAAAATTTATTAAATAAAAGTTTAAATATTTCGGTTTGAAAATGAGCAAGTTTATTCAAATAACGTAAACTTTTAACAATCTTTTTCTTGCACAGTTCTTCTAATGAATAGGAAATTGGTTTTAATGATTCAGTATCCATATTTTTGAAAGAAAGAAATACTTACAAAATGCTTACTGTTTATATATAAACTGAATAAATTATTTTTTTATAAACTCATATTTTTTTGCATAATTTTAAACATTTTTAGAAAAGAATTTGGTTAAAAAAACTAATAATTATTTGCTTTTATCTTAAAAAATTTCGTAAATATTTTTAGAAAAGAATTTGTAAAAAATAATAATAATAATAATAAATATTTTTAGAAAAGAATTTGGTAAATAATAATAATATTAATAATAAATATTTTTAGAAAAGAATTTGGTAAATAATGATAATAATAATAATAAATATTTTTGGAAAATAATTTGGTAAAGAAAAAACTAAAATTTTTAGAAAATAATTTGGTAAAAAACCTAATAAATATTTTTAGAAAAGAATTAGGTAAAAAAAAAAAAAAAAAAAAAAAAACTAATAAATATTTTTAGAAAAGAATTTGGTAAAAAATCTAATAAATACTTTTTTTTATATAAATTCTGGAAAATTAAATTATAATTTTTTCAGTTTGAATAATTCTAGATTTATAAAAACTGTCTTTTTCAGAATTCACAACAACACCAGTTTTTTTTTTTTTTTAATGTATATATATATATATATATATATATATTCCGATAATACAAGAATTTCAAATAGTGTTGCTTGTCGACATAATTTACACCAATTTTCTTTAAATATATTAATGAAAATTGCTTCAAAACACTTGCAATCAGGTATAAAATCAACAGGGATTAATTCATAACATCGATGTACACTAGAACAGTGTTTTAAACTTTTTGTTTCTGTATAAAATTTCATGCATTTGAAACAAAAACGAAAAGTCTTCAAAATTCCATTAACAATCATTACGTATTCGGCTAATATAATATAATTGTATTCATTCAAATTCCGTTTCCTAATCAAGAAATAGTTAATAACATTTCTAAATAATAACGATAATAAAAAAGAAAGAAAAGTGCCCAGATGACATTTATCTCACAGGTTATTCATACTAATTGTATATTATACTCTTATTTGTTTGAAATATTTTCAAAATTTGAAGAAAATCTGATAATTCTGCATGAAAAACCCATTTATCTCAATTAAGAGGGAGATTAGCCGTTCCCCTTTTTATACTTAATCAATGAACTCCCAAAACTAATCAGAGAAGCGCCTTATCAGAATTATTTTTCTTTCTTTCTTTAAAAAAAGAAAAAAAAACAGAAATTTAATCTCATTTCATAACTAGTATAAAAGCAAACTCCAGCTAAAATTTTAATCAAATAGACTTATCGGAAAGTGTTTCCTAATCCATGCATCAATGTATTATTTTTCTTTCTTTCTTTCTGAAAAAAAAAATAAACAGGAATTTAATCTCATTTCATAAGTAGTATAAAAGCAAACTCTAGCTAAAATTTTAATAAAAAAAAGATATATCAGAAAGTGTTTTCTAATCTATGCATCGATGCATTCTTTTTCTTTCTTTATTTCTTAAAAAATAAAAAATAAACAGGAATTTAATCTCATTTCATAAGTAGTATAAAAGCAAACTCTACCTAAAATTTTAATCAAAAAAAGATTTATCGGAAAGTTTTTCCTAATTTTTGCATCGTTGCATTCTTTTTCTTTCTTAAAAAAAAAAAAAAGACATTTACGGAGGAGGCCCCGAGGATTGGCCGAGTCCTCGCGCCGCGGAGAACCCGCGTGTGGGGACGCAGACCCGGCGGACCACCGGGACCTCACGGTCCTGCGTCGGGTCTTTGGCATCCCTGGCTCTTTGGGACGTCCCTTTTCCCTCGGCAGACCACGATGAGGTAGTAGTCCGTCCGTTTCCTCTCCCCGTCGTGTCGACGAGCATCTCCTGTGTCGAGAGTCCGGTCCTGTTTCCCACTTAAAGGGCCGAGTCGGAACAACCCGATGGAGAGTCGCGAAATGCTTGGATCCCGGTCGTCTTCCCCACTTAAGGGGCCGAGTCAGGATCACCAAGAGGGACCCGCCGGTTTATTTTTAAGTAAAAGAAATTCTTTATTAACATATATAAGCAAAGATTGAGTTGGGAAGTGTCGCATAATCTGTGATCATTCGATGATTTTATTAAAAACATTTTAAAATTATCTTTTATTTTTAAGTAAAAACTAAGCTGCGCCGGAGTGGCGCCCGGAGCATCTCAACCGTCGAGCCCGTGTCATGAGGGACACATAACGCGCACGACCGGGAGCTGTTCGCCGTATGCGCTTCGACCGATCGGGAGATCGCCACCTGCGGACCCCCAATCCTAACCAGGCGAGTGACGACAGAGGCCACTACGACACGAGGAGGATCCACGGGAGTCTTCACGGGAGACCTCCACGAAGACACCTGATGAATCGCCGAAAGATACCCAACGGCTTCGTCGCCGGAACCCCATGAGAGGAACCAGTTCCTACACTGTAAAAAATGACCAATGTTTCTTATTTTATGAAAATATACTATAACCACGAACGAAAATATAATATAATCTTCTGAGTTATCCGAAATTCTGAATAGCGTGTTCCATTGTCTTTTGAATCCCCAGGAACGAATACATTTCCAAAATTTAAAGAATTATTTATAAGAACAAATTATTTTTCGCTGCCCGTATTTTTCAGAAAAAAGGGTTTCCGAAGAGGTTTCCGAAGGGTTTTTATAGTGTGTTAATTAGTGTCCTCAGCCTGGAATATTTGTTTTTCGAATGTCATCAATTCTCAAGTAAACGTTTTCCGCCGTATAAGTTAATTTATACATGAAAGAGTAAAGAAATAATCTTAATTTTAATGTTACTGTTAACGCTGTTAATTTTGCATGTTTGTCTGTTAAACATATTTTTTTAGCATGGAAATGTTTACTTGAGACTGGATAGAAGTCGAGAAACAGGTATTTCAGGCTGAGGACACTAATTAATACACTATAAAAACCCTTCGGAAACGTTTCTGAAAAATACGGGCAGCGAAAAATACTTTGTTTTTATAAATAATTCTTTAAATTTTGGAAATGTATTGGTTTCTGGGGATTCAAAAAACAATGGTACACGCTATTCGGAATTTCGGATAACTCAGAAGATTATATTATATTTTCGTTCGTGGTTATAGTATATTTTCATAAAGAAACATTGGTCATTTTTTTACAGTGTATGCCAAATGTCGAGTTCTCCCGACCACTCTTGTTTTTCCACGGCGTCCGAATATCGAGTCCTAGGGAAGAAGGAAACAACTAGTTCATCTGCCGTGGTTATCGCTCATGCGACAGGAAGGAACTTCTCGCCAACCCGGGACCACGAAGAAACTCGGTCCCTGACGCATAGACACGTTTCGGCTAGGGGGCGTGGCGTCTCCTCCCAACTGGCTTTGCTTCCGGTGAGTACCCGCAGCGAAATACGGGTAGTCCCCGATCGATTCCATAAAACAACACATGCAAACAACAAATAAAACTAACACAAAAATGTTAGAAACAACGGAAAGTTACTTTTAGAGCCATTACCAGTGGCTGGAAGGCATGTAAAATTCCCCCAAACGCGCTAAAGAAACGGGCCCGGCCGAGGTGAATAGCTTGAAAATTAGGTGAAGACTCCTGCTCATCCAACAGTCAGGCACAGAAACCTCTGGCTACGCATAGACGCGCTGGATTGGGTTTCGGCCCAAAGCTCGATTTCAAGTTCGAACGCCGCCATCTTACTGACGAGCCACCGGCTCCGATCCTCGTAGTTTATCGGTCCGAGAAGGGCAGAAACTTCCCTTCCAGAAAAGGTGACACGAGCCTCGGATATCGGGCCGTAGACTCGAGCTGCTCCCGGTTAGACAGGCACCTCTCTTTCCGACCGAACCTTGAGGGCGACTCACAACTGCTCCATCTACAGCGGGGACGCAAGGGACCAAGGGCGGATCTAGAGAGTCTTCAAGGGGGGGGGGGGGCGATATCAGAAATTTGGAAGTTAATATCCGATCTGCAATCTTGGTCGGGTTGGGCCTAATTTTTTTTAAATTGCGGGTCAGGTTTACTTCTACTTTTTTTGCTACGGGTCGGGTTTGGGGCGGGTTGACTCCTACTTGTTTACTTCGGGTCGGGGTTTGGGTCGGGTTAATTTATTTTTTGGTACGAAATGGGTTCGGGTTGGCTTAATTTTTACTGTTTTTGCTGCGGGTTGGGTTGAATTCTACATTTTTTCCTTTGGGTCGGGTTGACTTACATTATCGGATTGGGTTTCTTCACTCTTGCGTGTCGTGTTCGGGTTGGCCTGATTTTTTAAAAGAATGTCTAAAATATTTTTTCCTATAAAATCTAGATGCAGTAAAAATTTCATAACGGACAGTTCCAAATAGCGGAAAGCTTTATGCAAGGAATACTTTTTAAATCTTTTATTTAGTAAAACCTCCGAATTACGGACACCTTGGAGTTTATCCGCAAATTCAGAAGTAATAACATGTACAGTAAGACATCCGTACAGTCACTCCCGAAGAGCAGAGACAGTCCCCAATACAAATATTTGCATATTTTTGTGCACTCCTCCGAGTAAGAGAAATTCGATGGCACTGAGGTGTCCGTTATTTAAATGTTTTACAGTATTTGAAAATTAATGAGTATATAGTTACTATATGTTTATATTTCTATATAAAAGAAAATTGAAATTAGAGATATCATTGCATACTACATTTTTTAATTCTATTAAAATATAGATTAATTTTCTTTCATTTCGGTTTCGGGAGGACGAAGAATTTTTTCTGGGGTTCGGTTTGAGACAACACGATCCGCGCAGGTCTCTAGGTGGAATTTTACGTTGTATGTTCAAAAGGGTGGAGTTATTTTAAATGGGATTTTTGTAGTATTTTAAAACTTGCCCAGTGTGCTAAATTTTTTAGGAACTTCAAAACCTCGCTGTATTAAAAATTGCGGTATAAGAAACTACAGTAGTCTCTAGGGAGCGAGAGCAAATTTTTGAATTGCTACGGGCGCTTAAAACACAGCCTTTGCTACTGATCTTGTATTCTTATATGTGTATGAATAGCAATGATTTTGTAAATGTATCAGAAAAAAGTGAGTTTGTTTTTGAGAACTAAACTTACAATTCATTAAGGCTTATGGCCTATAGTACCGGGCCCTGTTTTTTTACTATGGGCCCTTTATAATGCCCCTGTCAAGTTTTCAGCTTAACGCAGAACTATTAATGTTTAGTCCCCAAGCAAGATTGGTACTCAATTTATAGACCCCGAATGGATGAAGGCCAGAGTTAGCCTTGATCAGTCCGCAGTCTAACTGGGGACCTGTAGCGTGGTAGCGAAAAAAGCTGTCCATTACACTATTAGGCTTACTGTTGTTGAGAGTATTAACAAAAACAATAAACAAATGTTGTAAATGCCCTTACCTTTTTAATATTTATCACCTTTTTTAAGTGTATTTTTTTATAATGGAAGAAGCCCAATTTACTTCGAAATTTCGTTCCTTGTTCTGATTCTGTTTTAAATAAAATGTTTGTTTCTTTTTCTTTTTTTTCATTTTCCCCTTGATTTACATATGTTTAGCCAGTTTCTCTCGCTTTTCGCAACAAACATATCAAATTTTGAATGCGAATCTCTACCACTTTGCACATGTAAGCAATTGCTGTGTCATTTGATTCTTTTTATTCTCACTGCTAGTAAATTACGGGGAGTGAAGGACTGGAGGGAGCGAAGATTATCGTAGTTATGCTAACTTGAAAGTTGTCACCTGTAGGGATGGGTACAGTGAGACTGGGCGAGCTCTTCTCCCTGTAACGCAATCGACATTCTGGACCTTGTAATAAAACGCCCAAAGAAACAACGAACACTTCGGAAGTAGAACTATAGGGAAGAACGACATAAAATTACAGTACGAATAAAAAGGTTGTCCAGATTTTTATTAGAATTATACAGCGGTTGGACGAAAAATATACAAAGCATTCATGCAATTTTTTTTGAGGCAATGTGTATCTCTGGGCACTTGGGGAGATACCTTCCAGAAGTCGCATAAAGGCTCAATTTTTTTAAGGCTAATATAATCATAAAGACAATTTTAAGCTTTGATTGAACGCCACATTTCAAAATTCTGTAAAAAAAATACTAACTGGGTATAAGACTGCTTATTTCTTTACATCAATGATCAGTTCTAATTCAGTAAAGACTGTTTTGAAACTTAGTAACGAAATATATATTCAGTAGCTATGGGACGCTGGCTGAAAGATGCATTTAGAAAAAACATTAAAACTAGCTTAGATATCTCGGTTAGAGGTCTACACTTGCCGAAATTTCCAGTCTCGGGCCAGGACCGACCCGTACAAAAATATTGGCCCGGGCCAGTATAAAAGCCCGAGCTCGGCTCGGCCCGCTCCAGTATAAAAGCTAAAAGTTTGCCTCAAGCCCGGATCTGTCCGTATAGAAACTTAATTGGTACTTCACCGCCAGACTTAATTTCTACAAAACATGCCGATATTTCTGAAGCAACATTATTCTACAATTAAAATTAATCCATAAAGGCCACTTACTTATGCGCAGATTTTTTTTTCAGATTATGTTCGAAATTCATGGAATACAGAATGACAACAATATTAAGGACAGTTAGATAATTGTGTATATAAACACTCATTAAAGATTTGAATTATACAATTACATTCAGATGAAATTCATTAATATTAACGTAGTTTAGAAGAACCAAATGTCATAATTTTAAAGATCTACAAAGAAAAAGAGTACATTTTTACTTTCTTCTATATATAACAGAAGAAATTATTGAGATTGACATTTTTTTCGAAGGATTTACACCGAAAAAGAACCCGAAAAACATGTTTTTACAAAATGTCTGTCTGTTCGTGTGTGTGTCCTCTTTGTATCATCGAAAATGTATGAAGTTATGCATAGATTTAAACCAAATTTCATTTATAGGTTTTTGACTACGGCTAGCAGGTCGTACTTAAATTTGGGGATATTCCGCCGGATGGGGGCTCTTAACGATTTTTGTGCAATATTTCGTAGTTTAATATCGGCTGTTCATGCAGCGAAGGTAACCCGACGCTTCGCAAGCAGCTGATGTAAAACAGAATTTTGTGATAGCGAATTTTGAAGTATTAACATGTATGAGATAGAAGAAAGTTTTGGATTGGCACACCCGACTAGTTAAAAATATATCTCTTTGATTTATTACACCAAATTAAATTTCTAAAAATTATGCTAAAAAAATGCACAATTTATACGAAAACAAATTAATACTGGTATGTTGTGGCTATCATAAAACTTTCTTCTATATAAATCAAATCGTCTGCAATAAAAATTATATGACAATCTATTCGTTCTTGAGATATATAGCTAACGCGGAAATCGTGAAAAACAGATCATAGTGGCGACATCTGTTGGGCGGTATATACCCAATTCTAATAAAGATCTATTTATGCCAAGGTCAAACATAATCTAAAGTTTAATGAAATTCCGTTCGCTAATTCTTGAGATACAGCTATCACGGAAATCGCGAAAAATGCTGCATAACAGCACCACCACTTGAGAAATTTAAAACAAAACCTCATAAGCACCAATTTATGTCAAGGTCTAACTGTATACGAATTTTCATTAAATTCCGCGCATTAGTTCTTGAAATAGAGCGCCCACAATATTTGTATCATATATATATAGACAGACATTTTCTAAGAACAGTCAATTCGTGTTCAGCACCTCCTAAAATTTAGAAATACGTCGAAAATTTTTACAAATCCAATACTTTGTTCTTGTTAAGATAGAAGAAAGTAAAAAATGCTACCCGAACATAGGCTCGGGGGAAGAATTTAGAGGTATACACGACCCAATAATGGTTTTCATACTGCTTGAGTCAGACAGGGGCCGAACTCTTAGCTTTTATACCGGGTCAGGAAATTTCGGCTCGTGCTCTATGAAAGGAGGAATGAATTCCATGCCAAACTCGTCCCGGAGAAAAGAAGTCTAGCCCGGCCTGGCTCAAGTCTACAGAAAAAGGGAATACCCGGCCAGGAAAGAGTGGAGAACAGGCAAAGTCCGAGTTTCGTGAATGAAAATTGACTCAAGAGTTTTCTTCGGGCCAAACCCTTTCCCGCACAGATCTCTGATGTCGGTTTGCAGACCTTTTATTAGAACAAGGAGGGGGGGGGGGGCGATCGATCCGCCACTGGTCGCAACCGGGCCGAATTTTTAGCTTTTATGCAGGGCCCAGGCCTGAAAATCTCGGCCCGTGCAGACCTCTAGAAAGAATGAAATCTAAGCCAGGTTCGATCCGAAAAAAACAGAAGTCTGGCCCAGACCCAGTCTCCAGAAGTAGCAAGGCCCAGTCCAGGTCCAAGTCTTAAAAAAAATTAGGCCCGGTCCCGACCCGACCCTTAAAAAGTGAAGATCTGTCCCGGCCCGACCCATATGGGTCGGGCCGGGCTTCGCCAGAGGCCTTTTCCCGTGGTGGCCTCTAATGTCGGTTTGCCGACCCTTTTTTAGCCCAAGGGGGGGGCGATCGCCCCATCGCCCCTTCCTTAGATCCGCCATTGCAAGGGACGATCGCACGGAGCCCAACCTCCCTTTGGCCATCTACGTTCTACCACCTGCACGGCACCGAGAGTTGCTTCATGCCGCCTCGCCCGCCGACAGGTGTCACAATAGAACACTTGCGCTCCTTGTTCTACAGAGCATCGTCTAACCTTAGACAAGTTTTGGTAACTGTCCGACCTACTTTCGCTACTCTTTGCCCTCGCGTCACCATCCACGACGCAAAGCACCGGGCGTGAGTGATCGACACTACGCTATATCCTTTTACCGCCCGACCATCCGAAGTCACGCGGAACAACGTCCTGAACCCACGTCGGTCTTACCGACCACGGCACTAGAGCGAGGCTCTACACATAGAACTTCAAGGGACGAACTGCGACCGATTCCTTCCGCAGCCGAGAACCGGCCCAAAGAAGCCATGGAGAGGCCCAGACCCCTACGGGTGTGTTAAAGCCAGCATCCGGCACCTCTGGCTACTCGGACATCGCATTACCACCCGTCTACCACGATGAGATGTGGGTTGGTGAGCTACCTGCCCCCGTCGTATCGACGAACATCTCCGGTGTTTAGAGCCCAGTCATCTTCCCAACCAAAGGGGCCGAGTCGGAACAACCCGACGGAGACTCGCGCAATGCTTGGCTTCCGATCATCTTCACCACCAACATGGCTTATTTTTAAGTAAAAGAAATTTTTAAGATCGGTAGGTGGAAGAAAAAATTCTACCAAGATTTTTTTTTTTTTTTTATAAAAAAATATTTAAAAAAAAATAAATGAATAAATAATAAAATAATAATAATATATATATTTTTTTTAATTTAATTTTTTTTTAATGTGTCATCGGGCTCCATAAAAAAGAGCTGCTTCGGCTGTAATCTTCAGTTTTGCTCGTGCCGTCGTCGAGTGCACAACTCGGTCCTGCTGGTGCCGTGGTCGTATCCGCGTTGCTCTACGGTGGGGAAGTGAAGCCTTTGCTTTCGATCCGAAATTGGGTTGTCGGTGGGGTATGTCGATGGAAGGTCGTACAAGAGATAATAAGACTATTTTTTTGTCCACCAGAAAAAAAAAATAAACTTTTTTTTTTAATAAAAATATTTTTTTATAATAAAAAATTATATTTTATTTAAAACATTCAAAAAAAGAAAATTTTTATAAAAAAATAAAAACTATTTTTTTTTTTTTCAGAGCTAGTGGGTTTATATAAGGCGCATCAGTATGAATAAATTAATAACAATTATTCTATACCTAATTTGTCACACATTGTGTGCCATGGCGGACTTTAATTCTTCAAGATATCCTCTGCATTTTTCTAACATTATTAATCATGCAGTTCGGCAAGAAAATATGTTCGGCTATTTTCGAGATGCTTATCATCATTCTACTTCGTTTTTTCTAAAATTTAATGCCTTCGGATACTTTTGGATAATTCCTACGTGCACGTTTTCAGATAACGAGCAAGATAGAGTATCTCTTGGTTTTGTCTTCAGTTCATCCTTGTTTCATGCTGTTGCGCATTTGCATTTTAATACATCTACTACACCTTCTGTGCAAGATGGTGAGACAGTACCATCCCGACATATAATTTTCGTGAACTTAAAATTTTTCAACTTCCGAATCATCTCTGTAAATCGCACCTTCACAAGGGGGAACATTACCGTGTTTTTAACTTTGCATATATAATTTGGATACTTAAAGTGATTTTAAAGGATGATGGAGCATCTAAGAGGAAAACGGCACATGATTTTATTGTCTGCCATACATCTAATATGTACAAATAATTTATTCAATTTTTATTTATTGATTTAATCATATCAAACAGTATGATGTGTTGATAAAAGCCTTTACAATTTTCTAACGTGTTCGTCTTATTTATATTTTTACATTTTTTTATATACCATATCGAATATTATGTCCAAACAATTCAAACTACTTTTTTTTCAGTATACAAGTTCTAATGTCAGCCAACAATAAGATACACAAAAAGAATAGAAAATATATTTGATAAAATATCACAAGATTTTTACAATGGGCGTACACGGGATTTTCGTTTGGAATGGGGTGGGTGGTCTATCAATAGCAGTTGACATATATTTTCTTAGTATATTTCGTATATCTTACGATTTTCAACGCTTTAACGCGTTGTATCTGTGTACGCACATGATACTGTAAAAAATTGTGTTATTTGCATATATGTGATTACGAGCTTCTTAACTACAATTTTAATTTTGTAATGGATATGTGTTTCTATATTTCATTTTACAAGTTTAAATATAATCTCCCTTTTGTTAGCTGTTGATTGCAATTAGATATGTAGTCAACTAATATCAGTTAAAAGTGCGGTCGTCTTAAAGTGCCTGTAATATTAACATTAAAATTGAAATATTTGAATATTTTGGGGACTATTTCTAAGGAGAGGACTACAAAATTCAGTTTTTTTGGTTATCGCAAATCCAGGTAAACTATGAATTTTGTTGCAATGACTTGCAGTTACTATAAAATTTTAAACCGATTTATATCCCTAAAAACTACTGGTTACGTTCAAAGTAATCAATCCCTTTGCAATTGATGTATTTATTTATTTATAAAGATATTTTAATGTCATGAAACACTTGAAGAACGACATTTCTTGATTAAATAATTGAATTTTATGTGAATGTCTGATTTCAATCGATTTTGAACTTTATGAGGAAATTGTTCTTACAAAGATTGAAATATTTTGTACGTTTATTCATAAAGGGAAGCAACTCCGAAAATGGAATATTTCAGAAAAAAATAAAAAAGATGATTTCAAGCATGAAAACAAATTGTTTTTCATTACAAATAGAAGTAATTAAAATTTTTACATGCTAAAATAGCTTATTTAATTCAATATGAACTACTTTACATCTTGCTGGATTGATATTGCCAAGTGCACATTAGGTTACGATTTTAGAAATTAATTTATTATTCCACATAAAAGCAACAAAGAGCTAATTGTAATTTTGAATTTAGCCTATTAAAAAAAAACGATCGTTTCACCAAAATTTCTCTGGGTCATGCTGAGATACTGCAAGAAATACCAGAATATAGAATCTGAATTAAAGCGTTGTGATTATTTAGGTGGACATGACCTTAAGAGAAAGATGAAGTTATGATTAAGCTAATGTCCTTTCATAAATCATTCATCTAGAAAAAAGTCACCAAATCAAAATTAGATAAAAGAAAACTGAGTCATCACCAAAGAGAAGAAAAATTAAATTCTGAATTTTAACATTAAAATTAGTTTATTCACATTATATACAATGATATTTACATTTAACATATAAAATAAAAGAAACAATCATTATCATTAATTACTAGTAGTCTTTTATATCTACTACTTGCTTCACAAAATTGCTATTTACAAATAGCATAAAAAAAGTTTAACACTTAACATTATTATTTTTATATTTAAGGTTAATTTAATTTTACAATGCAAAATTTCTGGGAGAACAATCTCTGTGTGCATTAAAATGCATTATATTTTCCCCACAAACAATTCAAATATTATGCACAGTTATTAAATGAGCATATAATATCAGAGATACCTTTTTCTAGACTTAGTAGAGGCAGGGCCGAAACTAAGGGGGGGCAGAGGGGGCGCGTGCACCGGGCGCCAGCAAAACTGAACGAGGAGGGGGCGCCAAATGCAGGTTTTGTTTGATGTAGAAATGTATATATATATATGAAATTTGTATAAAAAGTCTCGCAGCCGGAAAATCCAAAAGAAAATGAACCAAATGCATTAAAATAGACAAAAAGAATCGTCTACAATACAAGACAGCAAATGAATAAAAAACAAACTGTTCTCTTAGGCTATTTTCTTTCTCCCATTCCAAAAGTATCATGTCTATGTCGTCTATCATTTATATCTCTTCCTGTGGTTTAGGAGAATCACTAACATTTTTCAAGTTCAGTCCCTACTCGTGTCTGTATATGACACTGTTCAACGTTGTCTGGATACGGTACTGCACTGTCCAGCATTGATATTTGGCAAACGATTCCTTCACTTTGATTTTCTATTAGATAAAAATATTCCATGAAGGCTGTTCTATTTTCTTCCCTTTTCTCCCAGCGTGGGGCTTTCTTCTTTTTCCATTTTGTCATGGGCGAGGGGTGACTGCCCAGGACAATAAACACAAATTGGAGGATGAATGCCCAAAGTAAAATTCTCAGTAAAATCTTTTTCTTTTAAGTATAGCCTTTGTAGAGGTACAGTAAAAAATCTCGTACAGCGCGCCATGGCTGGTAAAGCCGGAGCTGCCCCTGGCTTTATCTTCCAAAAAGTTTTTTACTCGTCTTTTTGCGAAAGTTTTCTAAGCGTTTTGCCACCCTTGTCGGCAACTGGAATATGCCGGCCTGTTAATTTTGCTGAAATTACTTTTTTATCCAGATCCAATCTAGCATTATTAGAGGGGGCGAGGTTGGGCGACTGCCTTGGATACTAAAAACAAATAATATTTGAAAGAATAATTTGAAAAATACGCAAAATAAAACTTTTTTTGAAAAAAAATGTCATTTGTAGGGGTACAGGGAGAAAACCATACCCAAGTTTCTATGACTAATAAAAACCGCAGCCGCCCCTGCCTCTATCCTCTCAAATTATTTTCTCGTCCTTTGGCCATTTACTGATAAATGAAAAATGCCGCCATACCATTTGTTACAATTACTTTTTTACATACAGATCCGGCTTTAAAGGGCGCGAAGTTGGCTATTGCTAATGACACTAAAAACTAAGGGGACGGAACATATGCAAGATAAAACATTAACCTCTCCTCCCATTTTTTTCTTTCTTAAGAATATAGCATTTGTAGAGACGCAGAAAAGAACCTCGCACAGGGTGACATGGATAATAAAGTCGTCTCTGCCTTTATCTTTGCAAATATATATATATATATATATATATATATATATATATTCGTCTTTTACCCATGTTTTGCCGCCCCATCCTTTAGATGTAATTATTTTTTTAGATCCAGATGTAAATTTCCGGGACAAATACATCGTGTGCCCCTGTAATAGTCAAGCTGAATTTCTTTTTGTTTTTAATATTATCATACTCTAAAACTGCAAAATATCGATTATAATCAGTAACAAAGTCAAATGCTAAATATCAGCTTTATGTAAACAGCATACCAAGTATGGGGTATCCCTAAATCAGGGGCCCCAGTGTCACGATCCAGATTTAGATTTATCAGATCTGATTTAATTAGACTCTGAATCTGTGTAATTAAATCGTCATAAAAGTCTCTAACAGTAACAGAGTTCCTTCCAGCTCAGATCCAAGTTTGAGTCTCACCCCCAACCCTCCACAACAGTTCACAATTCTGATAATTACTAATAGAAAATAAGACAAGGAAAAACATTTAAACATAACTAAAACATTTTTGGGAATAGCAAATGGTATAAAAAATATTCTATTTAAACTACATAAAAATTATGTAGTAATACTAATTAAAAAAAAGTGCTAAGAAAATCCTTTGATCAAAAAATAATTTTTCTCGTTGAACTCAAAAGAGGATTTTGGGGGCCCTTTGGATGCGGGGCCCCTTGCGATCGAGACCATCGTGACCCCTTAAATTCCGCCCCTGAGAATATCAATAATTATACTTCCTAAGATGAAAACCTGTATAAAGCGGAATAGTTTTCGGTTCCTTTCGATTCCATTTTGAAGGTTTTAATGAATCAGTATTTGACAAAGCTGATTACTTAGTTCAGTATTACAGATTATCTGATTATATACTTTAAATTTTAGAAACTTAGCAAAAATTCGCTTTTGAAATTTTCTTTTCGGAGGGGGGGGGGGGGGGGGGGCGCCAAAATCCATGTTTGCCCCGGGTGCCAAAAAGGCTAGTTTCGGCACTGAGTAGAGGCCCTCCATTGTCGGATCAGCCATTGCCACCTCTATATAGTAGAGGTGGCAGTGGATCAGCTCCTTCTGTGGTCAGTTCCAAAACCTATTTGCCCAGTACGGAAGTGTACTTTTATTGCAAAGTGACAGGCGTTTTGTAGTTAGTGAACCTTGACTTCAGCTGCTCAAACGGTATATCCTCGTGCAAATAATAATAATAATAATAATAATAATAATAAATAAAAACAATATTAGCATCCCAGCCCATTTACACTATATCTAATATATTTCTTTTTTTGTTTTAGATGTCCAACAAGACCTGAATACCGCAGACTGCCAAAATGTGGATCTCCTAAGGTAAGTATTGCATTCCTATGCGAAATACTGGTGACGAGGGGAAAAAATGGCAAGTGTCTACTACTAGCAGTGGTTTTAAGCGGGGGGGGGGGGGGGGGTGTTAGTAATGATTGTTTTTGCCTTCCGGGTTTTACTTATCTATATATATTTACACTATCTACACTGATAATTACGAAAAAGTGATTCTGCTTGCACTCGTTGTTACGTGATATCAATTCACTGAGTAAAATCACGCAGCAACGGTGAATTGAATTCTCTCTAATACTAAGACTATGGCCTTCTCAGAAAAAATAAAATTTTTCTGAAATTAATTCAAAATAATGAAACATATTGAATTCCACTAATGCCCTATCGGTGTTCAAACAGTCCTATATCTCATTACAAAATGATGTATTTGCTATCTAGTAAATGTTTACTCCAATATATCTTTAATTTCCATTATTATTTATATTTAATTGTATCTTACCTTTTTAGCAGACTGGATCCCAAGATTTTTTCTTATGCTTTTGTAAGTACCAAAGAAAATTTATTTTTTTACACCAAATTTCCTTAGAAGGGGAGAAAAAAAAAAAAAAAAAAAAAAAAAAACATGATCTGGTCACAAGTTTTTCCCCAGTTACATCAACAAACGCGATTTACTAACCAGCTGAAATGTTTGTTTATTCTAGTGAAACTGATATCTAACTTCGCTGACACGATTATCACTACCCCTGAATTCCTATTATTTGTTTATTTATTTCTATCCAAATATACACGATATTATCACATAAATATAAGAAAGTTGGTATGATTTCTTGAATTAATTACGTGAGATCTCACAAATGTTTATTTTCATGTATTATATTAGTATTATTATTAGTAGTATTTGTTTGTTTATATTTTGAAAAAATGTTAAATTATCTTGTGAAAAAAAAATTATTATCGAGTTATATAATACTTTTATGAAAAAAATTTTTAAGGTTCCTACCACTTTTTGGAATCGTCGAAAAATTCCCCTGTACTCAAAATTACCATCAGGATCCGGCCGGAAAATTGAGTCGACTTCGCCTGCGAAACCAACTCGTCATGATTGAAAAAAAAAAGTTTGGAGTTCTCAAGATCCTTTTAAAGTACGTACCATTTCTATTTTTAATAATTTGATTGAATTTTCAAATTTTATAAAATTTAATTTTCCATGCGTTTTAATGTAATTCTTTTAAGTTTTTATTTAGAAAAACAAGTTTAAAATCTTAAAACATGGTGAATATTTTACATTATTTATCTTATTTTCATTACTTTTTAATGACAGGAAAAAAAAAATCCGATTTTGATTTAGAAATTAATATCTAAAACAAATTTTTATTTCAAATACTATATTGAATTTTATATTTAAAATATTTCTAACAAATGTTATTTAAGGAATAATTTTGAATCTTTATTAAGGTAATTCTGTCTTTAAAATCTTAAAAAAAAAAAAAAAAAACGCTTAATTACAAAAAATTTTATGATAACTTTTTATTCGTGAATTGTTGATTAAAACTTAATTGCATGACAGCGTATTTAATTATCAATTAACATTAATTTAAAAGAAATTAGTTTTTATTATATTTATGATTATTTAAAATGGAAGTATTCAATATTTGATACGGGATAATAAATAAATTTATGTATTTATTTTTGATTATCTATAAATATTGCAAGTTCCTTTTTTTATTTTATTTTTTTTTTGGTAATTTATATTTATTAAAATAAATTTGAAAACTATTTATTTAAACCATTTTTTATAAATTCCTTCTATTAAAGTTTATAGTTTTATGAGTGAAATGAGAATAAATTAATTTACTTGGAAGAATTATTAATTACGTAAATTGTAAATTCGCTAATTAAAAATTGTAAAAAAGATTAAAAATCAAAAGAAATTCTCAATACTGACATTAAAATTATCTGTTTGTAATTTTAAATTTCGAAATAAACTTACATCGAAAAGGATGCTCGCTCAACAACTTATCCTAAATTTAAATCTAAAAAGAAATGTATAAATTATTTTAATGACTGCTCTGTACACTCTAATATTCATTGCTTCCTTCTTTCAGAGAAAAGATATGTTCACTTTTCAAGTACCAATCTCCTTGGGTTGAACTGAACATACCAGGAAATGAGACTCCCCCCAACTTAGGGTCATCCAAATGGTGAGAAAGATTTCATTCATTCCTATCTTCTTAAATCCAGCTTATCTGCTGTCCCATTTGTTTACATAGACAACATGACTGCCCTAAATGAAAAATATTCTTTTTTTTTTCACACTTTTTAATCTATCTTCTGGCATTTTCTTTGCTATAAATATGGTTATCAAAAGCCTTAAATATATATTTTTTTATATTTATTATTAATAAAAGAATTTTAATTATTTTCTATTTTAAATGGCAGTCGGACTTTGAAAAAACAAAACAAAAAATGCGCCCGACGCGGTTGCTGTCTTGCCAACAAACTTCCGAAAACTATGCAATTTTTGATTTTTTATGAATTTTCTCTATGCTTAACTCTAATAAACCAATTGTCAAACTAAATCCTGTCTATATAAAGAATTTAATTAATTTTTAAAGATTGACTCTTTGTCAAAATTTGCCCCTATTTTTTTTTTTTTTTTTTTTTTTTTTTTTTTTTTTTTTTTTTTTTAAATTGTTGCTTAATTTAAATGACTGTGAAACAGGAATATGATATGTACTAATCTTGGGATTTTTCTTAATGCAACTTGCATCACCCAATATATTTAAAAGATTTAAATTAATTTAATTAAAAAAATATTTGTGCATAAACTCAACCTAAACTGAAATGAAATGACCTGGGAGTCACATGTTATACACTCTTTTAAATATATTTTACAGTACATATATATTTATTCTATATAACTTTTCATATTCTGAATATTTTATTATACAGTTATTGTATTTTGTGGAAACATACCCTTTGAGTCTCTGCCTTTTGTATCCAAAGTGACTCACACAATTTATTTATTTTATTTTATTTTAACCAAAGCCAGTAATATGTTTCCACCTATACACAGTTTATACTTTATCAAACAGCTGTAACTTTATTGTAATTTTAGTAAGATACGTGCGTATTTACGTATGCAATTTCATTACTTCAGTTCAAGGAATTGAACATTAAAATAATTTTCATATAAACATCCCACACAGTAAACATTTAGGCTAAAGTCAGAAAGACACTAAGAAAGTGAAAATTATACAAAAAATGGCTAAATTGAACAATAAAATAAAACCGTAAAAATAAAACCTATTTCGGAAAGGACTTTCTATTATTTTGAAAAAAGCTGAGAAATTGTTTACTTTGTAAAATGCTACCTTGTTTGAGATTTCACATAAATGTAAATGAATTCTAAATTTATTAAGAAAATGCTTTAAAGAAATAACTGCTAACAGTACTAAAATGTTTAAATTATGAAACAAAAAATCAAGTATTTAAAGTATAAAAGAGAACTTGAGAAGTGGCTTCATAGTCTATAAAAGTTAAAATTCAATGTTTCAAACTAAACTAAAAATAAAAATTTAGATTGTAATTTTTATTCTAGAACTAAGATGTTTCCATTGATTGGCAGTTTATGTTTTATTAAACAGCAGTAACTTTATTGCAATTTCAGTAATATACGTGTACCTTTCGATATGCAATTTGATTAATTCATTTCTAGGAATTGAACATTAACATAATTTTCCTACAGACAATCCACACTAAACCCAGAAACATACTAAAAAAGTAGAAACGTCAGATAAAATCACCCAATTTCAGCGTAAAATAAACCCATACAAATTAAGATTCATATAGCATTGAAAAAAAAAAAAACTTGGAACAATTTTTATTATTTTGAAAAAAGGATTTGAACTATTTGTAAAAAAATTTCATTGTACGATATTTTAGTTCTAGACTTAGTTCTGAGTTCTAGAATAAAAATTACATTTTAAATTTTTATTTTCAGTTTAGTTTGAAATATTTCATTTTAACTTTTTCAGACTATGAAACCTTTTCTCAAGTTTTCTTTTATACTGTAAATCTTGATTTTTTGTTTCATAATTTACCAATTTTAATACTGTTAGAAACATCATTGTTTACTACTGTTAGAAACGTTATTGTTTACTGTTTCTCTAAAGCATTTTCTTAATAACTTGAGAATTCATTTACATTTATGTGAAATCTTAAAAAAGGTAGCATTTTACAAAATAAACAAATTCTCAGCTTTTTACAAAATAACAGACAGTCCTTTCCCAAATAGGTTTTATTTTTACGGTTTTATTTTGTTGTTCAATTTAGCCGTTTTTGTATAATTTTCACTTTCTTAGTATCTTTCTGACTTTAGCCTAAATGGTGTGGGATCCTTACTGTGTGGGATGTTTATATGAAAATTTACAGAAATGTAGCCTGAATTATGAAGTTATTAAAAACATTTACTTTTGACATATAGCTGTTAAAATTACTTAAAATGGAAAAATTTTTTGGGAAAAAAAACCAAGCAATTAAAGAGAGTATCAGATAAATAGTTTCAACGTCTGTGCAAGTAAGAACGAAATCATTTTCACACAAGCATTCAGACTGGACTCAAAAAGCTACTAATAATATTTTTTTAGAGTTGACAATTTTAGACAAAATTACGAAATTGAGGACAAAATAAGACTGCAAAGATTGAATCTATTTGGAAAAAACTCGGGAAACTTTCTAATATTTTGAAAAAAAGAGTGAGAACTTGCCTAATTTATAAGAAGTTTTATTTTATGAGCTTTTACAAAAATGCAGACTGAATACTGAAGTTATTAACACTCGATTACTCTCCTTGTATCTACAAGATACAGTGACATTGTTTTCTGACTGCAAAAACGTCGTTGGAAACGCAAATTTGGTATAATTTTTCTAGTTTTTGTCATTGAAAGTAAAATAACAGACACTTCTTCATAAATACTTACCTTCCCCCAAAATATCGCTGTATAAAGTGTGTAAATATAGAAATTAACGTCATGTGGTCTCACAGATACAACAATAGCAATAAAGTAGTTTTTTAAGGATAGTAATAGAGTGTTCAAGAATTTTAATTTTGCAGCTACTTAATTGCAAATATTATTTAAATAGGAAAATTATGAAAAAATAAAAGTATTACGAATAACATTATGCTTAACTCTAAAGTTAATGAGAAATTAAAATTATCACTTAAAAAAATCTTCAGTTCATAAGATATCCACAAATGATCATTTACCAAAGTAATTGGCTCACAAATATTTATTGTTTGAGAAAATTTCAAGGGACATTTTTCACATAAACATTCAGACTTAAGCATCGTATTTGAAAAATAAACCTAAATTTACAAAGCTAAATATATTTTTTACATGACATTTTTTGTAACAAGTTACATGGTGATGGCCTTTTTTGTTGTTGAAAGATCTCAGGTGACAATATTTTATTTTAAAAAAATATTTCCATTTGCATATAATACTAAAATATATTTACGGATTACAAATTACAAAGAACTATGATTGAAGACTTCATAAGTCCGTTTCAATGAACGATTCTTTTCTAAGTTTTATATTATTAGTAATTAAATTTTCTCATACATTTTGACATTAAAAGAAAAAAATATATATTGAAGTCAAATTTTTCTTAAATCATAATTTCGGACGTAACAGGTCCGAGGATTTTAAGAAGCTTTAAACATTTCTGTTATCAATAAGGATATAGAGATAAGGCCTGATATCACTGCTTCTCCAAATAAAACTTTTTAACCCTTTAGCAGGCGGTGTCCTCAAAAAAGGACACCTAATTTTAATTCCAAAACTGACAAACGATACCAAGAATATTTAATAAAAATTTCCTTTTTATTAAGTACGGTAATGGAAGCAATTTTTTATTAAATGATGAATTCTTTTATAAATTCTGGTGTCAGGGCATTATTTCATCATTTTAAAATCAGACTTACTCCGCGCCGGAAAGGGTTAATGTACATTTTATTATAGAGGTAATAAGTTTGCACTGATAGACAGAAACATGAGCATTCAAAAATTTTTTACATATGAGTCGCACCAGTACTCTTAGTAAACTCCGAAAAATATTTAAAAAAATTAAATTCTTACATAGAACTATCAAATTTAAGAGTAAAATAAAACCGTACAGACTGTACATTTGGAAAATAGTCGGAAGACTCTATTATTTTCAAAATACGACGATAACTTCCATAATTGTTCAAAGATTTCGTTGTATGAGATATCACACAAGTATACACTAAATAATGGAGCTATAAAAAAGTTTCCTTTGGAGAAATAAGAGCTAATAGTATTAATGGAAAAATATTGAAAAAAGAAATCCAGTATTTTTAGCGAATTTCTGATAAAACGTTTCATACGCTGTAGATGTCAGAACGAAATCTTTCACACATATAAGCATTCAGACTAAATTCAGAAAGTTAAGTGAAAATGCTAGAAACAAAGTTAAAAGTAAAATAAAACTATATAGTTTAAGACTATTTGGAAGAAACTTAGTTTTATATTATTTTCAAAGAATGAACTGGACTTTTTCAGGCATAATTTTCAAAATGTTTTCTTATATGAAATTTCAACACAAATGCAGACTGAATTATGGAGTTAAAAAAGTTTATTTTAAACAAGCAATTATTTATAATATTTAAAATAAAAAATTATGAAAATAAAATTATGTTGTATTTATAGTGAATTCCGGATAAAAAGTTTTATACTCTGTAGAAGTCAGAACGAAATCTTTCTCACACATAAGCATTCAGACTGAACTCAAAAAGTTACTAAAAAGTACAAATGCTAGAAAAAATTCCAAATTGAAGAGTAAATTAGAACCATATAGTTTAAACCAATTTGGAAAGAACTTGGATTTCAATTATTTTTAAAGAATGATCAAGATTTGCATAATTTTCAAAATATTTCTTTATATGAAACTTCAGAAAAATGTAGACTGAATTATGGAGTTATTAAAATGTTTTTTTAAACAAGCAGTTGTTTATAATATTTAAATTGAAAATTATGAAAAGAAAATCGAATATTTATAGTGAATTACTGAGAAATAGTTTCATAGTCTGTTGAAGTTTGACCGAAAGTATCCACACGTAAGCATTTAGACTAAAATAAAAAATGTACTAAAGAAGTGGAATTGCTATTAAAAAAATGAAAGGTAAAATAATAACATATAGGTTAACCCTATTTTAAAATGCAGAAGTGCTTTCACACAAATATAGAGTGAATAATATATATATATATATTAATTCCTCTTAAAAGAAATACCTGGTATTAGTATTTAAATAGAAACACTATGAAAAAAGATAAAATATTTAAAGAGAATTCTTGAGTAATTTTTTCATAATCAATAGAAGTTAGAAGACATGCAGGTATTTCGAGATTAAATAAAGCAAAGAATACTAGTCGAAAAATGTAATAGCTATTTTGAATAAATAAACTCGCCAATCTAGCTCTACTGCATCCTAGACTAAACACTACATTATAAAAAGTTAAAAATACAGATACAATTTCAAACGAATACCATTAAATAGTAATTTTTACAAAGAAAAATCTTCTTTTTAGAATCTTCTTAGAGATGAGTTGGAAAGCTTTTTATTATTTTGAAAATACGAGGATAACTTGCATTAATTGTGAAAGATTTCTTTGCACGAGATGTCACACAAATGTACACTAAATAACTAAGCTCAAAATCAAAACTTCCAGAAAAAAGAGAAGTAACATGCATTTTATTCTACAGCTAATATGTTTGCACTAATTCCAAGGTAATGATAAAGTTTCATCTTTGAAAGTGCTTCTAATTTATAAAACAAAAAGGAAAATAAATAAGATGCAACTTTATTTTTAATTTTAATTTGTATAAGATATGTTTACATTTAAGTATGGAATTAGATTAAGATTTGAACATTAATATAATTTTTACATAAGTATATTCCATACAATAAGCATTCGCATTAAAATCAGATATAAATAAATGAAAATGCTAAATAAAATTACGAAATTGTAAAGTAAAATAAAAGAATTCAAATTAAGATTATTTCTAAAGACTTGCAAGAATTTCTGTTATTTCGAATAAGAAATGGTGAGAACTTTAACTATTTGTAAGCACTTTCACTGTATGAGAATTATCACAAATGCAGACTGAATAATGCAATTATTAAAGAAATTTGCTTTAGAGAAATAATTGCTAAAAGTATTTAACTAGTAAATATGTAAAAAAAGAGAAGTATTTAAAGAAAATTATTGAAAAATATTTTTATAATCTGTGTTAGTTAAAAAGAAATCTACTTCACATAAACATTCGGATAGCATTCTGAAAAATAATGAAGAATTGAAATTGCTGTAGATAAAATTAGTAAATCGAAGTCTAAAATAAAACGCACGGGTTAAGTCTATTGGGAAAGAAGCTAGTAGTCTTTCTATTATTTTGAAAAATAAAAAAATATAACTTGCATCGTGTGTAATATCTTTCATTTATGAGACGCTAGACAAATAATGATGTTATAAAGCATGTTCGCTGCAGATAAGTACCTGTTAAAAGTATTTAAAATGGAAAATTATGATACAAAAATTATGCATTCTGAATAAATTATGTATAATTACAAAGTAAATGATAAATTAAAATTTTCATTTCATAGAGTATTAAAAAAAAAAAAATTAAAACCAATTCTTCAGAAATAGTTTCATAGTCAACATATTTAAATTTATAGTACATAATATAATTTATAGTACATATTTAAATTTATGTATAATTACAAAGTAAATGGGAATTTTTTTCATATCATAGATTATATATATATATATATATATATATATATATATATATATATATATATGTATATGTATGTATGTATTTAAAATAAAAATAATTTATTAAAACGAGTTTTTCAGAAATAGTTTCATAGTCTGAGGAGGTTTGGAAGATGACATCTGCACATAACACTTTAAACTTAAACAAAAAATACATTAAATAGTTAAAAATGTTTAATATCTTTGCAAAAGAGTAAACAATTAAAGAAAGAAATTATATAAATTTATTATTTCTAAAATAATAAGAATTTTAATCATTTATACCTCTACGGGACATTAAAGTCCCATTAAATAGAGTTTTATATAAAATTTATATAAAACGGTCTGTGAATAACAGATTTTATTTTTCATGCAAAATCCTTTTCGTTATCATATTTAAAAAAACAAAGCTAAATATCTTAAACAATGGATAACATTTCAAACATTTATACAGGAAATAAGAAACATGAAAATAAGAAACACAATGAGTATAAACAGAAAATCACTCCTATTTATATCATTTAGACAGGATTCAAAAAGAGCCAATAAGGATATTTAATAATCCAGCCAATAGAAATTGCTGATAAGAGAACCAATCAAGATTTAATAAAATAATGAACTAAATGATGAAATGTGCGATTACACATATCTAACAATTGGATCTCTGGCGAAACAGGTTTAAGCTCCTCTTACTTTTTTTTTTTTTTTTTTTTTTTTTTTTTTTTTTGTGGAATTTTCTAGAATATTTCCTGTAGAGTATATATAGAAGAGGCTGTGCTGAATTTTTCAGTTCATTTTGCGAGCTTGATTGTGCATATACAAGAAGAGGAAAATATTTCTTTCCCGTTTCAGTTTTAATTTATCTTAGCGCTTTAATCCGTTAAACATTTATGCTTGATAAAAGTTTGCAAAATTATAGTGTTTTAGATATCTTTACAATTTCTCTTCTGCAACGATGAAAATGGTAGCGAACACAAACTTTGAATATTGTCTTGAAGTTAGAATATTTTATTGCGATGATTTCTGAAGATATGGACTCATCACAAAGTTTGTTAATTCTTTTCTTTTTAGTATTTTTAATATTCTGCTTCTATTTTAATCAATTTCAACATTTAGCATTTATATTTGATAAAATTATGCACACAATTTTAAGTAACTTTACCATTTGTATCCCACAATTATCATAATTGCAGGGAATATATAGATAATTTTTTTCTGGAATTGAGCATATTTGATTGCGATTATTTATGAAGATAGATACACTTTTATTTCATCTCAAAGTTTTTCAATTCCTTTCCTTTTCGTCTGTTGAATATTTTGTTTCAAATTCAACCATCTTTATCATTTTAGAACCTTAAAAATTTTTCCTTGATAAAATTCTACGCACAAAATGTTATAGGTATCTTTGCTATTTGTCTTCCATATTGATAATAATGGTAGTGAACCAAACTTATTCTATTTAATATAGTTTGAAAGTTAGCTTATTTAATTTCGATGATTTTTGAAGACGGATGCATTTTTCTTACATCTCAAAATTCATTCACTCCTATCTTTTTACTGTGTTGAAATTTATTTTACTTTTATAAGTTACTTATACAACTAAATTTTCAATATTTTTTTTTCCATATAATTTTTCACTATAAAGATACATTCTTCCATTATATGTTCGCTAAATCTTTTTAGTCAGTTGAATACTTCACATAAAATAAATATACATAGGATATATAATAGAAGTTTCATCTACAGTTTGTTAATTTCTATTCTTTTAGCTGTTGAAATTTTTCGTTTGTAATTATACTTGAAAATTTTAATAGAACATGCTTTTCTTTTACTTGATTCACAGAAAGTTACTCTTTTATCTGAATTTAGTTTAATTAATTTTTATTATTAAACAATTGATATTTTATTATTATTATTATTATTATTTTAACACTTTTAAATATTTCTCGATTTATTTGCAGATACATTCTTTCACTTCAATACGTATTATTTTATATCGTTTTTGTTTCTTGAAATATTGTCGTTTTGTAGATATACTTGGCATATTTAATGCAACACGATTCTTACTCCTCTTTTTTTATTCACTTAAAAAGACACTTTTTCATCTCAAGTTTATTAATTTCTATATTTTTACTGTGTTGAAGATTTTCCCTTTCTACATAGATTTATAATACTTAATAGAACATGATTATTATTTTTTTAAATTCCTTTAAAATTACACATTTTCATTCAAGTGTATTAATTTTTATCTTTTTTAGTCTGTCAAATATTTCTGCTTTTTAAGTATACTTGGGATATTGAATACAACACAATTAATTTTTTTTTCTCGATTTATTTGCAAATAAATTCTTTCATCTCAGTGTTTATTATTTTGTATATATTTTTATTTTCTTAGTACTTTCAATTTGCAAATATACTTAAGATTTTAATTGAATACAATTCTTTATTCTTCTTGATTCACTTAAAGACACACTTTTCATGTCAAGTTTATTAATTCCGATCTTTTTTTAGTTTGTTGAATGTTTTACGTTTGTAAATACACTTAGGATATTAAATAGAACATGATTCTTTTTTTTTTCTTTACTCTATTAAATTACACATTTTCATCTCAAGTTTCTTAATTTTTTTTCCTTTATTAGTCTGTTGCCTATTTTTGCTTTTAAAGTAAAATTATGTTATTGAATAGAACACAATTTGTTTCTCTATCAAATTTGCAGATACATTATTTTACCTCAATGCTTATTACTTTGCATTCTTTATGTTCGTTGAATATTTTGCTTTGTAAATATACCTAGGATATTTAGTAGAACACGGCTGTTGTTGTTTTCTCCATGCATGTAAAGAGAAACTTTTTCGTCTCAAGTTTATTAATTTCTATACTTTTTCGTCACTTGAATATTTTGGCTTGGTTAATTAATATAGGGTAGATGTGCCAGTAATGGACACCCTTAAAGAATTTCTTTAAAAATTATGTTTTAATTAATAGTTATAATTATTATAGTCCACTTTTTTAATATTATATTAATCTATCAACATTATTTAATCAATCTCATAGTCTCGTTTCCCAATGTGAATCAAAATTTAATTGTAAATAACAGAAATGTATCAAAACACCCAAAATTCCAGTAATGGACATCCTCCCTTCCAGTAATGGGACACTCTCTGTTCCAGTAATGGACACCCCACAAAAAAATAATAGGTAATGGATTTTATGATTGTATTTAAGACCAAATTTTAATCAAAGCATATTAATGAAATAAATTAGTCATTTTCAAATAAATTTAACAATTAGGATATCAATAATTAATAAAATATTTATGAGACTAATTCACCGTTTAAATTAATTATTGTCATTATCACAAGATCAATATTTTAATTATTTTAGATAGAAGGTTTAAAATACTAAATTTCAAAGAATTATATTTACCAAATTATTAAGCCATTGAGGGGAGAGGGGGGGGGGGTTAGAAGGGTTAGTTAAAAAAAAAGATTTTTAAAAAAAGTGTCTTGGCGTACCAGTGCATGGAATCATATTTATTTTTATTCTTAACAGTTAAACTTCCTAAAACTGTTTTATATTTTACGTTTAGCAATTTGTATAAAATATATAAAATAAATGAAAGTGTAGTTTGAATGTTTTTTTAAATACTAAATAAAATTATTTCAAAATAAAATATCAGAACTGACATTTGATCCCCCTGATCTGCAGATTTACTACTTTCATTGTTACTATAAATTTAATATTATAGGGATTTTTTTATGTATGTAGTTCTTTTGTCAGAGATGAATAATGAAACATTTAAGACAAAAAATAATAGATTTTTAAGAACTTGTGCGACTTAAAAAATTGTCTTTTTTTAAATGAGGAGAGTTTGAACCCCATGAGCCCCTCATTTTCCCATGCCCTTAAAGATTATTCTCTGCTTCCTGATGATATATTAATTGCATGAAATTAATAAAAACAGCAATTTATATTAAAAAATATTTTGCTACATTCTGGTAAGTGAAATTAAAAAATTAAATTTGATTTCTTAGCTTTTCAGTTAAATAAAAATATATATATATGCACTATGAACATTATTGAAATTGCTTTTTTATTGGGTGTCCATTACTGGAAATTGACTAATTAGGCATTCCAGTAATGGACCATGGTCCTAAAACCTGAAAAATAAATGAAATTTCGTAAATTGCCATTGGTATGTAAAAATCAAAGTTTTCTATTATTGTCTAAACAAAAACAGGCGATTTTTTCAAGAAAATGAAAAATATATGTATTGTTTAAGTGAAGCCAGCTCTTAGCATGTTCATTAAGATTTTCACAGAAAATCTGTGGAACTGTGAAACATTATTTTCTGCTTCCTGACTGGTTTGGTTAAGAGTGTCAACAATAACCTGGATTATAAAACAAGCAAGGAGGAATTATGAAAAAATATATAAAAGGCTAAATTTTTATTGGTTATTTTTTTTATAAATCAAAAACTTTGAAAGTGGCCCATTACTGGAAGGGGGTCCATTACTGGCACTTCTACCCTACTTAGGACATTTCATATAACGCAATTCTTTCTTTTTCTTGATTCACTTAATGATACATTTTCCCCCCTCTTTTAGTCTGTTGAATATTTTTCCTTTCTGTATACACTTATAATATTTAATGGAACACAATTATTATTATTTTCTTTTTTCTTGTAACAATACTTATTTATATCTCAAGTTTATTAATTTCTATCATTTTTAGTCTGTTAAATATTTTTGTTTTTGAAATATTTTAAAGATATCAAATAGAACAGATTTTTTTAAAAATCATTTATTCATTTGCCAATGCATTCTTTCATCTCAATGTTTATTATTTTGTATTTTTTGTTTGTTTGTTTGTTTGTTTCTGGAATATTTTCGCTTTGTAAATACACTTAGGATATTTAAAAAACACAATTATTATAATTATTATTATTTATTCACTTAAAAAAATTTTTTTTCATCTCAAGATTATTAATTTCTATCTTTTTAGTGTGTTGGATAATTTTCGATTCGATGTACACTTATGATACTTAATAGAAAATAATTCATTTTCCCTCTATTAAAATTACACGCTTTCATTTCAACTTTTTTAATTTCTATCATTTTTAATCTGTTAATTATTTTTGCGTTTTAAATATGTTTAAAAAATTTAATAAAACGCACTTAATTGCTTTTCTCGATCCATTTGAGGATAAAACATTTTATCTCAATGCTTATTATTTTGCATCTGTCGTTTTTTGAATATTTTTGCTTTGTAAATATACTTAGGTTATTTAATACAACACAATTCTTTCGTCTATTTTGATTAACTTAAAAATACAATTTTTCTCTCAGACTCGGAAAACTTTCTATTATTTTGAAAAAAGAGTGAGTACTCGCATAATTTTAAAGGGCTTTCATTTTATGAAATATTGCAAAACTGTACATTGAATGATTAAGCTATTAAAGAGGTTCACCACAAAGAGCTAACTGCAAATATTATTTAAATCGAAAAATTCTGAAAAAAAAAGGAAATGATTTAGAGTAACATATGTTTAACTACAAAGTTAAAGTGAAATTACAATTATCTTTTTAAAAATACATCGCCAGTTCTATACAAGCTAGATATTTTTAAAAATTAACAAATGTCTCAGCCATTTACATAGGAATAGTCTTTTTTGTTGTTGAAAGATATCCAGTGAAAATTTTCTACTTAAAAAAAAAATCTTTCCAAGTATTTAAATCGGAAAAATCATGAAACAATTAAGTATTTGAAATAACAAATGTTAAACTACAAAGATAATGAGAAATCAAAATTTTCGTTAAAAAAATATCTTCAATTCATAAAAAAGCTGAAAAGTATCATTTATTAAAATGATTTCATAGCTGTCAACTTTTTTTTTTCATGTTTAAATTCAAATATTTCTTCATAAATAAAATCCTACAAGTACTACATACAGACAAGAACTATTTTATTAAATAAATGTTACAGTTCAAAATATGTTGATTTAAAAAAAAATGGACAGCTTCCTACTTTTTTCAGGAACAGTTTGATAACTTAAAAACTTTAAATAAAACTTCTACGCATTGAGATTAATGAAAAAATAATATTGGAAATTTTAAAATATTAGTATATATATATAATTAGCTATGTGGTATTCTGTATACACAGTATCATTGATTATCTCTTTGGAGATTTAAGTAGAATAGAACTTGATATGTTTTTTGAAATTCATAGATATTATAATTATATATATATATATATATAGTCTAAAATAAAACCATACATATTGATTCTAATTGTAAATGATTTGTTAGACTTTCTATTACTTTGAATAAAAGGGGTGAGATTGTGTGTAATTTGTAATATCTATTTTATGAAACGTTACTGGAATGAAAAATAAATAGTGAAGATTTAAAGAATGTTTACTGCAGATAAGTAACTGCTAAAAGTTAATTGGAAAATTATTTTACAAATATTATACATTTTGAATAACTCATATTTAGCTATGAAGTTAATGAGAAATCAGAATTTTCAGTTCATAAAGAATATTAAAATAATCACTTATTAAAATGATTTCATCAGAAATAGTTCCATAGTCTGAAAATGTTTGAAAGAAAAACTCTGCACATAATCATTGAGACTTCAAAAAAATGTTAAAAATGTTCGAAAAAAAAATGCAAAATAAAGCCACACAGCACAAGCTTATATGCAAAAGCGTAAATAACTGTAGAAATAAATTATATAAATTCATTATTTTAAACAGAAGTTTCATTTTAACTTTTTACGCCCCGATGGGAATTTCAAGCTTTATTACAGAGAATTTGATACAAAATTTATTTAAAAAGTCTTTGAATAACAGTAAATTTTATTTTCCATTCAAAAGACTTTTTTTTAATGATATTTGAAAAAAAAAAAAAAAAAAAAAAAAAAAAGCTAATTATTTTTTTAAATGGATAATTTTTCAAGCATTTATACAGGGATAGTTTTATTAGTAGTTGAACGATGTCTAGTGAAAATTTTCTACTCAACAAATTCTTTCCATTTACAGTTAAGACTGAATTTTATTTATTTTATTTTTTACATTTTATATTAAATAAGAAAAAAAAATATTACTTCTTAATGAAATTATTGTTGTACATGTTTTATAAAAAGAGTTATATCCATAAAAAATATTAAAAAAAAAAAAACTCTTGTTGAAAAATTATTGAAAATTACTCTCGATTCTTCCATAAGAAGAAAATTATTCTCTACTAAACGAAGTTATCCAGTAGAGTTTCCATGATGTAATGATTTGGATATTTCATTGGATTTAATTTGTCGAATCAGATTTAAGATTCTCCCACATATTTATTTTTAGCGGCAAATTCTAGAATGTTCTCTGTCAGTATACATAGAACAGCCTGTTTTCTCTCACTCTCCCTTTCTCGACTGACCATGATGCAGTATTTTTTAGGTTGATTTTGCGAACATGATTACAAATATTCAGGACGATAAAAATATTTCTTTCCAGTTACAGTTTTATATCATCTTAGAGTTGTTTTCATCCGTTAAAAAATTTATTTGATAAACATTATACACATAGTAGTGTTTTAGATATCTTTACAATTTTTCTTCCGCAACAATGAAAATAGCAGAAAACATAATGTTGTTAATAGTTGTAACGTAATGTGTAATTATTCTGGAAGTTAAAATATTTTATTGCGATGTTTTATGAAGATATGGACTCATCTTTGATTTCAAAGTTTGTTAATTCCTTTCTTTTTAGTCTGTTGAATATTTCTTTTCAACGTTTGTCAATTTCTTCCTTTTAAACCAATAAACATTTATATTTAGTAAAATTATACACACATGGTTTTTAAGTAACGTTACCATTCCTCTTTCAAAATGATGATAATTGCAGTGAAACATATCTTATTTAATATTTCCTGAAAGCTCGTATATTGGATTACGATGATTTACGAAAATAGACATACTTTTATTTCAGCTTCAAGTTTTTCAATTCCTTTTTTTTTTTTTTTTTTTTTCATTTGTTGGATATTTCGTTTCAAATTCTATCATTTTTAGCATTATAAACCTTATATATATATATATATATATATATATATATATATATGTGTGATAAAATTATTAGTACAATATGTTTTAGGTATCTTTCATATTTCTTTCCCATAACGATAAATAAGTTTAAGGAACATATTGTATTTAATGTTGTCTGAAAGTTAGCTTATTTAATTTCGATGGTTTATATGAAGACGCATGCATTTTCCCAAAATTTATCCATTTCTATCTTTTTACTTTGTTTTTATTGAATTTAATAAATAATTGAATATCTTATATTTCTTCTATAAACGTAATTAGAACACTATTAGTTTGTCTTTATACATTTACAAGTTAAATTAAATTTGCAATGATTTTCTATGGAAGTCAGAATTATTTTTACGCTACAAAGATACATTCTTTCAATTCATGTTCATTAATGTTTAGCTTTTCAGTCTATTAAAAACTTTACCTAAAATAAATTTACATAGGATATTGAATAGAATTTTTATTTCAAGTTTATTAATTCATACGTTGTCTGTTGATAATTTCCGTTTATAAATATATTTAAAAATTTTAAAGGAACAAAATTCTTTCTTTTTGATTCACTTAAAAATAAACTTTTTCAATTTAAAACTTACTACTATGGGTCCCTCCCATAATTTTTGAAATACTACAACACTGATTTTAAATATTTACCGCGGTGATATATCGAATTAATATTTCTATGACAACAGCTGGATCTCACATTCATAAAATATATTCCGAAAAACCCCTGACAAAAAATTATCGAAAATTACTGTGGTTTCTCCCATTAGAAGTAAATTATTCTCCGGTAAACAAAGTTATCCAATGAAGTTTCCATTACGTAATGATTTGGATATTTCATTGGATTTAATTTGTCTAATCAGATTTAAGATCTTCCCACATAAATATTTTTTGTGGAAAGTTCTAGAAAGTTCTTAATCGGGTATACATGGAACAACCGGTTTCTCTCACATCCCTTTCTTGGCTTACCATGTTGCTGATATCTAGATTGATTTTGTGAGCACAATTACGAATATTCTAGAAGATAAAAATATTTCTTTCCCGTTTCAGTTTTAATTCATCTTAGTGTTTTAATTCGTTAAACATTTATATTTAATAAAATTATACACAAAACATTTTTTTAGGTATCTTTATAATTTCTCCTCCGCAAGGATGCAAATAGCAGCGAGCATAAAGTTTTAATATTGTCTGTAAGTTAGAATACTTTATTGCGATAATTTATGAAGACATGGATGGAGTCGTCTTTGATCTCAAAGTTTGTTAATTCTTTAAGTTTTAGTCTTTTGAATATTACTTTGTTTCAATTTTCATCAATTTCTGCCTGTTAAACCTTCTAAAAATTGATATTTGATAAAATTGTATACACAGGATGTTTTAAGAAACTTTGTCATTTCTCTTCCATAAGGATAATAATGGTAGAGAACATATCGTATTTAAGATTGTCTGAAAGTTTTCTTATTTCATTTCGATGATTTCTGAAGATTTCTGATTTCTGATTTTTTTTTTTCTTTTCAAAATTTATTCATTCGTATCTTTTTACTGTGTTGAATTTTCTTTTTCTTTTATAAACTTATTTACAATACAATTTATTTTTTCTTTATACATTTACAAGAAATATCAAATGTGTATTTTTTTTTCTATTGAAGTCGGAAATACTTTTTCACTAAAACATACATTTTTTCATTAGATGTTCGTAATGTTCTATATTTTTATTCTGTTAAATACTTTACCTAAAATAAATATACGTAAGATATTTAATAGAACTTGTATCTCTGGTTTATTATTTTCTACCTTTTTAGTCTGCTGAAATTTTTCGTTTGTAAATACACTTTTAAAAAATTTAATAGAACATAATTTGCTTTTTCTTGGTTCACATAAAGTTATTTTTTCATCTCAATTTCATTAATTTTCATTTTTAAACTGTTAAATATTATTCGTTTATAAATAGTTAGGGTATTTAATAAAATATGATTATTTTTTTTCTTTATTCCATTCAAATTATACACTTTCATCTTAAATTTCCTAATTTCTATCCTATTTAGTCTGTTGAATATTTTTGATTTTTAAATATAATTAGGATATTGAATAAAATACAGTTTTTTTCTCGATTCATTTGCAGATGCATTCTTATATCTCAATGCTTATTATTTTGCATCTTTTTTGTTTGTTGAACATTTTCGTTTTGTAAATATACTTAGGATATTTAGTAGAACACTTTATTTTTCTTGATTTACTTAAATATAAACCTTTTCATCTCACGTTTATTAATTTCTACCTATTGAGTGTTTAAAATTTTTTTATTTTATATACGCAGTTAGGATACTTAATAGAACACGATTCATTTTTCACATGATTCTTTTACAAGTAAAATTATTATCGATTAGTCCGTCACTAAAATTAGAAGTAAATGATTGATAATAACTTAGATTATTTTCATGCAATATTAATTGTTTATTACTTAAAGTCATGATGCTTCCCCATTTATCATATTGCCCATATTGCAAAAATCATTTTTTAAATATGGTTAAAATAACCTTTCGTTGAATTTAAAGTATGAAAAATATTGCATGAAAGTAAATTTGTTGACTTAAAAACCCAGTAAAGTTCTTTAATTTTTTTTTTTTTTTTTATCATTTTTAAATTCTTATGTTTAATTTATCACATAAGTCGGTTATTTATATTTATTTATTTTACATTTTATAAAATGCAATCTCTATAGAAATATATCTTAATGATGATACTATGTACCCGCAGCCTTGAGAATTATTATAAGCTCTATCAGATTAACTTTAAAGTTTTTGGCATTTATCAAGCAGAAGATTTGATTTCTTTCAACAGTACTTGTAAAGTCTAAAGTTTAGCAAACGGATTGAATGTGATAAGGGTTATCTATAATAAAATTTCTTCTAAATCTTTTTCATTAACATTTCGGATTTAGAATTGAAAAATCAGTAAAACATATTTTCGATACTAAAAGAATTTTTGGGGATTTAATTTCATAGTTGTATCATTATAAGATACTCGATCCGGATTGTACACTGCAAAAAATAATTGTTGATTTTACAGTATAAAACTGGCACCCCAGCTGCCAGTATTATACCGTAAAATTAACAGTATTAAACAGTCAAATGAGCAGTAATACGCTGCTGTGCAAGCAGTAATACGCTACCGCAGCGTATTACTGCAGTACCGTATTGCACAGCAGCGTATTACTGCTTATTTGACTGTTTAATACTGTTAATTTTACGGTATAATACTGGCAGCTGGGGTGCTAGTTTTATACTGTAAAATCAACTATTATTTTTTGCAGTGTATGCGTGTAAGTATTTTGATTTCTTTCAGGTATTTATTTGACATTCCATTTCAGGGCGTTTTGCAGTATTTGCGATTTTTAACTTTATCTGAAAAAACTACCAACAAATTTTAAGCCATATAATTAATTTTGAATTAACTTCGCAAATTTTATGATTTTTCTCTATTACTGTCATATAATTAACTGATCATAGCAATCTCTGTACTTGACTTATATGGTTATTCGTCGGTTTTAAGATTTAAATGTGTTAAATCTTCAGTGCATCAATCTTAATTTTGTATATAAAATATTACAAAAATTTTGGATTGTATTTAGTTTTTTATTCTTAATCTCCCTCACACACCCAAACTTTTATCTAATGCGAATAGTACACAAATATAAAAATTTTATTTTGTATGAATGCAGTGCAAAAACTTTTTGGAGTCAACTGTCTTTGTTTTGGCAGAAAACAAAAGTTCATAGTTATCAATAAAAACTTCCAATTGGTGAATTTCTCTTGAATAAAAGAAAATCATGCCAACAAATGAGACCCAATGAAAATAAGGATAAGTTAAAGGTTTGCACCTATAGTAATAATTATTTTTTGAACATTGAAAGGAAACTTATCACTTATCAGAATTTTGTTTTTTCATGAAAAGTATTCTTAATCTTAAAATTTTATTTTCATTTATTTCATTTTATCTATTGAATGTATTTTAGACTTAAAACAGTGATAGAGTGATTATTTTCATTTATTTAAAAAGTATCGATACCAAAAAGTAAAAGATTTTTCTTTTTTAAATATATATTTATAAACTTCTATTTAAATTGTGATTCAGATACATTTTATTTACAAGTATATAGATTTATCGTACAGTACAGGTCATCTGTCTAAATATATTTGTCTATTAAAACAAAATTTATAATGTGTATATATATATATAATATATATTTATATTTATATTTTTTTATATATTTTTATATATATTATTATATATATTTTTGAAAAACCTGCATTACCAAAATTTATAGAATGCTCTATGTGGAAAATTCTTTAATTTAAGTGTATATGTATACAATTTTAGGCTAATCATGATATATATAGCTATACAGTGCTCAAAATAGTATGCTAGAAGTAATGAAACTACAATAAGCTGTAATTTTCTATACTTTTTAGCATAATATGCTATTTTTTAAAAATATATAAATTAGCGAGTTATGTAATTAAAAAAGTAGTTTGTTGAGAGCATAAATATTATTTTTTACATTATTCCAGAAACAAATAAAATCTCAATACATAAAAAGTATAACAGAGACTAGCATCTAGTGGAACAGACATATCTGGATATATCAAGGTACTTCAAGTTTGATTGCTCTCAAAAGATCACAGGTGCGTAGTTTTATCGTATAATAAGCGACTACCATTTTAGTGATCTTCTGCAAGCAACTGGGATTTGTCTGACGCCGTCCTGGGACTACATACTACTTTTGGAAGGATTATGGATTGATCTTTGCCTGGATGCTATGCCGAAAGAGGAGACAGTGAAGTAAGTTTATTGAAGTAACGTCAAAAATAATATTGATGCTCCCTACAAAATAGTTTTTTTAACTACATTACTCACTAAATTATATTTTCCAAAAAATGTCATATTACAATATGAGCTATGAGAACACAATGTCACACAATAAAAAAAGTATGTACAAAAGTTATTTAGCTGAAAGTATTTTAAAATGACTTTAATGTAATAATATAATAAAATAGTAAATATAATGTGAAATGAACATTTTTATGTTTCAGTCTGGGGTATAAATAAAATCTGCCGGTAATTTTTTTTTTTTTTTTTTTTTTTTTTTTTTTTTTTTTTAAATGCGCTTTTGTTTTATAAAGAATATTTTGACTAATTAATATGGCACTGCATGTGAGGATATAATTTTAACTGATCAACTGCTGGAAATTGATCAACGACTACTACAATCACCGTATATATTTTTAATGATTACCCAGTAGTAACAGAAATCGAATTTAATAAAAAATTTTGTATTCAGGCTGTATGTGTTATCAGATTTCATATTATTATTATTACTATTATTATTGTTGTTTTGTAATATCCTTTAGAGATAATATTTAGTCAGAATTTATTAAAAATTTGTTAAAAGTAAATTTCTATTTGAAGTTTTAAAAAAAAAATTAGTGTTTTTAAATTTATTATTATTTAAAGTTTTGTAAAAGTTAAAGCTTTTTATTGAAAGTTTATTTTTACTGCAGTTTGTTGAAATCCATTTGTTCTTTCTAGATATCGAAAAATAAGCTAAAAATAAGCTAATCATTTTTCAATATAAATTCCCATAAAAATTAGACGAACCAGTTATCTTTGGAACTGTAAAAACTGATTTGATAGAAAATTCTCTGTCTTTTTTTTATTACATTTAATCAATTAATATTCAAACTGATTGAAGATGCCGTAGCTCGGAGGCAATTAGAAAATACTACTGTTTAACATTTTAATTCAAAATTAGAAATGATTACCAAAAATGTAGCAAACCACATTTTATCGGTAACTTTAAATTATTGCCGAAATTCAAACTGCGCAATTTAGAATGTATTTTAACTCTCTGGGCGTCTGGGGGCTTTCCTGCATTTTCATAAACATATTTGAAAAACTTAAAATAGTTTAAATTTTCTTTCCCCGTTTGTTTCTAAAATACACTTCATAATTTTACATAAATCTTAAACAACATTTTTTTTTTTTTTTTTTTTTTTTTTTTTTTTTTTTTTTTTTTTTTTTTTTTAATAGCCAATTTTAGTTACGGTCAAAACGCTTACAGGTGTAAACTTTATGCTCATATGATCTCATGACATTTTGAGAAAGTTTTCAAATTATATGAGTGAATTTAACGATATCCCTATTATTATTGCCGTTTTGTGTGTAAAAGTGGGAAATAACTTGTTATTGGAGATTTAGAAAATCTTCTATCTAGTTTAAAATTTAGTAAAATATTTTTGAAATTGTTAAAAGTTCTTTTAATTAAAAAATGTCATACATATTGCCGATAAACCTTTCAGATTCAATATTATTAATTGAAATCCAGCTATTTATGTTTCTTTTATGTCTTTTGAGGAAGCTTGGAGCTTGAAATTATCTTAGAAACCATGCCCTTCTAACTTTCAGTATTCAACAAATCAAAATGAAGCATGTAAAATATTTTTTAACCCAGTTTAATTAAGTCTTTTATTATTATTATTATTATTATTATTATTATTATTATTATTATTATTATTATTAAATCTTTTTTTTTTTACGAAAAAGTAAAATATTTATAAATTAATAAAAAAAAAATTCGGAAACTTGTAAAATATTTATAAATTATTAAGTCTTTTCTTTTAACGGAAACATGTAAAATATTTATGAATTATAAGTAATTTTTTTTACGGAGCCTATATAAGGGCGCACAAATGAAAAAAATCTGATAATAATAATTTTATTCGCAATTTGTTACGTCTTCTGCTCCATAGAAAATTTGCATTTTTCAAGATATCCGCCGCATTTTGTTAATATTATTAACCATCCAGTTCTGCAAAGAAATATGTTTGGTTATTTTAAAGATAATTATAATCGTTCCACATCATTTTTTCTCAAGTTTAATGCTTTCGGATACTTTTGGATAATACTTACGCGCACATCCTCACATACCGAAGAAGATAGAGTATATCTTAGTCTTGTGTTTAGTTCACCCTTATTTCATATTGTTTCCTATCGGCATTTTAATACCTCTACTACAAGTGTTATGCAAGATAGTGAGACAGTGCATCCCAACAGATAGTTTTTGTGAACTTAAATTTTTTCAACTTCCAAATCATCTTTGCAAACCGTATTTTCACAGGAGGAAATATTACTGTGATCTTAACGTTGCACATGATATGGTCGCGCTGGTCACTGGATGTATTATTTTCCTTTATTGAAAAGTTTATTAAATAAAAGTTTAAATATTTCTGTTTGAAAAAGAGCAAGTTCATTCAAATAACGTAAACTTTTAACAATCTTTTTCATGCACGTTTCTTCGAATGAAGATGAAATAGGTTACAATGATTCAGTATCCATATTTTTGAAAGAAAGAAAAACTTACAAAATGCTTACTGTTTATATATAAAGTTTTTTGCTTTTAATCTTTAAAAATAGTTCATAAATATTTTTAGAAAAGAATTTGGTAAAAAACTAGTATTAATTATTTGCTTTTATCTTATTAAAAAAAAAAAAGATAAATATTTTTAGAAAAGAATTTGGTTAAACAAAGCAAACTAATAATTATTCAGAATTCACAAAAAATTTCGTAAATATTTTTAGAAAAGAATTTGGTAAAAAAAAAAAAAAAAAAAATCAATAAATATTTTTAGAAAAGAATTTGGTAAAACAAAACAAAAAAAAAATCACTAAATATTTTTAGAAAAGAATTTGGTTAAAAAAAAATAATAATAATAAATATTTTTAGTGAAGAATTTGCTAAAGGAAAAACTAAAATTTTTAGAAAAGAATTTGGTAAAAAAAACTAATAAATATTTTTAGAAAAGAATTTAGTAGTCTAATAAATACTTTTTTATATAAATTCTGGAAAATTAAATTATCATTTTTTTTTCAATTTGAATAATTCTAGATTTATAAAAACTTTTCAGAATACACAAACAACACCATTTATTATTATTATTATTATTATTATTATTATTATTATTATTATTATATATAATCCGATAATGCAAGAATTTGAAATACAGTTGTTTGTCGACATAATTTACACAATTTTCTTTAAATTTATTAAAGAAAATTGCTATAAAATACTTGCAATCAGGCATAAAATCAACAGGTATAAATTCATAACATCGATATACACTAGAACAGTGTTTTAAATCAATTGTTTCTGTATAAAAATTCATGCATTTGAAACAAAAACGAAAAGTCTTCAAAATTCCATTAACAATCATTACGTATTCGGCTAATATAATATAATTGTATTCATTCAAATTCCGTTTCCTAATCAAGAAATAGTTAATAACATTTCTAAATAATAACGATAATAAAAAGAAAGAAAAGTGCCCAGATGACATTTATCTCACAGGTTATTCATACTAATTGTAAATTATACTCTTATTTGTTTGAAATATTTTCAAAATTTAAAGCAAATCGGATAATTCTGCATAAAAACCCATTTATCTCAATTAAGGGGGAGATTAGCCCCGTTCCCCTTTTTATACTTAATCAATGAACCCCCAAAACTAATCAGAGAAGCGCCTTATCAGTATTATTTTTCTTTCTTTCTTAAAAAAAAAAAAAAAAAAAAAAAAAAAAAAAAAACAGAAATTTAATCCTTATTTTTAAGTAGTATAAAAGCAAACTCTACCTAAAATTTTTATCAAAAACAGATTCATCGGAAAGTGTTTCCTAATCTTTGCATTCTTTTTCTTTCTTTCTTTCTTAAAATAAAGACATTTACGGAGGAGGCTCCGAGGATTGACCGAGTCCTCGCGCCGCGGAGAACCCGCGCTTACGAGGTGGGGACGCAGACCCAGCGGTCCAACGGGACATCACGGACCCGCGTCGAGTCTTTGGCATTCTCGGATTTTTTGGACGTACCTTTTCCACCGGCGGACCACGATGAGGCAGTAGTCCGTCCGTCTCCTGTCCCCGTCGTGTCGACGAGCATCTCCTGTGTCGAGAGTCCGGTCGCTAATATCCGAACCCTATAGCTTACAGCGCATTGGCGAGCGCCAAATGAATTGGCGAGAACAGCGCTATTTCGCGCATGGGCTTAACCTAGCCAAGCAGTTCAGTGCTTACGGCCCTATGCTTATGCAAAGCAATGGCCGACGGTGCAGTGTTTTGCTCACATGATTTTGCTACGAGAAACTAGAGATCAAAATAAATAAGAAAATAAATAACTAGCACCACCACAAATCAAGCAGGCACACGGGGAAAATACAGGTATGTGAAATAATTTCAGTGTTCTGTATATTAACGTAATATCCTTTAGATATTGACAAATTTTCAAGATAAGACAGACATGAGGCAGGTTATTAGAATATCGATGTTGATAGTTGAGACTTTAATCTTGTGAAAATTAAATTAATGTCGCACCAATTAACACTATCTGTAAGATGCAGTTACTTTTATTTTTGGTTGCGAAAGCGTCTTTGAAGACGCCAATTTGGTTATATATATTTTTTTAGTTTTAGTGATGAAAGGCAAAAATCTTGCTAATTACTACATTCCCCAAAAATATCGCTATTTTTTTTAAATGCATTAATATTTGAAACTACGTTATGTGATATCACAAACACAACGATAACAGTAACAAGCTTTTTGAAGATAACAATCTAGTGTTAAATAACTTTGCCTTTTATCGAATTATGATGCATCTCTGCAGCTTATGATAACGTAATATTATTCAGAATTCTTATCTATTCGGTTTTTTCGCGTCACTTCATAGAGTTTTCCTTACTAATCACCCAATAATAGTTTAGTGATGCTACATATTAAGAATTATTAACACGACATTTTGACATTAATAAATGTGTCTTATCTTGAAAAAAAAAATGTTTATAGAGATAACAATAATACAACACTGAAATTATTTCACATTGTGGTTAAATGAGAGTTTGTATGCAAGAATGTATGAGTATTGAGTGAATGAACACCCATTAACATAGAAAAAGTTAGGTAAACATAAACTATTGGTAAATAGTAACATGAATAAAGAGTAACCTAATGTTTCAATGCAATTAATTTCTGTAACTGCATATATAAATAAATGTATCATTATGTATAAACATGTATAACAGTCTTAACAGCATAATCATATCCCCCCCCCCCCCCCCAATCTTGAAAAAATAAATAAAGTTAAGTTTAACCACTGTTTATATTATATTTATTCATTTATTTATATTAGTAACATCCCCCCTCCCCCTCTTTATTTTTAAGTGAGAGTCAAACCATTCAGAACATAAATTTAGGCTTAAAAATTCTATCATAAATTGCAATGGGGGTTTTATTGAAAGTAAAATATTCATTTAATGTTTTCAACTTGTCAGTTTATATTAGTATGGAGACTTTTAAAGTGTATTTCTGGAAATGTGGGGTTTGATTTAAATTTGGAGACTTTTTAAATGGAAGAATTGCACTTTACCTACATAATATAAAGTTGTGACCATAACATTTTCTCATATTGCTGCTTTTGTTGATAGTGGCATGGTTTAGCCAAATTTTTTTAAATATATTTATGTATAAAAATAATATGAATTATTTAGCAATAAGACTTTTTGGTACTTTCGTCTTATGGCGTCCCTCAAAGATAAATCACCAGGCGACCAAGATTTATCGCCAAATTATAAAGCATGTGTGACATAATAATATATGATCAATATAGCATTTTGTGACATATACAGGGGTCGATTCAGGAAAAATTTGGAGCCTATTAGGGCTCCCTTCACAAAAATCTAATAAAATTAGTCCCTTCACAAAATTCAGTTTGATAAAATGGGCCCCTTCACAAAATTCAGTTTGATAAAATGGGCCGCTTCACAAAAATCAATTTGATAAAATGGCACCCTTCACAAAATTCTATTTCATAAAAACTTACTATTTATTATTTTGTGATGTTTTAAAATGTGTAATTTGTAAACAAACAATATCACCAGAGAGGAAAACTTCAGCAAAAGGATTTAAAAAAGTTAGTTTATAAATGCTTGGTCTGAATTTTATTAACTAGATTTCATCTTTTGTTACAAAATGTTCTTTTTCACAAAAATAACTTTACATTTCACAAAATAAGCCCCAAGATAAAAAACCTGCATCGACCCCTGATATATGGCCAAGTTATAGTCATGTGATGTGTATATATTGTGTATATATATATTATGTGACATGTGTATAAGTAACATAAGATGTATAATGATCGTCGTTCAGGAGATGACGTCTGTCAATCATTCATGACATAGTAGTGAACGAGTCCATTAGCTCTCGAACGGTCAAACTGTTATCGCAGTAAATTGTAGTTTTCCATATTTAAAGCTCTGTCGCTTTTTTTTCTTTGGTAGCGCAGCGTTTTTTCTAATTAGTATGTTGTTCTAATCTTTATGAATTCTTTAGTTCCAAGATTTAGTTTGTTTATTTCAGTTTTGTTGAAATAACTTTTTTTTTTTTTTTTTTTGTAAATTAACTTCATAGTTAAAATAAATAAAAAAAGTTTCAGAATATCAATGATAAACGTATGCACATTCTTTGCCTAACAGACCCCGTAGTATTATAAATTTTTATATCTCGAATTTCAACGTAAGAGTGGGGGAAATATATAAAAGATTTGGGATATCAAGATTATTATTTTTTTTAAAAAAAAGAATAACAATGTAAGCAAATTATGACATACATTGTAAGAGAAATATGAAGTATTATCTAGATTCATATTTTTAAATTATGAGATTCATTAAGTTTCTATGGGTCGGAGTAATTTTTTTCGTAGTGGATTGGGTTGAATATATATTTGTTTCGGGTTAACCCGATATTAAAAAAAAAAAAAAAAATTCAGAATATTTTTTTTTCAAATTCAAAACTATATAGTATTTGAATATAAATGAGTATTTATTTGTTATTTTTTTAAAATAAATGATAAAACTGATATTGGGAATATAATTGTTGACTATTATTCTATAGTTAGGTTAGAAAAAGGGAATAATTTTCTTTTAATTTGGATTTTGGGTTGGGTCAATGAAATTTTTTGTGGGTTTCGATTAACTTCAAATAGAATATTCAGATAATCCAACCTGTATATATATATATATATATATATATATATATATATTATTTACACGGGATATTTGTTTAGTGGTTTTTTTCATTATGTCAGCTCAATTTTATATTAAATAACTATATATTTACTCAGTAACCTTTTTCTTTCTTTTTTTTCCCATTTCTTTCGTATCAAAAGTAGATGGCTTGAAAAAATACATGATTTTTTTTAAAAAGTTTAAATTGTATATATATTTTTTTAAGTAAAAATAGTTTAGAAAAAAAAAAACTTTTTTACGCATGCAATGTTTATCTTGAAAAAAGCATGTCTAATTTCATAACTGCAATTCACGTTATTTTTTTTTTATCATACGTTTCCATTATAAAGACAAATCTTGCTTGTTAAAAATAAGATATATATTAGTATAAGAGGCTAAAAATTATCCTTCTCTACATTTTTAAATTACCACCCACCTATCCTTCAGAATAGTCCATTTTCCCGCTAAATTGTCTAAATCCAACATGTCAGTTATGTCTGCTTCACAGGTTAATAGCATCAGTTCATCCAGTCGCTCTTCCGACAAGGTGGTACGCAAGTACCTTCCACCAAAGTCTCAGAAAAGCGATACTCTCTATCTTAGCCCTGGACATCGCCCAATGGCCTACACTGGAGTAGGCCATGATCACCCCCCTCCCTACTACACAGAATCATACACAATCTTCCATTCTGTGTGAGAAACTCTTTCTTTTCCCCTTTAAAGACAGACAACAGAGAATTGAAATGAAATTGACGACAGGGGAGGGAACTTTTTTGCAGGAAGTGTTCTTAACTTTCCGATTATTCTAAATTTTACCAAATCTTATAAATAAGTGGGGGGGGGGTTACACGCCCCCCCCCCCCCCCCACACACACTTGTTGTCTCCGATACTAACAATATCAAAGTCAAATTGACAGTGCTCAGAATTGGATATTAACTTTTAGTTTAAAACATTTTTAAATTTTATTCTAAACTACTGAATATGATCGTTATTTTTCTTTATATAAACATATAAATGTATATGGCAAAACCGTAGTTATAAAAGTGTATTTATTTAAGTTAAACTTACTCAGTATGATGCATAGAAAAAGTTTTTCATAAAAGAGTATCATAAAAGTGTATTTTTTTATTTCATTGTATCGCCAACCAGCAATAAATCGCCAAAAACACAAAATTTTCATAATTTTTTACGGACATAAGACTAAAAGGATAATAAGATTTCCTTTCCTTCCTGAACTTGAACTTACGACACCTTTTTGAAATTTTTGTTTATCTTTATTTACAAAATACATATTTTACAATCCTATAAATTTTGTAAAAAAATTCAAAATTGCAATTTCCAAACAAAAAAAGTTTTTTTTAAATAGAAATGTTTTGCAACTGGATTTCATAAATATATTTCATATATATATATATATATATAGGTTTTCACATATAAAGAATGGGAAAAAAATTCTGCAGAATGACTTAAAAGCTAAAAATAATTATTGTTTTTTAAAATGTTTCAACAACATGTTTTCCCATTGCCCCATTTTCCATCGTAAAACTAGCAGTGGTTAGAAAAAAGAAATTTTGTGTGTGTAACGAACTAATACTAGTTTATTAAAAAGAATAGTTAACTGCAACTAACTTACATGTTTTAAAAGTATCAATTACAAACTACTTCACTACTTTCAGATTTTAGACTCTATCTATACTAAAAATTTAAGACATGGGCTGAGTAATAAAGGTTTCCCTGGATTAGTATGTGGTTAATTGATCTTTTGCGATATTACCTCACTAACCAAAACACATGAGGCATTCAATGAGAAAAACTACAATAGATCCACTGAAAACTTCCTTAAAACCCAATATACGCAAACAAAAAATATAATAAAGTACTATGATACTGTTTTTGATGTATTATTATTAGAAAGTCCATATTGCTGCTCTAAACTTTTAAAATAAAATTATCTGAGTTTCATGAACTTTTATTAAATGACAATCAAGAATCATTTAAACTTAAAATGCAATAATCTGAATGAGATAAATTCAAGGACATAAAAAAATTATGAAAGATAACTTTGTAATAGCACTATTAAATTTGTTATTAAATAATATATATACTATTAAGAAATATCAGTGGAATTTTCTCTTTTTATAACATTATCTCCTTTTGCCCTTCTTTTAGTCCTGTGTCCTGTTATATAGGTAAAAAGTCAGTACTTTTATGTTATAGCAGCCACTAGAATTACGATTATGCAAAGGTTGCAGTTATGATTTCGCCAAGATCATCGCAAACCTTATATATGCATATATATACCCCAAACACTCATACATGTGCCATATACATGTGCCATTATTTACATCTTATATGACATATATAATCTTATACACATGTCATATATATATACTGCAGTAAGTAGTAGTGTTGCATTGTATTAGTAGGTGCTTGTTGAAGTTAATGTTGAATTTCTAAACCTAAATTTATATTTTAAATGATTTTACTTCCAATTAAAAATAAAAGAGGGAGAAGCAACATTACTATAAAAAAATATATACAAAAACAGTGGTTAAACTTTACTTATTTTTTCAGGAGTAGGGGAAAAAAAGTGATTATGCTGTTGATAAGACTGTTGTACATGTTTATGTATAATGATACGTTTATTTACGAACATTATACATATTATATACATCTTATACACATGTCACATAATATATATATATATATGTTGTATATATTTATAATACAACATATACACATCACATGACTATAAATTGGCCATATATGTCACAAAATGTTATATTGATCATATATTATTATGTCACACATGCTTTATAATTTGGCTATAAATCTTGGTCGCCTGGTGATTTATCTTTGAGGGACGCCATAAGACGAAAGTACCAAAAAGTCTTATTGCTAAATAATTCATATTATTTTTATACATAAATATATTAAAAAAATTTTTTGCTAAACCATGCCACTATCAACAAAAGCAGCAATATGAGAAAATGTTATGGTCACAACTTTATATTATGTAGGTAAAGTGCAATTCTTCCATTTAAAGTCTCCAAATTTAAATCAAACTCCACATTTCCAGAAATACACTTTAAATGTCTCCATACTAATATAAACTGACAAGTTGAAAACATTAAATGAATATTCAACTTTCAATAAAACCCCCATTGCAATTTATGATAGAATTTTAAACCTACATTTATGATCTAAATGGTTTGACTCTCACTTAAAAATAAAGAGGGAGGGGGGGGGGGTGTGGATGTTACTAATATAAATAAATGAATAAATATAATATAAACAGTGGTTAAACTTAACTTTATTTATTTTTTCAAGATGGGGGGGGGGATATGATTATGCTGTTAAGACTGTTGTACATGTTTATACATAATGATACATTTATTTATATATACAGTTACAGAAATTAATTGCATTGAAACATTAGGTTACTCTTTATTCATGTTAATATTTACCAATAGTTTATGTTTACCTAACTTTTCTATGTTAATGGGTGTTCATTCACTCAATACTCATACATTCTTGCATACAAACTCTCATTTAACCACAATGTGAAATAATTTCAGTGTTGTGTTATTGTTATCTCTATAAACATTTTTTTTTTCAAGATAAGACACATTTATTAATGTCAAAATGTCGTGTTAATAATTCTTAATATGTAGCATCACTAAACTATTATTGGGTGATTAGTAAGGAAAACTCCATGAAGTGACGCGAAAAAACCGAATAGATAAGAATTCTGAATAATATTAAGTTATAAGCTGCAGAGATGCATCATAATTCGATAAAAGGCAAAGTTATTTAACACTAGATTGTTATCTTCAAAAAGATTGTTACTGTTATCGTTGTGTTTGTGAGATCACATGACGTAATTTGAAATATTAATGCATTTAAAAAAAAAAGCGATATTTTTGGGGAATGTAGTAATTATCAAGATTTTTGCCTTTCATCACTAAAACTAAAAAAATATATATAACTAAATTGGCGTCTTCAAAGACGCTTTCGCAACCAAAAATAAAAGTAACTGCATCTTACAGATAGTGTTAATTGGTGCGACATTAATTTAATTTTCACAAGATTAAAGTCTCAACTATCAACATCGATATTCTAATAACCTGCCTCATGCCTGTCTTATCTTGAAAATTTGTCAATATCTACAGGATATTACGTTAATATACAGAACACTGAAATTATTTCACATACCTGTATTTTCCCCGTGTGCCTGCTTGATTTGTGGTGGTGCTAGTTATTTAATTTCTTATTTATTTTGATCTCTAGTTTCTCGTAGCAAAATCATGCTAGCAAAACACTGCACCGTCGGCCATTGCTCTGCGTCTGCATAAGCCATAAGCGTAGCGGCGTAAGCACTGAACTGCTTGGCTAGGTTATGCGCATGCGCGAAATAGCGCCGTTCTCGCCAATTCATTTGGCGCTCGCCAATGCGCTGTAAGCTATAGGGTTCGGATATTAGCAGTCCGGTCCTCTTTCCCACCTAAGGAGCCGAGTCGGAACAACCCGACGGAGAGTCACGCAATGCTTGGCTCCCGGTCATCTTCCCCACTTAAAGGGCCAAGTCAGGATCACCAAGAGGGACCCGCTGGTTTATTTTTAAGTAAAAGAAATTCTTTATTAGCATCTTTAAGCAAAGATTGCGTCGGGAAGTGTCGCATAATCTGTGACCATTCGATGATTTTACTAAAAACATTTTAAAATTCTCTTTTATTTTTAAGTAAAAACTAAACTGCGCCGCCAGGGCCTGAATGGCTCCCGGCACGTCTCAACCGTCGAACCTGCGTCATGAGGGACACATAACGCGCACGACCGGGGACTGTTCCCCGTATGCGCTTCGACCAATCGGGAGACCGCCACCTGCGGATCCCCCGATCCTACCAAGGTGAGTGACGACAGAGGTCGTTACGACGCATGGAGGATCCCATATTCACGGGAGACCGCCACGAAGACACCTGATGAATCGCCGAAAGACACCCGACTGCTTCATCGCCGGAACCCCATGAGAGAACCGGTTCCTACACTGTAAAAAATGGCCGATGTTTCTTATTTTATGAAAATATAATATAACCAGGAACGAAAATATGATATTATCTTCTGAGTTATCCGAAATTCCGAATACCGTGTTCCATTGTCTTTTGAATCCCCAGAAACCAATGCATTTCGAAAATTTAAAGAATTATTTATAAAAACAAAGTATTTTTCGCTGCCTGTATTTTTCAGAAACGTTTCCGAAGGGTTTTTATAGTCTATTAATTAGTGTCCTCAGCCTGGAATACCTGTTTCTCGAATGTCATCATTCTGAAGTAAACGTTTTCAGCCGCATAAGTTAATTCATACATGAAAAAGTAAAGAAATAATCTTATTTTTAATGTTATTGTTAACGCTGTTAATTTTGCATGTTTGTCTGTTAAACATATTTTTTTAACATGGAAAGGTTTACTTGAGAATTGATAGACAAAATTTTAAATGGAAATTTTGAAAAATGTTCAGAATGTTGCGGAACGTCTAATAAATTCAACTTGTAAGTTTGAAATTTTTTTCGAAAATTTTATCTTAAAAATTTTTTTGCGTGTTGAAATATTTTCTATTTCCAGACAAAATTTTAAATGGAAATTTTGAAAAATGTCCAGACTACCGCGAAACGTCGAATAAACTCAACTTGTATTTCACAAATTTTTTTCGAAAATTTTATCTTAGAAATTTTTTCGCTTGTTGAAATAATTTCTATGTCCAGACAAAATTTTAAATGGAAATTTTGAAAAATGTCCAGAATGCCGCGAAACGTCTAATAAATTCAACTTGTAAGTTTGAAATTTTTTCGAAAATTTTATCTTTGAAATTTTTTTGCGTGTTGAAATATTTTCTATTTCCAGACAAAATTTTAAATGGAAATTTTGAAAAATGTCCAGACTACCGCGAAACGTCGAATAAACTCAACTTGTATTTCACAAATTTTTTTCGAAAATTTTATCTTAGAATTTTTTTCGCTTGTTGAAATAATTTCTATGTCCAGACAAAATTTTAAATGGAAATTTTGAAAAATGTCCCGAATGCCGCGAAACGTCGAATAAACTCAACTTGTATTTCACAAATTTTTTTCGAAAATTTTATCTTAGAAATTTTTTCGCTTGTTGAAATAATTTCTATGTCCAGACAAAATTTTAAATGGAAATTTTGAAAAATGTCCAGAATGCCGCGAAACGTCGAATAAACTCAACTTGTATTTCACAAATTTTTTTCGAAAATTTTATCTTAGAAATTATTTCAACAAGCGAAAAAATTTCTATGTCCAGACAAAATTTTAAATGGAAATTTTGAAAAATGTCCAGAATGCCGCGAAACGTCGAATAAACTCGTATTTCACAAATTTTTTTCGAAAATTTTATCTTAGAAATTATTTCAACAAGCGAAAAAATTTCTATGTCCAGACAAAATTTTAAAGGGAAATTTTGAAAAATGTCCAGAATGCCGCGTAACGTCGAATAAACTCAACTTGTATTTCACAAATTTTTTTCGAAAATTTTATCTTAGAAATTTTTTCGCTTGTTGAAATAATTTCTATGTCCAGACAAAATTTTAAATTGAAATTTTGAAAAATGTCCAGAATGCCGCGAAACGTCGAATAAACTCAACTTGTATTTCACAAATTTTTTTCGAAAATTTTATCTTAGAAATTTTTTCGCTTGTTGAAATAATTTCTATGTCCAGACAAAATTTTAAAGGGAAATTTTGAAAAATGTCCAGAATGCCGCGAAACGTCGAATAAACTCAACTTGTATTTCACAAATTTTTTTCGAAAATTTTATCTTAGAAATTTTTTCGCTTGTTGAAATAATTTCTATGTCCAGACAAAATTTTAAAGGGAAATTTTGAAAAATGTTCAGAATGTCGCGAAAGGTCGAATAAACTCAACTTGTAAGTTTTAATTTTTTTTCGAAAATTTTATCTTAGAAACTTTTTCGCGTGTTGAAATATTTTCTATGTCCAGACAAAATTTTAAACGGAAATTTTGAAAAATATTCATAATGTCGCGAAACGTCTAATAAATTCAAATTGTAAGTTTGAAATTTTTTTCGAAAATTTTATCTTAGAAATTTTTTTGGAGTAAAGGGAAATTTTGAAAAATGGTCACAAAGTCGCGAAACGTCGAATAAACTCAACTTGTATTTTGAAATTTTTTTCCAAAAATTTTGATTAAATTATTGATTAAGCTAATTGTTCGATTTATTTAAAACATACTACTTGAAACCATCCCATAATTTTTTAACTTCTACGCCAGTGATTATAAGTATTTGTGAAGTTTGTGAAGATTATAAGTATTGTGTAATTTATAAGAAGCGATAAATGGAAGTAATATTTCTACGAAATGAACTATTGTACAGCTGGATCGTAAATGATATAAGTAAAAAACATTCCAAGAGACCCCTGTAAAAAAAAAAAAAATCGAAAATTCCTCCCCTTTTTTCTCATTGGAAGAAATTTATCTCAAAAAAGAAAAGATCCAATCAAGTATCAATGACGTAATCATTTGGATATTTTATTGGATTTGCTCTCGTCGAATCAGAATAAAGAACCTCCCCATTCTCTCGGGTATATATAGAGCTGACTTTTTCTGCCACATATCATTTCTCGGCTAACTTCGATGCTGGTAACAACCAAGAGTCGTCCTCTCGCCACGCTTTTGTTTCGCAAATCTGACGAAGTTTCAAGATGGAAATATTTCTTTTTTGATTTAACTTTAGTTCATCTTAGTGATTAAGCCGCTAAACATTTAAATCGATGTGTTTCAGTATCTTTAGAGTTTCTTTTCAACAGCGCTGATGATGAATTTAATGTTTCCCAGAAGTTCGCATATTTGATTACGACTTGTGAAGGCAGATGTACTCATCTTCGATTTCAAAGTTTGTTATTTCCTTTCTTTTTAATATTCTCTGGAAGTTAGCATATTTGATTGCGATGACTTGGGAAGACAGATTCATTTTTCCTTCATTTCGAAGTTTGTTTATTCCTTTGTTTTTAGTCTGTTGAATATTTTCTTTTCAATTTCTTACCAATGTTAGTGTTTTGAATGTTTATTTTTGATAAAATTATATACACAGAATTTTTTAAGTATTCTTTTAATTTATCTTCTCTACCGATAATAATGGTAGTGAACATATCGTATTTAATATTGTCTGAAAGTTAGCATATATAATTTCCATGTTTTATGAAACAGATTCACTTTTCTTTCATCTCAAAGATTGTTAATTCCCTTATTTTAGTTTCAATTTTTACAAATTTTAGCTTTAAACTCTTAGACATTTATTTTTCATAAAAATATACATACTTTAAGTACTTTTTGCAATTTCTCTTCCCTATCAATAATAATGGTAGTGAACATGTATTTAATCTTGTCTGAAAGTTAGGATATGTAATTTCAATTATTTATAAAACAGATGCTTTCTTTCATCTGTACTTGCATTCTTCTTTGCAAGACTTTCTTTTAACTCAAAGATTGTTAATGCCTTTTTCTTTAGTCTGTTGAATATTTCGTTTAAATTTTTATCAATCTCAGCTTTAATCTCTTAAACATTTATTTTTGATAAAATTATACATACAGAGTATGTTTTAAGACTGTTTACTTATTTGTCTTCTCTATCAATAATAGTGGTACTGAACATATGGCATTTAATCTTGTCTGAAAGTTAGCATATTTAATTTTAACGATTTATAAGACAGGTGGACTTTACTTTCATCTCAAATATTATTATTATTATTTAGTCTGTTGAATATTTCGTTTCAATTTTTACTAATCTCAGCTTTAAACTCTTAAATATTTATTTTTGATAAAATTATACGCACAGAGAGTGTTTTAAGCATCTTTGCTACTTGTCTTACTCATCGATAATTTTGGTATTGAAGATATCGTATTTAATATTTTCTGAAAGTTAGGATATTTAATTTTAATGACAACAACAAATGCATTTTCTTTTCATCTCAAAGATAATTAATCCCCCTCCACCCCACTTTTTTAAAAGTCAGTTGAATATTTCGCTTCGATTTTTACGAATCTTAGTTTTAGACATTTAAACATTTATTTTTGATAACATTATACACGCAGAGTATATTTTATGTATTTCAAACTCTTTGCTTATTTGTCTTCTCTATCAATAATAGTGGTAGTGAACATATCGTATTTAATCTTATCTGGAAGTTAGGATATTCAATTTTGATGATTTATAAAACAGATGCAATTTTATTTCATCTTAAAAGATTGTTAATCCTCACCCACATTTTTTTTCTAATCCGTTGAATATTTCATTTCGATTTTGATCAACCTGAGCTTTAAGAAGCTCTTAAAAATTTATTTTTGATAAAATTATACGCACAGAGTGTGCTTTAAGCATCTTTTCTACTTGCCTTTCCTATAGATAATGATGGTACTGTAGATGTCATATTTAATCTTGTCTGAAAGTTAGGATGTTAAGATTTAATGATTTATGAAACACACGGCAATTTTCTTTCATCTCAATGATAATTAACTCCCTTATTATTATTATTGTTATTATTAGTTTTTTATTTATTTTTTAATGTATGTTGGATTTTTCGTTTCGATATCTACCAAGCTTAGTTTTAAACTCTTAAAAATTTATTTTTGAAAAAATTATCAGAGTATGTTTTAAGACTCTTTGCTTATTTTTATTTGTCTTTTTTATCAGTAATAGTGGAAATGAACATATCGTATTTAATCTTGTCTGGAAGTTAGCATATTTAATTTTAATGATTTTTAAAACAGATGCACTTTTCTTTCATCTAAAAGATTGTTAACTCTATTTTTTTTTTTTTAATCCGTCCACTATTTCGTTTAAATTTGTACCAGAGATTTGTGCTCTTAAACATTTATTTTTAATAAAATTATACGCACAGTGTGTTTTAAGCATCTTTGCTACTTGTCTTACCTATCGATAATGATTGTATAGAAGATATCTTATTTAATCTCGTCTGAAAGTTAGCATATTTAATTTTAATCTATTTATAAAACATAGATGCACTTTTCTTTCATCTAAAAGATTGCTAATTCCCCCTTAAAAAAAAAAAAAAAAAAAAAAAAAAAAAAAAATCCGTTGAATATTTTATTTCAATTTTTATCAATATCGGCTTTAAATTCTTAAACATTTATTTTTGATAAAATTATATGCACAAAGTGTGTTTTAAGTATCTTTTCTACTTGTCTTACCTACCAATAATGATGGTACTGAAGATATCGTATTTAAGCTTGTCTGAAAGTTAGGATATTAAATTTTAATGATTTATAAAACCGACGCAATTTTCTTTCATCTCAAAGATAATCAATTCCTTTTTTTTTTTTTTTTTTTTTTTTTTTTTAAGTCTGTTGAACATTTTGTTTCGATATTTACCAATCTTAGTTTCAAACTCTTCAACATTTATTTCTTATAAAATTAACAGAGTATGTGTTAAGACTCTGCTTACTCGTCTTCTCTATCAATGATAGTGGTGGTGAACATATTATATTTAATCTTGTCTGGAATTTAGCATATTTAATTTAATGATTTATAAAACAGATGCACTTTTCTTTCACCTAAAAAATTGTTAATTCTCTCCCTTTTTTTCTCTCTTTTTTTCTGTCTTTTTTTTTTTTTTTTAATCCGTTGGATATTTGTTTAATTTTTTAAAAATCCCAGCTTTAAACTCTTAAACCTTTATTTTAATGATTTATTATAAAAAAAAAAAGACGCACTTTCCTTTTTATCTGAAATATAATTAATTCTTCTTCTTTTCTTAAAAACACTTAAACATTTATTTTTGATAAAATTATACGTGCAGAATGTGTTTTAAGTATCTTTTCAATTTATCTTCTCTATCGATAATAATGATAGTGAACTTATAGTATTTAATATTGTCTGAAATTTAGCATATTTAATTTCAATGTGTTATGAAACAGATGCACTTTACTTTCATCTAAAATATTGTTAATTCCTTTATTTTTAATCTGTTGAATATTTCGTTTCAATTTTTACCAATCTTAACTTTAAACTCTTAATCTTTGACAAAATTTTATACAGAGTGTTTTAACTATCTTTAGTGTTTGCTTACTGTAACGATAACATATGGATAACATAACGATAACAACACCATGTCGTATTTAATCTAATCTGAAAGTTAGCATACTTAATTTCGCTTTTTTTTTTTTAAGTTTATCGAAAGTTTATTTTTATTTAAGTTTATTGAAATCCACTTGTCTCTTCGATATTAAAAAAAAAATCGACTGGTTATTTTTCAATGTAATATCCCTTAAAAAAGAGTCAAACTGATTGAATATAAACTGAAGCCAATTGGATTGAAAATTATCCATCTAGTTTCTATTACATTTATTCCATCAATATTTCGAATCGGTTAAAAATGTCATAGCTTGGAGATTGTTGAAAAATATTGCTGTTAGACATTTTGAATTCAAAATTAGAAAGGATTAACTAAATTGTAACAAATAAAATTGTATGCTGCAACGAATATCGGTAGCTTTAATTTATCACCAAAATTCAAACTGTGGGATATAAAATACCTTCTAAACTTTATGATTTCATGGCATTTTTAGAAACATTTCAAACTATATAAGGGAATTTAATTTTAAATCATATCATTATTGCCGTTTTGTGTTTAAAAATGAGAAATAATTTGTTATTGGTGATTAAATGAAAATCCTCTGTCTAATTAAAAATTTAAGAGTTCGAAATTGTTAAAAGTGCTTTAAATTACAAAATGTCATATACCTTGCTGTTAAGCATTTGAGATTCAACATCATTATTTGAAAACAAGCCATACAGAATAAATATACCAGTAACGGACACCTTTAAGGAATTTCTTTAAAAAGTAATTTGTAAATTATAGGTATAATTATTACATTCCAGTTTTTTTAAATTTTATATTAATCTATGAATAATATTTAACCAATCTCATAGCCACATTTCCCATAGTGAGCCAAAATTTAGTTCTAATAATAGAAATTAAAAAAAATAAAAAACCTGAATTAAAGTAGTGGACACTCTACGAAAATAATAGATAACTGTTTTAATGATTGTATTTAGAACCAAAAGTTAATAAAAGCAAAGTAATGAAACAAAATAGTTATCTTCAAATGAATTTAATAATTAGAATACATTGCAATAATGAATAAAATATTTATAAGAATAATTAATTGTTCAAATTAAGTATTGTCATTATCACAAGATCAATATTTTAATTATTTTAGATAGAAGGTTTAAAATACTGAATTTCAGGAAATTATTTATCAAATTATTGAGACAAATGACGATTTAGTGAGTTAAAACTAAATAAATAAACGAAATATAAAAATCTGAAAAAAAAAAAGTCTTAGAGTAATGGTGCAAGGAATTGTATATCCCGTTCTCTTCTTAACTTTTGTATTTCCTGAAACTACCTGTAAACTTGTAGCAATTAGTAATATAAATGTGAAAGGAATAAAACGAGTTGATTGTTTTAAATGTAAATAAAATGATTTCAAAATAAAACAGCAGACGACGTTTCAGGCCCTTGATATGCAGATTTACTAGTTTCATTATTACTATAAATTGAATTAATATTTATAGTATATTTTTATGCACGGAGTTCTTTTGTCAGAGATGAATAATCAAACATTTAAGGAAGAAAATATTGGATTTTTAATAACTTCTGTGTGATTAAAAAACAGTCTTTATTTAAATAAATAGGGCTTGACCCCCCCCCCCTTCTCTATGCGCTTAAACATTATTATCTGTTTTCTGTTTGGTTTAATTCAGTGCTAGATACTAAAACATTCAAAGCAGAGTTATAAAAAAATATAATAATCTAGTTTCATATTTAAATTTTTATTAATCACATGAAATTAATTAAAAGCAGCTATTTTTAATTTTTTTTCCTTATTACATTCTGGTAAGTACAATTTAAAAACTAAATTTGATTACTTAACTTTTTAGCCAAATGAAAAGATTTTAAACACCGTAAACAAAACTGAAATTGGACTTTTAGTAATGTCTGGATTGAATGGTGGTGTCCAGTACTGGAAATTGACTAATTAAACATTCCAGTAATGAACACTGATGTTAAAACTTTAAAAATAAATGGAATTTTGCAAATGGGCATTTAGTATGCAAAATTCAAAGTTTTCTTTTACTATGAAAACAAAAATGTGCAATTGTGCAAGAAAATATAAAGTAAATAATACTAGCTCGTCACTGGTTTATTAAAATTTTTACTGGAAAATAGTGGAATTGTGAAACATTATTTTCTGCTTCCTAGTTGGTTTGATTGGTTGTCGACAATAACCCAGGTTATAAAACATGCGAGGGAGAGTTAGGAAAAAAATAATAATAGCTGAATTTTTATTGGTTATTATTTTATAAACTAAAAACTTTGGCGGGTGTCCATTACTCGCACGTTTACCCTATATTTTTTTATGTCTTGTAATGAAGCTTGATAGCTTCAAATTATTCTAGAAATTCAAATTGCAGAATTAGCACATGGCAGATCAACTAACCATATGAAGCATGTAAAATATTTATGGTTTATTAAGTCAAATTTCGGTAGACATTGTATTCTACAATCTTTATGCTAAAGTTCAGTGGATATATGCAACGCCGTGTATAGAAGCGTTGCCAGATAGTAGAAAGTCAATTTTCCAAAAACTTCCGAAATTTTCTCCAAATTAGTGTTTTTCTCCGAAAAAGTCCCCATCTCAGTTTCTACTCAAAAGTAAATGTTAAATAGGACTGGAAAGTCGTCGTATTGTATCCTACATGTTATTTGTTTAGCAGATATATAAATCTAAAATCATATGTACTTCTATTACAATTTGTTTTGATGAAAAGATTATATACGTACTATATTTAAAGTGACATTTAGTTTAGGAAAAAATGCCAGATGACTAAAAGTAAACTTAAACCTGAAAACCTGAAATAACGAAAATATTCCCCAAGTTTATCCTCCAAAATGAGTATATTCTCCAAATATTTCTCCACTAATAATCCCCAAAAAATTCGCCTATATGGAGAGAAAATCGCCAGTCTGACAATACTGCTCTATAGGCAGTAGAGGACGTTGTAGTAGAATATAGAGGGTGCTGATATGAAGTATAAAGGAGTGGAACCAGCTCTCAGGAACTCAGTTCTCCGCGGTTAGCCGCGGAGGACTGACCGCTCTTTAGAAGGGGAAAAAAAAAAAAAAAAAAAAAAAAATTTTTTTTTTTTTTTTTTTTTTTTTTTTTTTTAAATGCCAGAAAAATTTACAAATTTTTTTTTTTTTTTTTTTTTTTTTTTTTTTTTCGGGTTTAGTGGGGTTATAAAAGCGTAGCATCAGCATGAAAAATTTAATAAAAATGATTCTGTACCTAACTTGTCACACCTTCTTTGCCATGGAGGATTTTAATTCTTCAAGATATCTGCCGCATTTTGTAAACATTATTAATCATGCAGTTCGGCAAGAAAATATGTTCGGTTATTTTCGAGATGTTTATCATGAATCTACTTCGTTTTTTATGAAGTTTAATGTTTTCGGATACTTTTGGATAATTCCTACGTGCACATTCTCAGATAACGAGCAACATAGAGTATCTCTTGGTGTTGTGTTCAGTTCATCCTTGTTTCATACTGTTGCGCATTTACATTTTAATACATCTACTACACCTGCTGTGCAAGATTGTGAGACAGTACCATCCCGACATATAATTTTCGTGAACTTAAAATTTTTCAACTTCGGAATCATCTCTGTAAATCGCACCTTCACAAGAGGGAACATTACCGTGTTTTTAACTTTGCATATATAATTTGGATACTTAAAGTAATTTTAAAGAATGATGGAGCATCTAAGAGGAAAATGGCATATGATTTTATTGTGTGCCATACATCCAATATGTACAAATAATTTATTTATTTAATCATGTCAAACAGTACGTGTTAATAAAAGCTTTTACAAGTTTCTAACGTGTTCGTCTTATTTATATTTTTAAATTTTTTTAATATACATATACAATATTATGTAAAAGCAATCCAGGCTACATTTTTTTTCAGTATACAATTATTCTAATGTCAGCCAACAATAAGATACAGAAAGAGTAGCAGATATATTTAATAAAATATCCCAAGATTTTTACCATAAGCGTACACAGGATTTTCGTTTGGAAATGGATGGGTGATGAATAGTAGTTAATATATTTTCTTAGTATTGTTCGTATTTCTTACAATTTTTAAAGATTTAACGCGTTGCATCTCCCTGTGTACACACATGATACTGTAAATAGATATGTTATTTGTGTATATGTGACTGCGAGCTTCTTAACTACAATTTTAATTTTGCATGTGTGTGTGTGTTTTCCTTTTCCAAGTTAAAATTTAAATATATCCTCATCTTTGGTTGCTATTGATTTCAATTAGATTTGTAGTCAGCTAATATCACATTTAAAGGCGTGTCTATCTGTTAACATTAAAATTAAAATATTTGAAAATTCTGAGGTAGAAATTTTGAGGACTATTTCTAAACAAGTGACTTTGATGAAAAATACAGTAATGTATAAAATTCAGTTTCTTTGGTTATTGCGTGGTTAAATTATGAGTTTGGTTTAAAAAAAAAAATAATAAATAAATAAAATAAATAAATAAATATCAAAAAACAAATATCGAAACATTTCGTACGTTTATTGGTTAAGTGACGCAACTCAAAAAATGATGTGTTTCAGAAAAGGTTTCGAAAAAAAGTTTTCAAGGATGAAAGCAAATTGTTTATCGATAAAAATGGAAACAATTGAAAACTTTACATGCTGAAATAGCTTATTTACTTAAATATGAACAACGTTACGTCTGATTATGTGAAGTTTTGTAGACAGAAGGTTTGTATAAGTAGAAAATGAAAAAAAAAAAAAAAACTTCTGAATGAGTATTTTTTATTAAGTTATTTAAGCGTGCATTTAATGACAGATGGTAAATATATTTTTTATTAATTCATGTTTAAAACATTAAAATCACTTATCTTCATTTCCTTTTCTTTTATGTCACTTTACGAAAAAGTATGAGTTTTGTTACATGCATAAACATTTAATCTTATGAGTAAGTCTGAAAATATTAAATGGGCTAGTAATAATATTCATATAAAACAGTATCTGATGTTTTCAAAAGAATTTTGCGTTAATTTTAAGAAAAAGGGAAACGTTGCTGTATTTTTTTAGAGTTTTTTAAACAAATTTTAACAATTTTTTTAGACTGAAAATTCTTTTTGCAACGAATTTTTTCTTACCATCAATCTTCAAATTTACTGCTATTTGTAAAGTAGCATTACCGTTTACGATAAAAATATAACCTTGTAGAAAGAAGTAGGCTGAATACATTACTTTTATATATATTCATGATTCAGAGTTGCAAAGTCTCCGGCTCTTTGCACACCAGTAATTGTTTAAAGAAAAATGTTGTTCTTTGTAATCACAGAATGCTACAATTAAATAAAACAAAATTTTCTGTACTAAAATACTAGTATCCAAAAAGCTAGAGACTTGGCAGGTCTGCATGATTTCGCCATTATTAACAAGTGATTTTCGTTAGCAGTCGTTCGAAAATTTAAGTGTCCGCGAACATTAACAGAGAAAAGTCAGGTAGTTTTTTTTTTTTTTTTTTTTTTTTTTTTGCATGTATTTTAATTTTATTTAATATGAGTTTTTTTTTTAACGTTCGAATTTCAGAATCGAATTACTCAAATTGTATATTGAAATGTATGCATATGTTAACCAAGTTAAAATTTATAATAAGGCTGTGAGTGATTTCTTTTTATTTCTTGTTTTACAAATTAGATGCAGTTTCTATATATATATATATATATATATATATTTCACCAGTGCTGCCTTATTAAATATAAAATGAAATGTGCATGATTTTTTTAAATTTTAAAGTCTTATTTGAGGGTTTCATTCATTCTTCAAGATTGATTTGTTAAAAGAACTGTTTAAGGAAAGTTTTTTTAAAAATGAAAACCATGGTTTAATTCTTTAAATAACGGTTCTAAATTAATGTTAATTAAAATTTGTACCAGAATATTTGATTAAAAATTTCCTTTTATAATTTAAAAAATTAAACTTGTTTTATTTATTTTAAAATGAATATTTTCGAAAATTCTGGTGAGTTTCCGATATTACAGAAACCCAGCTTATTTGTTCCTCAAAATGTTAATGACATATGCTTTTGCAATAATGAATTTATGTAAAGGCAGTTAAATGAAGCTAGTTAATAAGTACATTTATCCTTTAAAAATAAGAAGAGAAAAAAAGGTCTTCAGTTCATAAAGAATATTACAAACATTGCTTTCCAGCAGTATTCCGAATGCATTTCTATTTATTAATTACCATTAAGTTATTATGGGAGTTTACTTTAAAGAAGTAACAGCTAATAGTATTTAAATTGAAAAAAAAAATATGATACAAAATAAACAAGTATTTCGATTTTTGTTTCAGTACAAAATTAATGCAAAATTCAATTATTGTTAAAATAAATCTTCAGTTGATAAAGAATCTGAAACGGATATTTTAATAAATTTATTTCTTAGAATCAGTGTCACAGTATGAGGTAGTTTGAAAGAAAACTTATATAAATTTGCAATCAGGACTTAAGCAGAAAAAGATTAAACATATAAAAGAAGCAGGATTCTACGGCATTTCGAAAATAAATGTAAAAGGCAAATTTTCGTAAGGAAATAGTGGTGCTGAAAAATTTCATTTGGTCTGTATTAGTAGAGACCGCTCCAAAGCCTGTAATAAGTTTCCACCGATATACAGTTTATACTTTATCAAACAGCTGTAACTTTACTGTAATTTTAGTAAGATATGTGCGTATTTACGTATGCAATTTCATTAATTCAGTTCAAGGAATTGAACATTAAAATAATGTTCATATAAACATCCCACGCAGTAAACATTTAGGCTAAAGTCAGAAAGATACTAAGAAAGTGAAAATTATACAAAAAATGGTTAAATTGAACAATAAAATAAAACCTATTTCGGGAAGGACTTTCTATTATTTTGAAAAAAGCTGAGAATTTGTTTATTTTGTAAAATGCTACCTTGTTTGAGATTTCACATAAACGTAAATGCATTCTGAAGTTATTAAGAAAATGCTTTAGAGAAATAAGTGCTAACAGTATTAAAATTGGTAAATTATGAAACAAAAAATCAAGTATTTCAAGTATAAAAGAAGACTTGAGAAGTGGTTTCATAATCTGTAAAAGTTAAAATTCAATATTTCAAACTAAAATGAAAATAAAAATTTAGAATGTAATTTTTATTCTAGAACTAAGATGTTTCCATTGACAGACAGTTTATGCTTTATTAAACAGCTGTAACTTTATTGAAATTCCAGTAAGATACGTGTACATTTCGATATGAAATTTGATTAATTCAGTTCAAGGAATTGAACATTAAAATAATTTTCCTACAGACAATGCACATAGCAAGCATTCAGACTAAACCCAGAAAGATACTAAAAAAGTGGAAATGTCAGATAAAATTACCCAATTTCAGCGTAAAATAAACCCATACAAATTGAGTTACATATAGCATTTACGAAAAAACTTGGAAGGATTTCTATTATTTTGAAAAAAGGATTCGCATTATTTGTAAAAAAAAAAAAAAAAAAAAAAAAAAAAAATTCATTGTATGATATTTTACAGAAATGTATTTTGAATTTATGAAGTTATTAAAAACATTTACTTTTGACATATAATTATTAATATTATTTAAATTGGTAAATTTTTTTTTAGGAAAAAAAAAGTAATTTAAGAGAATGTCAGAGAAATAGTTTCAACGTCTGTGCAAGTAAGAACGAAATCATTTTCACACAAGCATTCAGACTAGACTCATAAAGATACTAATAATATTTTTTTAGAGTTGAAAATTTTAGATAAAACTCGGGAAACTTTTTAATATTTTGAAAAAGAGTGAGAACTTGCCTAATTTATAAGAACTTTTATTTTATGTGATTTTACAAAAATGTAGACTGAATAATGAAGTTATTAACACTCGATTACTCTCCTTGTATCTACAAGATACTGTGACATTTTTTTATAACTGCAAAAACGTCGTTGGAAACGCAAATTTAGTATAATTTTTCTAGTTTTTGTGATAGAAAGGATAATAACAGACACTTCTTCATAATTACTTATCTTCCCCCAAAATATCGCTGTATAAAGTGAGTAAATACAGAAATTACGTCATGTGGTCTCACAGATACAACAATAGCAATAAAGTAGTTTTTTAAGGATAGTGATAGAGTGTTAAAGAATTTTAATTTTGCAGCTTCTTAATGCAAATATTATTTAAATAGGAAAATTATGAAAAAAATAAAAGTATTTCGAATAACATTATGCTTAACTCCAAAGTTAATTAGAAATTAAAATTTATCACTTAAAAAACAGATTCAGTTCATAAGAAATCCACAAATAATCATATAACAAAGTAATTGGTTCAGAAATATTTGTAGTTTCAGAAAATTTCAAAGAACATTTTTCACATAAACACTTAAGCATCGCATTTGAAAAACAAACCTAAATTTACAAAGCTAAATATATTTTACATGATATTTTTTGTAACAAGTTACATAGTGATGGCCTTCTTTGTTGTTGAAAAATCTCAGGTGACAATATTTTATTTAAAAAAAATATTTCCATTTACACATAATACTAAAATATATTTACGGATTACTGATTACAAAGAACTATGATTGAAGACTTCATAAGTCGGTTTCAATGAACTAATCTTTTCTAAGTTTTATATTATTAGTAAATAAATTTTCTCATACATTTTATGACATTAAAAGAAAATATATATATATATATACTAGGGGGCCTACCCCCTGCGAGCTACGCTCGCCAACACCCGCTCAGACTTCGAGGCCTCTAAAAACATGACAGCGTGCTTTATTTTAAAAATATTGGTAAATCTGTAATTGGGTTGCCATGCTTTTAACGTTTTAATGGGTCATTTTTTGATTATCATGGCCTCATACACAGCTGTTGCGACAACTGACGACTGTTTTCGGGATTGATAAGTAAAATCAATTACAACTTGAAATCCAGCTTGTATAAAATGGTTAGGTTTAAATTGTGGCTACCTCTCGGACTTTTATAACAGCGATCTGTATTCTATTCTTCCTTTGCGTTTAAGGATGAGAAAAATTCCATCTGTTTGTGAATAACATTAAGAACCACAGTATTGAAAAGTACTTTGTTGTAGACAATTTTCTGTGACAGGTTTTAATTTTCTCTCTATTTTAGTGCACCATCGTGCATATTTTCATGTTATTTTAAATATGTAAATTATTTATTTTAATTAATATGTATATACGAATTTTCTAATAATTATTTATCATACAAAATTAATTAAATATTTTGTGCATGCATGCCTGCATTTATTCGGCATCAATTGATGAGATATTTAAACAAATTTGCTATCCGCGATAATTTTACACCATGTTATGTCATATGAATATTGTCCATAAGAAAATCTGGTACTTTTCCAGTATAGGATCCTTTGCTTTTAGGTTTGGCGTAATTCGAGCTTCAAAAGGGATAGATTTGTTAATATACATAGATTTGTTGCCAAAAGTCATGAAAACAAACCCGATGAACTTTAGGTGCTTTTCTATTACAGGGGTCTTGACGCTTTTTTAAAAAGCTTGGCGGAAAAACCAAGCAGGATAGAAAACGAAGCAGGATATTTTATTCTCCTTCCGTTCAGTTGGGCAATTATTATTTTATATATTCGTTTCAAATATCCGAATTAGTGATTTTATAAATTCGTTTAATTAAGTTTTACAAAAAAATAACAAAATGATATCAATAAATAATAATTACTATTAATTCCTTTTCCCCCCTTTCTTTTGCGTTTACATAAATGACGTCATTTGGACGAAATTATTCAAAATATTCAGTTTATAAATTAAATTAAATGCTGACAGACGATTGAATCCTGACGATAGAAATGTGATTTTTTTTATCACATTTTCCTGAAAAACATAATTTAATCACAATCTTGTCTTTATTATCGATTGAAATAAAAGATAAATTCAATTTCAATTTGAAAATGACGAATAAAAAGAAATCAATAATCCCTATCGGGATTCTTTTCATTTTTTCCCCTTTTTTGTCACAAAAAAACTGAGTAATTAGTTGCCATCATTACAGAAATGTCATTAAAATTAGAAAAAAATTAATATCACGAAAACTAATTCCAATTTCCAAATTCTATTACCAGTTTTGACATCCGCGGATTTTTATGGACAATTGGTATTAGTTTCACCATAAAGCGTTTAATATTTTATTAAAAATAGCCCTGAAACATAATCAGTCGTTTAATCAGTCGTTTCATAAAATCGTTTCATAAAATCGTTTCACAAATTCGTTTCATTAGGATTTTATATATATAGGGTAGATATATATTGAAGTCAAATTTTCCTTAAATCATAATTTCGGACGTAACAGGTCCGAGGATTTTAAGAAGCTTTAAAGATTTCTGTTATCAAAGAGGATATAGAGATTGAAAAAGACCTGATATCACTGCTTCCAAAACTTTTTAATGTACATTTTATTATAGAGGTAATAGGTTTGCACTGATAGACAGAAACATGAGCATTCAAAAATTTTCTACATATGAATTGCACCAGTATTCATAGTAAACTCCGAAAAATATTTAAAAAATTAAATTCTTAGATAAAACTATCAAATTTAAGAGTAAAATAAAACCGTACAGACTGTACATTTGGAAAATAGTCGGAAGACTCTATTATTTTGAAAATACGACGATAACTTTCAAAATTGATCAAAGATTTAGTTGTATGAGATATCACACAAGTATACACTAAGTAATGGAGCTATAAAAAAGATTCCTTTGGAGAAATAAGAGCTAATAGTATTAATGGAAAAATATTGAAAAAAGAAATCCTGTATTTTTAGTAAATTTCTGATAAAACGTTTCATGCTCTGTAGATGTCAGAACGAAATCTTTCACACACACAGGCATTCAGACTAAATTCAGAAAGTTAAGTGAAAATGCTAGAAACAAAGTTAAGAGTAAAATAAAACCATATAGTTTAAGACTATTTGGAAAAAACTTAGTTTTCTATTATTTTCAAAGAATGAACTGGACTTTTTCAGGCATAATTTTCAAAATGTTTCCTGATATGATATTTCACACAAATACAGACTGAATTATGGAGTTAAAAAAATGTTTATTTTAAACAAGCAATTATTTATAATATTTAAATTAAAAAATTATGAAAATAAAATTATGTTGTATTTATAGTGAATTCCTGATAAAAAGTTTCATACTCTGTAGAAGTCAAAACGAAATCTTTCTCACACATAAGCATGCAAACTAAACTTAGAAAGTTACTAAAAAGTACAAATGCTAGAAAAAATTACACATTGAAGAGTAAATTAGAACCACATAGTTTAAGCCAATTTGAAAGGAACTTGGATTTCAATTATTTTGAAAGAATGATCAAGATTTGCAAAATTTTCAAAATATTTCTTTATATGACACTTTACAAAAATTTAGACTGAATTATGAAGTTATTAAAATGTTTTTTTAAACAAGCAATTGTTTATAATATTTAAATTGAAAATTATGAAAAGAAAATCAAATATTTATCGTGAATTACTGAGAAATAATTTCATAGTCTGTTGAAGTTTGACCGAAATTATCCACACGTAAGCATTTAGACTAAAATAAAAAAGATACTAAAGAAGTGCAATTACTATTTAAAAAAATGAAAGGTAAAATAATAACATGTAGGTTAACCCTATTTTAAAATACAGAAGTGCTTTCATACAAATATAGAGGGAATAATATATATTTTTTTTTAATTCCTCTTAAAAGAAATACCTGGTATTAGTATTTAAATAGGAAAACTATGAAAAAAGGTGAAATATTTAAAGAGAATTCTTGAGTAATTTTTTCATAATCTGTAGAAGACATGCTCCATACATAAATATTCAGACAGTGTGAATAAGTTGGATAATATTTTATTTAAAATACCTACAATTTTTCAGAATTGCAATCTTTGCTTTTTTTAATTACAGGTATTTCGTGATTAAATAAAGCAAAAAATACTAGTCGAAAAATGTAATAGATATTTTGAATAAATAAACTCCCCAATCTAGCTCTACTGCATCCTAGACTAAACTCTACACCTACAGTATACATTATAAAAAGTTAATACAGATAAAACTTCAAATGAATACCCATTGAATAGTAGTTTTTACAAAAAAAAAAAAATTTCTTTTTAGAGTCTTCTTAGAGATGAGTTGGAAAGCTTTTTATTATTTTGAAAATACGAGGATAACTTGCATTAATTGTGAAAGATTTCGTTGCACGAGATGTCACACAAATGTACACTAAATAACTAAGCTCAAAATCAAAACTTCCAGCAAAAAGAGAAGTAACATGCATTTTATTCTACAGCTAATATGTTTGCACTGATTCCAAGGTAGTGATAATGTTTCATGTTTGAAAGTGCTTCTAATTTATAAAACAAAAAGGAAAATAAATAAGATGCAACTTTATTTTTAATTTTAATTTGTATAAGATATGTTTACATTTAAGTATGGAATTAGATTAAGATTTGAACATTAATATAATTTTTATATAAGCATTCCATACAATAAGCATTCGCATTAAAATCAGATAGAAAGAAATGAAAATGCTAAATAAAATTACGAAATTGTAAAGTAAAATGAAACAATAAAAATTTCTATTATTTCGAGAATAAGAAATGGGTGAAAACTTGAACAATTTGTAAGCACTTTCACTGTATGAGAATTATCACAAATGCAGACTGAATAATGCAATTATTAAAGAAATTTTCTTTAGAGAAATACTTGCTAAAAGTATTTAACTAGTAAATATGGAAAAAAAAGAAGTATTTAAAAAGAATTCCTGAAAAATATTGTCATAGCCTGTGTTAGTTAAAAAGAAATCTACTTCACATAAACATTCGGATAGCATTCAGAAAAATAATGAAAAATTAAAATTGCTGTAGATAAAATTAGTAAATCAAAGTTTAAAATAAAACGCACGGATTAAGTCTATTGGGAAAGAAGCTAGTAGTCTTTCTATTATTTTGAAAAAAAAAAAAATAAATAACTTGCATCGTGTGTAATATCTTTCATTTATGAGACGCTAGACAAATAATGATGTTATAAAGCATGTTCGCTGCAGATAAGTACCTGTTAAAAGTATTTAAAATGGAAAATTATGATACAAAAATTATGTTTTTTGAATAAATTTATGTATAATTACAAAGTAAATGGGAAATTTTTTCATTTCATAGAGTATATATATATATATATATATATATATATATATATATATATATATATATATATATATATATATATATATATATATATATATGTATGTATTTAAAATAAAAATAATTTATTAAAACGAGTTTTTCAGAAATAGTTTCATAGTCTGAGGAGGTTTGAAAGAAGACCTCGGCACATAACACTTTAAACTTAAACAAAAAAGACATTAAACAGTTGAAAATGTTTAATATCTTTGCAAAAGAGTAAACAATTAGACCAAGAAATTATATAAATTTATTATTTCTAAAATAATAATAATAATAATTTTAATCATTTATACCTCTACAGGACATTAAAGTCTCATTAAATAGAGTTTTATATAAAATTCATATAAAACGGTCTGTGAATAACAGATTTTATTTTTCATGCAAAATCCTTTTCGTTATCATATTTGAAAAACAAAGCTAAATATCTTAAACAATGGATAACATTTCAAACATTTATACAGGAAATAAGAAACATGAAAATAAGAAACACAATGAGTATAAACAGAAAATCACTCCTTTTTATAACATTTAGACAGGATTCAAAAAGAGCCAATAAGGACATTTAATAAGCCAGCCAATAGAAATTGCTGATAAGAGAACCAATCAAGATTTAATAAAATAATGAACTAAATGATGAAATGTGCGATTACACATATCTAACAATTGGATCTCTGGCGAAACAGGTTTAGGCTCCTCTTACTTTTTTTTTTTTTTTTTTTTTTTTTTTTTTTTTTTGTGGAATTTTCTAGAATATTTCCTGTAGGGTACATATAGAAGAGGCTGTGCTGAATTTGTCAGTTCATTTTGCGAACATGATTGCGCAAATTCAAGAAGAGGAAAAAATTTCTTTCCCGTTTCAGTTTTAATTCATCTTAGCGCTTTAATCCGTTAAACATTTATGCTTGATAAAAGTTTGCAAAATTATAGTGTTTTAGATATCTTTACAATTTCTCTTCTGCAACGATGAAAATGGCAGCGAACACAAACTTTTAATATTGTCTTGAAGTTAGAATATTTTATTGCGATGATTTCTGAAGATATGGACTCATCACAAAGTTTGTTAATTCTTTTCTTTTTAGTATTTTTAATATTCTGCTTCTATTTTAATCAATTTCAACATTTAGAATTTATATTTGATAAAACTATGCACACAATTTTAAGTAACTTTACCATTTGTATCCCACAATTATCATAATTGCAGGGAATATATAGATAATTTTTTCTGGAATTGAGCATATTTGATTGCGATTATTTATGAAGATAGATACACTTTTATTTCATCTCAAAGTTTTTCAATTCCTTTCCTTTTCGTCTGTTGAATATTTTGTTTTAAATTCAACCATCTTTATCATTTTAGAACCTTAAAAATATTTCCTTGATAAAATTCTACGCACAAAATGTTATAGGTATCTTTGCTATTTGTCTTCCATATTGATAATAATGGTAGTGAACCAAACTTATCCTATTTAATCTAGTCTGAAAGTTAGCTTATTTAATTTCGATGATTTTTGAAGATGGATGCATTTTTCTTACATCTCAAAATTCATTCACTCCTATCTTTTTACTGTGTTGAAATTTATTTTACTTTCATAAGTTACTTATACAACTAAATTTTCAATTTTTTTTTCGATATAATTTTTCACTATAAAGATACATTCTTCCATTATATGTTCGCTAAATCTTTTTAGTCAGTTGAATATTTTACATAAAATAAATATACATAGGATATGTAATAGAAGTTTTATCTACAGTTTGTTAATTTCTATTCTTTTAGCCTGTTGAAATTTTTCGTTTGTAATTATACTTGAAAATTTTTAATAAAACATGCTTTTATTATTCTTGATTCACAGAAAGTTACTTTTTTATCTCAATTTAATTTTATTAATTTTTATTACTAAACAATTGATATTTTATTTTATTTTTATTTTTATCATATATTTTTTTCACACTTTTAAATATTTCTCGATTTATTTGCAGATAAATTCTTTCATCTCAATGCATTTTATTTTATGTATTTTTTGTTTCTTGAAATATTGTCGTTTTGTAGATATACTTGGTATATTTAATGCAACACGATTCTTACTCCTCTTTTTTTATTCACTTAAAATTACTTTTTCATCTCAAGTTTATTAATTTCTATCTTTTTACTGTCTTGAACATTTTCCCTTTCTACATAGATTTATAATACTTAATAGAACATGATTATTATTTTTTTAAATTCCTTTAAAATTACACATTTTCATTCAAGTGTATTAATTTTTATCTTTTTTAGTCTGCCAAATATTTTTGCTTTTTAAGTATACTTAGGATATTTAATACAACACAATTGATTTTTTTTCTCGATTTATTTTCAGATAAATTCTTTCATCTCAGTGCTTATTATTTTGCATATATTTTTTTTTCTCAGTACTTTCGATTTCAAATATACTTAAGATTTTAATTGAACACAATACTCTATTCTTCTTGATTCACGTAAATACACACTTTTCATGTCAAGTTTATTAATTCCTATCTTTTTTTAGTTTGTTGAAGGTTTTACGTTTGTAAATATACTTAGGATATTTAATTGGACATGACTCATTTTTTTCTTCTTTACTCTATTAAAATTACACATTTTCATGTCATGTTTATTATTAATTTTTTTTCCTTTTTTAGTCTGTTAGCCTATTAATGCTTTTAAAGTAAAATTATGTTATTGAATAGAACACAATTTGTTTCTCTGTCAAATTTGCAGATACATTCTTTTATCTCAATGCTTATTACTTTGCGCCCTTTATGTTCGTTGAATATTTTGCTTTGTAAATATACTTGGGATATTTAGTAAAACACGGCTGTTGTTGTTTTCTTCATGCATGTAAAGAGAAACTTTTTTGTCTCAAGTTTATTCATTTCTATTCTTTATCGTCACTTGAATATATTTGCTTGGTTAATTAATATACTTAGGATATTTCATATAACACAATCCTTTCTTTTTCTTGATTCACTTAATGATACATTTTCCCCCCTCTTTTAGTCTGTTGGATATTTTTCCTTTCTATATACACTTAGAATATTTAATAAAACATAATTTTTTTCTTGTAACAATACTTATTTATATCTCAAGTTTATTAATTTCTAACATATTTACTCTGTTAAATATTTTTGTTTTTGAAATATTTTAAAGATATCAAATAGAACAGATTTTTTTTTAAATCATTTATTCATTTGCCAATGCATTCTTTCATCTTAATGCTTATTAGTTTGTATTTTCTATTTTATTTTATTTTTATTTATTTATTTATTTTTTTAGAATATTTCCGCTTTGTAAATATACTTAGGATATTTAAAAAAACACAATTATTATAATTTTTATTATTTATTTACTTAAAAATAATTTTTTTTCATCTCAAGATTATTAATTTCGATCTTTTTAGTGTGTTGGATAATTTTCTATTCGATATACACTTATGATACTTAATAGAAAACGATTCATTTTTCCCTATTAAAATCATACGCTTTCATCTCAACTTTGTTAATTTCTATCATTTTTAGTCTGTTAATTATTTTTGAGTTTTAAATATGTTTAAAAAATTTAATAAAACGCACTTAATTGTTTTTCTCGAATCATTTGAGCATAAATTCTTTTATCTCAATGCTTATTACTTTGCATCTGTCATTTTTTGAATATTTTCGCTTTGTAAATATACTTAAGTTATTTAGTACAACGCAATTCTTTCTTCTATTTTGAATCACTTAAAAATACAATTCTCTCAGACTCGGAAAACTTTCTATTATTTTGAAAAAAGAGTCAGTACTCGCATAATTTTAAAGGGATTTCATTTTATGAAATTTTGCAAAACTGTAGATTGAATGATTAAGTTATTAAAGAGGTTTACCACAGAGAGCTAACTGCAAATATTATTTAAATCGAAAAATTCTGAAACAGAAAAAAAAAGAAAATGATTTGGAGTAACATATGTTTAACTACAAAGTTAAAGAGAAATTACAATTATCTTTTAAAAAATATATCGCCAGTTCTATACAAGCTAGATATTTAAAAAAATTAACAAATGTCTCAGCCATTTACATAGGAATAGTCTTTTTTGTTGTTGAAAGATATCCAATGAAAATTTTCTACTTAAAAAAAAATCTTTCCAAGTATTTAAATCGGAAAAATCATGAAACAATTATTTGGAATAACAAATGTTAAACTTTAAAGACAATGAGAAATCAAAATTTTCGTTAAAAAAAGATCTTTAATTCATAAAAAAGATGAAACGTATCATTTATTAAAATGATTTCATAGCTGTCAACTTTTTTTTTCCGTGTTTAAATTCAAATATTTCTTCATAAATAAAATCATACAAGTACTACATACAGACAAGAAATATTTTATTAAATAAAAGTTACAGTTCAAAATATGTTTATTTAAAAAATGGAAATTTGACACTTACTTTTTTCAGGAATAGCTTAAAAACTTTGAAGACAATTTCTACGCATTGAGATTAATGAAAAAATAATATTGGACAGTTTAAAATTTTAGCCAAATAATAATAATAATAATAATAATAATAATAATAATAATAATAAATGTATATAAATGTGTGTGTGTATATATATATATATATATATATATATATGAAACGAAGCGTGTTGCTCCGTCGGTGGGTCCTTGATCGCCGGGCCGGTGGCTGCGCGGACTGATGGCGGCTCCGTATTTACGTCAAAGTGCTCATTCTGATTCTCTTGCATGCTCTTGTAGTCCTGGGCCGTGAGCGGGATTCGGTTAAATTCCGAGTGAATGTATGTCTGTTTAAAGGAAGACACCGTCTATTACGGAACCTGGTTTATTTCTTTTTCTTACATGCATCCTTTTAAACCAGGCCCATATTGGCGTGAGAGCTGCTTTTTAAGTCTGTCTGAACATCGAAGGTTCGTCCATCGCGAGGCAATTCCGAGAGAGCAGATTGGCGTGGATTTGTTTAGATGAGGGAAATCGTAAAAAGTTCGCTCCTGATAGCCGTGTAATGGTATAAATATGAGGTTTTTGCATTATTTCTGCTAGAGGTCGTCTAAGTCAAAAGAGGCGTATTTTTAATTTTAATTGGCCGCGAGCTGAGTGATTGATTGTGCGGAATAAAGGCGTTGGCTCTATCGGCCGATCGGATGCCGCAAGACTTTAAAATTGCGTTAGCGTCAGCACAAATATTCTTATGAAGAGTCAGAAAACGATCTTTGAAAGTTATAAGATGCGATGCAGGAAAACTAATTTAACAGGGGCGACGGCATTTTCAATCAATTGAAACACAATTATTAAAGCATTTAAAAGTTTTGATTTAAATTTCTATTTTTTAAAACGGTAATTTAAAATTTTAAAAGGGGCAAAACGGGATTTTGCATTTTAAAAAGGGGTTTAGCTTTTATCCTTTCATATCCCCCCCCACTAAAACAAGAGCCACAGGGCTCGCCTGCAAGACCTGTGGGTCTTATCTCGTGAATTTAACCCATTTTTTTTTTTTTTTTTTTTTTTTTTTTTAAGATTCTTATTTTCTCCAGCTCTCAAGTAATTTCTCCAGCTCTTCTGTATTTACTTCATCTCTTCAGTATTTACTTCATCTCTTCAGTATTTACTTCAGCTCTCAAGTCAATTGGACCTATTTTTACATTTATATATCAAATTTACATAAAAATATTGGTTACACTAAAATATTGGAATTCTTTCAATGGTGCTGCAGCAAAACAATAATGTGTCTCGAGACGACATATCTTGATTATAACAGTTGTCATAACATAACTGTGTTTGTAGTGTTTCCCTTTCTTTCCAGTTTTTGTTTTAAAGTTTTTGATATAGTTTGTTGGGAAACATCCTTTTGTGTATAATTGCAAATTGCAACCATAAACTATATAATATATTAAAATATTCACAGGTAAACATACTGAAAACTATACAACATATGCAAATGTAAAAAATATTCAATAATAGACAATGTTCAAATGTAAAAAAAAATATTCACAAATACAAAATATTAAAATGTAAAATATATTCACAAATACAAATTATTCAAAAATATAAAATATTCAATAATACAAAATATGCACTAATACTATCAACAAAATATATTGTATCTCAAATGCAATTTGAAAAGCTTGCATTTCTAGAAATATTGAATTTTCACACTGAGATAAAATAACAGTAAAATATCCTAAAATACTAATAACAAAAACAAATTATATTTCTTCGTATACCTTTCCGTTTTGTTCGGGACTTAGCTACTTCTATGATGCAGCCTTAGGTTTATATCCATGAAAAAACAACATTAAGTTGTTTAAAAAGAAAAAAGAAAACTACAGCTAATAAAAACTAAATATACACTTGCTATAATTTTCACCATGCGCAGGGTCAGTGCGATATGGGTTTTAATACTCTGAGGGGAATATCACCCAAAAATGTGCCACTCGCACGACAGAAAAAGAAAAGTGGGTAATCGATATTCACCTGCAGAGGGGAAGCGAAGCAGTTTTGCCAGATTCTCCGTTCAACCTGGAAAGAGAATCTGGGAAAACAGTCCGGCTAAAGATGGGTGGCCACGGAGCGGAGGACCCCTTCATGTGTCATCAATTCGTCATTATAATATTTTTAAAAAAAATAATAAAAATTCTAACAGTACTTTTAAACTGTCACCATCATTCTACACTGCTGGGGAGATAGGTTACACGCCCAGCTGGGTCCTCATCCAAATGCTACGAGTAAGGGGGACGATAGGAAAGCAAAAATTAAAAAAAAATTGACAGCTGAAAGAGATAGATGGGGTTTATTCATGGCTGAGTTTAAGATTTTGAGGAGGGTGGTAGTATCTTAACTTGGAGGAATGGACAATTTCGGAATTTCTCTTAAAATGTGGGCTGGGTTTATCAATTTCAAAGGATACATCAGAAAGTTGTTTTAAAATGGTGTATGGGCCAGAATATGGTGCAGTCAATTTACGGGTATTCGGATAGTGAAATTCTTCATACATCACAATGTCACCAACTTTAAACTTTACAGGAAGGAAACGAGCATCATAACGGACTTTATTCTTTTTATGGTAAGCAATTGTTCTCTCTTTAGCCAATTTTCTAGCTTCTTCCACAGGGGGATAGTAACTATTATTTGGTAAAGGGGGATCATATGGTAAATTTCCTAAAAATAAATAGCTAGGGGTGAATTGGGTTACAGAATGAGGGGTGTTATTATATTCATATAAGACTTCATCTAAATGCTTAGTCCAGGGTATTTTCTTGGATGTGGAATTGACTTTACATTTTAATCTAGTGACAATAGTCTGATTTAGTCGTTCAATTTTCCCATTCGTTTCCGGGTGATGGCTGCTCGTCAATCTGTGTTTTATATTGTAATTACGAAGAAATCTCCTAAACCTGGAAGCTGTAAATGCTCCATTTCTGTCGGTTAACAATCTATCTGGTACTTGTATCTGAAATAATTGTTTCAAAATGTTTGTATAAGTTTCGGTAGTTACACTTTTTGAAGGAAAACCCCACACATAGCGAGTTGCATGGTCAACGACTAAATGCAAATATTTTTTTGTAGAATTGTAATAATTAAATCCGCCAACAGAGTCTACTGCCAAACATTCAAAAGGTATCTCTGTTGGGGGCATTAATTGCAATAAGCCAAATCTTTTTTGTCTACATTTTTTGTTTATCTGACAAGTGTGGCAGTGTTTTACAAAATTTTCAATGTCCTGATTAAAGTTAGGCCAATAATATTGCGGAGAGATTAAATTTATCATTTTATAAATTCCAGGGTGGCCAAATTGTGTGTGGGTTTTTTCTAATAGGGGTAAACGTAAAGACATGGGGACCACAATCTTATACAAACCTTTCTTTTTAATAACAACAACATCATTTATCTCAGTGTACTTTTTACCATCAATTGTTACATTTTCTTTCTTCTGATTGTCTCTTACTTCATTCAAGTCAAGGAGATGTATAATATGGGGTAAATTTTCTGAAACAGGTTGTCTAGATAGCATATCAGCTTCAACATTAGTGGAGCCTTTCTGGTATTTAATTTCATAGTCAAACATACTAAGTTTTAGGGACCAGCGGAAAAGACGTCCTCTTAAATTTTTAACACTTTTGAGCCAGGTAAGTGCCGCATGATCTGTATGTATGACAAATTTTTGACCGTGTAAATAATGATAAAATTTATCTAAAGCATCCACAATCGCCAAACATTCTAACTCCGTAATTGCATAATTTTTTTCATAATCGCGAAGATTTCTAGAGTGATATGCTATAGGATGTAATGTTCCTTTTTCATCAACTTGTTTCACTACACATCCCACTCCATGACTTGATGCGTCTACAAACAAATGACAAGGTGTTTTGGGATCAAACAACTTTAAGATTGGTTTTTCAATTAAAGCATTTTTTAATTTTTCAAAAGAATTTTGACAATTTTGGTCCCACACATAAGGGACATTTTTCTTCAACAAATTGTTGAGAGGGTATCGAATGTTAGCATACTTTGGAATAAATTTGTGATAAACATTTATAGATCCCAAAAAACGTTGTAATTCTTTTACATTCGTTGGTGGTGTTAATTTCTTAATCGTCTCTATATTAGGGTTGTCAGGTGTGATACAACCGTTCGAAACTTCATATCCTAGAAAATTAATTTTGGATTTCACAAAATTACACTTTGACAATTTGAGTTTAAGGTTTTCTTGAACACATATATTAAATAATGTCTCTAAATGACATAAATGTTCCTCTTCATTTTGGGAGAATACAATAACATCATCAAAGTAACTACAGGCAAAGTCAATTTTGTATTTATTAAGAATTCTACGGAGGGTACGGTTAAACCAAGCAGGTGAGTTTTTCCATCCAAACGGTAAACGATTCCACTCATATAATCCAAAGGTGGTGGCAAATGCCAGCTTCTCAGTGTCTCGAGGGTGGATAGGAATGTGCCAATATCCACTAGCTAAATCAAGAGTGGAAAAAATTTTAGCATGCGCCAATTTATCTAACAGGGTGTCGATTCGAGGTAAGGGTTCTGCATCTGTTTTTGTAATGGCATTTAATTTTCGGAAGTCAATACATAACCGGGTTTTCTTCCCTTCTTCACGTTTATACACCAAAGTTACGGGTGATGAATAAGGGGAATAGCTTTCTTTAATGATACCGGCTCGCAATAAATTTTGAATTTGTTCTTTAATTTCCTCTTCTTCCTTAGGGGAAGTGCGATATGCTCTTAAAGAAACGGGGAGATCTGAGGTTAACTGTATTCTCTGGGGTTCCATGTTTACACAGCCTATATCATATTTATCTTTGGCGAAAATACAGACATATTTGGCTAGAAGAGCAGGTAATTGTTCTCTGACAGACTGAACATTTTGCACATGGTCAGTGGTCTCGAACAACTCCGGCTCAAAATTTTCTTCGAATATCTCTGCATTTTCAATTGCTGGCTGGTTAGTATATACTTCTGATAAATGTAAAGTATGGTGAGACGCATTTGTTGGAATATGGTCCATGAGAGGTACTTTCTTATTATCTTGAGTTATTTGCATTTTAACACAGTCAATATTTAATCTAAACAGTTTGCAATGGGGTAGCCCAATCAAAGCATAAGGTAACTGATTGTTAATTATAAAAAGTTCAATTCTCTTAGAGATACGTCCTAATTGCAAACTAACAAGGCATTTTTCTTTCAAAGCAAGAACACCTTGTGTTTGGGTGACTGGTATACTCTGCTGAACTTTACATATTTTTAGGTTAAGTTTATGGGCTAAATGACAAGGAATAACACTAATCGAACTCCCAGTATCGATCAAACAAGGTAGTGAGTCTTCATTTTTTACATAAGTAACTTTATGACAATCTCTATTTGATTTTTTATAGCTAGCTTTTTCTTTTTGTATATGTCCGGACATAAGAAATCGTCATTGATTACTAGATGTATTTTGGGATGACTCATTAGCGCTATGATCTTGGTTGGGGTTCGGCAAAGTCATATTGTGACTAGGGGTTGGTACTGCTAACACTTGTTGTCGAAAAGGGCAGTTTCCCACCCAATGATACGCATTTGGTATTCCGATATTAAGACAAACTTTGCATGGATAGGGCGGCAAAGTGGTCTGGTGGTGTACATTAGGTCGTGGTGGAACATTTGAAGTCGGTCTAAACGTATTTTGGGGATTTCTGGCTTGATTTGATGGAAAAGGTCGAATGGGGTGTGTTTGATAGGGAACTCTGTAGTTCCACTGCCTGTTAAAATTCTGTCCATTCTCATATGGAGGTCGGTTTGGTCGCCATTGGCGATACTGATTGGGGTTTTGGGGGCTTGCTTCAAATTTGCTCTCATTTCCCTTTCTGTCCAGTTGCAGTTTGCTAATTCTGAAAACTAATTCACGCCATGCATGTGTAGTTGAGGGGTTGCCTGCAATAACTAACTTCTGCATTTCTAATGGCAAGCCCTCCGTTAATCCTTCCAGGATAAGTTTCTGCTCTAAACCTAAGGTTCGGCCTACTTTAGTCTTTTTCTGATAATATTCGTTCAAGTCCTCTCCAACTTTATATCTAATACGTGAAAAATCAGTGAGAGAAAGGGTATCTGGAATTTCGTAGTGTTCATTAAACAAAGTGACAAATTCGGACCAATGAAGTACATTTAGACAATTATTAATGTACAACGTAAGTGCACTGTCCTTTAAATACTTCTGTATGTGCCTAATTTTCCAGCACTCGTCTTTTCCCTGTCCTATACAGACACTCTCGAAATAGGCTAACCATGGTATCCAAGACATTCCATCTTGCGGAGAAAACGCAACGATATCGGGGTCTACTGACATTTTTGGGTTGGTGGATACTGAAGTGTGACCAGACCCAGCTTGAGCTGACAGGGTCTGTCCACCTAACATTGTTACACCAGATGTCTCTGGTGCACCTCCAGATTCCTGACTAGACTTCTGATTATTTTTCTCTTCAGGATTATTAACGGGATTATCATCTTTGCTCGAAATTTGATTTTTTTCTTTTTCGGGGTCACCTGATTTGTCTGTTAAATCCTCTACTTCTTTGGGAGGTGTTGGGTTACTCATGATAGATATAAATACTAAATATCACTGAATTACACAGAAATATAATACACAATTAAAGCACATAAGAATAAAAATGAAAAAATCTTTCAAACTATTTAAAATTTGTAACACTATATCTGTAAATATCTGTTAAAATCATCTTTTTAAAATTAAAATCCACCTTAATAATTTTTTTTTTTTTTTTTTTTTTTTTCAATAACTTGAATTCAATAAAAAAAATTTAAATAACCTCACTAACTATAAAGTACGTTGCATATAAATCACCTTTAAAAAGTTTAACACTTAATAATAAAAATATTATAATAATATAATAATAATAAAATTTTCACTTCTGCTAAAATATTTTCAAACTGTCTAGAAAAATGATTTTAATATGAGGTTTAGTTAATGTTATTTTTCATTAAAATCGTAATTATCAGTTCAACACAACTAAAGAATTTTCATAAAAATCACCATTCTTACTCTTTCATCTCTTTAAAATTACGTTAAACACAATACATAAACAATTATATATTTGAACTTAAATAGCTGACTTAAAAATAATTAAAATTTTCACACAAGTAATAGCATAATAAACATAATCATCTTTAATTTATTTTTGGCATGCATAAAAAATTAAATAAAAAGTTTGAGAACCACTTGTTTATACTTCTAATAATAAAAACAATATTTCTTTAAAAGATTACTTGGCAGTCCTTTTACAACAACCGAAATTGTAAAAAAGAAAAAAAAATTCTTCAGTGCTTGTTATCTAATAAATCAAAAAGCATTCAAAAATAAAAGTTTGAGAACCAATGCCTCTCACTAAAAAGATCTTTAAAAAAAATTTTCTTCGTTAAGGTTAATATCAAAACTATATTACATACCTGTAACCTTTACTTTAAATAAATCCAAAATAAAACACAACACACCGGACACAACAAAAAAAATAAAAAAATAAAATAGCTTTTACTTTCATTTCACCACCACGACGCGAAACAATAAGAAAAAAAATAACTTTCGCAGAAAGATTTCTCTGATCATTAACCAAATGATTTATTTTCTTTCCTTTTCTCGATAGTCCACAAACCAAAACTCAAACATCTGGCGCTTAATAGGTCACTTGAGTTCATTTCTTTATCAGCGCGCTCTTGAAAATTGAAAACAGCTGTGTAGTTGACCTACTTAAGGGAGATTAAGTACTTTTGAGTTCTTGGGATACATTCCGTAAGTCTTTCACCGTATGCTGTAAGAATTTTTCACGGAGGTATTCGCTGTGATTGACGGGCGTAGATTACGTAACTGTTTAGTTTTTGGGATTTCCCGCGCAGGTTCGAATCCTGCCGACTTCTGAAACGAAGCGTGTTGCTCCGTCGGTGGGTCCTTGATCGCCGGGCCGGTGGCTGCGCGGACTGATGGCGGCTCCGTATTTACGTCAAAGTGCTCATTCTGATTCTCTTGCATGCTCTTGTAGTCCTGGGCCGTGAGCGGGATTCGGTTAAATTCCGAGTGAATGTATGTCTGTTTAAAGGAAGACACCGTCTATTACGGAACCTGGTTTATTTCTTTTTCTTACATGCATCCTTTTAAACCAGGCCCATATTGGCGTGAGAGCTGCTTTTTAAGTCTGTCTGAACATCGAAGGTTCGTCCATCGCGAGGCAATTCCGAGAGAGCAGATTGGCGTGGATTTGTTTAGATGAGGGAAATCGTAAAAAGTTCGCTCCTGATAGCCGTGTAATGGTATAAATATGAGGTTTTTGCATTATTTCTGCTAGAGGTCGTCTAAGTCAAAAGAGGCGTATTTTTAATTTTAATTGGCCGCGAGCTGAGTGATTGATTGTGCGGAATAAAGGCGTTGGCTCTATCGGCCGATCGGATGCCGCAAGACTTTAAAATTGCGTTAGCGTCAGCACAAATATTCTTATGAAGAGTCAGAAAACGATCTTTGAAAGTTATAAGATGCGATGCAGGAAAACTAATTTAACAGGGGCGACGGCATTTTCAATCAATTGAAACACAATTATTAAAGCATTTAAAAGTTTTGATTTAAATTTCTATTTTTTAAAACGGTAATTTAAAATTTTAAAAGGGGCAAAACGGGATTTTGCATTTTAAAAAGGGGTTTAGCTTTTATCCTTTCATATATATATATATATATATATATATATATATATATATATAGAGAGAGAGAGAGAGAGAGAGAGAGAACAACGCAGGACAAGCTTATTTGTAATACTCATGAAATAATATATTAGTCTTTTTTTCTTATTATTTACTGTTAAGCATATTTTTTCAGTATAACATAAGGACTTGGAAGAATTTCTATTATTTCGAGAAAACAAAGTTGTGAGAATTTGCACAATTTGTAAGTGCTTTAACTTTATGAGAATTAATATTATGCAGACTGAATATTGAAATTATTAAAGAACTTTTCTTTAGAAAAATAGTTGATAATAGTCTGAAAACATGAAATATGAAAAAAAAATGAAGTATTTAAAGAAAATTGCTGAGAAACAGTTTCATATTCTGTTGAAGTATGAAAGAAATCTACCACACATAAACATTCAGATTAAATTCAGAAAAATATTAAAGAATTGAAAGTGAAATAGATATAATTATATAAATTGTAGTCTAAAATAAAACCATATATTGATTCTAATTGTAAATGATTTGCTAGACTTTCTATTATTTTGAATAAAATGGGTGAGATTGTGTGTAATTTGTAAGATATTTCTATTATGAAACGTTACTGGAATGAAAACTACATAGTGAAGTTTTAAAGAATGTTTACTGGAGATAAGTAACTGCTAAAAGTTAATTGGAAAATTATCTTACAAATATTATGCATTTTGAATAACTTATATTTAGCCACGAAGTTAATGAGAAATCAGAATTTTCAGTTCATAAAGAATATTAAAATAGTCACTTGTTACAATGATTTCATCAGAAATAGTTTCATAGTCTGAAGATGTTTGAAAGAAAAACTCTGCACATAATCATTGAAACTTCAAAAAAATGTTAAAAATGTTAGAAAAAAATAAAATTAAATAGAAATTAAAATAAAAATAAAACCACACAGCACAAGCATACATGCAAAAGCGTAAATAACTGTAGAAATAAATTATATAAATTCATTATTTTAAACATAAGTTTCATTTTAACTTTTTAATGCCTCGATGGGAGTTTCAAGTTTCATTACAATACAGAGAGTCTGATACGAAATTTATTTGAAAAGTCTCTGAATAACTTTAAATTTTATTTTTCATTCAAAAAGCTTTTCTTTATCATATTTGAAAAAAAAAAAAAAAAAAAGAAAAAAAAAAAAAGCTAATTATTTTTTAAAAATGGATAATTTTTCAAGCATTTACACAGGGATAGTTTTCTTAGTTGTTAAAAGATCTAGTGAAAATTTTCTACTCAATAAATTCTTTCCATTTACAAATAAGACCGAATTTATTATTATTATTACTTTTTTTTACATTTTATATTAATTGAGAAATTAAAATAACGATATTACTTCTTAATGAAAGTATTGCTGTAAATGTTTTATAAAAAGAGTTATATCCGTAAAAAATATTCCACAAAAAAAAAAAAAAAAAAAAAAAAAAAAAAAAAAACCCTGACAAAAAAAATTATTGAATATGACTCTCGATTCTTCCAGTTGAAGAAAATTATTCTGTACTAAACGAAGTTATCCAATGGAGTTTCCATGATGTAATGATTTGGATATTGCATTGGATTTAATTTATCGAATCAGATTTAAGATTCTGCCACATAATTATTTTTTGTGGCAAATTCTAGAATGTTCTCTGTCGGTATATATAGAACAGCCTTTTTTTTCTCTCACTCTCCCTTTCTCGACTGACCATGATGCTGTATTTTTTAAGTTGATTTTGCGAACATGATTACAAATATTCAAGACGATAAAAATATTTCTTTATCGTTACAGTTTTAATTCATCTTAGAGTTCTTTTTATCCGTTGAAAATTTATATTTAATAAAAATTATACACCTATTAGTGTTTTAGATATCTTTACAATTTTTCTTCCGCAACGATGAAAATGGCAGCAAACATAATGTTATTAATATTGTCTGGAAATTCGAAAATTTTATTGCGATGATTTATGAAGATATGGACTCATCTTTGATCTCACAGTTTGTTAATTCCTTTCTTTTTAGTCTGTTGAATATTTCGTTTGAACTTTTAAAAATTTCTGCCACCATAAACATTTATATTTAGTAAAATTATACACACAGGGTGTTTTAAGTAACGTTACCATTACTCTTTTACAATGAAGATAATGGCAGTGAAACATATCTTATTTAAATGGAATGTAGCATATTTGATTACAATGCTGTATGAAGATAGATATCCTTTTATTTCATCTCCAAGTTTTTCAATTCCTTTCTTTTTCATCTGTTGGATATTTCGTTTCAAATTCTATCATTTTCAGCCTTTTGAACCCTTAAACTTTTTTTTTTTTTTTTTTTGATAAAACTATTCTCACAAAATGTTTTAGGTATCTTTGATATTTCTTTCCTATAACGTTAAATAAGGTTAGGGAACATGTTGTATTTAATGTTGTCTGAAAGTTAGTTTATTTAATTTCAATGGTTTATGAAGACGAATGCATTTTCTTTTCTCAAAATTTATTCATTCCTATCTTTTTACTGTGTTTTTATTGAATTTAATAAATGATTCAATATTTTATTTTTATTCTATAAACTTACTTAGAACACAATTAATTTGTGTTTATCCATTTACAACTTAAATTAAATTTGCAATAATTTTCTATTGAAGTCAGACTTATTTTTACACTACAAAGCTACGGTCTTTCATTTCATGTTCACTAATGTTAATCTTTTCTCTCTATTAAAAACTTTACCTAAAATAAATTTGATAGAACATTTATTAATTTATACGTTTATAGTCTATAGTGAAAATTTCCGTTTATAAATATATTTAAAAATTTTAATGGAACACAACTCTTTTTTTTTTCCTGATTTACTTTAAAAATACACTTTTTCAACTTGAAACTTACTACTTGAGTCCCTCCCATAATTTTTAAAATGCTACGCCATTTTAAGTATTTACCGCCGCGATAAATGGAAGTAATATCTCTATGAAATGAACGACAGTACAGCTGGATCTCAAATGACATCCATAAAAGATATTCCGAAAAACCCTGGACAAAAAGTGATTGAAAATTACTCTCATTTTTCCCATTAGAAGAAAATTATTCTCTGGTAAACAAGGTCATCCAATGAAGTTTCCATGACGTAATGATTTTGATATTTCATTGGATTTAATTTGTCGAATCAGATTTAAGATTCTCTCACATAAATATTTTTTGTGTAAAGTTCTAGAATGTTCTCATTCGGGTATACATGGAAAAGCCTGTTTCTCTCACTTCACTTTCTCGGCTGACCATGATACTGAATTTGTTGGTTGATTTTGCGAGCATGATTAGGAATATTCAAGAAGATAAAAATATCTCTTTACCGTTTCGGTTTTAATTCATGTTAGCGTTTTAATTTGTTAAACATTTATAGTTGATAAAATTTTAAGAAACAAGTGTTTTAGATACTTTTGTAATTTCTTTAACGCAAGGTTGAAAATGGCAGCGAACATAAAGTTTTGCTATTGTCAGTAAGTTTTCATATATATTTCATTGCAATGATTTATGAAGACATGGAGGGGCTCATCTTTGATATCCACTTTTATTAATTCCTCTTTTTTTTAGTGTTTCGAATATTTCATTCCAATTTTTATCAATTTCAATCTTTTAAACCTTTATTGTTGATAATCCTGTCTGAAAGTTAGCTTGTTTAATTTCGATGATTTATGAAAATGAAAGCATTTTTTTTCTTCTTTAAATTTATTCATTCCTATCTTTTTATTGTGTTAAATTTTCTTTTTCTTTTATAAACTTATTTACAACACAATTCATTTTTTCTTTATCCATTTACAAGTAATATTAAAATTGTAATATTTTTCTATTGAAGTCGGGAATAATTTTTCAATAAAACGTAATTTTTTACATTACATGTTCATAAGATTCTATCTTTTTAGTCTGTTAAATACTTTACCTAAAATAAATATACGTAGGATATTTAATAAAACTTTTATCTCTACTTTATTAATTTCTACCTTTTTAGTCTGCTGAAATTTTTATTTTGTAAATATTCTTAAACATTTTTAATCGAACATCATTTTCTTTTTCTTGGTTCACATAAAGTTAATCTTTCATCTCAATTTCATTAATTTTCATTTTTAAACAGTTGAATATTATTTGTATATAAATATACTTAGGGTATTTTATAGAACATGATTAATTATTTTCTTTATTCCATTAAAATTATACACTTTCATCTTAAATGTATTAACTTGTATCCTATTTAGTATGTTGAGTATTTTTAAATATACTTATGATATTGAATAGAACACAGTTTTTTTTTTTCTCGATTGATTTGCAGATTCATTTTTTTTTTAAATCTCAGTACTTATTATTTTGTATCTTTGTTGAACATTTTCGTTTTGTAAATATACTTAGGATATTTAGTAGAACACTGTCTTTTTCATGATTTACTTAAATATAAACTTTTTTATCTCACATTTATTAATTTCTACTTTTTTAGTCTGATGAATATTTTTTCTTTCTATACACAGTTAGGATGCGTAATAGAACATAATATATATTTTTTACATGACTCTTTTACAAGTAAAATTATTATCGATTGGTCCATCACTGAAATAGAAGTAAATGATTGATAACAACTTAGATTATTTTCATACAATATTAGTTGTTTAGCGCTCAAAGTCATGATGCTTCCCCATTTATCATATTGTTCGTTACTCATCTTTCAAAAGTCATTTTAAAAATATGTTTGAAACAACTTTTTGCTAAATTTAACGCATGAAAAATATTGCATTAAAATTAATTTGTTTACTTAAAAACCCAGTTTATTAAAAAAAAAATAAAGTTCTTTAATTTTTTTTAATCATTTTTTTTTTAATTTTTGTGTTTAATTGATCAAATAAATCGGTTATTTATTTATTTTTCCTTTTACAAAATGCAATCTCTATAGAAATCTATCTTAATGATGATACTATGTACCCGAAGCTTGAGAACTATTACTCTATCAGATTAGCTTTAATTTTTTTATACTTATCAAGTAGAAGATTTGATTTCTTTCAATAATACTTGGTCCAGTCTAAAGTTCAACTAACGGACTGAATGTGATAAGGATTATCTACAATAAAAATTCTTATAAATATTTTTCATTAACATTTCAGATTCAGAATTGAAAAAGCAGTAAAACATATTTTAGATACTGAAAGAATTTTTGGGAATTTGATTTCAAAGTATGTTTTTGAAAATGTTTTTAAACCTTAAGTTCGTATGTTCAACAAATTGTCTAAAGTTTTGAAAATTTATCAAATTTTATATCATGAGTAATTCTTTTTTGCTATTTTCAAAATATAAATTTAAATATAATTTCTTTAATAAAATTTTTGAAAATTTACTATGTGAAATTGATGAATTGATGAATTACTATGTTACATTGTTCTGTTTAATTTTGTCTTGAGTTTTAAAAGAAATCATAAAGATAAAGCTATTAATAGATAGCCAACATTTGAAAATTTGTATTAGCATACATATAACAGTAACTATACTTCGACCTTTTTCCCTTGAAAGGAATTGAAATTGTAAATTAATTCCGATAAAAAATGGGCTAAACATATATATATATATATATTTCATATGGGATTGAAAAAGCAAATACCCTTTGAAGCTTTAAAACCTAATTCATTTGTGTATTTTCTATAGAACATAAATCATATTACCATATTATACTTCTAGAATATTGTTTAAAATTCCATGAATATCAATCAAAAAATGCCAGCCTAAATACAATAACGTATATCAAATAGTATAATGAATTTGGAAATTTCGAAATTCAAATAATGTTATTTAAGTTTTACATGTTCAACTGGCCGCGTGAAAAGATTAAAACATTTTACAAATTTTGAATACAAATTTTACATAAAATGACTCTTTTTCAATTAGAAAATTAGGATAAAATTGTTTGAACATTTTCTTCCTTTTGTTTTAAATTTTAAATGTTGCTACTGTTTTAAAATGTTACTTATTTTAAATATTTGATGTCACCAGGAATAAATATTTGATATAATCAGGAGTAAATATGAATTTATTGGATTTTTTTTTGGTAAAACATTTAAAATATTTATGCAAATAATACAAGTTATAATTTTAAAAAAATACTTAAAATATTTTTAAACATTCTAATACGTAAATTAGATTGTTCAATACGTGACATCCATAAAACGTTCGTATCCCAAGATAATATGAAAATAAAGATGAAGTTCTTTCTAAAACATAAACTGGATCGTCGAGTAAATGACATCCAGAATACATTTATATCTCAACAATTTATAGACCAATTGGAGATAAATATCATACTTGTGATAAATTTTTTTGTGGCAACGTGAACTTTTTGTTGTTCACATCAGACGCCATCACGCTGGTGTGCAAGCGTTTGTGATGTTTTGATTTAATTTCATCTATAAAAGTTGTTTTAACTGATGGTTAATTTTATAAAATTATACTGTTATAAAATTTAATTTGAATCAAGATGTAGATGCAGTCTTGTTTATTGTAAAACAGTTAGGATTAACAACAAGGCTGAATCTGACTGATGTTTATTTTAGACGAATGTTGTTTATAGTTTAAAATTTTCTTTAGGATTATAATATACTCGAGCCGGATTATATGCGAGTAAGTATTTTGATTTCTTGCAGGTGTTTCTTTGATATTCTATTTCAGTGCGTTTTGTACTATTTGCGATTTTTAACTTTATCTGAAAAAACTACCAACAAATTTTTAGCCATATAAATAATTTTGAATTTACTTCTCAAATTTTATGATTTTCTTTATTACTGTCATATAATTGACTGGTCATAGCAATCTCTGTACTTGACTTAATGGTTATTCATCGGTTTTAAGTTTTAAATGTGTTAAATTTTCAGTGAATCAATCTTAATTTTATATATAAAATATTACAAAGATTTTGGATTGTATTTAGTTTTTTATTCTTCCTCTCACAAACACAAACCCAAACTTTATCTAATGCGAATAGTACACAAATATAAATATTTTATTTTGTATGATTACAGTGCAAAAACTTTTTGGAGTTATCTGTCCTTGTTTTGGAGAAAACAAAGCTCATAATTATCAATAAAAACTTCCAATTGGTGAATTTCTCTTGAATAAAAGAAAATCATGCCAACAAATGAGACCCAATGAAAATAAGGATAAGTTAACGGGTTGCCTTATAGTAATAAATATTTTTTTGAACATTCAAAGAAAACTTATCACTTTATCAAAATTTTGTTGTTTCATGAATATTTTCTTAATCTTAAAATTTCAATTTCATTTATTTCATTTTATATATTCAATGTATTTTAGACTTAAAACAGTGATAGAGTGGTTATTTTCATTTATTAAAAAAGTATCGATACCAAAAATAAGGAGATTTTCCATTTGAAATATATATTTACAAAGTTTTATTTAAATTGTGATTTAGATGCATTTATTTTACAAGTATATAGATTTATCTTACAGAATAGATCATCTGTTTAAATGTATTTATCTATTAAAATAAAAATTTAGATTATTATTATTATTACTACTACTATTTTTGAAAAACCTTCATTACCAAAAATTATAGAATGCTCTCCGTGGAAGATTCTTTGATTTAAGTGTATATTTATAAAGATTTAGGCAAATCATGATATATATATATATATAACTATACAGTGGTCAAAATAGTATGCTAGACGTAGTGATACTACAGTAAGTCCTGTTTTCTCATAGTTTTTAGCATACCATACTATTTTAAAAAATATATAATTTAGTGAGTAATGAAATAAAAAAATACTAATTTGTAGGGAGCATCAATATTATTTTTGACGTTACTTCCAGAAACAAATAATTTCTCGATACATAAAAAGTATAACAGAGGAACAACATCCAGTGGAACAGTCATATCTGTATAGATCTTACTTCAAGTTTGATTGCTCTCAGAAGATCACAGGTGCGTAGTTTTATCGTATAATAAGCGACTACCATTAGTGATCTTCTGCAAGCAAATGGAATTTATCTGACGCCCTGGGACTACATACTACTTTTGGAAGGATTATGGATTCATCTTTGCCTGGATGCTATGCCGAAAAAGGACACAGTGAAGTAAGTTTATTGAAGTAACGTCAAAAATAATATTGATGCTCCCTACAAACTAGTATTTTTTTTTATTACATCGCTCACTAAATTATGTTTTCCAAAAAATAGCATTTTACATTACAAACTATGAGAGCACAATATCACAAAATAAAAAAAGTATGTACAAAAATTATTTAGCTGAAAGTATTTTAAAATGACCATAATGTAATAATAGAATAAGATTGTAAATATAATGTAAAATGAACATTTTTATGTTTCAGTCTGAGGTATAAATAAAATCTGCTGATAAGTTTTTTTTTTTTTTTTTTTAATATGCTTTTGTTTTAAAAAAATATTTTGTCTAATTAATGTGGCAGTGCATGTGAGGATATAATATTAACTAATCAACTACTGGAAATTGATCAATGACTACTTACAATCATCCTATGTATTTTTAATTATTACCCAGTTGTAAGAGAAATCGAATTTAATAAAAATTCTTGTATTCAGGCTCTTTGTGTTATCAGATTTCATATTATTATTATTATTATTATTATCATTACTATTATTATTTTGTAATTTCCTTTAGAAATAACATTTAGTCAGAATTTATTAAAAATTTGTTGAAAGTATATTTCTATTCGAATTTTTAAAAAAGTTAGTGTTTTTTTTAAAGTTTTTTTTTTTTTAGTTTCAAAGTTTTGTAAAAGTTAAACCTTTTTTGAAGGTTTTATTTTACTGCAGTTTGTTGAAATCCATTTGTCCTTTCTAGGTATCGAAAAATAAGCTAAAAATCAGCTTATCATTTTTCAATATAAATTACCATAAAAATCAGACAAACAAGTTATCTTTGGAACTGTAAAAACTGATTTGATTGAAAATTCTCTGTCTTGTTTTTATTACATTTAATCCATTAATATTAGAATTGATTAAAGATGCCGTAGCTCGGCGACAGTTGGAAAATATTGCTGTTTAACATTTTAATTCAAAATTAGACATGATTACCGAAAATGTAGCAAACCACATTTTACACTGCAAGGAATATCAGTAGCTTTAAATTATCGCCGAAATTCAAACTGTACAATTTAAAATGTCTTTTAAACTTTGTGCTCATATGATTTCATGACATTTGGAGAAAGTTTTTAAATTATATGAGTGAATTTTACGATATCCCTTTTATTATTGCCGTTTTGTGTGTAAAAGTGGGAAACAACTTGTTATTGGTGATTTAATGAAAATCCTCTATCTATTTTAAAATTTAATAAGATATTTTGAAATTGTTAAAAGTTATTTTAGTTATAAAATGTCATACATATTGTTGATAACCCCTTTCAGATTCAATATTATTAATTGAAAACAAACTATATATGCTTTTTTATGTCTTTTAAGGAAGCTTGGAGCTTGAAATTATCTTAGAAACTTGTGTTTTCTAACTTTCAGTATTCAACAAATCAAAATGAAGCATTCAAAATATTTTTTAAATTATTAAGTTTTTTTTTTTTTTTTTCTTACGGAAACATGTAAAATGTTTATAAATTAATAAATCTTTTTTTTTTTTTTTTTTTTTTTTAACAGAAACTTGTAAAATATTTATAAATTATTAAATCTTTTTTTTTTTTTTTTTTTTTTTTTTTTTTTTTTTTTAAGATCCTATATAAGGGCGCACAAATGAAAAAATTCAGATAATCATGAATTTATTTGCAATTTGTTATATCTTCTGCTCCATAGCGGAATTGCATTTTTCAAGATATCCGCCTCATTGTGCTAATATTATTAACCATGCAGTTCGGCAAAGAAATATGTTTGGTTATTTTCAAGACAATTATAATCGTTCCACATCATTTTTTCTCAAGTTTAATGCTTTCGGATACTTTTGGATAATACCTACGTGCACATTCTCACATACCGAAGAAGATAGAGTATATCTTGGTCTTGTGTTTAATTCACCCTTATTTCATATTGTTTCCTATTTGCATTTTAATACCTCTACTACACCTGTTATGGAAGATATGGAGACAGTGCCATACCAGCAGATAGTTTTTGTGAACTTACATTTTTTCAACTTCCAAATCATCTTTGGAAACCACATTTTCAAAAGTGGAAATATTACTGTGATCTTATCGTTGCACATATAATTTGGATACTTTAAAGGATTTTAAAAGATGATGGGTCATCTAAGAGAAAACTTGCACATGATTTTACTGTCTGTAATACTTCCATGTGTACAAAATTTTATTATGTATACATAATTTATACGATTTTAATTTATTGATTTAATCAAGTATGTCGTAATAAACACATTAATATATTTCTAACGTGTTTGTCTTATTTATATATTAAATTTAGTTTTCAATATTATGACTAAACAATTCAGAATATTTTGTTTAGTATGTTAATTCTGATATAAAAAAATATCAAGAAAAATCAAGTATTTATACTGAATTCCGGATAAAAAATTTCATAATGTCTAGAAGTCTAAACGAAGAATTTCACACACATATACATTCAGACTAAACCCAGAAAGTTAGTAAAAAGGGCAAATGCTAGAAAAATTATAAATTGAAGAGTAAAATGAAACCATACATTTAAATCCTATTTGGAAAGCTTTATAGTATTTTGGAAATACGACGATAACTTGCAGAAGTGACTTCCAACAAGGTAGAATGAATAATAAATTTATTTAAAAATTTCACTTTAAAGATATAACTGGTATTAGTATTTAAAAAGAAAAAATACGAAATAATATTTTAAAAAATATGAAAAAAGATATTTAAAGAGAGTTCTTGAGTAATAGTTTCATAGTCTGTAGAAGTTAGAAAGACATTTTCCACAATAAAAATTCAGACAGCGTGGATAAGTTGAGGAATATTTTACTCAAAAAACCTACTACTATTTCATACACGTAAGCTTTGCTCTAATTAATTACAGGCATTACGTGATTAAATACACCGAAGAGTATTGGTCGGAAAAAGTGATAGATATTTTGAATAAATAAATTCGCCAATCTAGCACTACTACATCCTACACTAAACTATACATTCTAAAAAGTTAAAAATATACATAATATTTTAAACGAATACCCACTGAATACCGCTTTTTACAAAGCAAAATCTTCTTTTTATAGTTTTCATAGTGATGAGTTGGAAAGCTTTGTATTATTTTGAAATACAACGATAACTTGAGTAAATGTGAAAGATTTCGTTGCACGAGATATCACAAAAATGTACACTAAATATTGACGTTATAAAAAAAAATGTTTATTTTAGAGAAATAACAGCTAATAGTACTCAAAAGGAACAATTGTGAAAAAAGATCAAGTATTTATACTGAATTCCAGATTAAAAGTTTCATAGTCTGTAGAAGTCAAAACGAAATCTTTCACACATAAGCATTCAGACTAAACTCAGAATGTTACTAAAAAGTACAACTGCAGAAAAAATTACAAATTGAAGTGTAAAGTAAAACCACATTGTTTAATATTATTTGGAAAAAACTTGGACTTCTATCATTTAAAAAACAGTGATAAGGGCTTTCATAATTTCCAAACTGTTTCTTTATATGACATTTCACACTACTGTCGACATTTCACACTTCAGTCTACATTAGTAGACTGAATTATGAAGTTAGTTAAAAACTTTATTTTAAACATGCAATTGTTTATAAAATTTAATATGAAAAAATATGAAAAGGAAACCCAGTATATTTATAGTGAGTTACTAAGAAATAGTTTCATAGTCTGTAGTGTATTAGAACGAATTCTAACACACGTAAGCATTTAAACTGCAATCAAAAAGATACAAAAGAAGGGCAGATGCCATAAAAAATAACAAATTGAAGGGTAAAATAGTAACATACAGATTAACACTATTTGAAAAGTACTTGGAAATGTTGCTATTATTTCGGAAATACGACGAAAACTTGCAGAAGTGCTTTCACACAAACATAGTGTGAAGAATAAATTTATTTAAAAATTTAAATAGGAAAACTACGAAAAAAGATCAAACATTTAAAGAGAATTCTTGTGTAAGTGTTTCATAGTCTGTACAAGTTAGAAGACATGTTCCACACATAAATATTCAGACAGCGTGGATAAGTTGGGGAATATTTCATTCAAATACATACTACTATTTCAGATTGTAATCTTTGCTTTATTTAATTACACTCATTCCGTAATTAAAATGTTCGAAGAGTATTGGTCGGAAAAAGTGATAGATATTTTAAATAAATAAATTCGCCAATCTAGCACTACTGCATCCTAAACTGAATTCTACATTCTAAAAAGTTAAAAATACAGATGAAATTCCAAACGAATATTCACTCAATACCACTTTTTAGAAAGAAAAATCGTCTTTTGAGAGTTTTCTTAAAGATGAGTAGGAAAGCTTTCTGTTATTCTGAAATGCATAAATTGCGAAAGATTTGGTTGTTAGAGATATCACACAAATGTACACTAAATAATGAAGTTATAAAAAAAATGTTACTTTAGAGAAAAATCAGCTAATTTCACTTAAAAAGAAAAATTATGAAAAAATATCAAGTTTTTATAGTGAATTCCAGAAAAATGTTTCATAGTCTGTAGAAGTAAAAACGAAATCTTTCACACACATAAGCATTCACACTAAACTCAGAAAGTTACTAAAAAGTGCAAATGCTAGAAAAATTTACAAATTGAAAAGTTAAATGAAACTATGCAGTTTAAGCCTATTTGGAAAGAACTTGGACTTCTTATTATTAAAAAAAACATGATAAGGACTTTCATAATTTTCAAACTGTTTCTTTGTATGACATTTCACCATAATGTTGACTGAATTATGAAGTTTTTAAAAAAGTCTATTTTAAACAAGCAATTGTTTATAAAATTTAATTTGAAAAAAAATATGAAAAGGAAATCAAGTATATTTATAGTGAATTACTGAGAAATAGCTTTATAGTCTGTAGAAGTTAGAACGAAATCTGACACACGTAAGCATCCATCTATTTAAAGCTAACCTGGTATTTCGTTTTCCATGAAAATATGACTTTTATACGCATGCGCGAGCATTCCGCCAATCAGCAAGAGGCTTTTACTCTCTACAGACAGATTTGTTTCAGCCAATGAGGTGAGGGTATTTCCTATCTCTAGAAATCTTTAGTCGGGAGTCGGCGTAAAAGCAACATGCTTCAAAGTTTGGATTACTATAAATATTAGGTATTTTTTCATTTTATCTTTATTTATTTTGTTATATTGAGCTCATGAACATAGAAACACATATGTATTTCTGTGTTCATGATTGAATTCTTTGGATATGTCGTATGTATATTTTGCTACTTTAAATTTCTTAAACCAAAAAGTAATGGTCGAGTTTTTATTAGGATTTATAAAGCTGAAATTTACCTTTTTGAATATAATACTACAGATGTTTTAATAGTTACATTCGGCTGTAAAAATTGATTAAAAATTTGACCAGCAGTTGCATGAAAAAAAAAAAAAGTTTCACTAACATGGACAAATCCAGAAACTTGCTGAGTCGGCAATTGTGTTTATATGTAAAAAAGTTAACAAAATTCATAGTTTAATCACAATAAAACATCGTGAAATTTATTTATTGGTTGCGGGAAAAAGATCACAAAATTCTACTCACAACAGAAGCTTCTAAACAGCTTTACCACCTGTGCATTTTGATGATTTTGTTATGATAGTGTGTATGGATGTGTTTTGCATGGAATTTTTTGGTTTGTTGACAATTTTTTTAAAGGTTTTGGAACTTTAGTATGACAATTTATTGGTATTATGTCGGGTAATAGAAAAGCGTTCTAAAGATTGAAATACGATCAAATCATAACAAAACTTTCAATGATTCAAATGGATTTAGATAGATAATTTTAGTATATGTGTATATATATGCAGTAGACTCCTTAAAATCCACTCAAATAAACAATGAAACTTACAATTAAGACGTAAGTGTAAAATTTCAGTTTTTAAAATGTTTTATATCATTTAGTACACATTTTAATATGTAAATGGACAGATGGTACAGCATCTAATGTATATGAATGCATATTTTGAACTGGTTTGTTTAGAGGCTCCTGTTGTTAGTAGAATTTTGTTACATTTTCTTGAATGATTGTTGAATTTCACAATACTTTCCTGCAACCAATCACCAATAAAACATCATGAAATTTATTGATTGGTTGCGGGAAAAAAGATGACAAAATTCAACAATCATTTCGAAAAATGTAACAAATTTCAACTAATAAAATACACCAGAATGTATATAAAGCATGCTTTACAATTATATTATGTGCACTAAATAATTTTGCTAACAATATACGAAGAATCAAAACATATCTAAAGAACTCAATCATGAACACAGAAATAGATATCTGTTTTACCTTCAATGATTCAATAAAATAAAATAAAGATAAAATGAAAAACTACCTAATAATATAATAATCTAAACTTAAAAACTCCATCAAACGCGATAAATTGTACACAATTGTCATTATACAAGGTGACAGTCAATGTGAATTCATTTATATACACTACATACTTTTCCTTTTCCATCCATTGGTACGATAACCATTTTGTCAGGATAAAATTAGCACTTGCCTATCAGCGAGCAATACTGAAAATTGGCTATTGACTTTATTGCCACCTAAAGGTGAAAATAAGCACTCGGCGATAAAACTTGGAAAACTGGCGATTTAAAATATGGAAAAAACTGGCCAAATACAGGATTTTCTGATTTTCTTTTTTCCTTTTGTGTTTTTTCTGCATCTGTTTGACAAAATTCAGGATTTTTCCTCACCCGATCGATGAAATTAATGATTTTTCTGCATCTGAGGGAAAAAATTTACGATTTTTATGCACTCGATTAAAGAAATTCGTGATTTTTATGTGCCCACTTGACTAATTCGTGATTTCACTCACCCACTTGATGAATTTGTGATTTTTACGTGCCCGTCCTACAAAATTCATGATTTTTATGCACCCGATTTAAGAATTTCATGATTTTTACATGCCTGATAAATGAAACTCATGATTTTTACACACTCGATTGACGATTTTTTTTTCTGCACTCGACCGACGAAATTAAGTATTTTTATGCACCCGATTGCCAAATTCATGATTTTTATGTGCTGATAGAGGAAATTAATAATTTTTACGTGCCCGATCAACTAATTTCTTGCTTTTTATGGGCCCGTTTGAAGAATTTTGTGAATTTTAGGTGACCGATAAATTCTGCACCCGTTAGACAATGCCGATGGATGAAATTAATGATTTTTTCAGCAATCCTACGACGTAATTTGTGTTTTTTCAGCAATCATTTGACGAAATTCGCGTTTTTTCTGCTATCTTTTGACGAAATTTGTGTTTTTCTGTGGTCCTTTGATGAAATTTGCTTTTTTCGTGATCCTTTGACGATCTTCGCAGTTTCCCTGCTGCCTATTGACGAGATTCATGTTTTTTCAGCAATCCTTTGACAAAATTTGTGTTTTTTCAGCGATCCTTTGAAGAAATTCGTGTTTTTTCAGCGATCCTTTGAAGAAATTCGCATTTTTCTCATGATCGTTTATGAAATTCGCGATTCCCAGTGATTCTTTTATAAAATAAATTTTATTCTGCAATTTTTAGACGAAATTTGGTAAAAGATTATGAAATTAAGTATTTTTATGCACCCGATAGACAAAATTCATGATTTTTATGTGCCAATAGAGGAAATTGATGATTTGTACGTGCCTGATCAACTGATTTCTTGATTCTTATGTGCCCGTATGAAGAATTTTGTGTATTTTAGGTGACCGATAAATGAAACTCATGATTTTTACACGCCCGATTGACGGAAAAAAAAATTTCTCTACCCGACCGACGAAATTAAGGATTTTTATGCTCCCGATAGACGAAATTCATGATATTTATGTGCGATGGATGAAATTAATGATTTTCTCAGCGATCCTATGACGTAATTTGTGTTTTTTCAGCAATCATTTGACGAAATTCATGTTTTAACTGCAATCCTTTGACGAAATACACGTTTTTTCCGCTATCCTTTGATGAAATTTGCGCTTTTCTGTGATCCTTTGACGATATTCGCACTTTCTCTGCTTCCTTTTGAGGAGATTCATGTTTTTTCAGCAATCCTTTGACGAAATTGGCGTTTTTTCAGCGATCCTTTGAAGAAATTCGCATTTTTCTCACGATCGATTATGAAATTCGCGTTTCCCAGCGATTCTTTTATAAAATACATTTTATTCCGTAATTTTTAGACGAAATTTAGTAAAAAAGCGTGATTTTTTGGTGAAATTTCCTTTTTTGATAATGTATGATATAATGATTATGAACCATGATTTTTCTGTTATTGGGCGAGATTCATGTTTTTTCAGAAATTCTCTGACGAAATTCATGTTTTTTCAGCGATCCTTTGAAGAATTTCATATTTTTCTCGCGATCCTTAACGAAATTCGCATTTTCCAGCGATTCTTTGATAAAATACATTTTATTCTACAATTTTTAGACGAAATTTAGTAAAAAAGCGTGATTTTTTGGTGAAATTTCCTTTTTTGTGATTCTTTGAACAAATTTGCTTATCTTTCGCGATCCTTTTGCATAATTCACGTTTTTTCTGTGGTCTTTTAACGAAAGTCATGTTTTCCCATGATCCTTTGATGAATTTAGTGTTTTTTCCTCTATCATTTGACGAAATCTGTGATTTTTTCACCCGCGAAGATTGGTTAGATGTTTTTAGTCTGCAGGTGCCCTAAAAATTCTGTGACGTCCGTTGCTGCATCGCACACATGGAGCATCGAACGAAGGGAATTCATCCTAAAGAATAATTGTTTCATTCCTGACATTTCTGGAAAGAAACAGCGTTCAACTCATTGGCTGAATTGTAAAGGGCGAAGTGTGTCAAACATTAGCGGGAAGAAAGTGCGCAATTTGTTCGTTCATGGAAAAAATCGTGAAATTCGTTAATCGATAATCGATAAATTGCTAAATTTGTCAATCGATAGCGGAAAAATTGCAAAATTCATTAATCGACAGTGGAAAAATTGCAAAATTCATCAACTGGTTTCGGGGGGAAAAGTTTTCGAATATCGTCAAATGGCTTCGAGAAAAAAAATCACAATCCGTCAATTTCGGGGAAAAAATCGTGAAATTCGCCAAATGATTTCGAAATTTGTCGAGCGACAGCAGAGAAAAAAAATCTTTTTCCATTCCATCATCGTAATTGGTGAGTGTGACTATTATGTTTGACCAGTGGTGGCAATAAAGTCCATTGCCAAATTTTCAGTATTACTCGCTGTTTGGCAAAAGCTAATTTTGTCCTATGCTTCAAAACCCTTTTGATCATCACATCAGAGTGCAGACCATTTGATGAATTTCGTGATTTTTCCGTTATCGATTGTTGAATTTTATAATTTATCAACTAATGATTAGCGAATTTCATGATTTTTTTCCATGAACATTTGACGAATTGTGCAAAAATATTAAGAATATCGTTAAATTGTCTTAGGTAAAAAAAAAATTTAATATTGTCAAATGCCTTCAAGAAAAAAGTTGCAAGTTGAAACGCCTGTGACCTCTTTTTCATGTTATGCATCTCTGGGGTCCATCCCCCCCCCCCAAGTGGGACACTTTTCTAAATTTTGCACACACCCCTCATGTGATATATCGCTGGAAAAGTCTTTGACCACTTATTCATGTTATGTATCTCCGGGGTCCATCCCGCCACTACCCCCCCCCTAAATTTTGTTGACACCCCTCATGTCATATATTGTTGGAAAGGTCTGTGACTGCTTAATCATATGCATCTCAGATGTCCATCTCCCCACTTTGCCCCCCGCCCCCCCTCCCCCCTTACTTTCTAAATTTTGCACACAGCCCTCATGTTATATATCATGGGAAAGGTCTGTGACCACTTAATCATATTATGCATCTCCGATGTCCATCTCCCCACTTTGCCCCCCCCCAAGGGATACTTTCTAAATTTTGTTGACACCCCTCATGTCATATATTGTTGGAAAGGTCCGTGACTGCTTAATCATATTATGCATCTCTGATGTCCATCTCCCCACTTTGCCCCCCCTCCACCCGAAGGGGTACTTTTTAAATTTTGTACACAACCCTCATGTTATATATCATTGGAAAGGTCTGTGACCACTTAATCATATTATGCATCTCCGATGTCCCACTTTGCCCCCCTGCCCCCCCCCCCCCAAGGGATACTTTCTAAATTTTGTTGACACCCCTCATCTCATATATTGTTGGAAAGATCCGTGACTGCTTAATCATATGCATCTCCGATGTCCATCTCCCCACGTTGCCCCCCCTCCCCCCTCCCCCCTTACTTTCTAAATTTTGCACACAGCCCTCATGTTATATATCATTGGAAAGGTCTGTGACCACTTAATCATATTATGCATCTCCGGTGTCCATCTCCCCACTTTGCCCCCCCCCCCCCAAGGGGTACTTTCTAAATTTTGCACACACCCTTCATGTGATATATTGATGGAAAGGTCTGTGACCGCTTAATCATATTATGCTCCCTACTATGAAATTTGTCAAGTTAAAGCAACTATAAATTTTATTTTTATGGTGGTATCAAGTTGTTTGCCGTCAAATTTTGACGGGTTCCATCTAGTTTAGACTAAAATCAGAAAGATACTAAAGAAGTAAAAATGCTATGAAAAAAAATAACAAATTGAAGGGAAAAATAATAACATACAGGTTAACCCTATTTGAAAAGTACTTGAAAATATTTCTATTATTTTGGAAATACGACCATAACTTGCAGAAGTGCTTTCACATATATCTAGAGTGAATAATATGTTTAATTAAAAATTCAAAAAGGAAAACAATGAAAAAAGATCAAACAATTAAAGAGAATTTTTGAGTAAACGTTTCATAGTCTGTAGAAATTAGAAGACATGTTCCACACATAAACATTCCGACAGTGTGAATAAGATGGGGAATATTTTATTCAAAATACCTACTACTATTTAAGAATTGTAATCTTTGCTTTATTTAATTACAGACATTTCGTGATTAACTAAAGCGAAGAGTACTAGTAGGAAAAAGTAATAGATATTTTTAATAAATAAATTCGCAAATCTTGCAATACTGCATCCTAGACAAATTCTACATTCTAAAAAGTTAATAAAAATACAGGTGAAATTTTTCACGAACACTTGTTGAATACCATTTTTTAGAAAGAAAAATCTTATGTTTGGAGTTTTCTAATAAATGAATTGGAAAGCTTTCTAACATTTTGAAAATACGATAATAACTTGTATTAATCGTGAAAGATTTCGTTACATGAGATATCACACAAATGTACACTAAATAATGAAAAAAAAAAAAACTTTACAGAAATAATACCGAATAATACTTAAAAGAAAAAAAAATATGAAAAAATCAAGCATTTCTACTGAACTCCAGATAAAAAGTTTCATACAGTTTAAGCCTAGAAATCTTTCACACACATAAACATTCAGACTAAACTCAGAAAGTTACTAAAAAAAGCGAATGCTGAAAAAATTTGTAAAATGAAGAGTAAAATGAAATCATGCAATTTAAGCCTATTTGGAAAGAGCTTAGAAAGCTTTCTACTATTTTGGAAATACGACGATAACTTGCAGAAATGACTTGCAACGTTCCAACGAGCTAGATTGAATAATACATTTATTTAAAAAGTTAACTTTAAAGAATCAACTGATATTAGTATTTAAATGGGAAAGAATATGAAAAAAGATCAAATATTTAATAGGAGTTCTTGAATAATAGTTTCATAGTCTAGAAGTTAAATAGGCATCTTGCAAACATAAACAATCAGACAGCGTGGATAAGTTGGGAAATATTTCATTCAATATACCTATTACTATTTCAGAATTGTAATCTTTGCTTTGTTTAATTACAAGCATTCCGTAATTAAATATAGCGAAGAGTATTAGTCGGAAAAAGTGATAGATATTTTGAATAAACAAATTCGCATTTCTAGCACTACTGCATCCTACACTAAATTCTACATTCTAAAAAGTTAAAAATACATATAAAATTTCAAACGAACTCAATACCGCTTTTTACAAAGAAAAATCGTCTAGTTAGAGTTTTCTTAAAGATGAGTTGGAAAGCTTTCTATTATTTTGAAATACGATGACAACTTGCATAAATTGTGAAAGATTTCGTCGTACGAGATATCACACAAATATACAAAATAATGAAAAAACATGAAGTTGTAAAAGACTAAATAAGGAAGTTATAAAAAAACTGGTTACTTTAGAGAAATAACAGCTAAAAGGTTGTACTTAAAAGGAAAAAAATGTCAAAAAAGATCAAGTTTTTAGTGTGAATTCCAGATAAAAAGTTTCACAGTCTGCAGAAGTAAAAACGAAATCTTTCACACGCATAATCATTCAGACTAAATTCAGAAATTTACTAAAATGTACAAATGCTAGAAAAAATTACAAATTCAAGAGTAAAGTAAAACCACATTATTTAAGCTTATTTGGAAACAACTTGGACTTCTATCATTTAAAAAAAAAAAGTGATAAGGACCTTCAAATTTTGCAAACTGTTTCTTTGTATGACATTTCACACTAATATAGACTGAATTATTAAGTTCTTAAATTGAATTATGAAAAGAAAATCAAACAATTATTGTGAATTACTTAGAAATAGTTTCATAGTCCGTTGAAGTTAGAACAAAATTATCCACACGTAAGCATTTAGACTAAAATCAGAAAGACTCTAAAGGTGAAAATGCTATAAAAAATAAAAAATTGAAGGGTGAAATAATAACATACAGATTAACACTATTTGAAAAGTACTTGGAAATCTATGTATTATTTTGGAAATGCGACGATATCTTGCAGAAATGCTTTCACACAAATGTAGAGAGAATAATAAATTTATTTAAAAATTTAAATTGGAAAGCTATGAAAAGATATAAAACATTTAAACAGAAATTTTGAGTAAATGTTTCATAGTCTGCAGAAGTTAGAAGACATGTTCCACGCATAAAAATTCTGGCAGTGTGCATAAGTTGTGGAATATTTTTTTCAAAATACCCACTACTATTTCAGAATTGTAATCTTTGCTTTATTTAACTACAGGCATTTCGTGATTAAATAAAGCAAAAAATACTAGTCGAAAAATGTAATAGATATTTTGAATAAATAAACTCGCCAATCTAGCTCTACTGCATCCTAGATTAAACTCTAGATTATAAAATGTTAATAAAAATACAGATGTATTTTTAAACGAACACTTGTTGAAGGAAAGGAAAATCTTTTTTAGAAAGAAAATCTTCTGTTTGGAGTTTTCTAATAAATTAATTGGAAAGCTTTCAAACATTTGGAAAATACGATAATAACTTGCCTTAATGGGGAAAGATTTCGTCACACGAGGAATGAATGCGAAGAATCTTGTTGGCATGCAGGTCGTTTACGCGTGACAGCCTATTTTTATTTAATTTTTTTTTTCTTTTTTAGTCTCGTACACTACAAAATATTTCTGGAATGCGAAGAATCTTGTTGGTATGCAGGGGTTTACGCGTGACAGGATATTTTTATTTAATATTTTTAATATTTTTTTATTATTTTTTTTAATCTCGTACACTATAAAATATTTCTGGAATGCGGAGAATCTTGTTGGCATGCAAGGCGTTTACGCCTGACAAGCTATTTTTATTTTATTTTTTATTTATTTTTTAATATTTCTTTTTTAGTCGCGCACACTATAAAATATTTCTGCAATGCGAAGAAACTTGTTGGGATCTAGGGCGTTTACGCGTGACAAGCTATTTTTTATTTATTTTTTTATTTTATTTTTTTCTTTAGTCACGTGCACTATAAAATACTTCTGGAATGCGAAGAATCTTGTTGGCATGCAGGGTGTTTACGCATGACATGCTATTTTTATTTAATATTTTTAACATATTTCTTTAATATTTCTTTTTTAGTCTTGTACACTACAAAATATTTCTGGAATGCGAAGAAACTTGTTTGTATCCAGGGTGTTTACGCATGACAGGATATTTTTATTTAATATTGTTAATATTTATTTTATTATTTTTTTTAATCTGGTACACTATAAAATATTTCTGGCAGGCGAAGAATCTTGTTGGCATCCAGAGCGTGACAAGCTATTTTTTTTTTTTATTATTTACTTTTTTTTTCTTTAGTCACGTACACTATAAAATACTTCTGGAATGCAGGGTGTTTACGCGTGACAGGCTATTTTAATTAATTTTTTTTTTAGTCACGTACACTATAAAATATTTCTAGAATGCGAAGAATCTTGATGCCATGCAGGGCGTTTACGCGTGAAAGGCTATTTTTATTTATTTACTTTTTTTTAATTTCTTTTTTAGTCTTGTACACTACAAAATAGTTCTGGAATGCGAAGAATGTTGGCACGCAGGGCGTTTACTCGTGACAAGTTATTATTATTATTATTATTATTATTTATTTATTTATTTATTTATTTATTTTTAATATTTATTTTTTAGTCTTGCACACCATAAAATATTTTTGCAATTCGATGAAACTTGTTTGCATGCAGGGCGTTCACGCGTGATAAGCTATTTTTTTTTATTATTTATTTTTTTTTTTTTTCTTTAGTCACGTACACTATAAAATACTTTTGGAATGCGAAGAATGTTGCTGGAATGCAGGGTGTTTACGCGTGACAGGCTATTTTTTTTTAGTCACGTAAGCAATAAAATATTCCTGGAATGCGAAGAATCTTGTTGGTATGCCGGGTGTTTACGCGTGACAGGATATTTTTATTTAATATTTTTAATATATTTTTATTATTTTTTTTTTAATCTTGCACACTATAAAATACTTCTGGACTGCGAAGAATCTTGTTGGCATGCAGAGCGTTTACGCCGGACAAGCTATTTTTATTCTATTTTTTATTTATTTTTTAATATTTCTTTTTTAGTCTCGCACACTATAAAATATTTCTGCAATGCGAAGAAACTTGTTGGCATCTAGGGCGTTTACGCGTGACAAACTATTTTTATTTTATTTTATTTTTTACATTTTTTTTTTTCGGTTAGTCACGCACACTATAAAGTACTTTTGGAATGCGAAGAATGTTGTTGGAATGCAGCGTGTTTACGAGTGAAAGGCTATTTTAATTAATTTTTTTTAGTTTTTTTTGTCACGTACTCTAAAAAATATTTCTGGAATGTGAAGAATCTTGTTGGCATGCAGGGTGTTTACGCATGACAGGCTATTTTTATTTAATATTTTTAACATTTTTTTTAAATTTCTTTTTTAGTCTTGCACACTACAAAATATTTCTGGAATGCGAATAATCTTGTTGGCATGCAGGGCGTTTACGCGTGACAAGCTATTTTTATTTAATTTTTAATTTTTTTTTATATTTCTTTTTTAGTCTTGCACACTATAAAATATTTCTGCAATGCGAAGAAACTTGTTGGCATGCAGGGCGTTCACGCGTGATAAGCTATTTTTATTTTTATTTTATTTTATTTTATTTTATTTTTATTTTATTTTTTTTAGTCGCGTACACTATAAAATATTTCTAGAATGCGAAGAATCTTGTCGGCAAGCAGGGTGTTTCCGCATGACAGGCTATTTTTATTTAATATTTTTAATATATATATATTTTTTAATATTTCTTTTTTAGTCTCGTACACTATAAAATATTTCTGGAATGCGAATAATCTTGTTTGCATGCAGGGCGTTTACGCATGACAGGCTATTTTTATTTAATATTTTTAACATTTTTTTAAAATTCTTTTTTAGTCTTGTACAATACAAAATATTTCTGGAATGTGAAGAATCTTGTTGGCATGCAGGGCGTTTACGCGTGACAAGCTATTTTTATTTAATTTTTAATTTTTTTTTTTTTTTTTTTTTTTTTTTTTTTTAATATTTCTTTTTTAGTCTTGCACACTATAAAATATTTCTGCAGTTCGAAGAAACTTGTTGGCATGCAGGGCGTTCACGCGTAATAAGCTATTTTTATTTTTATTTTTATTTATTTTTTCTTTAGTCACGTACACTATAAAATACTTTTGGAATGCGAAGAATGTGGTTGGAATGCAGGGTGTTTACGCGTGACAGGCTTTTTTTTTTTTTTAGTCACGTAAGCAATAAAATATTCCTGGAATGCGAAGAATCTTGTTGGTATGCCGGGTGTTTACGCGTGACAGGATATTTTTATTTAATATTTTTAATATTTTTTAATTATTTTTTTTAATCTTGCACACTATAAAATATTTCTGGAATGCGAAGAATCTTGTTGGCATGCAGGGCGTTTATGTTTGACAAGCTACTTTTATTCTATTTTTTATTTATTTTTTAATATTTCTTTTTTAGTCTTGCACACTATAAAATACTTCTGCAATGCGAAGAAACTTGTTGGCATATAGGGCGTTTATGCGTGACAAGCTATTTTTATTTTTTTTATATTTTTTTTTTCTTTATTCACGTACACTATAAAATATTTCTGGAATGTGAAGAATCTTGTTGGCATGCAGAGTGTTTACGCATGACAGGCTATTTTTATTTAATATTTTTAACATTTTTTTAAATTTCTTTTTTAGTCTTGTACACTACAAAATATTTCTGGAACACGAAGAATCTTGTTTGCATGCAGGGCGTTTACGCATGACAGGCTATTTTTATTTTTATTTTTTTTTTAATTTCTTTTTTAGTCTTGTACACTATAAAATATTTCTGGAATGCGAAGAATCTTGTTGCCATGCAGGGCGTTTACGCGTAAAAGGCTATTTTTATTTATTTTCTTTTTCTTAATTTCTTATTTAGTCTTGTACACTACAAAATATTTCTGGAATGCGAAGAATCTTGTTGTCATGCAGGGCGTTTACGCGTGACAAGTTATTTTTATTTTTTATTTTTTTAATATTTCTTTTTTAGTCTTGAACACCATAAAATATTTTTGCAAATTGATGAAACTTGTTGGCATGCAGGGCGTTCACGCGTGATAAGCTATTTTTATTTTTATTTTTATTTTTTTCTTTAGTCACGTACACTATAAAATACTTTTGGAATGCGAAGAATGTTGCTGGAATGCAGGGTGTTTACGCGTGACAGGCTATTTTTTTTCTTAGTCACGCAAGCAATAAAATATTCCTGGAATGCGAAGAATCTTTTTGGTATGCCGGGTGTTTACGCGTGACAGGATATTTTTATTTAATATTTTTAATATTTTTTTATTATTTTTTTTTAAATCTTGCACACTATAAAATATTTCTGGAATGCGAAGAATCTTGTTGGCATGCAGGGCGTTTACGCCTGACAAGCTATTTTTATTCTATTTTTTATTTATTTTTTAGTCACGTACACTATAAAGTACTTCTGGAAAGCGAAGAATGTTGTTGGAATGCAGCGTGTTTACGAGTGACAGGCTATTTTAATTAATTTTTTTTAGTTTTTTTTGTCACGTACACTATAAAATATTTCTGGAATGTGAAGAATCTTGTTGGCATGCAGGGTGTTTACGCATGACAGGCTATTTTTATTTAATATTTTTAACATTTTTTTAAATTTCTTTTTAGTCGCGTACACTATAAAATATTTCTAGAACGCGAAGAATCTTGTCGGCATGCAGGGTGTTTACGCATGACAGGCTATTTTTATTTAATATTTTTAATATATATATATATTTTTTTTTTTTAATATTTCTTTTTTAGTCTCGTACACTATAAAATATTTCTGGAATGCGAAGAATCTTGTTTGCATGCAGGGCGTTTACGCGTGACAGGCTATTTTTATTTTTTAATTTTTTTTATTTCTTTTTTAGTTTTGTACACTATAAAATATTTCTGGAATGCGAAGAATCTTGTTGCCATGCAGGGCGTTTACGCGTGAAAGGCTATTTTTATTTATTTTCTTTTTTTTATTTCTTTTTTAGTCTTGTACACTACAAAATATTTCTGGAATGCGAAGAATCTTGTTGTCATGCAGGGCGTTTACGCATGACAAGTTATTTTTATTATTTATTATTTTTTATTTTTTTAATATTTCTTTTTTAGTCTTGCACACCATAAAATATTTTTGCAATTCGATGAAACTTGTTGGCATGCAGGGCGTTCACGCGTGATAAGCTATTTTTTTTTTTTTTTTTTTTTTTCTTTAGTCACGTACACTATAAAATACTTTTGGAATGCGAAGAATGTTACTGGAATGCAGGGTGTTTACGCGTGACAGGCTATTTTTTTTTTTTTAGTCACGTAAGCAATAAAATATTTCTGGAATGAGAAGAATCTTGTTGGTATGCAGGGTGTTTTTATATATACCGCTAACCAGGCCCCTACCTGCCCAACATGAATGCCTAGATTGACGGATTAGTACCTGGGTGCGGGGCGGAAAACGCCTGATCACAGCATGGCTGTGATCCACCTGACTGTAGATTTGTTCACATCGCTGCTGCGCTTGCTCTCTTGTGGTTTGCTACAGTTATCTTTGTTTGCCGGTTAAAGGTTTCTGTTTAACTTTGTGTTGAATTGACAGATTTAATAGGTCTCGTAATTTAGAACCTTGATCAGGTGACAAGACCCTCACCTAGCTAGGCATCCCCAGAGCTATAATTCACAGGTAACTTGGAGGGCGTATGCAGGGTGCTTACCCATGACAGGATATTTGTATTTAATATTTTTAATTTTTTTTTTTTTTTTTTTTTTTTTTCTAAATCTTGTACACTATAAAATATTTCTGGAATGCGAAGAATCTTGTTGGCATCCAGCGCATTGACGCGTAAAATGCTATTTTTATTTATTCTTAATTTCTTATTTAGTCTTGCACACCATAAAATATTTTTGCAAATTGATGAAACTTGTTGGCATGCAGGGCGTTCACGCGTGATAAGCTATTTTTATTTTTATTTTTATTTTTTTCTTTAGTCACGTACACTATAAAATACTTTTGGAATGCGAAGAATGTTGCTGGAATGCAGGGTGTTTACGCGTGACAGGCTATTTTTTTTCTTAGTCACGCAAGCAATAAAATATTCCTGGAATGCGAAGAATCTTTTTGGTATGCCGGGTGTTTACGCGTGACAGGATATTTTTATTTAATATTTTTAATATATTTTTTTTTTTTTTTTTTTTTAAATCTTGTACACTATAAAATATTTCTGGAATGCGAAGAATCTTGTTGGCATCCAGCGCATTTACGCGTGACAAGCTATTTATTTATTTATTTATTTATTTATTTATTTATTATTTAGTCACGAACACTATAAAATACTTCTGGAATGCTACGAATGTTTTTGGAAAGCAGGGTGTTTACGCGTGACAGGATATTTTTTTTTAATATTCTTAATAATTTTTTTTTTTTTTCTTTTTTAGTCTCGTACACTATAAAATATTTCTGGAATGCGAATAATTTTCTTGGCATGCAGGGTGTTTACGCATGACAAGCTATTTTTATTTAATATTTTAAACATTTATTTTAATATTTTTTTTAGTCACGTACCTATAAAATATTTCTGGAATGCGAGGAATCTTGTTGCAGGGTGTTTACGCGTGACAGGCTATTTTTATTTAATATTTTTAATATTTTTTTAATATTTTTTTTTTGTTTTGTTTTTGTTTTAGTCACGTACACTATAAAATCTTTCTGGGCCTTTACATGTGACAGGCTTTCTTTAATATTTTTAATATTTATTTTAATATCTTTTTTAGTCACGTACACTATAAAATATTTCTGGAATCCGAAGAATCTTGTTGGCATGCAAGGCGTTTACACGTGACAGGCTTTTTTTTTTTTTTTTTTTTTTTTTTTTTTTGCAGTCACGTAAACTAGAAATACTTCTGGAATGCGAAGAATGTTGTTGGAATGCAGGGTGTTTACGCGTGACAGGCTATTTTTATTTAATATTTTTAATATTTTTTTAATATCTTTTTTTAGTCACGTAAACTATAAAATATTTCTGGAATACGAAGAATCTTGTTGACATGCAGGGTGTTTACGCATGACAGGCTATTTTTATCTAATATTTTTAACATTTATTTGAATATTTTTTTTAGTCACGTACACTATAAAATATTCCTGGAATGCGAAGAATCTTGTCGGAATGCAGTGTGTTTACGCGTGACAAACTATTTTTATTTAATATTTTTAATATTTTTTTTAATATTTTTTTTTAGTCACGTACACCATAAAATTTTTCTGGAATGCGAAGAATCTTGTTGGAATGCAGGGTGTTTACGCGTGACAGGATATTTTTATTTAATATTTTTAATATTTTTTAAAATATTTTTTTTTAGTCACGTACACTATAAAATATTTCCTGAATGCGAAGAATCTTGTTGACATGCGGGGTGTTTACGCATGACAGGCTAATGTTATTTAATATTTTTAACATTTATTTTAATTTTTTTTTTTAGTCACGTACACTATAAAATATTTCTGGCCGTTTACGCGTGAGAAGCTATTTTTATTTAATATTTTTAATATTTTTTTAATATTTCTTTTTTTTTTTTTTTTTTTTGTCCAAGCAACAAAACCAATTTTTTACTTCAACTAAAAATTTTGCTTAAAACAACCAAAATGTACTCAACAAAACATGTTTTGTAGTTTTAATCAATTCCTTTTTCTGGGTGTACATTGGAGATGAATATGACGTAAGCAAGATAACAGGCACAGCCCCCTCTAGACAGGCCGGTGCGCTGATTTTAAGGAAGAGCGTCCCGTGACCCGCTGTAGGCGGCCAAATTGCACCGAATGATTGATCTCCGGTCTGTGTATGGATAATAGCAGATTTTATATTCTTCGCATAAGTTTAATTAACTTAGAAATGCTTGATGTTATATTATGTTAGTTTCACAAGATTTCAGTTTATTTTTATCTATAAGATGAGGCAAGCTTAAAAGAAAAAATCCTGGAGTAGTAAGTAGATATTTACTTGTTATTGTTTATTTGCTTGAGTATATTAGAATATCTTTTTAAATGTGTATGATTTTCGCGCGCTTAAAATTCTTTAGAACTCTTACTATTGTGAATTTATTTGTATTTTAAGTAGATAAATAATGCTTGTGAGTAAAATATGTTTTAGTAGACTAATAAGTTTGGTATTTATAAAATCAAAACTATTTATAAAGTAAACACGCGTAAGTAATAATTTCGTTGAACTTCAAAATATTTAGTTTTGGTTTTATTTTGTTTATCATGTTTAAAATTCTATTAGCTAGAACAGCTTTAAATGATACATTATAAATAATTATAGTGTTATATATTCAAGTTTTAACAATATTTTCTTTCAATTGATATTTCTTATTGTTTGATTGATTACATACACCAGATTAAAAATTTAAACAAGTATGTTTGTCTAGCATTTTTAATTCGTTATAACTCTTACTTTTGTCTTTTGTGATATATATGTTACGGTCAATATGATTAATCCGGTCATTATTTATAATAACCGGTTTTTATTTATAATGGCCGGTTTAATCATATTGACCGTAACACACACACACACACACATATATATATATATATATATATATATATATATATATATATATATATATATATATATATATATATATATATATATTAATTGATATATAATTTTTGTAAAATATGATTTATTAGACTAATTATTTCTATCTTTTAAAATCAAAATTATAAGCACGTACAAAAAATATCATTTTCGTAAAAATTTGAATTATTTTGTTTTGTTTTTATCTTGTTTAACATCTTATAAATTATAGTTTTAAATGATATATCGTAAATAATTATAATTTATATTATACGTGATTAAGTTCTAACAATGCATTCCTTCAATTGGTTGCTTTATTTTAATGAGAAATTCAAAAGCACATTTTTCGAACCGGAAAATAAATACAATTCTTCAGATATATTTGTATCATTTGAAGATTTTGAAATTGATTTAGAAATATCAATAGATAAAGAGAAAATGTCAATCATACTTTTTATTGCAGGTTATGCAGCATTTAAAATTCATAACAAAATAAATTTTAATCATTGTATTGAATATTTTGTAACTAAATGACACATTTGAATACGAATTTGCTGATGAATGTACTTTAATAGATGCTTTAGATAGGGGTTCCTTAAAGAGACCTACTGTTTATGCTGTAAAAGCAACTTGTATTTCTTTTCAGATACTCGAAAACACGTTGGAAAATTTTGATGATATATTCATTACCAATAAAAATCAATTAAATTTATTGATATCAATAAGCGAATCCTATTAAAAAAATATTGTGAATGAAATTGATAATGACTCTCATAAAGTTTGTTCCCATGCTATTTTTAATTATTTTAAAACTTTTATTACTACAATATTCAAAATCCTTTTAAACAATTATTCAAAAATGATTAATGACAAATTTAACAAAGAAAAGGCTGACAAAAGAAATATTAAAAAATTTACTCTTTAAATGATCTATTAAAAATATATTTAAGAATTTAATTAATATGTTAATAATCAATGAATTTTATACGAGTTTAAATGTAAAATTTTACTAAAATCAATTTTATTAAAAACATTATGCAAATCACAATAGTGATTTGTATATAGTATTAAAGGAATTCTATACATATCATCATCGTCATAAATAATATTATTGATGTATTTTAAATATATCCTATTTAATATTACATTCACTAAGTAAAAATACATTTAAAATAGTGATATAATTTTTAAATGATTGATTAGATTTCATAAACATATTTATTACATGTGTTTTTAAGAATTTTCTAAGTATTTTTATGTTATACATACCCTGCTCTGTTGCAATTTACTATCTTAAATTAGCAAGAATAATTAAGATATTTATTTTATAAGTGAAGTTTTTGTGTTAAGCCTGTTTCTGTTAACATGAAAATAAATTCATTGATTTAATGAATAACTGCAATGCATGATAAAGAAAAAATGTTAATACATGCCAGGAATAAACTTAAAGTTTATTGTAATATGTGCGAATTTGTTATTACATAATATTCTTTGATTTTTTTTTTTTACGTGTTTATACATATAACGTCTTTCTGTTGTGTAATGTATAAAATTAACTAATAAATGTATATCTGTGAAAAATATTTTAATATATTTTTTACAACTGACAAATTTTTAAAAGTAAATATATGAGAATAATTTTTTTGCATTATCTTTTCAAGTCTTATTTTCTGTGCCTTAGTAATATAATAGTTATACATGTTTGTTTACTAGAATAATTGTTTTATGGAAACAATTTGTAAGTGTGGGACTATTTAAATCGTAGAACTGCATACTAAGTAAACTAGATACTGTGTAAAAAAGGTCCGCCTTCGGCAGCCGCCATTTTGAATGAAAGTTCAGGCCTAGTAATACTCATTATCTAATATAGTTATCGAAATACGCTTGTCACCGTCAGAAAGTAGATGTTCGATGCCGACGTAATGCTTTTTTTTTTTTTTTTTAAATATTCTTCTACTTTTTAAATATTTACAAATATACAATAAACTTTAAAATTTTCGCTTGAGCAAAATTTTCAAAATTTATCATTTTCTTAAAAATACTTAAAATTTAAGAAAGCAGTTTTTAAGAACGCACTACTATTGTCTACTTTCTAATGGTGAAAACTGTATTTCGATTATTGTATTGAGTAATCACTTAATTAAAAAAAAATCATAGGTTAACATGGAACTTCGCGATCGGAGAGAAACGTTGAAAAATATACTCGCTAAAACAACAAAAGTTTTTTCTTTTTTTTTTTCTTTTTTTTTTTTTTTTTTTTTTTTAAATTATTTAAATCTGTCTGTATATTTCTGCTAGAGTGATTTTTTGCAGCGAAAGTTTTCATGTGGAGAAAGAAAAGAGAATAAAAAGAATTATGTTGACGGTTATTTTTCCTCAGAATGTTTTGTTGAGTTGTTTGTCGCAGTTTCCTTCTTCGGTTGAAAAACACGTACATTGGAGATGAATATGACGTAAGCGAGATAACAGGTTATACAAGTGTGTTACTGATACGTTCCGTTTATTTTTTTGTAGTGCAGATATTGAAAGAACCTGAAAGAAAATAGCATTATGTAATTAAAAAAAAAAAGTGGTACCTAAGTAAATAAAATAAAATTTACACAGGTCATTTTATAATTCCATTTATAGGCGTTTGAAATACCAGCAAGTTAAAAAAATTTAAACATGTTCCATTCAAATTAAACATAAGTAAAACTTGTAAATTGTTGATGTCAGTTCGATGTCTTAAGTTATTTTGTAACTAGAGCTTCCTCCGCTTAGTTGGTTGGTTTTAACCAAAAAACCCTCGAATTAACAAATGAAAATTCCCAAACGAACTCTATGGGAGGGGGGGGGGGGGTTAGGAGAACTACCTTTAGCAGTGTACACTCGTTCGGCCGGTCTCGAATCGAACGAACCTTAAATTATTGTGATTTTTTTATTTTGACCAAAAATAAATTGAAATTTGCAGCGTGATCGTTCCTATTGTTATAGGAACCGATTTGGCATTCTGTTAACTTGAATTTTATCACCGCAATAGAAAATTTACCGGAGAATTATTTCTGTTTAAAAAAAAAATTGTCAAAAATCGCCACGAAACGCGAAAAAAAAATGCTCAAAATTGCATACAAAATTCGGAAATTTTTTGAAAATCACAGAGAATAAAATTTACTACATTGGGTTAAAAGATTGAAACTGAATTCCTTTTACGAATGTCAAAAAATTGCCACGAAAAAATACATACAAATTTCGTGAGAAAAATCATAAATCGAACAAGATAAAATTTAGTATATTAGGCTGAAATAAGGCGTTTCTTTTACGAATATGAAAAAATCGAAAAAAAAAAAAAAAAAAAAAAAAAAAACACGAAAAAAACGCTAAAATCCACATAAAAAAAATTATCTGAATTTTCGTGCTTGAAATTTTCAATAAATTTTTGTTAAAATTTTTTAGTCGCCAGTTCGGATTTTTCAGTCACCTTGGCAACCTGGCGACTGAGATTTTTCAAAACTTGTTGTAGTGTGGTCTACCTCTCTGCAAATTATTGAACAATTGTATATAAATAATTATTGCAACTTCAATGTACCATAACATGACATAAATATACAGGGTGTCCCATAATTCCGTTCATATTTCAAATATTCATAAAAGAAAATTATAAATTATCGGATCGGAGTGCAGTTTGCATCAAAAGACTTGTCTAAGAATCTTTTTTTGTGACACTTGAAAATAAAATACTCACAAGAGACATAAGTAAATTCAGATTTCAAAAACTTATAAAAATTTGACAAATTGTCGTTTCCGGAGTTTGGTTTAAACCATAAGACTTATCAAAAAGTGGAATTTTTTGAGGCAAAAGAGAAAAAAATAGTTCAAAGAGTCCCGCAAGTACCTTCACATTTCAAAATCTCATAAAAAATTGACAAATTGTTATGTCGGAGCACTGTTAAAAATTTGCAGCAAACTGTCCAGTCATTTGACCGTTTTTATAGAAAACGGTTACATAACAGTAATTTAACTCTATTTTGATCATAATATGGGCAATATTATGATCAGAATAGAGTTAAATTACGGTTATGTAACCGTTTTCTCTAAAAACGGTCAAATGACTGGACAGTTTGCTGCAAATTTTTAACAGTGAGTGATGCTTGCACCATAAGACGCAAATGGACGGAATTTTTGTGACAATAGTAAAAAAAAGTTCAAAGAGTTAGTAAGTTCAGATTCCAAAATATTCATACAAATTTAACATATTGTCACATAGGAGTGCAGTTTAGACCATAAGACTTCTCAAAAGTGGAATTTTTCGTGACAAAAGGAAGAAATAGTTCAAAAAGTCTCATAAGTCTCTTCACATTTCAAAAACTCATAAAAATTTTTACAAATTGTCGTATCGAAGTGAGTTTTATATCTTAATACGTATCAACAAATGGAATTTTTCAGGGCGAAATAAAAAAAAAATAGTTCAAAGAGTCTCACAAGTCTGTTCACATTTCAAAAACTCATAGCAATTTGACAAATTGTCGTAGCGAAGTATGTGTTATACCTTAATACTTATCAACAAGTGAAATTTTTTAAGGCGAAATAAAAAAAAAAGTTCAAAGAATGTATCTCATAAGTCTGTTCAAATTTCAAAAACTCATAAAAATTTGACAAATTGTCGTATCGAAGTGTGTTTTATACCTTAATACTTATAAACAAGTCGAATTTTTCAGGGTGAAATAATAATTTAAAAAAAAAAATAGTTCAAAGAGTCTCACAAGTCTGTTCACATTTCAAAATCTCATAAAACTTTGACAAATTGTCGTATCGAAGTGTGTTTTATACCTTAATGCTTATGAACAAGTGGAATTTTTCAGGACGAAAAAAAAATTAGTTCAGAGTCTCATAAGTCTGTTCACATTTGAAAATCTAAGAGTTTGACAAATTATCGTATCGAAATGAGTTTTATACCTTACTACTTATCAACAAGTGGAATTGTTTGTAGCGAAATAAAAGAACAAGTTCAAAGAGTCCGTCATAAGTCCGTCCACACTTCAAAAACTCATAAAAATTTAACGAATTGTCATATCATAGTGAGGGCACTTTAAAAGAACACTAGGGACACTGTTTTTACCATAAGACTTGGAAAACAATTGGTATTTTTGTGACAATTAAACAAAAAATAAATAAAAGAGATCCATAACAAAGCTCAGATTTCAAAAATTCCTTATCGAACACCATAAGACTTAGTAAATGGTTGGAATTTCTGTGACAGAAGTAAAAAAAAAATAGTTTCAAGAGACTCATAAGTAAGTTCAGATATCAAAAATTCATACAAAGTTAACAAACTGCGTATCTGAGTGTGGTTTGCACCATAAGACTTATCAAAGAGCAGAATTTTTCGAGACAAAAGAGAGAAAAAAATTGTTCAATGCGTCCTATAAGTCCGTTCATATTTGAAAAACTCATAAACAATTGACAAATTTTCATATCGAAGTGATGACACCGTAAAAGGACACTGAGGACACTGTTTGCACCACAGGACTTGATAAACAATCATTGGCTTGGTTGGTTGATTTTATGACGGTCGATTATATCTACACGAGGGATATAGGACCTAGGGGGGAGTATCCTCTGTGGGGGTCTTTCTAAGTGATCATAACCCGTATTTACGGCAAGGCTCGAAGAAAACCACGGAAAACTCCGAACGGTTAGGTCGACGTTTTGAACGTTAGGTTTGAACGTTGTTGACGTTAGGTCGACGTTTTCAGGGGTTTGAACCCAACACTGCCCGTCCACCATCTTTGAGAGAAGAACCTCTCAGCCACTGGGGCAACAGTCAGTGGCAGAAAAAAAAGATTAAAAAATATCGATATACAATGAGTTCGAATTTCAATAATTCATACAAATTTAACATATTGTCATATCGGAGTGTGGTTTCCACCATAAAATTCTCAAAAGGGGAATTTTTCGTGGAAAAAGGAAGAAATAGTTCAAAGAGTCTCATAAGTCCGTTCAAATTTCAAAAACTCATAAAAAATTGACAAATTGTCATCTGGTAGTGAGGTTTGCACCATAAGATTTGGTAAATGGTCGGAAATTTTGTGAAAATAGTAAACTGCATAGTTTAAAGAGAGCCATAAATAAGTTCAGATTTCAAAAGTACAAACAAATTTAACAAATTGTCGTATCCGAGTATGTTTTACACCATAATACTTATCAAAGAGTAGAATTTTTCGAGACAAATGAGAGAAAAAATAGTTCAAAGAGTTCCATAAGTTCGTTCACAGTTGAAAAAATCATAAAGAGCTTACATTGTCATATCGGTGTGAGGACACCATAAAAGGACAGTGAGGACACTATTCGCACCAATGAAATTCATAAATAAGTTCAGATTTCAAAACTTCATACAAGTTTAACAAATTGTCATATAGGATTGTGGTTTACGTTATAGGACTTCCTAAAAATGGAATTTTTATTGGCAAAAGGAAGAGTTGTCAAACAGTCCCATATATCCGTTCACAATTCAAAAACAAAAAATTAACAAAATGCTGTATCTGAGTGTGGTTTTCAAATAAAGACTTGGTAAACAGTCAGACTTTTTATGGCAAAAGAAAAAAAAAATAGTTCATCTTTTCTTTGAACTATTTTTACTACAAAAATTCTGGCGCGCTTTCAAAGTGTTATTGGCCAAACCGCATTCCGATACGACAATTCGTTATTCTTTTTTTATGAATTTTTGAAATGTGAGCGGACTTATGAGACAACCTGTATATTTTATTATCTTAACTTCAATTTTTATTGAATGCAATGTTCGCTGTTATATCTTTCTTTTACAGTTCTAATTTAAATACACTGCCAACTTAGTCGCTGCAGACTCCAGTCGTATGAAACTCCAGCTGGTAGCATTTAAAGTCGTGAAATCGAAATGCTATTTTTTGCGCCTTTAATACGCCTACCTGCTAGTATAAAAATCAAGATCCATCGAATATTCTGAGCGGCTGTCTGATGGCCTGTTTCTCAGCAAGTTTTTTTTATATATATATACCGCTAACCAGGCCCCTACCTGCCCGGCATGAGTGCCTAGCTTGACGGGTTAGTACCTGGAAGCGGGGCGGAAATCGCCTGTTCACAGCATGGGTGGGATCCAGCTGACTATAGTTTTGTTGGCATCGCTGCAGTGTTCTCTAGTGTTTTGCTACAGTTATCTTTGTTGGCCGGTGAGAAGGTTTCTATTTAACTTTGTTGAATTGGCAGATTAAAAAAAATCAAAAATTAAGGAAGAGAAAGTAATTGGTCTCGTAATTTAGAACCTTGATCAGGTGACGAGGACTTCACCTGACTAGACACCCCCAGAGGTATAATTCACAGGGAACTTGGAGGACTTTGCACACACGACGGATTTTACATGCACCAGGCGCCTTTAGTGTACATAGATTCACATATTTGCCATCTGTGTTGGCTTGTCACGCTCATGTTGTATTGGCGCTGTAGCCAATATAATAATTATCGCCTTTTTGGGGGGCTGATTTCACTTTTCGTTTTTATTTGTCTCTGCAGGATCTTGCCATTTTTATGGGCCCTGCTGTGGGTTGTTTCTGTCTATTATCATTCGTCGGGTTTTTGTCTCTTTCTTAATAAATTGATATCTCTAGCTTGTGCTAGAGCTGGTTGTCACATTTTGAAACGTGGTCTTCTTTCAAGAGTTTCACTGGTTATTATGTCACTATCGTGGGTTTTGTCACATTGTAACTTTTGTTACTGGTAGTTGTCACATTGTAACTTTTGTTACTCGTGGTTGTCACATTTCTGGAAGTTGCACACTCTTTTTTGTTGGTTTTATCACTTTAACTCACCCGTGCATTATAGCTGTTTTTTTTCCCTTCGTGAATACGCTTTATGCGATCAGTCCATTGAATCCTAATGGCTGTTATCACTGCTTTTGAATTTTATGCAACTTGCTGATTTGTTATTTCAGCAAGTTATTTTATGACAGGATTGTTTAGAATCAATGTTCTTTGAATAGGGCGAGGTGAGATGAGGTAAGCAATGAATTTTTTCTTTGCAATTCACAGGCATACTCGGGGTGGTTCTTTGAAAATAATAAACTACAACTTGAAATACTATAAGACATGGGCGCCATCACAAAGAAATCTATAAGAAATCTCTCCTGTCGCTCTTCTCTCTTTTGTTATCGGGTGGCTGCGGCTTTCCGGCGCGACGCCCCGCATCCTTTCCCGGACGAGATTGCTTTTTCCGCCTAAATGCCCCGAAATGCGAAACGCTACTGCCTGCCTTCACCGACTGTTCGAGAAAACGTAAAAAGCTCTCTTCCTCTTTTCTCCCCCCATTATACAGTTACCTATCTATCTGCCAGACATCCCATCAGAGGCGGCGGGCGCAGATTAGAAAATTTCACGCCGCATCATTTCTCCGGGACACCATCTCCCGGGACGCGGAGTGCGGGATACACTCGGATGCCAGCGACACGCGACAAGATTCCGGCTGACATGTCGCGCCCCATTGAAAAGACGACCCCCTCGCTTTCTCCCGATCGCGTTTTTAGGGGATAATTGGACGCCCCTCATTGCTCCGAACGCCTCTGTCTTTAATTAGATGAATGGCATTTGGACTAAAATCCAATAGGACTTTAATTGAAAAGCTGACACGCTTGCATTTTTCTCCTAAACACTTTCCTCAATTTGTACCGGTTGCAACTTTTTATTAATTGCCTCACGCGACACTTTAATCTAGGATTTCGATATTGTTTTATTAATAATGTGAGGCAAAGATTCTGAAACAGGTGTGCCTCAGGTGTACAGTCTAATGCGCTTTTTAAAATGCAAAATATAACCATGAAATAAGCTAAACTAAGAATTTTTTGTCAGAACTCTCCGTGTTAGACAAATTTTATATATTGTACTAACATAAAAAGCAATACAGAAATTTAACAATTATGAAATATTAAATATTCAAAAATAAGTTCCTATCAACATCTTTTAAAATGAAGAACAATTCATTTTTCGTCAGGGGAAGGGGGGGTGTCACTGCCCAAAAGGTTCCAGGTTTCTCTTTCTCTTAGTGTTTAATTATTCTAAAATCCCTTGGGATGAATAAATTTAGTTAATTAAATTTCAAAATACAAGGAGGGCTATGACCCTTCCCTTTCCAGACCCCAACCCGTTTTCCAGTGCCTATGTTAAGAGAAGGTACCTAAGTATCTCTGGCCCCCACCCTAACGAAAATCCTGCTTACACCTATTGTGCAATTATGTGTTCTTTAAAAAAAAATCAAAATTTTAATTATTTCAAATTTAATACACTAATATATAGAGAGCTACGATTATCAAATTAATCAGACAGGAGACACATTAATGAGACGAGGGGTTCAGTGGGGGAAGAGCCTTCCTCCCTTATACACTGCTCAAAAAAATTAGGGAAGCAAGCCAATAAAAGAAGAAAACCGTGCGAGACAGCCATGCATGGGTATAAAATGGAGAGTACACGTGTATCAATGCGCAATACAGAAAATAAGACGCAAAAAAATAAATTGTAAGGGACTTTAATTCTTTGAAAGGATGGAAAGAACATGAAAATAAGGTTTAGGGCAACAGTTTGGTTACATGTAAATTACAAAAAAAGTATTGTTTAGTAATGATGCAAGTTGTTTAATACGGCGTGTGGTCCCTCTAACAGTTAAGACTGCTGCACACCTGTTTTCCATGGATGTGATGAGGTTATCGATAAGACATTGATGAATACTGTTCCACTCTTCAAGAATTGCAATCTCCTTAAAGACAATAAAATAAATCCTTCGTCTTGCTGCAATGCATCGTCCGAGTGTGTCCCAAACATGCTCGATCTGATTCAGGTCAGGAAAGCATGCTGGCAATTCCATGAGCTGTATTGTTTCAGTTTCAACCATGTTCTCCAACAGACGAGCTGTATCCTGTAACTGTAAGGCATTATGCATGAAAATAAAGGAATCTCCATGGGTGAAGCGTAAGGTATGACATGAGGTCCCAGTATCTCGTCTGTATACCTTTGGGCCGTCAAGTGTCATTCCAAATGATATGCAGGTCCGTACGTCCACCTATGCTGATTCCAACTCATACCATCAACCCACCTTGTCTGTAATGTGATCTTTCACGAATAAATGTGGGTTATTTCGAGTATCCCTTTCCCTCTCCATACAAAAACACGTCGAGTGTCACACTCCAGACTGAATAGGGAAGCAGCATTTGACTCCAATCCGTTGCCTTCAATCTTGATGTTCAGCAGTCCAATTTCTTCGGGCCACACAGTGGTTTGTAGTCAACGGAATACAGATCATTGGCCTAAGTGCATAGAGACCACCCTGATGAAGCGTATTTCGCACTGTTTGGCTGGACACCCTTCGTCGTGTTGCCAAGAGGTACCGTTTTTGCAACTGAGTATCATCCCCTTTTCTCTCTCGACGAGCTGTTAACAGGATATATCATCAGTTGCTGTGGTGCACGTGGTTGACATCTAACATTTCCTGTTTCTTGGAATCGATTCCACAGCCTTGCAAGGACATTTCTTGCAACTCCAACAGCGTCCGCTACACTTCGTTGTGTTTGCCCGGATTCAAGTCTATCTCTAATACGCCAAGCCATAGATTCCGGTAAATCACGTTGTTGTGACATTTTTAAATCACCCTTTCTCAAAACAAAAGCTGAGCAATTCAATTTCGCAACTGAGACAGTGAAACAGACATTTCGGCGAAATCCTGATTTCTTCACTTATCTCCTTTTTCTGGTTTTTGACGTCATAAACTTTGATTTGCATATGAAGTTTAATTTTCTGTTTTCTGCTATGCTTTAAATTATGGGTGTTTTAATTTAAGTTACTTATTGGTGTCAGTATTTGTGTAATTTCGTTAAAACCACGTGCTCCCTTAATTGTTTTGAGCAGTGTATAATAGAAGGTTTTTAGAGAAAATAAAAAGTCTTAAAGCGTCAGTGCGGGTAATCGTATTTCCTGTTAAAATTCATAAGAGTTAACTTATCTGAAAATACATCAAATCTTATTTGCAGTAATTTTGATAAGAAATAAATAAAACTGTGGGTTAAAAGTTTCAAATATCAAATGAAATGAGTTTAAAATAAAAATGCAACTTCCAGAGTTCTGATACCTGCAGAATTTTGTTTAGCAAATTTCTTAGTTAGACAAGTAAACAATATTTGCACTGCAAAAAAAAAAAAAAATGTTGATTTTACAGTATATAATACTGGCATCCCAGCTTCCAGTATTATACCGTAAAATTAACAGTACTAAACAGTAAAATAAGCAGTAATACGCAACCGTGCATGTCAGTGTTATACTGTAAAATCAACACATTTTTGTTTTTTTTTTGCAGTGTATAGAGCTTCTTTATGTGCAGATTTGTTTTTAAGAGGGTTTATAGAGACTAAAATAAGCTAACAAACATAACTTCCACATAAAAAAATTTAACGTACATTTTTTTTCTACATCTAACGCTGGTCAAAAAGATGATGTTTCATGTTTGAAAATGTTGATAATTTGTAAAACAAAAAGGAAAACTCTATCAGTCGCAACTTTATTTTAAATTTTAATTTGTGTAAGATATCTGTACATTTCGGTATGCAATTAGATTAATTTTACTCTAGGGTTTGAATATAAAAATCAGTACAAAAACCCTTAACGGGTTAAAAGTTGTGACGCAGCACTTTCCTTTGGCTCTAAGAATTTTAAATATGGGTCTTAAAAGCAATTATATCAAATTTGAGTGACGCTATGTTAATAATATTTTTTAAAATCATCATTTTAAAAAATTAGTAAAATTTATGTAAATGATTATTTTGCGTCATAGTATCCAAACAAAGGGAAATGTATGCAAGTGGATAATATGACGCAAAATAATCATTTACATAAATTTTACTTATGATTTGGGATAGCGTGGCACAAAACATAAATCAGTTTATTGAAATAAATACATTTCAATACATAATATAGGCTCAGTGAAAGTAATATATTTAACAGTGTATTGAAAAATTAAAAGTATTGTTTGTATGTGTAAATATACTTTAGAAGACAAACGAAAAATAATTTAAATTGAATTTTAAAACAATCCTACTAAATTCACGTCAAGGTGTCACTCAAATTTTGATATCATTTCTTTTAAAACCCATATTTTGAATTCCTGAGAGATCTGAATGAAAAAGCATCAGCAAATAAATTTTATATATTTTTTCATGTTAAGGTAATAATTGCACCTGTGAATATAAATAAAACTAAAAAGAAAATGATGATTTAAAAAAATATTATTAACATAGCGTCACTCAAATTTGATATCATTGCTTTTAAGACCCATATTTAAAATTCTTAGAGCCAAAAGAAAGTGCTGCGTCACAACTTTTAACCCGTTAAGGGTTTTTGTACTGATATCATTACTTTTCTGCGGTTATTGATGAAAATGTCAATTAGTCGAAATTAAGCATAGGGTATAAATTAATCATTAGAATAAAATTTTAAAGAAATGCTAAAAAAGACCCCTTGGACCCCAATAAAAATATGAGGGTGGTGGCCCGAGGAGAAGAGGAATCCAAGACTCAACTTTTAAATTATACAGCGAGAGAGTAACACAATTAGAAGGATGAAAATGCATGGCAAAACCCGATTGTTCCATCTTCCTCCGCCAAAGGGCGCAATCTTTTCTATACAAACATAGCTGAACATTTTCAGGCTATCAATTCAGAGTCAAATGAGCCATACCTCGTCGTGATAGGTCCCATAGAACCCTATAAGAAAGTGCCCCCTGGTGGTGAAACTTGGAACTAAAATTGATATATCCTGTCGATGTCGAGTCGAATGAATCAAACTGCATTGTGATGGGACCCATAGATCTCAAGGTAACTGCAAAATCTGTTAGTTCTACCTTCCGCCGACAGGGGGCACACTCTCTTCTATACAACATAGCTGAAATCTTTGAGGCTGTCGATTTCGAGTCTAATGAGCCATACCTCGTCGTGATGGGGCCTATAGGACCCGAGATAGGAAAGCGTCCCCTGGTGGTGAAACTTGTAACTAAAATCGATATATCCTGTCGATGTCAAGTCGAATGAATTAAACTGCATTGTGATGGGATCCATAGAACTCGAGTTAGCTGCAAAATCCGTTAGTTCCATCTTCCAACACCAGGGGGCGCACTCTGTTCCATACAAACATGGCTGAAATCTTTGAGGCTGTCGATTTCGAGTCGAATGAGCCATAACTCATCGTGATCGGGCCCATAGAACACGAGATAGGATAGCGACTCCTGGTGGTGAAACTTGGAACTAAAATCGATATATCCTGTCGATGTCGAGTCGAATGAATCAAACTGCATTGTGATGGGACCCATAGAACTCGAGTTAGCTGCAAAATCCGTTAGTTCCATCTTCCACCACCAGCGGGCGCACTCTCTTCTATACAAACATAGCTGAAATCTTTCAGGCTGTCGATTTCGAGTCGAATGAGCCATACCTCATCGTGATCGGGCCCATAGAACACGAGATAGGATAGCGACTCCTGGTGGTGAAACTTGGAAATAAAATCGATATATCCTGTCGATGTCGAGTCGAATGAATCAAACTGCATTGTGATAGGACCCATAGAACTCGAGTTAGCTACAAAATCCGTTAGTTCCATCTTCCACCACCAGGGGGCGCACTCTGTTCCATACAAACATAGCTGAAATCTTTCAGGCTGTCGATTTTGAGTCGAATGAGCCCTATCTCATCGTGATCGGGCCCATAGAACACGAGATAGGATAGCGACTCCTGGTGGTGAAACTTGGAACTAAAATCGATATATCCTGTCGATGTCGAGTCGAATGAATCAAACTGCATTGTGATAGGACCCATAGAACTCGAGTTAGCTGCAAAATCCGTTAGTTCCATCTTCCACCACCAGGGGGCGCACTCTGTTCCATACAAACATAGCTGAAATCTTTGAGGCTGTCGATTTCGAGTCAAATGAGCCATACTTCGTCGTGATGGGGTGCATAGGACCCGAGATAGGAAAGCGCCCCCTGGTGGTGAAACTTGTAACTAAAATATATATATCCTGTCGATGTCGAGTCGAATGAATCAAACTGCGTTGTGATGGGACCCATAGAACTCGAGTTAGCTGCAAAATCCGTTAGTTCCATCTTCCACCACCAGGGGGTGCACTCTGTTCTATACAAGCATAGCTGAAATCTTTTAGGCTGTCGATTTCGAGTCGAATGAGCCATACCTTGTCATGATCGGGGCCATAGAACCTGAGATAGAAATGCGCCCCCTGGTGGTCAAACTTTAAACTAAAATTGATATATCCTGTCAATGTCAAGTTGAATGAATCAAACCATGTTGTGATGGGACCCATAGAACTCGAATTAGCTTCAAAATCCATTAATTTCTCCTTCCATTGCCAGGGGCGCACTCTCTTCTACAACATGCACAACCTGTGGCCCATTGGGTAACTGGTGGCCCGCAGAGACCATACATGCCAATCTATCCAAAAATTTCGAATTTTCTTAATAATTCGTGAGAAAAATTTGCAAATTTTGTCCATAGATCGTAGGAAAATATGAATTTCATCGATCAGGCGCATAAAATCATGAATTGCATCGACTGGATGCGAATTTTGTCGAATGGGCATGGAAAAATCACAAATTTCGCCATTTTGTCGATAGAAAAAAAAACGCAAATTTCAATAATCAGTCAACAGAAACTAGAGATGCCAAAATCGGTAATTCCGGAGTTGTAAATTTCGTCAATCACTCAAAAAAAAAAAAAAAAAGAAAATCTTGAATATTGTAAACTAATTGAAAAAAACCTGCGAATTTTGTCGATAAGGTACTTAAAATCGTGAATTTCATGGATCAAGCAGCGAATTTCATCGAATGGCGTGGAACGATCGCGAATTTCAACGAACAGTCGCGGAAAAAATTTGCAAATTGTCCATAGATCGTAGGAAAACATTATGAATTTGTCTATCGGGTTTGCAAAATTATGAATTTTGTCGATAAGCATGGAAAATCGCAAATTTCGTCAATTAGGCGTGGAATAAAAATCAAGAATTCCATCAAATGTTTGTGGAAAAATTGTAACTTTCAACGAACGGTAAAAAAAAAAAAAAAAAAATGCGAATTTCGCCATTGTCTAGAGAAGAAAAATTGTGAATTTCATTAATTGGTCGACGGAAACCATATCATTTGAAAATCATGAATTTCGTCAATCAGGCACGGTAAAAACATGAATTTTGTGGATCAGGAGAAGGGAAATCATAAATTTTGTTGAACGCATGCATAAAAATCATGAATTTTGTTTATCGGGCATGTAAAAATCATTAATTTCGTCAAACGGATGCATAAAAATCAAGGAAGTCATAAATCGGGTATGTAAAAATCATGAATTTCATCGATCAGGTGCATAAAAATATAGGACAAAATTGCCATTCGCCAATCGGCGAGTAATACTGAAAATTTGGCTATTGACTTTACTGCCACCACTGCTTAAACTTAATAGTCACACTTGCCAATTGCGATGATTGAATGGAAAAAGATTTTTTCCCCACTGTCGCTCGACAAATTTCGAAACAATTTGGCGAATTTCACGATTTTTTCCCCGAAATTATTTGACGGATTGTGATTTTTTTTTTTCTCAAAGCCATTCGACGATATTCAAAAAAATTTTCCCCCGAAACCAGTTGTTGAATTTTGCGATTTTTCCACTATCAATGAATTTTATGATTTTTCTACTACCGATTGATGAATTTCGCGATTTATCGACTATCGATTAATGAATTTCATGATTTTTTCCATGAACGAACAAATTGTGCACTTTCTTTTCGCTGATGTTCAACAAATTTTGCACTCTATTTCCGCTGCGATTCGACAAATTTTGCAATTCTGTTCCGCGATTGTTAGACAAATTCCACTATTTTTCTCCCGAGATCATTTGACGAATTTTGTGTTTTTTTCCCCCGAACTTATTTGACGAATTTCTCTAATTTTTTCACGACAGTTAGACATAATTAATTTTTTTTCTGCAATGCCTGATTTCTTTCCCGAGACCATTTAACAAATGTCGCAATTTCTTTCCCGACACTATTTGACGAATTTCGCGGTTTATTCCACAATCGTTTGAGAAATTTCATAAATATTTTATCAAGTATTAGTAAATTTGTTATTGGTCAGTGCTCGAAAACACTGGCGAGTAAAAAAAATCCATGTACGGGCCAGTGGCTACTGAGTAAAAAAGTTGAAACCTATACATAAAAGTTGAACTTATACATAAAAATCATGAATTTTTTGAACGGGCACGTAAAAATCACAAATTTGACAAGTAGCCCCATAAAAATGGCAAATCCATCTAGTGGGTGCATTCTTCCAAATTTGCCCCCGAACAGTGCTGTATGTACGGACAATGCTAATTATCCCCCCCCCCCCAACATCTCCTCGAAACAAAATTCTCTCTGTGCTACTGATGGTGGTCCTGACAACTCAACCATTTTTTTAAGTGGCCCTTCACTTAAAAAGATTGTGCACCTCTACTATCAATTAACAATAAATTAACCTATCGCTTGTGTCATGTATTCATGAGCGGTGATTGCGATGCAAATTCTTGTTTACAAGAATAAGACTCATATTAGGTATTTTATTATTTATTTATTGTTTGTTTACTTATTTTGATTTGATTTTCTTGTCCTTTTAGAAATTGACTTTAGATTGTTACTTAAATGGTAAGATGATTGTCAATTACCTGTTTTATCGATAAAAAATTATACTAGGTAAGGAAATTGCATCGTGTCGAGTGAATATTTAGGAAGTCTTTTAAAAACCGCAGGCTAAAGATTTGTTTTTTTTACTTGTTAGCTATATTTTACAACTCTCCAAATTACCGCAATGTAAATATAGTATGAAGTATTATCCTACACTAAACTTTTCTCTGTTGTATAGCTTAATTTTATTGGAAAAAAAACCCCTGAAAATGTATTGTTGTAGTAATGAATTATTTTTGCAGTTGTGTAAATTCTGTCATAACAATTTTCAACTAAGGGAAATCTTACATTGGGCATTTAATCACAGTATTTTAAATAAGAAAACTTAAAATATTTGCAAATTAAAGAAATGAATGAGGAGATTTTGTTTAAAATGACATCAAAGGATTTTTTTTTTTTTTACAAAAAATGCAAAATTCGCCAGTCATTCGGGAAATTATCACAAAATTCTACTAATAAAATGGGACTGTAAACAAACCGGTTCAAAATGTGTCCTTTTTAAAAATTAAATTCCATCCCAGCGGCCCTTAGAGTCCACTACAGAAAAACCTTGTATTAAATGCTTTTTATTTAAAAATAGGGTACTTAAATGTTAGTCGAGCACTAGCTGATCGACAAATTTTTTTTAATCTCGCCAACCCTTTTTTCTAACCAATCTTTAACATAAGCTAATAAAGTATAGCCAACATTTTAACATTGCTATATAGTATCTTAAAAAACTTACTTAAAAATAGCTAAAATATAATCTTAATAAAATACGTAAACACAAACATATTAATACAAATAACAAAATCTCATGTAATCGGGTATATTAATGATTAGGCTTAGTCAATAACAAAAATGTTAAAGTAAGCCATAACATAAACTATAGAAACATTGTATTTCATAATGAAAACATCGTATCTAATTTTATATACATAAAAGTGAAAACTTACGTTATATAAATACCCTATATAATATATCAAAGTTTCATCACAATTAAACGTATTTCAATCACACTGGAATAAAAAGTTTTAGTTATTAAATTTGTGTGAGGTGAATGATGGGAAAGAGTTGCAACTGAAATGATGCCAAATGAAACGAGATTTGGTGAGTTATCACTGGCGCCCCAAAAAAAAGTACCAAAAACAGTCTTGTAATTTGAAAATAGGTTCTGTTTACACTTTTTTGTCTTTTGACAATGATGTTTTGAATGTTATTTAATTAAGCTTGAAAGGTTTTTACTCAAAGCCATTACAATAGTGTTTTATTTTTGCCAATGATTTCTTTTGTGCAACATTTGTAATTGAGCACAAATTAATTGCTATCATAGTTGAATCATTATGTTTTAAAATTATTCATATTTGAGCAAACAATTATCAGGGGGCAATTAAATATTTATATATATATTTTTATCTTCTTTTCTGAAAAAAAAATAAATCTCTTCATTTATTTCTTTCGTTTGTAAATATTTTAAGTTTTCTTATTTAAAATACTGTGATTAAACGTCCAATGTAAGATTTTTTTTAATTGAAAAATATTTCATTACTACAACAACACATTTTCGTTTTTTTTTTCCCAATAAAATTAAGCTCAGATCAAAGTTTAGTATAGGATAAAACTTAATACTATATTTACATTGCGGTAATTTGGAGAGTTGGAAAATATAGCTAACAAGTAAAAAACCAATCTTCATAGTCATCAGATTTTTAAAAGATTCACTGGCCATAATGCAATTTCCTTATATCATTTTTAACGATAAAACAGGTGACTATTGACAATTATCTCACCATTTACGTCACTAAATCAAAAGACAATTTCTAAAAGGACAATCTAATCAAAATAAATAAACAAACAATAAATAAATAATAAAATACCTCATATGAGTGTTATTCCTACAAACAACATTCGCGACTGGCTCATGAATACAATATTTATATCTACTCTACTACAAAAACGAGTGATTGGTTGTTTAACGGTGCTAGTTTTGTCTTCGCTCAGCAATAATAACTAAGAAATGGAAAATTTTTTAATCCTTTGAAAATCGAAAACTTATTATAAATAACAGTAAAATTGAATGCATACAATTAAAAAATATCTCCTCACATTAAAAAATGAATATAAATAGTTTTTCGATAAAATGCAAATTTATAATTTCGAAATATTTTCTTATAAATGGTAATTTAATATAATACATAAGTATTAAATATTAGAAGTGTATAATTAACTGTTTTCGCATTTAAAAAAAATAATAAATTTACCTCCTACATGCAGAAGTTTTTAACTGTATTCGTGAAGCGATTATTTGGCATACGTTGATCGCGGAAGAAAGCAGTAAAAAGCTTAATGATAAGTCTATGGAAACACGTGAAGGAAAAGAGTCCGATTTTAAAACAGGATTTTATAAAAAACAAGAGTTTTCCTACGTTAACTCAAAATCGTTTTCGCTTCATCTAAAACCGATTAATATAATATATTAATTAAAAAAAAATCCTTCGAGCCGTTTTGGAGATAATAGGTATGTGCCCATTACATTCCCCATTTTCGCTTAAAAATTGGTTTCCAGATCTCAAAATCTACTGCATGTAGAAATTTATAAATTTCAGGATATAGTTAGGCCATAGATATAAGACTAATATGAAAAAATCGAAACGGTATACCTCATATTTACTGAGATATTAAATGTCGGCGTTTCGATTTTCCTTTGATGTCCTGCTAGCTGTATATATGAGAGTGACGGAATCTTCGGTTTTGGGCTTTCGGTTATTCGGTTTTTCGCTGCGTCACTCGAGAAACTGCCGTCTCTCATGATAATTTTTGTATAGTCTACCTAATAAGCAACCATACTAAACTCACAACGGTATTAAAAGAAGTGAAAATGCTAATTAAAATTACCGAGTTGAAAAGTAAAATAAAACCATACAGATTAAATATATTTGAAAAAAAAAAAGCCTATTTTGAAAAAAAAAAAAAAAAAAAAAAAAAAAAAAAAAGATAAGGATTTGCATAATTTTTTAAATGTTTCATTGTATGGTATTTTACACAAATGTCGACTGAATTATGAAGTTATTATAAATGATTACTTTAGAGGTATACAATTATAACTGCTAATAGTTTGTAAATATGAAATATGAAAAAAAAAATCACGTATTTAAAAAGAATTCCTGAGAAATAGTTTCATTGTCCGTGTAAGTTAGAAAGAAATCTATCACACACAAACATTTAGATTAAATTCAGAAATGATTTAAATGTTACATAGATAAAATTAAAAAAATGAAGTCTAAAATAAAACCATATAGATTAAGTTTATTTAGAAAGCACTTGGTAGGTTGTTTATTATTTTGAGAAAAATGGTGAGAGCTTACATAATTTGTAATAATTCTATCTTTCATTTTGTGGGATGTTACACAAATGTAGACTAAATAATGAAGTAACAGCTAAAAATATTTAAATTGAGAAATTATGATACAAAATTAAAGTATTTCGAATAACTTACATTTAACTACAAAGTTAATGAGAAATTACGAATTTCGTTAAAATAAATAAATAAATAAAATCTACAGTTCATAAAGAATCTGAAAATAACCATTTATTAAAATGATTGTCTGGGGAAGTTTGAAAGAAATCTCTGCACATAATCATTTAGAATTGAGACTTAAACAAAAAAAAAGATATTAAACAGTTAAAAATGTTTAATAAAATTAATTAAAATGGAAAGTAAAATAAAACTACGCAGAACAATCTTATTTGCAAAAGAGTAAACAACTAAAGAAATAAATTATATAAATTCATTATTTTAAACACAAGTTCCATTTTAACCCTTTATGCACCAATGGCACTTCAAAGTCGATTTAACGAATTTATTTTTCGTGGTAAATACTTTTCTTGATCATGTTTTAAAAACAAACCAAAATCTAGGTTAGCTAAATATTTTTAAAGATGGATAATTTCACAAGTATTTAGATAGGGTTAGTCTTCATATTATTGAAAGATGTCCAGTGAAAATTAAAATTTCAAAAAACGATTTTATTTGTCAGTTGATCTAAGTATTGTTGTAAATGTTTTATGAAAAAGACCCATAATTCTGATTTCATAAATTAGTTTCAATGAACGAATCGTTGCTAATTTTATATTATTACTACGTAAATTTTCTAATACGTCTTAGAACTTTAAAAGAAAGAAATACTGAGGTCAAATTTTCCTTAATTCACATTTTGTGAGATAATAAATTAAACAAAAATATTTTAAGAACCTTTAAACATTTCTCTATTATCAAAGAAGTTTGAATAAAGTTCGCCAACAGAGCTTCCAAATAAAAATTTTTAATAGGATGAAACCCCCAGTTATTGATACCTTACCAGTAACTGTCACTTGAGCAGAAATCTAACTCAAATACGCATTTTGTTGTAAAATTCTGCAAAGTAATGTCATCTAGTGGTAAATGATACACTAATGTTTATTTTGGGGTCAATTTATTTGCCACAAGAACATATTCAATTAGGAAAAAACTTTTGAGAATACAAAAAGTGCCATTTTGAATCAACCATCTTATTTCTAAAATTAAGGAAGTGTTTTTCTAATCTATTTGTAATTCAACCATCTTAACCCTTTTTCTTAAAGTTATATTAGTATAAATTAGTTAAAAGATACATATTATATATTAGGGCCATGATTAGTATAGTGAGTTATAAGTGATTTTATAGTTATTTAATTTAGCTTAATGGGGGGTGCCAGTTATAGGTTCCTAGAATTTCATTTCACCCATGACAGAGGTGTTAGTTATTGGTTATATTAAAGAAAGTTGAAATCTATTATTTGAACTGTTTAAAAATGCATAATAATAAATTAAATTTATCTTGTTGTAAACGCCGTTAAAATTCAAGTTATTTTACCAGTGTCTGACACCAGATGTCAGTTACTGGTTCATAAATGTCAGTTATTGGATATTTGCAGTACAAATAATGCAGTACTAAATATTACTGCTATATACTCTGCATTACTAATAATGCAGTACAGCTTACTAAATCCTACTTTTTATAATAAATATTAATGTATTTTGTTTTTATAATAAAAAACAAGGTTAAAAAAATCATTTTAATCTTTTAAAATAAGTGTCAGTCACTGGTTCACTTTGTGCCAGTTATTGGTGTTTCAAAATAGGAATGGTGTCAGTTATTGGGTTTTTGACCCTATTTAGGAATAAAATTAATTTTTCATAATAAAATGTATAATTTTTCAAAATTTTGCCAACAATAATTTTCTAATATATCTCTACTATCCTTTCAAAAGCAAAGGTAAGTATAAAATAGATTTAAATTTTTGTAATAGTGATTTGAACAAGAAAGAATCCTTAAAGTGGCAGTAACTGGGGGTTTCACCCAATACATTTTATTCTTAGGTTTTATAAGTTTGCATTCATAGGCAGAAAGATTGTGTTCCACATTTAAAAGTGCATCTAACTTCAAAGAAATCAGTCAAATTTTATTATACATTTTTATTTCATTTTAATAAGATATGTGTACATTTCGATTAATTCAGTTATAGGATATGAACATTAAAATAATTTTCACATAAGCATTCAACGCAGTAAGCTTCCATAGTAAACTAATTAAAATACCAAAAATAAAAATGAAAATGCTAGAAAAAAAATTAGCAAATTGAAGAATAAAATAAAACCATACAGATTAAACCTATTGGGAAAAGGATTTGGAATGCTATATATGATGATGTTTCGAGTCCGAGTGATATCAGGCCGTTTCGGAAGTAAATAAGCATAATAACATTACGTCTTTTTTTAGCAGATGACCCATGGTTCTCCTCTCGTGTAAAGATGCATGACAAGAAGAATAAATAAACAGAAGATTTCCATGGAATATTTTATTTTAAGTGAAGGAGAGTTGAAGGTTTGAGGTGGCCCCCTCGGCACTCAGAACGTAGTTCACATCATGAAAATTCCGATCTTCTCCGTACCAGAGATAAAAAGGATCTGCCGTAATTTTACAATACATTCTTGCCGATGCTTTGTTTTCCACACCAAATATACATGTGTATCGCACATTTTTCGCCAGAAAGAATTTCGGACAGTTAGGCATGTCGCATATTAATTTACAGGGGGGAAATGAATCAAAGAAATGCCATGCCTGGCTACTTAATTGCTATTTACGTAATTTTTGAGCAGCAACCCAATGAATGTTATGAGAAAAAGTCAGATGTGGCTTTCTGTATATGAATCATATGATGAGCATATAGAATTTTGGCAGTTGGGAATTAATTAAAGATAGCATTTACATTGAAACCAGGAAGTTAATATTCTGCTTGGTCAAAAGCGTAAATGTAAAAACGTTTTGAATTTATCATTAAGTTTTCCAGACAGAAAGCAAAGTTTGAAAGGATAATGAAAATATCTAACGTACATATTGAATAATTTTGCAGCTGCATTTATGCAGAAAAGGAAGATCATTTTTGCGGTTAGAAGCCAGACATAACAAGTTGGAAATTGTACGTCAAACGTGACAAATGAGGTGCGTTCGTACTATAGCTAGTTATATAAATATTCAGATCTTGATTTTTTAATTCTGTGAAATGAATTATATCGTCTGCAGATTAATTTCTGTCATAAAATAAGTATCTCGGTCGCTTGATCATTAAACCTCGGAAGCTCCTCTAACAAGAAAGCACCGATTTTTTTTTCTTTTAATTCAAATTTCTTAATAAATATTTTTATTAATATCCCCTAAAGTTTTGATTCGATTTTTAAAAAAATTTAAATGTCTCGACAAAATTCTGCAAAGATAATATATCTTAAATTCCAAACCATTCGGTTGGGTAGTTTTTGCGTTGTTATATGCGGACGGACGGACAGACGGACAGACAGACAGACGGACGGACCAAGCGACGACAATAGGTGCTACGTATTTATATAATTACGAACGCACCTAAAAATGATAGAAAAGAAACGCTAATGTATTTGATGAAGTATAATTGCTTTTAATCTTTAAAATAGAAAGGGTTTAAGCAAAAATTTAATTAATCTTTAGGAAACATAAGGGAACTATAAATTTTTAATAATAATGAAAACATGTATATGATCTTCATCATACTATATATTATTTTGAAAAAATTATAAGGGCTTGCATAATTTGTAAAGTGTTTCCTTGTATGAGATTTTACACAAACGTTGACTGTATTATGAAGTTATTAAAAAAATGTTTTAGAGCATTAATTTCTAATAGTATATAAATTGAAAAATTCTGAAGAAAAAAAATCAAATATTTAAAGCGAATTTTTGAAAAACACTTTGGAAGTTGGAACGAAATTTTTCACGCATAAGAATTCAGAATAAATTCAGAATGATACTAAAGAATTAAAAATACTCGATAAAATTAACTAATTGAGTGTTGGGTTGGGTTGATTATTGACGGCCAATTATCTACACTTGGGATATAGGCCCGGTGGGAGTGCCTTTCGTGGGGGTCTTTCTAAGGGAACCTAACCCGTATTTACGCATGGATAAATCCACGGCTCGAAGAAAACCACGAAAACTCCGAACGATTTGGCCAACGGGCGCGATTGGGATCGAACCCAGCACCTCCCGTCTACCAGCTTCGAGAGCAGAACTTCTCAGCCACTGGTGGGGCATTAACTAATTGAAGAGTTAAATAAAACCATTTGAGAGAAAATCTAATTTGGAAAGGACTTTGAAAACTTTCTAATTGATGAATACACTAATAATGAAAAAAAAAAGTCTTAATTTGAATAAGGAGGGTTGAACGCATTGAGCCCTTGCCTTTCCTATGCCCTATCAGATTAAACCTATTTGGAAAATAAGATTTTTTATGAGAAATTTGAAAAGTACGAGTACATTTAAAGTATACTTAACACTAGAGAGTGGAATTCGCGGTCTGACTGATGAAGAGCCTTAGAGGTCATCGATTAATTACTCCATGCAAATGTTCGTGTATTTTTTACTTTGAAGAAACGATGTTAGCTTTCATAATTTGTAAGATTTTAATGATACTTTAAACAAGTGTATAGATTGAATACTGAAGTTATTAAAGAAGTTTTACTATAGAAAAAAAAACTGCTAATAGTGTTTAAATGAAGAAAAAAATGTGAAAAAAAAATTCTAGCATTCGAATAACTTTTCTTTAAATAAATTAATCAAAACTGATCCTGATCTTTTATTCAGAACCTGAAACTGATCTTTTATAAAATTGAAATCATACTAAGAAAAATGACATTTTCAAATTTGAGTAAATCGATGCTTTCATTTTGTTATGAATCTTTTTGTTTCAAATATGATGGCCCAATGCTTTCAATTCTGAAATACCAGAAATACTCAGAATATTGAAACATGGACATACTCAAAACTGAGCACATAGAGATCAGTTCATACTCATTTTTGAAACATGGAAATACTCAAAAGTTTGCACATAAAAATCAGTTCATACTCATTTTTGAAACATGGACATACTCAAATATGAGCACATGATGTTTCTTGAGTGTATGCATGTTTTCAGAAAGGAGTATGTACATGTTTCAAACTTGTATAATTTTGATTCGGAGCCATTTTAACTATGTGACATACTCAAATTTGAGTATTTTTTGCTCAGTTTTGAAAATGTCGTTTTCAGAGTACATGAGAAACAAAAAAACATCCTTTAAAAAAAGAGTATATGGAAAAGTAAAGTTGAAAATTTAAATTTTTTTATGAGAAATTTGAAAAGTACGAGTGCATTTAAAGTATACTTAACACTAGAGAGTGGAATTCGCGGTCTGACTGATGAAGAGCCTTAGAGGTCATCCGTTAATTACTCCACGCAAATGTTCGTGTCTTTTTTACCCCTCCCACCCCGTGTCACGGGTTGTCACACTGGGGAGATAAGTGTACCTCTGACGTCACAGTTTTTACAATTATTGACGAAAAAAAAGTTTTATATACAGGATGTTTCAAAAGTCTCTTGACATTTTCATGTAAAAACATTTTATAATTATTCCTTTGTTTTTCAGATTATTTAAGAAATGTGTAAAGGGAGATTCCTAAGGTGAATGTGTGGGTGGGAATAGCCAAAACAAAGATGTATGGACCTTTCTTGTTTTTGGAGCTAACAATTACAGGGGACATCTACTTTAATATGCTACAAATTTTTTTGCAGTCGCAATTAGAAAGTGGTGGTATAAAAAGCATAATTGTTTTCTAGCAAGTCGGTGCAATACCCCATTTCGCACGAATTGTTCGAGACTATCTCGATGAAAAATTCCCCGATAGGTGGATGGGTCGCGGTTCACGCAGACTGTGGCCGCCGTGCTCTCCTGATTTAACACCCCTAGACTTTTTTGGGGATGGGGGTGGGGTTTATGAAGTCGAAGGTGTACGCAGTGAAGATTTGACAATTGAACAACTAAAATAACGAATAATAACTGATGCAGCAGCACAAATAACACCACATATGCTTGCAAATGTCTTTCGCGCCACCCAAGAAAGGTGGAGCCTATGCTTGGACTTACAGGGCAACCACACTGAAATACATTGATTATACCTTGTACTTCTTATTTGTACTGACAAATTCTTTATTAAAAGCACTTTTTAGGAACATGTCAACAGACTTTCGAAACACCTTGTATTACTGATGTATAAATACTACAAAACTATTAAGATCTTATGTGCTTTTACTTCAAATTGTTGTAGTTCAAAGAAAAGGGAAAATATACATAATACTGCCTGAGTAAAAATATATTTATTTTTTAAAGAACTTTATTATACTGATTGCAAACAATGCCTACCTAATTATTTTCATATTTTAGATGTGACATCACAACGTATTAACCTATCTTCCGTCCCCTGTGTCTGTGTGCCCACCCCCTCTTAAAGTGTGACGTAATTAATGGGTCACCCCTTAAGGCCCCCACATCCAAACGGGCTAATTTCTGACATAATCCTGAATTCATTTTTATTTGTAAGCGCATAAAATTAAAAAAAATCTCTTATTCAGAAACTACGAAATTGAATAGCGTTTTCCATTTTTTGATAAATTGGCACACTTTTTGAAGATCTTTAAGAAAATGCTGTCAAAGTTGAAGTTTTGAATCCAATTTCCGGACGCGACAGCCGATAAATTGTCGTCATGATACAAACTCAATATGTAATTCAATTATAGAAAGAAAGAAAGAAAAATCGATTTCAAATCACTTTAATAGTTATGCCGGCAAGTGTCAAGCTTTTAAGATTAAAAATGCGTTCGTACTTGAGTTATAAAGTTTCGCAAGGAAAAAATATTCTTAGCTGCTTAACCATAGGATTTAAAAATAGGATTTAAACATTGAAATTACTGAAAAGATACTCTTTCCGTCTGCGCAATTGCCCTTCGCCTATTCCAAACAAATAACAAGAACGAAAAATCATGCTTCAAGTACAGATTATAAAACACTTTCCAAGTCATTCAGAATACTGTAAATAAACTTCACTGTTTAATAAATAGAAATAGGATGTCTAAGTAAAAATTTAGAAAACGTTTAACACATTTGAAAACCCATTTTCAGCAATTACCATCAATAGTCGGAAAAATATCCGAATTCTTTTGTTCAGTCCTGTATATGATCAATAGATTTGTATATATACTACATAGTATACTAACTTTTAGTTCAGTTAGGAGACTCCTAGCACAGTTGAAATTTCCCCATCAGCAATTTCCATCAATATACGGAAATGTACTCGAGATCGTTGTGCAGCACTATGTATATAATTTATACACACCAAGTAATATGCAAAAAATAGTTAAATTTAAAAACGCGTACCACAACAGAAACCGCACTTCCAGCAATTATTGCTCATGTACAGTACTGTAACCAAATACTTCTGTGTGTCCCTGTAAATGAACAATTTATGATATGCACACCCTAAACTATAAGTAAGCATCTTGTAGTGCACCTCAGACCTCATATATCAATTTCAACATGTTTGAAATAGTGTAACATCATTTAAAATAACTGCAAACGATTTTTCACATAGACCGTTATGCAACTGAATTATTTTGAGTGTCCCTGTAAACGAACTATAAACGCTACACACTTCATTTTCAATACCGAACATGCCATAGTAAACCTGAATAACATATATCAATTGCAGGGCAATCCGAGTATATTTATGTGGGCTTAGGACATGGACAGACAGACAAACCGAATTCATAAACATCTTTCAACTTTGTTGGAAAATGTTTAAAAAAAAAAAAAAGACTCAACCAAAATGTCTCTTATCTCCAAAATGACCAGTAAAACAAGGAAAGGGAACAGAAGAAAATCATATTTAAAGAAAAGAAAAGTAAAAAAAAAAGAAAAGAAAAGCGAAACGGCAGCACGTTGTTGCTCGATTTGCCTTCATCTTATTTTTCTTTTTTTTTTTTTTTCTTTCCGTTTATTGATCCTGTTTTGCTTTTTCGCCTGTTGCAAAATGAAAACTGTTTTTCCACTGATATAATGTTCTTTCAAGGTTATCAATGGATCAGACGTCCGACGTCCGACCGCTGCTCTCAGAATCCGAGGGCAACGTAGATAACGCGAAGTCAAGTCCAAAGCATTTTAATCCAAACTCATTCTGACACATTTCCGATTTTTTTTTTTTTTCCGCAAATGAAATTGGTAGGTGCTCCTATTCAGAAACTATGGGTTCGAACAACAGTTTTTTTCCTCCATTTTTCAGTGAAAGTAGATCTTTTAGAAAATACTGTCAAAGTTGACGTTTTGAACTGAATTTCCCTACACGACAGCGCAGGAAAGGAAAAGTAACTGTCATTATGAGACAACAATCACTTATAGCTCAAAATATAATTCAATCTTCGAAAAAAAAATTACAAATTATTTCAATAATCATGCTTGGAAACGTCATGGTTTTACGTTTAAAAATAAGTCCGTAAATGTGTCAAAAAATTTCTCGTTGTTGAGCGGGGGAAAATATTTTTTGAGAATCGCTTTTAACGAGGTAAGCTTACTGGTTACTTTCTGACACATTCTTGAATTCATTTTTTTTTTTTTAATAACATAAAATTAATTAACTGTCATTATTAAAAAAAAAAAACTATAAAATCGAGTAGTGTTTTCTATTTTTCGATAAATGCAGAGGATCTTTGAGAAAATGTTACCAATGTTGGAGTTTTGAATTGAATTTCTGGACGCGACAGCTCGATAAAGGTCTTCGTGAGACAATAATTGCTTATAACGCAAGATAATAAACAAATAAAATAAAATAAAATACTTTCAGGTTCTTTCAAAGTAATCAGTGGAACTTATCGCTTTATAATAATAAAAAAAGTAATCGTCATATTATGGTCGTCATAATAATAATAAAAAAAATCAATCACAATTAAAGAAAAGCAAAACAAAAGAAATAAATTACTGCTTTCCAGTCCATTCAAGGTAATCAATGTATCCGATAGAGAAAAAAAAAAAAAAAAATAGTTTCTGGTTCTTTCAAGGTAATCAGTGGAAGGAATCTCTCTCTCTCTCTCTCTGTATATATATATATATATATATATATATATATATATATATATATATATATGTGTGTGTGTGTGTGTGTGTGTGTGTGTATAAACAGCTAAGGAAAAACTATAAAAATAAAATAAAATACTTCCCGGTTCTTTCAAGGTTATAGGTAGTCAGCGGAACCGATCGCAAAAAATAAAACAAAATAAAATAATTTCCAGTTCTTTCAAAGTAATCAGTGGATCCGATCGCCCCCCTCCAAATAATAATAATAATAATAATAATAATAAAAACAAAAATAACAAATTAAAATAATTTTTGGTTCTTTCAAGGTAATCACGAATCAATAGGTCCGATCTCGCAAAGGGAAAAATTTTTCGCAATTTAAGAAAATAAAATATTTTCTAGTTTTTCAAGGTAATCAGTAAATCTGATTACAAAAAAGAGAAAAGAAAATCATTCTAATTAAAGGATAAGAGATAAAAAAAAAGAACAACAACAAATAAATAAAAAAATACTTCCCGGTTCTTTCAAGGTAATCAGTAGATAAGGTCGCAAAAAAAGAAAAAGAAAATCTTTAGTAGATCTGATCGCAAAAAGAAAAAAACCCATCTTAATTAAAGAGGGAAAAATATACTTCCCAGTTCTTTCAAGGTAATCAGTAAAAAACCGAAAAAAAAGAAGCAAAATAAATGAAATACTTTCCGGTTCTTTCAAGGTAATCAGTAAATCCAATCAAAAAAAAAATTCTTTCCAGTTCTTTCAAGGTAATCTCATCAAAAAAAAAAAAAAAAAAAAAACATACTAATTAGTAGGTCTGAATGCAAAGTAAAATAATAATAATAATAATAATAATAATAATAATAATAATAAAATACTTTCCAGTTCTTTCAAGGTAATCAGTAAAAAAAAAAACAGCAACAAAATAAATGAAATACTTTCCGGTTCTTTCAAAGTAATTAGTAGGTCCGAATCCAAAGGCAAAAAAAAAAAAATAATAATATAATAAAATACTTTCCGGTTATTTCAAGGTAATCAGTAAATCCAATCATAAAAAAAAAACATCCTAATTAGTAGGTTTGAATGCAAAGTAATAATAATAATAATAATAATAATAATAATAATAATAATAATAATAAAATACTTTCCCGTTCTTTCAAGGTAATCAGTAAAAAAAAAAAAGCAACAAAATAAATAAAATACTTTCCGGTTCTTTCAAAGTAATTAGTAGGTCCGATCGTTCGAAGAAACAAGAACGAAAAATCAGGCGCGTCAAGCATATATTATGAAACACTTTCCAACACAACTAGAAACTGTATCGAAACTTCATCGATAAAGAAGGTGAAAGAATATATGTAAGTAAGCATTTTAGAAAACATATAACACATTGTAAAATACAGTTTTTGAAATTACCTTCCATTGTCAAAAAAGTAGTCGAATTATTTTGTGCACCCCAGTCAGTATATGATCTATACATTTGGATATATACTACATAGCATGATAGTATGATAATTTTAGTTCGGTTAGAAAATTCACATTTTTAGAAATTTTCGCCAATCGATGGAAATACACTCGAAATCTTTTGTGCAGCCCTGTATATTATCTGAAGACTTTTGTACACCATGTATTAAGATAAAAGTTAAAAAACTCATTCAGGTAAAAAACGCATAACGCAACTTAAAACTCACTTCCAGCAATTACCAACCGTAAACGACAATGTATCTTGTTCCTTGCGTATCCCTGCATATGAATGTATTTATATTCCACAAACTTCTATTAGTCTACTAAATATAATTCAGTAGGAAAAGGCGTAACACAATTAAAAACTACCCTTAAGCAATTCACTATAGTCTGTAATGCTTAAGAATTCCCTTGTGTAGCCCAGTATATGATCAACCGAATATATACACACCGCGTACTAAGAAAACATTTAGTTAAACTTAAACACGCAAACCAAAGTTAAAAACGCACTTATCACACATAGATTGTAATTACTGCAACCGATATCTTTTGTGTGTACCTGTTAATGAACGATAAATGCAATGCACGCCATACTTTTAAGCGAGCAATTTATAGTGCATCTCAGTAATGTACTTTTCATTAAGTTTGAAATACTGAAACATAATTAAATTACACTGCAAATGATTTTTCCCCGTAGAACAATGTGTAACAGAATTAATTATTTTGTTTGACCTTGTAAATGAATAAAGATGCTTTGCACCCCATATTCTACAAAAAGCATGTTTTAATGCGCTGCATAATTATATATCAATTTCATTATGTTTCAAATGGCGTAGCATCATCAGAATGCATACGAAACAATTTTTTCGCATTCATCGTAGTGTAACGGAATACTTTTGACTGTCCCATGCAAAAGAACTATAAGAACTAATATAAATAGAACTAATACATCTACACATTTCATTTTTAATAGGGATCATGCTATAGTAAACGACAATAACATATAAAAATTTCAGGGCAATCCGAGTATATTTACGCGAGAACCCTCTGAGCGTTTTGAAAAAGGGTAAAATTGTAATGCTGTTTTCTTTGCATTTTGTTTTAAATGCTAAAAAAATATGATTCTTTCAGCATTATAAATAAAACTTAATTACAAATATGAATGTATCCCTTGAGAGTATTAATCATTCTTCAATGTTTTGAAAATTCATTAAATCTATAGAATTATATTATCTTAAACATTGCATATATTGCAGTGAAACCTGGAGCTTAGTGAACGGAATATTACGTTCCACACGCTTAGAGGGTTAAAGCACGGACAGACAAACCGAAGTCATAAACACTTTTCAAATTTAGTCTTAGAAATTTTTACCGGTGTTGAAATATTTTCTATGTCCAGACAAAATTTTAAAGGGAAATTTTGAAAAATGCTCAGAATGTCGCGAAACGTCTAATAAACTGAAATTGTATTTTGAAATTTTTTTCGAAAATTTAGTCAGAAATTTTTACCGGTGTTGAAATATTTTCTATGTCCAGACAAAATTTTAAAGGGAAATTTTGAAAAATGCCCAGAATGTCGCGAAACGTCTAATAAACTGAAATTGTATTTTGAAATTTTTTTCGAAAATTTAGTCTTAGAAATTTTTACCGGTGTTGAAATATTTTCTATGTCCAGACAAAATTTTAAAGGGAAATTTTGAAAAATGCCCAGAATGTCGCGAAACGTCTAATAAACTGAAATTGTATTTTGAAATTTTTTTCGAAAATTTAGTCTTAGAAATTTTTACCGGTGTTGAAATATTTTCTATGTCCAGACAAAATTTTAAAGGGAAATTTTGAAAAATGCTCAAAATGTCGCGAAACGTCTAATAAACTGAAATTGTATTTTGGTCAGAAATTTTTAATCAGAAATTTTAGTCAGAAATTGGAAAGTGTTAAAAAGAGAGAGAGCGAAAAAAAGAAAATTATCATAATTAAAAGGGGGAGGGGGTGAAATATTTTCCCGTTCCGAAAAAATATTGTTACCGTCACAGCGTCGCTGTCCTCAAGCAAACAAAACAGTCTCAAAAAATACATTCCATCTGCCAAAATAAATAATAAAACATGCATAATGAGTGAGAGGGGGGGGGGCGGCGAAGAAAAACACAATTAACGAAAAGAAAAAACAAATATAATACCAAAAATAAAATAATAAATGCAAGACGGCATCGGATTATTCCTCAGTGTACTTCCTCAGTTTTCTTTTCTTTTTTTTTTTTGCCTACTGCAAATGAAAACTTGTTTTTCACTAATATGATAGCAACTTTCTGTTTTTTTTTTTTCAAGGTAATTAGTGCATCTGATTGAAAATAAGACAGAGAAAAAAACACAATCACAGTTAAAGAAAGTAAAAAACAGAACCAAAAAAAAAACTTCTGGTTCTTTCAAGATAGTCAATATCAAGAGAAAGAGAGGAAAAAATATTATCATAATTAAAGAAAATATTTCAACTCCGAAAAAATTTCCAAGACTAAATTTTCGAAAAAAAATTCAAAATATAAGTTCAGTTTATTCGACGTTTCGAGACATTCTGAGCATTTTTCAAAATTTCCCTTTAATATTTTGTCTGGACATAGAAAATATTTCAACACACGAAAAAATTTCTTTCAAAATACAAGTTCAGTTTATTAGACGTTTCGCGACATTCTGAGAATTTTTCAAAAATTTCCCTTTAAAATTGAAAATATTTCAACTCCGAAAAAATTTCCAAGACTAAATTTTCGAAAAAAAATTCCAAATACAAGTTCAGTTTATTCGACGTTTCGAGACATTCTGAGCATTTTTCAAAATTTCCCTTCAAAATTTTGTCTGGACATAGAAAATATTTCAACTCCGAAAAAAATTCTGACTAAATTTTCGAAAAAAATTTCAAACTTACAAGCTGAATTTATTAGACGTTTCGCGACATTCTGAGCATTTTTCAAAATTTCCCTTTAATATTTTGTCTGGACATAGAAAATATTTCAACTCCGAAAAAAATTCTGACTAAATTTTCGAAAAAAAATTTCAAAATACAAGTTCAGTTTATTAGACGTTTCGAGACATTCTGAGCATTTTTCAAAAATTTCCCTTTAAAATTTTGTCTGGACATAGAAAATATTTCAACACCCAAAAAAATTTCTAAGACCAAATTTTCGAAAAAAATTTCAAAATACAAGTTCAGTTTATTCGACGTTTCGAGATATTCTGAGCATTTTTAAAATGTCCTTTAAAATTTTGTCTGGACATAGAAAATAATTCAACACCCGACAAAATTTCTAAGACTAAATTTTCGAAAAAAAATTGTGAAATACAAGTTCAGTTTTTTAGACGTTTCGAGACATTCTGGACGTTTTTAAATTTTGTCTGGACATAGAAAATATTTCAACACCCGAAAAAATTTCTTTCAAAATACAAGTTCAGTTTATTAGACGTTTCGCGACATTCTGAGCATTTTTCAAAAATTTCCCTTTAAAATTGAAAATAATTCAACACCCGACAAAATTTCTAAGACTAAATTTTCGAAAAAAAAATTGTGAAATACAAGTTCAGTTTTTTAGACGTTTCGAGACATTCTGGACATTTTTCAAAATTTCCCTTTAAAATTTTGTCTGGACATAGAAAATATTTCAACACCCGAAAAAATTTCTTTCAAAATACAAGTTCAGTTTATTAGACGTTTCGCGACATTCTGAGCATTTTTCAAAAATTTCCCTTTAAAATTGAAAATATTTCAACACCCGAAAAAATTTCTAAGACTAAATTTTCGAAAAAAATTTCAAAATACAAGTTCAGTTTATTCGACGTTTCGCGACATTCTGAACATTTTAACCTAATTTCTTTTATTACTGTCAAAAAATCGCCACGGAACGCAAGAAAAAAAAAAGGTTTCATTTAAAATCGCAAAAACTTCAAAAATCGCGGAGGAGAAAATGTACTATCTTAGACTAAAAGTTTGAAACAGAAATGTTTTTACGAATGTTACAAAATCGCAGAAGAACGCGAATAAACACTAATAATCGCATTAGATATAGCTAAAAATTGCAAAATTACGGAGGACAAAATTTACTCTATTATGCTGAAAGTTTGTAGCAGATTTCCTTTTACGAATGTTAAAAAAATTGCAGCGGAACGAAAACGTTAAAAAGTGCATCAAAAATCGGCGTTGTTTCTAAAATCACAACTAATTAAAAAATCACCACTAATTCAAAAATCATTACTTATTCAAAAATCGCCGAGAACAAAATTTACTATAGTGGGCACTGTAACCGAAATTCTGTCACTGTAATTATATGCAACTTCTTGGACTGCAATTATATGCAATTATATGCCATATTTTTAATCTAAAATAAGAAAAAAAAAGTTTCAAGACATATAATGTTGAAACTTATATGTTCGATATATTTGAACATACAATGATTATATGTTCAATATATGTGAGCCAAATGGCATTTGGCTCACATTTGGCTCGCTGATTTAATTTTTAATTAACAGCAATTTTTAATCAAAAAATATGTTTTAACGAAATGTCAGAAGCTGGTTCAAAATCCTCTCTTGTGGCATCTCATTCATTGTTGTACATTTCATATTTTCTGAGAAAAGGAGATGTTGACAGCAGAAATAATATATACCAGTGGGGCTGTGCAAAGATTTCACACTGCAGTCTAATATTTTTAAGCAATATCTAACATTTTTTAGATGCATGTTTAAACTTCTAAAAAAAAAAATCCAGCCAGAATATAATCTCATTTATTCCATCAAAGTTACAGTAAAAACTGACCGAAAATAGCAAGAACAATATATATATATATATATATATAAATTGTATTTTAACTGCATTAAAAGTTTACATCTGTTTTGAAAAAAAAACAAAACAACATGGGATAAAGAAAAATAAATTGAGCATTTGAATTTAAATATAATTTGCTTTTTTATCATAAATATAAAATAAACCCATGCAGCAACTATGTCCACTACATCTTTATTGAACATTTTTTTTATAATCATTGTTGCGAAATTTAATTTTTGTGGCAACAGTAATTTGAGGAAAAACTTTCATTAATTTCTGAAAACAATGCCTATTTAATTTTTAATTACTTGCAATTTTAACCAAAATACATGTTTTAAAGAAATGTAAGTGTATTATGTCAGAAGTCGCTTAAAAATCATTTAATATAGTATCTCATTTAACATTCTGCATTTTTTATTTGCTTCGTAAAAGGGCTGGACAATCCACCTGGTGAATTAGCTTGAAGAAACATGAGTTGAAACTACTTAAAAATTTACTCTCTTGAATAGAATGATTAAACATATACTTTAATTAAAAATTGAAGAAAATTAGTTTTTTTCCGTATTCTCACTATCATTGGTAATTTAACGTTCAATATATATTTTACACCTTGTGTTATCAACTTTCTTTTTATTAATTACAAATATGGCTTTTGCAAATTTTTCAGAATAACATTAAAAACTAAATCATAACCGTATGGCCTTTTATTCCGATCTAATGAGATGAGTGGATAAGGCCAATTTTTGCCTCCATTGGGACACCTTTTTATTATTATTATTATTTTTGCTTGCAGACTGAAAATATGCTATACAAGATCTGAAACACTTTCGATTTTATTGTATTTTGACCTTTTTAATATGGGTTTCTTATAACACCATTGTAGTTTTTAACTGAAAAAGATTATAATGATAAAGTGAAACATGTATGTATAAAAGTCAGGCTGGTGTTATGAGCTCTTGTTAAAAAAAAAATATTCAAATAGATTTTTTTTTTTTCTTTTCAAATTTTGAATAAAATATTTAGAGTTTTCAGACAAAAATTAGGGACCAGTAAATTTAGATTCTGAAGTTCAAAATATCTTAAAAAAAAGAAAAAACATGTCCCTGCCAAAGGAGTAAAAATTGGCCTTTCTTGCTCAACTTTACTTTTTTGAGGACCATAAAAAGTATAATTCTGGCCAGCTTCCATTCATGATATCCAGTAGTGGCATGAATATGGCTAGCTTTGGGCTATCATTCATTAATGTTGCCCATTGATGGCGACAAAGTGGCTATCTTTCGGTATGCATTCATTAATGATTACCATTGATGGCAACAAAGTGGCTAGCTTTCGGTTTGCATTCATTAATGATGGCAACGAAGTGGCTAGCTTTCGGCATGCATTCATTAATGATTCCCATTGATGGCAACAAAGTGACTAGCTTTCGGCATGCATTCATTAATGATTTTCATTGATGGCAACAAAGTGGCTAGCTTTCGGCATGCATTCATTAATGATTCCCATTGATGGCAACAAAGTGGCTAGCTTTCGGCATGCATTCATTAATGATGCCCATTGATGGCAACAAAGTGGCTAGCTTTCAGCATGCACTTATTAATGAATAGCATTGATGGTATGTGGATGGCTGGCTTAAGGCTAGTTTACTTTTATGATGACCAATAAATTAACATTTATGGCCAGCTTTGGGATAGCTTTTATTCTTAACAAACGCAGGTGGCATGGCTGTGGCGATCTTCTGGCTAGATTTTATTCACGATGATCGTTAATGGCCAAACTGTGGCTAGTTTTCATTAATAATTGCCACTTAAAGTATAATTGTGGCCAGTTTTAGGCTATCTGTCAGTTATGACTAACCACTTGTGGCACAATTATGGGCATCTTAATGTAGTTATGGCCAATTCTGTTGCGGCCACATTGTGGCCAGCGTGACAGTTTTTTTAAGTTGCCGTTCCGGCAAACGATTGCGGTCCCTCATCTACTAGTTTGGGCCAATGCTAACGTAGCCATCAGCGGCCTGCAAGTTCTGTGTTCGTTGGGGCCGTTGTTCGAGGTGTGCGCCCTGAGACGGCCACTCATCTGCCTCACGTCTGGAGCCGGCACTGTTTGCCCCCTGTGAAAAAAAGCTATGTTTCGGTCCTGTCCAAATTGTTTACTTAGACATCACCTTTAAACTTATTAAACGGGAAGTTTTGTTAGTATTTTGATTGTGTTGGAAAGTGTTTCATAATCTATGCTTGACACATGATTTTTCTTTCTTGTTTAATTTAAATATTATTGTGCACATTTTTGTTTCTGACAGCATTAATGAAGAGGAATGATGTTGACACAAAGTATACGCGAGGTTTTTTTTTTTTTTTTTTTCCCGATATTTTCTCTGGAAGTAAACGGGAGGATCGACTTATATACGCGAGTAATACGGCCAGAGTTATAGAAAGATCTGATATACGACCCTGATATGCGGTACATCACAAAAGCAGGGCTGCCATTAGAGGTCTGCAAAGGCCGGAATTTCCATGCCGGGCTCGGCACGGCCTATTTATGATTTTTCAGTTCACGGCCCGGTTCGTTAAAAGATCAGTGAAAACAGGCCAGGCCCGTGCAAAAATCGATGAAATCAAGCTCGACTCGACTAATTTTTGCAAAATTTTCCGATTTTTCTTAACATACAATTAAGATTACTTTAATGAATACTGCATACATATTTATCGGAAACTTTTACAGCATATTTTAGATTACTATATGTTCACAAGCCATAGAATACAGAATAGCAAAATTAATGGTCACTTAGATTCTTAGACTATTTATTACATTCAAATAGACATGACAAAAATAGTGTAGTCTATACTATTATACAAAGAGAGAACGCCTGACTGACTGGGTGACTCATTAACGTCCAGCTAAAACGACTAAAGTTAGGAACACAAAATTTGGACAGTAGATTGCTGTTATCTGACCTAGGCAAGCAATAAGAAAGGATATTTAAAAATACCCCCCCTCCCCCTGAAGGGGGTAAAAGGGTGGTCGAAACCTTTATGTGATTTCGTCGTATCTCAGCAGCAGTTTTAGGTTGGAGCATGAAATGCAGGATAACAAATCTACTAAAAAAATGATTAAACACGTATTTCAGCGATTTTAGAAATTCACCCCCTAAGGTGGTTAAAGGGGGGGGGGGGGGGCGTCCGAACTTTTTAAGTCCTTTCGTCATATCTCAGTAGCAGTTTTAAGGAGGAGCATGAAATTCTGAATAACAAATCTACTAAAAAAATAGTTAACCACGTATTTGACCGATTTTAGAACTTCACCAAATAAGGGGGTTAAATGGGGGGATCGAACCTTTTTAGGTTATTTCACCATATCTTAGCAGCAGTTTTAGGTAGGAGCATGAAATTCAGGATAACAAATCTACTAAGAAGTGGTTAAACACGCATTTCAGCGATTTTAGAACTTCACTCACTAAGGGGGTTGAATGGAGTGTTGAACGTTTTAGGTCATTTCACCATATCCCATCAGCAGTTTTAGGTAGGAGCATGAAATTCAGGATTACAAATCTACTAAGAAGCGGTTAAACACGCATTTCAGCGATTTTAGGAATTCACCAATCGGTTTAACATTGAATATGAACCAGAATATGGAAGATTAGACGAATAAGACAACTACTGCTGATTTTTGATTAGATATTTTGCGTAAGACATTTTTAAAACGAAAATACATTGTAATTGTCCATCCGCGCGAAGCCGATATATAAAGAGAGAACGCCTGACTGACTGACTATAGGTGGTTCATCAATGCCCAGCTGAAACGACTAAAGTTAGGATCACGAAATTTGGACAGTAGATTGCTGTTATGACCTAGGCAAGCAATAAGAAAGGTTTTTTGAAAATTCCCGTCACCCCCACGAAGATGGTAAAAGAGATGTGGTCGAACGTTTTTGGTCATTTCGCCCTATCTCAGCTGCAGTTTTAGGGAGGAGCATGAAATTCAGGGTAATTCATCTACTAAAAAATGATTAAACACGTATTTCAGCGGTTTCAGAAATTCACACTCTAAGGGGGTTAAAGAGGGGGTCGAACGTTTGAAATCATTTCGCCATATCTCTGCAGCAGTTTTAGGTATAGGATCATGAAATTCAGGATAACAAATGTACTAAAAATGGTTAAATATGTATTTCAGCGACTTTAAAAATTCACCCACTAAAGGGGTTAAATAGGGGGATCGAACGTTTTAGGTCATTTCCAGGGCTTAATTTCCGCACGAGCCCACCGAAGCTTAGCTCCGGTACTTCTCTGTTTTTAGTAAATATTTAAATATTGGCCAGAATTCACCGGAGCCCAGTGCAATAATGCTTCCGAAAAATGAATCCTAAATTACCCTTCCCTTTACCTCCCATCTCCAATCTTTAACCTTCTTTTGTAACAAAACACTTTTAAGTGGCGTAATGTGTCGCTCACGTAAGATTTGGAGATGAAACAGGCTGGATTTTTATATCAGTCTTCGAGTTTGGGCAGGCTCGAGCTCAGTCTGTCTTAAGTTCAAAATTTTACTTATATTCATTTCAAATTATTTTAATCCTATTTTGATCAGAATAAAGAGTAAACAGAAATAGTCTTTTTCTATTCTCCATAGCTGCGAACTATTCATTTTTTGTGTTGACACTATTTCCGAATCATAATACTGAGCTTATTTAATCGCAGAATCCTGCGATTAATTAACATTAAAATTAGGCTAAGGTTTCTATTTGGACGTATTAATAACTAAAAACTGGAATAATTGATAGCTAAGTATACGCAGATAGATGTATGTAAAATTTTTATTTTGCTAAACGATAAAAAAACAAGAACGAAAAATCATGCGTCAAGCATAGATTATGTAACACTTTCCAACGCTTCCAAAATAATTTTACAAATCATTACCGTTTAATAAGCTGAAAGATAACATCTAAATAAACAATTTGGAAAACGCATAACATTTAAAAACGTAATTTCAGGAATTTCCAACATATGCAATATTCGAAAAAATATCCGAATACTTTTATTCAGCACTGTATAGGATCTATAGATTTGTATAGATACAACATAGGATGCTAAATTTTAGTTTAATTAGGAAACGCGTAGCACAGTTTAAAATTCTCCGTCTGGAGTTTCTGCCAATAAACGGAAATGTGTTCGCAAACGTTTGTGCTTCCCTGTATGGGATCTACAGAATTTATACACACCACGTAATAGACAAAAAGTGAGTTAAAATCAAAATCGCGTTCAGTAACTTAAAACGCACTTCCAGAAATTATTGTTAACAGACAGCAGAGAATTATTTTGTGTGTCCCTGTAAATGAGCGATGACTGCTATACACACAATATTCTGTAGTATGCCTCTTGTAATGCACCTTAGTGATATATAAATTTCACTGCGCTTAAAATAGTGAAACATTATTTAAATAAACCGCAGACGATTTTTCTCCATAGACGTAATATTACGGAATTCTTTTGACTGTCCCTGTAAGGTAACTATAAGTGCTATGCACACCCTATTCCATATTAAGCTTCTTCTAATGCACCTTCGTGATATATATAAATTCCAATGCGCTTAAAATAGTGAAACATTATTTAAATAAACCGCAAATGATTTTTCCCCATAGACCGCAATGTAACAGAATTCTTTTGAGTGTCCCTGTAAAAAAACTATAAGTGCTACACACTTCCGTTGAAATAGGGAACATGCTATAGATAACGACAACATATAAAAATTGCAGAGCAATTCGAGCATATTTACGGGAGTTAGAGCACGGACAGACGGCCAGACAAACCGAAGTCATAAACGCTTTTCAACTAGGTTGGAAAGTGTTAAAAACAGTGCTTTAAATTTTGAAAATAATGTATGAAATATAAATATGCAGATTGGAGTGACGGCGAAGGTGGGGAGGTACACTACGGGTGTTAGTACTGCAGAATATCAGGGCTCCGGTACTTTTTTCTTAGAAATTAAGCCCTGGTCATTTCACCATATTTTAGCAGCAGTCGGCCCACTTTATTTATTTATCGGCCTGGCTGGTCCATTTAATTTCTTTTATCCTCCTGCTCCTGTCCATTTATTTTTTTGTTATCGGTCCGGCCCGTTAAAAGAGTTGTCTTTTTTCTGCCGGCCCCGCCCGTTTGAAAATTTGTCTTCATTTTGCCGGTCCGGACCCGTACAGACCTCTATTTGATTCTGACGACTATTTTTATATTCTATTCGCATCACTTATTATGATACTATTGTAGTACATTTCTCTTGCACATGTTGTCAAAATATGTGTGTGAAAGATTTTTGTTTTGAGAAAGTGGTTTGAAATAGAATTAAAAAATATTTGCCAATAGCAGCCCTGCGAGAAGGAGAAATTATCATTTCTTTTCTCCGAACGTCGCTTAAATTTCTACCCCCGGATGTACACGTCATATTTTCATGAAAATGCTCCTGTTTATGATTGGATGATTCTGGTCGGCACAGTTAGAGGAAAGAACTTGGTTAGACTAATGCTCAAATTAGAGTCATATCTCCAACATATTCCCAAATACAGTGAAACTCCTGTCTATATAATTAGAATACAAATAAAACGTGTTAAAATTGAATCGCAAAAAGAAAAAAAAAATCCAATGTTCGAAATATTCCTGTCTTAGCAAATATGATTCTATGGCATTACATTACTTTCGTCTGTATCATAAATATATTTCGCTTAAGGCAGGATTTCTAAATATACAAATGTCATTTTCATACAAATGCAGATTTTACAGTATAATGATATTGATAACTATCATTATAGGTAGGATCAACCTTATTTTGGCCACGCCCCACCTAAGTACCTCTAACCCCCCCCCCCCCCCCCCCCACCTTCACTGTAAAAAAAGACAAATGTTTCTTAACCTAGGAAACTATAATATATCCACAAACGAAAAGATACAATAATCTCTTCCGAGTTACCCATGATTCCGAAAAAGTGTTCTTTATCTTTTAACAGCTCAGAAACCAATATATTTTGGAGAGTTAAAGAGATTTTCGAGATTTATTTCTCGAGATTTTCGAGATTTATTAAAAACAAAGTTTCTTTTGCCGCCACTGACTATCGAAAAGTTTCCGAGTACACTCGAAACACTTTAAAAACTATAGTTTTTATATAGTCAGTTTAATATAGTCTGTTTTCTGAAACCAGAACATAGCTTTTCCGGATGCTATCTATTCTCAAGTAAACATTTTCATGTTCAACAAAAATGTTTTATTAATGTTTATATTAATATTAACAGCATTAAAATTAATATTAATTTTTTTTTTCGTTACTCTTGCATGTATCAATTCAGTTACGCAGCTGAAAATGTTTAATTGTGAATTAATAGCATCATAAAACAGATATTCCGGTCTGGGAAAACTGATTAATACACTGTAAAAACTATTTGGAAACGTTTCCAAAAATTAGTGGCAGCAAAAGAAATTTTGTTTTTACAAATACTTCGTTAAATCTCGAAAATTTATTGGTTTCTGAGGTTTCTAACGATAAAACGCGCTTTTCGGAATCATGGGTAACTCAGAGTTTTTTGTATTGATTCGTTGTTAAATTTTCGTAGATTTGTGTGAAACGTATGATTCTTCTTTTATTTAAAGCATGAAATGTTATTCACGCGTTGAATGCTTAAAATAATATTAACCCCTTTACTGATAGGTCCCATATGCTTCTTTTAATTTTCAAGCATCGTTTTTTCCGAATAGTAATATCCGCTTTATTTAATCGTTTGAAATCGATAATTAGATAAGGTGAAAACTACTGTACGAAAAAAAGTGTGGAAACAAGTTACTTCTACATTTTTTAGCTTATCAAACAGCAATAACTTTGTCAAATATGTTTTTAACATAACTCTGCAAATTCAAGGAAACAATAAATACATCTTCATCTTCATATCAAGATGAGTTTGCCAATTCGCCTGACTATGAAAAAAAAAGTGAAACTCCAGTTTTATTTTCAGAAAATTTCTGGATGAGATTCTCCATTTGGCATTAAATTTGATAGCATTGATACATTTTATAATTGATTTTAATACCTTATTAAGGAAGGACAGGTGGAATATTTTTGGAAACTAAGACGAATCTTTGTGAATAACACAATACACAAAAAACATTTCTAGATTCCCATCTCTATCAATATTAAGTAGCCATCCTCCCCCCCCCCCCCCCCCATACATCCCATAATATAAAATATAACATAATTCCCTGTTAGCAGGTTTTCCCTTTTCCATTATCAGTAGTTGACCGTCGTGTATTTGTGCAGTACCGTTTTTTGACCCACGGCTAGCATGAATTTTGCTAATCTTTTGCAAAACTAGTCGTTGGGGGCCACCGTAATACTTACCCATCATGGATATGCATAATATAAAATATGGAAATAAACCATACGTAAACTATTTATAAAATGCCTTGCAATTCGGATAAAATCCTGGATTGATGACGTCATAAACTTTAAATGTTCTATTACTGAATTGCGTAATAGAAACATCCTTATAACTCCAAAAATGTTAATCGTACTAACTAACGATTTATTGCGTCGGATTAAGCGTCTCATTTCCAATTAAAATATATCTTTGAATTGAAATTTGGATGAAATACAGGGTCATGAAAAATCGAAGAGTGTTGAAAATATGATTCCAAACATCTCGGCAGCTCCGATCAACTTCATTCTGTATGCAAAATTTATGTTTTTTTATTGCATTTTATATTTACTCCTTAAAATAAACAATTTCGAAAATTTTTATGTAACCTTTTATCAGGACGAATATTTCGAGACTCCGAAAAAAAGAGTTCCGGGCAATCGAGATTACTGAAATTCATTAAGCTTCTTCCCATTATTACATACTAAGTACATACCAAATTTCAAGTCTCTATCTCAATTTGTTCGGGTGATAGAGCGTTTACAGACACACACAGAGACAGACGGAATTTTTTTTCCCCCTAAAAATATGTTTTTCGGAATCTCCAGTGTCTGAACATGTAAATCCGTCAAAAAAAAATTTCCATTTTCAAAACGATTACACGATTTACCCTATACTACGTATGATGGGTAGTAATAAATTTTAAAAGATAAGTTTTGAATCCATTCCCTTAATTTTTATTTTAAATGTGAAATAATTGTTAGGAAGTATATTAATCTTAAGATTTTTAGGTTGGTTTCTTTAGAATTTTCCCCCCTATTGCACTTTGTTTTTATATCTATCGATCTAGATGCATATACAATGCAAATATTGTTATCAAGATAACGTCCAAATTTACTAAACCAATTCGAACCTAATTGGGACAGAGCAAGTAACTTGTATGAGAGCGTTCATCAAAAAAGTAGATCTTATAGTTTGTTTACAGGGACACACAACATCAAGACATGCAAAACTTGTCATCACCATAATATCCGAAATACTGAACCAATCAAACCTAATTGGGAAGACAGTGTATTGATCTTGGAAGTATCTTGGATGAATTCGCTAATCAAGTATTTTCTGGCGCCCCTAGGTGATCAACTAATGAAAAAACCAGCCCCGTTCAAAGCAAACAGTGTAAAATTATGGAATATATCTTTACTTTGTGTTGTCTGATTCCATGACATTTTTGTCAGTTTCGTTATTTGACCGAACGATGAACCAAAATCTTTTGTTGATGCCCCTTCTACTCTGGCGCCCAGGTCAATTGCCCCGTTCTCTCTCTCTCTCTCAAGTTTCGGTCCTGGACTATGGCCTGCACCATAGCCATACGAAATTTACTATTAACCTATCTCTTCCGATAATATCCATTCGGGTATTTATTAATTTTATAATATTGGTAATACCTTTATACCGAAAGATGAACCAAATCTTCTGTTGGTGCCCCCTTCTACTCTGGCACCCAGGTCAATTGCCCCGCTCTCTCTCTCTCAAGTTTCGGTCTTGTACTATGGCCTGCACCAGAGGCCATACAAAATTAACTATTAACCTATCTCTTCCGCATAATATCCATTTTTATTAATTTTATAATATTGGTAATACCTTTATACCGAACGACGAAGCGAATCTTCTGTTGGTGCCCCCTTCAACTCTGGCGCCCAGGTCAATTGTCTCGCTATCTCTTCCTCTCTCTCAAGTTTCGGTCTTGTACTATGGCCTGCTTAGTTATTTAAGCTATTTTAGCTTAGTTATTTAAAATATTTTTGGAGTCTAAATGTGGTCAAATTAGTCACTTTTAGATAAATCTTTCAGTTTAGTAGTAAAGTAATTTCTCTTGTAAAAGTTTCTTCGTATGACATAATGCCCTGTTTGCCAATGCCAACTGCTAAGATTCTTCGGCGCCACTAATTCTGAAGAGAAATGTTCGCCTTATGTAATCTCAGAAATCTGCGATTAAACAAGTCGAAGATTTCTCTACGGAATTACTGATGACTAAAAATCGGAGCAGTTGGCAGCTGTGGCACAGCGAATAGAATTATAAGGGTCATTCAATAAATAGTCGAAAAAGTTGAGTAAAGTTCTAAAATACAGAAAAATTACAAATAATTTTCCAATTTAATAAAAGGTGTTTAATTTTTTTTTAAATAGAAGTTTATGGTTTAGTAGTGAAAACACATTTTCTTATTATTATTTCTTTTTCGATACCTTTAAGACTAGTAGTGCCCTCTATGAAAAAAAAAAGGGCAACGTTTGCAATATTTTCTCGGGAACAAAGATATGTAAGTAATAGAACTTTTTACAAATAATATTTTTTTTTACGTTAAAAATAATGTTTAAAACCTGACACTTGTATTAAATCTCAAATTTACTTATAGTTTTATGCTCAAAATCTGTGAAAACAAAATCTTCTTATAACAGAGTCCTATCTTAAACGTTTTTTTAGGGTTTCGTTCATCTCACGAAACCCTATTACTCCCGCTACGTTGTCTGTCTGTCTGTCACAGAGCCATTCTCAAAAACTATATAACTTACAGAGTTGAAACTTTGTGTATATAGCTGAATAGCAGCTATAAAGAGCTCAAAATATTAAAATTTGAAAAATTCGTAATATTTTAATAAATAGAGATAAAAAACCAAAACTCAAACAGCCTTTTCCTATTAAATTTAAACATTTTCGTTATAGCAGATGCCAAAAATTAAAAATCCACGATGAAATTCTTTCCACAATAATTAATTTTCTATCAGACCATTTCCACGTGAAAAATGAAAATGAAATAAAAAGTTTCCCCAATTGAAAAAAAGATAAATATGAAATAAAATTGATTGACGTCATAGTGGTAATAAAACGGAAAATGTCTAAGATTTCTCAATAATACGAGGAGTATGAGTATGTGTATGTACACAAAGCAGATTAATATCACGTCATTAGAGAATTAAAAAGAAAATCTGACGTCATATTGGAAGTTTAACGAATTTTTCAGATGTTTGAGAATAATACAAAGCGAGTATCAATATGAGTAATTTGAGAAACATATTGAATCGTGATAAAAATCCGATTATGGAAATATTCGCATATTTTAACATTTTGAAGGTGTACAATTTGTTTAATTTTGAAATTATTTTTTTTAAATATCTCATTTAGTCCGCATGACGGATATTATTATGACAGAATATAATAGCGGGCTTCGCCCGCTATCGGGCTGGTTTAGATATTCGAAACAACGAAAACTCCCGCCAGCTCCATTGCACACACTTTGTGGAGCTCCCGGATGTAACTCTCTGGTGTTTTAAATTTCCTTGTGGCTATTTCGTCCTGTATATTGACGATGGCTTATAAGCGGGCACTTGATGGCCAAGCACACAAGTCAGATGTATGTTCTCAATAAACAAACATAAACAACGAAAATATAGACCGCTCAATTTTTACTTTATAAAAAACATGACTTTTTTGTTTTGTTGTTGTTGCTAAATGAAATTTATTTGAATTTATTAAAGAAAGGATAAAGTGTTTTGAAAGGAATATTAAACGAAACCCTTTGAGCGATCTTCGATCACACTTACCCACTTGTTTTTTAATTCCCCTAGCGAAATTAGCGCCCCACCAGTGGCTGAGAGGTTCTACTTTTAAATCTTTTAGACGGGAGGTGCTGGGTTCAAACCACTGTCGCGCTCGTCGACCTAACCGTTCGGAGTTTTCCGCGGTTTTCTTCGAACCTTGCCGTAAATGCGGGTTAGGATCCTTTAGACAGGGGTTCTCAAACTATGGTACGCGTACCAGTACTGGTACGCGAAACTCTGGCTACTGGTACTCAGAAGTTCAATACTGGTACGTGGAATAAAATACAGAATGCAGCATATTATGGAGCAAAAACGGCTGGTCTTTATTAATTTGGAAATTTTCAAAAAATTATCGCATGCGATTTAGGATCTATAAAAGCTTTTTCTATTTTTTTTTGTTACGAGAAATATTTCTTATAGTAGACTTGCTGAAATTCACACACACTGCTTAATATACAATCAGTTTCCCAGAATTAAAGACATAATTATTAGATTTATATGGATAAAAAATTATTTTTTAATAAAGACCTAATTTTAAAATTAATGAATGAATTATTTTTAATTAGCAGAAGAACTGTTTTTAAACATGCTTTATAAATTTAATTATCTGAAGGTAAAGTATGACTAAAACTACCTAATATTGAGCCTGACATGAGGAAGCTGTGCTTGATAAAACAAACCCACCCTTTTCATTAGCGATAGAAGTAAATTAGTGCAATCAGCCTACTATAACAGTGTATAAATCAGTGTGCGCCAATATGGCCTTAAGTATTGCAGCTTTTTTCCTATACCAAAAAACTGTATTTTGATATTGTATGCATTATTAAAAATAAATGAAGATACTACTTTTTACTTGAAAGTTTTTATAAAGCAGCCTGTCTAAGTATCTATTTAGTAATGCAATCATTCATTTTTGAATATGACAAAACCTGCTAAGACGGAAACACAAGAGACCGGTTATATATTTCGTTTTAGACAGGTTCCTTTTTACAGGTTTTTCTATATTAGCTTTACGTTTGTTACCTGGTGGTACGCCGAAGTATGAACTTCGATTTAGTGGTACGTAGCTCTAAAAGTTTGGGAACCCCTGCTTTAGAACGTTTATGTATCAGAACGCAAATTTTTTCCCCATTCACTCTTTATTCCTCCGAATGATTTGAAAGTCAATCCCGAAAACCGTATCTTAAGTATTTTCCCCTATTTTCTCCATTTATATCTCCCTCTTAGTTGCGTTTCCAAGATCTCACCCCTTTAGAAAGACCCCCCCCCCCCTTGGAGGGCGCTCTTCCCGCCGGCCTATGTCCCTAGCGCATATAATCGGCCGTACCAAATCACCACCATCATCCTGGCGAAATGAATGTCACATCTTAAAAGACGGTAAACTGTCTAAACATCCCCCCCCCCCCTCCAGCCATTTGTGATGCCTTCTTAATAAATAGCAGATTTTACTGGATTTTCTTTCAAAAATCATAATAATGTAAAATAAATTATCGAAAAGTCTTTTACATAAAGATTTTTAGTACAGACATACTTCACATAAAGTTTTAGTGAAATTGTTGGAGGTACTATTAAATGTCCGTCTGCCGCCATCGAAATCAATAAGTTATACAATATATAATCTTAAAGTAACTCATAAAATTTAAAGCTTCAAAAAAATGTCGCGCGGTAGCGTATTACTGCTTATCTTACTGTTTATTACTGTTAATTTTACGGTATAATACTGGGTAGATGAGGTGTCAGTATTATACCGTAAAATCAACAATTTTTCTTTGCAGTGTGCGCGATGACGGTAGATCATAGTTTTACAACTTTTATTAATAGTCACTTAATTCGATATACCGAAAAATAATTTCAGCCCCACCAGTGGCTGAGAGGTTGTGCTCTCGAAGCTGGTAGACGGGAGGTGCTGGGTTCGATCCCAATCGCGCCCGTCGGCCTAATCGTTCGGAGTTTTCGTGGTTTTCTTCGAGCCGTGGATTTATCCATGCGTAAATACGGGTTAGGTTCCCTTAGAAAGACCCCCACGAAGGGCACTCCCCCCGGTCCTATATCCCATGTGTAGATAATTGGCCGTCAATAATCAACCCAACCCGAAAAATAATTTCAAGTTTTAAATTGACTTATCAAAGTAATAAAAATAATGATGTTTCAAAGTATTATTAAAAAAACAAGTTAGAAATTGGAAAAAAAAAATTACAACGTTCTATTAAAATTAAAAATTTCGAAATCTTTCATTAAAGACGCCAAAAACAATTTATGTACTATATGTTTGTTTGTTTTGTTTTTTAAACATAAATACAATTAATTTTTTTGCAAGAAAATAATGAACGTGATGACTTTCTTTCCTTTTAAATTTATCTGAAGTTTATTACACCTAAAATTTTTGAACTAATTTATATAATATTTGCATTAATGCGTATATTTCTCTTTTAACATGCGCGCATAGTGGGATTTTAGTTAGATATCAATTGTTTATTTATTTATTTATTTTTTACAAACTAGTGTAATTAGTCTTTTTACTAGTGTAATTTATTAAGGTGGTTCTCAAATGACCTGCTCAACAACACGAAACTTCATGACACATTTTCTGACTCATTTTTAAACGTAATGGGATATAATTGGCAGGACTGATTATTGAAGGGATGTGGAATCGAAATAAGTTTTTTTTTTTTTTAAAATAAATAAATTACTTATTGAGTTATAAGCGATTCGTGCCACGTGACAACACGTTTTTGCCCTTTCCCGTGATAAAGCATCGGATTTCGGTTCAAAGCGCCCACTTTTAACAGCGTTTTCTGAAAGATCTTCTGTCTTTACCAAAAAAATGGAAAACGTGTTTCTATTATATAGTTTCTGAATAACAACACCTGCGCATTTCATGCTTTTCCGTGTCTGAAAATAACCCCTTTGGATTTGAAATACTCCGTAGAAAACAGCTTTAAGAAATTTGGTGCTGCCATCTATTTCACAATTACAAATTTAAAAAGAAGAAATGCAAGAATAAATTTAGTGCTGCCATCTATTTTGCAAATATAAATTTACAAAAGCATATTTTATTACTTAAAACGTTTAAAATACTACTTTTAAAGCTTACGATTTTGTTAATTACTCTTTCTAATATTGTTCAGTTATTTAGTAACATTGCATATAGTTTTCTTAATGAAAAAGTCTCCATTTACCAGAAAAGAACAGTTATTCTTCATGTTATATTTTTTAAAAGTTCAGATATTTCGAAGACTGCATAGCTCATTTTGACATTTGAAGGAATGATGCTTTGAGACCTATAGCTACAAGGCTGTTGTCCCGAATGATACATATACATTTTTTATTCACAGAAACACATACATGACTTCGACAATTACATAAATCTTGACGAGATAGCACAAGGAAATTTACAACACCAAGAATTACATCCATGAGCTCCACAAAGTGCGTGCAATGGAGCTGGTGGGAATCGAACACGGCCGGCCTGCTTCCCACGCTCTCAAGCGATTAGCGGAATGGTTGCATAGCTCATATGTGATACCTTGTTTTGACTAGAAAATTATATAATTATTCTTCTATGCTATAACTAGACATTGTATTAAAGAAGAATATCATCAAAAGTTGATACGTATTTAGGCTTTAAAAGCCGTTGGCGTATGGCGATCTCGGCCCGTACTTTTATGTTGTTACAAGCCGTACGTGTTATATTAATTCTAATTAAATTAGTCTTTTTTAAAAATCAATTTGATATTTTTTACTTTTATACTACTGCTGAACATTGCATTAAAAAAGATATCGTTAAAAGTTGTTATCTGTGCTTTAAAATGCTTTTGTGCATACAGGTACGCCGCGCGTGTTTTCAAAGGTTCAGTTAAACAGTATATAAGTTAAAATTTTGTAGTACTCCGACTTAAGATAAAACTTAACCTTTGAAAACACGGGTGGCATACCAGTATGCACAAAAGTATTTTAAAGCAAAAAAATAATAACTTTTAAATATATCCCATTTTAATGCAACGTTAAGTAGTAGTATAGAAGTAAAAAAAAATCAAAATTATTTTTTTAAAAAAGACTAATTTAAATAGAATTAATATAACAAGTACGGTTTCTAACAACATAAAAACATACGCCAACGGCTTTTAAAGCCTAAATACGTATCAATTTTTGATGATATTCTTCTTTAATGCAATGTTTAGTAATAGCATAAAAGCATCATTATCAAACATCAAATTTATAATAAAATAATTATTTAAGAACGAAAATGGAATAAATTGCACAAATACACGGACGACGACGTATTCCGTACGACAATGGTGACTTACCAGTAAAAATACTGGAAAAGAGCAGATAACTTACACATTTCAACTTTAAACTTTGGTTGAACACAGAAAGGGTTGAGTTGAATTGAGTTGATTATTGACGGCCAATTAACTACACTTGGGATATAGGCCCGGGGGAAGTGCCCTTCTTAGGGGTCTTTCTAAGGGAACCTAACCCGTATTTACGCATGGATAAATCCACGGCTCGAAGAAAACCACGAAAACTCCGAACGATTAGGCCGACGGGCGCGATTGGGATCGAACCCAGCACTTCCCGTCTACCAGCTTCGAGAGCAGAACCTCTCAGCCACTGGTGGGGCTAAGAACACAGAAAGGACTTTGGGAAGAGGGTTGGTTGGTTATTTGCTACGGCCGATTATCTGCGCTAACTTTGGGAAGAGGGTAAATTAGCCGCATGTGTTAATCACGAAATTATTTTGGAAATCGCAGCTGTTTTTTCATTGAGTTTCGTTCACAGTACCCCATCAGTATTTTTACTGGTTAAGAATGTTTTAAAACACGAACACGATTTATTCTATATCATAAGTTTCATAAGTTTTTCTCTTCAATAATTATTGTGTGTTTTATATATATATATATATATATATATATAATATTATACGACCCTTTAATAAAACTTCTTATGTTCGCAGATAAGAAATAGGATGAGCTATAGAATCGGAGGTGTGTTAGGTAACAAAAAATACGGCAATAACAATATTAATGGAGTTGTGCTCATTATGAGTAACCCAGATTCTAAACATATATTTTAAATTTAAAAAAGAAAGAAAGAAAGAAAGAAAATAATGTGATATAATAACTCAGATTCAGTTAATTTGGAACCCTGACTGGATTTGGATTATTTTCAGTTTGAATACATTTGTCGAAACGTTTATTTGAGGGACGTTCGCTGGAGTGACGATCACTTAGGAGAGCTGACGAATTTTCACGACTGTCTGTATGTCTCTCTATATATGCCTCGCGAGAGATGCCGTAAAAAACATCCGATTATAATGAAATTGGGTGGATATGTCAGTGGTATTCGGGATTAGCTCTACAGTTTTTCATTTAATTTTGATTGATTCGCTCGAAAAATAGAAAATATTATCTTTTAAGCTGAAATGGCTCTCTGCGGGAATTCAGATGATTTTTAAATTTTATCATTCACTGAAAAGAAAATCGCTCATTTATATATATATATTTTTTTTTATTTTACTGTTTATTATTATTACTATTATTATTATTGTTATTATTAGGATACTTCCACTTTCGAAACCGGTTTCAAAAAAAAAAAAAAAAAAAAAAACCTTGCAAACAAAATTGAAAAAGTAAAAAACGGTCTTTGTAGAGATCAACCTCAGCTATCCAATGATGAAAGAAAAATCATTTAAAAATATTGAAACGCAAACGAGATATTTTAAAAAATTTCTCCCATGGAATTAACATTAGCGAGCGGGTGTTTTCGCATAAGTGAAGTAGCCTCTAGTGTTTTACGCTTTTATGCCCGCTTTTACAACTGCATGCAGAGCTAGGTGCTGTAATTTTAATTTTACAGTAAAAAAAAAAAAAAAAATGCAAAACTGTTTTTGCCTATTCCGCGAAATGTAGTATTTTTGAGGTGTGTCGTTTTAATTGTAGGTGAGCGGCATTATCACACCCATGCCTTCAATAAGATTCGATCCCAAGTAACGCAAAAGTTATTTGCATTGCATAACAATCAGCGACCAACGAGCTCCACATATAACAGGAGTTCTGACTGAGTCGGCAGTATTAAGTTCCACTCAACGCAGACTAAAGAATAGCACGGTACTAAAAGAAATTTAAAAAATCCCTGACGACTCGGCCTACAGGCACAGGTAGATTTCGAAGACGAAGACCGTGGGGCACCTGTTTATTGGGAATTGCAGAAGAAAGACTGATGTGGCAGTTGGAACTGCCCACTTAGAAATATACCTATGCCTGTAAGGCGCGCAACCAACAAGAATTTTTTTTTTTTTGGTTATAAGAGTTGATCCTATAAAAAACTTGTCAGTGTAAAAATTGTAGATAATATTAAGAAGATTTATAAGTTTAAGCGGACTTGATATCTTATGAATTGACGAAGTTATGAATTTTTTTCTTCTGAAACCCCTATTCCCCCCCCCTTGGGGGTATTTTTAATGAAATCAAAGATGTGTCATACATAAATTTTTGTCCCTTTTCCTAGAAGTAATAATAACTTTAAACGGATTCGATATGTATCAAAATTAAGATGTTATAGGGTTTTTTCTGTTTTCACCCCCCCCCCCCTCCTCCACCGGTTCAATTTAGCCTATTAACGAATTTGACCGAGTTATTATGACGCTTGATTTTATATATCAGTTTGGAAGAGATTTGTGCAGAATTATGGAAGTTATCGTGTCCATAAAAAAGTGCTATAAATAGATAGATAGATAGATAGATAAAGTTTTGAACTGGGGGTGATTTTGGGTTCTAGGAATCATGATCGGTGTAGATCTGCAAACATTTTTCAGGAATTTCAACTTATGGGAGAATGTAATAGGTAGTATTTCTAACGAAATCTACCTAAAAGAATCTGTGCATCGTGAAAAATCGGGACTTTTAGCGTCCCGCGCAGTGGTTCCTCGGGACGGGTTTTGGAACCCCTGACAACACTAGTAGGAATTCAGAAATTATAGGCGTGGCTAAAGTAGACATTTTCAAATAAATTTAATAACTTACAATTATCAATAATTAATAAAACATTTAGAGAAAAAATTAGTGGTTCATTTTAACTATTTTTATTTTATTTATTTTAGATCGAAGATTTAAATACTGAATTCCAGATAATTACGATTATCAAACTAAGCAGACAATGGAGGATTCAGATTCAGAGGAGCAGAACTCCCTAAAATAAAATAAAAATATTTGATATACTAAAAAAAAAAAAAAGAAAGAAAAGAAAAAAACCTTGCAAACAAAATTGAAAAAGTAAAAAACGGTCTTTGTAGAGATCAACCTCAGCTATCCAATGATGAAAGAAAAATCATTTAAAAATATTGAAACGCAAACGAGATATTTTAAAAAATTTCTCCCATGGAATTAACATTAGCGAGCGGGTGTTTTCGCCTAAGTGAAGTAGCCTCTAGTGTTTTACGCTTTTATGCCCGCTTTTACAACTGCATGCTGAGCTAAGTGCTGTAATTTTAATTTTACAGTAAAGAGAAAAAAAATGCAAAACTGTTTTTGTCTATTCCGCGAAATGTAGTATTTTTGAGGTGTGTCGTTTTAATTGTAGGTGAGTGGCATTATCACACTCATGCCTTCAATAAGATTCCCTAAGACTAAAACAAAATTCACAGCAGAAAAAAAAAAAAAAAAAAAAAAAAAAAAGAAAGAAAGAAAAAAGAAAAAAAGCCTTGAAGTAGCGGTGAATGTAATTGTATTTCCCTTTACACTGGAAGAAAAAAAAAAAAAGTGTTGATTTTACAGTATAATACTGTAAGATCAACACCTTTTTTTTTTTTTTTTTTTTTTTTTTTTTTCCAGTGGTACAATTTATAAGAATTAAACTTCCTGAAACTATTTGAAATCGTACTTACAATAAAACTAAGTTGAAAGGAATGAAACTCTAGATTGAAAGTTTCGAATATTAAAAACAATGGTTTGGAAATAAAAAAATGACTTCCAGTGCCGACATTGAGGCTCCTGATTTGCAGATAATGCTATAGCTAGAAATTTAATGAATATTTATCGTATTTCTTTATTTACAGCGTTTCTTTTTACTTTTCTTTTTCAGAGATGAACTATCAAAAACTGGAGACAGAAAATAATAGCCTTTGGAACAGATCATATGACTTAAGAAAATTTGTCTTCAATAGAATCGGGAAGACTTGAGACCCACCGATGAGCCTCCTCCCTCTTCTATGTCTCTGTTCTTATTCCTGCACGATTGACGTCATGGTAGACGTCTTGAAGACACAGTGAAGACATAATAGCATAGCTGCCAACTTTTTTGTTACCATTAAAATTTAATAGATATTTTTGCCTTATTTAATCGTCAAAATCTGCGATTAAACAAGGCAAAATTTACAATGAAAATTTATTGGTCAGAATAAACCGCAAAAGTTAGCAACTATGTAATAGATTACTGTCATTCTCAAAAACATATTACCTTTTTGGACGTATGAATGGGGAAACATACTGTGACCTGGCATATATTTAACGAGGAAAAATTTTGCTGAACAAATTCATTTTAATATGCGTGACAAATCAAAACAGAAATATACTAGTAATGGTTTATTACACAAATGTTACTTTTTTAAAACTTTTCAACATAGTTGAAAAGTGTTTATGAATTCGGTTTGCCTATCTGCTGCCTATCCGAACTCTAACTCATGTAAATATACTCGGATTATCATGTAGGGGAAAGTCGGGTAGCCGCGGACGGCGGGTAACCGCGGACATTTCAATTTCTAAGAAATTCAAAGTGTTGCGTAAATAAAAGAGTTACGTAAATGAACGCCTTCTAGAGTCGAAACAAATACAGTTTAATTGCGACGTGGGCGCCGAGTAAGTTATTGAGTGAGTGAGTGTTTTGTTTTCGTCAATAAACTTTCGACATAACGAGGCAGAATGCATCATATGCGGAGAAACATTTGAAGAAGACTGGATTCAATGCCAGGAATGCCCATGAAGATTGTGTTTATATAGATGCATCGGATTTTTATTATAATTGTGATGTTTGTAAGGCCAAAAAACGGTTGGGACACCATTGAAAAATATGTCCGGAACTTTCTTGTGAAGACAAAAAAATATTATTTTCAGTATATTTCGTTAAATAATTCGATATTATTAGCAATGTTTAACTAAAATCATTAAAGAAGTTCGTAATATTATTTTAAGTATAAAATAAAGACATTCATTTGTTTTTTATTTGCAATTTATCCAAGTGTCCGGGGCTATCCGATCTTCCCCTAATTTTTATATGTTATCGGGATTGACTATATAATTTTGAGTATTCAAAATGTAGTGTATAGCATTTATAGTTCGTTTATAGGAATACACAAAAGAACTCCATTACGTTATGGTCTATGGGGGAAAATCTTTCGCAATAAATTTTATTGATGTTACGCTATTTCAAGCATTATAAGATTGATATGTATCATTGAGGTGGAAAACAAATTGTTTCTCAGGAACATAGAAAAATAAGATAAGTACGTAATTTATCTTTCGTTTACAGGAACATACCAGAGAATTCCATTGCATTATGATCTACGGAGAAAAATTGTTTGCGGTGCATTTTAATGATGATTTGGTACTTCAAACATAATGAAATAAAAAAAGATCACTTAAATGCACTCAGGCTCCCAACAAAGGTGGCGCGGGCGGTGCCCCGGCACCAGGCGCCAAACGCGCCTTCAGTTAGCACTATTAATGCTTCGAGAATCAATCGAAAAATGTACAAATGTTCACTTCTGATTTTTATGACAAATGCAAATCGTTAGTTTCCGAACTATACTTATAAAGTATTCCTTTTACACTCATAAAAACTTCCACTAGCTGGGTTTATGGCCCCGATAAACCATTTTATTTTAGAGATTTTTTCTTAAGCCAAAGAAAATGTATCACTTTGTTAAGTTCTTTGCGTGGAATTACTATCTAAATGATGCAGTAATTTTCGTTTAACGCTTTTAGGGACAAAGTACTTTTGTTGTTAAAATGCTGAAATGATTGAATGACACTAGAATTTGCGAACAAATTTATTTGAAAATAAGTAAACGTTTTTCTCCACGTTCATTATAAAAGAAAAATTTTATTCCAAAATTCTGGTGTCATGCATTTGGGGATTAAAAATAGATATACAACGTCCACTTACACACTGAGCTCCATATATGCCAACGTGTTTTCTATAGATTATGGAGTGCGTACCGCTTTTTTCAGAGGCACAAAAAATAATTTGGTTACGGGACTGACTATGATTGACAACTGTTGTATGTGTGTTTACCGCTATAATGTGCATTTTTAAACATCTAATTTTTAGCGTATTACGTGGTGAGTATAAAAGCTATAGATCATAAACAGAGCTGCAAGAAAGAAATTGCACACATTATACCGAAAACGGATTTTTACTGATTTATGTGTTTTATTTTATTTATTTATTTATTTTTTAATCGCTCAGATATCTCAATTCATTGTATGGAAAAAAGGGGGGTAAATTTCTTAATAACATTCTGTTAGTGTTGGAAAGTGTTTCGGAATCTATGCCTAATGCGTGATTTTTTATTTTTTTTTTCTATTAATGAGAACATTGTGTACATATTCAAATAATTTTATGAATATTTTTTATTTAAATGCTCGTTAGTTATGTTAGATAAAAAAATATTTACAAGTGAGTTAAATAAGATGTGTATTGCTCTTTTTCAAAAACAACATTTGCATTGGTTTTGAATATATATAATCATAGGCACCGGCAGAGGGTAGCAAAGGATTTCAGGGGGGGAGCAGGAGTCACCCGTTGTCCCTTCCTAGATTCTGAAGTTTAATTAAGTGAATGGAAAACAGTAAAGTTATTTTTCCCCAAGTGATATAAAATAATTAAACACTAAGAAAAAATTTCACAACATTTTTTTCGTCAAGTCCCGAGCCCTGGCCCCCTCATCCCAAAAATACATTTTTATTCTGTTTTCTATTTTTACATTTGTGTGCTTTTAATTTACGATAAGGTTACATCACATAGGAGGTTCAGGGGAAAGAGTCCTTGACGAAAAACAAAAGTAACTGTGTCAATTTTCCATTTTGCAAAATGCTAGCAGAGACTTATTTTTGAATATTTAATACTTCTGAATTGTTAAACTTCCTTATTCCTTTTTATGCTGATTTGTTTAAAAACTGCTTAGCTCGGAGGGTTCTGACAAAAACTTTATAGTTTAGTTTATTTTATGTTTATATTCTCCATTTTAAAAAATCGGCCTAGGCTGCGGCTAACCCTCACCCCAATCACCCCAATCACCCTCATGTTCCAAAAACTTGCATCTCCCTAGATTTCTTTCTGCTAGCACCCATGCTTTCGACATATGATAGTCTCCAACAAATGACAAACTTCACTAATCTTTTCAAGTCGTATGAAGATGTTCGCAATGACTGTTCCAATATTATATTGCCATACACAATAGTGACGAGTTTGTATCAACAGCTCACATACGGCAGGATGCAGCTAAACGAGTCAGTGAAAAAAGTTTTTCGTCTTATTGACTTAAGCAAGAAAGAAAAATCATGCTGCACAAATTATGAAACATTTTCGAACACTTGCAGAATAGTTTTTACTGAACTTCGCTGTTTAATAAGGTAAATAACCTATATAAGTAAACATTTTAGAAAACGCATAACACATTTAAAAATTAGATTTCAGCAATTTACCGTTCATAGCCGGGAAAAGTACTCCAATTCTTTTGTGCAGCCCTGTATTTGATCTATAGATTTGTATATACTAGGGGGCTCAGCCCCCTACTCGCTAACGCTCGCCAACCCCCGTGAATTGCGAAGCATTTCACATTTAGACCGCTACGCGGTCCCAAGCAATTCTAGCTGGAATGAGTACTACCATAAATCGTTTTAACATATGAAATTGGCAATTTGTTTTAAATGTAAAAAAAAAGTAATTGAAAACTTCGTTGAAAACACAATTAAAAATGCATTTATAATGGGCATAAATCATTTAAATACTATGAAAAAAGGATCTTGGAAACACAATTAGTTTAAAACTCATTGTTCCTATAACATTGTACAGCACAGCTTAAATTCGTTAAAAAAAAAAAAAAAAAAAAAAAAAAAAAAAAAACACTTCCTGATTTTTATTTATTTCATCAAGACAGCAAGAGATGGCAGCAGTTGCACTCTAGACTGTTGATATTTTCATTCCCTCCGGTTTTTCATGTGAATGAAATTCGTAAATAAATTCTAAATATGAATTGAGAATTCATTTGGAATTAACGATATTACTCATAATTAAAATGAGGAATCATCTCAAACGCTCTTGATAACGTACATGTCATTTTATTTTTAATAATTGATAGTTTAAGTTTCACTGCTCGTGCCAGTGCACTGTAAAAAATTTCCAACCCTTTTCCGTTTCGTAAAAGATAAATTTCCTTTACGATACGGAAAACAACCGATAAAATATTTTTTCCGAATCACAACAGAAAGTTTTCCTACAGTCATAAAAATAATCTTTTTATATAGTATTAGTTTCCGAAAAGATGGAAAATAACTTCACCGGACTTACTGCGCAGTCTCGCTCTCTGCTGACGTATGAAAGGCGTGGCGTCACGTGATTGATAACAGAACAGAATCGAGATTTTCCATGAAGAAGATGTCCGCCATGTTGTTAAATATTGGACAATTGTTCTAGGTAGTTCTAACTTCGCAATGGTAAGTACTAAAATTTATGTGATTTTTAATATTTGGGATTTGATATGTCCATATATTTACAGTGCATGATTATCAAACCGAATAACATGTTTAAGGAGCTGCGTAGCCTGAAATAAAATGCATGTTATCTTATTTCTCGCTCAGTTTATTTTTTATGAGAAAAATATCCCCAATCAAAAAAATATTTTGATGTGCCAGAAATTTCTAACTTAGATATTATCTTAATGAAAACTCAATTTTTGTAGACTGCTTTTTAAGTAGTTTTTAACTTATTCTAAATTCAGGTACTTGTTTATTTGTTTAATTCTGTAAGGCATCCAGTGTTGAATTCAGGAGATAGCCGGGGAGGGGGGGGGGGTTACATTCCTCTCTCCCGGAGCATTGAAATGGCCACCCCCTCTGAAGATTTCGGATTTTATGATTTAATGGTCAAAAAGTGCAATTCCCCCCCCCCCCTCGGAACTCTATAATATGCCCCCAGGAGCCACAGAAATCCCTCTCGGAGAAAAATGCCTGAATTCAACACTGAAGATATCAATAACATACCTATGATCTTAAAATAAATTCATGAGATTTTTCTGTATTCGATGCCATATCAGAATCATATATTGTCTTTTTTTTTTCAGGTACTACATTATTATAGAATCAATTTAACATTTTATTATTTGTAGTGTATTAAAATTCAGTTAAAAAGGAATGTCCATTAAATTCTATAATGTTGATTAAAAAATTGAGAAATGTATGTCAGGGTGCTATAACGAAATTTATAATGGTATATGGTAAAATAAATTTCAGTAGTCTTTTAATATCAGACAATATTTTAGTTGTGAAAAACGTAAAGTAGAATATGCTTAATACCTTGAGGTTGATTTTACCTATATTCATGCTGTAAAAGCTTGCATGCAGAAGCTTTCAACAGCCCCACCCTGTATATTCAAATTTAATTGATTAAATTTTATTTTTCTCACATTATTTTGAAAATAAAAAATGACTTTTAATCTTTTCTAATAATTTAAAATAAACAGAATAAAAAAAAGCAAACAGAGAATTTTTGTCAGTAGAGGTGCAGGGGCGGGGGGGGGGGGGGATTTATTTTAAAAATATAAAGCTTCAATTCTTCATTTAAAAATAAAAAAAGAAAGAAAAAGAAAACCTGTAATAGCTTTTGTTACATTTCTGTATTGTTTTTCATCCTAATTTATATAAAAATTATCTTGTATGTGGGTTTCTAACAAAAAAAAAAATATCTAATTTGATTTTATTTCATATTTGTGCTTTCCTTTAACTAAATCTTGTCATGTATTTAAATGCACGTGTTAATACTGTGCAAATTTCAAGAAATAAAAAAATGTTCAAATGAGTCATAATGTCAACATATAAATCATAAATGTTCTGAAATTTCTGCTATTTTTGGAGTTCACAGAACCCGAAATATCATTGTAATAGAATTTTTTTTAGCTCACAGGTTATCAAAGCCGGGTTACAAAAGGTTATAAAAGGGGGAGGGGGAACGGGGGCTGATCCCCACTTAATTTATATAAATGGGTTTTTAATGCAGAATTATCAGTTTTGTTTCAAATTTTACACATAGGTTCACTCTGATAAGGCGCTTCCCTGATCAGTTTTGGGGGTTCATTTGTTAAGTTTACATGAGGGAACTGGGGGCTAATCCCCCCCCCCCCTTAATTTAGATAATGTGTTTTTCATGCAGAAATATCCGATTTGTTTCAAATTTTGTATATAGGTTCATTCCAATAAGGCGCTTCTCTGATCAGCTTTGGGGGTTCAATGGTTAAATATAAAGGGGGAACAGGGGCGAATCCCCTCCCTAAATAAATGGGGTTTTCATGCAGAATTACACAATTTGCTTCAAATTTTGTATATAGCTTCATTGTGATAAGGCGTTTCCTTCATTAGTTTTGGGGGTTCATTGGTTAAGTATAAAGAGGACAACGGTCATTAATCTCCCCCACCCCCTTAATTTAGGTAAATGGGTTTTTCATGCAGAATTATCCGATTTGTTTCAAATATTGTATATAGGTTCATTCTGATAAGGCGCTTCCCTGATTATCTTTGGGGGTTAATTGATTAAGTATACAGGGCGGAACTGGGGGCTAATCCCCCTTAATTTAGATAATGGGTTTTTCATGCAGAATTATCCGATTTGTTTCAAATATTCTATATAGGTTCTTTCTGATAAGGCGCTTCCCTGATCAGTTTTGGGGGTTCATTTGTTAAGTTTACAGGAGGGAACTGGGGCTAATCCCCCCCCCTTAATTTAGATAATGTGTTTTTCATGCAGAAATATCCGATTTGTTTCAAATTTTATACATAGGTTCATTCTGATAAGGCGCTTCCCTGATCAGTTTTGGGGGTTCATTTGTTAAGTTTACATTAGGGAACTGGGGGCTAATCCCCCCCCCGCTTAATTTACATAAATAGGTTTTTCATGCAGAATTATCCGATTTTAAATTTTCAAATTTTATATATATGTTCATTCTGATAATCCGATTCCTTGATTAGTTTTGGGGGTTAAATTGCTAAGTATAAAAGGGGGAGGGGAGACGGGGGCTGATCCCCACTTAATTTATATAAATGTGTTTTTCATGCAGAATTATCCGTTTTGTTTCAAATTTTATACATAGGTTCACTCTGATAAGGCGCTTCCCTGATCAGTTTTGGTGGTTCATTTGTTAAGTTTACATGAGGGAACTGGGGGCTAATCCCCCCCCCCCCCTTAATTTAGATAATGTGTTTTTCATGCAGAAATATCCGATTTGTTTCAAATTTTGTATATAGGTTCATTCCAATAAGTCGCTTCTTTGATCAGTTTTGGGGGTTCAATGGTTAAATATAAAAGAGGAACTGGGGCTAATCTCCCCCTAAATTAAATAAATGGGTTTTTCATGCAGAAATATCCGATTTGTTTCAAATTTTGTATATAGGTTCATTCCAATAAGGCGCTTCTTTGATAAGCTTTGGGGGTTCAATGGTTAAATATAAAGGGGGAACAGGGGCGAATCCCCTCCCTAAATTAAATAAATGGGGTTTTCATGCAGAATTACACAATTTGCTTCTAATTTTGTATATAGCTTCATTGTGATAAGGCGTTTCCTTCATTAGTTTTGGGGGTTCATTGGTTAAGTATAAAGAGGGCAACGGTCATTAATCCACCCACCACCTTAATTTAGGTAAATGGGTTTTTCATGCAGAATTATCCGATTTGTTTCAAATATTGTATATAGGTTCATTCTGATAAGGCGCTTCCCTGATTATCTTTGGAGATTAATTGATTAAGTATACAGGGCGGAACTGGGGGCTAATCCCCCTTAATTTAGATAATGGGTTTTTCATGCAGAATTATCCGATTTGTTTCAAATATTCTATATAGGTTCATTCTGATAAGGCGCTTCCCTGATCAGTTTTGGGGGTTCATTTGTTAAGTTTACAGGAGGGAACTGGGGGCTAATCCCCCCCCCCTTAATTTAGATAATGTGTTTTTCATGCAGAAATATCCGATTTGTTTCAAATTTTGTATATAGGTTCATTCCAATAAGTCGCTTCTTTGATCAGTTTTGGGGGTTCAATGGTTAAATATAAAAGAGGAACAGGGGCTAATCTCCCCCTAAATTAAATAAATGGGTTTTTCATGCAGAATTATCCGATTTGCTTCAAATTTTGTATATAGGTTCATTGTGATAAGGCGCTTCCCTGGATCAGTTTTGGGGGTTCAATGGTTAAATATAAAGGGGGAACAGGGGGATTAGCCCCCAGTTCCCTCATGTAAACTTAACAAATGAACCCCCAAAACTGATCAGGGAAGCGCCTTATCAGAGTGAACCTATGTGTAAAATTTGAAACAAAACTGATAATTCTGCATTAAAAACCCATTTATATAAATTAAGTGGGGATCAGCCCCCGTTCCCCCTCCCCCTTTTATACTTAGCAATTTAACCCCCAAAACTAATCAAGGAATCGGATTATTAGAATGAACATATATATAAAATTTGAAAATTTAAAATCGGATAATTCTGCATGAAAAACCTATTTATGTAAATTAAGCGGGGGGGGGGGGGGGTCCGGCTTTGATAACCTGTGAGCTAAAAAAAATTCTATTACAATGATATTTCGGGTTCTGTGAACTCCAAAAATAGCAGAAATTTCAGAACATTTATGATTTATATGTTGACATTATGACTCATTTGAACATTTTTTTATTTCTTGAAATTTGCACAGTATTAACACGTGCATTTAAATACATGACAAGATTTAGTTAAAGGAAAGCACAAATATGAAATAAAATCAAATTAGATATTTTTTTTTTGTTAGAAACCCACATACAAGATAATTTTTATATAAATTAGGATGAAAAACAATACAGAAATGTAACAAAAGCTATTACAGGTTTTCTTTTTCTTTCTTTTTTTATTTTTAAATGAAGAATTGAAGCTTTATATTTTTAAAATAAATCCCCCCCCCCCCCCCCCCGCACCTCTACTGACAGAAATTCCCTGTTTGCTTTTTTTTATTCTGTTTATTTTAAATTATTAGAAAAGATTAAAAGTCATTTTTTATTTTCAAAATAATGTGAGAAAAATAAAATTTAATCAATTAAATTTGAATATAAAGGGTGGGGCAGTTGAAAGCTTCTGCATGCAAGCTTTTACAGCATGAATATAGGTAAAATCAACCTCAAGGTATTAAGCATATTCTACTTTACGTTTTTCACAACTAAAATATTGTCTGATATTAAAAGACTACTGAAATTTATTTTACCATATACCATTATAAATTTCGTTATAGCACCCTGACATACATTTCTCAATTTTTTAATCAACATTATAGAATTTAATGGACATTCCTTTTTAATTGAATTTTAATACACTACAAATAATAAAATGTTAAATTGATTCTATAATAATGTAGTACCTGAAAAAAAAAGACAATATATGATTCTGATATGGCATCGAATACAGAAAAATCTCATGAATTTATTTTAAGATCATAGGTATGTTATTGATATCTTCAGTGTTGAATTCAGGCATTTTTCTCCGAGAGGGATTTCTGTGGCTCCTGGGGGTATATTATAGAGTTCTGAGGGGGGGAGGAAGAATCACCGTTCCCCTCTTTATACTTTACCATTGAACTCCCAAAACTAATCAGGGAAACGACTTATCACAATGAACTTATGTACAAAATATGAAGAAAATTGGATAATTTTGCATGTAAAACCCACTTATTTAATTTAGGGGGACTAGCCCCGGTTCCCCCTTTATATTTAACCATTGAACCCCCAAAACTGATCAGGGAAGCGCCTTATCAGAAACAACCTAATACAAAATTTTAAGCAAATCGGATAATTCTGCATGAAAAACCCATTGCATAAATTAAGGGGGGATTAGTCTCATTTCGCTCCCTTTATACTTTACCATTGAACCCCCAAAACTAATCAAGGAAGCACCTTATCAGAATGAACCTTTTATAAAAAAAATTTGAAACAATTGGATAATTCTGCTTTAAAAAATCATTTTTCTCAATTGAGAGGGGGGGGGGGAATTAGTCCCTGTTCTCCCCTTTATACTTCACCAATGTACCTACATACAAAATTTGAAGCAAGTTAGATAATTCTGCATGAAAAACCGTTTTATCTAAATTAAGGGTAGGATTGGCCCCCGTTCCCCTCGTTTATACTTTACCATTGAACTCCCAAAACTAATCAGGGAAGCGACTTATCACAATGAACTTATGTACAAAATACGAAGCAAATTGGGTAATTTTACATGAAAAAACCATTTCTTTATTTTAGAGGGGGGATTATGTTCATTCTAATAATCCGATTCCTTGATTAGTTTTGGGGGTTAAATTGCTAAGTATAAAAGGGGGAGGGGGAACGGGGGCTGATCCCCACTTAATTTATATAAATGGGTTTTTAATGCAGAATTATCAGTTTTGTTTCAAATTTTACACATAGGTTCACTCTGATAAGGCGCTTCCCTGATCAGTTTTGGGGGTTCATTTGTTAAGTTTACATGAGGGAACTGGGGGCTAATCCCCCCCCCCCTTAATTTAGATAATGTGTTTTTCATGCAGAAATATCCGATTTGTTTCAAATTTTGTATATAGGTTCATTCCAATAAGGCGCTTCTCTGATCAGCTTTGGGGGTTCAATGGTTAAATATAAAGGGGGAACAGGGGCGAATCCCCTCCCTAAATAAATGGGGTTTTCATGCAGAATTACACAATTTGCTTCAAATTTTGTATATAGCTTCATTGTGATAAGGCGTTTCCTTCATTAGTTTTGGGGGTTCATTGGTTAAGTATAAAGAGGACAACGGTCATTAATCTCCCCCACCCCCTTAATTTAGGTAAATGGGTTTTTCATGCAGAATTATCCGATTTGTTTCAAATATTGTATATAGGTTCATTCTGATAAGGCGCTTCCCTGATTATCTTTGGGGGTTAATTGATTAAGTATACAGGGCGGAACTGGGGGCTAATCCCCCCTTAATTTAGATAATGGGTTTTTCATGCAGAATTATCCGATTTGTTTCAAATATTCTATATAGGTTCTTTCTGATAAGGCGCTTCCCTGATCAGTTTTGGGGGTTCATTTGTTAAGTTTACAGGAGGGAACTGGGGCTAATCCCCCCCCCCCTTAATTTAGATAATGTGTTTTTCATGCAGAAATATCCGATTTGTTTCAAATTTTATACATAGGTTCATTCTGATAAGGCGCTTCCCTGATCAGTTTTGGGGGTTCATTTGTTAAGTTTACATGAGGGAACTGGGGGCTAATCCCCCCCCCCCCCGCTTAATTTACATAAATAGGTTTTTCATGCAGAATTATCCGATTTTAAATTTTCAAATTTTATATATATGTTCATTCTGATAATCCGATTCCTTGATTAGTTTTGGGGGTTAAATTGCTAAGTATAAAAGGGGGAGGGGAGACGGGGGCTGATCCCCACTTAATTTATATAAATGTGTTTTTCATGCAGAATTATCCGTTTTGTTTCAAATTTTATACATAGGTTCACTCTGATAAGGTGCTTCCCTGATCAGTTTTGGTGGTTCATTTGTTAAGTTTACATGAGGGAACTGGGGGCTAATCCCCCCCCCCCCCCTTAATTTAGATAATGTGTTTTTCATGCAGAAATATCCGATTTGTTTCAAATTTTGTATATAGGTTCATTCCAATAAGGCGCTTCTTTGATCAGTTTTGGGGGTTCAATGGTTAAATATAAAAGAGGAACAGGGGCTAATCTCCCCCTAAATTAAATAAATGGGTTTTTCATGCAGAAATATCCGATTTGTTTCAAATTTTGTATATAGGTTCATTCCAATAAGGCGCTTCTTTGATAAGCTTTGGGGGTTCAATGGTTAAATATAAAGGGGGAACAGGGGCGAATCCCCTCCCTAAATTAAATAAATGGGGTTTTCATGCAGAATTACACAATTTGCTTCTAATTTTGTATATAGCTTCATTGTGATAAGGCGTTTCCTTCATTAGTTTTGGGGGTTCATTGGTTAAGTATAAAGAGGGCAACGGTCATTAATCCCCCCACCACCTTAATTTAGGTAAATGGGTTTTTCATGCAGAATTATCCGATTTGTTTCAAATATTGTATATAGGTTCATTCTGATAAGGCGCTTCCCTGATTATCTTTGGAGGTTAATTGTTTAAGTATACAGGGCGGAACTGGGGGCTAATCCCCCTTAATTTAGATAATGGGTTTTTCTTGCAGAATTATCCGATTTGTTTCAAATATTCTATATAGGTTCATTCTGATAAGGCGCTTCCCTGATCAGTTTTGGGGGTTCATTTGTTAAGTTTACAGGAGGGACCTGGGGGCTAATCCCCCCCTTAATTTAGATAATGTGTTTTTCATGCAGAAATATCCGATTTGTTTCAAATTTTGTATATAGGTTCATTCCGATAAGGCGCTTCCCTGATCAGTTTTGGGGGTTCAATGGTTAAATATAAAAGAGGAACAGGGGCTAATCTCCCCCTAAATTAAATAAATGGGTTTTTCATGCAAAATTTCCCAATTTTCTTCATATTTTTTATAGAGCTACATTGTGATAAGGCGCTTCCTTTATTAGTTTTGGGGGTTCATTGGTTAAGTATAAAGAGGGGAACGGTGATTATTCCTCCCCCTTAATTTAGATAAATAAGTTTTTTATGCAGAATTATCCGATTTGCTTCAAATTTTGTATATAGGTTTATTGTGATAAGGCGCTTCCCTGGATCAGTTTTGGGGGTTCAATGGTTAAATATAAAGGGGGAACAGGGGCTAATCCCCCCCCCTCTAAAATAAAGAAATGGTTTTTTCATGTAAAATTACCCAATTTGCTTCGTATTTTGTACATAAGTTCATTGTGATAAGTCGCTTCCCTGATTAGTTTTGGGAGTTCAATGGTAAAGTATAAACGAGGGGAACGGGGGCCAATCCTACCCTTAATTTAGATAAAACGGTTTTTCATGCAGAATTATCTAACTTGCTTCAAATTTTGTATGTAGGTACATTGGTGAAGTATAAAGGGGAGAACAGGGACTAATTCCCCCCCCCCTCTCAATTGAGAAAAATGATTTTTTAAAGCAGAATTATCCAATTGTTTCAAACTTTTTTTATAAAAGGTTCATTCTGATAAGGTGCTTCCTTGATTAGTTTTGGGAGTTCAATGGTAAAGTATAAAGGGAGCGAAATGAGACTAATCCCCCCTTAATTTATGTAATGGGTTTTTCATGCAGAATTATCCGATTTGCTTAAAATTTTGTATTAGGTTGTTTCTGATAAGGCGCTTCCCTGATCAGTTTTGGGGGTTCAATGGTTAAATATAAAGGGGGAACCGGGGCTAGTCCCCCTAAATTAAATAAGTGGGTTTTACATGCAAAATTATCCAATTTTCTTCATATTTTGTACATAAGTTCATTGTGATAAGTTGTTTCCCTGATTAGTTTTGGGAGTTCAATGGTAAAGTATAAAGAGGGGAACGGTGATTCTTCCTCCCCCCCTCAGAACTCTATAATATGCCCCCAGGAGCCACAGAAATCCCTCTCGAAGAAAAATGCCTGAATTCAACACTGAAGATATCAATAACATACCTATGATCTTAAAATAAATTCATGAGATTTTTCTGTATTCGATGCCATATCAGAATCATATATTGTCTTTTTTTTTTCAGGTACTACTTTATTATAGAATCAATTTAACATTTTATTATTTGTAGTGTATTAAAATTCAATTAAAAAGGAATGTCCATTAAATTCTATAATGTTGATTAAAAAATTGAGAAATGTATGTCAGGGTGCTATAACGAAATTTATAATGGTATATGGTAATGACAGAGGCCGCGACTGCCGAAGGCAGCCGCGCATCATACGCCGATTCCAGGCTCATGAAGAACCCATACGAGTTCACGACCATGGAGGATCCGGTTTACCCGGGGACCCCCTAGGTGGTGCTCTTCGGCCGGAGAGCGAAGCGGGGGCGTACGCCTACCTGCACTTCATGCTCTCTTTCCCAAGTGAGATTGATGACATTTAGGTCGAAGCAACATTAGTGGAGCCTTCCCTCTAAGGCCCACTTTCTTTTCACTTGGGCGGATAGCGAGAGTGAACCCCAGCCTCGTAGCCGAAATCCCATAAGGGAAAACGGGTCCTCAGCCTAATGGTGAACACTCCCACTTCCCATTGCTGTACCGCCCCTTCCGATTATCGAGTCCTAGGGAAGGAGGAAACGACTAGTTCATTTGGAGCGGCTAGCAGGAGGTGCTTCTCGCCAACCCGGAACCTCGAAGAAACTCGGTCCCTAGCGCATAGACACGCCTGGCTGGGTTGTCACCGCCGAATGGCGAACCATTCTGCGGGTCATGCACATATAATATCACTACAAAAGAGCGGGAGGTTCTTCTCGCCAACCCGAATGGTATATGGTAAAATAAATTTCAGTATTCTTTTAATATCAGACAATATTTTAGTTGTGAAAAACGTAAAGTAGAATATGCTTAATACCTTGAGGTTGATTTTACCTATAATCATGCTGTAAAAGCTTGCATGCAGAAGCTTTCAACTGCCCCATCCTGTATATTCAAATTTAATTGATTAAATTTTATTTTTCTCACATTATTTTGAAAATAAAAAATGACTTTTAATCTTTTCTAATAATTTAAAATAAACAGAATAAAAAAAAAGCAAACAGGGAATTTTTGTCAGTAGAGGTGCGGGGGGGGGGGGGGATTTATTTTAAAAATATAAAGCTTCAATTCTTCATTTAAAAATAAAAAAAAGAAAAAAAAAGAAAACCTTTAATAGTTTTTGTTACATTTCTGTATTGTTTTTCATCCTAATTTATATAAAAATTATCTTGTATGTGGGTTTCTAACAAAAAAAAAATATCTAATTTGATTTTATTTCATATTTGTGCTTTCCTTTAACTAAATCTTGTCATGTATTTAAATGCACGTGTTAATACTGTGCAAATTTCAAGAAATAAAAAAATGTTCAAATGAGTCATAATGTCAACATATAAATCATAAATGTTCTGAAATTTCTGCTATTTTTGGAGTTCACAGAACCCGAAATATCATTGTAATAGAATTTTTTTTAGCTCACAGGTTATGAAAGCCGGACCCCCCCCCCCCCCCCCCCCCCCCGCTTAATTTACATAAATAGGTTTTTCATGCACAATTATCCGATTTTAAATTTTCAAATTTTATATATATGTTCATTCTGATAATCCGATTCCTTGATTAGTTTTGGGGGTTAAATTGCTAAGTATAAAAGGGGGAGGGGGGAGCGGGGGGCTGATCCCCACTTAATTTATATAAATGGGTTTTTGCAGAATTATCCGTTTTGTTTCAAATTTTATACATAGGTTCACTCTGATAAGGCGCTTCCCTGATCAGTTTTGGGGGTTCATTTGTTAAGTTTACAGGAGGGAACTGGGGGCTAATCCCCCCCCCCCCCTTAATTTAGATAATGTGTTTTTCATGCAGAAATATCCGATTTGTTTCAAATTTTATACATAGGTTCATTCTGATAAGGCGCTTCCCTGATCAGTTTTGGGGGTTCATTTGTTAAGTTTACATGAGGGAACTGGGGGCTAATCCCCCCCCCCCCGCTTAATTTACATAAATAGGTTTTTCATGCACAATTATCCGATTTTAAATTTTCAAATTTTATATATATGTTCATTCTGATAATCCGATTCCTTGATTAGTTTTGGGGGTTAAATTGCTAAGTATAAAAGGGGGAGGGGGAGCGGGGGCTGATCCCCACTTAATTTATATAAATGGGTTTTTAATGCAGAATTATCCGTTTTGTTTCAAATTTTATACATAGGTTCACTCTGATAAGGCGCTTCCCTGATCAGTTTTGGGGGTTCATTTGTTAAGTTTACATGAGGGAACTGGGGGCTAATCCCCCCCCCCCTTAATTTAGATAATGTGTTTTTCATGCAGAAATATCCGATTTGTTTCAAATTTTGTATATAGGTTCATTCCAATAAGGCGCTTCTCTGATCAGCTTTGGGGGTTCAATGGTTAAATATAAAGGGGAAACAGGGGCGAATCCCCTCTCTAAATAAATGGGGTTTTCATGCAGAATTGCACAATTTGCTTCAAATTTTGTATATAGCTTCATTGTGTTAAGGCGTTTCCTTCATTCGTTTTGGGGGTTCATTGGTTAAGTATAAAGAGGACAACGGTCATTAATCCCCCCCACCCCCTTAATTTAGGTAAATGGGTTTTTCATGCAGAAATATCCGATTTGTTTCAAATTTTGTATATAGGTTCATTCCAATAAGGCGCTTCTCTGATCAGCTTTGGGGGTTCAATGGTTAAATATAAAGGGGGAACAGGGGCGAATCCCCTCCCTAAATAAATGGGGTTTTCATGCAGAATTGCACAATTTGCTTCAAATTTTGTATATAGCTTCATTGTGATAAGGCGTTTCCTTCATTAGTTTTGGTTGTTCATTGGTTAAGTATAAAGAGGGGGACGGTGATTAATCCCCCCCCTTACTTTAGATAAATGACTTTTTTATTCAGAATTATCAGATTTGTTTCAATTTTTATATATAGGTTCGATGTGATAAGACGCTTCCCCGGATCAGTTTTGGGGGTTCATTGGTTAAATATAAAGGGGGGAACGTGGTCCAATCCCCCGTAATTTGGATAAATTGATTTTTCATGCTGAATTATACAATTTGCTTCAAATTTTGCATATAGGTTCATTGTGATAAGGCGCTTCCCTGATTAATTTTGGGGGTCCAATTGCTAAGTATAAAAGGGGTGAAACGGGGGCTGATCCCCCCTTAATTTAGATAAATGTGTTTTTCATGCAGAATTATCCAATTTGCTTCAAATTTTGAATATAGGTTCATTCTGATAAGGCGCTTCCCTGATTAGTTTTGGGGGTTCATTGGTTAAGTATGAAGGGGGAATGGAAGCTAATCCCCCCTAACTTAGATAAATGGTTTTTTCATGCAGAATTATCGAATTTTCTTCAGATATTGTATGAGGTTCATTGTGATAAGTCTCTTTCCTGATTAGTTTTGAGGGTTCATCGGTTAAGTATAAAGGGGGGGGGGGAACTGGAGGCTAATCCGCCCTCCTTAATTTAGATAAATAGGTTTTTCATGCAGAATTATCCGATTTGCTTCAAATTTGGTATATAAGTTCATTCTGATTAGGCGCTTCCCTGATTAGCTTTGGGGTTCTTTGGTTAAGTATAAAAGGGGGAAAAGGGGTTAATGCTCCCCCTAATTTAAATAAATGGGTTTTTCGTGCAGAATTATCCGATTTTCTTCAAATTTGGTATATATTTTCATTGTGATAAGGCACTTCCCTGACTAATTTTGGGGGTTTATTGGTTAAGATTAAAGGATGGAACGAGGGGCTAATCCACCTTAAGTTAGATAAATGGGTTTTTTATGCAAAATTATCTAGTTTGCTTCAAATTTTGTATATTGATTCATTGTGATAAGGCGTTTCCCGCATTAGTTTTGGGGGTTCATTTGTTAAGTATAAAGGAGGGAACGGGGACGAATTACCTCCCCTTAATTTAGATAAATGGGTTTTTCATGCAGAATTAACCGATTTGCTTCAAATTTTTTATATAGGTTTATTCTGATAAGATGCTTCCCTGATTCGTTTTTTTTTTTTTTTTTTTTTTTTTTGGGGGGGGGGGGTCATTTGGTTAAGTAAAAAGGGGGAACAGGGACTAATTGTCCATTTTAATTTAAATAAATAGTTTTTTCATGCCGAATTATCCAATTTGATGCAAATGTTGTATACCGGTTTATTTTGATAAGGCGCTTCCCAGATTAGATTTGGACGTTTATTGGTTAAGTATAAAGGACGTAAATAGGGGAGCTAATGACCCCCCCCCCCCTTCTAATTTATATAAATGTGTTTTTTCTTTGAAATAAGAGTATAATATGCAAATAGTGTGAATAGCCTGTGAGCTCAATGCCATCAGTTTGACTGAGCACTTTTATTTTTATTATTTTATTTCCAATTTAATATATATAAATTTTTTTAATTAATATACCTTTTAAAAAGTTAGTATCCAGCCGAATATTTGATAATCTGCTAAATCACTATTTGTTACATATCGTAAAATTATTGTTATGTTTTTCTACTATATTCCTGTGGCACCATTTTTTTTTTCTTTTAATGCTGATTGTGAAATCCCATATAGTAACCTATGTAAATTTTAAAGAAATGATAAATTCCGTTATACAATTATCAAAATATAGCTTTCACCAGCAGGAAACAGATGTCCAATGCTGGTAGAGTACATTTTTAAAAATTTCCTTAATTTTTAAATTTTTTAAAAATTTTATGAATTTTGAATTCTTTATTCAAAGGAAAATTTTCAAATATTTTGTTCTTAAAAATACTTATCGCTGAAGACGAAGTGTCCCCTTAATCATTCTTTGCTCTTGTGCTGTTTTTTTATATTTTTAAATATACATTATCACTAGCAATTAGTACAATAAAAAAAATTAATATTATTACTGTTATTATTACAGGATAATACTGCAGTGATCAATGTCGCCTTACAGCTAGAACAGATCATCCTTGCCTACTAGAGAATGAGGATGTTAGAAAGGACGTCAAGGTGTTTTCGTATGTTGATGGTGTGACACTTTTTTCGGAGAAATGTTCAACTGAGTCAATTTCGTTGCTCTAGCATCCTACTGGGTGTTTAATTAAGACTGTTATCAGGCCGGAATCTAGGCAGGCTTTTTTACTAACTGCATCAATTCTAAAGGAATACATACATGCCAATAGCATATACATAGCATAAATACAGTGCTGTAATTTGTTTTATTAAAACATTTTGATTATAGTTTTGTTGAAAATAAATTTTATTTTTCAGTATAAATGTTTGTTTTATTTTTTCTGTCTTTTGTTGTTAGCCAGAAAAAATCGAATAATTTATAAATTTTTTAAAAAATAGTATTTAGTCAATTTAATGTTTGTGTAAATTAAATGCACTTGATTTATTTTAATAAGTTTAAGTAAAAAAAAAAAAAAAAATAGCACATATTTGCTAAGAACGATTTTTTATTGAATTCACTATTTTATAGATATTTTTTCTGAATTATTTGCAATTTTTAATATTCTGCTATTAAGTGATCTGCCATTGAGGAATAAAAGACTCACAAACATTTATTTCTTTGTTATTAATCATGATAAAAAAAAATTGTAATCAATATACTTTTTAAAAAGTTAGTACTCAGCCGAATATTTGATAGTCTGCTAAATCTCTATTTGTTACATTTTGTAAAATTATCACGTTTTTCTACTATATTCCTGTGGCATCATTTTTTCCCCTTTAATGCTGATTGTGAAATCCCATGGTAACCTACGGAAATTTTAAAGAGGTGATAAATTCCCTTATACAATTATCAAAATATAGCTTTCACCAGCAGGAAACAGATGTCCAATACTGGTAGTGTACATTTTTTTAAATTTCCTTATTTTTTAAATATTTTTTTAAAGTATCTTTACTTTAATTTATATTTAATATATATATATATTTACTGGCAACTGGACTTCCCTGTAAGTAAGTGCTTATATATTCCATATTTTTGCTTTTTTCATTTGTAAAGAGTTTATAAATATTATTCACAAGTCCTTAATTTATTTCTTCAAAATAAAATGCAGGTTTTAAGTTATCAAATTGGCTTTTGATAAGTTTATTTAGCTGATTCACCAGATTGGTGTTATAACTTTTACTTCAATATAATCTTTTGTTAAAATATTGTATGCAAGTACATGATTTTGGAAAGAAATTTTTTTAATTACTTTTTTTTACAGCAATTGGTAAATTTTGGTATCTTTTGAAATCTAAGCATAGTTTCATTGCCAATTTCTTCAACGTTATCTAATCAGTTATAATACAGAAAGTTCAGAAATCTTAAAATATTTAGATCAATAATTGAAATTATATTTCAGCACTATAATCTCAATTTAAATTAAATAATTGCTAAATAACACTTGTGTAGTCTAACAATTTTTAATCAGAGTTCATTGATTTAAATCAACTGGATTTCAATCCTGATTTAAATCAACTGATTTATTTAAATACACTTTTTTTTTTCAAATTTAGGTTAAGATATTTCATTATAAATATTATTTTTGACAACAATACATTGTAAATTTAAGGACTGGGGGAGACAACACTCAAAATCCTTGCTTTTTGAATTTTATTTAAATCAAATATCACACTTAAAGATAAAAATTCTAATTTAAAAATAGAGAATCTCAGCTGAGAAATGTTAAAAGATTAAAGCATAAATTTATTTGTTAAAAAAATATGTACAAATCTTATGTGAATTTTTTAATACAAAAACATGGAGGGTTTCTGCGAGGATTTGTAAAATGTTAGAATAAATAAATATAGGTCAATCAAAAGTATATTTATTGTTATTTATATTGATATCTCATGACTTCATTGTGCACATGTAAATAACAAATGGTTCGATATTCCAATGTAATTTATTTATGGAAAGACTCGGAAAATAAAGATTCCATGGTTAGTAATACTCTGAAATGTTTATATATATTTTTTAATATAATTTTAATTACTTATAAATGTAAACTAATAAACAACTAAAGTGTTAAAATCTTTAAAAAATCAAACACCTGATTTAAAAGTATCTTTTATTTTAAATTTTAAAAAAATCAAACTTTAATTCACTGCAAACTCTGTAATCGCTTATAAAGAACTCATAAAGCTGGAAAATTGGTGTTTCTTTTCAAACATTTTAATAACAAAGAATAATTTTTTCAGATCCATTGAAATTTATACCCAGATAATCATAATTATCTTAAGTATTTTTTATATATGCTCCAACTTCATTAAATGAATTAATGTATGTATTTCAGAGTAGTGTATATAATCTGGAATAGGTATGTTTAAAGGAATACTGTATATAATCCAGATCTAGAATAGAATGCTTAAAATTTCAATTTTTTTTTTCTGAATAAAATTCTTACATTATCTTTTATATTCTAAGATTTTTAATCGAGAAATTTGGTCAAAACAAAAAGATTTAGCTTTTAGTAATGAAGAGTTTATATGCTTTTTATTTTATCAAAGGGGTAATTTAAGGTGGTATATATTTTATACAGAATAGGTCAATAAAAAGTATATTGTTAAATTGCAGTTAGTGTAAATAAGTGATATATAACACAAGACAATTTGTTTACTTTATTTCCTGTTTTCAAAAGTAAAAGAGAATTCACATTTTCAAATTATATCATTTTCTGTTGCTCCATTTTTTAACTATATTTTTAACTGTTTATATATGATTAAAATATTTCAAATTAAACAAGTGAATGAGTTTCTCTATATATTTTTAATTTCAAATAAATTTAAATGAGCTTTTCTAATTATTAATTTTAATGATTTAGTAAAGGTTATTTTACTTTAAAACGCGTAATTTTAAAATTGTATTTTGAAAAAAAAATAGCTGATTTAAATTTTAACAAAAAATGATTTTCATTTACTGAGCCTTTTTGTTATGTAATTTTCAGTTGAGCTTCAAGTTCAAAGTCTTGTACATTTTCAAATTGTATGGCTTCTGATAATTGTTTATCATCAACGTATTTATTAGGGTTAGCTGAATTCTGTATATTCTTATAATTTACATGACTTCAAAAGTTTTTAGATTTACTTTATTATTATTATTATTTTGTGTGTGTGTGTGTAATAGAGCAGAAAAGCACCCAAATTGGGTTATAATAGTTAGGTGCAGCAATGTTCCTAATTGGAAAGTGTCTCTGTGACACAAATTGGGTATAAAAAGTGACAAATTTGAAATATATGCGCAGGGTGTATTTGGGGACAAAAAAGAACATTTAATCTCCAAACTGTCACTGTAAAAAACAAAGTTATTCTTCTGGAAACTGTCTTTTTTAATTTAATGTTGAAAAAAATAAGCTTAGAGGGTCATATTCATGCCGAAATTGTAGCAAATTCAATAGATACATCTAATTGGGGCATCATGTTTGGCTTTTTCAGTAAATGTTGCCCTATGATAACAAACTGGAATTCACTCAGTCAAGTAGTTTTGAAATTATGAAAATTTAAAGTTTGTAACTCCTAATCTGTAATCGTTGCAAATCAGACTGTAATGTGGGTAGTGTTTTAAGCATAACTTAAAAACTACTTAGCGGAATCAGCTGTGATTTTTGATTTGCATATTTGAAGTTTTTAGAAATCTATTTCTATTAAAATTAATTTTTTAATTAATTTAAAAATACATTTTTTTTATAAATTAAACCATAAAATAAACCATAATCTATAATTTTTTAACCGAAATAGATTTCGAAAAGCTTCAAATAAAATATACGAATATAAAATTATTACGTCAAGTATTGAATTATATAAAAAAAACTCCACCAGCTGTTTAACATTAGGAGTTCCAAACTTTAAACTTCATAATTCTTAAACATTTTGACCTAGTGACTTCCCTTTTGGTATCTTTGAGAAAAAGTTACCGAAAGAGGCAAATATAATGTCAAAGTTAGATGTACATATTGAAAAGTTTGGAGTTCTGTGCAACTTAAGAACGAAGACGACCCCATAAGCTTGTTTTTTTTTTTTTTTTTTTTGAGGCGTAAATTAAAAGAAGTTCTAGTTTTTTAAAAAGGGGCGGTCACTATTGTGATTAAAAAATGTTTTGTATGTCCTTTGTTTTGGATATACAGCAATAGAAAGTCTTTCCAGTACCAATAAAACTTCAATGTTAGTTGCATACACTTCATACGCATGCAACATGTCATACACTTGTGCTACACCCAATGACATAAGTGTGGGTTTTAAATATCCAGTCCAAATTGAAAATATTTTGTTCCGTTTTTAATATCTTATTTAACAGTTTTTGGCATCACCTAAATATTTAGTGCTTGGGGCAATTATCTCCCACACACACTTCACCACTGGCTACACCTATGTATATTCTGGCACTAATAAGCTGGCATCTCTGTACAGTCCACTTTGCTATACAGACAACAGATGAAAAGGTTTGTTTTGGACACTATTTGGACTTTCTTTTATATCGCTTAAAAAATATATATTTTTTTTTATTTTTTTTTTCCCTAGGAAACATATACACATATTCTAAAGAAAATAAAAGTATATTATGTATTTTATGAACATAAAATCCATTTCATTGTGTACTTTTTATTTATTTATACACTTTTCTTTTACGAGAATGACTTCTCCTTGTTTATAAAGATACTTCTCTAGCATTCCTTGTATAAAATACTTATTTAAAAAAAATGTAAATACCCATGAGCTAAACGTATCAGTATTACTTGTAACAAATAAATAAAATTTCAAGCTGATTCTGTATTGTAAAGAAACTTTTGTTATAAAGAGTAGGACCAATAACAGATGAAAATATTGCTTTTGGACACTATTTTGATTTCCTTTTATCTTAGTTAAATATTATTAAGAACTTTTTTGAATACATACATACATTTTAAGTATTTTGTTATCATAAAATCCATTACATGTAATGCATTTTATGATGATAAATACTTAAAAATGTGTGTATGTATTCAAAAAAGTTCTTAATAATATTTAATTAATATCAAAACAGTGTCCAAAAGCAATATTTTCATCTGTTAATGTTCCTACTCTTTAAAACAAAAGTTTCTTTACAATGCAGAAAATTTTCCGATCATAATGAAAAAAAATTCCGTAAAGCAAAGAAAAAGTTTCTATAGTACACAAGAATTTTTAATTTTTTCATGATTAGTTTACTGACTGATTCGGAAAAGTTTCCTTTTTAAAACGGAATACTTTCTGTCTATTCTACCGTTCTACCAAGACATTTCTTAGTGTGAATGGAAAGTTTTCCTTTTTAAAACGGAATACTTTCTGTCTATTCTACCATTCTACCAAGACATTTCTTAGTGTGAATGGAAAGTTTTCCTTTTTAAAACGGAATACTTTCTGTCTATTCTACTATTCTACTAAGACATTTCTTAGTGTGAATGGAAAGTTTTCCTTTTTAAAACGGAATACTTTCTGTCTATTCTACCGTTCTACCAAGACATTTCTTAGTGTGAATGGAAAGTTTTCCTTTTTAAAACGGAATACTTTCTGTCTATTCTACTATTCTACTAAGACATTTCTTAGTGTGAATGGAAAGTTTTCCTTTTTAAAACGGAATACTTTCTGTCTATTCTACCGTTCTACCAAAACGTTTCTTTATGTGAATGGAAAGATTTCCGTAAGACCCAGGAATTTATTCTGTGTCTAAAGATTAGTTTCTGAATCAAACAGGAAAAGTTTCCTGACGGAAAGAAAAAACTTTCGTTTTTTTTCGTTTTTTTTTCCGTGTTGGTTTGGAAAAGTTTCCTGTACTATACGGGCAACTGGAAATCCTATTCCTACTCAAAGCCATTACAATAGTGTTTTATTTTTGCCAATGATTTCTTTTGTGCAACATTTCTAATTGAGCACAAATTAATTGCTATCATAGTTGAATCATTATGTTTTAAAATTATTCATATTTGAGCAAACAATTATCAGGGGGCAATTAAATATTTATATATATATTTTTATCTTCTTTTCTGAAAAAAAAAATAAATCTCTTCATTTATTTCTTTCGTTTGTAAATATTTTAAGTTTTCTTATTTAAAATACTGTGATTAAACGTCCAATGTAAGATTTTTTTTAATTGAAAAATATTTCATTACTACAACAACACATTTTCGTTTTTTTTTTCCCCAATAAAATTAAGCTCAGATCAAAGTTTAGTATAGGATAAAACTTAATACTATATTTACATTGCGGTAATTTGGAGAGTTGGAAAATATAGCTAACAAGTAAAAAACCAATCTTCATAGTCATCAGATTTTTAAAAGATTCACTGGCCATAATGCAATTTTCTTATATCGTTTTTAACGATAAAACAGGTGACTATTGACAATTATCTCACCATTTACGTCACTAAATCAAAAGACAATTTCTAAAAGGACAATCTAATCAAAATAAATAAACAAACAATAAATAAATAATAAAATACCTCATATGAGTGTTATTCCTACAAACAACATTCGCGACTGGCTCATGAATACAATATTTATATCTACTCTACTACAATAACGAGTGATTGGTTGTTTAACGGTGCTAGTTTTGTCTTCGCTCAGCAATAATAACTAAGAAATGGAAAATTTTTTAATCCTTTGAAAATCGAAAACTTATTATAAATAACAGTAAAATTGAATGCATACAATTAAAAAATATCTCCTCATATTAAAAAATGAATATAAATAGTTTTTCGATAAAATGCAAATTTATAATTTCGAAATATTTTCTTATAAATGGTAATTTAATATAATACATATGTATTAAATATTAGAAGTGTATAATTAACTGTTTTCGCATTTAAAAAAAAAAAAAAATTATCTCCTACATGCAGAAGTTTTTAACTGTATTCGTGAAGCGATTATTTGGCATACGTTGATCGCGGAAGAAAGCAGTAAAAAGTCTAATGATAAGTTTGTGGAAACACGTGAAGGAAAAGAGTCCGATTTTAAAACAGGATTTTATAAAAAACAAGAGTTTTCCTACGTTAACTCAAAATCGTTTTCACTTCATCTAAAACCGATTAATATAATATATTAATTTTTAAAAAATCCTTCGAGCCGTTTTGGAGATAATAGGTAATGTGCCCATTACATTCCCCATTTTCGCTTAAAAATTGGTTTCCAGATCTCAAAATCTACTGCATGTAGAAATTTATAAATTTCAGGATATAGTTAGGCCATAGATATAAGACTAATATGAAAAAATCGAAACGGTATACCTCATATTTACTGAGATATTAAATGTCGGCGTTTCGATTTTCCTTTGATGTCCTGCTAGCTGTATATATGAGAGTGACGGAATCTTCGGTTTTGGGCTTTCGGTTATTCGGTTTTTCGCTGCGTCACTCGAGAAACAACCGTCTCTCATGATAATTTTTGTATAGTCTACCTAATTAGCAACCATACTAAACTCACAACGGTATTAAAAGAAGTGAAAATGCTAATTAAAATTACCGAGTGGAAAAGTAAAATAAAACCATACAGATTAAATATATTTGAAAAAAAAACCTATTTTGGAAAAAAAAAAAAAAAAAGATAAGGACTTATCAAATATAGAATGAAAGACACTTCATTCTTATTATGTCAACTTTCATAAGCTAGTATATTTGGATACAACCCCTCATCTTTTTGCTTCCTTTTGGGAACAGCTAATTTCGAGCTTATTCTATCGACGATTACTATCAGAATTTTCAAGCTATGTTTTTGAGACTTTCATAAAAGTTGGTCTATACATTTAGATAATATATTATGCACAGTATATTTTGATTGAATTCGCGCATGCGCAGTGAAACAATATTTAGTAAACCTGCTCATTTTTCATACAATTTTTATTATTTTTTAATTCTGATTGCAGGGTATTGTGTATAATTTTGTTTGTCATATTTTCTGAAAATAACTTGTTTTTATATTAAAAACTCTGCAAATTATAAGCAAAAAACTTGGTAAAATTTGGGACTAGTTTTATAAAAACGTGAATTTCTCTTCGCGTATACATGCTATCTTCATAAAAATGAACCTAAATTATTACAATAAGCCACTTAATCATAATCTACAGTTTGAATGCTTTTTGCAACATTAGTTTCTACAGGGTTCTCCAAAAGATATTCGTTTTACTTCAATTTGTTGACGGCCCCTTATGGGGTTTCGGGGAAAAATCTTCGCGGAAATATATGACGTTTATCATGTTGTTTACACTCCTGAAGTTTCAGGATAATTCCTGATGTATCTTTCCAGATATTTAATAAATTATAATAAAAACAACTGCGTCTAATAATTTGGCCAGGGACTGTATTGGGAAAAGGATTTGGAATGCTATATATGATGATGTTTCGAGTCCGAGTGATATCAGGCCGTTTCGGAAGTAAATAAGCATAATAACATTACGTCTTTTTTTAGCAGATGACCCATGGTTCTCCTCTCGTGTAAAGATGCATGACAAGAAGAATAAATAAACAGAAGATTTCCATGGAATATTTTATTTTAAGTGAAAGAGAGTTGAAGGTTTGAGGTGGCCCCCTCGGCACTCAGAACGTAGTTCACATCATGAAAATACCGATCTTCTCCGTACCAGAGATAACAAGTTGGAAATTGTATGTCAAACGTTACAAACGAGGTGCGTTCGTACGCACGTTTTAGAATTAAATTCATGATATCCCGTGCGTAGAACGGGTTAAACAGCTAGTTAAGTATATATTTTATGACACTGTTCATACAAATATCTTAACTAGTTATATAAATATTCAGATATATATGTATCAGCTAGTTATATAAATATTCAGATCTTGATGATTTTTAATTCTGTGAAATGAATTATATCGTCTGCAGATTAATTTCTGTAATAAAATAAGTATCTCGGTCGCTTGACGATTTAACATCCATCGGAAGCTCCTATAACAAAAAAGCACCGATTTAAAAAAAAAAAAATCAAATTTCTTAATAAATATTTTTATTAATATCTCCTAAAGTTTTGATTCGATTTTGATAAAATTTGAAATGTCTCGACAAATTTATGCAAAGATAATATATTTTAAATTGCAAACCATTTGGTTGGGTATAGTTTTTGCGTTGTTATATGCGGACAGACGGACAGACAGACAGACGGACGGACCAAACGACGACTATAGGTGCTACGTATTTATATAATTACGAACGCACCTAAAAAGGATCTGCCGTAATTTTACAATACATTCTTGCCGATGCTTTGTTTTCCACACGAAATATACATGTGTATCGCACATTTTTCGCCAGAAAGAATTTCGGACAATTAGGCATGTCGCATATTAATTTACAGGGGCGAAATGAATCAAAGAAATGTCATGCCTGGCTACTTATTGCTATTTACGTAATTTTTGAGCAGCAACCCAATGAATATTATGAGAAAAAGTCAGATGTGGCTTTCTGTATATGAATCATATGATGAGCATATAGAATTTTGGCAGTTGGGAATTAATTAAAGATAGCATTTACATTGAAACCAGGAAGTTAATATTCTGCTTGGTCAAAAGCGTAAATGTAAAAACGTTTTGAATTTATCATTAAGTTTTCCAGACAGAAAGCAAAGTTTGAAAGGATAATAAAAATATCTAACGTACATATTGAATAATTTTGCAGCTGCATTTATGCAGAAAAGGAAGATCATTTTTGCGGTTAGAAGCCAGACATATCAAGTTGGAAATTGTACGTCAAACGTGACAAATGAGGTGCGTTCGTACTATAGCTAGTTATATAAATATTCAGATCTTGATGATTTTTAATTCTGTGAAATGAATTATATCGTCTGCAGATTAATTTCTGTCATAAAATAAGTATCTCGGTCGCTTGATCATTAAACCTCGGAAGCTCCTCTAACAAGAAAGCACCGATTTTTTTTTCTTTTAATTCAAATTTCTTAATAAATATTTTTATTAATATCTCCTAAAGTTTTGATTCGATTTTTAAAAAAATTGAAATGTCTCGACAAAATTCTGCAAAGATAATATATCTTAAATTCCAAACCATTCGGTTGGGTAGTTTTTGCGTTGTTATATGCGGATGGACGGACAGACGGACAAACAGACAGACGGACAGACAGACAGACGGACGGACCAAGCGACGACAATAGGTGCTACGTATTTATATAATCACGAACGCACCTAAAAATGATAGAAAAGAAACGCTAATGTATTTGATGAAGTATAATTGCTTTTAATCTTTAAAATAGAAAGGGTTTAAGCAAAAATTTAATTAATCTTTAGGAAACATAAGGGAACTATAAATTTTTAATAATAATGAAAACATGTATATGATCTTCATCATACTATATATTATTTTGAAAAAATTATAAGGGCTTGCATAATTTGTTAAATGTTTCCTTGTATGAGATTTTACACAAACGTTGACTCTATTATGAAGTTATTAAAAAAATGTTTTAGAGCATTAATTTCTAATAGTATATAAATTGAAAAATTCTGAAGAAAAAAAATCAAATATTTAAAGCGAATTTTTGAAAAACACTTTGGAAGTTGGAACGAAATTTTTCACGCATAAGAATTCAGAATAAATTCAGAATGATACTAAAGAATTAAAAATACTCGATAAAATTAACTAATTGAGTGTTGGGTTGATTATTGACGGTCAATTATCTACACTTGGGATATAGGCCCTGGGGGAGTGACCTTCGTGGGGGTCTTTCTAAGGGAACCTAACCCGTATTTACGCATGGATAAATCCACGGCTCGAAGAAAACCACGAAAACTCCGAACGATTTGGCCAACGGGCGCGATTGGGATCGAACCCAGCACCTCCCGTCTACCAGCTTCGAGAGCAGAACCTCTCAGCCACTGGTGGGGCATTAACTAATTGAAGAGTTAAATAAAACCATTTGAGAGGAAATCTAATTTGGAAAGGACTTTGAAAACTTTCTAATTGATGAATACACTAATAATGACAAAAAATGTCTTAATTTGAATAAGGAGGGTTGAACGCATTGAGCCCTTGCCTTTCCTATGTCCTATCAGATTAAACCTATTTGGAAAATAAGATTTTTTATGAGAAATTTGAAAAGTACGAGTGCATTTAAAGTATACTTAACACTAGAGAGTGGAATTCGCGGTCTGACTGATGAAGAGCCTTAGAGGTCATCGATTAATTACTCCACGCAAATGTTCGTGTCTTTTTTACTTTGAAGAAACGATGTTAGCTTTCATAATTTGTAAGATTTTAATGACACTTTAAACAAGTGTAGATTGAATACTGAAGTTATTAAGAAGTTTACTATAGAAAAAAAACTGCTAATAGTGTTTAAATGAAGAAAAAAATGTGAAAAAAAAATTCTAGCACTCGAATAACTTTTCTTTAAATAAATTAATCAAAACTGATCCTGATCTTTTATTCAGATCCTGAAACCGATCTTTTATAAAAATGAAATCATACTGAAAAAAATGACATTTTCAAATTTGAGTAAATCGATGCTTTCATTTTGTTATGAATCTTTTTGTTTCAAATATGACGACCCAATGCTTTCAATTCTGAAATACCAGAAATACTCAGAATATTGGAACATGGACATACTCAAAACTGAGCACATAGAGATCAGTTCATACTCATTTTTGAAACACGGACATACTTGAAAATGATTAGAATCAGTTCAAACTCATTTTCGAAACATGGAAATATTACTCAAATATGATCACATGATGTTTCTTGAGTGTATGCATGTTTTCAGAAAGGAGTATGTACATGTTTCAAACTTGTATAATTTTGATTCGGAGCCATTTTAACTATGTGACATACTCAAATTTGAGTATTTTTTGCTCAGTTTTGAAAATGTCGTTTTCAGAGTACATGAGAAACAAAAAAACATCCTTTAAAAAAAGAGTATATGGAAAAGTAAAGTTGAAAATTTAAATTTTTTTATGAGAAATTTGAAAAGTACGAGTGCATTTAAAGTATACTTAACACTAGAGAGTGGAATTCGCGGTCTGACTGATGAAGAGCCTTAGAGGTCATCCATTAATTACTCCACGCAAATGTTCGTGTCTTTTTTACCCCTCCCACCCCGTGTCACGGGTTGTCACACTGGGGAGATAAGTGTACCTCTGACGTCACAGTTTTTACAATTATTGACGAAAAAAAAGTTTTATATACAGGATGTTTCAAAAGTCTCTTGACATTTTCATGTAAAAACATTTTATAATTATTCCTTTGTTTTTCAGATTATTTAAGAAATGTGTAAAGGGAGATTCCTAAGGTGAATGTGTGGGTGGGAATAGCCAAAACAAAGATGTATGGACCTTTCTTGTTTTTGGAGCTAACAATTACAGGGGACATCTACTTTAATATGCTACAAATTTTTTTGCAGCCGCAATTAGAAAGTGGTGGTATAAAAAGCATAATTGTTTTCTAGCAAGTCGGTGCAATACCCCATTTCGCACGAATTGTTCGAGACTATCTCGATGAAAAATTCCCCGATAGGTGGATGGGTCGCGGTTCACGCAGACTGTGGCCGCCGTGCTCTCCTGATTTAACACCCCTAGACTTTTTTGGGGGTGGGGGTGGGGTTTATGAAGTCGAAGGTGTACGCAGTGAAGATCCACACAATTGAACAACTAAAATAACGAATAATAACTGATGCAGCAGCACAAATAACACCACATATGCTTGCAAATGTCTTTCGCGCCACCCAAGAAAGGTGGAGCCTATGCTTGGACTTACAGGGCAACCACACTGAAATACATTGATTATACCTTGTACTTCTTATTTGTACTGACAAATTCTTTATTAAAAGCACTTTTTAGGAACATGTCAACAGACTTTCGAAACACCTTGTATTACTGATGTATAAATACTACAAAACTATTAAGATCTTATGTGCTTTTACTTCAAATTGTTGTAGTTCAAAGAAAAGGGAAAATATACATAATACTGCCTGAGTAAAAATATATTTATTTTTTAAAGAACTTTATTATACTGATTGCAAACAATGCCTACCTAATTATTTTCATATTTTAGATGTGACATCACAACGTATTAACCTATCTTCCGTCCCCTGTGTCTGTGTGCCCACCCCCTCTTAAAGTGTGACGTAATTAATGGGTCACCCCTTAAGGCCCCCACATCCAAACGGGCTAATTTCTGACATAATCCTGAATTCATTTTTATTTGTAAGCGCATAAAATTAAAAAAAATCTCTTATTCAGAAACTACGAAATTGAATAGCGTTTTCCATTTTTTGATAAATTGGCACAATTTTTGAAGATCTTTAAGAAAATGCTGTCAAAGTTGAAGTTTTGAATCCAATTTCCGGACGCGACAGCCGATAAATTGTCGTCATGAGACAAACTCAATATGTAATTCAATTATAGAAAGAAAGAAAGAAAAATCGATTTCAAATCACTTTAATAGTTATACCGGCAAGTGTCAAGCTTTTAAGATTAAAAATGCGTTCGTACTTGAGTTATAAAGTTTCGCAAGGAAAAAATATTCTTAGCTGCTTAACCATAGGATTTAAAAATAGGATTTAAACATTGAAATTACTGAAAAGATACTCTTTCCGTCTGCGCAATTGCCCTTCGCCTATTCCAAACAAATAACAAGAACGAAAAATCATGCTTCAAGTACAGATTATAAAACACTTTCCAAGTCATTCAGAATACTGTAAATAAACTTCACTGTTTAATAAATAGAAATAGGATGTCTAAGTAAAAATTTAGAAAACGTTTAACACATTTGAAAACCCATTTTCAGCAATTACCATCAATAGTCGGAAAAATATCCGAATTCTTTTGTTCAGTCCTGTATATGATCAATAGATTTGTATATATACTACATAGTATACTAACTTTTAGTTCAGTTAGGAGACTCCTAGCACAGTTGAAATTTCCCCATCAGCAATTTCCATCAATATACGGAAATGTACTCGAGATCGTTGTGCAGCACTATGTATATAATTTATACACACCAAGTAATATGCAAAAAATAGTTAAATTTAAAAACGCGTACCACAACAGAAACCGCACTTCCAGCAATTATTGCTCATGTACAGTACTGTAACCAAATACTTCTGTGTGTCCCTGTAAATGAACAATTTATGATATGCACACCCTAAACTATAAGTAAGCATCTTGTAGTGCACCTCAGACCTCATATATCAATTTCAACATGTTTGAAATAGTGTAACATCATTTAAAATAACTGCAAACGATTTTTCACATAGACCGTTATGCAACAGAATTATTTTGAGTGTCCCTGTAAACGAACTATAAACGCTACACACTTCATTTTCAATACCGAACATGCCATAGTAAACCTGAATAACATATATCAATTGCAGGGCAATTCGAGTATATTTATGCGGGCTTAGGACATGGACAGACAGACAAACCGAATTCATAAACATCTTTCAACTTTGTTGGAAAATGTTTAAAAAAAAAAAGACTCAACCAAAATGTCTCTTATCTCCAAAATGACCAGTAAAACAAGGAAAGGGAACAGGAGAAAATCATATTTAAAGAAAAGAAAAGTAAAAAAAAAAGAAAAGAAAAGCGAAACGGCAGCACGTTGTTGCTCGATTTGCCTTCATCTTATTTTTTTTTTTTTTTTTTTTCTTTCCGTTTATTGATCCTGTTTTGCTTTTTCGCCTGTTGCAAAATGAAAACTGTTTTTCCACTGATATAATGTTCTTTCAAGGTTATCAATGGATCAGACGTCCGACGTCCGACCGCTGCTCTCAGAATCCGAGGGCAACGTAGATAACGCGAAGTCAAGTCCAAAGCATTTTAATCCAAACTCATTCTGACACATTTCCGATTTTTTTTTTTTTTCCGCAAATGAAATTGGTAGGTGCTCTTATTCAGAAACTATGGGTTCGAACAACAGTTTTTTTCCTCCATTTTTCAGTGAAAGTAGATCTTTTAGAAAATACTGTCAAAGTTGACGTTTTGAACTGAATTTCCCTACACGACAGCGCAGGAAAGGAAAAGTAACTGTCATTATGAGACAACAATCACTTATAGCTCAAAATATAATTCAATCTTCGAAAAAAAAATTACAAATTATTTCAATAATCATGCTTGGAAACGTCATGGTTTTACGTTTAAAAATAAGTCCGTAAATGTGTCAAAAAATTTCTCGTTGTTGAGCGGGGGAAAATATTTTTTGAGAATCTCTTTTAACGAGGTAAGCTTACTGGTTACTTTCTGACACATTCCTGAATCATTTTTTTTTTTAATAACATAAAATTAAGAAACTGTCATTATTAAAAAAAAAAAACTATAAAATCGAGTAGTGTTTTCTATTTTTCGATAAATGCAGAGGATCTTTGAGAAAATGTTACCAATGTTGGAGTTTTGAATTGAATTTCTGGACGCGACAGCTCGATAAAGGTCTTCGTGAGACAATAATTGCTTATAACGCAAGATAATAAATGTTGGGTTGTTTTGTTTTTGTTGCTAGGTGAGATGCTATCACCTTTTTCAAAAATAATGAATGAGTGCAAATTACCTGTGACTAAAAATTGAAATGAATCCTGTCAATATGCATACTTACAAAATTATTCTCAAACTAAAATAAATTTAGAAAAAAGGTAAATGGACTAGATTAAACAGAAACAATTAAAATTTAAAGAATTTAAATTTACTTGAATTCTAAGTTTTTGAATTCAAAATAGTATAAGAATTAATTATTTAAAAGTACTGACAAAATTCTCAATTTGCACTACATCCAATTCCCCAACAAACAGCATTGTGAATTCAAGAATTAATATGAAGGGTAATAACAAGGAATTTTCATAGACATAATAATTTAGACTAAGTGAAAATTTTGGAATAAAGGGGACAAAATCTTTCTTTTAAAGAAAGTACAGAAAGGGGGGGGTATAAAATTGATGAGATAGGTTAAACAAAATAATATTTGACCAATATTAAAAAAATGCAAAATTAATTTCAAGAATTCACAACACTGAAGCTGTGATCGTATAGATTTATCTTTGTTTAAGAGACCATGAGTTAATAATTAAATTTTGAATAAGTAATTCATTATGATAAAATGCTTCTCATAAGACTTTAGATCAAAATGTTAAAATTACTTTATATAAAAAATTCAGATAAGTATGTCTTGTAATTAATTAAAGAATAGTAAAAGGTCTCAGTTAATTAAATAAAATAAGTTTGAATATTAAAGATTACAACATCCAGTAAATTAGCAGTTTATTTTTTTTTTTATTAGATTTAATGCTTAAATTAATATTTAGAAATTCCATGACTAGAGAATACAATAATTTACTTTAATTAATTAATTAATTTATTTATTTATTTTACCAGAATTAGTATTTAAATCAATAGAATAAATTAAGTTAAAAATTACTATGCATTTTAAACTGGTAATTCAAGCTATACATAGTATTCCCAATTAAATTTTAATGATTAACAAAAAGTAAAATTACTGAACATGAATCTTATTGAAATGATGTAAAATAAATTAATGAGATAAAGAAAACAAAGAGGGAATTTACTTAGATATTTTGTTTATTTACAGAAACACATTATTCATAGCTTTCACGAATTATAATAGCAATCTAATGTATTGAGGTCATGATAATAGATAAAAACATTATCAAATTGGTTAATCCAAAAATCAGAAATATCATATACTATAATCAGATAAATTTAACTAAAAATACTGATGTTATATTTACCACAGAAAGTACATAGTGATGTTATAGTAGTTTTGGCCATCCTTTGGTAGGCTTGGTTTTCCTCCCCACTGAGTAGTCAACAATGTCTAAGCAGAATCCGAAAAGGTAGAGGACAATATGCACGCAGAAAATATATGTAAATGAAGTCGGTTAGGAATAAATCATTTATAAGAAGTCGTTGTTCCCACACCGAGAGTCGATTCTAATGATCATTCTGTGACTATTTATAACACGCTCCTGCCACTCCGTGTGAATCTTCAGTTACACACCGGCTCCCTCCAAATACGAGCAGTGGTGCTAATCTCTCGATATGCCACTAAAATCTGCACATCCTAATACTTCGTCATCTTAAAACTTTTTCGAATTCTTTTCGTCATTTCAGGCCGCGTAGCATACAACCATTTACTATCAACTCCCCAGCGATCGTCCGTCTTTTTACTTACAAAAAAAAACAATCTACCGCTCGAGCAGGCGGCGGTGGGGGAAAATGGGTACTTAACACGCACCCACAATCTCACTGTTCGTGGTTTTTTAAACATCACTCGTCTACTGCCGGGAGAGAAGTCTCTCTCTCGAAAATTTCGCTACAGCCTAACCGGCGAGGTGAGGGAGGGAACCCTCCACCCTCACACACCCAAACTATCCGAGCTTCAAAACATGACTCCCTGCTAACTAGCTCTCCGTTCCCTTGGTAACGCTACCAGGGGGGGAAAAGGGTCAACGCTGATTGGTTGAGTGGGGGGAGCAAATAACACGCCTATTGGATTAGTTGTTGCTAGGTGAAAAATCCTAGCTACTATTCCTGGAAATAAGCCGTCTGTTGGGTCCCACGAAAAGAAAGAAATCACGTGTACGCTTGCACCTGCTATCTCGTAAACAACGACTCGAAAGCAATATACTGTGCATCTTCCCAACAAGCCTTCGAAATAGTTTTATGACTCTCTTTACTGAGGGTAATAAAAAGTCGCACACAAAACAACTGACAATAATGCTTCAGTTATTCCCATGACTTCTTATAAAAGCTTATTGTACTATATCCAATCTGCCTGTGTGTGTTCCGAATTTACGATCCCTTAAACTACGTGAGAATTTCAAGTAAAAGTTGTTTGCGTGGACACTATCTCATAGTGAAAAAGGAAGCACTTGGGTGGTCTTGACTTAGAGAAATACAAATGTTTGGATTTTGAAAATAAGAGTTTTAATTAATAATGTTTAAGAAAAATAAGAAAAAGGAGGAGGGGGTTTGATTAAATATTAAAATAGAATGAGTTTATAAAAAAGAAATGTTTTAAGATATTAATGAAAATATAAATATAAAAATTTAGATTAAATTACCTCTAACAAGAATCCCCCGTCTCTATTTAAAAAACACAATTTTTTGAAAAAAAAAATTTTTGTTTTTTAAGTAAAAAGTGCGAGTAAAAATTCAATGGATGCGGGAGAGATCACTAAATGGGGCCTAACATTTCAAACAAACCAGACCTCGGTCCGAAGAATTATCAAGAAACACTTAGCAAGCCTACCCCTCAAGGTATACAGTCCGGAATGCATAACCTGAGTTTGCATACACAAAACTCTCCTCACCTGTCAACAAAATCCTAGACACACCTGTAGAATAACAAAAAAAAATTAACAGATGAACTCAAGGCTGGACATTGCTTTTGTCACCACTAACCTTATCAATCGGGAAGGTTCCATTCAAAGTATTTACCTGAACACTGTTTGCTAAACCACAAAAAAAAAAAATTTTGAAAATTGCCAAAATAATTTTTTTTTTTTAAGCCAAATAAAAATTTGGGAGAGAACATTGCCAACCGAAAGAATCGCCAAATCCATTACAATAATAATGCATATCAGTATAGGTATAAATTGTTAGCTCGATGTACACAGATATATAAAAACATATGAACTAGTAATGTATATGCATATAAAAACACAAACAAAAAGAATAAAAAAAAATGGGTAAAAGGCAATTTGCACAATATACAGTTAATTCACAATAAAATACATTTCACTAATTAAAATTCAGTTAACACAAATTGTATCAATGTGTAAAAATTGAGAAACACTTTCTCCAGTTGATTGATATGCAAGTTGAAACTATGAAGTAAGGTATTTACATATGCACTTACAGCGACACTGTGCATATTGGAAGAGCAACCCATTTATCTGTGCTATAAACAATTGCCAAAATAAAAGCATGATGGGGCGAAGAAGACCCAAAAGCTATGGTGAAGATTATCACCATCAGAAACTTAATTTATACAGTAAAAATTTAAATTTTGACAAAAGAAATCCTTTAAAAAAAAAGGAAAAAAAAATAGCACAGAACCAGATAAAATTTTATAAATTTTTCAATAAAACCACACCACTATACTTTAATGAAGTAATGTACTCAAGAACAAAATTAATAACCTCAAAAGTTTTCAGGTTAAAAAAATTATACACAAAACAGTACACTAATACTACCTTACACTACGAAATACCTACATATTATATCTAGTAATGAGTAAAATTAATAGTTCCCTCAAATATAGTATTATCCTGTAAATCCACTTATACTCATCTACTGAGAACTTAACTAGAACATCAATTAAAATATAAATAATATGCAAATCGATGGATACTATCGTATTTAACAAACAGGAAGTACTACATGAAAATAAAAGGGGAGGGGAAAAAAAATTTGGATTCCCATTTTCAAAATGCACTAAAAATTTTCAAAGTCTCGAAATTACCCAAAAATCGAGAAAAAACGTAACATAATTCCAAAATATACCTGCGGAGAGGTTATTTGCACTATAACTATCGAAATCTACCTTATTTACACTAAAATTAGCTATATAGAACATTAAATGTGATGAAAACACAACCGCTCAGATCGTTACCGCTAACCAAAACAAACGGTACAAGTACTCTAAAAAGCTTATTTTTCACGTTAAAATACAATAAAAACTAACTCTATACTATCTATATACATTATACAAACAAAATATAAGGTTATTAAAATAAAAATACTATAATTACTACAACTTAAAGTTTATAATTGGGACGCTTGTCCCTGTTCCTGAATCCATAGGTATTTCTGGACGAAGGAATCGAATCAGTCGGTTTGCACTGAGATTCGATTAAAGTCGGAAAACGACTGGTTGAAGGAATAACATAGGATTGAGCTTCAACAACTTCGTTAGCTACCGCGATATCTGGCATGTCCGTAACTGGATTTTCAGCCGTGGAGGGGGAGGGGGTGGTTTCAGCTCGTGAGTTCTCGAACTCGGCTGAAGGAAGAGAGGGGGAAAGGGGTTCGTTGCTGGTGGCTAGTGAAGGCAACGTGTTGGCTGTTGATTGCATGGGCAATGCTTCATCTCTGTTTACTGCTGATGCTGTAGGTATGATAAACGCGCGCCTGCGTTTTTTCGTCCGCCGTTCTGGGTTATCGTTAATCGATTGGTGAATGGGAGTAGTTGGATTCTGAATATTCGATTGATCATCGAATTGTCTCTGCGGCCGTTGGTCATTTGTTTGGAAATCAACATGCCTGTTTTTAAATTCAGTCAGCCTATCGACGTGTACCACTTGCGTTAATTTTAAATTTGATTGGAGGGCGATTTTAAAATTTACCTCATTTATTTTTTCAGTTATTGTATAGGGACCATTATTAAATTTAGATAGTTTTTTACATTGTCCTGGTTTAACAGCTGGTGTAAAGAGCCAAACTGAATCACCTATTTTAAGATTCTTTGAAACAGCAGTTTTTTCTCTGTATTTTTCTTGCTTTTCTGAAACTTCCACCAAACTACTGTGCACTTCAGCATACACTTTCTTCAAAGCAGGGAATAAAAGTTCACAATAGGTGGGGGCGTCATTATAATTTAAAGTTTGGGGGGTGGAAAAAAGTTTATAGGGGAGATTTAAATTTCTGCCAAACATTACTGCAGCTGGGGTTAATTTTGTAGAAGAATGCACGGCTGTCCTGAGAGCTAAAAGAGCAAATTTTAATTTTGTATCCCAGTCCGACTGATTTTCATTGACAACATGGCATAGGGCATTAATTAGAGTTCTATTTTGTCGTTCAATCTGAGAATTTCCTGCTGGGTGGTAAGCTGACGTGTGAATATGTTTCATTCCAAAGTTTTTATAGACTCTCTCAATGGCTTCTGAAATAAGATTTCTACCCTTGTCGGAAACAATATAGCTAGGAGCACCGTACCTTGAAACGAAATCTGCTAGAGTATCCGCTACAACGTCTGAGGTGATAGAGGATACAGCATATGCTTCAGGCCACTTAGAAAAAGCATCGATATATGTCACGATAAACTTGTTACCCGAAAAGGTTGTCGGTAAAGGACCAATTATGTCGAAATTCACTTTTGCCAATGGAAATTCTGGTGTTGGCATTCTCTGCAAAGGGGCTAGATGTTTAGGTCTATAAGCTCTTCTTTGTTGGCAACTAATGCAAGATTCTACTAGATGCTTGACATCTGCAGACATACCTGGCCAGTAAAAATTTTCGCGAATGCGATCAATAGTTTTCTGGAAGGGTTGATGACAAGCTGCCAGAGAATCATGTGTTAGTGCGAACACTTGGGGGATTAGTTCTTTTGGCACCACCAGTTTGGGCAATTTATTTAAAATGGGAGAGTCTCGAGTGTCCTCGCACATCAAGAGATCATCTCGGAAGAAAAATTTCATGTACTTTGGTGCTATATCCACTCCTTGATCTAGCTTCTGAGCAATTTGGCAACACTTTTTGTCAGTCTTTTGGAGTTCTTGAATTTTTTCAAGAAGATCAGTTTGGGGCATAAAAACATTCTCCTTTGCTATTTGTACACAAAAATTACAATTTACAGTATTTACAGAGATTTCATTAGAAGTAGTGTATCTAGACAGAAAATCCGCAACACTGTTGCATTTGCCCTTGATAAATTTGATTGAAAAAGTAAAATCAGATAAGGTGCAAATCCACTTTGCCATACGAGAAGTTGGGTCCTGAATTTTAAGCATATAAGTTAGGGGAGCATGATCAGTGAAAATAAAAAAGTGGGTGTTAGCTAGGTAACACTTAAAATGGGCGGTTGCCCAGACAACAGCTAAAAGTTCCCTTTCTGTGGCTGAGTACCTTGTTTCAGGGTCCTTCAACTTTCTGCTAGCAAAAGCCACAGGGTGTAAAAAGTTGTTCTCATCCAGTTGAGATAAAACTGCGCCTAAAGCTTCACCACTCGCATCAGTATAAAGATAAAATTCCTTCGAAAAATCAGGGAGGGCAATACATGGCTTAGAAATTAAAGCAGCTTTTAAATCTTCGAATTCTGCTTGCGCTGCAGGGTTCCATGAAAAACGACCATTTTCTTTAGTTAGTTCAATTAGGTTTTTAGCTCGTTTAGAAAAATCAGGGATAAATCTCCTGTAAAATGAAATTGTACCAATAAAAGATCTAACTGCTTTGCGGGTATCAGGGGGTTGAAATTTTTCAATTACTTCTATATTTTTATTAATGGGTGAGACTTTACCTTTATGGATTTCAAAACCTAAATATTTAATTTTATCTGATAGAAAAAGGCATTTACTGGGTTTTAATTTTAAATTATGCTGGCGAAGTCTATCAAAAACAGTTGTTAATTTTTCAAGGTGGGATTCTACATCTTTGCTAGCAATCACAATATCATCTATATATACAAGAATTCCCATATTTCCCAGATCTCCAAATATTGCACTCATGAGTCGTTGAAAAGAATTTCCTGAGTTTGATAAGCCAAAACAATTTCTCGACCACTCAAATAGTCCTTTATGAGTTATGATTGCTGTTTTGTGTCTGTCCTCAGGACGCACAACTTGCTGGAAAAAGCCACTTGTTAAATCAAGTGTAGAAAAGAAATTTGAACCGGATAGTGCATCAACCGAATCTGTGATATTAGGGATGGGGTATGCATCTTTAACTAAATTTTTGTTTAATTTTCTAAAATCGACAGCCAATCTATAAGATCCGTCTGCTTTCTTAACCAAAATGACTGGAGCCGCAAATTCAGAAATGGAGGGGGATATTATATTAGCTTTTAACAGGATATCTAATTGATCTTCCATTTCTTGTTTAAGATTATGGGGAACTCTATAGGCTTTACATTTTACAGGTTTATCAGAAGTTAAATTTATTACATGGGGAATAGTGTCACAGCCGGGCAAGTCTAGGACTGATGCTGCAAACACATCTTTATTTTTATTAAGAAAATCCTGCATTTTAAGTTTTAGAAGGGGGTCTAAATGGTCAAGATTAATATCTGAACTCCAGCTGAGATCAGCATGATCAAAATCAGCTAGTGGAGTGGGCACATTAACATTAAGGGCATAATTACAATTATTAGAATTACACTCAGAATCATCGATGCACTTTTGAATTTTAGCAACCCTCATTCCCTTATTCAAAGTAACCTCATCATCCGAAAAGTTAGCAAATGAAATAAATAACCCGTGTTCCTGAGAACAGATTGTTCTAGATGATAAAACACCATTACCAAATTTTTTTACTAGGGGTTCCAAAATAACAACATCATTATTATCAATAAAATTACTTCTCGAGCAGTTTACTTGAGCTAAAATTTTAGATTGGGGGGGGATAGTTACTAAATTTTTCAAAACAGCAAAACTAATTTTAATAATCTTAGACTTTTCACATGTATCACTTACTTTAGTTTCGACATCATTAGATTGTGACTTTTCGCTATCATGACAACTCACTTGGCATACAGGGGCATTGATTTCATTTTCATTATTTTTCACAACCCTGATATTATTTACACTAAGATCACAACCATTTGTTTCACATATATTATCCCGACCAATTGCCTTATTTTCATTTAATTTATCAGTACACATATAACTACAGGTCTCATGATTATTTGTATTATTAACATTTTCTAATTTTGAAACACTTTCAGAAGATTTTTGAACAGAAGAATTGCTATCATTACCTTCGCATTTATCTAAATTCACATTATTTCTATCTTCGCTACTACATTTTTCATTATCTCGAATCTCTATTTGTTCTTTACTATCCCTTACATTGGCTTTTACTACCATATAATTGTTCTCACTGTTCTTATTCTTCTCAGAAATATTACTAACATTAGAAAAACATTCTACATTACCCTCAGTTTGACATGACACACTTTTAAGGCAAGAAATTTTGTTATTTACAATAATTGGCGGTTTAATATTTACATGACATTCTGAAATTTTTGGAACATATTTACAAAAAGTTTGCTCATTAATACCAAGACTAATAGATTTGTCACTACACTTTATGATAGCCTTGTACTTACTCAAAAAGGGCATACCTAAGATAGCAGTAAATTCATCAGCGAGTTTACCTGCTACTACAAAAAATTCAGCTTGGCAGCTGACATTACTGAAATTGAAAGATAACTTAACTTTCTCAGTGAGAGGGACACATTCACCTGTCACAGTTAGAATGGGTACATTGCATGCCTCAGTTTTTACACCTGGGAATAAACACAATCCCTGTCGAGAAATTAAATTGATACCTGATCCCGTATCACACAGTGCAGTAATAAAAATATCACCGACAGCAATCCTTGCAGTAGGGAGATTGCATGCTGATGGTGGGAAAACATTATACACAGAGGGGGTTTTGTCGTTCGGCTTCTCATGAGTTAGTCCGACTACTCCAGACTCAGCCATTACCCGTTTAAATTTTGTTGAACATTGTGTTCATTGGCAGTGTTGTTATTCTGCTGGGTTACATTATTGTGATTACCCCTATTCCTATAATTACCTCTCTGGCCATTGTTGGTACCTCTGTTTCTCTGGTTATTGCCATTTCCCCTATAGTTTCTTTGATTCTGATATCCACTGTTACTATAACTGCCTCTGTAGTTATTGTTAGGTCTGGCCATACCTCTACGACCATAGGGATTTTCATTAAAATTTTGCCAGCCTTGATTTCTGGGGTTTTGGGGGCAGTCCTGAAAAAAATGGCTGGGGTCGCCACATCCAAAACAGAAAAAGGGGTTGTATTGGACAATTTCCTGGGCTGGTGGTCTCGCTGCAGCTGGTTGTTGCATAACAAGACTATCAAGTTTAGCCGTTAAGATTTCCATTTTGTTTTGGAGTTCTATAATTTCACGGTTGGGATGGCTAACCTGGGGTGTAGGGGGGTAAACAGCAGCACATGCTACACCTGAGGGGACCTGGGGGGCAATGTTTGCTGGTTCATAGCTGTAGAAGGGGTTAACACTCCTACAAGCCTTTTCTTCAAGTAAGGCAAACGTTAGTATTTCCTGAGGGGTCTTTGGATCTTTTGAAATGACACCCTTCCGAATTTCTGGAGATAGGTTACCTAGAAGCATAGAGTGCAGTATAGCATCTCTACTTTTATTTACAATGCCCTCAGCAATTCCATCAATGACAAGAGCTCTGCGTGACAGATCAGAGGCTCTGTCGAAAAAATCTTGGACAGACATTGAAGGTGTCTGTTTGAAGTTAAGAAACTTCGATAATGCCACATCTGGTGACTCCTGTTCCGTGAATCTGTCTTGTATAATTTCCACTAATTCCGTATAATTTTTGCCTTTATTAGCCTTAAATAATTTGGCTGCTTTCCCTGACAGTCTGTTAAACAGGGCGAAAATTTTTTCTTTTTCATCCCAGTTAAAGAAGGTGGAAATATCTGTGAACTTTTCAATAAAGTCGGAAAAGGATATAGTGGAGTCCCCGCTAAAAGGTGGGATGTTGGATAAATTATCCATCAAAGACGATTTCTTCTGCAGCTCAGCCATCTCCTTGGTAAGGGTTTCCGCCATATTTATGAAATGTTTTGACAACAAAAAATTCAGCGATAAAAATTTTTTTTATAATTAACCCTACCTAAACCTTAAGCAAAGAAAAAAAATTTTACACAAATGCAAAATCTAACTAAAATTACTGAGAGCTACACTCATGTATACACTAGTCGCCTTTGTCAATATATATAATCAATTGCAAATAAATATAAACAAATGGGAAAGGTATGTTAAAATTTCTAAAAATTCAGTGCGGGTGGGGTATTATGAAAAAAAAATTTTGAACAGCACAGATATGAGGGTTAACACTTCATAATATATACTCAAAGACATAATGCACAATACATTTTGAAAAAAAAATAGTTGCCTTATACCCTTAACTTTAAGTATACACAAATAAACATTAAAAATTTGAATTGTGCCACACAGGTAAGTGTCACGGCATCAATTCTTTGTTGTGTTGTTTTTGTTTTTGTTGCTAGGTGAGATGCTATCACCTTTTTCAAAAATAATGAATGAGTGCAAATTACCTGTGACTAAAAATTGAAATGAATCCTGTCAATATGCATACTTACAAAATTATTCTCAAACTAAAATAAATTTAGAAAAAAGGTAAATGGACTAGATTAAACAGAAACAATTAAAATTTAAAGAATTTAAATTTACTTGAATTCTAAGTTTTTGAATTCAAAATAGTATAAGAATTAATTATTTAAAAGTACTGACAAAATTCTCAATTTGCACTACATCCAATTCCCCAACAAACAGCATTGTGAATTCAAGAATTAATATGAAGGGTAATAACAAAGAATTTTCATAGACATAATAATTTAGACTAAGTGAAAATTTTGGAATAAAGGGGACAAAATCTTTCTTTTAAAGAAAGTACAGAAAGGGGGGGTATAAAATTGATGAGATAGGTTAAACAAAATAATATTTGACCAATATTAAAAAAATGCAAAATTAATTTCAAGAATTCACAACACTGAAGCTGTGATCGTATAGATTTATCTTTGTTTAAGAGACCATGAGTTAATAATTAAATTTTGAATAAGTAATTCATTATGATAAAATGCTTCTCATAAGACTTTAGATCAAAATGTTAAAATTACTTTATATAAAAAATTCAGATAAGTATGTCTTGTAATTAATTAAAGAATAGTAAAAGGTCTCAGTTAATTAAATAAAATAAGTTTGAATATTAAAGATTACAACATCCAGTAAATTAGCAGTTTATTATTTTTTTATTAGATTTAATGCTTAAATTAATATTTAGAAATTCCATGACTAGAGAATACAATAATTTACTTTAATTAATTAATTAATTTATTTATTTATTTTACCAGAATTAGTATTTAAATCAATAGAATAAATTAAGTTAAAAATTACTATGCATTTTAAACTGGTAATTCAAGCTATACATAGTATTCCCAATTAAATTTTAATGATTAACAAAAAGTAAAATTACTGAACTTGAATCTTATTGAAATGATGTAAAATAAATTAATGAGATAAAGAAAACAAAGAGGGAATTTACTTAGATATTTTGTTTATTTACAGAAACACATTATTCATAGCTTTCACGAATTATAATAGCAATCTAATGTATTGAGGTCATGATAATAGATAAAAACATTATCAAATTGGTTAATCCAAAAATCAGAAATATCATATACTATAATCAGATAAATTTAACTAAAAATACTGATGTTATATTTACCACAGAAAGTACATAGTGATGTTATAGTAGTTTTGGCCATCCTTTGGTAGGCTTGGTTTTCCTCCCCACTGAGTAGTCAACAATGTCTAAGCAGAATCCGAAAAGGTAGAGGACAATATGCACGCAGAAAATATATGTAAATGAAGTCGGTTAGGAATAAATCATATATAAGGAGTCGTTGTTCCCACACCGAGAGTCGATTCTAATGATCATTCTGTGACTATTTATAACACGCTCCTGCCACTCCGTGTGAATCTTCAGTTACACACCGGCTCCCTCCAAATACGAGCAGTGGTGCTAATCTCTCGATATGCCACTAAAATCTGCACATCCTAATACTTCGTCATCTTAAAACTTTTTCGAATTCTTTTCGTCATTTCAGGCCGCGTAGCATACAACCATTTACTATCAACTCCCCAGCGATCGTCCGTCTTTTTACTTACAAAAAAAAACAATCTACCGCTCGAGCAGGCGGCGGTGGGGGAAAATGGGTACTTAACACGCACCTACAATCTCACTGTTCGTGGTTTTTTAAACATCACTCGTCTACTGCCGGGAGAGAAGTCTCTCTCTCGAAAATTTCGCTACAGCCTAACCGGCGAGGTGAGGGAGGGAACCCTCCACCCTCACACACCCAAACTATCCGAGCTTCAAAACATGACTCCCTGCTAACTAGCTCTCCGTTCCCTTGGTAACGCTACCAGGGGGGGAAAAGGGTCAACGCTGATTGGTTGAGTGGGGGGAGCAAATAACACGCCTATTGGATTAGTTGTTGCTAGGTGAAAAATCCTAGCTACTATTCCTGGAAATAAGCCGTCTGTTGGGTCCCACGAAAAGAAAGAAATCACGTGTACGCTTGCACCTGCTATCTCGTAAACAACGACTCGAAAGCAATATACTGTGCATCTTCCCAACAAGCCTTCGAAATAGTTTTATGACTCTCTTTACTGAGGGTAATAAAAAGTCGCACACAAAACAACTGACAATAATGCTTCAGTTATTCCCATGACTTCTTATAAAAGCTTATTGTACTATATCCAATCTGCCTGTGTGTGTTCCGAATTTACGATCCCTTAAACTACGTGAGAATTTCAAGTAAAAGTTGTTTGCGTGGACACTATCTCATAGTGAAAAAGGAAGCACTTGGGTGGTCTTGACTTAGAGAAATACAAATGTTTGGATTTTGAAAATAAGAGTTTTAATTAATAATGTTTAAGAAAAATAAGAAAAAGGAGGAGGGGGTTTGATTAAATATTAAAATAGAATGAGTTTATAAAAAAGAAATGTTTTAAGATATTAATGAAAATATAAATATAAAAATTTAGATTAAATTACCTCTAACATAAACAAATAAAATAAAATAAAATACTTTCAGGTTCTTTCAAAGTAATCAGTGGAACTTATCGCTTCATAATAATAAAAAAAGTAATCGTCATATTATGGTCGTCATAATAATAATAAAAAAAATCAATCACAATTAAAGAAAAGCAAAACAAAAGAAATAAATTACTGCTTTCCAGTCCATTCAAGGTAATCAATGTATCCGATAGAGGAAAAAAAAAAAAAATAGTTTCTGGTTCTTTCAAGGTAATCAGTGGAAGAAATCTCTCTCTCTCTCTCTCTCTCTGTATATATATATATATATATATATATATATATATATATATATATATATATATATATATATATATATATATGTGTGTGTGTGTGTGTGTGTGTGTATAAACAGCTAAGGAAAAACTATAAAAATAAAATAAAATACTTCCCGGTTCTTTCAAGGTTATAGGTAGTCAGCGGAACCGATCGCAAAAAATAAAACAAAATAAAATAATTTCCAGTTCTTTCAAAGTAATCAGTGGATCCGATCGCCCCCCTCCAAATAATAATAATAATAATAATAATAATAAAAACAAAAATAACAAATTAAAATAATTTTTGGTTCTTTCAAGGTAATCACGAATCAATAGGTCCGATCTCGCAAAGGGAAAAATTTTTCGCAATTTAAGAAAATAAAATATTTTCTAGTTTTTCAAGGTAATCAGTAAATCTGATTACAAAAAAGAGAAAAGAAAATCATTCTAATTAAAGGATAAGAGATAAAAAAAAAGAACAACAACAAATAAATAAAAAAATACTTCCCGGTTCTTTCAAGGTAATCAGTAGATAAGGTCGCAAAAAAAGAAAAAGAAAATCTTTAGTAGATCTGATCGCAAAAAGAAAAAAACCCATCTTAATTAAAGAGGGAAAAATATACTTCCCAGTTCTTTCAAGGTAATCAGTAAAAAACCGAAAAAAAAGCAGCAAAATAAATGAAATACTTTCCGGTTCTTTCAAGGTAATCAGTAAATCCAATCAAAAAAAAAAATTCTTTCCAGTTCTTTCAAGGTAATCTCATCAAAAAAAAAAAAAAAAAAAACATACTAATTAGTAGGTCTGAATGCAAAGTAAAATAATAATAATAATAATAATAATAATAATAATAATAATAAAATACTTTCCAGTTCTTTCAAGGTAATCAGTAAAAAAAAAAAAAAAAAAAAAAAAAAACAGCAACAAAATAAATGAAATATTTTCCGGTTCTTTCAAAGTAATTAGTAGGTCCGAATCCAAAGGCAAAAAAAAAATAATAATAATATAATAAAATACTTTCCGGTTATTTCAAGGTAATCAGTAAATCCAATCATAAAAAAAAAACATCCGAATTAGTAGGTTTGAATGCAAAGTAATAATAATAATAATAATAATAATAATAATAATAATAATAATAATAATAAAATACTTTCCCGTTCTTTCAAGGTAATCAGTAAAAAAAAAAAAAAAGCAACAAAATAAATAAAATACTTTCCGGTTCTTTCAAAGTAATTAGTAGGTCCGATCGTTCGAAGAAACAAGAACGAAAAATCAGGCGCGTCAAGCATATATTATGAAACACTTTCCAACACAACTAGAAACTGTATCGAAACTTCATCGATAAAGAAGGTGAAAGAATATATGTAAGTAAGCATTTTAGAAAACATATAACACATTGTAAAATACAGTTTTTGAAATTACCTTCCATTGTCAAAAAAGTAGTCGAATTATTTTGTGCACCCCAGTCAGTATATGATCTATACATTTGGATATATACTACATAGCATGATAGTATGATAATTTTAGTTCGGTTAGAAAATTCACATTTTTAGAAATTTTCGCCAATCGATGGAAATACACTCGAAATCTTTTGTGCAGCCCTGTATATTATCTGAAGACTTTTGTACACCATGTATTAAGATAAAAGTTAAAAAACTCATTCAGATAAAAAACGCATAACGCAACTTAAAACTCACTTCCAGCAATTACCAACCGTAAACGACAATGTATCTTGTTCCTTGCGTATCCCTGCATATGAATGTATTTATATTCCACAAACTTCTATTAGTCTACTAAATATAATTCAGTAGGAAAAGGCGTAACACAATTAAAAACTACCCTTAAGCAATTCACTATAGTCTGTAATGCTTAAGAATTCCCTTGTGTAGCCCAGTATATGATCAACCGAATATATACACACCGCGTACTAAGAAAACATTTAGTTAAACTTAAACACGCAAACCAAAGTTAAAAACGCACTTATCACACATAGATTGTAATTACTGCAACTGATATCTTTTGTGTGTACCTGTTAATGAACGATAAATGCAATGCACGCCATACTTTTAAGCGAGCAATTTATAGTGCATCTCAGTAATGTACTTTTCATTAAGTTTGAAATACTGAAACATAATTAAATTACACTGCAAATGATTTTTCCCCGTAGAACAATGTGTAACAGAATTAATTATTTTGTTTGACCTTGTAAATGAATAAAGATGCTTTGCACCCCATATTCTACAAAAAGCATGTTTTAATGCGCTGCATAATTATATATCAATTTCATTATGTTTCAAATGGCGTAGCATCATCAGAATGCATACGAAACAATTTTTTCGCATTCATCGTAGTGTAACGGAATACTTTTGACTGTCCCATGCAAAAGAACTATAAGAACTAATATAAATAGAACTAATACATCTACACATTTCATTTTTAATAGGGATCATGCTATAGTAAACGACAATAACATATAAAAATTTCAGGGCAATCCGAGTATATTTACGCGAGAACCCTCTGAGCGTTTTGAAAAAGGGTAAAATTGTAATGCTGTTTTCTTTGCATTTTGTTTTAAATGCTAAAAAAATATGATTCTTTCAGCATTATAAATAAAACTTAATTACAAATATGAATGTATCCCTTGAGAGTATTAATCATTCTTCAATGTTTTGAAAATTCATTAAATCTATAGAATTATATTATCTTAAACATTGCATATATTGCAGTGAAACCTGGAGCTTAGTGAACGGAATATTACGTTCCACACGCTTAGAGGGTTAAAGCACGGACAGACAAACCGAAGTCATAAACACTTTTCAAATTTAGTCTTAGAAATTTTTACCGGTGTTGAAATATTTTCTATGTCCAGACAAAATTTTAAAGGGAAATTTTGAAAAATGCTCAGAATGTCGCGAAACGTCTAATAAACTGAAATTGTATTTTGAAATTTTTTTCGAAAATTTAGTCAGAAATTTTTACCGGTGTTGAAATATTTTCTATGTCCAGACAAAATTTTAAAGGGAAATTTTGAAAAATGCCCAGAATGTCGCGAAACGTCTAATAAACTGAAATTGTATTTTGAAATTTTTTTCGAAAATTTAGTCTTAGAAATTTTTACCGGTGTTGAAATATTTTCTATGTCCAGACAAAATTTTAAAGGGAAATTTTGAAAAATGCTCAGAATGTCGCGAAACGTCTAATAAACTGAAATTGTATTTTGGTCAGAAATTTTTAATCAGAAATTTTAGTCAGAAATTGGAAAGTGTTAAAAAGAGAGAGAGCGAAAAAAAGAAAATTATCATAATTAAAAGGGGGAGGGGGTGAAATATTTTCCCGTTCCGAAAAAATATTGTTACCGTCACAGCGTCGCTGTCCTCAAGCAAACAAAACAGTCTCAAAAAATACATTCCATCTGCCAAAATAAATAATAAAACATGCATAATGAGTGAGAGGGGGGGGCGGCGAAGAAAAACACAATTAACGAAAAGAAAAAACAAATATAATACCAAAAATAAAATAATAAATGCAAGACGGCATCGGATTATTCCTCAGTGTACTTCCTCAGTTTTCTTTTCTTTTTTTTTTTTTTTTGCCTACTGCAAATGAAAACTTGTTTTTCACTAATATGATAGCAACTTTCTGTTTTTTTTTTTTTTTTCAAGGTAATTAGTGCATCTGATTGAAAATAAGACAGAGAAAAAAACACAATCACAGTTAAAGAAAGTAAAAAACAGAACCAAAAAAAAACTTCTGGTTCTTTCAAGATAGTCAATATCAAGAGAAAGAGAGAAAAAAATATTATCATAATTAAAGAAAATATTTCAACTCCGAAAAAATTTCCAAGACTAAATTTTCGAAAAAAAATTCAAAATATAAGTTCAGTTTATTCGACGTTTCGAGACATTCTGAGCATTTTTCAAAATTTCCCTTTAATATTTTGTCTGGACATAGAAAATATTTCAACACACGAAAAAATTTCTTTCAAAATACAAGTTCAGTTTATTAGACGTTTCGCGACATTCTGAGAATTTTTCAAAAATTTCCCTTTAAAATTGAAAATATTTCAACTCCGAAAAAATTTCCAAGACTAAATTTTCGAAAAAAAATTCCAAATACAAGTTCAGTTTATTCGACGTTTCGAGACATTCTGGGCATTTTTCAAAATTTCCCTTCAAAATTTTGTCTGGACATAGAAAATATTTCAACTCCGAAAAAAATTCTGACTAAATTTTCGAAAAAAATTTCAAACTTACAAGCTGAATTTATTAGACGTTTCGCGACATTCTGAGCATTTTTCAAAATTTCCCTTTAATATTTTGTCTGGACATAGAAAATATTTCAACTCCGAAAAAAATTCTGACTAAATTTTCGAAAAAAAATTTCAAAATACAAGTTCAGTTTATTAGACGTTTCGAGACATTCTGAGCATTTTTCAAAAATTTCCCTTTAAAATTTTGTCTGGACATAGAAAATATTTCAACACCCAAAAAAATTTCTAAGACCAAATTTTCGAAAAAAATTTCAAAATACAAGTTCAGTTTATTCGACGTTTCGAGATATTCTGAGCATTTTTAAAATGTCCTTTAAAATTTTGTCTGGACATAGAAAATAATTCAACACCCGACAAAATTTCTAAGACTAAATTTTCGAAAAAAAATTGTGAAATACAAGTTCAGTTTTTTAGACGTTTCGAGACATTCTGGACATTTTTAAATTTTGTCTGGACATAGAAAATATTTCAACACCCGAAAAAATTTCTTTCAAAATACAAGTTCAGTTTATTAGACGTTTCGCGACATTCTGAGCATTTTTCAAAAATTTCCCTTTAAAATTGAAAATAATTCAACACCCGACAAAATTTCTAAGACTAAATTTTCGAAAAAAAATTGTGAAATACAAGTTCAGTTTTTTAGACGTTTCGAGACATTCTGGACATTTTTCAAAATTTCCCTTTAAAATTTTGTCTGGACATAGAAAATATTTCAACACCCGAAAAAATTTCTTTCAAAATACAAGTTCAGTTTATTAGACTTTTCGCGACATTCTGAGCATTTTTCAAAAATTTCCCTTTAAAATTGAAAATATTTCAACACCCGAAAAAATTTCTAAGACTAAATTTTGGAAAAAAATTTCAAAATACAAGTTCAGTTTATTCGACGTTTCGCGACATTCTGAACATTTTAACCTAATTTCTTTTATTACTGTCAAAAAATCGCCACGGAACGCAAGAAAAAAAAAAGGTTTCATTTAAAATCGCAAAAACTTCAAAAATCGCGGAGGAGAAAATGTACTATCTTAGACTAAAAGTTTGAAACAGAAATGTTTTTACGAATGTTACAAAATCGCAGAAGAACGCGAATAAACACTAATAATCGCATTAGATATAGCTAAAAATTGCAAAATTACGGAGGACAAAATTTACTCTATTATGCTGAAAGTTTGTAGCAGATTTCCTTTTACGAATGTTAAAAAAATTGCAGCGGAACGAAAACGTTAAAAAGTGCATCAAAAATCGGCGTTGTTTCTAAAATCACAACTAATTAAAAAATCACCACTAATTCAAAAATCATTACTTATTCAAAAATCGCCGAGAACAAAATTTACTATAGTGGGCACTGTAACCGAAATTCTGTCACTGTAATTATATGCAACTTCTTGGACTGCAATTATATGCAATTATATGCCATATTTTTAATCTAAAATAAGAAAAAAAAAAAGTTTCAAGACATATAATGTTGAAACTTATATGTTCGATATATTTGAACATACAATGATTATATGTTCAATATATGTGAGCCAAATGGCATTTGGCTCACATTTGGCTCGCTGATTTAATTTTTAATTAACAGCAATTTTTAATCAAAAAATATGTTTTAACGAAATGTCAGAAGCTGGTTCAAAATCCTCTCTTGTGGCATCTCATTCATTGTTGTACATTTCATATTTTCTGAGAAAAGGAGATGTTGACAGCAGAAATAATATATACCAGTGGGGCTGTGCAAAGATTTCACACTGCAGTCTAATATTTTTAAGCAATATCTAACATTTTTTAGATGCATGTTTAAACTTCTAAAAAAAAAAATCCAGCCAGAATATAATCTCATTTATTCCATCAAAGTTACAGTAAAAACTGACCGAAAATAGCAAGAACAATATATATATATATATATATAAATTGTATTTTAACTGCATTAAAAGTTTACATCTGTTTTGAAAAAAAAAAAAAAAAACAACATGGGATAAAGAAAAATAAATTGAGCATTTGAATTTAAATATAATTTGCTTTTTTATCATAAATATAAAATAAACCCATGCAGCAACTATGTCCACTACATCTTTATTGAACATTTTTTTTATAATCATTGTTGCGAAATGTAATTTTTGTGGCAACAGTAATTTGAGGAAAAACTTTCATTAATTTCTGAAAACAATGCCTATTTAATTTTTAATTACTTGCAATTTTAACCAAAATACATGTTTTAAAGAAATGTAAGTGTATTATGTCAGAAGTCGCTTAAAAATCATTTAATATAGTATCTCATTTAACATTCTGCATTTTTTATTTGCTTCGTAAAAGGGCTGGACAATCCACCTGGTGAATTAGCTTGAAGAAACATGAGTTGAAACTACTTAAAAATTTACTCTCTTGAATAGAATGATTAAACATATACTTTAATTAAAAATTGAAGAAAATTAGTTTTTTTCCGTATTCTCACTATCATTGGTAATTTAACGTTCAATATATATTTTACACCTTGTGTTATCAACTTTCTTTTTATTAATTACAAATATGGCTTTTGCAAATTTTTCAGAATAACATTAAAAACTAAATCATAACCGTATGGCCTTTTATTCCGATCTAATGAGATGAGTGGATAAGGCCAATTTTTGCCTCCATTGGGACACCTTTTTATTATTATTATTATTTTTGCTTGCAGACTGAAAATATGCTATACAAGATCTGAAACACTTTCGATTTTATTGTATTTTGACCTTTTTAATATGGGTTTCTTATAACACCATTGTAGTTTTTAACTGAAAAAGATTATAATGATAAAGTGAAACATGTATGTATAAAAGTCAGGCTGGTGTTATGAGCTCTTGTTAAAAAAAAAATATTCAAATAGATTATTTTTTTTTCTTTTCAAATTTTGAATAAAATATTTAGAGTTTTCAGACAAAAATTAGGGACCAGTAAATTTAGATTCTGAAGTTCAAAATATCTTAAAAAAAAGAAAAAACATGTCCCTGCCAAAGGAGTAAAAATTGGCCTTTCTTGCTCAACTTTACTTTTTTGAGGACCATAAAAAGTATAATTCTGGCCAGCTTCCATTCATGATATCCAATAGTGGCATGAATATGGCTAGCTTTGGGCTATCATTCATTAATGTTGCCCATTGATGGCGACAAAGTGGCTATCTTTCGGTATGCATTCATTAATGATTACCATTGATGGCAACAAAGTGGCTAGCTTTCGGCATGCATTCATTAATGATTCCCATTGATGGCAACAAAGTGGCTAGCTTTCGGCATGCATTCATTAATGATGCCCATTGATGGCAACAAAGTGGCTAGCTTTCAGCATGCACTTATTAATGAATAGCATTGATGGTATGTGGATGGCTGGCTTAAGGCTAGTTTACTTTTATGATGACCAATAAATTAACATTTATGGCCAGCTTTGGGATAGCTTTTATTCTTAACAAACGCAGGTGGCATGGCTGTGGCGATCTTCTGGCTAGATTTTATTCACGATGATCGTTAATGGCCAAACTGTGGCTAGTTTTCATTAATAATTGCCACTTAAAGTATAATTGTGGCCAGTTTTAGGCTATCTGTCAGTTATGACTAACCACTTGTGGCACAATTATGGGCATCTTAATGTAGTTATGGCCAATTCTGTTGCGGCCACATTGTGGCCAGCGTGACAGTTTTTTTAAGTTGCCGTTCCGGCAAACGATTGCGGTCCCTCATCTACTAGTTTGGGCCAATGCTAACGTAGCCATCAGCGGCCCGCAAGTTCTGTGTTCGTTGGGGCCGTTGTTCGAGGTGTGCGCCCTGAGACGGCCACTCATCTGCCTCACGTCTGGAGCCGGCACTGTTTGCCCCCTGTGAAAAAAAGCTATGTTTCGGTCCTGTCCAAATTGTTTACTTAGACATCACCTTTAAACTTATTAAACGGGAAGTTTTGTTAGTATTTTGATTGTGTTGGAAAGTGTTTCATAATCTATGCTTGACACATGATTTTTCTTTCTTGTTTAATTTAAATATTATTGTGCACATTTTTGTTTCTGACAGCATTAATGAAGAGGAATGATGTTGACACAAAGTATACGCGAGGTTTTTTTTTTTTTTTTTTCGATATTTTCTCTGGAAGTAAATGGGAGGATCGACTTATATACGCGAGTAATACGGCCAGAGTTATAGAAAGATCTGATATACGACCCTGATATGCGGTACATCACAAAAGCAGGGCTGCGATTAGAGGTCTGCAAAGGCCGGAATTTCCATGCCCGGGCTCGGCACGGCCTATTTATGATTTTTCAGTTCACGGCCCGGTTCGTTAAAAGATCAGTGAAAACAGGCCAGGCCCGTGCAAAAATCGATGAAATCAAGCTCGACTCGACTAATTTTTGCAAAATTTTCCGATTTTTCTTAACATACAATTAAGATTACTTTAATGAATACTGCATACATATTTATCGGAAACTTTTACAGCATATTTTAGATTACTATATGTTCACAAGCCATAGAATACAGAATAGCAAAATTAATGGTCACTTAGATTCTTAGACTATTTATTACATTCAAATAGACATGACAAAAATAGTGTAGTCTATACTATTATACAAAGAGAGAACGCCTGACTGACTGGGTGACTCATTAACGTCCAGCTAAAACGACTAAAGTTAGGAACACAAAATTTGGACAGTAGATTGCTGTTATCTGACCTAGGCAAGCAATAAGAAAGGATATTTAAAAATACCCCCCCCCCTCCCCCTGAAGGGGGTAAAAGGGTGGTCGAAACCTTTATGTGATTTCGTCGTATCTCAGCAGCAGTTTTAGGTTGGAGCATGAAATGCAGGATAACAAATCTACTAAAAAAATGATTAAACACGTATTTCAGCGATTTTAGAAATTCACCCCCTAAGGTGGTTAAAGGGGGGGGGGGCGTCCGAACTTTTTAAGTCCTTTCGTCATATCTCAGTAGCAGTTTTAAGGAGGAGCATGAAATTCTGAATAACAAATCTACTAAAAAAATAGTTAACCACGTATTTGACCGATTTTAGAACTTCACCAAATAAGGGGGTTAAATGGGGGGATCGAACCTTTTTAGGTTATTTCACCATATCTTAGCAGCAGTTTTAGGTAGGAGCATGAAATTCAGGATAACAAATCTACTAAGAAGTGGTTAAACACGCATTTTAGCGATTTTAGAACTTCACTCACTAAGGGGGTTGAATGGAGTGTTGAACGTTTTAGGTCATTTCACCATATCCCATCAGCAGTTTTAGGTAGGACCATGAAATTCAGGATAACAAATCTACTAAGAAGTGGTTAAACACGCATTTCAGCGATTTTAGGAATTCACCAATCGGTTTAACATTGAATATGAACCAGAATATGGAAGATTAGACGAATAAGACAACTACTGCTGATTTTTGATTAGATATTTTGCGTAAGACATTTTTAAAACGAAAATACATTGTAATTGTCCATCCGCGCGAAGCCGATATATAAAGAGAGAACGCCTGACTGACTGACTATAGGTGGTTCATCAATGCCCAGCTGAAACGACTAAAGTTAGGATCACGAAATTTGGACAGTAGATTGCTGTTATGACCTAGGCAAGCAATAAGAAAGGTTTTTTGAAAATTCCCGTCACCCCCACGAAGATGGTAAAAGAGATGTGGTCGAACGTTTTTGGTCATTTCGCCCTATCTCAGCTGCAGTTTTAGGGAGGAGCATGAAATTCAGGGTAATTCATCTACTAAAAAATGATTAAACACGTATTTCAGCGGTTTCAGAAATTCACACTCTAAGGGGGTTAAAGAGGGGGTCGAACGTTTGAAATCATTTCGCCATATCTCTGCAGCAGTTTTAGGTATAGGATCATGAAATTCAGGATAACAAATGTACTAAAAATGGTTAAATATGTATTTCAGCGACTTTAAAAATTCACCCACTAAAGGGGTTAAATAGGGGGATCGAACGTTTTAGGTCATTTCCAGGGCTTAATTTCCGCACGAGCCCACCGAAGCTTAGCTCCGGTACTTCTCTGTTTTTAGTAAATATTTAAATATTGGCCAGAATTCACCGGAGCCCAGTGCAATAATGCTTCCGAAAAATGAATCCTAAATTACCCTTCCCTTTACCTCCCATCTCCAATCTTTAACCTTCTTTTGTAACAAAACACTTTTAAGTGGCGTAATGTGTCGCTCACGTAAGATTTGGAGATGAAACAGGCTGGATTTTTATATCAGTCTTCGAGTTTGGGCAGGCTCGAGCTCAGTCTGTCTTAAGTTCAAAATTTTACTTATATTCATTTCAAATTATTTTAATGCTATTTTGATCAGAATAAAGAGTAAACAGAAATAGTCTTTTTCTATTCTCCATAGCTGCGAACTATTCATTTTTTGTGTTGACACTATTTCCGAATCATAATACTGAGCTTATTTAATCGCAGAATCCTGCGATTAATTAACATTAAAATTAGGCTAAGGTTTCTATTTGGACGTATTAATAACTAAAAACTGGAATAATTGATAGCTAAGTATACGCAGATAGATGTATGTAAAATTTTTATTTTGCTAAACGATAAAAAAACAAGAACGAAAAATCATGCGTCAAGCATAGATTATGTAACACTTTCCAACGCTTCCAAAATAATTTTACAAATCATTACCGTTTAATAAGCTGAAAGATAACATCTAAATAAACAATTTGGAAAACGCATAACATTTAAAAACGTAATTTCAGGAATTTCCAACATATGCAATATTCGAAAAAATATCCGAATACTTTTATTCAGCACTGTATAGGATCTATAGATTTGTATAGATACAACATAGGATGCTAAATTTTAGTTTAATTAGGAAACGCGTAGCACAGTTTAAAATTCTCCGTCTGGAGTTTCTGCCAATAAACGGAAATGTGTTCGCAAACGTTTGTGCTTCCCTGTATGGGATCTACAGAATTTATACACACCACGTAATAGACAAAAAGTGAGTTAAAATTAAAATCGCGTTCAGTAACTTAAAACGCACTTCCAGAAATTATTGTTAACAGACAGCAGAGAATTATTTTGTGTGTCCCTGTAAATGAGCGATGACTGCTATACACACAATATTCTGTAGTATGCCTCTTGTAATGCACCTTAGTGATATATAAATTTCACTGCGCTTAAAATAGTGAAACATTATTTAAATAAACCGCAGACGATTTTTCTCCATAGACGTAATATTACGGAATTCTTTTGACTGTCCCTGTAAGGTAACTATAAGTGCTATGCACACCCTATTCCATATTAAGCTTCTTCTAATGCACCTTCGTGATATATATAAATTCCAATGCGTTTAAAATAGTGAAACATTATTTAAATAAACCGCAAATGATTTTTCCCCATAGACCGCAATGTAACAGAATTCTTTTGAGTGTCCCTGTAAAAAAACTATAAGTGCTACACACTTCCGTTGAAATAGGGAACATGCTATAGATAACGACAACATATAAAAATTACAGAGCAATTCGAGCATATTTACGGGAGTTAGAGCACGGACAGACGGCCAGACAAACCGAAGTCATAAACGCTTTTCAACTAGGTTGGAAAGTGTTAAAAACAGTGCTTTAAATTTTGAAAATAATGTATGAAATATAAATATGCAGATTGGAGTGACGGCGAAGGTGGGGAGGTACACTACGGGTGTTAGTACTGCAGAATATCAGGGCTCCGGTACTTTTTTCTTAGAAATTAAGCCCTGGTCATTTCACCATATTTTAGCAGCAGTCGGCCCACTTTATTTATTTATCGGCCTGGCTGGTCCATTTAATTTCTTTTATCCTCCTGCTCCTGTCCATTTATTTTTTTGTTATCGGTCCGGCCCGTTAAAAGAGTTGTCTTTTTTCTGCCGGTCCCGCCCGTTTGAAAATTTGTCTTCATTTTGCCGGTCCGGGCCCGTACAGACCTCTTTTTGATTCTGACGACTATTTTTATATTCTATTCGCATCACTTATTATGATACTATTGTAGTATATTTCTCTTGCACATGTTGTCAAAATATGTGTGTGAAAGATTTTTGTTTTGAGAAAGTGGTGTGAAATAGAATTAAAAAATATTTGCCAATAGCAGCCCTGCGAGAAGGAGAAATTATCATTTCTTTTCTCCGAACGTCGCTTAAATTTCTCCCCCCGGATGTACACGTCATATTTTCATGAAAATGCTCCTGTTTATGATTGGATGATTCTGGTCGGCACAGTTAGAGGAAAGAACTTGGTTAGACTAATGCTCAAATTAGAGTCATATCTCCAACATATTCCCAAATACAGTGAAACTCCTGTCTATATAATTAGAATACAAATAAAACGTGTTAAAATTGAATCGCAAAAAGAAAAAAAAAATCCAATGTTCGAAATATTCCTGTCTTAGCAAATATGATTCTATGGCATTACATTACTTTCGTCTGTATCATAAATATATTTCGCTTAAGGCAGGATTTCTAAATATACAAATGTCATTTTCATACAAATGCAGATTTTACAGTATAATGATATTGATAACTATCATTATAGGTAGGATCAACCTTATTTTGGCCACGCCCCACCTAAGTACCTCTAACCCCCCCCCCCCCCCACCTTCACTGTAAAAAAAGACAAATGTTTCTTAACCTAGGAAACTATAATATATCCACAAACGAAAAGATACAATAATCTCTTCCGAGTTACCCATGATTCCGAAAAAGTGTTCTTTATCTTTTAACAGCTCAGAAACCAATATATTTTGGAGAGTTAAAGAGATTTTCGAGATTTATTTCTCGAGATTTTCGAGATTTATTAAAAACAAAGTTTCTTTTGCCGCCACTGACTATCGAAAAGTTTCCGAGTACACTCGAAACACTTTAAAAACTATAGTTTTTATATAGTCAGTTTAATATAGTCTGTTTTCTGAAACCAGAACATAGCTTTTCCGGATGCTATCTATTCTCAAGTAAACATTTTCATGTTCAACAAAAATGTTTTATTAATGTTTATATTAATATTAACAGCATTAAAATTAATATTAATTTTTTTTTCGTTACTCTTGCATGTATCAATTCAGTTACGCAGCTGAAAATGTTTAATTGTGAATTAATAGCATCATAAAACAGATATTCCGGTCTGGGAAAACTGATTAATACACTGTAAAAACTATTTGGAAACGTTTCCAAAAATTAGTGGCAGCAAAAGAAATTTTGTTTTTACAAATACTTCGTTAAATCTCGAAAATTTATTGGTTTCTGAGGTTTCTAACGATAAAACGCGCTTTTCGGAATCATGGGTAACTCAGAGTTTTTTGTATTGATTCGTTGTTAAATTTTCGTAGATTTGTGTGAAACGTATGATTCTTCTTTTATTTAAAGCATGAAATGTTATTCACGCGTTGAATGCTTAAAATAATATTAACCCCTTTACTGATAGGTCCCATATGCTTCTTTTAATTTTCAAGCATCGTTTTTTCCGAATAGTAATATCCGCTTTATTTAATCGTTTGAAATCGATAATTAGATAAGGTGAAAACTACTGTACGAAAAAAAGTGTGGAAACAAGTTACTTCTACATTTTTTAGCTTATCAAACAGCAATAACTTTGTCAAATATGTTTTTAACATAACTCTGCAAATTCAAGGAAACAATAAATACATCTTCATCTTCATATCAAGATGAGTTTGCCAATTCGCCTGACTATGAAAAAAAAAGTGAAACTCCAGTTTTATTTTCAGAAAATTTCTGGATGAGATTCTCCATTTGGCATTAAATTTGATAGCATTGATACATTTTATAATTGATTTTAATACCTTATTAAGGAAGGACAGGTGGAATATTTTTGGAAACTAAGACGAATCTTTGTGAATAACACAATACACAAAAAACATTTCTAGATTCCCATCTCTATCAATATTAAGTAGCCATCCTCCCCCCCCCCCCCCCCATACATCCCATAATATAAAATATAACATAATTCCCTGTTAGCAGGTTTTCCCTTTTCCATTATCAGTAGTTGACCGTCGTGTATTTGTGCAGTACCGTTTTTTGACCCACGGCTAGCATGAATTTTGCTAATCTTTTGCAAAACTAGTCGTTGGGGGCCACCGTAATACTTACCCATCATGGATATGCATAATATAAAATATGGAAATAAACCATACGTAAACTATTTATAAAATGCCTTGCAATTCGGATAAAATCCTGGATTGATGACGTCATAAACTTTAAATGTTCTATTACTGAATTGCGTAATAGAAACATCCTTATAACTCCAAAAATGTTAATCGTACTAACTAACGATTTATTGCGTCGGATTAAGCGTCTCATTTCCAATTAAAATATATCTTTGAATTGAAATTTGGATGAAATACAGGGTCATGAAAAATCGAAGAGTGTTGAAAATATGATTCCAAACATCTCGGCAGCTCCGATCAACTTCATTCTGTATGCAAAATTTATGTTTTTTTATTGCATTTTATATTTACTCCTTAAAATAAACAATTTCGAAAATTTTTATGTAACCTTTTATCAGGACGAATATTTCGAGACTCCGAAAAAAAGAGTTCCGGGTAATCGAGATTACTGAAATTCATTAAGCTTCTTCCCATTATTACATACTAAGTACATACCAAATTTCAAGTCTCTATCTCAATTTGTTCGGGTGATAGAGCGTTTACAGACACACACAGAGACAGACAGAATTTTTTTTTTCCCCTAAAAATATGTTTTTCGGAATCTCCAGTGTCTGAACATGTAAATCCGTCAAAAAAAAATTTCCATTTTCAAAACGATTACACGATTTACCCTATACTACGTATGATGGGTAGTAATAAATTTTAAAAGATAAGTTTTGAATCCATTCCCTTAATTTTTATTTTAAATGTGAAATAATTGTTAGGAAGTATATTAATCTTAAGATTTTTAGGTTGGTTTCTTTAGAATTTTCCCCCCTATTGCACTTTGTTTTTATATCTATCGATCTAGATGCATATACAATGCAAATATTGTTATCAAGATAACGTCCAAATTTACTAAACCAATTCGAACCTAATTGGGACAGAGCAAGTAACTTGTATGAGAGCGTTCATCAAAAAAGTAGATCTTATAGTTTGTTTACAGGGACACACAACATCAAGACATGCAAAACTTGTCATCACCATAATATCCGAAATACTGAACCAATCAAACCTAATTGGGAAGACAGTGTATTGATCTTGGAAGTATCTTGGATGAATTCGCTAATCAAGTATTTTCTGGCGCCCCTAGGTGATCAACTAATGAAAAAACCAGCCCCGTTCAAAGCAAACAGTGTAAAATTATCGAATATATCTTTACTTTGTGTTGTCTGATTCCATGACATTTTTGTCAGTTTCGTTATTTGACCGAACGATGAACCAAAATCTTTTGTTGATGCCCCTTCTACTCTGGCGCCCAGGTCAATTGCCCCGTTCTCTCTCTCTCTCTCTCAAGTTTCGGTCCTGGACTATGGCCTGCACCATAGCCATACGAAATTTAAAATTAACCTATCTCTTCCGATAATATCCATTCGGGTATTTATTAATTTTATAATATTGGTAATACCTTTATACCGAAAGATGAACCAAATCTTCTGTTGGTGCCCCCTTCTACTCTGGCGGCCAGGTCAATTGCCCCGCTCTCTCTCTCTCTCTCTCAAGTTTCGGTCTTGTACTATGGCCAGCACCAGAGGCCATACAAAATTAACTATTAACCTATCTCTTCCGCATAATATCCATTTTTATTAATTTTATAATATTGGTAATACCTTTATACCGAACGACGAAGCGAATCTTCTGTTGGTGCCCCCTTCAACTCTGGCGCCCAGGTCAATTGTCTCGCTATCTCTTCCTCTCTCTCAAGTTTCGGTCTTGTACTATGGCCTGCTTAGTTATTTAAGCTATTTTAGCTTAGTTATTTAAAATATTTTTGGAGTCTAAATGTGGTCAAATTAGTCACTTTTAGATAAATCTTTCAGTTTAGTAGTAAAGTAATTTCTCTTGTAAAAGTTTCTTCGTATGACATAATGCCCTGTTTGCCAATGCCAACTGCTAAGATTCTTCGGCGCCACTAATTCTGAAGAGAAATGTTCGCCTTATGTAATCTCAGAAATCTGCGATTAAACAAGTCGAAGATTTCTCTACGGAATTACTGATGACTAAAAATCGGAGCAGTTGGCAGCTGTGGCACAGCGAATAGAATTATAAGGGTCATTCAATAAATAGTCGAAAAAGTTGAGTAAAGTTCTAAAATACAGAAAAATTACAAATAATTTTCCAATTTAATAAAAGGTGTTTAATTTTTTTTTAAATAGAAGTTTATGGTTTAGTAGTGAAAACACATTTTCTTATTATTATTTCTTTTTCGATACCTTTAAGACTAGTAGTGCCCTCTATGAAAAAAAAAAAGGGCAACGTTTGCAATATTTTCTCGGGAACAAAGATATGTAAGTAATAGAACTTTTTACAAATAATATTTTTTTTTACGTTAAAAATAATGTTCAAAACCTGACACTTGTATTAAATCTCAAATTTACTTATAGTTTTATGCTCAAAATCTGTGAAAACAAAATCTTCTTATAACAGAGTCCTATCTTAAACGTTTTTTTAGGGTTTCGTTCATCTCACGAAACCCTATTACTCCCGCTACGTTGTCTGTCTGTCTGTCACAGAGCCATTCTCAAAAACTATATAACTTACAGAGTTGAAACTTTGTGTATATAGCTGAATAGCAGCTATAAAGAGCTCAAAATATTAAAATTTGAAAAATTCGTAATATTTTAATAAATAGAGATAAAAAACCAAAACTCAAACAGCCTTTTCCTATTAAATTTAAACATTTTCGTTATAGCAGATGCCAAAAATTAAAAATCCACGATGAAATTCTTTCCACAATAATTAATTTTCTATCAGACCATTTCCACGTGAAAAATGAAAATGAAATAAAAAGTTTCCCCAATTGAAAAAAAGATAAATATGAAATAAAATTGATTGACGTCATAGTGGTAATAAAACGGAAAATGTCTAAGATTTCTCAATAATACGAGGAGTATGAGTATGTGTATGTACACAAAGCAGATTAATATCACGTCATTAGAGAATTAAAATGAAAATCTGACGTCATATTGGAAGTTTAACGAATTTTTCAGATGTTTGAGAATAATACAAAGCGAGTATCAATATGAGTAATTTGAGAAACATATTGAATCGTGATAAAAATCCGATTATGGAAATATTCGCATATTTTAACATTTTGAAGGTGTACAATTTGTTTAATTTTGAAATTATTTTTTTTAAATATCGCATTTAGTCCGCATGACGGATATTATTATGACAGAATATAATAGCGGGCTTCGCCCGCTATCGGGCTGGTTTAGATATTCGAAACAACGAAAACTCCCGCCAGCTCCATTGCACACACTTTGTGGAGCTCCCGGATGTAACTCTCTGGTGTTTTAAATTTCCTTGTGGCTATTTCGTCCTGTATATTGACGATGGCTTATAAGCGGGCACTTGATGGCCAAGCACACAAGTCAGATGTATGTTCTCAATAAACAAACATAAACAACGAAAATATAGACCGCTCAATTTTTACTTTATAAAAAACATGACTTTTTTGTTTTGTTGTTGTTGCTAAATGAAATTTATTTGAATTTATTAAAGAAAGGATAAAGTGTTTTGAAAGGAATATTAAACGAAACCCTTTGAGCGATCTTCGATCACACTTACCCACTTGTTTTTTAATTCCCCTAGCGAAATTAGCGCCCCACCAGTGGCTGAGAGGTTCTACTTTTAAATCTTTTAGACGGGAGGTGCTGGGTTCAAACCACTGTCGCGCTCGTCGACCTAACCGTTCGGAGTTTTCCGCGGTTTTCTTCGAACCTTGCCGTAAATGCGGGTTAGGATCCTTTAGACAGGGGTTCTCAAACTATGGTACGCGTACCAGTACTGGTACGCGAAACTCTGGCTACTGGTACGCAGAAGTTCAATACTGGTACGTGGAATAAAATACAGAATGCAGCATATTATGGAGCAAAAACGGCTGGTCTTTATTAATTTGGAAATTTTCAAAAAATTATCGCATGCGATTTAGGATCTATAAAAGCTTTTTCTATTTTTTTTGTTACGAGAAATATTTCTTATAGTAGACTTGCTGAAATTCACACACACTGCTTAATATACAATCAGTTTCCCAGAATTAAAGACATAATTATTAGATTTATATGGATAAAAAATTATTTTTTAATAAAGACCTAATTTTAAAATTAATGAATGAATTATTTTTAATTAGCAGAAGAACTGTTTTTAAACATGCTTTATAAATTTAATTATCTGAAGGTAAAGTATGACTAAAACTACCTAATATTGAGCCTGACATGAGGAAGCTGTGCTTGATAAAACAAACCCACCCTTTTCATTAGCGATAGAAGTAAATTAGTGCAATCAGCCTACTATAACAGTGTATAAATCAGTGTGCGCCAATATGGCCTTAAGTATTGCAGCTTTTTTCCTATACCAAAAAACTGTATTTTGATATTGTATGCATTATTAAAAATAAATGAAGATACTACTTTTTACTTGAAAGTTTTTATAAAGCAGCCTGTCTAAGTATCTATTTAGTAATGCAATCATTCATTTTTGAATATGACAAAACCTGCTAAGACGGAAACACAAGAGACCGGTTATATATTTCGTTTTAGACAGGTTCCTTTTTACAGGTTTTTCTATATTAGCTTTACGTTTGTTACCTGGTGGTACGCCGAAGTATGAACTTCGATTTAGTGGTACGTAGCTCTAAAAGTTTGGGAACCCCTGCTTTAGAACGTTTATGTATCAGAACGCAAATTTTTCCCCATTCACTCTTTATTCCTCCGAATGATTTGAAAGTCAATCCCGAAAACCGTATCTTAAGTATTTTTCCCTATTTTCTCCATTTATATCTCCCTCTTAGTTGCGTTTCCAAGATCTCACCCCTTTAGAAAGACCCCCCCCCCCTTGGAGGGCGCTCTTCCCGCCGGCCTATGTCCCTAGCGCATATAATCGGCCGTACCAAATCACCACCATCATCCTGGCGAAATGAATGTCACATCTTAAAAGACGGTAAACTGTCTAAACATCCCCCCCCCCCTCCCCTCCAGCCATTTGTGATGCCTTCTTAATAAATAGCAGATTTTACTGGATTTTCTTTCAAAACTCATAATAATGTAAAATAAATTATCGAAAAGTCTTTTACATAAAGATTTTTAGTACAGACATACTTCACATAAAGTTTTAGTGAAATTGTTGGAGGTACTATTAAATGTCCGTCTGCCGCCATCGAAATCAATAAGTTATACAATATATAATCTTAAAGTAACTCATAAAATTTAAAGCTTCAAAAAAATGTCGCGCGGTAGCGTATTACTGCTTATCTTACTGTTTATTACTGTTAATTTTACGGTATAATACTGGGTAGATGAGGTGTCAGTATTATACCGTAAAATCAACAATTTTTCTTTGCAGTGTGCGCGATGACGGTAGATCATAGTTTTACAACTTTTATTAATAGTCACTTAATTCGATATACCGAAAAATAATTTCAGCCCCACCAGTGGCTGAGAGGTTGTGCTCTCGAAGCTGGTAGACGGGAGGTGCTGGGTTCGATCCCAATCGCGCCCGTCGGCCTAATCGTTCGGAGTTTTCGTGGTTTTCTTCGAGCCGTGGATTTATCCATGCGTAAATACGGGTTAGGTTCCCTTAGAAAGACCCCCACGAAGGGCACTCCCCCCGGGCCTATATCCCATGTGTAGATAATTGGCCGTCAATAATCAACCCAACCCGAAAAATAATTTCAAGTTTTAAATTGGCTTATCAAAGTAATAAAAATAATGATGTTTCAAAGTATTATTAAAAAAACAAGTTAGAAATTGGAAAAAAAAAATTACAAAGTTCTATTAAAATTAAAAATTTCGAAATCTTTCATTAAAGACGCCAAAAACAATTTATGTACTATATGTTTGTTTGTTTTGTTTTTTAAACATAAATACAATTAATTTTTTGCAAGAAAATAATGAACGTGATGACTTTCTTTCCTTTTAAATTTATCTGAAGTTTATTACACCTAAAATTTTTGAACTAATTTATATAATATTTGCATTAATGCGTATATTTCTCTTTTAACATGCGCGCATAGTGGGATTTTAGTTAGATATCAATTGTTTATTTATTTATTTATTTTTTACAAACTAGTGTAATTAGTCTTTTTACTAGTGTAATTTATTAAGGTGGTTCTCAAATGACCTGCTCAACAACACGAAACTTCATGACACATTTTCTGACTCATTTTTAAACGTAATGGGATATAATTGGCAGGACTGATTATTGAAGGGATGTGGAATCGAAATCAGTTTTTTTTTTTTTTTTTTTTTTTTTTTAATAAATAAATTACTTATTGAGTTATAAGCGATTCGTGCCACGTGACAACACGTTTTTGCCCTTTCCCGTGATAAAGCATCGGATTTCGGTTCAAAGCGCCCACTTTTAACAGCGTTTTCTGAAAGAGCTTCTGTCTTTACCAAAAAAATGGAAAACGTGTTTCTATTATATAGTTTCTGAATAACAACACCTGCGCATTTCATGCTTTTCCGAACAAAAATGAATTAAAAATTGTGTCTGAAAATAGCCCCTTTGGATTTGAAATACTCCGTAGAAAACAGCTTTAAGAAATTTGGTGCTGCCATCTATTTCACAATTACAAATTTAAAAAGAAGAAATGCAAGAATAAATTTAGTGCTGCCATCTATTTTGCAAATATAAATTTACAAAAGCATATTTTATTACTTAAAACGTTTAAAATACTACTTTTAAAGCTTACGATTTTGTTAATTACTCTTTCTAATATTGTTCAGTTATTTAGTAACATTGCATATAGTTTTCTTAATGAAAAAGTCTCCATTTACCAGAAAAGAACAGTTATTCTTCATGTTATATTTTTTAAAAGTTCAGATATTTCGAAGACTGCATAGCTCATTTTGACATTTGAAGGAATGATGCTTTGAGACCTATAGCTACAAGGCTGTTGTCCCGAATGATACATATACATTTTTTATTCACAGAAACACATACATGACTTCGACAATTACATAAATCTTGACGAGATAGCACAAGGAAATTTACAACACCAAGAATTACATCCATGAGCTCCACAAAGTGCGTGCAATGGAGCTGGTGGGAATCGAACACGGCCGGCCTGCTTCCCACGCTCTCAAGCGATTAGCGGAATGGTTGCATAGCTCATATGTGATACCTTGTTTTGACTAGAAAATTATATAATTATTCTTTTATGCTATAACTAGACATTGTATTAAAGAAGAATATCATCAAAAGTTGATACGTATTTAGGCTTTAAAAGCCGTTGGCGTATGGCGATCTCGGCCCGTACTTTTATGTTGTTACAAGCCGTACGTGTTATATTAATTCTAATTAAATTAGTCTTTTTTAAAAATCAATTTGATATTTTTTACTTTTATACTACTGCTGAACATTGCATTAAAAAAGATATCGTTAAAAGTTGTTATCTGTGCTTTAAAATGCTTTTGTGCATACAGGTACGCCGCGCGTGTTTTCAAAGGTTCAGTTAAACAGTATATAAGTTAAAATTTTGTAGTACTCCGACTTAAGATAAAACTTAACCTTTGAAAACACGGGTGGCATACCAGTATGCACAAAAGTATTTTAAAGCAAAAAAATAATAACTTTTAAATATATCCCATTTTAATGCAACGTTAAGTAGTAGTATAGAAGTAAAAAAAAATCAAAATTATTTTTTTAAAAAAGACTAATTTAAATAGAATTAATATAACAAGTACGGTTTCTAACAACATAAAAACATACGCCAACGGCTTTTAAAGCCTAAATACGTAACAATTTTTGATGATATTCTTCTTTAATGCAATGTTTAGTAATAGCATAAAAGCATCATTATCAAACATCAAATTTATAATAAAATAATTATTTAAGAACGAAAATGGAATAAATTGCACAAATACACGGACGACGACGTATTCCGTACGACAATGGTGACTTACCAGTAAAAATACTGGAAAAGAGCAGATAACTTACACATTTCAACTTTAAACTTTGGTTGAACACAGAAAGGGTTGAGTTGAGTTGAGTTGATTATTGACGGCCAATTAACTACACTTGGGATATAGGCCCGGGGGAAGTGCCCTTCTTGGGGGTCTTTCTAAGGGAACCTAACCCGTATTTACGCATGGATAAATCCACGGCTCGAAGAAAACCACGAAAACTCCGAACGATTAGGCCGACGGGCGCGATTGGGATCGAACCCAGCACTTCCCGTCTACCAGCTTCGAGAGCAGAACCTCTCAGCCACTGGTGGGGCTAAGAACACAGAAAGGACTTTGGGAAGAGGGTTGGTTGGTTATCTGCTACGGCCGATTATCTGCGCTAACTTTGGGAAGAGGGTAAATTAGCCGCATGTGTTAATCACGAAATTATTTTGGAAATCGCAGCTGTTTTTTCATTGAGTTTCGTTCACAGTACCCCATCAGTATTTTTACTGGTTAAGAATGTTTTAAAACACGAACACGATTTATTCTATATCATAAGTTTCATAAGTTTTTCTCTTCAATAATTATTGTGTGTTTTATAATATATATATATATATATATATATATATATATATAATATTATACGACCCTTTAATAAAACTTCTTATGTTCGCAGATAAGAAATAGGATGAGCTATAGAATCGGAGGCGTGTTAGGTAACAAAAAATACGGCAATAACAATATTAATGGAGTTGTGCTCATTATGAGTAACCCAGATTCTAAACATATATTTTAAATTTAAAAAAGAAAGAAAGAAAGAAAGAAAATAATGTGATATAATAACTCAGATTCAGTTAATTTGGAACCCTGACTGGATTTGGATTATTTTCAGTTTGAATACATTTGTCGAAACGTTTATTTGAGGGACGTTCGCTGGAGTGACGATCACTTAGGAGAGCTGACGAATTTTCACGACTGTCTGTATGTCTCTCTATATATGCCTCGCGAGAGATGCCGTAAAAAACATCCGATTATAATGAAATTGGGTGGATATGTCAGTGGTATTCGGGATTAGCTCTACAGTTTTTCATTTAATTTTGATTGATTCGCTCGAAAAATAGAAAATATTATCTTTTAAGCTGAAATGGCTCTCTGCGGGAATTCAGATGATTTTTAAATTTTATCATTCACTGAAAAGAAAATCGCTCATTTATATATATATATATTTTTTTTATTTTACTGTTTATTATTATTACTATTATTATTATTGTTATTATTAGGATACTTCCACTTTCGAAACCGGTTTCAAAAAAAAAAAAAAAAAAAAAAACCTTGCAAACAAAATTGAAAAAGTAAAAAACGGTCTTTGTAGAGATCAACCTCAGCTATCCAATGATGAAAGAAAAATCATTTAAAAATATTGAAACGCAAACGAGATATTTTAAAAAATTTCTCCCATGGAATTAACATTAGCGAGCGGGTGTTTTCGCATAAGTGAAGTAGCCTCTAGTGTTTTACGCTTTTATGCCCGCTTTTACAACTGCATGCAGAGCTAAGTGCTGTAATTTTAATTTTACAGTAAAAAAAAAAAAAAAAAAAAAAAAAAAAAATGCAAAACTGTTTTTGCTTATTCCGCGAAATGTAGTATTTTTGAGGTGTGTCGTTTTAATTGTAGGTGAGCGGCATTATCACACCCATGCCTTCAATAAGATTCGATCCCAAGTATTAGCGCAAATGTTACTTGCATTGCATAACAATCAGCGCCCACCGAGCTCCACATATAACAGGAGTTCTGACTGAGTCGGCAGTATTAAGTTCCACTCAACGCAGACTAAAGAATAGCACGGTACTAAAAGAAATTTAAAAAATCCCTGACGACTCGGCCTACAGGCACAGGTAGATTTCGAAGACGAAGACCGTGGGGCACCTGTTTATTGGGAATTGCAGAAGAAAGACTGATGTGGCAGTTGGAACTGCCCACTTAGAAATATACCTATGCCTGTAAGGCGCGCAACCAACAAGAATTTTTTTTTTTTTGGTTATAAGAGTTGATCCTATAAAAAACTTGTCAGTGTAAAAATTGTAGATAATATTAAGAAGATTTATAAGTTTAAGCGGACTTGATATCTTATGAATTGACGAAGTTATGAATTTTTTTCTTCTGAAACCCCTATTCCCCCCCCCCCCCTTGGGGGTATTTTTAATGAAATCAAAAATGTGTCATACATAAATTTTTGTCCCTTTTCCTAGAAGTAATAATAACTTTAAACGGATTCGATATGTATCAAAATTAAGATGTTATAGGGTTTTTTCTGTTTTCACCCCCCCCCCCTCCTCCACCGGTTCAATTTAGCCTATTAACGAATTTGACCGAGTTATTATGACGCTTGATTTTATATATCAGTTTGGAAGAGATTTGTGCAGAATTATGGAAGTTATCGTGTCCATAAAAAAGTGCTATAAATAGATAGATAGATAGATAGATAAAGTTTTGAACTGGGGGTGATTTTGGGTTCTAGGAATCATGATCGGTGTAGATCTGCAAACACTTTTCAGGAATTTCAACTTATGGGAGAATGTAATAGGTAGTATTTCTAACGAAATCTACCTAAAAGAATCTGTGCATCGTGAAAAATCGGGACTTTTAGCGTCCCGCGCAGTGGTTCCTCGGGACGGGTTTTGGAACCCCTGACAACACTAGTAGGAATTCAGAAATTATAGGCGTGGCTAAAGTAGACATTTTCAAATAAATTTAATAACTTACAATTATCAATAATTAATAAAACATTTAGAGAAAAAATTAGTGGTTCATTTTAACTATTTTAATTTTATTTATTTTAGATCGAAGATTTAAATACTGAATTCCAGATAATTACGATTATCAAACTAAGGAGACAATGGAGGATTCAGATTCAGAGGAGCAGAACTCCCTAAAATAAAATAAAAATATTTGATATACTAAAAAAAAAAAAAAAAAAAGAAAAGAAAAAAACCTTGCAAATAAAATTGAAAAAGTAAAAAACGGTCTTTGTAGAGATCAACCTCAGCTATCCAATGATGAAAGAAAAATCATTTAAAAATATTGAAACGCAAACGAGATATTTTAAAAAAATTCTCCCATGGAATTAACATTAGCGAACGGGTGTTTTCGCATAAGTGAAGTAGCCTCTAGTGTTTTACGCTTTTATGCCCGCTTTTACAACTGCATGCAGAGCTAAGTGCTGTAATTTTAATTTTACAGTAAAAAAAAAAAAAATAAAAAAATGCAAAACTGTTTTTGCCTATTTCGCGAAATGTAGTATTTTTGAGGTGTGTCGTTTTAATTCTAGGTGAGCGGCATTATCACACCCATGCCTTCAATAAGATTCCCTAAGACTAAAACAAAATTCACAGCAGGGAAAAAAAAAAAAAAAAAAAAAAAAAAAGAAAGAAAGAAAGAAAAAAGAAAAAAAAAAGCCTTGAAGTAGCGGTGAATGTAATTGTATTTCCCTTTACACTGGAAGAAAAAAAAAAAAAAGTGTTGATTTTACAGTATAATACTGTAAGATCAACACCTTTTTTTTTTTTTTTTTTTTTTTTTTTCCCAGTGATACAATTTATAAGAATTAAACTTCCTGAAACTATTTGAAATCGTACTTACAATAAAACTAAGTTGAAAGGAATGAAACTCTAGATTGAAAGTTTCGAATATTAAAAACAATGGTTTGGAAATAAAAAAATGACTTCCAGTGCCGACATTGAGGCTCCTGATTTGCAGATAATGCTATAGCTAGAAATGTAATGAATATTTATCGTATTTCTTTATTTACAGCGTTTCTTTTTACTTTTCTTTTTCAGAGATGAACTATCAAAACCTGGAGACAGAAAATAATAGCCTTTGGAACAGATCATATGACTTAAGAAAATTTGTCTTCAATAGAATCGGGAAGACTTGAGACCCACCGATGAGCCTCCTCCCTCTTCTATGTCTCTGTTCTTATTCCTGCACGATTGACGTCATGGTAGACGTCTTGAAGACACAGTGAAGACATAATAGCATAGCTGCCAACTTTTTTGTTACCATTAAAATTTAATAGATATTTTTGCCTTATTTAATCGTCAAAATCTGCGATTAAACAAGGCAAAATTTACAATGAAAATTTATTGGTCAGAATAAACCGCAAAAGTTAGCAACTATGTAATAGATTACTGTCATTCTCAAAAACATATTACCTTTTTGGACGTATGAATGGGGAAACATACTGTGACCTGGCATATATTTAACGAGGAAAAATTTTGCTGAACAAATTCATTTTAATATGCGTGACAAATCAAAACAGAAATATACTAGTAATGGTTTATTACACAAATGTTACTTTTTTAAAACTTTTCAACATAGTTGAAAAGTGTTTATGAATTCGGTTTGCCTATCTGCTGCCTATCCGAACTCTAACTCATGTAAATATACTCGGATTATCATGTAGGGGAAAGTCGGGTAGCCGCGGACGGCGGGTAACCGCGGACATTTCAATTTCTAAGAAATTCAAAGTGTTGCGTAAATAAAAGAGTTACTGTAAATGAACGCCTTCTAGAGTCGAAACAAATACAGTTTAATTGCGACGTGGGCGCCGAGTAAGTTATTGAGTGAGTGAGTGTTTTGTTTTCGTCAATAAACTTTCGACATAACGAGGCAGAATGCATCATATGCGGAGAAACATTTGAAGAAGACTGGATTCAATGCCAGGAATGCCCATGAAGATTGTGTTTATATAGATGCATCGGATTTTTATTATAATTGTGATGTTTGTAAGGCCAAAAAACGGTTGGGACACCATTGAAAAATATGTCCGGAACTTTCTTGTGAAGACAAAAAAATATTATTTTCAGTATATTTCGTTAAATAATTCGATATTATTAGCAATGTTTAACTAAAATCATTAAAGAAGTTCGTAATATTATTTTAAGTATAAAATAAAGACATTCATTTGTTTTTTATTTGCAATTTATCCAAGTGTCCGGGGCTATCCGATCTTCCCCTAATTTTTATATGTTATCGGGATTGACTATATAATTTTGAGTATTCAAAATGTAGTGTATAGCATTTATAGTTCGTTTATAGGAATACACAAAAGAACTCCATTACGTTATGGTCTATGGGGGAAAATCTTTCGCAATAAATTTTATTGATGTTACGCTATTTCAAGCATTATAAGATTGATATGTATCATTGAGGTGGAAAACAAATTGTTTCTCAGGAACATAGAAAAATAAGATAAGTACGTAATTTATCTTTCGTTTACAGGAACATACCAGAGAATTCCATTGCATTATGATCTACGGAGAAAAATTGTTTGCGGTGCATTTTAATGATGATTTGGTACTTCAAACATAATGAAATAAAAAAAGATCACTTAAATGCACTCAGGCTCCCAACAAAGGTGGCGCGGGCGGTGCCCCGGCACCAGGCGCCAAACGCGCCTTCAGTTAGCACTATTAATGCTTCGAGAATCAATCGAAAAATGTACAAATGTTCACTTCTGATTTTTATGACAAATGCAAATCGTTAGTTTCCGAACTATACTTATAAAGTATTCCTTTTACACTCATAAAAACTTCCACTAGCTGGGTTTATGGCCCCGATAAACCATTTTATTTTAGAGATTTTTTCTTAAGCCAAAGAAAATGTATCACTTTGTTAAGTTCTTTGCGTGGAATTACTATCTAAATGATGCAGTAATTTTCGTTTAACGCTTTTAGGGACAAAGTACTTTTGTTGTTAAAATGCTGAAATGATTGAATGACACTAGAATTTGCGAACAAATTTATTTGAAAATAAGTAAACGTTTTTCTCCACGTTCATTATAAAAGAAAAATTTTATTCCAAAATTCTGGTGTCATGCATTTGGGGATTAAAAATAGATATACAACGTCCACTTACACACTGAGCTCCATATATGCCAACGTGTTTTCTATAGATTATGGAGTGCGTACCGCTTTTTTCAGAGGCACAAAAAATAATTTGGTTACGGGACTGACTATGATTGACAACTGTTGTATGTGTGTTTACCGCTATAATGTGCATTTTTAAACATCTAATTTTTAGCGTATTACGTGGTGAGTATAAAAGCTATAGATCATAAACAGAGCTGCAAGAAAGAAATTGCACACATTATACCGAAAACGGATTTTTACTGATTTATGTGTTTTATTTTATTTATTTATTTATTTTTTAATCGCTCAGATATCTCAATTCATTGTATGGAAAAAAGGGGGGTAAATTTCTTAATAACATTCTGTTAGTGTTGGAAAGTGTTTCGGAATCTATGCCTAATGCGTGATTTTTTATTTTTTTTTTCTATTAATGAGAACATTGTGTACATATTCAAATAATTTTATGAATATTTTTTATTTAAATGCTCGTTAGTTATGTTAGATAAAAAAATATTTACAAGTGAGTTAAATAAGATGTGTATTGCTCTTTTTCAAAAACATTTGCATTGGTTTTGAATATATATAATCATAGGCACCGGCAGAGGGTAGCAAAGGATTTCAGGGGGGGAGCAGGAGTCACCCGTTGTCCCTTCCTAGATTCTGAAATTTAATTAAGTGAATGGAAAACAGTAAAGTTATTTTTCCCCAAGTGATATAAAATAATTAAACACTAAGAAAAAATTTCACAACATTTTTTTCGTCAAGTCCCGAGCCCTGGCCCCCTCATCCCAAAAATACATTTTTATTCTGTTTTCTATTTTTACATTTGTGTGCTTTTAATTTACGATAAGGTTACATCACATAGGAGGTTCAGGGGAAAGAGTCCTAGACGAAAAACAAAAGTAAGTGTGTCAATTTTCCATTTTGCAAAATGCTAGCAGAGACTTATTTTTGAATATTTAATACTTCTGAATTGTTAAACTTCCTTATTCCTTTTTATGCTGATTTGTTTAAAAACTGCTTAGCTCGGAGGGTTCTGACAAAAACTTTATAGTTTAGTTTATTTTATGTTTATATTCTCCATTTTAAAAAATCGGCCTAGGCTGCGGCTAACAATCACCCTCCCTCACCCCAATCACCCCAATCACCCTCATGTTCCAAAAACTTGCATCTCCCTAGATTTCTTTCTGCTAGCACCCATGCTTTCGACATATGATAGTCTCCAACAAATGACAAACTTCACTAATCTTTTCAAGTCGTATGAAGATGTTCGCAATGACTGTTCCAATATTATATTGCCATACACAATAGTGACGAGTTTGTATCAACAGCTCACATACGGCAGGATGCAGCTAAACGAGTCAGTGAAAAAAGTTTTTCGTCTTATTGACTTAAGCAAGAAAGAAAAATCATGCTGCACAAATTATGAAACTTTTTCGAACACTTGCAGAATAGTTTTTACTGAACTTCGCTGTTTAATAAGGTAAATAACCTATATAAGTAAACATTTTAGAAAACGCATAACACATTTAAAAATTAGATTTCAGCAATTTACCGTTCATAGCCGGGAAAAGTACTCCAATTCTTTTGTGCAGCCCTGTATTTGATCTATAGATTTGTATATATTCTACACAGTATGCTAAAGTTTAGTTTAGTAAGAAAACGTATAATAGGTTGAAAATTCACCTTCAGCAATTTCTATCAATAGACGGAAACATACTTGAACTATTTTGTACAGCCTTGCATATTGCTTACAGATTTTTATAAGCGTTACATATTAAGCTAAAATTTAATTCAGGCTAAAACACGTTTAAAACTACTGAAATCACGCCTCCAGAAATTATCATCCATAGGCGGCCATGTATCTAGTTCTTTGGGTGGCCCTGTATATGATTTTATTTATATTCTAAAAACGTCTATTAAAAATAGTTCAGATTGAAATGCATAACTCAATCATAAAAATCACCTTTAAGCAATATACGATCATACTTAGTAATGCTTACGATCTATCTAGCATTTTATACAATATGCATATATTTAGTTAAACTTAAAAACGCATACCATTATTATTATTTTTTTTTTAATTTTGCACATATTACTTTTAGTTTTAGACTACACAAAATTAATTATTTTCCTAAACACAGAACAAAAAGTGAGCAGAATTTGGGTTAATGACTACTGACCTTAAAAATCAAATTCCCTCCACTTTGCTTCCACTAAAGTGAAAGAAAGTGAAACTTAAAAACAAATCTCAATATTTTGCACCCCCACCCTCTCCACCTCCCTCCTCTTTTCCGCCTAATTTCTTTCCGCGCTGATGATCTTGCACTGAAACTATACAGGGTGTCCCAAAAGTCCTCGACACATTTTAAAATTCAATAAAAGATCAAGCATAGATCACCTACGAGAGTGAGGTTTGGATGAAAATGCTTCTTATGATCTGAAATTTTGTTTAAGCAAATAAAAAAATAGTTACAAAAATTTCTCATAGATGGCACTGCTTTTGCAAAGCTACCGAAGAAGTAGAATGCCTTTATACATAACAATGCCAAAGACGTACAGTGCGTATGCACAGTTTTTGTCCAAACTATGGCAACCCACATTCCAGAAGTTAACAATAATTGCCTTCATGAGTTCGATTAGACGAGTCAGACAAGTCAACAAACATTAGTTTGGCGAAATAGAAACCAAGATACTTGACGATTCGTTTTTTTCCAAAATCGTATTGACCAATCAAATGTGTTTTTGTCCGTATCTTGCTATTATCTTACAGATACACCCTACTAATCTTGGCGTGCTTTCGCTTTATGTTTCCACTATTCAGCTAGAGGAAGCTTAATTTGTGGCTCATCCGCATACGCATTTATATGCCTACCCAGCAAAAATAATTTGGTGAGAGAGAGAGTCTTCTATTACATTCCTAGTATTGATGGATTAAGTTAAAAACTACAAGTTACAGATTTTCTAATGCACCAGGGGTGGGGGCAGTGGCGTACCATGAACCTATGTCACCCGAAGCAGTTAATTTTACGGTTAATACTGGCAGCTGAGATACCAGTATTATACTGTAAAACCAACATTTTTTTTTTTTTTTTTTTTTTTTTTTTTTTTTCAGTGTACTCACTGATCCCCATATATGCCAACGTGTTTTCTATAGATAGTGCATATCGCTATTTACAGAGACACAAAAAATAATTCGGTCACGGGACTGATTATGATCGATAATTGCTATAAGTGTGTTTACCCCTATAATGTGCATTTTTAAACGTCTAATTTTTAGCGCATTACGTGGTAGTATAAATGCTATAGATCATAAACAGGGCTGCAAGAAAGAAACTGCACACATTTTACCGTAAAATGGATTTTTACTGATTTATATGTTTTTTTTTTTAAAATTGCTTATATATCTCATTTCATTGTATGAGAAAAAAAGGGGGAAATTTCTTAATAACATTCTGTTAGTGTTGGAAAGTGTTTCGGAATCTATGCTTAATGCGTGATTTTTCATTTTTTTTTCTATTAATGAGAAATTTCTTTACATATTCAAGTAATTTTATGAATATTTTTTATTTAAATGCTCGTCAGTTATTACAGATAAAAAAATATTTACAAGTGAGTTAAATAAGATGTTTATTACTCTTTTTTTTTTAAACATTGGCATTGGTTTTGAATGTACATAATCATGGGCGCCTGCAGAGGGTAGCAGAATATTTCAGGGGGGAGCAGTACCCCTCTCCACACTTTTTATTTAAGTTTTTTAAAAAATAATTAGGATATGATTCAAAGGTTAATAATAATCAAAATATTACTTTTTCCGGTTTTAAAATTTTGAATTATAATTATTGAGTGAAATTCATTCAACGTCCCCAAATTGCATGTACTTGATAATCGTCGCACAGTGGATTATTTGAGGCAAAATCCTGGCCAAAATTAATTTTCACGTGTTTTAAAGTTAAAACCATCGTTGTTGATTTACTATTAGTAAATACGCTTATTTAACGTTATATACGCATAAATGTATGTATTTATTTAAATAAATAAGTATATAATACAATGTTTAAATAATTGTTTACTGTTTATAAGAGGAAATTAATTGTTGATAAGTTTGTTTTATTTACAAGTAATGTTTAATTAAATGTGGTTAATTTTACTACCCATAAATGTTTAGTTATTTATAAAAAACGAATGCATATAATATACAGGGTGATTTTTTTTTAAGTTGTGAAAGTAAAACCTTATAACAAAAGAACCACTGATCCAAATGACCTAAAATTTCACCAGTATGCTCCCAAAGCAATGGGTATTTTTTAGGTGGGGTTAAAAAAACTTAAAATCGCACCGACAGATGGCGCTGTACATGCAGTAAAGTCGGGATACGAACTTGCGCCGGGCACGCACATTGGCGTTATAAACGTGAAGTACGCACATCTCGTGTTCATTATTTTACGGAAATCCTTGCAATGACTGCGCCATTGACGGACCGTGCGTTGTTAGTGAAACTGTATTATCAGAATAATGACAGCGCAGCAACTGGTCTTAGGAGATTTAGGACACATAAGAATTTAAGAAAGGGTCCAATGACGACAGAGGGTCCACGGAAGATGGTTTCTTAAAGTACCGTCCATTGTTTTCCTTCCACAGACGATATTCTTTGTTTCTGCTACCTTACAGCGCCATCTGTCGGTGCGATTTTAAGTTTTTTTAACCATGCCTAAAAAATCCCCATTGCTTTGGGAGCATACTGGTGAAATTTTAGATCATTTGGATCAGTGGTTCTTTTGTTATAATGTTTTACTTTCACAACTTTTAAAAAAATCACCCTGTATATATATATAACTTGCATTTAGTATTTACCAAAGTTAAGTCACTATAGTATAGAGATGCTGGTTTGTGAATGTTTTTAATAGATTTCCAGTCCTCCCAAAAAACATTGATATATAAAAATGGCAACAATATGCGGAACATTTTTTTTTAATTGCCTTCAAAACTATGACCAAAACGATTACAATGCAAAAATGGTCCGACAAACTCCGACACAGCTTTAAAAAGCTTTTTTACAATTGTGGAGCAAATTTTAATTTCTGCTTTTTTGACCAGGATGAAATACTCCACTGTGCGTCGTACAGGTTCGCCATTATCGTCAGCTGGCCGCCGAGTATTATCATCCAATTTTAAAATTTAAAACGTATATACCATAATGTATATTTATTTACCGTATAGGAGGCCTACGTTTCAGCCATAAGCAATTTAGTATTTACTCTTTTTATTTTCTTCTGCGAATGGATATACCACAAAGCCCATTTTAATAGATAGTCGAAAGAGTTCTGAAAAAATGTAAAATACTAATTACCATTGAAAACTAGTCGGATGTGCCAATCCCAAAACTTTCTTCTATCTCAAACAGATTTCGCATACACTAAAAAGAGTCAGCACCCATTTATATCAAGGTCTAACTGAATCTAAAGTTTTATTAAATTCCGTGCATTAGTTCTTGAGATATGACTATTGCAAAAATCGTGTAAATCCTGCAGAATGCAGCATAGCAGCGCCACCTGTTGGAAGATTTAGACCAAAACCTAATCAACAACAACTTATGTTAACGTCTAACTGAATCTGAAGTTTGATTAAAACCCGTGCATTAGTTCTTGAGATATAGTTATCGTGATAATAATGAAAAAAGTAGCATAGCAGCGCCACCTGTTGAGATATTTACACAAACACGTAAGCAGCATCTATTTATGTCAAGGTCTAACAGAATCTGAAATTTGATGAAATTCCGTGCATTAGTTCTTGAGATATAGCTATCGTAAAAATCAAGAAAAATGTGGTATAGCAGCGCCACCTGTTGGGATATCTACATCAAACTTTAATCAGCGTCTATTTATGTCAAGGTCTAACTGAACCTGAAGTTTTTGATGAAAATAAGTGCATTAGTTCTTGAGATACAGCTATTGCGGAAATCGCGAAAAATGGAGCATAGCAGCGCCACCTGTTGGGCGAGTTTCACCAAAAACTAATCAGCACCAATTTATATCAGGGACTAACTGAATATAAAGTTTTATTAAATTTCGTGCATTAGTTTTTGAGATAGAGCGCCCACAAAATTTTTGTCACATACAGACAGACAGAGTCAGAGACACAGTCACAGACAGACATCTTCTAAAAATGGTCAATTCGTATTCAGAACCTTCTAAAACGTATAAATCCGCCAAAAACCGGAAGTCGAAAATTTTCATGAATCCGTTACTTTCTTCTTGTAAAGATAGAAGAAAGTAAAAATAGAAATTTTTAAAAGTAAAAATTCAAAGATTAACATAAATATTTAAAGATTTTTGTGCAATTATTCCGGTTTTTCAATTGCATTTTGAAATTTCGACGGGGAATTTTTTGAAAATTCAATAAGAAAATCATTTTTATATATTTTTTTGTCAATTTTATATGCATTATTATTATTTTTAGTCTAGAGTATTACTTTTTCAAAATAAATAAATAAAAAAAAAAGGGAAGGGGGGCAGGGAATGATCTAATATCAAATTTAAACAACCCCCCCCCCCCCCAAAAAAAAAAAAAAAAAAAAAAAAGTTGGAAATTGTACGTCAAACGTGACAAATGAGGTGCGTTCGTACTATAGCTAGTTATATAAATATTCAGATCTTGAGGATTTTTAATTCTGTGAAATGAATTATATTGTTGCAGATTCATTTCTGTAATAAAATAAGTATCTCGGTTGCTTGACGATTAAACCTCGGAAGCTCCTATAAAAAAAATACCGATTTTTTAAAAACAAAATCAAATTTCTTAATAAATATTTTTATTAATATTTTCTAAAGTTTTTATTCGATTTTCTTAAAATTTGAAATGTCTCGACAAAATTCTGCAAAGATAATATATCTTAAATTTCAAACCATTCGGTTGGGTAGTTTTTGCGTTGTTATATGCGGACGGACGGACAGACAGACGGACGGACCAGACGACCACAATAGGTGCTACGTATTTATATAATTACAAACGCACCTAAAAAAAGGTACAAAAAAAAAAAAAAAATCAAATTGCCCCACGTTGAGAATTACTGGTGACTTTAAGATTTATTATGTATTTAAATAATTTATTATATGTTTTATGGCTAAATTAAAAATGAATCATAACAATTCAATCAGTAAGTAAAAAGTTTTGTTGTGAATAACAATAAAATCGTATAATGTGATCAGACTTCATATGTTCGAAGAAGTTGAATCATCCTGGATTATTTTCTTTTGAAATAGCAGTTTTAACGAGTTGCCATATGAGAAAGAAATGAATTACAATAACGCTTTTATTCAAAGTAACTAATCAAAATCCAGACACCAGACAAATAATTTCTCTGAGTAACATCTGTCAGTCATCAAAAAATAATTAAAATAAATATTATTCAAGCTGTACTCTCAGCTTCTGAAATATTTCACCGGCATCGAAGGAGAAATTTATCATGATTTATAAACATCGAAACTAATTTCATTAAAAAAAGGAAATACCCATCAAATAATAAAATAAACAAATGAAATATGATGAAAGAGTAAGGGGGTATAGCGGGGAGGAAAGCAGCTCTCGGCGCCGCAGTAAGAGGGTATTCCACCAATGATATTGACGGGATGTCTGCTGCCTCCAGACGACTGAGGGCAGAATTCTTATGACGTCAGAACAAAGATCTAGGTTCCTAGGTTTGGCAATTTTTCGCCTTTAGAATTATTATTATTTTCGTAGATTTCTGATTTTTGCATAATTTTTGCCGACAAAACACAGCTTAGAAATATATATTTTATTCTTTAATGTAAAATATATAATATAACCAGAGGCGACTCACAACTAGCTTTTTAGGGTGCTACATACAGGCATGGCTCTAAATTTTAAGCTTTTTTTGCCACCATAAAAATACCATTTTATCAAATATTTTTTTTTAATAAAAATCTTCGCCTTGCAAAAAGAAATTGCAAAAATTTCTACGGAAGGCGAAACAATTTTGCAATTTCCACTATTAAAAAATAGTGGTATCAAAAAGGAGTAAAAGTTGGAGCCATGCATATAGCGCCATAAAAAGTCAAGAGCCGCCAATGAATATAAAATGGACGGCAGAAGGATGGGCGGACGTTTTTCCCCTAAATTTTGAAGTTTAATTAAATAAACTTGCTTTTTTTCCAATGTTTTTTTTTTAACGGACAAAGTTTATTTTTTCAAAGATGAAGACTTAAAATAATTGAACTAACAGAAAAACGAGCTAAGAATTTTTAGTCAGGGGAGAGGGTGCTTTGACGGTCTGACGCCTTAAGCCCACCCCCACACCTCTAAGCTCCCTGTAACACAAAACTTTTCTTTCTTATTATTCATGTGTTTAAAAAGTCTTAAACGAGAGGTTGAGAGAAGCAGTGTCCCCACCCCCCTCTCTGACGAAAAAATAATACATAAAAAGTTAAATATTTTTCAGTTGTTACATTTCTGTACTGTTTTTTATGTCAATATGCTTAAAAATCCTCTTCTAGCAGAAATTATGACAAAACATTCTTAGATTAGAGTTTTTCATGTTTATATCTTTTTTTTTTTTAATGTAGGTTTTGGAAAGTGTTGAAAGTGATCGATATTTTCACAACCGGATTCTCCCGTCTTTTAGCTTTTCAATCAACTTAAAGAATTTAAATCAATTTATGTTTACTGCTTTTTATGTTGATATGTTTTAAAAATTATCTTCCTTGGAGAATTCTGACCAAAAAATCTTAGATTAGACTTTTTCATGTTTATATCCTTCTTTTTTAAAAATGCAGGATTGAGAAAGTTTTGAAAGTGATCGCCATTTTAACAACCGCCCCCCCCCCAACCCGGACTTTTGTTTGGCAATCAATTTAAAGAATTTTTTTAATCAATTTATCATTTACTACATTTTATGTATGTTGATATGTTTAAAATTCTCTTCCACGGGGAATTCTGACCAAAAAATCTTAGATTAGACTTTTTCATGTTTATATCCTTCTTTTTTAAAAATGCAGGATTGAGAAAGTTTTGAAAGTGATCGCCATTTTAACAACCGCCCCCCCCCCCCCCCCCCAACCCGGACTTTTGTTTGGCAATCAATTTAAAGAATTTTTTTAATCAATTTAAGCATTTACTACATTTTATGTATGTTGATATGTTTAAAATTCTCTTCCACGGGGAATTCTGACCAAAAAATCTTAGATTAATTTTTTTTCGTGTTTATATCCTTCATTTTTAAAAATGCAGGTTTGAGAAAATTTTGAAAGTGATCGCCACTTTAACAACCTGGTTCCCCCGGGGCCAAGTTGTTTACTTTTCACGATGGCCCCGGTTCCCCTCGGACTTTTGCTCGGTAATCAATTTAATGAATTTAAATCAATTTATGTATTTACTGCATTTTGTGTAATGTTGATAGGTGTAAAATTCTCTTCCACGCGGAAGTCTGACCAAAAAATCTTACATTAGATTTTTTCATGTTTATATCCTTCATTTTAAAAAATGAAGGTTTGAGAAAGTTATGAAAGTGATCACCATTTTGACAAACGGGTTTTCCCCTGATTTTTAGCTTGGCAATCAATTTAAAGATACGCCATTCTGTCGTGATTTCGAAAACATCACCACGCCTAGGCTGCTGAATACACACAATTTCTGCTAAAAGCTTGTCCCTCCCTCGATTTCAGTTTGCCAACGCCCATGTATAACAAGTTTACGTAAGCAACTGTTTGATAAAAATGATTTGTTCGACTTGCTAAAGAAGGAGTGTTTCGAGTTTCAGGTCTCTTTAGAAGAATAATTTAAATGTATCATTTTTTTTAAAGCTTTTTCCAAATGTATACGGGGAAATTATATCCAATATTTTAGAGGTCTGTAGCTGTAGCTGTACGGGCCGAAATATTCAGACGCGGCCCAAACGAAATCTATCTTGGTCCGGCCAAGCCTAGTGTCAAAGTTAAAAATTTGCTTCGAACACGACTTGGCCCTGCGCATTTTGCGTTTTGCAATTCATCGTACCGACCAAAATCAATAAAATCAAACGGCTCGAGGTTTTTTTTTTTTTTTTTTTTTTTTTTTTTAAATAGTCGTTATTTTTTAACCAGCATTATCCTACAATTAAAATTATTTTAAAGGAATATTTTATACATATTTATGCAAAAAGTACAACCTTTTTCAATTTATGTATCTATAAGTCATGGAATACAGAGTAACAACATACTTAGACAAACACATTCAAATGAAGTCTCATTAGAAAAATTAATGTAGTAAGTACCCTTTCCCACTGAGTGTGCCTGGTCTGGAAACACTTAAAATATTCCACTAGGGCTAAATAGATTACCTACAAATCATTTTGTTAAAATTCCAACTTTAAAGAGTAGCGTGCCGGAAAGGGTTTTAAAATGAAAGAAAAAAACTGTTAAATAAATTACAATTTAAAAATTCTATTAGAAATGTTTAAAAAAAAATTTGTATAATTTATTAATCGAAGGTAAAATTTTAAATATTCAGTTTAACTGTTTAACAAATGTACCATCACTATTAATTTCACACGAAAATTGCCTTCTCGACATCCCTGAAAAGAATGAGTGCCAGGTCCGGTTTGGCCGGTCCGAGTCTGCAAAAAAATTTAAGCCCGGGCCCGTCCCAGCCCGAGTCCAATGGCAGAAAATCGGGTCGGGCCATAACACAAGTAGTAGAAAAGTGACAGTACGAGGACAGGCGGAGGTGGAGGGTTGAGATGTGGAGTGACTCCTCCATCTCCTCCACCTCACCACCACTACTACCTACACCGCCACCCATTCAAGCTCCGTCACCCCCCACACACCCTCCAAAACCAATTCGAACGCCATCTAGCGGGGGAAATATCAATTTCGGAGGAAAAGGGTTTAATTTTAATGATTTTTATTCTATAAGACGAGGGGCGGGCGTATATTTAGAATGACTATATTGTGTAAGACCTCCCCAAGACGAACAGGACCTCCCAAAACGGCCATCGAAAATATGGGTTTTTACGGAAAATGCTGATTTCCTAATGATTTGTATACTGTAAGATGAGGTTATGAAGCTATAAGCTGAAAGTTAAACTTATATTTTAGTTTTTGAACAACCATTACATTAATGAGTATTAATAATTAAGCAAAACAAATGGAAAATATAAATTTTTAAGGAAACAAGAACGAAAAATCATGCGTCAAGCATAGATTATGTAACACTTTCCAACGCTTCGAAAATAATTTTACGAATCATTACCGTTTAATAAGCTGAAAGATAACATCTAAGTAAACAATTTGGAAAACGCATAACATATTTAAAAACGCAATTTCAGGAATTTCCAACATATATTTCCAACAATACAATATTCGGAAAAATATCCGAATACTTTTATTCAGCCCTGTATATGATCTATAGATTTGTATATATATTACATAGGATGGTAAATTTTAGTTTAGTTAGGAAACGCGTAGCACAGTTTAAAATTCTCCTTCTGGAGTTTCTGTCAATAAACGGAAATGTGTTCGCGAACTTTTGTGCTGCCCTGTATATGATCTACAGACAAAGTAATACACACCAAGTAATAGACAAAAAGTGAGTTAAATTTAAAATCGCGTTCAGCAACTTAAAACGCACTTCCAGGAATTATTGTTAACAGACAGTAGAGAATTATTTTGTGTGTCCCTGTAAATGAACGATGATTGCTATACACACAATATTCTGTAGTAAGCCTCTTGTAATGCACCTTAGTGATATATATAAATTTCAATGTGTTTAAAATAGTGAAACATTATTTAATTAAACCGCAAACGATTTTTCTCCATAGACGTAATGTAACGGAATTCTTTTGACTGTCCCTGTAAAGTAACTATAAGTGCTATGCACACCCTATTCCATATTAAGCTTCTTGTAATGCACCTTAGTGATATATATCAAATACAATGTATTTGAAATTGTGTAACATCATTAAAATAAACCGCAAATGATTTTTCCCCATAGACCGTAATGTAACGGAATTCTTTTGAGTGTCCCTGTACAAAAAATTATAAGTGTTACACACTTCAGTTGAAATAGGGAACATGCTATAGATAACGACAATAACATATAAAAATTGCAGGGTAATCCGAGCATATTTACGGGAGTTAGAGCACGGATGGACGGACAGACGGCCAGACAAACCGAAGTCATAAACACTTTTGCGGATGGTAACCCTAAATATGAGTACATACACTGGTATTATAGGATCGTTTATTTTCCATGAAATTTTGTTTATTATATCAAAGGAATAGAGCTTCCTTGAACGCCCATTGTCTCATTAATTTGATAATCGCAACAGCTAAAATATTCTTTGAAAATTAATCGAAATATTGATTTTACGATAATTATATCGATAATGAGTTTTAACGACTAATTATCCTCATAAATATTTTATTAATTATATTGATCATCCTTATTATTTAATTTATTTAAAAAATACTTTAGCTTCTCCTATAATTTTTTAATTTCTACGCCACTGAATAAGGCAGTTTTTTTCTTCTGCTTAGCATAACATAATTTCAATAACTAAACAATATTCACCATACTTATTTTTAGGAAGAGAGAGATTTGGATGTATAGAATCCCCTTGTACGCCCCGTTGTCTCATTAATTTGATAATCGCAACTCTCTAGAATTCAGTATCTGAACTCTTCTATTTAAATTAATTAAAATATAGATTTTGTGATAATATCATCCATAATTCGTTTGAACGACTAATTATCCTCATAAATATTTTATTAATTATTGATCAGCCTTATTATTTAATTTATTTAAAAAATACTTTAGCTTCTTCTATAATTTTTTAATTTCTACGCCACTGAATAAAGAAGTTTTTTCTTCTGCTTAACATAATTTCAATAACTAAAAAATATTCACCATGCTTATTTTTAGGAAGAGAGAGATAAGGATTTATAGAATCCCTTTGTATGACCCGTTGTCTCATTAATTTGATAATCGCAACTCTCTAGAATTCAGTATCTGAACTCTTCTATTTAAATTAATTAAAATATAGATTTTGTGATAATATCATCCATAATTCGTTTGAACGACTAATTATCCTCATAAATATTTTACTAATTATTGATCACCCTTATTATTTAATTTATTTTAAAAATACTTTAGCTTCTCCTATAATTTTTTAATTTCTACGCCACTGAATAAGGCAGTTTTTTTCTTCTGCTTAGTATAACATAATTTCAATAACTAAACAATATTCACCATGCTTATTTTTAGGAAGAGAGAGATTAGGATGTATAGAATCCCCTTGTACGCCCCGTTGTCTCATTAATTTGATAATCGCAACTCTCTAGAATTCAGTATCTGAACTCTTCTATTTAAATTAATTAAAATATAGATTTTGTGATAATATCATCCATAATTCGTTTGAACGACTAATTATCCTCATAAATATTTTATTAATTATTGATCATCCTTATTATTTAATTTATTTAAAAAATACTTTAGCTTCTATAATTTTTTAATTTCTACGCCACTGAATAAAGCAGTTTTTTTTCTTCTGCTTAGCATAACATCATTTCAATAACTAAACAATATTCACCATGCTTATTTTTAGGAAGAGAGAGATTAGGATGTATAGAATCCCCTTGTACGCCCCGTTGTCTCATTAATTTGATAATCGCAACTCTCTAGAATTCAGTATCTGAACTCTTCTATTTAAATTAATTAAAATATAGATTTTGTGATAATATCATCCATAATTCGTTTGAACGACTAATTATCCTCATAAATATTTTATTAATTATTGATCACCCTTATTATTTAATTTATTTTAAAAATACTTTAGCTTCTCCTATAATTTTTTAATTTCTACGCCACTGAATAAGGCAGTTTTTTTCTTCTGCTTAGTATAACATAATTTCAATAACTAAACGATATTCACCATGCTTATTTTTAGGAAGAGAGAGATTAGGATGTATAGAATCCCCTTGTACGCCCCGTTGTCTCATTAATTTGATAATCGCAACTCTCTAGAATTCAGTATCTGAACTCTTCTATTTAAATTAATTAAAATATAGATTTTGTGATAATATCATCCATAATTCGTTTGAACGACTAATTATCCTCATAAATATTTTTTTAATTATTGATCATCCTTATTATTTAATTTATTTAAAAAATACTTTAGCTTCTATAATTTTTTAATTTCTACGCCACTGAATAAAGCAGTTTTTTTTCTTCTGCTTAGCATAACATCATTTCAATAACTAAACAATATTCACCATGCTTATTTTTAGGAAGAGAGAGATTAGGATGTATAGAATCCCCTTGTACGCCCCGTTGTCTCATTAATTTGATAATCGCAACTCTCTAGAATTCAGTATCTGAACTCTTCTATTTAAATTAATTAAAATATAGATTTTGTGATAATATCATCCATAATTCGTTTGAACGACTAATTATCCTCATAAATATTTTACTAATTATTGATCATCCTTATTATTTAATTTATTTAAAAAATACTTTAGCTTCTCCTATAATTTTTTAATTTCTACGCCACTGAATAAAGAAGTTTTTTCTTCTGCTTAACATAATTTCAATAACTAAAAAATATTCACCATGCTTATTTTTAGGAAGAGAGAGATAAGGATTTATAGAATCCCTTTGTACGACCCGTTGTCTCATTAATTTGATAATCGTAACTCTCTAGAATTCAGTATCTGAACTCTTCTATTTAAATTAATTAAAATATAGATTTTGTGATAATATCATCCATAATGAGTTTGAACGACTAATTATCCTCATAAATATTTCATTAATTATTGATCATTCTAATTATTCACTTTATTTAAAAAAAATACTTTAGCTTCTCCTATAGTTTTTTTTTCTACGCCACTGAAAAAGGCAGGTTTATTTTCTTCTGCTTAGCATAATTTTAATAACTACAAAATATTCACCATGCTTATTTTTAGGAAAAGAAGAGAGAGAGAAGGGTTTATAGAGTCCCCTTGAACGCCCCCGTTGTCGCTGTCTCATTAATTTGATAATCGTAACTCTCTAGAATTCAATATATGAAGTCTTCTATTTAAATTAATTGAAATATTGATTTTGTGATAATATGATTAATTATTAATAATGAGTTCGAACGACTAATTATTCTCATAAATATATATTTTAATTATTGATAATCTTAATTATTCATTTTATCAAAAAAAAAAAAACTTTAGTTTTTCCCATAATTTTTTAATTTCTACGCCACTCAATAAAGTTTTTTTTGTGGGGGGCTTAGTGTAATTTCAATAATAAAAAAATATTGATCGAAAAGTTTGTCGTATATTCATTAGGTTTAAAAACGGGAGGAAGAAAAAGGGAAAATAATTAACATAAAACTATGTGGCATAAACCTTACAACTGAAACTGAAAATTATGTCTTGAGGCAATACATGTTTTTTTTTTTTTTCCTTTACTATGATAGTATTGAGGGTTATTGTTAATGGTTATTGTTGGTGGGTATTATGATCAATCAATTAAATGCTTAACAATTGTTTCTAAATTGACACAACTCAAAAAACATGTTTGTTTGGGATATTAATCTGAGTGAATCTCAAACATATTTCCCATCTGTCATTATAATAGCATAAATATCTTTAAAAATGAATATACCGCGTTTAGAAATTATAAACAGCGTTTAAAAATACCATTAAAAATGACCGAATTAAAACAGTTCTTTTGCTAATAACATAATGTCTGCACATATTCAGGTAGTTCAGTGTAATGTAGCTCATACTGAAGTAAATAGGCTTTTTGTTAACTTTAGATATAAAAATTGTGCATTATTTTCCGATCCATTTTAAATAAAAACAATTTGTTTTAATGCTTGAAAAAGTTTTTCGCCGTTTCTGAAAAACTTCATTTTAAGAGTTGTGTCCTTTTTTATGTAAGCATGCATTTATTTATTTATTTTAATTTATCTTTTTTTAAATCTTTTTTTATTTAATTTTATATAATTTAATTTTTATTACGCTATAGTGCAATATAGTATGTCAACAACCGTTAAAGTATAAATGTATTTTAATTTTAAACTAAAATAAATATTTCCAAACATTATCAAAAGATGTCTTTGAAAAAAATAATCCTGTCTTTAATTATAAATTTTTTTAAGTGCGTAAAATTTTGTAATTTTTCTTTCATGAAAAAAAAAAATTACAAAATCAATGTAGATTCTGTCACTGTACATTAAAAAGTAATTTAGAGTTTTTAGTGTAAATTTATGCTGGTGAAGAGTTTAAAAGTTTAAGAAACATTCAATATGTAAATAAATATTCGAAAAGAACATCGTACTCGTTCTTCGGACATTTATGGCGGCAAAAAATGCTTTGGCGAAAGCGAAACCAGACCGTAAATATTCATTACAGCAACCCGGAATTTGACAACTCACGTGACTTCTGCGCAAAGCGAGTATAAAATCCTAGCATGCCGTTTTTGACGTCATATTTCCCGCTGAAAGTTGTTCGGTTCAGAGGATTTCTGTGCTCGATTTCAAAGTAAACATTAAGTTACAGTTGTCGAATTTAGCTGCTGAAATTCTTTTTAAACATCCCTGTGGAATATTTAAATAAAGGAAAATCACCCAAACTTTTCTGATTTAAAGTTTTGTTAAAGATCACTGTGCTAAGTTTAGAACTTTCATCATGGCTTTTATGTTGCCTGTAATGAAAAATGACTACAACATATATGCTAGTCGATCGCGCACTAGTAGTAATAATTCGGTTCAATCTTCGGGTCGCCGTCATACCCAAAGTGAATCCGCTCCTGTGAGTTTGTCTTGCTCTCCGGGATCTGACATGGAAGAGCGGATGGCTGCCATATCCTTGGGGTGCTCTCCGCGACGTGGAAGTCGTCTCAGTGACATACCATCTCCAAAATCAGCCTCGCAAAGTTCACTTCATAAATTTCATAATAAAGTTGTGGATAAGCTGAGGCGTAAGCTCCGATCCAAAGACGAGGATGAGTCGGCGAGTTCGTCAAAATCTGAATCTGCTCCCAGGACGTCATAACAAACGGATACGGTAGTGTGTTTTACAATTGTTTTGTACGGTCTGTGCGGTACAGATACTGTGAAACTGCTACGTTGATTACTATGTATATAGGTCGTGTCATTGTAACTATATCTCCATCTGATGCGGTGAAAATGTGCTCCGGTGACATACTGAAAACATTTCTAACTTATTTTCATCAGACTTTTATTTATTATTTAATAGAAGGAAAAGATCAATAGTTGCTAAAATCATAGCCTGTAAGTCTGTTTTCTAGTTTTTATATTGATGACGAAGATTTTCCGATAGTTTATTATTGAAAGTGATTTAGTTAATATTATCAACAATCAGTTTTTATACTGTATATTCTTTTTAAGTGAAATATAATTTAAGAATTTGAAATATAATTTAAGAATTTGAAAAATTTAAGAATTAACTATCTGTTCCATGATTTATTTGCACATATTCGGTAATCTTGACCCAAGTTTTTTAATTCCAAAATATGCTTAAACAATTTTAATTTTATTCTAAACTTTGCAAGATAAATTTCAAAATAATTATACTTATTATTGCATAACTATAGTATATATATTTGGCAAAACTGAAATTATAAAAAAATGTATTTTATTTAAATTAAATGCCGTCGAATGCCGGTTTAAATGCATTTAAACCTGTTCAGCGTGTATACAGTTGTAAAAATTCTTGGGTAAATTTTACTCAACTCTTGGAATGGATGGTTAAAAAAAATATATAATTAAAAATTATGGAAGAAAAAAGAAAGTGTTTTATTTGTTATGAAGTCAAGACTTGCACATTTTGTTTTTATTACATTAACTCTTATTTATGAATCGCATATTTACTAAGTTTTATTATCTGGTGGTATAACTTTTTTTTTAAAGAAAGAGGAACGTAGGTAGTATATTTTTGTACTAGGGTAGATGTGCCAGTAATGGACACCCTTAAGGAATTTCTTTAAAAATTATTTTTTAATTAATAGTTATAATTATTACAGTCCACTTTTTTTAATATTATATTAATCTATCAACATTATTTAATCAATCACATAGTCTCATTTCCCAATGTGAATCAAAATTTAATTGTAAATAACAGAAATGTATCAAAACACCCAAAATTCCAGTAATGGACACCCTCTCTTCCAGTAATGGGACACTCTCTGTTCCAGTAATGGACACCCCACAAAAAATAATAGGTAATTGATTTTATGATTGTATTTAAAACCAAAATTTAATGAAAGCATATTAATGAAATAAACTAGTCATTTTCAAATAAATTTAACAATGAGGATATCAATAATTAATAAAATATTTATGAGACTAATTCACTGTTTAAATTAATTATTGTCATTATCACAAGATCAATATTTTAATTAATTTAGATGAAAGGTTTAAAATACTAAATTTCAAAGAATTATATTTACCAAATTAAGTCATTTAGGGGGGGGGGGGGGGAGGGGGTTTAGAAGGGTTAGTTTAAAAAAAAAAAAAAAAGATTTTTTTAAAAAGTGTCTTGGCGTATCAGTGCATGGAATCATATTTCTTTTTATTCTTAACAGTTAAACTTCCTAAAACTGCTTTATATATTACTTTTAGCAATTTGTATAAAATATAGCTAAAATTCATTGAGATACAACTAAATGTAAATATATTGCTTGAAGGTGCGTAAAAACATGCATAAAAACATTTAAAAGCACATTAAAGTCCTTTTAAAAATTCCAAAACGTTTTCAACCGAAACTCGGTCATCATCAGTGGAAAAACTAAATTGTTGAGTTGAGTTGTTATCTTTTTCACTGATTCATTTTATGTTCTTTTCCACTGATGATGACCGAGTTTCGGTTGAAAACGTTTTGGAATTTTTAAAAGGACTTTAATGTGCTTTTAAATGTTTTATGTATGTTTTTACGCACCTTCAAGCAATATATTTACATTTAGTTGCATCTTAATGAATTTTAGCTATTAAACAAGGTGAATTTGCACTGAAATTTTAACTTTTATTGTATAAAATATATCAAATAAATGAAAGTGTAGTTTGAATGTTTTTTAAATACTAGAAAAAATTATTTCAAAATAAAATATCAGAACTGACATTTGAGCTCCCTAATCTGCAGATTTACTATTGCTACTATAAATTTAATAGTATAGGGATTTTTTATGTACGTAGTTCTTTTGTCAGAGATGAATAATGAAACATTTAAGACAAAAAATAATAGATTTTTAAGAACTTGTGCGACTTAAAAAATTGTCTTTTTTTAAATGGAGAGAGTTTGAACCCCATGAGACCCTTATTTTCCCATGCCCTTAAGGATTATTCTCTGCTTCCTGATGGGTGTTGATTGCCGCATTATAAAATATGCAAGGTATGGTTTACAAAAAATAATTTTATAACAATCTTAAAAAAAATTATTAATTACATGAAATTAATAAAAACAGCTATTTATATAAAAAAAATATATTATTACATTCTGGTAAGTGAAATTAAAATTGATCACTTAGCTTTTCAGTTAAATAAAAAAATATATATGCACTATGAACATTACTGAAATTGCTTTTTCAGTATGTCCACATGGGGTGTCCATTACTGGAAATCGACTAATTAAGCATTCCAGTAATGGACCATGGTCATAAAACCTGAAAAATAAATGAAATTTTGTAAATTGCCATTTGTATGTAAAATTCAAAGTTTTCTATTATTGTCTAAACAAAAACAGGCAATTTTTTTTAAGAAAATAAAAAATATATCAATTGTTTAAGTGAAGCCAGCTCTTAGCATGTTCATTAAGATTTTCACAGAAAATCTGTGGAACTGTGAAACATTATTTTCTGCTTCCTGATTGGTTTGATTAAGAGTGTCAACAATAACCTATATTATAAAACAAGCAAGGGGGAATTATTAAAAAATATATAAAAGGCTAAATTTTTATTGGTTATTTTTTTATAAATCAAAAACTTTGAAAGTGGCCCATTACTGGAAGGGGGTCCATTACTGGCACATCTACCCTATAACTTAAAATGTGTAAATATTAAGTTTAGAATATCTAATATACCTATGCGTATTTTTAAAATTTTATGACATGTTTTATTCATCAAATTATTAAAATGATCAAAATTTGATTTTCCGTTGAAAATGCCAATATAATATAGATAATTATCTGTTTACTGTGAATTCATAATATATACAAAGCTAATTATTAATTGGCTGCTAAAATTAATTATTGACGCATATGAATGTGCTGTGTTAACATGAGTAATATTTACTCTTAAACATGAGATATTCTGAACGTTGTTTTTCTTTTTTAATGCCAATTTGCATTCCGACCTGATATTGTTGTAATGTTAAAATAAATATTATTTGTACTAATTTGAATATTGTGTTTATTTCTGTGTGATTTAATGTCTTTTTTATAACATTATGATTAAATTTTGAACTCCATTTATATTTCAGTCAGTATGTGTAAATTTGAATGATAATAATCAGTTAGTTAACTTTTTAATTAATTAATCATAAAAAATGTGATTTAATGCCTTTTTTTAACATGATTAAATTTTGACTTCCTTTTATATTGCAGTCAGTATGTGTAAATTTGCATGATAATAATCAGTTAGTTAACTTTTAAATTAAAACATGATTAAATTTTGAATTCCTTTTATATTGCAGTCAGTATGTGTAAATTTGAATGATAATAATCAGTTAGTTAACTTTTAAATTAATTAATCATAAAAAATGTGATTTAATGCATTTTTTTAACATGATTAAATTTTGAATTCCTTTTATATTGCAGTCAGTATGTGTAAATTTGAATGATAATAATCAGTTAGTTAACTTTTAAATTAATTAATCATAAAAAATTGTGATTTAATGCATTTTGTTTAACATTATTAAATTTTGAATTCCTTTTATATTGCAGTCAGTATGTGCAAAATTGAATGATAATAATCAGTTAGTTTTCTTTTAAGTTGATTAATCATAATAATTTTATTTGGGTTTTCATCATAATTATTAAAGTTTTGGGGTTTTTTAATTTAATTATTATGTAATTTAAGAGTTAATTGTTATAAATTGTTTTATTGATAATTATTTTAACATAATTAATACTTTTCTACTAACAGAAAACTTCCATATTTTTAAAATTAAGCTCCTTCCAAATTAATTCAGACATGCTAAAATCATTACGTTAACGTGTAATTTAAGAAAAGTAAAACTTAAAAAAACTCTGATAACATGATAATAGAGAAATATTTAGTGATTTTTAATTTTATTGTTTATGCCAGACTTTATTGTTAATAAATCCAGAAAATTAATATTTTAGAAATGAGTAATCTTTATTTCTAATGTTTTTATCCTTATTTTCATTAACTTACAAATACTATTATCATAGACTTGTGAATATTATATGAACTTTAAATATGATTATTGGTATTTATTTATAGGTATAATTTATACTGGTTTGAGGGGAGAGGGGTTAATATAATCTGTTTGACAATCAATATTTACATTTCTAGTGGAACTTAAACCCCTCTAATTTTTTCTCACTTGCTTAGATTTTCATTATGTAATCAGAAATAACATTTTTGTTTCGTGATATTTTGTATACAATAAAGTAAAGTCTATGATCAAAAATAAATTTAGAAATTTAATAAAAATTCATTGTACGCAAAATATTACGATACAAATTGGAATGTAGGTATGTTTTAAATTTAAAAAAAAATGAAATCATCAAGCGAAATTTTATCGAATATAATATGAAATGCATTACGTCGATTATGATATATGAAATATTTTGATGCACCGATCATATAATGACAAAGTATTTTCAACTAAAATTGTATTAACACTTCCTTGTTCAATATTCTGTGTAAGAAGAAAATTCTAGAACTTGGTTCACGCGCATCCTTCCCGTGTTTCCTGGATTCATAGTAATATTTTGCGAATTCTTACTAAGCAATTAATTTAGTTATTTATTTTTTTGTTGCTTTTATCACCGAAAAATTTATTTTATGTACAAATGGATATGGGACAAAGGATAAATAAATGTAAGTAAAAGTTAAGAAATATCGATCTTCAATCTCGTCTGGCAGATCGCCAAATCGTTGCCATTTGCACAATACCTTGCCACACCTCCCAGTTGGCAATGCGCCAAGAAACGCGCTCGCGGGCTTTTACAAGCAGTCATGTGATTTACAACTTCATTCACGTCCATTTTTAATATTATGTCAACATGCAAGTCATGTGCAAATTTTCTATCTAATTTGGACTCATGGATATTATGTATGAAAATATGTCCCTCGCGTTTCCTACTCAAAGTTCTTTATTAGTTAAAAAGTTTTTTATTGTACGCTATAGTCATTCGTTAGAAATTTTCGAAGAGTTTATATAAATTGATTCCTCTTTGTTAAAAAATATATAAATACAAAAAAAGGGGGTGGGGGGGGCACTGTAGACTATATTGAATTTCATTCATTTTCAATTTACTGTAAAATGTAATTTTAAAGTGTAATGTCTTAACGATAAACTGAAAATTCATTACAAATGAAGTAGGGGGGGGGGGGGGTTAAGAAGCATTCGAAATCGTATTAACCCTTTCAGGGGCAAGCAATTTTGTTTCTCTAACGTCGAATTCACACCGGTATTTACGAAAGAATTTTTGTTCCAAATAAGGAAACGCAATTTTTCAACTTTTCCCGTCAAAGTTAAAAGTAGTAAAATTTAATTAAACGTTTCTGGCTCGAGTCGGATTAAAATTAGATGTGATATAATATATCCCACCGCCCCTCAAAGGGTTAAAAGTAGTTTTAATTACAGAAAATATAATTCTGTGTTGAAATTGTTTATTTTATAAAGAATTGTAGGCTGATTTTATTTACGCACCATTTTACAGTGGTGCATCCAGGATCCTCATCTGTGTAGGGTTTTAAACCACTGTTACTCATAAAATGAACGATTTCGTTGTGTGACGCATAAAAAGCGACGTAATGAAAAGCTGAAACAACTATAATAAATTTAGCGCTTATGTGTTTAAAGGTTTCATAAAAGAGCATCTTTAACCCTCAGAGAGAAAAAAAAAAAAAAAAAGAGAGTGAGAGAAATAGCAGTAACATACATACTACTTTGCTGCTATTGCTCCTAACTTTTTCTTGCATTAATTTTGTGTTGACGTAGAGGCTCCTATTGTAAAGCCTTGAAACAGTTGATTGGGTAAACATTGGATGCTGCTTATACTCTTCTTTACTTTGGTTTTTACACATATTTTTATCTTAACACAAGGGGTTTTCTTTGAATCTTACCAGTTCTTTAAATGCTCTGGGAGAGGTTTTAATTAAAGTTGCAAAGACTAGAAAAAACCCGGTTTAAACCTGGGAATTAACCGGTTCTTTGCAACTCAAGTTTTAACCCTGAAAGCTCCCCCCCCCCCCCCCCCTCATTCGCTGCGCCAGTGAGTACTTAATATATTACATAAGAAAATTTCATAAATATTTTGTAAATGGAAATAAAATTTGCATATTTTAATTATTTTCCATTGGTAATCCAAAAAGAAAGACGAATCAAAATCTCCGTAAGAAATGGTCTATAAATTTCGATAACAGGATTTTTGGCCATTATCTAAAACAGCGGTTCTTAAACTCCCACGGAACTCCTTTTCGTATTCCTTCTGTCTTCGCGGACCCCCCAGGATTTAATGTTTAAATTACTGTACTTTTTTAGAACATTGAAAACTTGATACATAAATTAATAGATATGTAATAAAACCTGTTAAGACTGAATAGCTTTGGACCGGAAAAAGTTTTCGTATTACACAAGTAATACGTTTTTGCCTTAGGAAATAGAATTGTATGATATTCCTTTCACCGGAAGCATGATTTTTTTTTTCTCTTTTAAGGTTCCGTTTTCACAGGTTTTACAGTACACAAACTAATGAAACTGCATTTTTTAAGTCTTAGTTTTTCCTTTCAAGAGCACTAATGGTTTTTGATAAGCTAAAAAAAAAAAAAAAAAAAAAAATCTATACGACATTTTCGCGGAGACTCCTTGGGGGTCTGAGGACCACAGTTTAAGAACCGCTGATCTAAAAGAAATAACGACCATTTTGTTCTTTTAAAACGAGAAAAAATAATTCCAGTACACTTTTGATACGTGGAAAATATTAGTTAAATTATGTGATTATTTCTGCTGATTGATTATTCTTTCTTAATCATCAGTCTGCGACTCCATAGTTCGGGCGCAGTGCATTTGTTAGAAAATTGTCAGTAGCACCTAATTAACTCTATTCTAAAGCTATTATTAAAGTGATTAAGGATCACGTTAGAAAGTACAAAGAAAGAATATTTGAAATCTAATTTAAAAAAAAATTATTAACCTGAAAGCAAGTAAAAAAAAAAAAAAAAATGGAGGCAGTCAGTCCGACCGAGGGTTAACCAACTTCAATGAAGTGAAAGTTACTCCATATCTGGTATGTTTACGTATATTTTTCAAACCAGTTGCATCCATTTTTTTTTTTCTCCCTCATGGGTTTATTTTCGCTGGACGAAATCAATTTATTTTTCTTTTACTTGCTGTCGCTATGTCTTAACTTTCTTTTAAAAAATATTCCTATGGCTACGAAATTTGGATATTTCATTGCGATTTACATCGAAAAAAAAATGTATTATTCATAATCATATCGTTATAATTTATTACAAGGTTACTCAATTATTACGTAAATAGAGTAAAACCTGCTAAGACGGAATCTCTAGGGATGCAAGAAAAGCTTTATTTTAGTCGGATTTCCGTGTCTGACTTCCGAAATTCTAACCTTTAAAAAATAAATAAAATAAAATAATGGTACCAACGGAAGAAATACTATACAATTAATATCTGTTATGATGGAGACTTGTCTAATTTTGTTTCTGATACAGAGTTTCCCTTAACTACTTTGACAGAAATGGTCGCATAACTACTGGAAGATGAATAAAAGACTATTAATATTAACTCGTATAAGATACTGTTTCTGTACTAAACTTTTTTGTACAGGACTGTTATAATTAAAATTTACTTATTCAAACGTCTCTAGACTGAAAAAAAAAAAAAAAAAAAAAAAATTCAGAAAAATGCTTCAAATGAAACAAAATTTCACTTTGGGGTCGACTGTTCGGCTTTGAAGTAGGGCAGATCCATAGCTGACGGGCTATTGACTATCTCTATAGATTTTCTCGTTCGGAGGCGTTGGTAAATGAAGTACGGACTGGGGAAAACTGGTCTAAGATCTAGGGTCCGGTACCCTCATGGGTTTCCGGCCTCGAGGCACGTCCCCAAGTGTTATGCGACAGTTTCCTTCAGTACATTGGCTCTGCTGTTGTAACGACCTTCGTCAAAGTCTTGGGTGCAGGGGAGTGATGCGCAGGTGGCGGTGCGCCCCTTGGCCGCAGAGCGTGCCTGTGTGGTATCCCGGGAAAACCGGACCCACCTGGTTCTCTCGCAAAGGTTCCGTGGTTAGGATATATCCAGAATAAAAGTTTTTATAATTTTTTTCTTTATTTAAACGTTTCATATAAATTTTCAGGTTATTGACGTACTTTAGAGTATTACACGACTTTTTTGGTTGTTTTTTGAAAAAGCCTTATATGTTTATATTTACTTGTGGCGCAGACAAGATCCTCATCTGGGAGGGGTTTCGAACCATTGTTCTCATGAAATGAACAATTTCGTTGTGTTGCTTGTCTATAAGGCAATGCTTAGTAAATACGTGAAACTGTGACTTGCGTAAGTTTCCGAAACGACTAATTTAATTGCTGAAACGTCAGTTGAGGCTCACTGTTGAGACCCGAAAAGTTTTTGGTTTCTGTCTGTTTGTCTGTCTGTCTATGTCTGTCTGTTCCGCGATAACTGCCGCAAAAATATTCCGATTAGGTTCATTTTTGGTGAGTATGTTGGTGAGGTACCCGGAATAAGCTGTATAGTTTTTAATTACATTTGGTTCATTTGTTTGAGAAATATAGAACATTTCTTTTTAGGTCATAATGCTTTCCTATGGGAATGCAGACGATTTTCAAATTTCATTTTTAACTGAAATGAAAATATATTTGAATAATGGATTTAAACATAAAGTTATAGATGCTGTTTTTTTTTTTTATATGGATGTTTTAAATATATCCAAAAGCTTTCAAAATTTGCCGATACATTTATTAGAATTTAGAAATTAATTGTTTAAATTATTGGAAAATGTTTTGCATCTGTTCGGGAAATATAACACATTTTACTTTCATAAATTTTACAAATTTTAAAATGAATTTCTTTTTACTTTGGTATTTAATTTATTAGTTGCTTAGCAACCATATTTCAAAGAATATCAAAATAATAAAATTCAAGTAACTCGCACTAATTTGCTGCAATATTTATGTATTTTTTTTATATATGTATTTTTCATTATATAAAAAATTACAAGAATAAGTTCATAAGAATTTCAGAATATTAATGCATAAACCGTGTTTAATTTAACATTTTTAATTTGTGAAACCTTCGAATTATTTTATATGCCTCTAAATATATACGTAATTAAAAAAAAACTAGATGGAACCCGTAAAAACTTGACGGAAAAAATACTATAACATTATCAGTAAAATAAGCTTCTTTATTATTTAAGAAGAGGTGTGTATGAAACAGTCTTTCAAATATTTTATTTTAAAAGTTTTTTCCCCAGTCAAATACAGTACTATTTCCGATGCAAACTCCAAAACAAACAATCCGTAAACAACTGTGTAATGCAAATCTGTTTGACATTACCGCCATATTCCCATCGGCAAGAAAAAAAATTCATGAACCTATGAAGTATCCTATAAATAGTATATTCCTACATTCATCACATATTCAGTAAATAAAAGAGCATAGTAAATAATGCACACATCTCTTCTCCCCACACACACACTCCTGTTATTATGCAACCGAATGAGCTCCTATGCGCATGTGCATTGCATCTGCCCAAAAGCACCGTCGAAATTCGACGTTAAAAAAGTTTTAAAATGTTTAAATTAAAAGTTTTAAAATGTCCTCTTTAATCATTGTTCGTTTCAAATCCATATCTTCTAAAACACATCCATTGTTTGAAGCTAATCAATTTTTATGTAAAGATGAAGATTTTTTTTTACAGTAATAAATCAATCTGCACATGAGGGAGATTTTTAATGTTTTCAAATATAATTTATTTGTTTGATTTTTTCGGTTCCTTCACATAATCAGGATGATTATCCCTTTTCCTTCACAGTCGGGGATATTTTCCTTCTTATACAGTTAGCAAATGGATCTTTAAAAAAATACAATTCCTAGCATATTCTGATATCTGATGGAACTTACACATAACGAATTCAACATATCAATTTTATCTTCAACATAAACAAAAAATAGTTTTTTTTTTCGACAGATTATTGTTTAGCACCAAAATGCTCTATCTTATGGATAATATAATCTTATGATTTATCACTGTTTTTATTATTATTATTATTATTATTATTATTATTATTATTATTATTATTCTCTTTTTATGATGGTTAGGGAAATGTATTTTCAACTGTGGCAACTTTCGCAGGGGCTATTTTACATTATAGATGCAAACTGGTGGTCATTGATAAGATAGAATGAAAAAACTTTTGAAGCTTGAAAATTATTTAAAAAGTCGTTAAATTAAGCGGCAGTTTTCAAATAAATTTCAATCGAAAGCTAATTTTTTTCTAATTTATGATGTAAGAATTAAAATTGTAAAATGTAGTAAAAAATAGAAATTTGTAGTATTTAGAAGTGATGTAAGCGCGATGAAAACTAAAGCGATAGAGCCGTTTGTTGTCATAACTGTTATACATTTCTAAAAATTGCCACTGTGTTTTCGCTGACGTCCGAAAGTAGACTACCATTTTAGGTAGATTTCGTAAGAAATACTACCTATTACATTCTCACCTAAGTTGGAAATTTTGAAAAATTTTTGCAGATCTACGCCGATTATGACTCCCAGAACCCAAAACCACCCCCAGTTCAAAAGTTTATATATATATATGTATATATATATATGTCACTTTTTTCTGACCACGATAACTGGAAAAATTCTGCATAAATCTCTTCCAAACTGATACATAAAATCTCGGTCAAGTTCGTTAATGGGCAAAATCGAACCAAGGGGGGGAAATGGTTGGGCTTTTTGTGAAAACAGAAAAAACCTCATAATTTCTTTATTATTATACGTATCGAATCCGTTTAAAGTTATTATTACTTCTAGGAAAAGGGCCGAAAATGTATGTATGGCAGATTTTTTATATAATTAAAAATGGCCCCAAGGGGGGGGGAAAGGGGGGGTTTTAGGAGAAAAAAAATCATAGCTTCGTCAATTCACAAGATATCAAATCCACGTAAATTTATTATTAATCCTCTTAGTATTATCTAAAACTTTTATATTGACAAGTTTTTTATAGGACCAACCGTTATAGCAAAAAAAAAAATTAAAAACAAAACAAATCCCTGCCGGCTCCGCCTGCAAACAAGTTATTTTTCGAAGTAGGCGGTTCTAACTCCCGCATCTTTTCGAAACTGATACATAAAATCAAGGGTCATAAAATCTCGGTCAAGTTCGTTAATGGGCAAAATCGAACCAAGGGGGGGGTGGAATGGGGGGTCTTTTTGTGAAAACAGAAAAATCCTCATAATTTCTTTATTATTATACGTATCGAATCCGTTTAAAGTTATTATTACTTCTAGGAAAAGGGCCGAAAATGTATGTATGACAGATTTTTGATGTAATTAAAAATGGCCCCAAGGGGGGGGGGAAGGGGGGTTTTAGGAGAAAAAAATCATAGCTTCGTCAATTCACAAGATATCAAATCCGCGTAAATTTATTATTAATCCTCTTAGTATTATCTAAAACTTTTATATTGACAAGTTTTTTATAGGACCAACCGTTATAGCAAAAAAAAAATTAAAAACAAAACAAATCCCTGACGGCCCCGCCTGCAAACAAGTTATTTTTCGAAGTAGGCGGTTCCAACTCCCGCATCTTTTCGAAACTGATACATAAAATCAAGGATCATAAAATCTCGGTCAAGTTCGTTAATGGGCAAAATCGAACCAAGGGGGGGGGGGAATGGGGGGGGGGCTTTTTGTGAAAACAGAAAAATCCTCATAATTTCTTTATTATTATACGTATCGAATCCGTTTAAAGTTATTATTACTTCTAGGAAAAGGGCCGAAAATGTATGTATGACAGATTTTTGATATAATTAAAAATGGCTCCAAGGGGGGGGGGGGAAGGGGGGTGTTAGGAGAAAAAAATCATATCTTCGTCAATTCACAAAATATCAAATCCGCGTAAATTTATTATTAATCCTCTTAGTATTATCTAAAACTTTTATATTGACAAGTTTTTTATAGGACCAACCGTTATAGCAAAAAAAAAATTAAAAACAAAACAAATCCCTGACGGCCCCGCCTGCAAACAAGTTATTTTTCGAAGTAGGCGGTTCCAACTCCCGCATCTTTTCGAAACTGATACATAAAATCAAGGATCATAAAATCTCGGTCAAGTTCGTTAATGGGCAAAATCGAACCAAGGGGGGGGGGAATGGGGGGGGCTTTTTGTGAAAACAGAAAAATCCTCATAATTTCTTTATTATTATACGTATCGAATCCGTTTAAAGTTATTATTACTTCTAGGAAAAGGGCCGAAAATGTATGTATGACAGATTTTTGATATAATTAAAAATGGCCCCAAGGGGGGGGGGAAAGGGGGGTGTTAGGAGAAAAAAATCATAGCTTCGTCAATTCACAGAATATCAAATCCGCGTAAATTTATTATTAATCCTCTTAGTATTATCTAAAACTTTTATATTGACAAGTTTTTTATAGGACCAACCGTTATAGCAAAAAAAATTAAAAACAAAAAAAATCCCTGCCGGCTCCGCCTGCAAACAAGTTATTTTTATAGAAGTAGGCGGTTCCAACTCCCGCATCTTTTCGAAACTGATACATAAAATCAAGGGACATAAAATCTCGGTCAAGTTCGTTAATGGGCAAAATCAAACCAGGGGGGGGGGGGGCTTTTTGTGAAAACAGAAAAAAAAACCATAATTTCTTAATTATGATACGTATCGAATCCGTTTAAAGTTATTATTACTTCTAGGAACAGGGCCAAAAACTTATGTATGACAGATTTTTGATAAAATTAAAAATTGCTTTAAGGGGGGGAGGGAAGGAGGATTTTAGAAGAAAAAAATTCATAACTTCGTCAATTCCCAATATTTCAAATCCGCTTAAATATATTATAAATCCTCTTAATATTATCTAAAACTTTTATATTGACATGTTTTTTATAGGACCAACTCTTATAGCAAAAAAAAAAAAAAAAAAAAAATCCTTGCTGGCTCCGCTTGCAAACAAGTTTCGTTTCGAAGTAGGCGGTTCCAACTGCAGCATCATCCGCAAAAAGGTCATTTCTTCCGCAATTCCCGACAAACAGGCACCCCATGTTCTGCGTCTTCGAAATCTACCTGTGCCTGTAGGCCGAGCCGCCAGGGATTTTTTTTGACATCGAAAGAGAAATTCACAGTGAAAGAAATAGGGTTTTGCCGCTAATACGGAACTGTTAAATGAGCTCATAATAAACCTACCAAAATAATTCCTATAAAATATTAGCCTTATATTGTTTATTCTAGCTAAAAATACAATCATTATTTCAAGTTTTTTTTTCTACCATAACACTATTTTTAATAATTTTAATTTTCCTGAAATCCTTTACTTTTGGGAATTTTTTTAATTAAAAAATGGAATCTTCTAACCTATAATTTAAAAAAAAGTAATTGGTAATATGTAATCCATGTATACAATCACGATGAAACAATCAATGACGGCTCCAATTCTAATCTTTATAATTAAGAATGGAAAAATCAGTTAAAATTACGTTATGTTGACACAATCATATACATTTTTCTCTTTAGTTTTATCCATGTTAAAATGCATTTCAAGCTAAGCATAACGTCATTTTCACCGGCGCAAACTTTTCACACGTACTTCATATACGTTACTTTAATGCTTAACTCTCTGGCGACGAAGACGGCCCAAACGGCTTTGCATTCAGAGAACCAAGCCGGCGGCCCGATATTCCTACCCCCTTTCATTTGAAGAGTGGGAAGGCTTTCAATCAATTTGCGCTGACAGTTTTATCCGCCTCTCTACTTGCAGGAAAACTGCCATTCTTTCGTGCCCATTTTCCCTAGATAATAGGGAATTTTTCGGTTGAAAATTTTTTCAGCTAAATGTTTTAATGCCGTTACAAATTATTCAAAAATGCACAAATTTCTTAATTAATCGGCCATTCTAAAATTAATGTAATGCATTTATTAGATTAAGAACTGTGTGTGTATTAATGTTATAAATACCTGTTCTTTTTTTTTCTTGTCTATAATTCTATATATAAATTAATTAATGATATAAATTTTAATTTAAAGGGCATTCTTTGTAGGTGTAAGTAGATTTTTCCATTAAAATTTTTTTTTAATATAAAATTGACACTCTAAAATAGGCTTGACTTTGAAAATGCCATTATCATGGTCGTTATGAAAGCATTTTGGAACTAATATTTCAGGGACATAATAATGTCAATTTTAGAATTTAAAAAAAAAATCATTTCTATTCCTTAAAAAATCCATAATTATAATATATAACATAATTTAAGCTAAAAATCAGAAATTAAAATAATAGTATATAATCTTTTTAAAAGCCAAAATTTATATTTTCTTAGGATGACCCATATACATATATAAGGGTGCGTATTCAATAAGTGTCAAATTATATGCACTGTGATTTATTAAATTTTAGGAAAAATAAACACCTGGTTCCTCTAGAATTGAATAGCACGTATGAGAAATTGAGCAGCTAAATATCTCTAGATTAATCTTTATTACGCATGTTCATGCATAACTTTAAAATTGTTGCATTAGCACTAATAACATATGTTTTTTCCCCAGGACACCACACTAATTTGTTCCTGGCCAAAATCCCTCGTTAATTTATCTACAGATCATCGGTGCATGAATAGTGATAAGTGTCAGCGCCTATTCTAACGCATGGTGCCTAGTGCGGGGGCACTAACTGGACTTGCTCTGGCTCTGACCAGAATTACCAGAAAATGAACCCATGCATTTGTACTCATTGAACCCATGCATTACTTGTAAAACAAAAATTATTTTTTAAAGAAAAGAATTGCGACAATTGCAGATTTCTGTTAGTGGTTGCGTATAAATAGCAAATTTGCTACTTTAAACAATTTTTTTCTGGGTCATGAAATTCACGAAACGTTTTAAATGAGGGAGTATTATGGGTAAATACATATTTTAATGTAAGGAGAGACTTCTAAATAAGAAAATTATACGTGAAACAATTTTAAAATGTTAGCAACAATTTTCTACTCCATACTTTCATAGGTATCGGGCTCTATTGACACAATATTTTTTCGGGCTCGGGCTCCGAAAAAAGGGCCCAAATTCATCTCTAATTTGTAACAGTCAGTTATCTGCATACTAACATTCATAAAAGTTCATAAAATGCATAAAATGTTAGTTTATGAGTTTTGTGTATTACATTATAATTTGTATTTAAAATAGTTATTATAATCATTACAGTTCTTTTAATACAAAATAATAAAATAATTAATAATAAATTATTATTATTAAATAATTAATTATTAATAATTATAAACATTTATTATATACTGTCTTTTTTATTATTTTAAGAAGTTGGAGTGGGCATCTTTCTTTGATTATTACTATTAAAATATTCTTTAACATAGCAAATTGAGAAATACGATACTTTATGAATTCGTATTCTCTTAAGTTTATAAATATTGTAATTATTCATTTATAAAATTTAAGAGATCAAGCACAAATGTTCATGTTTTTCTTTTCAGGAATCATGCTTCAAAGAAAACCCAAGAGGTGTAATATTTTCCCACACATTTCGATAAGAAAACGTATACTTTATCTCCCTAACTCTGTACGGAGAAATGCTCAGGGCGTCTTGTTTATTTTCACTTTCTCCTTTTATCAACGAACTTGTTTTATGTCTGCCGATTTGACCACACGCAGTGTGCAAGGCAGGAAGTCATTTCTAAATACCTACTGCTGGAATACAATAACCTTGCACTGTTCGTTAACAAAGATTTTTACGGAAGAAGAATAATTTAATCTGTTAATTTTCTGCTAAAGCCAAATACATATTTCAAACGTCTTAATGTATGTATTGTGTCAACATGTCATAGCTGAACGTACAAAATTACTAAATCTATCATAATTTTTTTTTTAAAGAATTATGTCAGAAATATAAGTTTTATGTTATATGAATCTGTAAATTGATAGTTGAAATTTTTATGTGAGCTGCTTACGTCAAGATTGTCAGTGTTTTCATATATGCATTACTGAAATTCATTTTCAAAAGAAAATATAATTTTTGATAACTTGGAAGGAGAAAGAAGGTGATATTTTAAAATATTACACATAAAATTAAAAAAAAAAAATCTTGTAAAAAAATAATTATTTTATTCTATTGGAACATTTTCGTATAGGATGTGATGCACATTTAATGTTTATAAAGATATTATATATTGTTTTCTGGCTTACGACTTTATAAAGAGCTTCCTTCAAGAGAATGTAAAAACTTCTTTTTATAAGAACAATCTCTAACACAGTGATTTTGAGAGATTTCGAATATATATATATATATATATATTTTAGTAATGCACTTAAATTGCCCAATGTTGAGAAATCTTGTCTTTAAATTACTTAGGATCTACATTTATCTTATAATAGAATATAACTAAGTGACACAACAAAATTATTTGAGTTTTTAATTCTATGAAGCCATTAAAATGCAATGCAGAATTAACCGCCACTATATGATACCATATTCTGACTTTTTTTCATAATACAGAAAATACTATAGCGGTTAAGTAATCTATTTAAAAAAATATTTGTCTGAACCGAGGATTAATGCATTCCAAAGATTGAAAATGCTTAAAATATTTAAAAAATCCACTAAAATAAAATTTTATGAAGCAGCCAAATAGTCAAAACGGAGGATGTTAATACAATTAATATATTTAATAACATTAATACTTAATAATTTAAGGGTGAAGTAGTAATAAGGATTATTATATCTTTGTTGATGTCATTTTCTCAATGAAAATAAAAATAAACTTATTTTTAATATGAATATAATGATGTTTAAACGCCGTTAAAAGTATTTTTTTGAACAAAATTTACATCAATTTTAAAACAAAGCGTAGATTTTAATTGACAAAATTTAAATATTTTTTTATAAATTTGACCACATAATTTTTGTAAAGACCTTATTCGATCAGCTTCAAAATTTTGAATTAAATTTCCAAAATACAAATGTTTTCAACAATGAAACTGGCATCAATAAAAATGTGAATTTCATAGCAAAAACGAGAAACTAATTATTAAAAATGTATCAAATGGAAAAAGATCAACATGTAAATTTCGTAAACTTTTTTCAACTTACATTAAGTGTGATATGATTCATGTTGAAAATTAATATTTTTAATATGCTTAAAATTAATATATCTTCTCCACATATAGAGATAAATAAGATTTCTTTGCTTTTTGATAAAAGAAAGAAAACAAATCTTGCATACATACGTATCAAAGTTTTAGACATGTTTTGATATATATATATATATTTTATCTTTTCCAATTTTTTAATTTTCTGAGTACTACTGAGAAGGGTCATATTAAAATATTTACAATTTTTTTCTTATGTTATTTTTAGGCTCTTTTTAACCCTCTGAGCGTTTTGAAAAGGAGTAAAATTGTAATGTTGTTTTCTTGGCTTTTTGTTTTAAATGCTAAAAAAATATGATTCTTTCAGCATTATAAATAAAACTTAATTACAAATATGAATATAACCCTTGAGAGTATTAATCATTCTTCAATGTTTTAAAAATTCATTAAATCTATAGAATTATATTATCTTAAACATTGCATATATTGCAGTGAAACCTGGAGCTTAGTGAACGGAATATTACGCTCTACACGCTTAGAGGGTTAAAACTTGTATCCTCAATTAACTACTATTTATTTTGATAACAGTGACACATGATGATTTTCCCCTGCGCGGGAAAGAATACCTTTCTCATTTCCCCTCTCAAGAGAGGCGGTGGATTTCTGTAAAGAATCCCACCCACTGACTTCGGCTAGAAAGAATGAAATGGGGGAAGGGACTTATCGCTGGTATTTGGGCCGTTTCTGGTCTTTTGAGGGTACAAGGAAATTTTGCTCTTGGTTGTCAGAGAGTTAAAGACCATGTATACAAATAAATATATATTTTCTATTTAATTGTAATGATAAAATTTCATCAACAAAGTTATAATGCATAATGATAAAATAAACCCAATGGACAATATTCCCGTGACGTCACAATAAATATGAATTTTTATTCGCTTATAAAACACGCGGATAAATATTTTTACCGAAATTTAACTTACAAATTAAAAAAATCGTCCTAAAAGCCACGTACTTTTAATATTTATTATTTCTCTTTTATCTTCTCGCAACCACAGAGTTTAGAGAATAAACTCTATGTCTTGCAACAGTGGGCGTTATCCGAATTGCCGACTTTATGATGTCATTAGCAGAAGTAAAAGTTTAATTGAATATTACGGCTAATTAATTAATTTTTCGAACAAACGAATGCGCGATAACAAATCTGTGTCCGAATATCTTTCATTTAAAAAAAGAATGATTTCATTTGATGCAGTAGTTTGTTCTCACGGATTGTCGAAAGAAAAAGCTTAGCGTTTTAAATATATAGATAATTTGCGGATAGGAAGATGATAAATAATATGAAAAGTGAGATTAAAAAACAATGACTTTCAGAGCTGACGTTGAGGCTCCTGATCTGAAGATTTACTAGTTGTAATACATTTATACAAGCAGAGACTCAATAAGGAATGCAAATATCTTGGGAAAGTTTCATGATTTTCATTTTATCTATGGGTCTGATTGTAGATAGTAAAACAAGCATCTCAGCTCACCACCTGATTATTGCAGTGACACGCGGGGCACGTGCTCAGGCTTCCAGGGTTGCAAAATGCATTTCGTGCTACACTCTCTGAAAAGTATATCATTAAAAGAAATTTCCATTTATAGTTGTCAGAAAATACATCATTTCACACATATATGTTATGATTGTAATGTAGCATTATTTTTCTAACTTGAGATTATCTTAAGGAAAGGGAGCCCCCGAATTGTATTGTGAGGTACCCTTTCGGGCAGTGCGCCTAAAAATTAGCCATGACACAAGATTAATAATAACACAAGTTTATTTGAAAACAATAATAAGGACGATTGACAGTGGAGCGGGCGGATTTTAACTAAGGTGATCAGAAATAAACAAGCTCAAATCACTAAAACTGAGAGGGAGGGGGGGAGGCTTTACCGAGAAACTTACTCAATTCAAGCACTTAGCTCAGAGCAAATTAGCTTCGCTCTTTGTTTGCAGGAACCTAATATGAAGTCACTTCAGCTCATTATACAATGTCACCAGAAACACTATAAATGACGCTAATGTCACTTAAAACACAATAGTGTCACTATCTAAGGGAATCCCGTGGATTCCAATACTCTTAAATTTGAAATACCAAACTTTAACTCCTTACGACGCTGGCGAAGAGACTCCAAATACAGCTAATGGAAACTTCACTGGTTACTTGGCGCGTGGAAACTTCGACGTTAAAAGTAAAAGCAGAAAAAATCCAGACTAGATGACCACTATGGCCGACATGCGTCTAAATCCATCGAATCTAACTCTACCGCAATATTTATAGAAACTATACGACCACAGACACCTAATTATCTTATTGCACAAAATAATCGTGAAAATCAGAATTCTGGAGCTTAATTTAAAGAATTGACAAAATAGATTCCTCATTCACATACAAATGTTAGAATTCAGGATACCACGATCGCCTGCAAAACTCAAAACTCACTCGACCACAGAGTACCTTCATAAAGCAGTAAGTTAAACACTATGCTACAGTATGTTTGCCTCTTTTAGGACACTCTGTTTATGTTAAGTTTTAATTTTCTGTTAGAAAATGTGTAACAATTTCAGGTATGGCTACAATTAAAAAAAAAAAAAAATCTAATTACATGGGTTATTTTCCAATTTAAAAAAAAAAAAAAAAAGAAAAAAAAAACCCTGAAATTGAACGAGAAATCATGCTTCAAGCATAGATTATGAAACACTTTTCAAACATTCAAAATACTGTAACAAAACTAAGTAAACAATTTAGAAAACTCATAACACATTTGAAAACCCAATTTCGGAAATTACTACCAATAGTCAAACAAAATAACCGAATTATTTTGTGTAGCTCTCTATATAATCTATAGATTTGAATATTTGAATGTATACTACACAGTAAGTTAAAATTTGCTTCCGTTAGAAAATACATAGCACAATTGAAAATTCACCTTCAGTAAGTTCCGTCAGTAAATGTAAATTTACGTGAGATCTGTTGAGCAGCCGTGTATATGATTTATAGAATTTATATGCAGCAATTAATATTTAAAAAATTAGTTACATTTAAAAACGCGTACCACAATTGAAAACGAACTACCAGCCATTATTGTTGATAGACAATACTGTAACCAAATTCTTTGGAGTGTTCCTGTAAATGAACGATACATTCTATTCATACCATATTCTACAGTAAGCGCCTTGTAGTGCACCTCAGTGATACACTCTAAGAAAACCCCCCAAAAATTACAGCCAAATATGCTGCACATTTATGCACCCAAATTGCCAGCATATTTTACTGTAAATTGACATCAAAATAGGTCTTAAATAATATTATGTTTGAAATTTTACAGCAAAATGGGCTTCAAACATGCTAATTTTACTGCAAATATGACTATAATCATACTAAATGTTACAGCAAAAAATGCTGGCAATTTGGCTTCATAAATTTACTGCAAATTATGCTGACATTTTTGCCGTTTTTTCTGACAGTGTATGTATCAGTTTGAATATGTTAAAAATAGCTTAACATCATTAAAATACGCAGCAAGCAAACGATTTTTCCCCCATAGACCTTAATGTAATGGAATTCTTTTGAGTGTCCTTGTAAAATAACCACAAATTCTACACACTTCATTTTCAATTCCAAATATGTCATAGTAGTAGTGTATATTTGGCAGTTCTGCGCCACCTGAGTCGAGCAGCGGCGGAGCACTGTGGAGCTGTGCAGGTGGAGCGGCGGCGGAGTAGCGGTGCAGCGGTGGAGTAGCGGCGGAGCAGGTGAAGGTGGCGATAAGAGCATGAGCACTGATAAGAACGGAGGGTTCGATGGGAGGGGGGTGCGATAAGGATTTCTACTATAAGATAAGGGGATTATTTTAATTAATTTTAATTGGGGAACTTAGAAATTTTTCGAAGCAATTTTTTTTTTTTTTTTTTTTTTTTTTTTTTTTTTTTTTTTTTTTTTTTGCGGAGAATTTTCTATTACAGTACAAGGTGAAATTTAACGAATTACAAATTTAATTAATTTTAATTGGGGAACTTAGACATTTTTCGAAGCATTTTTTTTTTCTAAACGAGAGTATGCAGTTTGAATATGAGTGTATGCAGTAGAAGTGAATGAAATAAATTAAAAATAGTCATTCATTAATTTTAATTATAGAACTTAAGAAATTTTTGCGATTTTTAGTTTTAAAAATTGCCAAAAAATAGAATTTTTTAGTTTTAAAAGTCGCCAAAAGTAGGATTTTCAGCTGAAAGTAATCTAAAATATAAACTCTCAACTGAAATGAATTTTACCTTAAGGTGTGAGCTTTTAGCTAGAAGTGACCTAGAGTCAAAACTTCCTGGTCCCAGGAATCACCACGGGGGTCATAGTAAAAAAATACAGGGTCCCGTATGAATTATACAGTATTCAATTTAATAACTCGCCCCCTCCCCCTCCCTTTTTTTACCCAGAGGAGCCCTTCGATAGCCTAACAATACACACTTCAAAAAATACAGAGTGCTACAAAACGAAGAATTTTAACGTATATATAAAATAAACAAGAATGAAAAATCATGCGTAGCGACATAATTCATGAATCACTTTCCAACATCATTGAAATGTTATGTGAACAAAATATAATTTTACCAGCTAGTGCGTAGTTAATTAAAATAGTGAACAGATCCCCTTTTTAATAAAAAGGCACCCTTCACAATAATCCATTTATGCATAAGGACCCTTCCTAAAATCAGATAATTTACACTTTACCCTGTTTTTTTTTTGTTTTTTTTTTAATTCAAGTTAGGGTAAAAGTATAACTTACACATCGATAGGTTCAAAATATTGAAATCTTTCAAAAGAAACTAGAAAAAGTTAAAGATTTAAGGCCTGCTCATAAAATAATACGACTACCCAGTGTCCTTCACAAATAATATAACCTTATTCGAATCTCAGGGCCCTTCACAAAATAAATCCAATAGATTCACGTTATTTTACAGCGACAGAAATATTAGGGATATTGACCTTTCATAAAAATGCATGGTCCGCTGTTTGAATGAAAAGGCCTCCCTTCACAATATACCCTGTAAAAATATTATGATTCCACAGATATTTTAATAAATAGAGTACTAATCTCAAATGAGTATGTATTCATGCAATGTAAAAAATAGGTTTTACACGAATACATTTTTAGTATAACGTTCAAAATATAGATTTTAGAAAAAAAAAAAAGTACATATTTCACCAAATTTATCATACAAGTCTGTAAAATAGGGTAGATCGTTTCATGAAAAATAATTGAATTTTCGAATGATTATGCTTTAAAATACATATTTATAACTGCAACTAAGATTTGAGTGATACCCCCTCAACATGCATATCGCTGAATCATAATGAGTCTTATTATCAGATAAGCGAAGATCTTGCTTTGATTTCACCCCGTATGCGATAATGAGTCACTCCGCGATAAGAAATACCTGAGACTCGTAATTTCTGACACATTTTTCGAAGCATTTTTTTTTTTATTTAAAACCGTCAATGTATACGAATTATTTCGTGTAGTCCTATATAATTATTAATCTGTTAAGTTTTAAAATGCTTCAATGAAAAATAAGAACTAGTCATTAAGCGATACCCTTAAGAATTTTGAGGCAAACAGATGTTTAAATGAATTTGAACCTGTTTAAATGTACCTGTGTTTAAATGAATTTGACGCATGTTATGGTAAAAAAAATACAGGGTCCCCTATAAGATATATGAATTAAACTTTAAATATTTTAAAATTACATTAGTCTATGCTTTTTTTGTATAGAAAAATTATACTAAAATGTGTTTTTAGTATTTTAACTTAAAAATTTCTTTTGAGGAATGAATATAATAACTAAGCTTTGTTTTTATAAAATATATATTGTACTAAATAGTTAGGGTATTATTTAACAAAATTTTGCTTTTAATATTGAAAAAAAAGTTATCTTACCTAAATATTTAAACCATAATGTACTGTGGACTTCATCCAAATTCGACTGCATGCATGCCTTACAACAACTAAACGGTATAACGTGTTCGCTTATCTCTTAAAATTCCGGGATATCGTGACGTCATGGATAAAGCATAGGGTAGAATACAGAATGAATAGGTATTATAAGGTAGAATCATAAATTTTGCAGACTTTATACAAACACTTACAGTATGAGAAATGATTGATACTATTAACCATATGAGAAAATGAATCTTTAGCTAATCTTATTAGTGTATGTCATATTTAACTAACAGGCTCGAACATGCGTGAATTTTGCCAATCATATCTGTTTATTAATGAACCAATCACATATGCTGTTATATGCACACGAGCGCCCCCTAGGATGGTATAAATTTGCGTGGAATGAGATAATTTCCTTAATCTGTGCACTGACACCATCGTGTGAAGACGCTTTTGACTGTTCAGTATTATTATTTTACATTAAAGTTATTATGGAACAAACCATACATACTTCTTTGCTAAGTGATTCCAAGATGATTAGTCAACCCCTATCACCAGAATTAAAGAATCACGACATGGACATAACCAAAGAAGCTCTCGTTTTGAATTATGAAGTCAAACCCACCTCATCAGAACTGAAGAAACAGAAGTTACCCTTTGTTTGTGATGTTTGCAACAAGTCTTTTTCCCGAAAGTTTGTGTTAATTAGACACAAGAAATTTCATCTGGAGAAAAAACCGTTTATGTGTGACATCTGTGAAAAACAATTTGTTCAAAAGAGTGATTTATTAAATCACAGGAAGATTCATTTAAAGACCCCTCTGATTTATAATTGTGATTTATGTGCTGAAGTATTTTCACGGAAGTACGAGTTACGCCAACACAAAAATATTCATAGACCTCTCAAGCAATATATTTGTGATGTATGCAACGAAAAGTTCTCAAGCAAGAATGACTTATTAAAGCATAGAAAGATTCACAGACCTATCAAGCAATATAATTGTGATGTGTGCTCTGAAGTATTTTCACGGAAGTATGACTTATTGAAGCATAAGAAGATTCATAGACCTATCAAGCATCATACATGTCTCCAGTGTACTGAAGAATTTTTACGGAAGGGTGATTTAATTCGACATCTGAGAACTGCTCATAAAGTTTCATCTAACCCAACTCAATCTGTTGCTTTAAAGGATGCATTATATGAGAAAGTGAAGCATTTTAAAAGACAAAATGCCCTTAATGTATGCACTAATACTATCATCGATTCTAACGAGGAAAATGATAAAGACTTTCAAACATTTTTTAATAGCGTTCGACCAGACGTTTTGAATGAACTAAATTATCAGATAGAAGTTAAAAAGTCCATGAAATGGTATGCTACTGTAAAAGTGGTTTTAACACGTATATCACAGGACGGTGATTTAGAAACTGCCAATCCCTATTTTCGTTCGAACACTATACTTGAATTGATGAATCAAAACATACCTGTGCATATCGAAGAAGCTTTCGCTAAAATTATAAACTCCTTCGAGAAGTTCAATGAACGTGGATCTAACTGGACATTGGAAAAAATACTGCATTTAGAACTGTCTACAGCTAAATTCAGCATGGTTTGAAATTTGTTGTACCTTTCTTTTGAAATATGTATACTCATGACTTGCTCTTGTAACTATTGAAAACGATCAATAAATACTATATGAGTGAAAAATCCCAGAGTGATTAATTTAATATCTGCATAAATTACTTCTGTCACATAACTTATACTTATTAACATTTTAATAATTCACACTGGAAATGTAACAAACTATTTTTAGGATTTTAGATAAACAAAAAAAATGTATAGATTTAATCTTTCTAAAACACATATATATATTCTAAATGTATAAGAGAAATAAATATTTTCATAATCTTTTCATATTGAAGAAACACAAATTTTGCATACTTTATACAAAACACTTGCAGTATGAGAAATGATTGCTACTATTACCCATATGAGAAAATGAATCATTAGCAAATCTTATCTATGTGTCATATTTAACCAACATACTCAAACATGAGTGAATTTTGACTAGAATTAATCATTAAATGTAAAAATGATTTGTTTTTAGATCCAATATTGATATCGTTTAACATTTTAAAATCGTATTAAAAATATATACATAAACTAATCTTACCTTATTCACAAGCTTGCAATCCCGTCTTCAACATATGACTACAGCATGACAAAAACATATGTGCTACTTCTATGGCAATTAGGACAGAAATGATTTTCAGTACAAATCCATTATCTTATCGTTACTCTATAGATTAGTAACACTATGTGACTTGAGGACGTCACTGATCGCGATAACATTCTAGATAAGATTTACTGATAAGAATACATTTCAATTCATTTCTCCCAAAACAAGTGTATGAGTTGGTTGTAAGATCTAGGTAAGTACCCTTTCAACTAAATACATTAGTAGGCTAGCATTTAAAAAATATATACAGAGTGCCGAGAAAAAGGGTAGAAAAAAAATTAAGAATTTTAACCTAAATTATAAAATAGGATCTACAGTAAGTGACAATAAATAAATATGAAGGAAAAATCATGTGTCATAGTATACTTTCCAATGCTATGCGACTATTGTTAAGAATTTTAAATACTACTGAAATAAGTGAATTAGATTTAATAATTCATACTGGAATTGTATTTAAAAAATTACAGTTTTTTTTTCACTTAGATATAATTATAAGGCTTCTTTTACAATAAAGACCTGACTGTTGTGGAGAGATTGAAAACTAGCATACATATGAACCGACCCATCTATGTTGGATTTTCTATACTCGAACTATCTAAACTTTGTATGTATGATTTCCATTACAATTTTGTGAAGGCAACATATGGAGAAAAAGCTCGGCTCTTATTCACCGACACAGATAGTTTATCCTATCACATAGAGACTCTCGATATTTATAAGGATCTGGAAAAGCATCATGATATTTTCGACTTTTCTGAATACCCGAAATCCCATCGTCTAAACCGCACAAGTTTCGAACCCACAAACATATAATCAGACTTGGCATTTTATAGCCAACACGCTAACCACGGGGCTAAGTGAGCCCACGCTTATTTTATACTCACAACGCTAACTACTAGGCTGTGTGAGCTGCTTATTTTATAGTCACCACGCTAACTACTGACCTGAGTGAGCCCCAGCTAATATAATCAATGATATGATTTGATCACGTGACATGGGACGTCACTGATTAAGTGATGTCAGAGATCACGTGACTATGTCATAAAAGAACCAATTACTAATTGCAATTAGAGGTAATTTGTTAATGACAATTAGTAATTGGTTCTTTTATGACATAGTCACGTGATCTCTGACATCACTTAATCAGTGACGTCCCATGTCACGTGATCAAATCATATCATTGATTATATTAGCTGATAATGTCCTGAACAAGCATTCCCTTTTCTCAGAGTCTTGGTGTGAGACGTTTGGGTGTTTAGCTAGCTGGCGTATTAGGTAAGAATAGTACCTGTATATATATTTTTAAAAAGACTTTAAATTAATTTGATACCTACTATGTAAAACGATATGAATATGTTTTAAACATTAGAGCTGAAAAATAATACTTTGAAATAATAGACTAAACAGTAAAATTTAAAGCTATGTAGATAAATTTCCTAAAACTACGTTGAAATGAAAATGGAAAAAGTTTAGTCAGTCTGATGTTAGTGTTTATCATATTAAATCTACAAAAGAAATTTTTAAGTGGGAATACTAATAATTCCAGTTACCATATAGATATTATAAGTTAGTAGATTCATAAACTAATGAGAATGTGTATAATTTTAATAAACTATGCTGATTTCTACAGATATTTAATAAAATACAAGTGAGTTTTCGAGCGAAATGTACAGAGTTTATCAATTTACTTCCCAGCTTTATCTCACCATAGGCAATGGTCTAAATCAAGTAAGGACATATACCTTGGAAATCATATTTATGTGACTAAATAACCTGGGGCTTACCCAGCCCAGTAGTTAGCGTGGTGACTATAAAATAACCAGGGGCTAATTCAGCCCAGCAGTTAGCGTGGTGTGTATAAAATAAGCTGGGGCTCACTCAGGTCAGTAGTTAGCGTGGTGACTGTAAAATAAGCAGCTCACACAGCCTAGTAGTTAGCGTTGTGAGTATAAAATAAGCGTGGGCTCACTTAGCCCCGTGGTTAGCGTGTTGGCTATAAAATGCCAAGTCTGATTATATGTTTGTGGGTTCGAAACTTGTGCGGTTTAGACGATGGGATTTCGGGTATTCAGAAAAGTCGAAAATATCATGATGCTTTTCCAGATCCTTATAAATATCGAGAGTCTCTATGTGATAGGATAAACTATCTGTGTCGGTGAATAAGAGCCGAGCTTTTTCTCCATATGTTGCCTTCACAAAATTGTAATGGAAATCATACATACAAAGTTTAGATAGTTCGAGTATAGAAAATCCAACATAGATGGGTCGGTTCATATGTATGCTAGTTTTCAATCTCTCCACAACAGTCAGGTCTTTATTGTAAAAGAAGCCTTATAATTATATCTAAGTGAAAAAAAAACTGTAATTTTTTAAATACAATTCCAGTATGAATTATTAAATCTAATTCACTTATTTCAGTAGTATTTGAAATTCTTAACAATAGTCGCATAGCATTGGAAAGTATACTATGACACATGATTTTTCCTTCATATTTATTTATTGTCACTTACTGTAGATCCTATTTTATAATTTAGGTTAAAATTCTTAATTTTTTTTCTACCCTTTTTCTCGGCACTCTGTATATATTTTTTAAATGCTAGCCTACTAATGTATTTAGTTGAAAGGGTACTTACCTAGATCTTACAACCAACTCATACACTTGTTTTGGGAGAAATGAATTGAAATGTATTCTTATCAGTAAATCTTATCTAGAATGTTATCGCGATCAGTGACGTCCTCAAGTCACATAGTGTTACTAATCTATAGAGTAACAATAAGATAATGGATTTGTACTGAAAATCATTTCTGTCCTAATTGCCATAGAAGTAGCACATATGTTTTTGTCATGCTGTAGTCATATGTTGAAGACGGGATTGCAAGCTTGTGAATAAGGTAAGATTAGTTTATGTATATATTTTTAATACGATTTTAAAATGTTAAACGATATCAATATTGGATCTAAAAACAAATCATTTTTACATTTAATGATTAATTCTAGTCAAAATTCACTCATGTTTGAGTATGTTGGTTAAATATGACACATAGATAAGATTTGCTAATGATTCATTTTCTCATATGGGTAATAGTAGCAATCATTTCTCATACTGCAAGTGTTTTGTATAAAGTATGCAAAATTTGTGTTTCTTCAATATGAAAAGATTATGAAAATATTTATTTCTCTTATACATTTAGAATATATATATATGTGTTTTAGAAAGATTAAATCTATACATTTTTTTTGTTTATCTAAAATCCTAAAAATAGTTTGTTACATTTCCAGTGTGAATTATTAAAATGTTAATAAGTAAGTTATGTGACAGAAGTAATTTATGCAGATATTAAATTAATCACTCTGGGATTTTTCACTCATATAGTATTTATTGATCGTTTTCAATAGTTACAAGAGCAAGTCATGAGTATACATATTTCAAAAGAAAGGTACAACAAATTTCAAACCATGCTGAATTTAGCTGTAGACAGTTCTAAATGCAGTATTTTTTCCAATGTCCAGTTAGATCCACGTTCATTGAACTTCTCGAAGGAGTTTATAATTTTAGCGAAAGCTTCTTCGATATGCACAGGTATGTTTTGATTCATCAATTCAAGTATAGTGTTCGAACGAAAATAGGGATTGGCAGTTTCTAAATCACCGTCCTGTGATATACGTGTTAAAACCACTTTTACAGTAGCATACCATTTCATGGACTTTTTAACTTCTATCTGATAATTTAGTTCATTCAAAACGTCTGGTCGAACGCTATTAAAAAATGTTTGAAAGTCTTTATCATTTTCCTCGTTAGAATCGATGATAGTATTAGTGCATACATTAAGGGCATTTTGTCTTTTAAAATGCTTCACTTTCTCATATAATGCATCCTTTAAAGCAACAGATTGAGTTGGGTTAGATGAAACTTTATGAGCAGTTCTCAGATGTCGAATTAAATCACCCTTCCGTAAAAATTCTTCAGTACACTGGAGACATGTATGATGCTTGATAGGTCTATGAATCTTCTTATGCTTCAATAAGTCATACTTCCGTGAAAATACTTCAGAGCACACATCACAATTATATTGCTTGATAGGTCTGTGAATCTTTCTATGCTTTAATAAGTCATTCTTGCTTGAGAACTTTTCGTTGCATACATCACAAATATATTGCTTGAGAGGTCTATGAATATTTTTGTGTTGGCGTAACTCGTACTTCCGTGAAAATACTTCAGCACATAAATCACAATTATAAATCAGAGGGGTCTTTAAATGAATCTTCCTGTGATTTAATAAATCACTCTTTTGAACAAATTGTTTTTCACAGATGTCACACATAAACGGTTTTTTCTCCAGATGAAATTTCTTGTGTCTAATTAACACAAACTTTCGGGAAAAAGACTTGCTGCAAACATCACAAACAAAGGGTAACTTCTGTTTCTTCAGTTCTGATGAGGTGGGTTTGACTTCATAATTCAAAACGGGAGCTTCTTTGGTTATGTCCATGTCGTGATTCTTTAATTCTGGTGATAGGGGTTGACTAATCATCTTGGAATCACTTAGCAAAGAAGTATGTATGGTTTGTTCCATAATAACTTTAATGTAAAATAATAATACTGAACAGTCAAAAGCGTCTTCACACGATGGTGTCAGTGCACAGATTAAGGAAATTATCTCATTCCACGCAAATTTATACCATCCTAGGGGGCGCTCGTGTGCATATAACAGCATATGTGATTGGTTCATTAATAAACAGATATGATTGGCAAAATTCACGCATGTTCGAGCCTGTTAGTTAAATATGACATACACTAATAAGATTAGCTAAAGATTCATTTTCTCATATGGTTAATAGTATCAATCATTTCTCATACTGTAAGTGTTTGTATGAAGTCTGCAAAATTTATGATTCTACCTTATAATACCTATTCATTCTGTATTCTACCCTATGTTTTATCCATGACGTCACGATATCCCGTAATTTTAAGAGATAAGCGAACACGTTATACCGTTTAGTTGTTGTAAGGCATGCATGCAGTCGAATTTGGATGAAGTCCACAGTACATTATGGTTTAAATATTTAGGTAAGATAACTTTTTTTTCAATATTAAAAACAAAATTTTGTTAAATAATACCCTAACTATTTAGTACAATATATATTTTATAAAAACAAAGCTTAGTTATTATATTCATTCCTCAAAAGAAATTTTTAAGTTAAAATACTAAAAACACATTTTAGTATAATTTTTCTATACAAAAAAAGCATAGACTAATGTAATTTTAAAATATTTAAAGTTTAATTCATATATCTTATAGGGGACCCTGTATTTTTTTTACCATAACATGCGTCAAATTCATTTAAACACAGGTACATTTAAACAGGTTCAAATTCATTTAAACATCTGTTTGCCTCAAAATTCTTAAGGGTATCGCTTAATGACTAGTTCTTATTTTTCATTGAAGCATTTTAAAACTTAACAGATTAATAATTATATAGGACTACACGAAATAATTCGTATACATTGACGGTTTTAAATAGAAAAAAAAATGCTTCGAAAAATGTGTCAGAAATTACGAGTCTCAGGTATTTCTTATCGCGGAGTGACTCATTATCGCATACGGGGTGAAATCAAAGCAAGATCTTCGCTTATCTGATAATAAGACTCATTATGATTCAGCGATATGCATGTTGAGGGGGTAACACTCAAATCTTAGTTACAGTTATAAATATGTATTTTAAAGCATAATCATTCGAAAATTCAATTATTTTTCATGAAACGATCTACCCTATTTTACAGACTTGTATGATAAATTTGGTGAAATATGTACTTTTTTTTTTCTAAAATCTATATTTTGAACGTTATACTAAAAATGTATTCGTGTAAAACCTATTTTTTACATTGCATGAATACATACTCATTTGAGATTAGTACTCTATTTATTAAAATATCTGTGGAATCATAATATTTTTACAGGGTATATTGTGAAGGGAGGCCTTTTCATTCAAACAGCGGACCATGCATTTTTATGAAAGGTCAATATCCCTAATATTTCTGTCGCTGTAAAATAACGTGAATCTATTGGATTTATTTTGTGAAGGGCCCTGAGATTCGAATAAGGTTATATTATTTGTGAAGGACACTGGGTAATCGTATTATTTTATGAGCAGGCCTTAAATCTTTAACTTTTTCTAGTTTCTTTTGAAGGATTTCAATATTTTGAACCTATCGATGTGTAAGTTATACTTTTACCCTAACTTGAATTAAAAAAAAACAAAAAAAAAACAGGGTAAAGTGTAAATTATCTGATTTTAGGAAGGGTCCTTATGCATAAATGGATTATTGTGAAGGGTGCCTTTTTATTAAAAAGGGGATCTGTTCACTATTTTAATTAACTACGCACTAGCTGGTAAAATTATATTTTGTTCACATAACATTTCAATGATGTTGGAAAGTGATTCATGAATTATGTCGCTACGCATGATTTTTCATTCTTGTTTATTTTATATATACGTTAAAATTCTTCGTTTTGTAGCACTCTGTATTTTTTGAAGTGTGTATTGTTAGGCTATCGAAGGGCTCCTCTGGGTAAAAAAAGGGAGGGGGAGGGGGCGAGTTATTAAATTGAATACTGTATAATTCATACGGGACCCTGTATTTTTTTACTATGACCCCCGTGGTGATTCCTGGGACCAGGAAGTTTTGACTCTAGGTCACTTCTAGCTAAAAGCTCACACCTTAAGGTAAAATTCATTTCAGTTGAGAGTTTATATTTTAGATTACTTTCAGCTGAAAATCCTACTTTTGGCGACTTTTAAAACTAAAAAATTCTATTTTTTGGCAATTTTTAAAACTAAAAATCGCAAAAATTTCTTAAGTTCTATAATTAAAATTAATGAATGACTATTTTTAATTTATTTCATTCACTTCTACTGCATACACTCATATTCAAACTGCATACTCTCGTTTAGAAAAAAAAAATGCTTCGAAAAATGTCTAAGTTCCCCAATTAAAATTAATTAAATTTGTAATTCGTTAAATTTCACCTTGTACTGTAATAGAAAATTCTCCGCGAAAAAAAAAAAAAAAAAAAAATTGCTTCGAAAAATTTCTAAGTTCCCCAATTAAAATTAATTAAAATAATCCCCTTATCTTATAGTAGAAATCCTTATCGCACCCCCCTCCCATCGAACCCTCCGTTCTTATCAGTGCTCATGCTCTTATCGCCACCTTCATCTGCTCCGCCGCTACTCCACCGCTGCGCCGCTACTCCGCCGCCGCTCCACCTGCACAGCTCCACAGTGCTCCGCCGCTGCGCTGCTGCTCGACTCAGGTGGCACAGAACTGCCAAATATACACTACTCATAGTAAACCCCAATAACATATGTCTATTTCAATGCAATCCGAGTATATTTACGCGAGTTAGAGCACGGACAGTTTACAGACAGACAAACCGAATTCCTAAACACTTTCAACTATATGTTAGAAAGTGTTAAACTAGTCGTTGGGGGCCACCGTAATACTTACCCGTCATAGATATGCATAATGTAAAATATTAAAATAAAAAATGTGTAAACTACTTATAAAATGCATTGCAATTCAAATAAAATCGAGGCTTGATGACGTCACAAACTTTAAAGGCTCGATTACTGAATTGCTTGAAAGAAACATCCTTATAACTCCAAAAATAATAATCCTATTAACTAGCGGTTTATTGCATCTGATTAAGCGTAAAATTTCCAATTAAAATATATCTTTGAAGTGAAATTTGGATGAAATACAGGGTCATGAAAAATCGAAGAGTGTGGAAAATAGGATTACAAATATCTCGGCAACTCATTATCCAATCCACTTCATTCTTTATGCAAAATTTATGTTTTTTTATTGTCTTTTATATTCATTTCTTAAAATAACCAATTTCGAAAAATTTTATATACCTTTCATCAGAACGAATATTTCGAGAGTCCGAAAAAAATAGTTTCGGTTAATCGAGGTTATTGAAATGAAATAGGCTTCTTCCCATTATTACATACTAAGTACATACCAAATTGCAAGTCTCTATCTCAATTTTTTCGGGAGATAGAGCGTTTACAGACACACACACAGACGGACGGCAAATTTTTTTTTTTTTTCTAAAAATATGTTTTTCGGAATCTCCAGTGTCTGAAACGTGTAAATCCGTCAAAAATTTTTTTCGATTTTCAAAACGATTACAAGACTTACCCTATATACTACGTATGATGGGTAAGTAAAATGCATATCATATATAATGTTTGGTTTACTACACTGAGGTAAATGAGGCAATGAACGAACAATTATTTTAGATGTGAAAACGAATGTTTATTGAGTTTATAGAATTATGCAAAAAACATATTTATAACAGAAAAATTATCTCTTTTATAAGTTAAAATATGTGAAAAGTGACTGACTTATATTGTATTTGTCATTGCTTGTGGTTTTTTATGCTTCTTCGATGAAAATAATAGTTCACAAACAAATCACTAAGAGAAAATAACATCGTATCGCCGATTTTTTAGATATTGCCTTATTTTTATTTATTAAAAGATAAATAAAAGATATATAATTACACAATTTTCCTCTTAAATTTGTCTTTTTTAACACTTTCCAACCTAGTTGAAAAGTGTTTATGACTTCGGTTTGTCTGGCCGGATGGCCGTCTGTCCGTGCTCTAACTCCCGTAAATATGGTTGGATTTCTCTGCAATTTTTATATGTTATTGTCACTATCTGTAGCATGTTCCCTATTTTAACGGAAGTGTGTAGCACTTATAGTTTTTTTACAGGGACACTCAAAAGAATTCCGTTACATTGCGGTCTATGGGGAAAAATCATTTCCTGTTTATTTAAATACTGTTTCACTATCTTAAACGCATTGAAATTTATATATATCACTAAGGTGCATTAGAAGAAGCTTAATATGGAATAGGGTGTGCATAGCACTTATAGTTACTTTACAGGGGCAGTCAAAAGAATTCCGTTACATTAGGTCTATGGAGAAAAATCGTCTGCGGTTTATTTAAATAATGTTTCACTTTTTTAAACGCATTGAAATTTATATATATCACTAAGGTGCATTACAAGAGGCTTATTACAGAATATTGTGTGTATAGCAGTCATCGTTCATTTACAGGGACCCACAAAAGAATTCTCTACTCTCTGTTAACAATAATTCCTGGAAGTGCGTTTTAAGTTACTGAACGCGATTTTAATTTTAACTCGCTTTTTCTCTATTACGTTGTGTGTATAAATTCTGTAGATCCTATACAGGGAAGCACAAAAGTTCGCGAACACATTTCCGTTTATGGACAGAAACTCCAGACGGAGAATTTTAAACTGTGCTACGCGTTTCCTAACTGAACTAAAATTTAGCATCCTATGTAGTATATATACAAATCTATAGATCCTATACAGGGCTGAATAAAAGTATTCGGATATTTTTCTGAATATTGTATATGTTGGAAATTCCTGAAATTATGTTTTTAAATATTTTATGCGTTTTCCAAATTGTTTACTTAGATGCTATCTTTCAGCTTATTAAACGGTATGATTTGTAAAATTATTTTGGAAGCGTTGGAAAGTGTTACATAATCTATGCTTGACGCATGGCTTTGCGTTCTTGTTTTTATTATATTTCTTTTATGATAATAGTTATCTATTTTATTTTACGATAGTAGCTACTTACTTCAGTTTAAATAATTTGAATTATAGTTTTACATTTGTACAATTAGAAAATTAACCTGATAATTTCCTCCCGATTATCCGACGATTTCAATTTTCCGACATACTTTTGGTCCCGTAAGCGTCGGATAATCGGGAGTCCGCTGTATTTTTAAATATAACCAAGAACACGTGAGAGATATACTTAAGCACATCTTACGAATATTGCGGTTTTTCAAAGTAAACAAATATAACAACGTGACTGATTAATGTAGAAGTAAAAGTAGAGGTTTTTTAACATTGCGTGGGATTTTCCGTGATCTGTCAGGTGTGACGAGCGGCATATTAACCTCGCCCTAAAGAAGTTCGTACAGGAAAATGGATGATTTTTATCAATGGAATGGAATGTTTTGTTTACATCAGTATTCCCGCAGTAGACCGTGATTTTTCATAGCTTACAGTACAGTGGCATACACAGTAAAAAATTGCAACAAACTGTCCAGTCATTCACCGTTTTTCAATTCGTACTATTAGTTCACACTCTCCCTATATATATATTTATATATCTTGTTCAAATTTTTAATCGTTAATAAAATACTTTTTATTCATCCTTTCAAGTTCAAATAAATTTTTTTAAACTTGTAGTGGATGACGCTTGATGTTAATACAGTTTTTTCAAATATTAATTCATTAATTAAATTAAATTAATTAATTTTAATTTTATATGGGGAAAAGAATATCAACACGCAGCCAACTTATTTCAGACATTAGTTCCATTTAAAAGCACTCACTCACAAGTCTTGATAGCGCAGTTGGTTAAGCTCTGAGCTCGTAACCACAAGCTCCCAGGTTCGAGCCTCGCTTGGGACGGAAGGAAATTCTCCCGTATTCGAAAATAAATTTCTCTTATTTAAGATATTTAGCAGGATATAAATTTAAGAATAAATATCGTCAGTGGCGAAGCGTGTAGATCGCTGGGGAAAAAAATGACCTAAGTAGAAATGGACTTTTTTTTTTTCAATTTTTTTTTTCTTTTTTTTTTTCAATTTTTTTTTCTTTTTTTTTTTATTACTTATATCGACAATTAAAATGCGTTTATAACTTCGATATGAAGCGTTCTCATTCATCAACTCTCTTAAAACGAAAGAGCCAAAATAACTCAAGTTGATCCGAAATCCACTCATCTCATGATTTGAAAGTCAGCTTCTCATGAAGAGTTGAAACAACTCGAGTGAACGAGTTGTTTTTAAGCAACTCATGATTAGTTATCTCTATTTTACTCATACTTGAGTGAAATCAAATCAATGAAGGTTAAATCCAGTAGCACTTGAGTGATTTATAACTAACTCATACTTGAGGAGGGGAAGGATAATTAAAATTCATGGTAAAATGTAATAATTCATTGTAAAATAATAAATTTCATGAACAGGTAGATTATTATTTTAGAAAAAAAAAAGTAATTTGCATATTGAATGTATACATATTTATGTTTACATATATGTATATATTCAACAATTAAGTGAAAAGTATCTTTTTTTTTTTTTTTTTTTTTTTTTGTTGTTGTTGTTTCTGAGCTGCTTGAAATATATACCCCCCCCCCCCCTCCCGACCCAAAAAGAGAATTTTAAAAGGAATATTTGAAAAGATAAGAATTTCTACTGATTTAAATATTTTAATCTTTTTTTTTTATTTTGTTATAATGATTATGTTTTCTATGCAATATTATTCGATACATTGCATGATATTTTTCAGTTTATATCAATATTATCATTAAATATGTTTTAATCCTAATACTATTTAGGAATAGTCACACCGTGAATATCCGGGAATGTAGATATTTACCTTATTTTTAACAATATACGATAAAAAATATGGGATTTATACAGTTTCATAAATCAAGTATATTTTAAAATATTAGAATTCAGACTGAGAATAAAATAAGAAATATAATTTGTTTACTTTAAAACAATATTTTTAAAGTCAGACAAGTCAATTTTCAATTTATAGTATTATAAAAGTTAGAGTTCTGAAACATCGCTAAAAATATATACTATCAGGGCTCGATCCAGACAAAATTTTGGGCCTATTTAGGGCCCCTTCACAAAAAACAATTTAATGAAATGGAACCCTTCACAAAAATCAATTTGATAAAATGGCACCCCTTCACAAAATTCCTTTTACTAAAATTGATCCTTTCACAAAATTTTATTCCATAAAAACTTATTATTTATTATTTTATGATGTTTTAAAATGTGTAATTTGTAAACAAACAAGTTCAAAAAAGAGAAAAACTTCAGCAAAAGGATTTTAAAAACTTTTTGTTTATAAATGCTTGGTTTGAATTTGATTAGCTGGATTTCAACTTTCGTTACAAAATGTTATTTTTCACAAAAATATAATAAATTTCACAAAAATAACCTTTACTTTTCACAAAATGGGCCCCAAGATAAAAAACTTGCATCGACCCCTGACTATATAAACAAACGTACCGCCAAGATATTTTCTTTAAAAGTTTAAATTGCTACTAAATGCTATTTATATAAATCATATTTATTGAAACAACATAAAAAAAAACATAAAGGAGAGTCAAAGGATTTATTTCATTATATTTTAGAGTATTTTTTAATATTTATCCTTCCAACTTAAAAGATGTCTAAATGTTCGCTCGTATAAATAGTCCTAAATGTTAGGGTTAAGACATATTTAATAAAAATATTGATATAAACTGAAAAATATCACGCCATATATAAAATAACAATTAATATAAAACAGAATCATTATAAAAAACATAATTAGAGTATTTAAATCAGCAGAAATTCTTACCTTTTCAAGTATTCTTTCTTTAAAATTTTAACAACGTGGTGTTAGCCGCATACTACACACCACACGTCTGTCGTCTGCTCAGCGGATATGGGGACAGTGAGGTCACGTCAACTGCGTCAGCTTACTGGATTTCCGCTCGCCAATGAGTGCTTTTTTATCGAGATGAGTTGTTTAGTATTCGCCCTTCTGGAGTGCATTAGGAAAATAAAAATTCAAATCATGATGAGTGAAACATTTAAAAATCAACTCATTCACGATCCAATAAATTAGAGCTCTTTTCTGAGAAGCAAAATCCACTCTTTCGTTTTAAGAGAGAAAATAGAGATAAATTACGGTTAAGTAACCATTTTCTATAAAAACGGTTGGATGACCGGACAGTTTGCTGGAATTTTTTTACAGTGTAGCAATTCAAAAATTATGGCAGGGATTCGAGTAATTACTATCAAATTACACTGTTGAGAACGCTTCATAATATGGTCAAGCAACTATTATCTATAAAAACAGTTGACTGACTGGAACAGTATGCTGCAGATTTTTAACAGAGTGTAGAGATAGACCAAATATTCGGCTGATTTTGCAATATCCTATAAATACTATTGAATATCCGAAAGGCAATCATTAGATATCCGACTACTCTGCGCCCCACCAGTAGCCGAGAGGTTCTGCTCTCAAAACTGGTAGACGGGAGGTGCTGGGTTCGAACCCAATCGTGCCCGTCAGCCTAATCGTTCAAAGTTTTCCGTGGTTTTCTTCGAACCTTGCTTTAATACGGATTCCTTAAATAACCCCTCTAGGCACTCCCTCCTAGGACCTATATCCCTGGTGCAGATAATCGGCCGTCATAAATCTCTAACCAACCTACTACTCTGCAGGCAGAGCTGTCCAACATGGCCGGCGCTCGCGCGCACCCTTTAGAAAAGAAAGTTTCCTGTTACTAACTTTAAAAAAAATCTAAATCCATTAAGAAATGCTTTTTTTTAATAATTAATTATTTGCATGTTTTCATTTTAGGCGTGATTAAGGTTTCCGACTCCTTTCCTTACAAAACAATTTTTAAGCAGCATCTCAGAAAAATGTAATTATACATTTACTATGATTTGTGTGTTTTCTCAAATGATTTTTACATGCAATTACTGAATCGTAGGAGCCTTATGACTACAACTGTGATATATATGTGCACCGTATCGTATAAGACGGGTGTGTATGTGTATCTCTATCACTACTGCAGTCAGATAATATCGTTGCATGCTTTGAGTCATGGTTAGTATTATTGAAAAGTTAAAGACGCCCTTCTTTGATTGTCATCAACTCTTAGTTACTGAAAGGTTGGGCAGGCCTGCTCTGCATGATATCTAACTCTTCCAATTATTTCTGCCGTAAAAATCTTGCTTCTGAAATTCCCAGTTCGCATAAAAAAAAAGAAAAGGATTCAAGAAACATGAGCTATACATGACGCTATGTAATAAAAGTTACACGAGCTACATGATGCTATGTAATAAATGTTACACGAGCTACGTGATGTTATGTAATAAATGTTATTTTCCTCCTCGCCTTCCTCTCTTTTATTATTTCCATACCCAAAACGCTGACGCTGATTATATCATGATGGAAGGGGCTCTAATCGGAGCTAACCCATTGGTTTTTGCGCAACGATTAATGGAACTACATTAATATAGATTCATATTAGTTGAAATAACCTTCAATGTCGGCACAAATATTGCATTCATCTCATTTCGATACTTCTCAAAGATTATTTCGTCTGTCTAACATCATATAACGTTTACAGATATATAACTTTAAAACTTTATGAACTTTAAAAAGCTATACACGGTCTTGTCTCACAAGAGTGCATTATGTTTAAGGAAGGGGAGGGGGGGGGAGGCGGGGAGGGTTCTTCTTTAGTCATTTTATATTCTATGTCCCGGGAACCCCACTCAGTTCAATAGTTAGCAGTGGTGTAGCGTCAAGGGATGCTGCCTCGCTTTACTACCAGTACTATTATATACTAAATTTAGCTTTTCTTAATCTTATAACGGCAAAGATTAAATAAGGCCAAATTTAATACATAATAATACTGGTAGTAAAGTGATGTAACATCCGCTGACGCTACACTAGTTAGCAATAGCATGCTGGCTACAAAATAAGGAGCTCCGAAAACAGCGCAGTCTGAGCGAGGTGTCTGTGCAGAGTTTTCCAGGGTTTCTTTGTACGAAAGCATAATTCGGGTCTGTTTTCCTTCAAAAGTCCTTCTTTAAGCCATCCCTCCTGTGCGGATGCTTAACAAAATTCTCCCTTTACTACGTCTCGAGATTAACCATTGTGCAACATTTTACCTTTATGGCCCTGATAGATTTTGAGATGTGATTTTACTTCCCCAACCAATTGGCTCAGCCCACGTCCCAAGATTCATCATCATGCAAAATTTCAAATGTATTAAGAACAAAAGAAAAAAAAAAGGAATTTTAAAACCGAATAATATATAAAGTAAAATAAAAACAAAACAAAACAAAAATAAGTAGAACATAATATCATAGAAAATAGAAAACAAGTGGGTAAGTGTGATCTAAGATCGCACAAAGGGTTTCGTTTAATATTCCTTTCAAAACACTTTATCCTTTCTTTAATAAATTCAAATTAATATAATTTAGCAACAACAACAGAAAAAGTCATGTTTTTTATAAAGTAAAAATTTACCGGTCTATTTTCCCGTTTTTTCGAAAATCTAAACCAGCCGGTTAGCGGGCGAAACCCGCTATTATATTCTGTCATAATAATATCCGTCATACGGACTAAATGAGATATTTAAAAAATATATAATTTCAAAATTAAGCATGTTGGACGCCTACAAAATGTTAAAATATGCGAATATTTCCATAATCGGGTTTTTATCATGATTCAATACATTCCTCAAACTCATATATTTACTATTCTCTATTATCCATATCGATACTCGCTTTGTATTATTCTCAAACATCTGAAAAATTCGTTAAACTGCCCATATGACGTCAGATTTTCTTTTTAATTCTCTAATGACGTGATATTAATCTGCTTTGTGTACATCAACATACTCATACTCCTTGTATTATTGAGAAATCTTAGACATTTTCCGTTTTATTTACCACTATGACGTCAATCAATTTTATTTCATATTTATCTTTTTTTTTTTTTTTTTTTTTTTTGCAATTGGTGAAACATTTTATTTCATTTTCATTTTTCACGTGAAACGTGAAAATCGTCTGATAGAAAATTAATTATTGTAGAAAGAATTTCATTGTGGATTTTAAATTTTTGGCATCTGCTATAACGAAAAATGTTTAAATTTAATAGAAAAAGGCCATTAGAATTTTGGTTTTTTATCTCTATTTATTAAAATAATACGAATTTTCAAATTTTAATATTTTCAGCTCTTTACAGCTGATATTCTGATTTATACACGAAGTTTCAACTCTGTAAGTTACATAGTTTTCGAGAATGGCTCTGTGACAGACAGACAACGGAGCGGGAGCAATAGGGTTTCGTGAGATGAACGAAACCCTTAAAAAAACAAATCCTGAAAAGCAAAATCAAAGTGCATTTTGACCAGAGCAGTATTGCAGGATATGCAGTGATATACGCAGTATGCATTCTGGATTTTTTAAACAAAGTGAAGTGAAAACTCTTGACATCACATTCATGGCTATAGTTAACTCGGATTTAAGATAAGAATCTTCCTGTTTAAATACTATTCTTGTAACTAATTGTTTTTAAAAAGAAGTTCCAGAAGTTTCAGAAGCTACTGTTTCATTTTACCTTTTTATACTTCTAAGCATTTTATTTTCATACTGGTCCATTATATTGAATACACGTACCTCTATCTAATTATTCACGATAGTAAATATTAGTCTTAAAGCTTCCTCGGAGGCAAAGTTTCTTTTTTTAAACTTTTTCGTTTTTTGAGAAGCTAAACTGGAATATAAATATCTAAATATTGCTTGATCAGGATTTCTAGCCTCGTGAAACACGGTGCTTCAGGGAATATTTCAAGGCTTATCAATTTTATCTTTATTCATGTTGTGGTTAAAGAATGTGTTTTTCTCCAAGCAAAATAGAAAATATTGTGCATCATAAAAACATTGTTAAATACATATAATATTACATGATTAGCTAAGCATATTTTTCTAGGAATTTTCGGTAAAAAAGTTGATACTCTAAACCAGAGCTGTGTAACGCTACGCTTTTTCGAAGATTTCTTGTTATACAAGCTTTAAAGAAATAATAAATAAATAAATAAAACGTTTTAAAGGATGCATGGTTTATCATTATTATCATCATCATTGTTATTATTATTATAGGCGTGATTAAAGGTTTCTGACTTTTTTTCTCATACAAAAATGTTTGAGTTAGGTACCTGTCGGAAACATTAATTCTAAATTTACTATGATTTATGTTTTACTGCAGATCTATATTATAAAGCAAAAAAATGTCCGTGAGTGACATCTGACCACTAAATTTCGGTTTAAGTGCAATTAAAAAAAAACTCACACAAATTAGAAGGTGTACGCTACCGAATACAGTGGGGCCTCCAACATTAGGGTTGCTTGGAAAGATTTTCGTCTAAAAATTTAAAATCGTTCAACACTGATTTTAGATATATTTAAAGTTATTATCACCCGAACCCGAACCGCAAGTGTTAAAACTCAACCAGAAACGAACTGACCAGACCTACATTTGACGATTTGACGGAAATCCTTTTTCGTTTTAATATATAAAATTCTTGTAAACTGCAAATAATTTTTAAATTTAAAAGAAAATAATAATCTTAATTTACAAAATATCAACTATTTTATAGTAATAAATAAATTTTATTGGAGAATGTTTTAATTTTTACTAAAACAAATTTATGAATTATAAACTCTACTATTTTTAGGTAGATTTCGTAAGAAATACTACCTATTACATTCTCTCCTAAGTTGGAATTTTTGAAAAATTTTTGCAGATCTACGCCGATCATAACTCCCAGAACCCAAAACCACCTTCAGTTCAAAACTTTATATCTATCTATCTATCTATCTATGTCACTTTTTTATGGACACGATAACTCAAATAATTCTTCACAAATCTCTTCCAAACTGATACATAAAATCAAGGGGCTTAAAATCTCGGGCAAGTTCGTTAATGGGCAAAATCGAACCAGGAAGGGGGAATGGGGGGGGGGCTTTTCGCGAAAACAGAAAAAACCCCATAACGTCTTGATTATGATACGTATCGAATCCGTTTAAAGTTATTATTACTTCTAGGAAAAGGGCCGAAAATTTATGTATAACAAATTTTTGATATCATTAAAAATGGCCCCAAGGGAGGGGGGGGGGTTAGAAGAAAAAAATTCATAACTTCGTCAATTTACAAGATATGAAATCCGTTTAAATTTATTATAAATCCTCTTACTATTACCTAAACCTTTTATATTTGACAAGTTTTTTATAGGACCAACCCTTATAGCAAAAAAAAAATTAAAAACAAAAAAATCCCTGCCGGCTCCTCCTGCGAACAAGTTAGATTTCGAAGTGTGCGGTCCCTTATGGAACCCAACTGCGGCATCATGGCAAAAAGGTCATTTCTTCCGTAATTCCCAACAAACAGGCGCCCCACGGACTGCGTCTTCGAAATCTACCTGTGCCTGTAGGCCGGGTAGGTAGGGATTTTCTTTACATTAAAAAGTATCAGCATCGTCGAAAACATGTCTATGTGAATTTACAGATCATTCCTATCATTAGTTTTCGAGATATAATGAAATAAAATTTTTCAACGTCTAACGGAGCCATCTCTTGTTTATCATTTGAATCCATGGCAATGAAATTTTTTTTAAATGTAAAGTTAGCTTATTTTAGATCCCAATTTTTTGTACACTTTTTCCGGTATTGCAAATATTAAACAAGAACGAAAAATTATGCGTCAAGCATAGATTATGTAACACTTTCCAACGCTTACAAAATAATTTTACGAATCATACTCTTTAATAAGCTAAAAGATAACATCTAAGTAATCCGAATACTTTTATTCAACCCTGTATAGGATCTATAGATTTGTATATATACTACATAGGATGCTAAATTTTAGTTCAGTTAGGAAACACGTAGCACAGTTTAAAATTCTCCGTCTGGAGTTAAATAATACGGAAATGTGTTCCCGAACTTTTGTGCTTCCCTGTATAGGATCTACAGAATTTATACACACCACGTAATATACAAAAAGCGATTTAAAATTAAAATCGCTTTCAGTAACTTAAAACGCACTTCCAGGAATTATTGTTAACATACAGTAGAGAATTCTTTTGTGTGTCCCTGTAAATGAACGATGACTGCTATACACACAATATTCTGTAGTAAGTCTCTTGTAATGAACCTTATATAAATTTCAATGCGTTTAAAATAGGGAAACATTATTTAAATAAACCGCAGACGATTTTTCTCCATAGACGTAATGTAACGGAATTCTTTTGACTGTCCCTGTAAAGTAACTATAAGTGCTATGCACACCCTGTTCCATATTAAGCATCTTCTAATGCACCTTAGTGATATATATAAATTTCAATGCGTTTAAAGTAGTGAAACATTATTTAAATAAACCGCAAATGATTTTTCCCCATAGACCGCAATGTAACGGAATTCTTTTGAGTGTCCCTGTAAAGTAAGTATAAGTGCTATGCACACCCTATTCCATATTAAGCTTCTTCTAATGCACCTTAGTGATATATATAAATTTCAATGCTGTGTATTTTAACAAGAACGAAAAATCATGCGTCAAGCATAGATTATATAGCACTTTCCAACGCTTCCAAAATAATTTTACAAATCATACCGTTTAATAAGCTAAAAGCTGACATCTAAGTAAACAATTTAGAAAACGCATAACATATTTAAAAACATAATTTCAGGAATTTCCAACATATACAATATTCGGAAAAATATCCGAATACTTTTTTTCAGCCCTGTATAGGATCTATAGATTTGTATATATACTACATAGGATGATAATTTTAGTTCAGTTAGGAAACGCGTCGCACAGTTTAAAATTCTCCGTCTGGAGTTTGTCAATAAACAGAAACGTGTTCGCGAACTTTTGTGCTGCCCTGTATAGGATCTACAGAATTTATACACACCACGTAATAGACAAAAAGCAAGTTAAAATTAAAATCGCGTTCAATAACTTAAAACGCACTTCCAGGAATTATTGTTAACAGACAGTAGATAATTCTTTTGCGTGTCCCTGTAAATGAACGATGACTGCTATACACACAATATTCCGTAGTAAGCCTCTTGTAATGCACCTTAGTGATCTATATAAATTTCAATGCGTTTAAAATAGTGAAACATTATTTAAATAAACCGCAGACGATTTTTCTCCATAGACGTAATGTAACGGAATTCTTTTGACTGTCCCTGTAAAGTAAGTATAAGTGCTATGCACACCCTATTCCATATTAAGCTTCTTCTAATGCACCTTAGTGATATATATAAATTTCAATGCGTTTAAAATAGTGAAACATTATTTAAATAAACCGCAAACGATTTTTCCCCATAGACCGCAATGTAACGGAATTCTTTTGATTGTCCCTGTAAAAAAACTATAAGTGCTACACACTTCCGTTGAAATAGGGAACATTCTATAGATAACGATTATAACATATAAAAATTGCAGGGCAATCCGAGCATATTTACGGGAGTTAGAGCACGGACAGACGGCAGACGGCCAGACAAACCGAAGTCATAAAACTTTTCAACTAGGTTGGAAAGTGTTAAAAATATTGCGTTCTGATCTTACATTTACAAAAATACAATTATATCTTGATTTATTAATGGAGTAACTGAACATTCCTATAATGCTTTTAAGTGGAAATTATTAATAGTTCTGGAAGAAAAAAAGATTGTCCCGCTATTTTTATAGAAGTGTTGGTTATCTCCCTCTACTAACTTACTAAATCCAATATAGCTTTAACAGTATTCCTATTGATCAAAGGAACATCTGAAATCGAATCCTTTTCTCTCGTCTAAAAATCAGCCAAGTTGTCATGACAACCTGAAGTAGGTTAACACAAAACTAATACACTTTTGTTAGGTTTGTAGATTAGTCTATTTCCGAGTTAGATAGAATATATTATTTTTCTGACACAAAATGTGTTTTACTTTCATCTTTTTACGGATACACATTAAACAGCTTCCTGTTTAATGCAAATGTTTGTTTTTGTCATGCATATCATTCGTGAATGATCTGACACTCTTAAATAAACTACACATGGAAGTTAAAGAATAATTTTATTTTCGCTGCATTTTGAGGCTTTTTAAATCGTCATGCAGTTTCATTATATTCATTTGAAGAGTCAAGGCAGGGCGTGGCGCCGCCGGCAAACATTACCGGGGCCTTGCCCACCCTAAAGGACCCATCCCGGATCTCGTTTTTAAAATAAAAAAATAATAATAACTAGATGCGAACCCTTTTTTTTTTTTTTTTTTTTTTTTTACGAAAAACATTACAGTTAATTTAAGTGACAAGCGAAAATATTAAAGAGCTAAAACATGAGTCATAAATTCTGCATGTGAATGTTATTACAGAGCGCTAAGGAAAAGCAATTAAAATAAAAAATTATGTCTAAAAATAAATATTAGTATTAGTATAGAGTGCCTAAGCTGGTGAAATGCGTGGGATCCCAGCTTCAGAGGGCTCCTCGTCAGCTAAAAAGGGGCATATAGGATCGACCGTGGATACTAATTATGTTCTATATTTTACTATTAAAATGATGTTTCAGTTTTAAGCAAATATATCTAAAAGTTATATTTGACAGTTATTTTTTCTAAGAAAATATTTAACTTTGCGAGTCTTTATAGTTAACCCCTTCGGGACCGGCGGCTTTTACACAAATTTTATTCGGATAGCACCACTTTTTTTAAAAAAGCTACCTTTACTTAAACTATCACAAAAATGCTCTAATTAGAGAAAGCAAATATTACTTTTATTTTTTACTGGTGCCTAAGCATATTCTGTATGTTCCTTTTGAGGGTGCATATATGCACCCATGGTCCCGAATGGGTTAAGGGAAACGTATACGGAACACGTTGGTCCGCTTTGGATCAAGGTAGAAAACGATTATAATCCGCTTTTTTTTTTATATACATATATTTGATATGGCAGTTGAAATCTGTTAGCTTGAGAAGCGTACTAACATTCGTCAACCTTAGATCGGGGTAAATATGAAGATATACACAAACACAGTTGTAGATAGATATAAATAAAGAAGAATGATGAATGCCCTTTGATAAAACACAGATGAAGATTGGCAAAGAGGAATGACGATGAAAGTCGATGCTCGTAAAAGAAAGGACGATAAAAAACTATCACATAACTATCTGTGAGTATCATCGTCCACCATTACCCCTGCACACATACACACTTAGCTCTTCATTTCAGTTACTAGCCGATCTTCGCCCGTCTAACCGGTCGCTTCTGAGTGGTGCCCAAATACATTCTGCAGCGTACTGTCTTGACTTCCCTTGGGGCCCAGAAATTGTATTTATTTAATTAATTGCATTTATTATTTGAAAACATCGTGACATTAATAATATTTTTTCCACAATCCTTTTGACAAAATACTACTGGCCCTGTGCGTATTTATCTTTGATGAACGGAGAGCTTTCAGATGAAATGAATAAAAATGGGATTGCCTAAGATAAATGGCGATCATTGTAAATGCGTACTGTCACAAATGTATTTTGAAAAAAAAAGTGAAAGTGCAATATTTTGTTTAACATTTTAAATCCGATTGCTAAAAGACGAAAATCGAAAAAAAAAATTACAAAAAAGAAATGACAAAATATATTCCTTGGAAAAAATTTCACTCAAAATATATAATAAAAAATCAGCAATAGTTCTCTTTTTCGTCTAATCTTCCGCAATAGGGTTCACAGCCGATGTTGCCCATAAACTCGCTAGCTCTAAAATCGCTGAAATACATGATTAACTACTTTTTTTTTGTAGATTTGTAAAGCGGAGTTTCACATTCTTACTTACAACTGCTGCTGAGATATGGCACAATTACCTAAAACTTTCGACAAACAGTGTGACCCCCTTGATGGATTATTATCTAAAATTGCTGAAATACATATTTAACTATTTTTTAGTACATTTGTTATCCTAAATTTCACGCTCCCACCTATTACTGAGATATGGCAAAATGACATAAAAAATTTGACCCCCATTACACTGGATAAGACATGAGCCAAATCGTACGAGCCACAACTGAAACGCCCCTGGGTCATCACGAAGATCGAAAGGTCGTCAGAATCCCAGAAATGTGAAAGTTATGATGATTATTGTATACGACTGTGACGATGTTAACCTCACGCATTTCGTTCCTCCACAGAAGACCGTCAATGCGCAGATGACCGTTAATTTTTTAAACACAACCTGTGACCAGCTTTGAGAAAGAAGCTGCGGCACTTTTTGCAGAAACCACCAATCATTTTGCACGAAAGTGCTCGACGCATACAGCGCAAGCGTTTGATTTGTTCGATCGATGGGTCTGGGAAGGGCTGTACCATCCATCATACTTCTCGGACTTAAGCCCTTATGACTTTGACTTGATTCCTATGGTGAACGAACCACTTCGTGGCATTCGCTTCAGAACTGTTCCAGAGATTCGTCACGTAGTAGACCCGAGGCTAGCGAAAAAGAAAGGCTACCGCGGTGCTTTACGCATATCTTTTTTTACAGACCGCGGGAGTCACGTGATGCTCGAATGCACCAATGAAGGTGCACGAAAAGAGCATCACGTCACTCTAGCGGTCTGTAAAAAAAGATAAGTGGAATGTACCGCGGTAGCCTGTCTTTTTCATTAGCCTCGGTAGACCGCTCCATTCGAACTTTCAACGCAACAGACGCTGCTAAAGGTAACCTACGACTTCCACATCGCTGCCAACCTGTTGTAAACAAAGTTGGTGACTACAAAAGGACAGTAAAATTTTGTAACATGTATCTCTTTTGCATCAGTTGTAAATGAATAGTTGCCACTATTAAAGTTCCAAACCTCGTATATACAAGATGAATTTCATCCAATTTACCAAACGAAAGGGGGTAATAGAAGAGCCCATGTGAAGCATGAAACACCATAGGATCCATGCGTCCTATATCTAGCTGTTTCCGAATTATGGTGGATAGAAGGAAAATGCGTCGTCAGCGTCAAATCTGAAAAATAAAAGTAAATTTGCGAAATTTATGAAAGACCTTCAAGTAGAAAAAGCACATATTTGGAAAGAGCAAAAAATATCCTATAAGCTGACACTATTTCCATTAGGATAGATGAATGTTGCGGCGAGCTACAAGCGCTGAAACATTGGCGAAATGGAAAATCGAATTATCACCAAAATCTTTAATCAGCAATATCGCAAACACCTTTCTAGCTAAAAATGGTCAAATTTACCAAAAACTTGTCCATTTTACCAGCTTTGAAATTAACCTGCATTAAACCATATCACTGTTCCAGTTCAGGAGAAATTTAGCCTTTTGTTTGCAATACATTGCTGAAATCTCTCGGGATGGCATGTTAAATTTACATAATTGGCATCATTACGCTTAACAGAATCCATATTTGTAACACGAAATTCACCGTTACAGGCGCTATTCAGCTTAAATTTTTGGCTTGGAATGGTTGATGATCGCTTGGTAAGGCCACATGTGTTTCAGGATCATCTGACAAGATTCTGACCGAAAAGCAGAAATGCATATTTGGAGTTTTTGAAATATCATCTGCAGGATTGCGTATGTCATTGCTGCACCCCAACGAGAGGTAATGATTCTCCAGCAGAATGGTGTCCCTGCACATAATTTAAGTGTCGTTCGGGACTTCTTGGTTGAGCTTTAGCCACAGGATGGGCCGCACAGGGTCAATTTCTTGGCCACCTATATCGCCAAATCTTTGCAGCTTAAATGTTTGGATTGGTGTGGTTTGCGATCGCTTGGTAAGTCCACATGTGTGCGTGTGCCTGGATCATGTGACCAGAAATGCACATTTGGAATTTCTGGAACATTATTTGCAGGATTGCGTAAGTCATTACTGCACTCCAATGCGTGGTAATCATTTTCAGGCAGAAAGAGACCCTGCACATTCTTTAAATGCCGTTCGGGACTGAATGATGGGCCATACAGGGCCAATTCCTTGATCCTGTATAGCCCATCCTATAAATAAGGTTTGTTACCCTATATCACCAAATCTATTGGAAGACATGAAAATCTATCAAGCGATCGCAAAGCCCTCCAAGCCAAACATGTAAGCTTAATCGCGTCTGGAACGATAGTTTTCGCGTTAAAAAGGAATTCTGTTGATCATAATGATGCTAATTATGTAAATTTAACACGATATCAGTGATGTAATGCAAACAAAAGGCTAAATTTTTCATGAAATCAAAAGTCTCACCCCTCTTTTCTTACACGGCCGTTTGTGCGAGATTTTGTCCTAGAAATTATATTTTATATTCATCCATTGCTTGATTGCGTTCGATGATAAAAGGGTTAACCAATCAGCGCATGTCAGTGGCTGACTTAGCAAGGAAAATAAATTTTATCAGTGGCGGCTCATGGCTGTCTTTTTAGGACGCTACGTGCATGGTGGTTCCAACTTTTCTTTTGTTACCACTATTTTTTAATAGAAACTTTCGTTTTATTCAATGATAGAAATTATGCAATTAAGTAAGGCAACGGTTTTTATTAGAAAACAGTGGTAACGCAAAAGAGTAAAAGTTGGAGCCATGCATGTAGCGTGCTAAAAAGGCAATCATGAACTGCCACTGGATTTTATATTATTTAAGTTTTTCCTCATCTGAAGAAAACGAATTTATTAAATCTGAGTTGTGACTTCCAAAATAGGCGGTGGAGGGATATTTAATATATATATGTATATATTCCATATCATAAATTGTTAGAGGATGACTGGTCACTACAAATGCAGTGCAAAACAACTTTTAATTACATGTGTCTTTGGTCATCTCACGAATTGTAAGGGGTCGATCACTTTCCAATAATGCGGCAAGAGCGTGGATCTGCACTTCTTCACTGACATTAGGACGACCTGGCCGACACCTGTCTGCCACATTTTGGCGTCCCTCTTGGAAGCTTTTACCCACCGTGCCACTGTTTTGTAAGGCAATGCAGATTCCCCGAAAGCCTCTTGAAGACCTTGATGACACTGTCGCGCTGTATTACCACATTCAATCTTTATTCGGGTACATTCAATCTTTATCCAACTCCGTTGTTCTTCTTTCGAAAACATCATGACAACACTACGAGGGTGGTTTGATAAGTTCTCGGCCTGACAGTGAAAGCCCAAGATTTTTCACATAATTTCGTATTATTTTTCACTGTATTCCCCTTGCATCTGAATACACTTAACACACACTCTTGTGTGCGAATTCTTTAGTGCAGCCATGTACGAAGGTGGTTCGAAATGTTCTCGGCCTGAAAACGAAAATACAAGATTTTAGACAATATTTCATTTTATTTTTTAACTTGCAGCACAATACATTTCAGGACATTCTTGAGAAATGTTCATTCTTTGACGTTTCTGGTCGACGTTCAACAACCGCGGCACGCATTGAGCGGAAAGCTTTTTCATACCCAAAATATCGTGTAAAATGTAGTAGACACGGTCTATCGAGATGTTTGCAATGTCAGCAAGTTCCCGTATCTTCAATCGACGATCCTTCAATACGGCATTGTGAATTTTTGAGACGATATCGTCGGTCGTAGGGGTTTTTGGGCGTCCTGAGCTTCATTATCGTGAATGGATTTCCTACCATGTTTAAATTCAGCAGCCCACATTTTTATCGTCAAATAGGGAGGACAAGAATCCTTTAAGGTGGAATGTAACTCTTTTTGTATGTGCGTGGGGGTTAAACTTTTTTTAACAAAGTAATTTATGACAGCTCAAACTTTATTTTTTTCCACTTCATAACTTCAAACCATTCAAACCATTCAAAACTTGTTTACTTTACTTTATCGCCCTGCAATAACCAATAAACTCACGCGTCTGAAACTCGACAGCATACAATCTAAAGGATCATACTTTACAAACATAATTGTCATTTGGTCATACTTGTTCAATCTCTGTGTCAGGCAGAGAACTTATCAAACTACTCTCGTACATTAGACCGCCAGCTAACACAAGGCTCTATTCCTTTCGCCACTTCGCATGCCCGTGATGTGGGAAAGGAGTGTAACAATTTCAGTAAATCTCTCACAGTCTGCTAATTAGGCAGAGTAATCAAAGATAGAAGTTCCCAAGAGTTGGAAAACTTTTCTCACGCTTAGCTGTGGGGTGACAAGAATGCCGGTTACTACAATAGGAAAAGATGAGCTTCGATCAATCTTGTGAAACTGAAATTGCTAGACAGCAAATATTTCTCTGATCTGACCGTCTATATGTGGGGTCTCAGATCGTGGGAATTTCCTGCGTGAACATTTAAAAGTTCAGTAAGACCTCCCTAAAAAGGCTTTATCCAATGACGTAAACTAAAACTTTTTTGATTGGTGATCGGAGAATCTTTTGTTCGAGCAAACGGACCGGATAAGAGGATCGAGAGGAGGTTAGTTAGAGTTTCGGCAGGAGAACGAGTGTTGGTGGAAAACACTCATCTCAGGACGGTTTCCCTTCTTAGTAGGGAAGGACAGGTTTGCTGACAGATTTTTGAATGAGAGAGTGCGATCTCTCTGAAGTCAAGGCAACAGCCTTGGATTTGACCTTTCGGGGAGAGTGAAAAGTAGCACTAGTTAAGACTTTAAGATTCTAAAACTACTGAAAAAGACTGGACTATTTGGTGATTTGCTATAAATTACAAGTCGAGCGAACTCAGCTAAAAAAAATTGTTGTAAATAATTTTTACCTCTAGAAATTTCAAGAACGCTTTTTAAATAAAATTTGTTCTGAAATATTTAATGAAGGTGATTCATTGTGAAACGGCTCCACGCTACCCCATTTCAAAAACACACAACATCATGGATTCTTTACAGATGGTGGCAAGCGAGTCGGATATTTCGACAAAAATTTATTAGCATTAGTGAAGAGAGTCCAGACAGTAGCAGTGACGCCCGCCCGCATCTAAGCGCGCAAGATCTGACGCCAGTTCAGGAGAGGAAAGCAGAGACCGAAGCAAGCCTTGCAGTGTCACGACAGACCACAGTTCCGTCCTGGAAGCAAGCCCGTGTTTACAGAGAACAAGCCCGAAGCAAGCCCTTGCATTGTCACGACAGACCACAGTTCCGTCCTGGAAGCAAGCCCGTGCTTACAGAGAACAAGTCCGAAGCAAGCCCTTTCTAGGAAACATCAGGAGCCGACAAACCGAGATAACCTGTGAAATCGACGACGTCTAGGCCAGACCCGAAACCGGCGACAGATGATGCAGACAAAGACTGTAGAAAAGGTAAGCTCAATTCATTTTTGAGTGGCTCTCATTTTGTTTATATATTCTTTAGTGAGGAAAATTCATTTCTGAGAAATTTTTTATGTGAATATGGATATATGATAAATTATGATAAATTTTTAAATCTAATAACTTTTAACATATTTGGAAAAATATATGTATATTTGTTATCAGCATAAACTTTGATAGTGTGAATTTTCTTTTGGCAGTAAAATAATATAAGGATTGTCAGGCTAAATGTGTATATATATAATTTTTTTTTCTCGAAAAAAAAAAAGAGATAAAAAGTTTGATTTTTCAAATAAGTCGATTGTCTAGTTATTCATGATTGAAAGATTTCAAAGGTGTACTTTTTTATATTATTAGTGAAACAATAGATGTTGTTGATAATCAAATATTTTGCATATGTGATGTTAGGAAAATTTTTTAGCAGTTGCAAAAAGTGGTCATTTTGTTACCTGCGGGGTCAGAAATATCAAGTATTGGTTGAATTATGAACACAGAATTTCAAATTTCTAAATTTGTTTTAAATTTGTATGATCGACACCAAAACGTGTCAGTGTATTGAAAATTTTACAATATTGAAAATTTATTTTTAGATGTATACTATTTTTATTATTCCTCAAATTGAATTGTATTTAAAATTGTTAGTATTATGTGGGTAGTAGCAGAAAATTTTCCATAAAGTGTTAGAATCCCTGTTGCATAAGTTAGCGAGCGAAACTATCATTTTCATCTTTATATTGTATTTACATAAAATTTTAAAATGCAAGAAGTAACTGATCTGAAACAGTGCAGGAAAATTGATTTGCAGAATTTAGCGGAAGAATTGGGAGTGGAAATAGGGAAAAATGACAGGATACCGGTAATTATCCAAAAAATCGAAGCTGCCGATGATTACGATAAAGATTTTGCATTCACGCAAGCTGCGTATATCATAAAAGATCGAGAAGAGAAGATAGCCGCGGATAAAGAAAGGGAAAAAGAGAATAAAGAGAGGGAGAAAGAAGAAAGAGAAAGAGAGGAAAAACAAAAAGAACGCGAATTTACGTTAGAACAACTTAGATTGACGCAAGACGCAAATAGACGTAGTTCAACTAACAGTACCGGGTCGGAACGCCCACCTAAATTGCCGCTTCGAACAATCATGCATCGATTTGATCCAGAACGCTCGGATATAACTTTGTTTTTAAATTTGTTCGAACGACAGGCGACCAAAGCGGAAATAGAGACAGGTGACTTAGTGACGCATTTATTAGCTTTAGTGCCGGTAGAAATTGCAGAGTTAATTTTAAGGGAACCGCAAGATCAGACGGATAACTTTGAATACGTCAAAAAGTTTTTGCTTGAACGATTCCGTATGAGTCCCGAATCGTATCGTCAAAAATTAATGAAACATCCACGCAATCCAGATGCTCCATGGAAAGATATTATTTTTGAACTCAATAGTTATTTAGAGGGTTGGTTAAATGGGTTAGATGTTACGGATTTCAGTAGTCTGAAAAATTTATTGATAACTGACCAGATCAAGCTCCGTGCTTCTAGTGAAATGAAAGAGCATTTCATTGATTCGTGGGCAAACTACAAAGACCCGTTAGTTTTGGCAAAATGTCTGGACGAATACGAAGCAGTGAAAGGGATTTCAGATAAAAAAGAGAATGCGAGATCTTTTTATGATAGGAAATCTGAAGAAACGAAACTCGAGGGAAATTCTGGAGAAGAAAAAAATTCCGACAAAAAAATAAATTGGCGAGACAAAGAAATTAAAGACAGGGAACGTATCTTTGAACGAAAGAGGCGTTGCCATACGTGTGGAAGCGAATTTCACCTAATGGCACGTTGTCCGAAAAGACAAAGGGATATTACGGAAGTAAAATCTTTCGAGAGCATAAATCACTTAGGCGATATAAGCAAAGACAAAAGCTTGTTCCGACCTTTTTTGAGTGAAAACAAAATAAATGGGAAGAAGGCGTGTGTACTTAGAGATTCAGGTAGCTCGTATTGTGTTTGCCCATGGAATTTGGTAAATAAGAGCAAATTAGGCAATGAATATGTTTGGCTTAAACAGACATTTGATAAATATCCAAAACGATTTAGAGTGGCACGTATAAAAATGGAAATAAAAGGTCTCGGATATGTAAATACGAAAGCGGCAATCCTGCCTAGACACTCTAAAATTAAACACTATATCTTAGGTAATAAGACGCAGGCTTTAATAGATGAAAAGATAAAGCGAAAGCAAAAATCGCAAACTAATTCCAGTTTTGAGAACCCGGGGATTGAGATAAACCCTTTAACAGATCCACAAGGGCAGGAAGAAATTCTTTCGTCATTCCCCCCCGAAATGAAGAACCACCGTTCTCAGTGTATTGCGGAAAAAGAAACCCTTTTGAAAAGGTCAAGGAAAGTAGATGAGTTGGTTTTCGACCGGCAGGGTAATTCGAAAAATAAACGCGAAAATATGGAAGTGAGTGTTGACAGGAAGGGTTATCATTCGAAAGTTAATCTGGAGGAAGTGAGCGGATTCACAAAGAGTTTTCTAAAATCCTTCGAAATTCTGTTGAAAGAGAGTAGGGACAGTGGAAATTCACGCCTTTGTGACACTCTTGTTAAAGAAATTGAACGGTTGTGTAAAACGTACTGTTCGGCAAACACAAGTAAAGCAATTCAGTAGTAAGTTTTTGAGTAAAATCCAATCTTTTGTACATATTTGATTAGTTTTAGTTTTATTGTTATTTTGGCATGTGTAGTAAAAAAGTATCTTTCAAAAAAAAAAAAAAGTCTCTAAAGCTAGATGTTCAAGAAATGGTAAACAGTATATAAGAAATCAGGTCACTGATGTATATAGTGAGGTTAAATTGAAATGTTATTTGAGCCACTCAAATATGTTGAGCTAATCCTTTTTTTGCAGATTTTCCGCGTTTTAACCCGGAAAATGTTTTGATGGTGGGGGTGTTGTAACAATTTCAGTAAATCTCTCACAGTCTGCTAATTAGGCAGAGTAATCAAAGATAGAAGTTCCCAAGAGTTGGAAAACTTTTCTCACGCTTAGCTGTGGGGTGACAAGAATGCCGGTTACTACAATAGGAAAAGATGAGCTTCGATCAATCTTGTGAAACTGAAATTGCTAGACAGCAAATATTTCTCTGATCTGACCGTCTATATGTGGGGTCTCAGATCGTGGGAATTTCCTGCGTGAACATTTAAAAGTTCAGTAAGACCTCCCTAAAAAGGCTTTATCCAATGACGTAAACTAAAACTTTTTTGATTGGTGATCGGAGAATCTTTTGTTCGAGCAAACGGACCGGATAAGAGGATCGAGAGGAGGTTAGTTAGAGTTTCGGCAGGAGAACGAGTGTTGGTGGAAAACACTCATCTCAGGACGGTTTCCCTTCTTAGTAGGGAAGGACAGGTTTGCTGACAGATTTTTGAATGAGAGAGTGCGATCTCTCTGAAGTCAAGGCAACAGCCTTGGATTTGACCTTTCGGGGAGAGTGAAAAGTAGCACTAGTTAAGACTTTAAGATTCTAAAACTACTGAAAAAGACTGGACTATTTGGTGATTTGCTATAAATTACAAGTCGAGCGAACTCAGCTAAAAAAAATTGTTGTAAATAATTTTTACCTCTAGAAATTTCAAGAACGCTTTTTAAATAAAATTTGTTCTGAAATATTTAATGAAGGTGATTCATTGTGAAACGGCTCCACGCTACCCCATTTCAAAAACACACAACATCATGGATTCTTTACAGGAGAGTCCATATGTTTTGATTTTGACGTAAGGTAGGTATCTAACTGACGCGTGCTATCAGCGACAACATTAGGTTCCATCGCATGGCATCGTTACAGAAGTGTTGCCACTATTAAAATTCCAACCCTCGTATTTAACAACCAGGGACACAATTTGGGGGAAGGCTAGAGGCAGCAATTGGCTCCCCCAAGGAATTTGATATTTCAGAATGTATCAGTCATCACGTGTCAGATTTTTAAAAAAAATCAGAAATTGCACAAAATCTAAAATAGCTTGTCAGATTGACTATTATTATCATTAAATAAATTACTTTAAGCTCAGAAATTCATAATTATAAAAAAAAGTTTGGAAATGTTGCAATAACACGATATTAGCAAAGTGGAACATATTTATTATTAATGAGTACGGTAGTTCTTTGTTATAGCGACTCCCAAGGATGAATTTCCAAATGACAGAGATACATCATACATAATATATCGCCAAGTGAGGTTGTAAAATGTCATCAAATGGTTTCCAGTCCTAAAGAAAAAGCAAGTGCTTATGCTACCGTCATATTGATTTTTCGTTGATATTCCAGAACCTTTTCATAGTTTTTTATAACTCATGTTATATAGTTTTTTCCTTAAACGCCTGTATTTGGTTTTTATAAATATGGTAACAATCTTTGATTTACCAAGTACTGAGATGGATGTGGATGCAATCTCATTTTTTCAAAAGCGGGAGCTTTTATACAACAATCAACCATGCGAAAATGGCTACGATATGAAATTGTATTTTACTAATGATTAAGCTATATGGAGATGCAACATAAAAAGTTGTAAAAAAAAGACTTCTGTCTTTGAAATTGGTTTAGTGGTTCAACAATACCTCTATATCTATATAATGGGATTTGTTATAAAACATTGTAATATATTCTTATTAACATAAAATACTATATTATCCAATGAAATGATATTTATTATATCTCTATTATACGTATGCGTGACGTTCGCGCTTCACGAGCTTGACCATGAGTTTGGTGAAGTTGACTCTAACTTCAACGTAATCATAATTGTGGGGGCAGCTATAACAAATAAGTACAGTGAGTACTTTGACCAAATTAAAAAATATATGTAAGAAAGAGAAAATATATGTAAAACTGTACCAACTCAACATGATTGAAAAAAAAAATTTAATCCCACATCAAAGAAAACTTTGATCCCCCCCATCCTCCACACACACCCTAAGAAAGTTCTGAAATGGAGTCCATGGATATATAATATGGGAAATATGGGACATCCTGTATTTCATTTTTAGTTAAAACCAGTGGGCCGCGTGCGAGGATTTCGCACTGCAATCTAATATTTTTTATCAATATGTAATATTTATTAGATGCAGGTTTAAACTTCTAAAGAAAAATTAAGGATAAAAATATCTGCAGCAACATTTAGTGTTTAGTCAAGCCAGAATATCATCTCAGTTATTCCATCAAAGTTAGAGTAAAAATTCATTCAAGATTGCAAAAGGCACGCGCGAGAAAAAAAATTAAAATCGTATTTTAACTGCATTAGAGCAGGGGTTCTCAGACTTTTAGACCGACGTACCACTAAATCGAAGTTCATACTTCCGCGTACCACCAGGCATCAAAAGCAGAGGTGCCAAGCTCTCATTAATATTCCGTAATATGTGGGTTTAATTTGACCCCCAAGTTTAACACGTTTCGCACCATAAATTCTTTTAAGAAATGAAATTAAATAAATTGCACATAGGAACCTGAAATTAATTAAATAAAGATTTATCCAATAATTTTTCTGGTTTGAAGCGTTGTTAAACTGGGTTACATTAAACCACATATTACGGAAGATTAGTGGGAACTTGGCACCTCTGATCAAAAGTAATGCTAATATAGGAAAAACTGAAAATGAAACTTCCCACATGTATTAAAAACTGGTTTCCATGAAATAGAAAGAAACTTACACATTTGGCACAGAGGAAGCGAAAAATGTCAATTGGCAGACTTAAATAAATAATGAATTATTTTTTAAATAAAACTTCAACACTAAAATAACCAATACAAAAAAGAAAAAAAAAATGTTTCAACTCCCCCTATTTGAACAAACTGTTTCTACTTTCACGGATTCAGACTTTACCTTCAGATAATGCAATTTAAAAAAACATGTTTAAAACAGTTTTTCTGCTAATTAAAACTGTTTCATTGATTATTTTTTAAATTAGGTCTTTATTTAAATTATTTTATTTTTTCCCGTATAAATATAATAATTACATGTGTTTAATAATGGAAAACTGGTTGTATCATAAACAGCGTGAGCGGATTTCAGACAGTTTGCTACAACAAACATTTTTAGTAACAACAACAACAAAAAATAAAAGAAAACTGCCCAGTTAAACTGACGGCATTGAGCTCACAGGCTATTCACACTAACTGTAAATTATATTCTTACTTCAAAGAATTTTAAATAAGCCCTCGAAAAATGAAGAAATCGACAATATATTAAGAGGGGGGAACAATCCCCCGTTTCTTCTTCTTATAATTAACCAATGAACCAATAAAACTAATCAGAGAAGCGCCTTACCACAATGAACCTATATACAAAATTTGAAAAAATCGGATAATTCTGCATGAAAAATCCATCTATCTAAATTAAGGGGGGGGGGGGGTTAGCCCCCCGTCCCCCCTTTATACTTAACCAAAGAACCCCCAAAACTAATCAGAGAAGCGCCTTATCACAATGAACATATATATAAAATTTGAAGAAAATCGGATAATTCTGCTTAAAAAACCCATTTATCTATATCAAGGGGGTTAGTCCCCCCCCGTTCCCCCCTTTATACTTTACCAGTGAACCTCCAAAACTAATCAGGGAAGTGCCTTACCACAATGAGCCTATATACAAAATTTGGAGTAAATTGGATAATTCTGCATGAAAAACCCATTTATCAAAATTAAGGGGGGAGTAGCCCCCGTTTCCCTCCTTTACACTTCACCAATGAACCCCCAAAACTAATCAGGGAAGCCCCTTACCACAATGAGCCCATATAGAAAGTTTGAAGAAAATCGGATAACTCTGCATGAAAAAAATCATTTATCTAAAATAAGGGGGAAGGATTAACCCCCCCGTTACCCCCTATATACTTAACCTATGAACCCCCAAAACTAATCAGGAAAGAACCTTATCACAATGAACCTATATACAAAATTTGAAGAAAATCGGATAACTCTGCATAAAAAAATAATTTATCTAAAATAAGGGGGGAGGATTAACTCCCCCGTTACCCCCTTTATACTTAACCTATGAACCCCCAAAACTAATCAGGAAAGAACCTTATCACAATGAACCTATATACAAAATTTGAAGAAAATTGGATAATTCTGCATGAAAAACCATTTATCCAAATTAAGGGGGGTTAGCCCCCCGTTCCTCCCCCCTTTATAGTTAACCAATCAATCCCCAAAACTAATCAGGGAAGCGCCTTATCACAAGGAACCTATAAACAAAAGTGGAAGAAAATCGGATAACTCTGCATGAAAAATTCATTTATCTAAATTAAGGGGGGGATTCCCCCCCCCCCCCGTTAGCCCCTTTATACTTAACCTATAACCCCCAAAACTAATCAGGAAAGAACCTTATCACAATGAACCTATATACAAAATTTGAAGAAAATTGGACAATTCTGCATGAAAAAACCATTTATCTTAATTAAGGGGTGTTAGCCCCCCCGTTCCCCCCTTTATAGTTAAACAATCAATCCCCAAAACTAATCAGGGAAGCGCCTTATCACAAGGAACCTATAAACAAAATTGTAAGCAAAACGGTTATTTCTGTCAAGAGTTATCGCGTTACGTACGTACATACGTACATACATACATACAGAACGGGCGGGCACATAAGCTCTCAGGCTTTGATAGCCTGTGAGCTAAAAAGCGTTTACAGTCTCTTAATTTTCATTCGAAAATTTCGAAAGCGATAAATGAATGCCGTTTTTGATTTACAGTATTTCATTTTACGCACCAGCATCGCACTTTTCGCGTACCTGTAACCAGAGCTTTGCGTACCACTACAGGTACGCGTACCATAGTTTGGGAACCCCTGCATTAGAGGATGACGTCGTCCGCTTCGGGAGAAACATGGGACATAGAAATATAAATCTAAACATTTCAATTTCGCTTTTTAATCATAAATATAAAATAAACCCATGCGGTGTTTTTTATAATCTGAGCATCATATAATGTGGTATTTTACTTTTTAGGCAACAGTAATTTGAGGAAAACCTTTCATTTCTTTTATGAAAACAATGCCGATTTAATTTTTAATTATCAGCAAATTTTAATCAAAAAACACGTTTTAGGAAAATGTAAGGGTGCTATGTCAGAAGCCTGTTCCAAATCCTTTTATTATGATATCTCATTCGTCGTTCTGCGTTTCGTATTTTCTGAGAAAAAGGGATGTTGACAGGAGAAATAATACATATGATTGTTCGCTTAAAAGCATGCACGTGTCTTGAAATTTGAAAAAGCGGATTTGATACTTTTTTAAACCCTTAACTGCTTCTAGCGGTCTCACAGACCGCTGCGTTTTTTCAATTTTAACAGTTTAACTTGTAATTTTCAATTTAACTATTGATACTAGTGAAATTTTGTTTCGTTTGGAACTCTAGTAATACTACCGCTAGAAACTTCTGAATAGATGAATTTTAATTATAATAATCCTGTACAGAAAGTTTAGTACAGAAACAGTATCCTATGAGTTAACCAAGCCTTTTATTCATCTTTCAAACAAGCGGTCTCAGAGACCGTTCACAGTAAATATGCAAGAATTTCTGTCACAGCAGTTAGTGTTAAATAGCATAAACATTCCCATGTGCAAAAACGTCAGGTTGACTTACTCCCAGATTTAACTCTCTTTCTTTTCAGTTCAGTTTAAAAATAGATTCAATTCTCTTGTGATGTAATCATGTTGGCATCGTTAGATAAACGACATCAAGGCGCCCCTAACCTAGAGCAGGTGAGTCTATTTTTAAAAATATTACATCCCGTTCTTACTATAAATTTAGATAGCTTACCTTTTGTTGTGTCTGGCGGCTTCCAAGCTTTACAACTAACTTTTGTGAATATAAAAAGGATTGCTAATTCAGTCATTTATTGTGTTTAATGACATTATTTAAAACTACAAATGTTTATAGATGAAAACTTTCAAATTAAAACCAAAGATATATCTCCTACATATTTTTGAAAAAAGTTTCACAATGTAGTTTCAAAATGTATAATGTTGGGTCATCCTCATGGTTCTGTTGTTTTTCAAAAATCTAAGCGCGGTTTCGTCTCATAAAAACTTGAGCTTAAACTTCTCCGTAGCAAAAACTTGTCAATATAAAAGTTGTAGATAATATTAAGAAGATTTATAATAAACTAGATGGTACCCGTCAAAACTTGACGGAAAAAATTACAATAACAATATTAGTAAAATAAGCTTCTTTATTACATAAGTAGGGGTGCTTATGAAACAATCTTTCAATTATTTTATTTAAACAAAAATTCCCCCAGTGAATTACGTTATTATTTCCGATGCAAACTCTAAACAAACAATCCGTAACAAAATGGAAATCAGTTTGACATTACCACCTTATTCCTCACGGCAAGAAAGAAAATTTCCTGAACCTAACCTATGAAGTATCATACAAATAGCATATCCCTACGTTCATCTCATATTCAGTCAATAAAAGAACATATTAAATAAGGCACACATCCCCCCCCCCTTGTGATAATGCAACCGTATGAGTTCTTATGCGCATGTGCATTGCATCTCCCCAAACGCACCGTCGAAATTCGACGTTAAAAAAAGTTTTAAAATGTTTTGATCAAAATTTTTAAAGTGTCTTCTTTAATCATTGTTCGTTTCAAATCCATATCTTCTGAAACGCATCCATTGTTTTAAGCTAATCAATTTTTATGTAAAGATGAAGTGTTTTTTTTACAATAATAAATCAATCTGCAGATAAGGAGATTTTTAATGTTTTCAAGTGCAATTTATTTGTATGGTTTCTTCATTCCTTTACATAATCAGGATGATTATTCCTTTTCCATAATTAAGAGAAATAATGTAAATAAATAAATATCCAAGATTATTTTTGATTCTGTTTTCATTAATATATTGTAAATTTTATTGTTAAAAGTTACTGATAAATGATACTTTAGTAAATGGGGCTTTTCTTAATTATTTTTTTATTATTATTATTATTTTTCTTTTTTTTGAGATTTAATGGCAACATTCTTCCGTTTCTTTATTGGGCGCGAATTATTTGAGGTACTTTTCGGTTAGCAGGGCGCCAATGAAGTATATATGTATATATATAGTATATATATAGTATATACATACATATATACAAATATATATAATGTATATAGTTTTGTTTTTCTAGTATTGAATTTATGTGGTTTATAGATTTTGGTTGGCTTTTGTGATAATGATTCTGCAAGTAATTTTCCATTGGAGTTTATTATTATGTATATATATATATATATATATTACTGGCGCCGGCTAACCGAAAAGTACCTAATTTGCATATAGTTTTTTTTTCTTAATGGGACGACGGGATAATGCACGGAATTTCGACGGATAATGAATATTTTTGATGGTACCAGAATATTTTTCTGTATTTTATAGTTATATTAAGAAATACATATTTTATGATTTGCTGAATCCCTTATTTGTTTACTTTTTCATGTATTATATTATTGAAGGTTTTTAGTTCTCTTATTCGTTTAAATATACCCTATACTTATATAAAAATAGCGTGTGTTCTCTGTGGTGTTTCGCATAAACGTTGTAAAATTCAGGTTATTAGATTTTATCCAACTTTGCTGTCATAACAGCTGATGAAGCAGCCATTTTCGGCGATTTTTTTGTTACCTGTAAAATGTTTGTTTTTGGTATAGCCCGAACTAAGAAAAAATTGAGTACTTTTCCATTATACGGACACCATTGTCGCCAAGCATATATTTACATGTATGGCATGGTGTCGGTATAACGGAAAAGAACCAAAATTCGCGATCGATCAAATAATTGAATTTCGTTAAACATTAAATTTTATGGTACTTTTCTATTATCCGGTCGACCACTTTTCATAACAAAAAACTATCGCCAAACTGTAAAATTAAACGCCGAAAATGAAGTGCGATTTACTTGATGTCAGAAGCATTATACGTGTTTGTTACGTCATCAAGTGGTTTTTAATTCGAGATTTGCGTCTATTTTCCTTATGTTTTACTGATTTATTAGTTATTTCATTAATTAAAATAACAATTGTGTCCATAAATTCATGTATTTTATTTATTTATTTATTTTGATATTTCAATGGCAACGTTCTCCCGTTTATTTGGCGTTACAGTTTGGCGATAGTTTTTTGTTATGAAAAGTGGAGGACGGGATAATAGAGAAGTACCAATTTTCTTATTTTTAATCTGAGAAAGAAGCAATAATCATGGATTTAATTAATTTTGCAATATGCGGTGCAACCAAAATAATTTTGATTAAATCAGTACATATATCGCAGACGCACCTGGGTTATTTTTTGGCGCCTAAATGACGATTTTTGCTTTGTATGGCAACCTGGTGTTTTATAATAAATTTGAATATGTGTGTAAATAAATAAAATAAAATAGGTACTTTTATGTTAGCTGGGCGTCAAGGATAACTCTCCAAATCTTGTTTCAATTGGAATCATTTAAATTGCAACATTTTACGTGAGATTTGTTATTCATATTGATATGTTTACGTTTAGATATTTTATTATGATTATATTCTAGCTAATTAAGTTTTTTTTTAAGATTTTATACTACAATGATAAAATATTACCTAGTTGATATCAGCTAATGTCAAAAGTTTGGCGAACTACAGAGTTCAGGGAGTAAACTCTATGCCCTCAAAAGTGGAAGTTGTCGACTTTATGACGTCATAAGCAGAAGTAAATGTTTAATTGAAAATTACAGCTAATTAATTAAATTTTCGAACAAACGAATGCACGATAACAAATCTGTGTCCAAATATCTTTCATTTAAAAAAAGAATGGTGTGATTTGATGCAGTAGTTTGTTCTGACGGATTGTCGAAAGAAATCGCTTAGCGTTTTAAATATATAGATTCAAACGGATTTGATATCTAGTAAATTGACAAAGTTATGAATTTTAATTGTAATTGGTGGGATATAAGGAGAAATATTCTATCTGATTCTGAAACCTTTACATTGTCAGTAATTAGTTAATATAAAGAAGTCGTGGAATATCATTTCACTATTTTCGTTTTCCGTTTGATGTCCTATGATATATAATCATATATATTTTGTGTTTTTATTCTAAAATTTAGTTTTCCTATCTTAATTTTTCTCTATTTCAATTAATTTCCTTATTCAAAATCATTTTCTATTTTTTAAACTCAAAAGAAATCCATTTTTACTAACTCGAAATGCTCGCAGCTATTTTTATCTTAGATTTAAATGCAGATGTACTTCAGTCATGCGGTTTTTCTCTCTGCATATTAATGATTGTCCAGATTCTTTGATGCATCTGCTCTTTGCCTCTTTCATTATCTTATGGTATAACTAAGCGCCGTACTAATTAAATTGACAGCTGCATAAATACGCAAAATCAACATTTTTGTTCGCTTCTCATAACACATTTCTTTCTTTCTCAAAATATTCCCGGGTTGTCCGTTACAAATCATCAAATTGATATGCGCCAATTTCTGGTAGGCCTTCATATTTCTCATTCAAAAAATCTTAATATTGGTTTATCTCTAACAGTCAAAATGTGACGGTTAAAGCCTAGTCAGATTTGTAATGTTTTGGTATATTTACATCTAAGTATTGGCGATAATGTAGATGCAAAATTAGATCAGATCTTCTCTCGCTTTTGACCAAGAAATATGTAATTTTTGCAGAATAAGCGAGGCCACCCTCTGTTCTTGTGTCGATGTTCAAATAAAAGAGTTCACGAGATTCACGGAAGACTTATGTTTCATCTAATGACTTTTGTGTGAATTAGTTTAATTTCAAGAAACGAATTCATGTTATTGCTGTACATGCAATGCGCCATTATACCTCGGCATCTTACTAAGAAGAATTATGCATTTTGATACATCGGGACTTCACGATATGTCTTTTTTTCAGAACTACTGAAAAACAGAACTCATATCTTTCTGTCATAGTTGTACAATGATATTTAAGAAAATAAGAAGAATTGTGACTTTTGCAGATTTCTGTCATTGGTTGGATATAAGATATAAATAACAAATTTTCTATGTTAAACAGATTTTCAGGAACATGAAAATCACGAAACGTTGTCGTGAAGAAGTATTTAGGTTTAATGCTTTTATATGCAAGAAGCGATTTTTAAATAAGAAAATTTATCTTGAAACAATTTTAAAATGTTATTAAGGGGTCTCAGTAGTCTTACATTTTTACTACATGTATGCAATTTAGCATCATGTCACATTTAATTTTATTTCTGATTCTCTTATAATACACAAATGCATAAATTTTTTTACCACTGACAGCTTAATATCTGTTCTATGTAGTACAATATTCTACAACCGATATTTTACTTTTTTTTTAATGTTTAATTTTGATAAAAAGTTATTATTATTTTTTTTTTGACATGCATCCATTGCGCACAAAACTGTAGCAAAACTATTGGTTCTATAGCCGCAAATAATGTTGATAATGATGTAAAACCAATGTACCTTGAACGTATACTTCATTTTTAAGCAACCAAAGACTTAATTGTCTTTCAATTTGAATTGAAATTACAAAATTTTGAAAAAAATAATTTTTTTTAAATTCAAATTTTAATAATTAATGCAAATACAATACTAAATTTGAAGTATAAGTTATTCCTTACATGAAAATGAATGTATCTGCCAAGTTTCAGACACATCAAAAGCAAATCAAAATACAATTTTAAATTTTTTATCAAAATTAAGTACATTTCAAAATATGTAAAATATCAGTTGTAAAATATTGAAAAAAGTATACTGCATAGAACAGATATTAAGCTGTAAAAATGTTATGCATTTGTGTTTTATATTAGGGAATCAGAAATAAAATTTAAATGTGGCATGATGCTAAATCAATGAAAATGTTTCATTCCTGAGACCCCTTAACAATTTTTGACTGAATACTTTCGGGCTTGGTCTTTGATGATAGAAAAATTTTCGGGCTTGGGCGGGTTCGGGCTCTGAAAAAAGATCCAGAACTTATCTCTACTAGCTAGGGACGAAATGGCACCATCACGCCAATTGCGCACAAAAATTTCAGTTAAAGGTAACATTTGCCAAAAATTGATGCATAAATACAATAGATTTTGAAAAAAAAAATCATGTTAATATCAGGAGACATTATCCATTGTTTGAATAGAAATACAAGTATATACTGAAAAGAATCTTTGCTTATCTAATACTAAAATTCTATAGATTACAGTTACAGCATATACTTTTATTTTTCTTCATTTTAAAACTACGTGATTCATCCATCCGGCAATTAACAACAAAAAAAGCCGTCGTAAATCCACTTAATTTAACACATTAAATCTTAAGTTGCGCTATTACAAGATTTAAAATGCCTAATAACGCCACACTTTAAATGATATACTGGCTATCCTTTTTCAGCAAGTTGTAAGACATGTTTCTTAATGCTTATTTATGAGCTGCAAATCCTCTTTTCCACTTAGGTCACTCGATCGATTGAAATTAGCCTTGACGGACGTTCACGTGATTGCATATTCAATGGGATTGTGGACACTACCTGCACCCTGTGCAGCATTTGTTTGTTTGTTTATTTATTTATTTATTCAACTGTTGCGTAGTTGTGTATTCAAGGTCCATCGTCGTTTGACTATGAAAATGGAAATGATCGAATTTAATCAGTAGAAACCTCTAGAAATATAAGAACGCCTTGAAATATAAGACTATCAGAAACGCCTCGCTATGTAAAAAGCGACGGCAGACATGGGTCAATAGTCAATCAACGATTCTTTGCACCTATTCCCGCGTCCCCATTTTACTTACCCATCATACGTAGTATAGGGTAAGTCTTGTAATCGTTTTGAAAATCGAAAAATTTTTTTTGACGGATTTACACGTTTCAGACACTGGAGATTCCGAAAAACATATTTTCAGAAAAAAAAAATTTGCCGTCCGTCTGTGTGTCTGTGTGTGTGTGTGTCTGTAAACGCTCTATCTCCCGAAAAAATTGAGATAGAGACTTGCAATTTGGTATGTACTTAGTATGTAATAATGGGAAGAAGCCTATTTCATTTCAATAACCTCGATTAACCGGAACAATTTTTTTCGGACTCTCGAAATATTCGTTCTGATGAAAGGTATATAAAAATTTTCGAAATTGTTTATTTTAAGAAATGAATATAAAAGACAATAAAAAAACATAAATTTTGAATACAGCATGAAGTCGATCGGATTATTAGTTGCCGAGATATTTGGAATCCTATTTTCCACACTCTTCGATTTTTCATGACCCTGTATTTCATTCAAATTTCACTTCAAAGATATATTTTAATTGGAAATTTGACGTTTAATCAGATGCAATAAACCGCTAGTTAATAGGATTATTATTTTTGGAGTTATAAGGAAAAACCTCTTTCAAGCAATTCAGTAATCGAGCCTTTAAAGTTTGTGACGTCATCAAGCAACGATTTTATTTGAATTGCAATGCATTTTATAAGTAGTTTACACATTTTTATTTTAATATTTTACATTATGCATATCCATGATGGGTAAGTATAACGGTGGCCCCCAACGACTAGTTTTATTAGGAAAAAAAAATAAAAACTTTTTGAATCTGTTGATTGTAGTTTTTAAAATTTTCCAACATAGTTGAAAAGTGTTTATGAATTCGGTTTGTCTGTCTGCAGTTTGTCCGTCATCTGTACGTGCTCTATCTCTAACTCTCCTAAATATACTCGAATTGCCATGCAATTGATGTATGTCACGGAGGTTAAATATGGCACGTTCGGTTTTGAAAATTAAGAGTGTAGCATTTATACTTCGTTCACAGGGACACCTAAAAAAAGTTCCGTCACATTACGCTCTATGGAGAAAATTAGTTTGCGATGTATTTTAATGGTGTTACAGTATTACAAAAATATTAAAATTGATATATATAATTGAGGTGCACTACATGTTGCTTACTATAGAATAGCGTATGCATAGCATTTATCATTCATGTACGACACACAAAATAATTTGGTTACAGTATTATATAAGAACAATAATTGCTGGAAGTTCGTTTTCAGTTGTGATACGCTTTTTTAAATGTAACTAATTTTTTGCATATTACTTAGTGTGTATAGAATATATAGAGAAGTACGCAAAAAATCTGGAGTACATATTTGTTTATTGGCGGAAATTTGTGAAGGGGATTTTTCAACTGTGCCCTGAGTTTCCTAACTGAACTAAATTTTAGCATACTATGTATATGTAGTATATATGCAAATCTGTAGGTCATTTACAAGACTGCACAAAAGAATTCGGAATTTCGACTGTAGACGGTAATTGCAGAAATTGGATTTTCAAATGTGTTATGCGTTTTCTAAATTGTTTACTTAGACACCATCTCTCACCTTATTATGCTGTGGAGTTTTCTTTACAGTATTCTGGATGTATTGGAAAGTGTTTCATAATCTATGCTTCACGCGTGATTTTTCGTTCTTGTTATTTATCCGAAGAATAGCTAGAAAATTAATTTATGCTTTAGCAGTGCAAAATGTCGAAATTAGTGATATCTTTGTTTAGCATGGTAACATACGTGACAAAATTTCCGCGCCGAACAAATTTCTGAATTCTGCAATGTAGGAGACAAATGGGAAGAGGAAAATGGTCTTAGAAACAAACAAACAAACAAAAAAGTGCATTACTGGTTAGTATATCTGAAACTCATTTATTAATGTAGTAAACACGGTAAATACCTACCTTGTCTGTGATGCAAAGAATATTTGATTGACTCCAGTGGTGCAACCAGGATCCTCATCTGGGAAGGGTTTGAACCATTGTTACACATAAAATGAACAGTTTCGTTTTGTGGTAGTGTTTAGTAAATACGTGATTCATAAAAGGTGGTGTAATAAAAAGCACAAATAACCATAATAAATATAGAATTCGTGTGTTTAAATGTTTTATAAAAGAGCATCTCCTTCAATTTTCAGAGAAAAAAAAGAGAGGAGAGGAAAAAAAGAGCAGTAACATACGTACTAAATTGCTGCTATTGCTCCTAACTTTTCATTTCATTAATTTTGGGTTGAAATAGAGGCTCCTCATATGAAGTTTTGAAACTGTTAAATGTTAAAAAAATGTATGCTTACCTTTACATTGCTTCTTACATATCATGTTATTATCTTAACTCGGTGGGTTTTGCATGCATATTGTCAGTTTTTAAATGCACTGGAAAGGGTTTTATGGAATAAATTTTAGCATACAATAGGGTGTGTATAGAAAATATATTCTATGCAGAGTCGCACAAAAGTATTCAAACGCATTGCGATCTATGAGCACTTTATTACTCGAAATACTTTTGAGAGACGCTATGTACGTTTATCTTTTAACAAAACTTTACTTTTGACACAAAATGCCAGAGTTGGTTTATTATTGCTCTAGAAATTATTGTAGAAATAATTTCACGGGCATAATGTGAATAATAATGTATTAGCTAACATACACCAGAAAGAGGAATTGATTAAAACTATAAAACATGTTTTGTTGAGTACATTTTGGTTGTTTTAGCAAAATTCAAGTAAAATTGAACCATTTTACTTGAATTAACAAAACATTTTTTGCTGACGATACAAAAAATTTTTTTGGAATTGCAAAAAAAAATTTTTTTTGTTGATTCAAACAAAATTTCCATTGACCTATATTTAAACAAAAAGTTTTGTTTGTTTTCAACCAAATTTTTGTTGATTCAACAAAACTTTTTTCTGGGTGTAGAGGCTGGCCTTGGCAGCCTGTATGTTAATACTAGCAGACATGTTAATACTTCAAAAAGCGTAATTTTTTTAACTATGCATTTAAAAATTTTTAAAAATACATCATAACAGCGCCACCTTTTATATGATTTATACGAAAACATAATCAGCTCCAACTTATGTCAAGGTCTAACAGAATATGAAGTTTGATGAAATTCTGTGCATTAGTTCTTGAGATATGACTATCGTAAGTCCTGAAAAATGCAGCATAACCTAATGAGCACCAATTTATATCAAGGTCTAATTGAATCTAAAGTTTTATTAAATTCCGTGCATTAGTTTTTGAGATATAGCTATCGTGAAAATCGTAAATAATGTAGTATAGCAGCGCCACCTGTTGGTCGATTTACACCAAAAACTAATCAGCACCAATTTATATCAGGGACTAACTGAATCTAAAGTTTTATTAAATTCCGTGCATTAGTTCTTGAGATAGAGCGACCACAAAATTTTTGTCACATACAGAGAGACTCATAGACTCACAGACAGACATTTTCTAAAAGCAGTCAAATTGTGTTCTGTTCAGGATCTTCTAAAATGTATAAATCCATCGAAAACCGGAATTCAAAAATTTTTATGAATCCAATACTTTGTAAAGACAGAAGAAAGTAGAAATCATAATAAATCATTAATGAATGAATAAATATATTTATCACATTTCGCAAAATAAGTGAAGATACTAATAGAAGCAATCAGGTGTAATATACCTCGGTTTGTTATAAATAAATAAATAAATAAGTTAATTAAATATCAAAAATCATTAGTCTGTATCAATTATGAAAAACCTCTAAAACATTTTAAATACATGCTGTCAAAAATTAATTACCATGCTCTGAAAAACTAAGTATAGAATGACCCAACTGTAATTTTGTACAAAATTGCATTAAACGTTTTTAGTATAAAATTTTTATTTAACAGTTTAATAACTTTACATTTACTCAACAAAATTTCAGTTTTTGATTCAGATAAATTCTTTTTATTTCAATACTTAATGAAAATAATCATTGTAACATTGATTTCAATTAAGCATATAATGTACTCCCTTTAATCTGCCAATGACATTAGATTAATCCACTTGCATTCGAAGCGTACATTTCAGGAATTTCTTTTTTTACTTAGAAATTCCAAATACATACCAGAAATTCTGAATAGTAATTTTTGCTTTATTTAATGACAGACGCTTCGTGATTACATAAAGTAAAAATTCTTATTTCGGAATATATCTAATACCACCTGAATAAAAATGCATACATTTTATAAGATTAATGTATGCTTCTCTTAAACAATGCCCACCTAAATAGTTTACATATTTTTAATGTGATGTCCCCCCTCACCCTGTCACACACTGTCACACTTACTGAACTCTCCCTTTCTTGAAGTGTAACGTAATTCATAGATAAATTCTAATAAGAAAAAAAAGATAATTTTTTTTCATAAATTTCTATAATTTTTAATTGTCTTTTGTTTTTACTTATAACAGTAGTTATTCATTTATTTTAATACTGCTAGTGTTTATTTGTTTTTAAATTATTTTTTACTTAAAATTTAATATTTGTACCCTTAGAAAATGTATTTTGATAATTTATCTGCTGTAACCTGATCCATGCATATCGGATAAACAAGAATGGAAAGTATATTTGTTTTCCTTTGAGTTTTATTAACGCGGTTCCTCTACGCCAGGGGTTCTCAAACTATGGTACGCGTACCAGTACTGGTACGCAGAGCTCTGGCTACTGGTACGCAGTCCGATACTGGTAACGTGGAATAAAATACAGAATGCAGCATATTATTACGGAATCAAAAACGCTTCAGGGTTCGTACGCTTTTACCACAATTTTATGCTTTATTTAAATGTAGAAAAGTATTAAAAATCCCGCAACTAAACGAGGCGTTTACAATTTCTTCTATTTAAATATTAAATAGAAAAATATTAAAAAATTGTAGTAAGAGCGTACGAACCCTGGACTTGTCTTTATTAACTTGGAAAAAAATTTCAAATGTGATTTAGGATCTGTAAGAGCTTTTACTATTTATTTTTTTTTTTGTTACAGGAAATGTTTGTTATAGCAGACTTGCTGAAATTCGCACACACCACTAATGACATAATCAGTTTTCCAGAATTAAAAACATAAGTATTAGATTTATATGAATAAAAATTGATTTTTTTAATTAAGACCTAATTTAAAAATTAATGCATGAAGTACTTTTAATTAACGGAAGAACTGTTTTTAAACATGCTTTATAAATTGAATTATCTGAAGGTAAAGTCTGGATGCTTGGAAGTAGGAGGAGCTTGTGTGAGTAGGAGTTAAAACAGAATAAAATTCCTAGTGTAATTTATAACCAATTCTTCTCTTTGTAGTTGAAAAGCTTCTAGGAGGTGCTGAAATACAAGTTTTATTTCAAACATAATTCATAAATTAATACATTCTGTTGATAGAAAAAATTTCTTCGCTTGTACAAAATGTTTATTTAAAATGGTGATCTTAAATCAAACAAAAACTGTGGTCATATGCAGTGCGGATTTGAGGTAAAGCATTGTACATATGTATTGAGGTGGTACATACATACATGTATAAAGAAACTTGCAAGTGTTTGCCTACTGCGCGACATTATTGTCACATTTAAAAGGTATGCAGATTATTAATACGATTGTATTGAACCCATGTAAAATGCGCTAAGCTTTGGATAAGAAATTCGTTTCTCGTTTGAGAAACCTTGCCACTGTCTCTCACGAGAGAGGAAAGTAGTGAGCTTATTCAGCTCTCCTGTGATGGATTACAGGAGTCCACTTTCAAAAGGATAAATGTAACAGAATTTTTGTTGACTAGAATATCAGAGTATCGTCTAATATTGTCAAAGTCTACTTGTGTTTAGCGCAACATATGTCTATGAATGTGCTTTTCCCCCTTTCTTTATATGAAAAATAAATACAGGAATAAACTAAACATCGAATCCGACTTATGACTAAAACTACCTAATATTGAGTCAGACATGCGGAGCATGTGCTTGATAAAACAAGCCTACCCTTTCAATTGGCGATAGAAGTAAATTAGTGCAATCAGCCTACTACAACAGTATATGAATCCGTGTGCGCCGATATATGTCATTATAAGTTTTGTGGCTTTTTTTTCCAAAGCAAAACACTGTATTTTGTTACTGTTGCATTATTAAAATTTAATGATGATACTGCTTTTTGTTTCAATGTTATTATAAAGCAGTCAGTCATGCAGTAAGCAGAAGTGTCAATTTAGTAATGCAATCATTCATTTTTATATATAAAACCTGTTAAGACGGAAACACAAAAGACCGGATATATATTTCGTTTTTGACAGGTTTCTTTTTTACAGGTTTTTCTATATAAGCTTTACATTTGTTACCTGGTGGTACGCAGGAAGTATAAACTTCGATTTAGTGGTGCGTCGGTCTAAAAGTTTGAGAACCCCTGCTCTACGCAATTAAATAATCGAGTTAACTGGGATATTTATTACATGTTCCATTCGTATTTTATTATCCCTTCACATCGGCATAGTGGATAATAAACAATCTACAATCAACATGGCGACTTCAATCGACATGATGCTGCATTGCACATTTTTTTACTGTCAAAGGCGCAGCAAAGAGTGGAGCTCCTATGACTCCCATTCAAATAAACACACGAATTTTTTTAAGTCACACGCGAACTGTCCCAAACACTATTACTTTCAATCTTCAATGTTTGATAGTTTGTCTGAGAAAAAAAAAAACTCTGTACATAAAGAAATACTATAAATATCGATTGCATTTCTAATTAGTAAATCTGCAGATCAGGGGCTTAAACGTCAGCTCTGCAATTCGGAAGTTTTTATTTCGAATTCATTTCATTTAATATTTAAATATTTTTAAACTTTCATCCAGTTTTATTTCTTTCATATTACTTTTGCTGCAAGTGAGATTTAGAGTGGTTTCTGTTGATTTAATTCATGAATTATAATACAAATACATGCAATGATAGTTTGTTTATTTAACTCCGCCCAGCTTAACCCCCCCCCCACCCCTCACCCCCCGTTCGCCCCGTTGTCTCATAATTTGATAATCGTATCTCTCTACAATTTTCAGTACATGAATATACACTAATATACAGTACATAAATATTTTTTATTAATTATTGAAAATTCTCTTTGTTCAATGTTCAATTTATTTAGTCCCTTCCATAATTATTGTTATACGCCACTCATTACTGTCTAATAATAAAGCATCTTATCGAAGGATTATGATGTTGCGCAGTTGTAAAGAAAGCGTAGAAAAAAAAAATTCTTCGTATTAGTTGTACAGGTCTGCTGCTTTCGATTAACTTAGGAAGGATCTTTACGACGCCATCTCTCTTGTATATGTCGTGCTGACATGTCACGCACTCCCCACTAATTCCGCCTTTTCAAACCACAAGCAAGAGTGCATTAAATATGTTGCATGGTATTAATAAAAAATTTTTGGAAAGGAAGTCTTATATGTTTTAGAAGCCCAGACGTTAGTGATAGACAGTCAAATATTAGTATCATGGGCACCGGGAAGGGGGGGGGGGGCGGATATTGCCCTTCCCTGTATATGAAATTTAATTAACATAAATTTCCTTTATCTCTGATGAGATACAAAAAAAAAAAAAAAAAAAAAAAAAAAACATCCCAAGTGGTTTAAAAATAATAATCTTTCATCAAAGGGCCCTGTTCCCAGGAACTCAGGCCCTCCTCCCCTTCCGCCCCAGCAAAGAAAAAAAAAAGTCTTCTTTGCAAGCATTCTTTTCAGATAAAATTTTCAAACTCTCCCTCCTTTCTGATATAAAAAAGACATGCATCACGCATAGATTATAAAACATTTTAGAACAGGGGCGTCCAAACTTTTAGCTTTCCCCAACTGAAATTTGAGGGGAAAACAATGTTTCGGATCGCACATATTCGCACATTCGGATCGCATAGACCTATACTCGCATACCTGTCAACCTCGCACTATTCTTCCATAAAATTTGGGTTAATTTGGCACAGGTTAAACACGTTTAAAGCCAGCATTTTTTTTAAGAAATGAAATCAAATAGGTTCCACATAAAAGCATGAAATTAAATATGTAATGTTACATCAAATAAATTTTCTGGTTAGAAACGTCTTTAACCTGGATCAAATTATGTCACATTTTACGAACGTTTAGAGGAAAGTTGGCAAGTATGTATACTTGTAACTTGTACTAATTCTAACGATGGTTGTTAAGCAAAAATATTAGAAAATGTATAATATTCAATGATGTAAAAATGAGTGAATGTCGTAAAAATAATGTTTGACCTTTCTTTCTTTTAGAAATGCTCATAAAATTATTCTGCACATCAGCCGGAAAATTAAGACAAATTAAAACAATTCACCGCCAATGGTGTACGTCAACCTTTTATTAGCCATGCCCCACCAAAGTATCTGTAAAATCACGATCCCCCTCCCCCCCCCGCCCTTCATACTCTGTAACATATATCTCTAATTGTTTAAAAAGTGTGTTGATTCACACGGAAGAGGCCTTACAGAGCAAAATTAAAATTCATTGTTTTATTCTTTTTGTATGGTTTGATAAATATTTCTCTACATATTTGTAATCAATGAAATATGCTATGCACAGTCTTTATTGCAACGTGGCTGTTTAGTAAAAATATGCAGCAAATAATCAGACAGCTCGTTGAAACTTTTAATATGAATGCATTCGAAATTAATAAAGTTTGGAAATTATGTATAACGTACAATTAAACAACTTAAATCTACCGAACAGAACCTAACCTCATTTACACAGTAGATTTCATTTTATTATGGAAATTCCTTTTGAAATAGCTGTGCCTTGTAATTAGTTTTACCGTTAAAGACACCATAAATTTACAATAACTATTTATTTTACTTTTTTCAACTTATCAAAAAGGTGAATTATCTGTCACAAACGTGTTTTGAACATAATTCTATAAACGCAATAAGGCCGCCTTGATTGAAAAAAGCGTTTTGTTGTTCCTTTCCACCTTATCACAGTGTTAAATAAAATTGTTATATGGTCTGCATTTTTATCTTCACAAAATGTTTTGCAGCGACCCTCGCATTAAAGTTAATAACATTGATACATTTTATAATTAATCGTAATAACTTATTAAGAGTTGGTGTAAAATCTTTGGACACTAAATTTTCTTTCTGTGGATAGCACAACACACAAGAGTCATTTCAAGATTCTCATTATTATCAATTTTAATTAGCTATCCCATCAAAAACAACTTCCCTTTTTTTACTTTTTGTATAATCGTTAAAGTTAATTGACTGCCATGTATTATCTGATTTTCAAATTTAAAAAGTATATGTCACGATGTATATTTATTTAGTGTGTAGGAGGCCTGCACTAGTGTCATTGATATTTACTATTTACCCTTTCTTTTTCTAAATGCTATTTAAGATTTATAAATTTTACAAAGCTGTTAGTACCTCGTTTAGATATTTCAAATATTTTTTAGGTTAAATATGTTCAAGACAGTCGGATTTAGATATATCTTTCCTTAAGTATTTTCAAACGTAAACGTTTATTCATGCAGCATGCAGCAGATCGAATATAAATACAAGGTTCATTCAATAAATCAATCAAAAGAGTTGCAAAAAATAATTGTAAAAAAAAATAATAACAAGAAAATTTGTAGAAATTTTTTAACCTTTTTTTTTTCCTTAAACAGCTTGTTTATATAATTATTTTAGTGTTTAATTCTATTTTAAACTTTTGATTGGGAACTTTTTTTAAAGTCAACAGAAAAAACATTTTTTCAATTTTATTTTTAAATTTTGCATGCATTACTTTTATTTTTAGTCTACAACATCACGTTTCCAAAAAATGAGCTGACAGCGAATGGGTGAGTAACAAATTTGGAATTGCCCCCTAAAAAGTCAAATTGCCCACGTGGGGGGGGGGCGGGGCGTATGCCCCACGAACCACTGCTGTACGTAAAACAAAATCCAGCGAACAACAAGATTTTGGGACAGATATGCCAGTAGTTAAGTTTTTTCTTTTTTTAATGAAGTATATAAACATTAAATAAACTAAGTTTTTTTTCATAACTCCACGTGCAAGACAATTTTTACACAGATCAACATACAAACAATACAACAAATAAGACATATTAAAAACCCAAGATTTCAAGTAGTTTCAGGATATCTTACTCTTAGGAATTTTAACAGGATTCTGCCCCCCCCCCCCTCCCCCAGTTACTCCTTCCTGTACCTACCGTTGTCTCATTAATTTCATAATCGTAATACTCTAGAATTCAGTATCATAAATTTCTATGTATAATAATTAAAATGTTGATTTCCTGATAATGACATTAATAGTTATAAATTTACTACTTGAGTTGTTCCCATAATTTGTCAAATGCAACGCCACTATTCCCGCATACTCTATTTTTCAAACAATTGGGATTTCGTGAAGAAATTAACATAACAATTATGAAATGGATAAAATTTGTCAACATTACGCCACTGTCTGGGTACAGGCGTACTATGACCCAATTCCCCGACACCACAACACATCGATCGTCTGCAGTGGCGGTGGGAGGTTCCTCACCCATCAACCAAACAACAAAAAAAAAGTAATCAATACTCTGTTGCCCGGGTAACCACGTCTGGCGCTAAAGGCGGGAAATCTCCTAAGGTCAAGAGCACACCGAATGCGACTAAATTTAGATTATACATCACGGACGAAATGCCAACAAATTCAGGATCTATTTTAGGGATTTCTCGTGTATTTTCTCTTGATGCCTATATACATACCATCATATCCCAGTGCGTCGTTTTTCTGAATTGACTTTTATTATTAGAATCAGTGGCGTAGCAAACCAAAAATTATGGGAAGGGGCTCAATAACTTAGTTTCAAATGAATTGAACAATTGAGTTCATCAATAATTAATAAAACACAATGTTAACACCCGTTGAAATTCGATGGTATAAAAAGTTACATAAGGAACGATTAGATGAACTTATAATAAAATTAAAAAAATAATTCCAATTAAAAAAACAGTCTTACATTGGTTAATCTAACTCCCAAAAGCAATTATTATTTTAAAATATATTTACCATAACACTTATTTCAAAATCAAATCGGGTGATATTCTTCCCCAGTGATGCGACGTCACATTCTCCGAAACTATTAATTTAGAACTAATTTTATGAAATCAAGAGAGAAAAATCATGCGTCAAGCATAGATTATGAGACACTTTCAGAATAATGTAATAAAACTTCACCGTGTAATAAGGTGAAATATGATGCCTAAGTGAACAATTTCGAAAACGCATAACACTGAAAACCAAGTTTCAACAATTAACACCTACAGGCGGAAAATTATCCGAATACTTTGGTGCATTCCTGTATAGTATAATATAAATTTGTATATATATATATATATATATATATATTAATATTTTGCTATATTGATATATAGATGATATAATTATCTTTTCCCTTAATGATAATCATTCTATCTCTCTACCTGTAGCATATCCTTCCAATCTTGAACTTAGTACTACTGATCTAAATAATTCTACTGTTAATTTTATGGATATTAATGTCTCTATTCTTCCTAATCACATTTTAACATTCAATATCTATGATAAACGTAATGATTTTTCCTTTAATGTTATTAATTTTACTAACTTTCATTCATGCTTACATATTTAAGTTTACAGAAATATTCTTCTAAATCACTGCAATCGGGTTAAACGATTATGCTCCTCTCATTTCATTAGGCCTAATTTATTACATTTAAAACATATACAGCTTTGTCTTACAATTATCCCCTTGCTTTTCTTTCTACATGGATTAAACATTAAAACATTCATCTAATTTTACCAGTATGGGCATTAAATATGTATAAATGGAAAACAATATTTAGGAGGGTGGGCGTGGATTGCTGAAAAAATTATTAAAACTTTTTTAAAAAAACAATTTACAAAAGAATTATAAAATAACAAAATTCCCCTCCCCCCCCCAAAAAAAAAATATATATATATAAAATAAAAATACCATTTAGGAGGGATATGGCGGGACTGCTAAAAAAAGTTACAAAAAAATTTTTATTAAAAGAAAAAAATGGGTTTTATGCATTTAATCATTTTACTCACATCACAACATAAATACACACAATGTCTTATTATACATTGCTAATTATTGTACTTGTCTTCTTTTATGATCTTTATTATATTTAAATTTTATTTACTTCATTAAGTTTCGTCACATTTCAAATATTATTTGCTTTGTCAATATATGTTTATCATTCTCTCTTTTTATTATATTTCATCTTCATCACTAACAGATGGCAGCCCTAGCATTTTTTTTTTAACTTGTCTACAATTTTAGATTTTACTTATTTTCTGGGATAGATGGCAGCACTACATAATTTTATTATCACTATTCTCAGCAAAGTTTTGGACTTTGATATGCAGCCATTTTGAGCAGGAGCAGGTGTCTGGCTAAATGTTAAGTAACTACGATCTTTTAACATCTACTTTCAAATTTGTCCTTTTTGGTGAGTCTTGAATATTATTTTATGTTCTATTTACTATTTAAGTTGAATATTTTTTTTATTTATCTAATTTCTATTTCAGTTGCATATTTATTTATTTATTTTGCTATTTGAACCTCATGTCGGGTTTTAATTTTCTTGTTTCATTTTACTTTGTCATTTGAACCTCAGGTCGATCCTTAATTTTCTTGTTTCATTTATATATGTTATTAGGGGCTTAATATTGTCAATTTGAGGCATAATGCTGACAATATTTGTTGAAATAACATATACTTACTATGAATATTCTTATAAAGCCCTTCTGAAGATTCTATAAGATGTTCATAGTTTTCCAATTTTGCTTTTTCAATTTTTGCTTTTTCATCTTTTTAAGTATAATTCCTTCAGTGTCCATTCCATTGCTTCATATGGTGTTTTATCCTTCGTTCTCCACATGTGTATTCATTTTTAAATATATATATATATATATATATATATATATATATATATATACTGCATAGCATACAAACATTTATTTCAGTTAGGAAACCCTTAACAAAGTTAAAATATCCCCCTTCAGCAATTTCCGTCAATAAGCAGAAATATACTCAAATTATTTTGTTCATCCCTGTTCCTGTATATGATCTACAGAATTTGTCACATTGAGTGATATGCAAAAAAAATTGTTAAATTTAAAAACGGAACTTCCAGTAATTATTGCTCAAATACAGTACTGTAACCGAAATCTTTTGTGTGTCAATGCTGGATAGAACCTAAATTAGTGGTATATCCCGCATAACATAGTAATCAAAACAACGGCAACTATATGGGTGGCCGTGTTTACGATGGCAGAACGCAGACAGGCGCCGAACTTGACAGTTCAGCAATGCTGTGGACAAACAGGGATTTATGACGGACAATCTCGAGGGTCATAAAATTTACAACGATAAACATCGAATTGACGATCCCTGGTAACAAGGAGAGGGGCAGTCACGTATGAGTGTCGGACATGCGAAATATGGCAGGAGCAAATGGGAAGCGTTGCTGTAATCAGATGGACACGGCGACCAGTGAAAGTGCTTCGAGAGGGCATGGAAGTTGGCCCCTAACATCAGCATTGGATATAGAGCCAAAAAGGAGGAGGTAAAGTCTTTTACACCCCTCTGGGGGGGGGGAAGAACGAAAATTTCGTTAGAACTGAAAAAAGTTCCATGTATTTTCTTCCTCACGCTGGGAAAGTTCATAGACAATGAGAAGGTACGATGAGGTGAACACTGTGGAAAGTTCACAGACAAGTGAGTCCTTTGCCATTGGGTGGCGTCCTTTGACATTGTAAAATTTAACTTTGAAGTGGTGTCCAATATTGTCATTTACTGACCCAGTACTGAACAGCCAAAATATATACAATCAAAACGCCAAACATGCCAAATTATGCGAAATGCTATGAATATAGCATAATTTTGTATACAATTTCACCGAAAAGTAATATAAATTAGCATACATAAGCATATAAAAAAAAAGATTGGCAGTCCTTTGCATTTTAGACAATGTAAATAACACATTTATACAATAAATATATATATATATATATATATGGGAGGATTACAATTTGCTGCCATATACTATATGTGAGAAAGAGAAAATATAATGTATTCATTTTCTTTCTGTCTTTTCTTTTTTTTTTTTAATATAAAATGCAAACAGTTCTAAAATTGATATTAGAATGAATTTATGCAAAGAAACAATTTATAATTCACATTATTGTGAATATTTTTTTTTATATATAAAAGTAAATATATATATATATATATAATTCCGTCAAATTATTAATTAACAGATAATGAATTGAAATAGAAGAGGAAAGGCACAAAAAAATGAATTATCCGTTTTCATTTAATAATATTTATTTCTATTATTATTATTATTATTATTATTATTATTATTATTATTTAACTTGCACAAGTTTTGTATGTTTCTTAAAAATTCAGTGCAATTTTTCCTCCATATAAGGTTGAGTTCAAAAACAAAAAAAATAAATCCTTAATCCATAAAACATTTCTATAATTTTCGTAAATTTTTATTATTATTACAATAAACAAAATAAAAACTGAATGATGCAATCTTTCTTAAATGAGCATCAAAACTGAAAAAAGAATTAAAAAAAAAACAACCGTTGCCTTTTAATCTAAACCGACAACGAATTTCTCTTAGCTGAAAAGAGGATGGAGAGCAATCCCCTCACCCCCAAATCCTTAGCCTTGTAGTAATCTCCTTTGACATACTACATACATCCCTCTTCAACTGAACTTGAGTACCTCCCCTTCATTTTAACCCCACGTAGATTGTAAATGTCGATTGTACCAGGTGTGTTCGCTACCCGAAACCGGTGCATCGTGCTCACCCCTTTTTAGAACACGCCCACTGAATGAACCCTTTTTTTTCAGTCGCGGTAGGTGAATAGCGATTTGCGATCTTATCTTACTTCCGTAACTTCTCAACTTGACTCTGGCAGGTAAATCGCCTGGGTTTTCAAATGTCGTGGATACCCACATGGTGTGAAACCTATAAAGTAAGTTATCGCGTTATTATAAGAATTATTTATTTATTTAATCCTATATCATATTGTGATCTTATTTTGTTTTGTTTGTCCACAAGAAACTAGTTTTAATTTCTTATAGAATTAACTTTAAAATGTAAATAATTTAAGACATAAATGCGAGGGCATGGAAGTTGGCCCCTAACATCAGCATTGGATATAGAGCCAAAAAGGAGGAGGTAAAGTCTTTTACACCCCTCTGGGGGGGGGGGGGGGGGGAAGAACGAAAATTTCGTTAGAACTGAAAAAAATCACTTCTATCAACAACCTCAAGAGGAGGACATCCTTTTCAGCAACTTGCTGCTAAAAATGAACGTTGACTTTTTCTCTATAGGCTGCATTTGCATTATGTCAACAGCCTACAGTTATAACTTAATTAATCACACTTTTTTTTAAATATGTGCCCAGGATGCAAGAACCCACTTGTGAACTCTACCAATGACTGCTGTTCTCTTGAGAAATCCAGGTACATATTGTTTACCCAGCTACTGTAAAAACTTTTTTAATTAATGAATGAATGTTGAGGAGATAATATTTCTCCTGCCATCCCAGGATCATGGATACTTAAAAATTTAATTGTTATCATAATTTATTAAATTATAATATTATAAAATCTGGTATCATGCTTAAACTTAAATAATTAAAATAATAACGTAATAACTTAACCAAAACCAGGAAATATAATGTACAAGGCATATACTTTTTACAATTATTTTACTCTCTATTTTATGTTTTATCAATCTGTGTATTTTGTAAATAAAACCCTTTTATTTCCTCTTAATTAAGACTCTAACATTTATTATGGTTTCCAGTGTGATGTTTATTTAAATTAATATATATGTTGGTTTAAATTACTACTTTAAATAAGATTTTACAGCGGGCTTGAGGGTCAACCATAAGGATAAGATTCTTCGAAATGACACAACGCGGTACGACTTCTTAATTTAATACAAAAAATCTATCCCAGGTTGCACGATCACAATTTGCCTTCAAATTGCCGCTAAAATAATTGGTGTGTTTCTGACAGGAGGAGCTAATTATTATGGGTTCGAGTAACACCCGGCAAGTTTTATAATTTAAATTTTAAATCTCTCCAACAAGTAATATGAAAAAAAAATTGTTAAATTTAAAAACGGAACTTCCAGTAATTATTGCTCAAATACAGTACTGTAACCGAAATCTTTTGTGTGTCCCTGTAAATGAACGATAAATTCTAGGAACAACATACATTCTATAGTAAGCATCTTGTAGTGAACTGTAAAATTGTATATCAATTTCAATACATTCCAAATAGTGTAACATCATTACAATACACTGCTAAAGATTTTTTCCCATTGACCACAATGTAACGAAATTCTTTTGAGTGTCCGTGTTGTAAACGAACAATGAATGCTACAAACTTAATTTTTTTTAACACCGAATATGCTTATGATAAACCTCAATAACACATATTAATTACATCGCAATCCGTGTAAATTTACACAAATTGCTGCGCGGACAGACAAACCGAATTCGTTAACACTTTTCAACTAGGTTGGAAAGTGTTAAAAAATTTGAGCATTTTCTGATATGAATACTATAAAACCCACCAAGATTTTGCGTTCTTTTGCTTCAAGCTGTTAAAATTCAAAGAAAAGGGGAATAATTTATCAATTACTACTAAAAATACATATTTTTAATTAACTTTATCATGGTGCTTGCAAATAACACCTACCTAATTGTTTTCCTATTTCAAGTGTGATGTCACAACGTGTTAACCCATCCCCTCTACCTGTCACACTTTGTACACTTCCTACCCTTCTTGAAGTGTGATATAATTAATAAGATGGTCTACAACCACTCTGTCGCGAAATAAGATCGGCGATAAAGGCTTTTTAATACTTTTCAACATAGTTGAAAAATTTTTATAAATTCGAATTGACTGTCTGCTATCTGTCCGGTCCGTGCTCTAACTCGCGTAAATATACTCTGATTGTCATGCAATTAATATATGTTATTGACGTTTACTAGGGCATGTTCAGTATTGAAAAGGAAGTGTGTAGCCTGTATAGTTTGTTTACAGGGACACTCAAAAGAATTCCGTTACATTACGGTCTATGAAGAAAATCGTCTGCCGTGTGTTTTAATGATGTTACACATTTCAAACATTTTGAAATTGATCATATCACTGAGGTGCGCTACAAGATGCTTGCTATAGAATAGGGTGTGCATCGCATTCAACAGGGACACACAAAAGAATTCGGTTATAGTACTGTATATGAACAATAATTGCTGGAAGTGCGTTTTCAGTTGTAATACGCATTTTTAAATTTATTTTATTTTATTATTTATTTATTTATTTATTTATTCATATTACTTGGTATATATAAATCATATAGATTGAGGCTGCAAAGAACTGCACAAAATATCTCGATTATATTTCCATCTATTGACGGAAATTGCTGAAGGAGAATCTTCAACTGTGCCATGTGTTTCCTAACTGAAGTAAATTTTAGTATATTGTATATATATACATTAATAGACCATATACAGGGCTGCACAAAAGAATTCGGAGATTTTTCCGACTATTGATGGTAATTGCAGATATTGGGTTTTCAAATGTGTTATGCGTTTCCCATACTGTTTACTTACACATCATATTTCACCTTATTAAACTGTGAAGTTTTTTCACATTTCTCTGAGTGTATTGGAAAGTGTTTTATAATCTAAACTTGAAGCATGATCTGTATATTTAACACATAATCATACCTGCAAACTTATGGATGATTTCCAGCTTATTTCTATTGTTCATATTTAACTTCTTTTTTTAGAAAAAATTTCCGGTATGAAACATGTTTAGCTGGGTCAAATTGACACCATTTTACGGAAGTTTACGATAAATTGGCAGCTATGCACTATGAAAACCGTAAAATTGTAAATATTAATTTGCTGGAAAATTTTGGCCAATTTTATTTATTTATTCTATTTTATTTTTTCAGAATGCCCATTGGGATTTTGCGTGATAGCCGACGATAAAGTTCTTTACATGTTGTGGCCGGAAGACCAGGTGGAAAAAAACTACATATGTGGAATTGAGTAACAGTGGTAACGTCAGGTCCTCGATTTTTTTTTCTCGCCATTCATTAAAAAACTTCCTTTTCCGTATATTTTTTTCTCTTTTGAATGAAACATCGCACGCTGCTTTGTAATAAAGTGTAATGATATTTTATCATAATTGCACCTGACACTTAACCTTTTATTGGTGACATAGAAATACCGAAATAATGGGAGAGGCTTTTTCAAATATACAGAACACTTTTGACCTTTTAAGCCTCCACGTTATTATTATTATTATTATTATTATTATTATTATTGTTTCTTCTTTTTCTCTCTTTATAGGGGAAGCAAATCTTTATGGCACTCGATTTTTTTTTCTTTTGAAAGGTTATAAAAAAGGTTTTCAGTTTCTTTGGGGACAGTTTGACATTTTTCTCCAGGAGAGATAGGCACCGGGAAGAAAAAGACATTATAGAGTTTCAGATGGGAATTTATACTTTTAGAATCTTGACCTGGCAAAGCAGAAAATCTCAAATCATCCGGGAGACGGATTTGGATGTGCCTGGGTAGAGTTTGACAATGACAGGTAAAATAGGGTTTGACAATGACAACTGGTGTGCATTCACGAAAACGTGGGAATAACTTCCTTTTGGTACTGGAAATGAAGATTTGATGGTTCATGATGAGCCCTTAAATAACATGTTTAACCATGTTTTTGGGAGACAAAGGGAGGGAGGAGTCATTTTTGAAAAACTCAACTTTTTTTAAACTAGGTCGACGGTGTATTCTTTTCCATGTATTTTAATGTTGAATCGGATGATACCATTCCTAAGTCAATACGATTACTTGTTAAAAAGTTACGACAGGTTTTATCATTAAAAAGTCGAAAGTTACACTTTATGAGAGAGCTTAACTGTATTACAATTGATTTACGTTCAAATACATATTCTTAATATCATACTGAATCACCTTAAGCTTATTAATGTACTCAAAATAGCAATCATCATCATCAAAATCAGAATCATCTGTGTCTTCTTTGAGGTCAACTTGGGTGAGTTCCTTTTCAAAGACTTATGGAAATGACAACTGAGTGTATTGAAGTGCTTCAAGGGTGAGGTTTACTGCCTGGTCCAAACATGCAAAATTAATATTGCTATCTTCTAAACGGCCTTAAAATTCCGAATGGCGATTAAATTGATGCACGTGTACATCTGGCGAAATTGAGGATGAATCCTGGCGCACATGTGCACCGCAAAAATTGGTCAGAATTCACTTAACCTTTGCATAAAGAAGTCGTATTTGTTTTTATATAAAAGGATCACTTCCCAATTTTAACATCTCTGCCAATGTCTGAAATAAAGATGAAAACCTTGCAAGTACTCATGGACTCTTCATTGTGTTTACTTTGGATTTCTACTGATTTCTTTACAGGAAACGATTCCCTGGTTTGCGAACAACCATATCTGTTACTGTCAGTTTTCAGTTAGCTGCTTTTCAAGCCGCGCATCCCAGACATATTATCTGTCACAAAATCCAAAACATCCGTATCCATCCGTACCCCAGCCATCAACACCTTGATACTTTCCTTTCCCTCCCATCGCCGTTATTTTGACTTCTTTTGTATCAAAACACTTATAAGTGACGTAATGTGTCGCTCACGTAAGCGATGGTGATGAAATGTGCTAAATTTTTATAACAGTCTTCGGGTTTGGGCTGCCTTAAATTCAAAATTTTATTTATTTTCATTTCAAATCATTTTAATGCTATTTTGATCAGAATAAAGAGTAAACAGAAATAGTCTTTTTCTATTCTGCATAGCAGCGAACTATTCATTTTTTGTGTTAACACTATTTCCGAATCATAATCCTGAGCTTATTTAATCGCAGAATTCTGCAAATAATTAACATTAAGATTACGCAAAGGTTTCTATTTGAAAGTAGTAATAACTAAAAAGTGGAATAGTTGATAGCTAAAGTATACGCAAATAGATTTTTTTTTTTTTTTTTTTTTCTAAATAAAAAAACAATGCTTTAAATTTTGAAAATAATGTATGAAATATGAATATGCAGATAGGAGTGAAGGCGGAGGGGTACGCTACGGGTGTTAAATACTGCAGTATATTAGGGCTGCGGTAATTTTTTTTCTTAGAAATTGATCCTTGGGCAGACTGACTTAAAATGTGAAATAAACGCAGCTTTAGTTTCGTAGAGATGAACGAACAAGGTTTCACTTGCTACTTCGTCAACCGTGGCATTCATTTAATAGAAAGTGTCAACACATTCCTGCAAGGTACAGCTATCGCCTTCATAAGTAGCTATTACGTTTGCCGTGTATGGCACTAGTTGTATCACACCCGCTAAACACATGTGCGAGGAGGGTGTAGATTTTTATGCCATTGTATTGACCATGGAGATAGAAATAAGAAGGAGAACAGTGAAGAGGCTTTCAAGATCACAACATGGACCGGGAATTAGTACCCAGTTTGTGGCGCTGGTGCTCCCAAAGGCCGGTCATGTGACCTGTCAAACATGACAAATTGTCGTCTGCTCTTCCTGCATTTTGGTTTCGAGCATGGTAAAGAGATAGAGGGCGCTACACTTCCTAAAGGCCCAAAAGACCAGAAACGCCGCCATACTAGGTACCGCTTTTAGTTCCATAAGTAGAAACATTATCTTTGTTCTCCTTCTCTCTATCTCCCTGGTATTGACGTTGTAATTTTTGTGGAAGAATAACACTTTCCTTTTCACACGCTCCATTTTGGGTTTTAAGAAAATTATAGGCTTTGTAGGTGCTTTGAGGACAGTCAGGATTACGAGAACGTCTATTCCTTGAGTAACAATGGTTGGTTGTAATTGCTGAGTACTTTACAGCTGTCTGAACAATTAGCACATATGCATCTCCAGAAGACTATCTAGACGCGACGTTATTGTTTCAAGTATGGTAATTCCGCATGATGATCAACTGCTTCTTGTTTTGAACAATACCCCAAAACCGCTCTTAATTGACAAAAACCGGAGTACTTGCTGAAATCTGAAAGTGTGGGGTAACATGCCGGTACCTGTATAACTGCTCATTCTTTTTCGTACTATTTGGGTCATCATAACCATCGAATATCACTGTTACGTATCTTTCTGCCGGCATGAAATTGTTTTTCGTGTAGTTTATGTACTGAATGCAAACATCATGGTAAGTTTTGCAAATGTCCTTGCTCCACTTGGCAGCGTGCATCAGGTAAACACAACCAACAACGAAAGTTTCAGTTTCAGTGCGACTAAATACGTCTTCGTCAACAGTGGTAAATTCATCATACAGTGCTGACTTCGCGTTTTTACGCATTCCAGAATATGTAAATAGGGACAGACGTGGTTACGATAAGGGGAAAATAAAAAAAGAGAAGTCAAAGTCAAAGGTTGAAGAAAGTTTTCATTAAATATTTATAATAAGATTTTTTTTTAATTGTAAAACTTTTAATAAAGGCTGCTTATCGTTTTTTTTTCACTACAGCAATAAAACTACTCGCATAACTACCGGCAAAAAGTGCCAGTAACCTCATTCTCACTACACCGGTAGAATATCCGAAAGGAACGCTTGGGTCGGCAAATTGGCGGATTCCTATCCCCGTCGAAACACACTCCAACCATCTTCGTCTGTATTATTCGATCGAGGGATCCTAATTCTCGAAGGATAACGCAGGCCCTTAAATAACTATAGAATGTGATTAATGCAATGTGTCCCTGTTCCCTTGCTTCAATTACGTAACGCCTGCAGATGAGTTTTATACTTAATTTTCTTTGCATCTTACATAATTTAATTATATGCATCTTATATAAACTAATTGTTTGCATCTCATATAAAATAAATTGTTTGCATAATGTATTAGATTTAAAAAAAAAAAATAATAAATAAAATTTAAAAATGTATGGCTCTGATGCCCCCTCCCCTATACTCACTATTCTGACATCAATCAAAGCATCAAAGCGCACATCCAGATTTCTCCTACATCAACATCACTCCACCGCAGCCTGCTGCGAGAGAACTTTTATATTTCTGAATCTTCTGATGCCATTTCCTGATCAATATGTGCAGTAAACGTGGACATTACGCCCCACGTTAGGCATTCTTCAGTAATCATCTCCGATCCTTGTTCTTTGGGGTTCTTCTCAAGTTTTTGATGACCCTAGTGTTAATAATCAATATTAATTACGGTTAAAAAAACTATTTAAAAGATCAAGATGACTTGTTATGTGAGTGTATAGTGTGTAAAATAAATGTAATAAAGTTGTGCTCTCTCTCATAAAGTGTAATTTCTGGTTTTCATTCATAAAACCTGTCGTAACTTTGTAACAAGGGATCGTGTTGACCTGCAAATGGTGTCATTTGATTCAGCATTAAAAAATAGATGAATTCAATACCTCATTAGACCTTGTTAAAAATAAGTTGAGTTTTTGAAAAATGCCCCCTAAAACAAAACAACTTTTTTATTTGGGGACTCGTCGGATCTTCATTTCTAGCACCAAAGCAAAGTTCTTCCCTAATTTTCCTGAATGCACGCCAGCTGTCGTCTATTACTAAATTTTTGGTCTCTTTTACCTCTGCTAGGGGTGAATTCCCCCCTATGGCTCACTCTCTGAATTCATCACTTTTTGGAATGATCCTATAAACTCGATGAAGAGGTGTTAAATGTTTTCCACCATTTCACGTAAATTTCATTTTTACTTTATGGACACATATAATGTAAGGAAAGTATTGCGATCATGATAAAAATCTGATTGTGGAATTTTTGGTATATCTTTACATTTTGCGGTTCCCTGAATTCGTTTTCGCCATTTCTACAATGATTCCTTATGTGTGTAAGTATGTGTGTATGCAGGATTCTCGCTGCCGATAGAAATTGCTCCAAATTGCTTCATTTGACGAGGAAAGGAATGATCGAAATCACCAAATTGCGAAAGCTCAATTCTCTCTCTATTTTTTTTACTTACCCATCATACACGTAGTATAGGGTAAGTCTTGTAATCGTTTTGAAAATCGAAAATTTTTTTTGACGGATTTACACGTTTCAGACACTGAAGATTCCGAAAAACATATTTTTAGAAAAAAAATTTTGCCGTCCGTCTGTGTGTCTGGATGTCTGTGTGTCTGTGAACGAAAAAATTGAGATAGAGACTTGCAATTTGGTATGTACTTAGTATGTAATAATGGGAAGAAGCCTATTTCATTTCAATAACCTCGATTAACCGGAACTATTTTTTTCGGACTCTCGAAATAATCGTTCTGATAAAAGGTATATAAAAATTTTCGAAATTGTTTATTTTAAGAAATGAACATAAAAGACAATAAAAAAACATAAATTTTTCATAAAGCATGAAGTCGATCGGATAATTAGTTACCGAGATATTTGGAATCCTATTTTCCACACTCTTCGATTTTTCATGACCCTGTATTTCATCCAAATGTCACTTCAAATATATATTTTAATTGGAAATTTGACGCTTAATCAGATGCAATAAACCGCTAGTTAATAGAATTATTATTTTTGGAGTTATAAGGAAAAACCTCTTTCAAGCAATTCAGTAATCGAGCCTTTAAAGTTTATGACGTCATCAATCCACGATTTTATTTGAATTGCAATGCATTTTATAAGTAGTTTACACATTTTTATTTTAATATTTTACATTATGCATATCCATGATGGGTAAATATTACGGTGGCCCCCAACGACTAGTTCCTCTATGTACGGGCGACACCCTCATTCCAATTGCTGAACGATTGATGCTGCTTATCACGTACAATCCTACGTAATACATACGATATATGCTATTTACATCTATCTAGTTCGGCGAATTTCCTCTTTTTTTTAAATGTCATCGAAGTTCCCTTCCTTTCGAAAACCTCCCTTTACCTACCCGCAGCACACAAATTAAAAATCTCTAATTTTTTTCCTATTTTTAAAACTTTTCCGCACTATTGTTTTATTTTATTGTAGCAATAAATAATTATACATCTGAATATCACCTCTGAAATCATCATCATCATCTTCTGCCGCTTTCTGACCGAGCAGATAAAATGTTTAAAACTCTTTAATTTTCAAATGTTTTCTGCCTTGTTACGCCGCAGTAACAAAAAATAATAATCACCTATCTAAATAACCCACTCCCTCCAAAAGTTTTATACTTCTACCACTTTGTTCGCCAAAGCTCTCAAATTTTAAAATATTTAAAACTATTTAAGTTTTATTTATGTTTTCTGCTACATTTGTTGCTTTGTTAAAACAATAAATAATCAATTACCTAAATTTCCTGCGACAGCTCCCAAAATTTTTGTCTTCTATTTTGCTCCCCGTGTGCACAGAAAGCTTTAAAGCAGGCCTGTCCGACCTTTCAGTAAGCAGGGGCGCACCTCAGCAGGCGGCAAACTATGAAAAACACCATTATTATACACATGACAGGAAACACGCAAAATTATCTCACTTTGGTAGTTTTAGCGACACTCACACATATTTCATGATGCACAACCATCTCATAGTAATAGCTATGCCCGTGTAAAAATAAACTGCAGAGAAAATAGAAATCGTAATAAATTTAGAATTACATCTCCCTGAGATGGCTTATCTCAAAAACTTTTGTATGATAAAGAGCGAAAAACCTTAATGCTGCCTACAATTGAAACCTTGCAAATATTAATGATTTAAAAATAAAACATTTTTTAAAATAAATTTTTGTATTTAGAAATATCTAGTAAGACCAGTTAATTTAAAGCACTCGTCCAATACTGGACATGACCTGGTTTGTTAAACCGAATCCGGACGCAGCGATAGAATCCCACCCAATAGACCGAGAGGGACCCGAGCAGGTCCGCTCCCCAAGCTAAGCCCGACACATCATTGCCCTCAAGTGGCGTGCGGCATACTACAAAAGCGAACCACACCTTGTAGACTAAGAGTGGAGCCCCCACCTGAGAATTACTCTACCGCTAACATTTGAAATGCATACACACAGTGTCCGGTTTACGGCAGGGCATTTGGGGCACGGGTCCAGGGCCCCCCAAATACTACTGAAGATTTTTGAATTATTGGCCCAAAATCTGATGAAGTTTTAACTATTAAAAAACAAAATTAATATGGAAAAATCTGTTTATTTTTTTCATTTAAAAGTAACTACTTCACTCACGCTCACTAATATTAATTCTATGGGTGAAAATATTTTTAATATCCCGTTTGCATTTCAATATTTTAGAAAGATTTTTTTCCCATTGGATATAGTTTATGCCAATCTCTACAAAGGCCATTTTTTACTCTTTCGATTTTGTTTACAGGTTTTTTTTATTAGGATACTTTCACTTTCGAAACCGATTTCGAAAAATCGTCAGCGAGATATAGAACACTAAAGATTGATTATAAAGATGTTATAAAAACTTACTGGTAAAAAATTAAGAAGAAAATTTAAAAAAAATCATTAAAGTCAGTAGTGATTATCTTAATAATTGCCGCTTTCAACAATATATATTTTTTTACTCAACACCGCTGTAAGCATCGATAAAAGGGGGTCCTCATAGGCATCTGTGCCCAGAGCCCCCAAATTTGTAAATCGGTCCCTGCATACACACGTCTTATACAATGCACATACACCTCATAGTTATACACATGCACATGTTAAAACACACTGCAGAGAAAATATAAATCACAATAAATTTAGATTACATTTCCCTGAGAGGGGCTTATTTCAAAAACTGTGGTAGGGTAAACAGACAACCTCGATGCTGCCTACAATCAGGGCTTAACTTAGACTATTTAGGGAGCCGGAGCAAGCATTATTCTGGGGATCCATCTTTCTATCTATTCATAGAAAATTTTCTTGAATTATGCTGAAATGACTAAACTTCATACATAAATTTCGTATTAGGTACTATTCAGATCTCTATATAGAGTATCATAACTTTAAAAGACGATAGAATACTTTTTTCCATAGGAATATAAAGGCTTATGAGAGACGTTGAAATGTATAAATATGGGTCTTTCAGTCATTCTTGGTTATTTCTCATACTATCATACGTATATCATAAGACATCTAAAAGAAAACCGCCCCAACTGGTCATCATTAATGGTTGTAATTTACCTCGATACGAGGATAACGTCAATAACGAATTTATCTTGAAAGCAACGGACTACTAAGTTGTTACAATAAAATTTTAATCATTAGCTTTCTAATTATGTAGTTGGTTCTTTTTTTTTCGGGGGGGGGGGATCGGATAGGGAAGCAGGGGAGGAGAATTCCTCTCCCCCTAAATCTTTGAAAAAGTTAGAATTTTGGCCAATTTTTAACATTTGGCCCCCTTTTAATAAAAGTCCTGCATACGCCCATGGGGCGGCCACCTCAAATGATTGGGCCAGAGCAGCTCTCTCTTATTTACCTTATTCAGACACTGTCTACAATAAAAAGAAATACAGCATTCAACCATTAATGCTTTAAAAAATTTTAAGCATTTTTTTAAAACGGATTTTATATTTAAAAAAAAAGGTAGTAGCGGAAAGCATTCGAAAGGATTGGGCAGCCCTGCTTTAAACCATTGTAACTCCATTATTACCATTATAAAATATTTTGTGAATGAAAGTTCACATTTCTTTTGAACAGGTGGTCATTTTCATCAGTGGAAACATTTCACCCTTGTAAAACATGGGTCTTTTTACTTATTTTTTATATTACTACTATGTATTTGAACGCATAGTATTCTGGAAAGTGTTCGGAAAGTCAAGTGGAGTCGCTCCAGATTTTTTGAATCACTAACCTACGATGTGGTGAATGAAATTGAAAACATTACTGAGCTTCTCATGTTTGTTTTACTTCTGATCATTACAAATTGCGATGAATAATTTTTCAGAAATTATCTCACATTTTAGACTACTTTTACTTTTCTATAATTAATCTTTTGTAATCTCGTAATCCGTGATAAAAATGAATGGATCATCTTGACTAGCGATTACTTTTTTATTGGAAATCCTACAAACTGAAGACCTGTTTGAAGTAGGTTACTGTAACAGGTCCTTGCCGTATTGCTGCAATGTGAATAAGGTCGAGCAGCATTTTTTGAATTCTAGATTGAGAAGGATTTCTGCATAATTTAAATTACTTTCATATCATAAGAGCAATCCACTATCGTCTGCTACAGTATCTGTAAACAAAGTATTAGCATTTTCCCCATAAGGAAATTCTTCTGTATATGTATATGAGCAGTAATCCATCGTAATTTTTTGCATAATCAGAAAAAGCAAAATAAGAAAATAATTTTTTTTAAATAATAAGGAAATATTAGTGGAAAATAAATAAAATTTCTTCGCAATCTGTATTCTGAATAAATTTAAACTTCTTAATCTTAATCATACATGATAAAGGGTGATCCATTAATTACGTCATACACTGTTCAGAACGGGCGTCATTTAATGGCATTTTTAATACCAGTAATTCTGTATAGCATTTTTCGCCTTCTTTAATACAAGAATTCTACGATTAGACAAGGCGAAGATTACGACTAAAATATTCCGATACTAAAAATAAACACCATACACGCACTATATGAAACGTATACATGAAAAGGTTTAGAGGGGAGTGGGGTGTCAACAAAGTGTGACGCAGTGTGACTAGAGGAGGGAGCGGGTTAATATGTTTTGACATCACATTTAAAACATGAAAATAGGTGGGCATTATTTGCAATCAGAATAATAAAGTTTACAAAAAAATACGTATTTTTACTCAGGTAACAAACATTCCTTTTCCCTTGAATTACAACAGCTGGAAGTAAAAGCTCGCAAAATATGGGCGGTTTTATGGCATTTATACCCACTGGTAACAGATTATATTGTAAGTTTTTTGTTGTTGTTGTTGTTTTTAAACAAAAGATTAGCTTTGAAAAAAAATGTGACGTCACAAGAGGGATGAGTGTATGTGCGGGGGGGAATCACTCGAACTTGTGTGACATAGGGGAAGAGAAGGGTTAAAAACCTCAAAATTGGTGTGACGTAATTAATGGATGACTCTAACCTCATATGAAGTTGATTAAAAAACAACACTCAGAGAAATGAGCATATTTAATTTTTACTTTTTTATCGCATATAAATCTCGCATGAAGTTCACACTAATGCTTCTGAAATACAGCAATTGATGGCAGAACCCCTTTTTTCTAATGTTCATTTGGAAATCCCTTTGTTAAATTTGTTTCTGCTCTATGCGAGAGAAGAATTTCTGCTCTGGGATCTAATTTTTTTTTCTTTCTTTCTTCTCATTTTTTACTTTGTGTTAATGCATCCATTAAATAATCAAACTATTAATAATTTTTTTTTATTGCTTGTAATTCTCATATAATGTACTTCTTGAAATTTTCTAATAACTGAAGTATGTTTAAAAATTCATCATTATTATTGTTTTTAGTTATTCATTTTAATTCATTTTAAGTTATTCGTTTTTCATCATTTAGGTATAATCCATGCATCAGAGGATTAAAATAAGTTCCAATTTGCTTACAATTTGTATTATCGACGCATCACATCAGCTCATTTGTAATGTATTCGATACTTTCTATCAATTTTTTCTTTAAAGATAATGGGAAAATTTTTTCCATTTAACTAATCGGTTCCTAGAATATATTCCAACAAAAATTCGTATCTACCAATATCCTAATCCACAATAAACAGTCGCCACATTTTTATCTATATAATTAAAAATGTAAATGTTCGTTTGTTCAAAATGTCAAATCTTCGAAAGTTCTTCACCGTTTGCTTCGAAATTTTGACACGAAGTTGCATTCGAATATGCGCTTGTTTTTATATACCTCTACTATTCCCTCCCCTCCTCCAATTTACCCCCGGGGGGGGGGGGGGCTTTTTTAAACTTTTTCCGACACCCATCATGTGATATATCATTAGAAAACCCTTGGACAACTCTTTTTGACACAACGTTACGTTTGAATACGCACTTGTTTTTATATACCTACTTTTCCCCCTCTCCCCAATTTGCCACCCGGGGACAGTTTTTAAACTTTTTCTGACACCCATCATGTGATATATCATTAGAAAGACCTTGGACCACTCTTTCATATTATGAACCTCGCTTCCCCCTCCTTCTAATTTACATCTCCCTGGAGTGGCACTTTTTATATTTTTTCCGACACCCATCATGTGATATATCATTAAAAAGCCCTTTGACCACTTTTTCATATTTTGCACCAGAAATAAATTTCATTTCATAGATTTTAATCCGGAACTGGCGCTATGAAAAATAAATGAAAATTACGACTTCGACCCAATTGTAATGAAATGTTCCAATCTATATAAATAAAAATGTAAATGTTCAGTTGTTCTAAATCTTAAATCTCCGAAAGTTCTTCACTGATTGGTTTAAAATTTGTACACAACGTTAGATTCAAATACGCGCGTGTTTTTATATACCTACTATTCCCCATCCCCCAATTCCCCATCCCCCAATTCCCCCCCTCCCGGAAAAGCACTTTGTAAACCTTTTTCAACACGCATCCTGTGATATAACATTAGAAAGACCCCACTCTTTCATATTATGCACCTTCCGTTCCCCCTCCCACACTTTCCTCTCCGGTGGGCACTTTTCTGAAATATTTTGTTAGTAATTTTTATTTATTTATTTATTTTTTTTTCAATTTGTGTTTTTTTCTTTTTTAATGTTTTGCAAATTTATATGTACTTGTTATAACTTTCTTTCTTTTTCAGTGCAATCGATCTGCTTTAGTTAATCTAAATAATGCCTCGCAGAAGATCAAACTTAGGTCGTCGTACTCGCGGGGAGGAAGTAGTGCGAGTCAGTTGTACGAGTAATTGTAAATCAAGCTGAGGAAGAACGGGCATCAGCAAACGAGCGAAACAGACAAAGAATGGCTCAAATGCGAGCCAAGAAAGCGGCACAGCGACGTGCAACCCAACTTTAGGATGGACGGTTGCGAGCACGGGAAGCGCGTTCTGCACCTTTAGATCTGCTTCGTTCTCAACAGAATGTACGCGATAGGCTGAGAATGACTGAAAGACGTCAACGAGAAACAGCAGATCAGCATCATACACGACTCCGTGCTCAGCAATCACTCGATTTCAGTCCCCTTGCATTCCGCTACAACCCAGTTGATGATTATAGTTTGAGCCGGCATGTTCTCATCGGCACTATAACTGAAGTGTGTCCTTATTGCAAGGCTCTAAAATTTAATGGAGAAAAGAAAGGAATGTGTTGCGCCGCCGAAAAAATTAAACTACCCCAACTTGGAGAACTGCCAGAGCCATTAAAAACTTTGCTTGCCTAATATACCGCCGAATCAAAGCATTTCCTATCTAACATCAGGAAATACTAGCAGAAATCGCAACAGTTCAATTCATGCCAACTTTCAAAGTGAAAGGAAAAATTTATCATAAAGCCGGTTCCCTGCTTCCGTTCCCAGATGGTCAACATAAATTCCTACAAATGTATCTCATCGGTGATGGCAATGATAAATTAAATGCACACTGCGGTATTTATACCGGCATAAAAAGGTCCATCGTTTCTCAACTGCAAGAGCTTCTTAACGAAAAAACAGTTTAGTGTGTTTGTTCAAAACAGCAATTGACATGATGCCATCTGATACACACAAGATTGTTATTCACGCCTACAAAACGCCTACTGGTGAACGCGAAGATTCAATGCTCCAAGTATAGACGAAGTGGAAATTCTTATAGTCGGAGATCAATTTGAACCTAGAGATATTGTTCTTCATCGTAGAAACAATCAATTGACAAAAGTTGCAGAAACTCATCGACGCTACGATACCCTGCAATATACAATCATTTTTTGGGATGGTACCGATGGATGTCACTTCAACGTTAAGATGATAAATCCAGTCAGTGGCGAAGAAACAAATAAGAAATGGGAATGAACTATTATTCATACCGATTAATGATTCGAGAGAATGAAGACAATCGCATTTTAAAATGCCATCAATTGTTTCACCAGTACATTGTAGATATTTATGCAAAAATCGAAACAGAACGTTTGATATTCATCGGTTTAAATCAGACCAACGTTCGCTTTGAAGAATACGTTCATTTTCGAGATGCAGTTGTAAATGACGGTAATACAACTAACGTTGGAAGACTAACGATACTGCCATCTTCATATACACGTCATATGCATGAGTACGCTCAAGATACAATTGCGTATGTTCGACACTACGGACGTCCAGACCTATTCATTACATTCACGTGGAATCCAGTTTGTGACGATATACCACAGCTCTTACTTCTTGGGCCATCGCAGGTGGATAGGCATGACATCACAGCACTTGTTTTCAGACAGAAGCTGAAATCGCTGATGGATTTCATGGTAAAACATGAAGTATTTGGGTCTGTGCGCTGCTGGATGCATTCAGTGGAATGGCAAAAGACAGGATTGCAATACGCACATTTACTAATCTGGCCCTATAACAAAATCATTTCAAACGAAATCAACGATGTAATATGCGCTGAAATACCCGATGCCGACGTCAATAAGTAGTTGCATGAAGTTGTGACGAAATATAGGAAATATGGACATTGTGGTACACTGAATCCAAATTCACCATGCATGATAGACGGAAAATGCTCTAAGCGATATCCTCGAGCATAGTATCCAACACAGTAACAGGAAACAATGGACTGCCTTTATACAGAAGAAGTGAGCAGAAGATGTCGGTAAATTAGCAACCATACAAATGCAAAACGGTGATATCGAAGTAGAAAATCGCTGGGTTCTTCCATATTCGCCTTTGCTATCAAAAACATACAAAGCGCACATAAACGTGGAATACTGTAACTCCGTTAAATCGATGAAATATATTTGTAAGTAGGTGAATAAAGGCAGTTTTTGGCGTGCAACCAGAAAGAAATGATAAGAATGCGGTCATATATATCGATGAAATCGCACAGTATCAGACTGGAAGATACAGCAATGAAGCTGTATGGCGAATTCTTTCATTTCCCATACATGAACGAAGTCTAGCTGTTGCTCACTTAGCAGTGCATCTAGAAAATGGACAACGCGTTTATTTCACAGCTGTAAATGTGCAATAAATAGCCCTGTATCCACCGGCTACAAAGTTAACTCCTTTCTTCAAGTTATGTCAAAATGACACGTTTGCGAAAACACTGCTGTATTCGGAATTGCCTACGTATTACACATGGAATTCGAGTAGAAAATTATTTGAAAGCAAATCAAGAGGGCAAGTCGGCGGACAACCTGACATATTCAAAGAAACTATGATAGACAGACTGTAGACCGTGCATCTCAATCAAGATGAATGCTTCTTTCTTCGCATGCTTTTGGTAAATGTGCTCAGTCCAACGTCTTTCCAGCTATTGAGAATTGTCAACGGCGTTACACGTGCCACTTTCCGCAGTGCATGTCAAGCTCTGAATTTATTGGAGAATGACCGACACTGGGATGTGTGCATTAATGACGCGTGCAACACGTCACATCCAAATCAAATTCGTGCATTGTTTGCAATCAAATTGACCGCCTGCTTTCCTTCATCTCTAATAGAGTTATAGGAGAAGATAAATTGCACATGGATGAAGATATTTTCCGTAGGAATTCAAATATGAACATGGATTTCAAAGCAGAAATCTACAACAAAGCGTTGATAATGATTGAAGATTTGTGCTTAGAAATCGCGAACAAAGTTCTCAATGAATTGCGAATGTCATCAAAGAATCGATCTACTGCTACTTCGTTCGATGTAGAATTGCGTCCTGAACAAAATTACAACACGGGTGATATTTTGTCGTATGTGCAATCAAATATCTTAAGCTAAGGCTTGAGCAAAAAGGCATTTACGATCAAATTATTCAAACCGTCAATAACGACGTTGGAGAAATCTTCTTCTTAGATGCGTCAGGAGGAATTCGTAAAAGATTCCCAATCCAATTAGATTGATTTTGGAAGCAATTCAATCCCAAAATGACACAGCCTTAGTTCTTGCGTCGTCCAGAATAGCTTCGAAATTGCTACCAGGTGGTAGAACTGTTCATTCCGCTTTGAAAATGTCATTGAACATACAATACATTGTAACTCCCACGTGCAACATTTCCGAAGCGTCTGGAATGGGAAAGTATTGTAGAAATGCAAACTTATTGTTTGGGATGAATGCACAATAGCGCACAAAAAATCACTCGAGGTTCTTGATTGATCATTGCAAGATTTGCGTGGAAACATCATACCATCTTGGAACGCATTAATATTGCTTGCAGGAGATTTCCGGGAAACATTACCTGTAATTCCTCGATCGATACCAGGGAACTAAATAAATGCTTTTCTGAAATACTCTACTTTTAGGCGACACGTAAAGACGTTAAAATTAACTACAAATATGCGTGTTCAGCTGCAAAACGATCGATCAGCTGAGATATTCTCAAATCAAGTGCTGGAAATTAGGAACGGAAAGGTGCTGGTTGATCTGACCTCAGGACCTTATAACTTCTGCAATTTAGTTACGTCAAACGAAGAATTAGTTGAAAAAGTAATTCTCAATATTCAAACAAATTATAAGAATCACGAGTGACTGAGTGAATAAGCTATTCTTGCGGCCTAGAGCAAAGACGTCTACGAACTTAACAATATTATTCAGTCTAACATTCAATGTGATACAGTCACATACAAGTCCGTTGATACTGTTGTGGAAGCAGATGAAGCGGTTAATTATCCAACAGAATTTTTGATTCCACTCGATCTGCCAGGAATGCTACCGCCCGTACTGCAATTGAAAATCGGGGTGCGAATTATCAACCAGCCAAAACTTTGCAACGGCACGCGGCTTACGGTAAAAAAATTAATGAGAAACATCGTAGAAGCAAAATCTTGACATGGCCTTTCAAAGGTAAAGATGTCCCCATTCTTTGCATTCCTATGATTCTAACGGATATGCCATTTTAATTCAAGAGATTGTACTACCCAATTCGATTGGCGTTTGCAATCACCATCAACATAGTTCAGAGCCAATCTTTAGAATTGTGCTGTTTAGATCTAAACACGGATTGCATCTATCATGGACAATTATATGTTGCGTTTTCTAGAGTCGGCAAACCAGACAATCTTTATATCTGCGCAGGCAATGAAACAACAAAAAATATTGTATACCCACAAATATTGTGAAATTAAAGATATTAGAAACGTGGGCTTTCTCTTTTCTTTCTTTTCCATTTAACCAGACAGAGCAACGTGTGGCCGGGTACAGCTAGTTTTGAAATAATCAGAGTGTTTTTAAATAACTTGGTGTTTTTTCGGCGATTGAAAGCAATAAGCAGCTCTGTCGCTTGATTTTTTTTCTTCCGCAATCTCGGAAATTGATGCGTCAATTGTCTTTAGTGTGGGGGTAGAGTCCTGCATCGGTCGGTTAACACTAATCTTTTTTGTTGTGGGTCGGGTTGACTTTAATTGGGTTGGAATCGGATTCGTGTTGACCTAATTTTTCCAAAAAAAAATATTTTTTCAGATGAAAAAAACTATATGTTTGAACAATGAATATTTAAGGGGCGTTCAAATGAAAAGGAGTCTACGGCTACATTTAAAGCATATTTAATTTCAGGATAATTTAATTACAGAATATTGTAATAACAATCCATGTGTAACATTCCAACTAATATAATTGCCATTGACATTGATCCACAATTTCCAATGCAGCAGGCGAACAGACATTATCCTTACGCCGTACAGAGATCATGAAAAAAAAAACAGAAATATAAGTAAAAAGATAACACCTAACACAGGAACGAAGTAAATGGTAATTAACATGAGAACCACATAAAATCAAGAAGTTAAAATGTGTAAAGAGTCTCTGGCCTCCCAGTAACGGGAGTAAATGCAGTTCTTCGTGAGTGCTGAACAGTCAGAGAGGTGGTCAGCAGTCATCGCCGCACCACTGCGGCAGAGGGGGCAGGCAGGACTATCCGCTATCTGGAGACGGAAAAGATGAGCATTTAAACAATCATGCTTTGTCGCGAGACGAAGGGCAGCTACAGCACTGCTTATTGGACAATCGGTGAGGTTAGAGATGGTATTTCTCCACGATTTTTCTTTTGTTCGTTCCTTTAGTAGTGATGTATGTGATCTCTTAATTAATTGATTAACCATTGAAGATGCAGACTTATAGTTAATTAAGTTGACATTGATCCATTGATGCATTGATCCCAGCTCCCAGCACGTCGGAAGGGAGTGGATGACTTCAGTTCTTCAGTGTAGAAACTTCGGGGTTGCTGATGGATACAGTTTTCCACGATGTCTTGCACTTCCTTGTCACATGTGAACCGTTGACCTTTCAGCGACATTTTTAAGGGGCCGAAAATTTGAAAGTCACAGGGGGATGTATCAGGGCTGTATGGGGGATGTTTCAAGACCTCCCACCGAAATTTTGACAGAAGGTCGAGAGTCTTAATGGTCACATGTGGCATAGCATTATCCTGCAGTAACAGCATTCCTTTAGTGAGCTTGATTCTGCGCTTATTTCTACGCGAAGAAATTGAACAACAGCTCTTTGAACTAATCTGGAGGAATCCATCATTCATACGATCGCACAAAACAAATTTTCAAGAATGAATAAATTGAGGCAAAGCCGTTCAATACAGATGCACAACTGGGAAAAATCGGCAGATACGTTAACCCACTGCGATTAGAAACAACGGCGCTTCAGCAAACGTCTCCTTTTCATTTGATCGCCGTTTATATATATCCTGTATACCAAGCAAGGTGTCAGTGACATTAATTCAAGCCACGGTAGTCATGTCACATCTGTATCAAAATGCCACCACTAACTGACTTCACATATTGTTAACTAAAATGTGAACATCTTCAAAAATTGTTAAAAAGTGGCAAGCACATTTCAAAATATATTATTCATTGTAAATTATATTTTTCAGACAATTTGTTTAATTTTCGTGACGACACTGCAAGTCACGTACGTCACGTCACAAATGCGACGTCAAAACCCCCAGGTGAAGTCACATTGTGACCATAATGTAATTTTTAAATATCTTTGAAAATGAGAAAAAAATATGTGTAACAGGGCCAACTTAATGCATTTGAGGGCCTGGACCCGATTAATTTTTGTAAGCTCATTTCAAATTAACCTAATATTCACTTATTTCTCAGCATACTGTAAAATGATCTCTAAATAGATCAATTTTAGTTGATACGCAAATGGAAATTATGATACAAGCACTTCAGCTGTTTCAAAATATAAATGCCCTGATACTAGAAATAATTAAAAAGAAACCAAAAAAACCTTCCTAACCTCCTTCAAATACCATACTTAACTAAAATGCTTTATGAAAATGGGTTGAGACTTAGTTCTAAATATACAGCAGTATATAATACGAGAGCTGTTTTTCTAAGAGAAAAGAAAAGATGGATACACTTAAAAGAGGTATGTTAAGTCATTTAGTTTTGCAATGAAGAATCTAAGGAAGGGAGGGGGTGATCGTCCCAACGTTCCCTTAAGCTAATAAAGGGTCTGCTAAACGACATTAGAGGTCTGCATGGGAAAGGGCTTGGCCCGATGCTCAAGCCCGGCCCGGATCGTACCGGGCCAATGTTCTTTCATGAGACTTGAGCTGTGCCGGTTCTTCATACTTTCATCGTCTTCTTGTTTTTCCAGGTCGATCCTGGCTTGGTCTTCATTCTTCCTAGAGGTCTGCACGAACCAAATTTCCAGGCCCCCGCTAGGCTCGTTATAAAAGCTAAACGTTCAGTCCGGGTCCGACCCAGACAGCATGAAAACCATTATTGGCCCGATCCATGCAGATCTCTAAATTCTTCCATTCGAGCCCACGTTGGGCTAGCACATCTCACTTATTTACTTTCGTAAAAATAATAATGGTACATTTGTTTAGATAAATCTTTAGAAATCTAATTTGATTTAATAAATCATAGATATTTTTTTAAGAATCTACTTTTTTCTTTGTAGAGTTTGTTTAAAGTTATGATTTTCTTTTATCATCTGTTTCTTTCATTCTAAATTATGTTAATTTTCTTACTAAATCTTCATTAGAATTTTTTTTTCTACGGGCCGGGCCATAGTTTACATGAATCCAAATCCTACCTATACCTTAAAAAAAGAGAAAGAAATAGAAAATAGACCAGCCAACACAATAAGGTAGGGTCGGGTTCAGTTAAAATCTGGTCACCCGAACCGACGCAGGATTCTAATCAGAATCTTGCCTACAGAAAAAAAATTAGCCGACCTAATAAAATATCGGTTCGCTTTCGCGTGTAATCTGATTACCCGACCCGATGCAGAATCGTCACAAATGACACACTTTTGACAAATTGGTCACACTGTGACATCACAAAAGGGCTTAAAAGTAGCCATAACGACTTTACATCCCCGTCATTGTGACATCACATCGACGACACGGTCCCAATGTGACGTCGTTGTGACGTCACAATATGGTATATATGTTCATTTTTCAACGTAAAAGATAAAATTGATTTTAGAAATATAATTGTTAGATTATTTTCATATAATTATATTAAAATATGGATTAATTTCTTCCATTTCGGATTTAAGTACTTTGGGTTCGGATAGAATTATGTCGTCTTCGGTTCGGGTTGACTTGAGATAGAATTTTCCGCGCAGGACACTAGTGTGGATTATAAAAGGCATTCAACTGCAATATAACATCGTAATTATCGACCATCGGCGTATAAATTTTCAGTTCTGCTACTCAGTATCTCATATCAGCTACATACTGAAGAAAGACAGATATTTGTAAAGTTTTAAATAAACAACAGAAATAATATATATGTTAATAAAAGAACGTGATGACACTATCTTTCTTTTGTCCTGTGTTTATTTGCAGCAGAAAAGATAAACCTTTTATTGATTTATCAGTCAAGCTAGCATTTGAAATGTTTGTTTATATTTTGAAAAAACTATCACAGAAAACCTTAAGAGGAATGTATGATATTATAATTTGATTTCAACACTACTTTTAAACTTTGTTTATATTTTTATTTATTTATATATTTTTAAATAAAACTTTATTTCTGTGCCGCGATTTTGTAAGATTGAAATGATTAGAAATTTATAATAATACAGTGAACTTTCGTTATAGTGCGAACTTCTAAGGGAGGCCATTTTTCGTCCTTAACCGAACTCCGCATTAAACGTTTGAATGGTGTAAAATAATCTCTTTCGGTGAATAAACTGAATTTAGTTTTTAACAGAAATTAAATAGGTTACTAACTTAAGAGCCTACGCTAGTCATGGGAAGAAACACTCAAGCTAATGTTAAGTCTATGGGAAGGTTCTTGACAGATTTCTCGCTCGCATTTTAATATTTTTTTATATATTTTTTTTCCATAGGATAGCTGAGGCAGATACCTAACGTTGTTATTTTTTACATTTGTTTTTTTTTAAATTTTAGTTAGCTTTTATAAGCTCACATTTTCAATTTCAGAACCGGTTGGAACCGGTTCTGAAAGTGAAAGTACCCTTATATAAAAAAACTGGAATCAAACTCGAAAAAGTAAAAACTAACAACGTTAAGGATCGGCCTCAGCTATCCTATGCAAAAAAAAAAATATTAAAAATATTAAAATGTGAGCGAGAAATCTGTCAAAAACCTTCCCATAGACTTAACATTAGCGTTCGAGTTTCTTCGGATGACCAGCGTAGGCTCTTAAAACTACACTGGCGAGAAAAATTGAAGGAACATCATAAAAATGTGCTTTATGTGAATTCTATTGCGGGAACTTCAATCAAAGGTGACTGGTTGGTAACTCAATGTTAACGTTATCACGTATTCCAATAGGATTAACCTTTGCTACAGAAAAATATGCAAATTTTTTCTGTATGTTCTATGAGCCTGTTGTTTCTGCACGTTTGAAAAGGAGTACACGTGGGTGATTTGAAATCTAATTTCAAGGATTTTACGTGTAGATGCATAAAATTTTCGCTTCTAGTAGGTGGAATATGTCATCCAGAAGACATTTGACCGACTGTGATAAATGGCGTGCGATAGCGAGAATGGAAGCAGGACAGACACTGACAGGGGTCTGTAAAGACTTAAAATTGCCAAAAGCGCCGTATCAAGAATCTGGAAACGGTTTAAAGATACTGGTAATGTACAGAGACAACCAGGTCAAGGTCGAAAACGTGCCACAACAGACTCTCAGGACCGTTATTTGGCAACGATTGCTAAAAGAAACAGGCAACTGACGTCAGTTCAGATTGCAAAGGAGTTCGCTTCAGCAACAGGATCTGGACTATCCAGAATTACTGTGAGTGACAGGCTGCATAAAAGAGAGCTGTATACAAGGAAACTCATGATTCGTATTCCCCTAACTTCGGCAGCGAAATGCGCCCTGTTAAAGTGGTGCAGAGATCATCGTCATTGGAGTACCACGGACTGGAGGCGAGTTCTCTGTACTGTACTGATGAATCCCGATTTTGTTTGGGGAGTGATTTCAGACGTGCGTGTTACCATATGGAGGGAGAAAATACACGCAATAAGGCTGCAAACATCCGTGAAAGGCATCGATACGAAGGTCCTGGAATCATAGTATGGGCGGGCATCATTTTGAATGGCCGCACTGACTTACAAATTTTTACCAGTGCAACGATGAATGCTTAAATATACAGAAATGAGGTTCTTGATCCTCATGTTAAGTTGTTTAGGGATGCAATCGGTAATAACTTCCTTTTAATGCATGATAATGCGCGACCTCATCGTGCTGGACTAGTGACTGATTATCTTGAGGGAGAAGGAATCCAGCGAATGGAATGGTCAGTATACTCTCCGGATTTAAATCCGATAGAACATGTGTGTTACGGACCAGTACGCCGACTTGCATCTCGGCAACCCCCAACTAGCACTCTCCAGGAGCTTCGGAGTTCTATTCATCTTGAATACGCATTGTTACCGCAAGCACTTCTGGTTAATCTAATCCACACTATGGAAAATCGCTGTAAAACTTGCATTTCGGTCAGGCGTGACCACATACCTTATTGAATTTTCCTGTGTTTCTCTAAAATATTGTAACAGCACAATTTCCTTGTCCTCTCTTATATCACTTAGACTTTTAGTCCTACGTTTTTAAGTAAATTTATTTTTTGCAGAAATAGGCAGTTCTGCATTTTGAATATATGTCAGACATCTTGAGCAAGTTTCATGTTCTTATCTGCAAAATTATTCAAGTTCGATGAGTTTTTACAGTTGTTCCTTTAATTTTTCTCGCCAGTGTAAAATAAACAACTTTTTCTTTAATTTAGTAATTTTAGCTAAAAAGCAAGTTAGTAATAATTTGTTAATATCAAAGAATAAATTAGTGAGGGCAAACAAATTTTGCAAAGAAATTGCTGTTTTTATATAATTTAACTTTAATTAAAATAATCTCTCACTTTTCTTTTCTTTGACAAAAGATCTTTTTACGAAATCATTTTCCAGTTTTTTGAGTTTCGACGCACTCGAAAATGTCGCCAGTTATATCACATTTTGATGGTAATATCGGCGTAGCAATTTTTTAACCTTATAAGTTTCTGGTGGTAGAAAGTTTTTTTTTTTTCTTTTCCTTATTGTCACTGGCAATTTCTTCACCTTGATATCATCAAAGTTAATAAAAGTAGCTTTTAAAAACATAATGCACAAAATCAGTTTCGATTCAGCTCGGTCACTTTATGAAAATATTATCCGCACTATACGATGAGTAAGTACGTTTTAAGCGAAGTCTTTAAAATTGATTACTAATAGAAAACGATGATGAAAACGAAATTATCCTCATTAACCGGAGATACGCCTTAAGCGGATACTCATTAACGAGAGTCCACACTATTATAATAATAGATTTTTTTAAATATAAATAAAAATAATTTCTTATCAGATGTTTTACTTAGGGATATTCATTTGAAATATTTTGTTTTTGTTTTGATTTTGTTCTGCTCTAATAATAATTATTTTTTTTATACAGGTTCGATGCATGCAGATATGTTTGTGCAGTACTCTTTTTCCACTTCCACTGCTGAAGATCAATTTCCATTTTAACATTGATGTAACAGCGCATTTTTTGTTCATCAATTTCAAATTTTGTTATAGGTCACAAATCTAAAATACCGTAATTTCCGGCGTATAATCCGCAGATGAAACAATCATGTTTGGACCCATAAATTTTATTTTATAAAGTGTTACTTTCCAGATCGCTGTAAATATTTGACTTCAATTATTGAATAAAATTTCTGGGTTGAAACCGAATTGTTTGATCCGCGGATTATACGCCGGAAATTACGGTAATTGTTCTTCCAAATAAAATGGTTAAAGGAAGAAAATGGATTTTAAAGTAAATTAAGTTTTATTATGTTGCTATTCGAAAACTGATGTACTCATTCTTTAAAATGTTTTACGTGGAATAAAATGTTTTTATTTTCCATGTTTAAAAGAATTTCTTTTGAGTTTACAAGTCTCAAGTGTCAGCCTCATCACACATTCGCTTTAAAATTGCTGTGTATTTCAGAATTTCCATAAATTAGCTAATAACTTTTAATATATCATTAAGTTTTGTCATATTACTAGTAAAACCGGTAGCATATGCTAAGTTAGGGTGGGGCAAGGGGTGGCCACACCGTGCACCGTTATAGGGAGACAGAGAATATGTTTTGTTCGTTTTTTCCGTTATTTTTTAATGACTTCTTTTAAAACAAAAATACGCACCAATTACATTTGCAACGTTCTATCAAAATTTTCATTGTTTTCACTTAACATTGGATATTTATTTTTTATGCAGAGACAAAAATTAAAAATTACCACTTTTGGATATAAATAATAAATAACAACTATTAACATAATTATCAGTGTCATAACATAATTTTCAATTAACGTAATTATCTATATATGTCAATGTATCTTTAAATATTTAAAATTTCAAACCTAAACATCTAAAGTTCCATTAATTGTTAGAATCCTTAGAATATTATTTTAGTTTTACTATTAATAAAACAAAAAATACAAATAAAGTCCAGATTTTCCGGCGGATCGCTGCCGATCCAAGAACAACCGTTATTTATTTATTTATTTATTTTCCATGGAATAAACCCGGTGCTTTTTCAGCATTGCAATTCCACTTGCAGACCTAGGCGAAAATCGGTCTTGGAAATGTAAACGACTTAGAATCAAATGCAGTTTTCTACTCAAAAAATCTTTCTTTTATTTTTATAAAAGAGGAAAAAAAAAACTTACTCAAAACCCGAAATAGACTTGTAATTTTTTTTTCTAGTGCAGTCGGATTGAAAAAAAAGCGGTTTGTAATTTTGCCTTCAGATCTAGTACCTGTGGTTTATTTCTAAATGCATGATGATACACTGGTGTCTAAAATTAAAATTACAAATATATTTTTGCAATAATTCAAAACAGCTACCACTAATATTTTAAAGCTTATTATAATATATTATTTGGTGAATAGAACATTCAATAATTCAATGTAATTATTTAATACTTGTTAATGTAAACCCTTAAAAGTTTAATAAAAGGGTAGTTTTTTAAGAAAATACGAAATTGGTCGTTTTCCCAATTTGTGAATTTCGTATGTAGAACTATGTTTCTTCTAAGCAAAATAACAAGATTAGCGAATTACAGCAAAAATGAATTCCCACAGTCATTTAGACCAAGCCTGTACAACCTGCGGCAGAGAAAATAGATGAATACGGCTCGCAGACAATCGGAAATTTCTTTAAAATAGATCGATTTTATTTAGTTTTTTTAAACTTGTGGGTTCCATGATACATGATGATGCGAATATAAGTTTATTATTGAAAGAATTGGTTTAATGCATTTCATGTTTTACATATCAGATTGACATAAGTCAACACAATATTATGTGACTCATCGTAATATGCTGGCTGATATGCTAAATAATTTTGAAAGCATTTCTGAAAGAAAGGAAGTTAAAGATTATAGTCTCTTCAACATTTTTACATTTTTATCGCGTTGGATATTATATATTTTCTAATATTGTTGTTTAACAACTGTCAGTTGTTGTTATTAGTAAAATGTGTTGCGTGTGCAGACCGAGAGAAATTGTTTTTCCTCGAATGCTTGTGAGAATTCCACAATATCTCACTCGAAACCCATATATACAGCTCAGAAACCAGCATAGGATTTTCCCATGTAAAATTTACTTTCCTCATATTGTCAACAGAGTTCACAAATCTGCCAGTGAATATCAAACGATCCTATACACCATAACCCATCTTCCATTTTGAAGTTACAGAGACAACTACCACAATGGAACGAACGAGTCGGGTAGGTTTTTTTTCATCCTACCGCGAGACCCCACAAGCAGGACGCGGATGATAGCGAAACTAGAGATCGCAGTGACATCATGAGATATCTTATTTTCCAATGAAAGCACACTTTCTCAGTGACATCACTTTTCAGCGCTACGACTGACTAGAGAAACTTCTTTTGTTCCGTGCGACAAAACAGAAGATATATTAGAGTGTGCAGAGACTTTTGCAGTTAGTTAACGAAATAGTTTTCAGTTGATTTGAACCTTAACTCCGAGTAACTTTGAGTCTTAACTCCGAGCAGGTAGCGAAAACTTCGGGCGGTTTCGTAAAAACCCTCGTTGGAAAAAGCGGTTCTCGGCTAATGCTTTGAGTTTGACGTTGTCAACCTGATCTTCACAGTGAGAAGTCTCACTGACTTCTTTAGGACAGCGAGAACGTGCATCTCCCGTCCATTCGACAGAGTTCTTTGCTTTCGACAAATTTTGTGAAGGGACTGATTATGGGAAGATAAGTTCCCCCTCCCGCCAAAGCTTTTTAGGAGAAAATTTCAGAAACTTTCGTGCCTTGAACATAGACTTGATGAAAATTGGACTGAACATTAATTGGATTAGATTAGAAGCTTAAAGAATCCCTTTTTTAATTTGTTGTGCAACTCCATTTATTCAAGAATATGTATTTTATTGTTACTATATAGAATACAATAAATGCATCTTTATTTTAAATTAGACGGATCCATTAAAGGCCCAAGCTACTACTTCAAATCATAGCATCGGACCCGTCACATGCTGCCCAAGAAAGACAAAAGGTTCGACATTTCTAGTTGGTTTCGGCGATGGATTAAGGTGAAGATTAGCGTGCTTCGATGAGTGGCGACATAGACATACGGCTCGCAGACAATCGGAAAATTATTTAAAATATATAGATTTTTATTCAGTTTTTTAAGATTGTGGGTTCCAAGATTTGATTGGTTGAGACGATTCTGAACAAAAGTAAATCGACAATCATCTTTGGCCTGCCTTTTATTATCGCCAACCTAACGCTTGTTAACCTGGGAGTATAGAAAAAAGAAGAATAGAGATATCAATCTTCCCCTGTGAAAAGTTTTGTAGTTGGCAAACGAGTTCTTCCCCCCCCCCCTCTTGCGTCCGCCATATTTGATTTTGACCGACAGCAGTCCAATCAGCAGTCTCCAGTGCAAGACACGGCTAAATATGGCGGATGCAAGAGGGCGGTAGGAACGGCTTTAAGTGACTCATTTATGACTGACTACTCCATCTATTGGATCCTTCTTGTTGTTAACTCGTCTCACTTGTATAATCGAACTCGTCCAGGCGAGAATCGTCAAATTTTTTAATAGAAAATGCCTAGGTTTGTCATAGTTTGGACAAACGCGTCTGTCTAAGCACAGCCTGGGTCTGAGCATCGTTTGTCGCCACTCTCATATCTATGCACTCTAGTGAAATACATAGCAAACTTGAAGCCGGCCAGTCTTATGCGGACGTCTGTCGAAGGTTACACGTGTTTCGAATAGCGGTATGCAGGTCAGGAAGTCTGATGGAAACAAATTGCATCTCTGTTATAGTATGTTACTGTTGGCTACCTCATAGTAATGAGGTACCTGGGTACAATATTTCATTCGAATAAAATAATTTTTTATTGAGAATCATATCTTTCGTGTTTGTAAATTTAATTTTTGACGCCAGCCTACTTTAAAACCATACTTAAAATCCCTACTTAAAACCTTAAAAGTATCATTAACGAATACGCGATGTTCTTGAATCTTCTCCAGCTCTCTCTCTCTCTGTCTTTTTTTTTTTTTTTTTTTGGAAACAGTGCTCGAAATGTCACATGATACAAAGTCGAAATCTTGGCATTGATCTTTGGCATTACTTCAAATTGAAATCGAACTTGGCCCAGAACAATTAATTTCCTTCTCACGAAGGCCATCTTTTAGATATGTGTAGACGCCAATAGAAAAACACTCCGTTTAATGAATCTGATGACGAATGGTTAATATTTTAAACTATTACTATTTAAAACACAAGTTTCGAGAAACAGACGTTTAACACACACATTAGAGTCAGCTTGTCAGTTTGTATTCTAAATATAAAGTAAATTTCACAGTATTAGAGCCGAACTTGACTGCTGTAAGTGATTACACCATTTACTACAGTCTTCCATTTTATAATAATAATAATAAATCGACCTTTGTTGAGTTTGCTCTTAATATTCGCATTCCCTTATACACCTTCATGAAATATTAAACGAAAGTAACAGTGTTTCGTAACCTAGAATAAATAAAATATTAAGTACAAAATTATTAAATAAATTTTCAGAGCTTATCATTGTCACACGATGCCGGACCCTAGTTGGTTCAGATCTCCAAAATGTATCAAAGGTCAAAGGGTTAAAATTTCTTCCGGAACATCCTTAACATTTGATATATTTTTGCCCTGCAAAGGACAGTATTGAAGAAAGGTGGAGAGATATTACAAATTTGAAGGTTTTTTGTAATTGTGGTTTTACAATCCTTCTAGGACTCATTACACTGTTGCTAATTTTCATTCATTATGTATCCTTAATATTTGTGTGTTTTTGTCCTGAAAAGACGTATCTAGACAGTCTTCAAATAAGGGAGGACATATATTACAAACTTGGAGGTTTTATGTAAGGGTGGATTTCACAATCCTTCTAGGATTCATACATGGTTTCTAATTTTCGTTCATTACGTGGGCAGAAAAGTTATACAGGAATATTTTGTATGTAATTTTATATTTTCTTATATTAAATATATTGTACATATTTTTTTCTGGTAACAGTCATACTTTAGCATTTTTTGTGCAAAGAATAATAAAAAAGATCAATGTATCTGTTTTAAGCACTTAAGAGGTTGAAAGGCATTAAAATTAGCTTAGATACGTTGATTTGGAGATCCTTTATCAGCGCCCAAGGGAGGGGCGATCTCGCATTGCTCCCTCCCTTCCCTGGGATCCGCCATTGCCTTATAGTGTAGATATTTAGATTTCCTTTTACTGGAATTAATTTACAAGAATAATCTTAGAAAATTTGAAAGTGAATATCTGATGACGCTTTTAACTTTTCAAAGTCAAGTTTTAAGTGAAAAACATCACGTTCCAAAGAGATTAATTTTAAATATTTGTATGTTTTCATCATTTATTTCATGTAATTTTATATTTTCTTATATTAAATATATTACACATATTTTTTCTGGTAACAGTCATACTTTATCATTTTTGTGCAATAAATAATAAAAAGCACTTAACCCTTTCCGGCACAGGCAAAGTCTGTTCGTAAAATGAGAAATTACTGACTGACACCGGAATTTACAAACGATTTTTTTAGAAAATAAGAACTCCTCATTTTAAGCTTTCATTGCAGAAACAAAATTTTATTAAATATTTTTGGTGTCGAAAGCAAGTTTGGAATTAAAATTAGGTGTGGCCGGAGTGGGACCACTGTGCCGGAAAGGGTTAAGGGGTTAAAAAGCATTAAAATTAGCTTAGATATGTTGATTTGGAGATCCTTTATCAGCGCCCAAGGAAGGGGCGATCTCCCATTGCTCCCTCCCCTTCCTGGGATCCGCCATTGCCTTATAGTGTAGATATTTATAAAAGTCTGGGATTTTAGATGAGTAAACATATAGGATTTTTAGCAAACTGCATGAGTTAACCTTAATCATGAAAACATACTGATATTCAAAATTAATCTCTTTAGAACGTGATGTTTTTCACTAAATAACTTGACTTTGAAAAGTTAAAAGCGTCATCAGATATTCATTTTCAAATTTTCAAAGCTCATTCTTGTAAATTAATTCCAGTAAAATGACATTTGCGTCATAGTATTCAGTATTGGCTTCACCCATCACGAACTGTCCACATGGCTGTGTCCACGAAATTTCATTCTATATGAGAAATATAAGCTTTCTTCAGACAGCTGCTTTCTATCATTCTTTAAATAGACTTTAATGAAATTGGAAGATTAGTGACATTATTGGAGGTCAAGGGCACATTCCTGAAAGCACAGTTTATTTATTTATTATTTTTTTTTAAATCATCAATCTGCATTTTGAAATCGCAATCGTCGGCAGTTTATCGTGAAGTTAAAAAAAAAATTAAAAAAAAAAAAAAAAAAAAAAAAACGAAATTATTGTTGATTTTCGTATTTTTCGATTCGTTTTCACGTTTTCCATTTTTTCTTCTATGTTTTAAAAAAAACTTTGAAGTGGTACCTTTCAGGTTCTAACAATATCTTTGGTTTTAAAAAGATTTCTTTGGCAGGATTTTTGGTGAGTGTATTAGATCTCCGACTCTTTCGTTCTGATTGGCAGCCACGAACATCCGAGTAGCCTTTTAAAGAACTTTCAAGATACATTGATAAAAGGTATAAATAGATATGGACACGGGGGAAGATACCTGGAGGGGAAACTGGAATAGGCTGAGATATCAAAAACGCAAGTCATATTTTTGAAACGAAAGAGGGCGCTGTAAAATTTTGTAGGCGGTCTTTTAACAGAATGTCATTAGATTACATGTTAAATTCCGAAAATATTTTACTCGTTTATTTTTAATTATAGTAATTATATGTCATAAACTTAAGATGGGTTTTCAGTTTTCGTGCTGTGTTAGTTGCAGGAAAACCTTACAAATTGCTATCTACATTGGCAGATTTTCATATTCAATCCAATTCTGTTTAGAATATCATTCAATTCAACATCAGAGATTATTTCTGTATTTTCAGATGATGAAGAATCTGGACCAGTTTGGGCCACATTGACATCAGAATCATTATTCTATCAATGAATTTAATTTATTTGTAGAGTAAAAGTAGAGTAAAAGAACTAGAGATTAGACGGTAGAGAGAGTCAGATCAGCTGTTTGAAGCGATAGTAAATACCTGTGATTGAGACTCTGTTATTCTAGCTGCCTTAGCAGTTTTTTGAGACATTTGAAACATCGGTGATGGAATTTATTCTTGTTATTACTAGAAATTTATATTGTATCGAGGTCAGATGATTTTAACGTGTTTGTAATGTACATTTGAGATGTTTTACTGTTATTTATTTCCTGCTTTTATTGGAATATTCGTAAAACAAATGTGACGTCTAAAGAACTGTTTTTCTTCTACTATCATCTACACGAACCCTAATTACGTAACATCACTCTATCTTGGCAACATATTTAAAATTTGCAGTAATTGATGTTATTTTACGAAAGTAAGATCTCGGACCAATAAGTACTAAACAAATAAATAAACTGAATTAAGCTATCCCTATTTCACAAACGAGGAGTTCGTCAAACATAGGTAATCTTCTGAATAATTAACAAAATATATATAAATGAATCCACATTCATAAAAAGTTTTCTTTAATTGCATTACTTTTAAGAACATGCCTTCTGTTGTGCCAATCATTCGAACAATTCGATTATAGAAATATAACTCTAATCTCTAATTTGATCGAATATTTTCCCTTGAATGATGACATGTCTTGTTTTTGTTTTGATTTTTTTCAAGTTAAAATAAACATATTTCCATATTTAAACCAGAATTTTTTTTATGTGTGTGAAGTTTCGTACTTTTAGTTGGCTCTTAATTTTTTACAAAATTTCTAGTGTTAATTCATTAAAAAAAATCCCTGACGGCTCGGCCTACAGGCACAGGTAGATTTCGAAGACACAGACCGTGGGGCGCCTGTTTGTCGGGAATTGTGGAAGAAATGACCTCTTTTACGATGATGCGGCAATTTGAACCGCCTACTTCGAAACCTAACTTGTTTGCAGGCGGATCCGGCAGGGATTTTTTTGTTTTTAATTTTTTTTTTTGGTATAACGGTTGGTCTATAAAAAACTTGTCAATATAAAAGTTTTAGATAATATTAAGAGGATTTATAATAAATTTAAGCGGATTTGAAATCTTGGGAATTGACGAAGTTATGAATTTTTTTCTTCTAAAACCCCCCTTCCCCCCCTCTTAAGGCAATTTTTAATTATATCAAAAATCTGTCATACATAAATTTTCGTCCCTTCTCCTAGAAGTAATAATAACTTCAAACGGATTCGATACGTATCATAATTAAGAAATTATGTTTTTTTTTCTGTTTTCACAAAAAGCCCCCCCCATCCCCCCCCCTGGTTCGATTTTGCCCATTAACGAACTGGACCGAGATTTTATGCCTCTTGATTTTATGTATCAGTTTCGAAAAGATGCGGGAGTTGGAACTGCCTACTTCGAAAAGTAACTTGTTTGCAGGCGGAGCCGGCAGGGATTTTTTTTTTTTTATTATTATTATTTGCTATAACGGTTGGTCCTATAAAAAACTTGTCAATATGAAAGTTTTAGATAATAATAAGAGGATTAATAATAAATTTACGCGGATTTGATATCTTGTGAATTGACGAAGATATGATTTTTTTTCTTCTAAAACCCCCCTTTTTCCCCCCTTGGAGCCATTTTTAATTATATCAAAAATCTGTCATACATAAATTTTCGGCCCTTCTCCTAGAAGTATTAATAACTTTAAATGGATTCGATACGTATAATAATTAAGAAATTATGGGGTTTTTTCTGTTTTCACAAAAAGCCCCCCCACCCTCCCCCCCTTGGTTCGATTTTGCCCATTAACGAACTTGACCGAGATTTTATGCCCCTTGATTTTATGTATCAGTTTGTAAAAGATTAATGCAGAATTTTTTCAGTTATCGTGGTCAGAAAAAAGTGACATAGATAGATAGATAGATAGATAGATAGATAGATAGATAGATAAAGTTTTGAACTGGGGGTGGTTTTGGGTTCTGGGAGTCATGATCGGCGTAGATCTGCAAAAATTTTTCAAAATTTCCAACTTAGGTGAGAATGTAATAGGTAATATTTCTTACGAAATCTACCTAAAAACACACCGAGTAAAGAGAAAAAAAAACACGAAGGTTGGCAACTATATTTTTGCTCATACCCAAGTTATTCATTCGATATGTATTGTATGTATCTGAATGATAGCATATCTGACTTTTGCTCATGTCTGAATTATTTAACCCTTTCCGGCACAGACAAATTCTGCTCGTAAAATGCGAAATTATTGACTGACACCGGAATTTACAAACGACTTTTTTAGAAAATAAAAACTTCTTATTTTTAAGCTTTCACTGTAGAAGCAAAATTTTATTAAAATATTCTTGGTGCCGAATGCAAGTTTGGAATTAAAATTAAGTGTGCCCGGAGTGGGACCACTGTGCCGGAAAGGGTTAAAGCGATTATTCCTCGTTTAATAAAATCGTTTGTTTTCGGCGTATCTGACTGATTTTCAGTTTCAAGGCGATTATTTTTGGTATGTGATGGTGAGAAATACCACCATCTAGATCTAAACTAGCACACACTATAAAAAAAAAGTATTTGGTTTTTTTTCTGCATATTAACAGAGTATTTGGTATCATTTTAATCAGTGAACAGTGAACAATACAAATTAATGATCCATTTTAGGATCAGCGCATACAGATAGATAATTATGGAACAAAGTGAACCACGGCAGTCAAGGAAATATTTGGTTTTCCGTTCCCACGAATGATTTAACTACACCTAATAAAAATGTCATGGAGAAAATTGTCAGAACAATAATATGACACATTTATTTATGAGAGCTTAAATAGGCACGAAGACCTCACAAGTCAAAGCATCTTTACCTCCCAGACACAGCACGGCGTCAAGAGGAATCGCTATTGTACCGACGGACCTATGAAACACTCAAGGGGAGTACCAAATTTTTCCCGCATGCCAATGGTCATCTCTCTAAAATCAGAGGTATGGCCGAAACATGCAAATTTTCAAGAAGTTAAAACGTATAAGGCCTTAATTTTATGTGAAAAGGGAAAAATGGTTCCATCCCTTTTTTTTTGCTCCACGAAAAGAATGTGATTTTTCTTGAGAGTTCAGATTCAAAAAAGATGGAAAAGTAGAAGGTTGACTGCTCTCTAACTAAAAAAACAGATTTTGAGTGTGTGTGCCAATAGATGGAAATGTACGCGCTAAGAAAAAGCGAAAACGCGTCAGCCATTACCTCCTGCTGTCAACGTTATCTAGTAATATAAGGTAACAAACAATCTTCCTTCACCATTGTTCCATTTTATTTAATTAAGCTATATTCTTTTAATAATACGAATTTACGTGTGTATGAAGATCCTACCCCGATCTAAACATAAAAATTCTAATCAAATAAATACTTCTAGGGTATGGAACTCTGCCTTTCAAAATCGAATTTGTTAATTCAGTAAGATAAACTGTAATTCTCAGAAAATAAATGTTGAGAATACAGTTCTCAACTAGGATTGAATATTTTTATTTTTTTTAAAACATTTATATTTGTTTTTAATCATATGCTTATAATTACCTTGTAAATAAACTCAATTTTATATTCAATTAATTTTAGTCAGTTTTCCTTTTGTTTACTTAATTTATTGAATTAATATTAAGTCTTTTATTTTAGGAAATGTTTTCTTTAATATTACAATCTAGGTTTTAAAATAAGCCATTATATATTTAATGTTACATAACTCTCTGCAGGTAACCTTTGATGATTGTAATTGGCTCAAAGAGGATCCGAACTTCAAAAATAATTCACAACGCAACTTTTTCTTTTCTATAATTAATTGATAATTTGTCTAATAAAATTTTCTAAGTATAAATTATCATATCAGATCCTTAGAGTCATAGGTGCAAAATAAATACTATACGTCTCGGATAATTTAAAATACTCATATTAATCAATTAACAGCAATATAGTGGTAAATCCTATGCAGTCAGACTTAAATTCAAATAATTTAATTGATCACTCTGTAGCATTCCATCATAGGGTTTACCGAATTAGAAGTGGTACCGTTACCTCTTTCTAAATTATTTTAATATATTAATTTAATTTTAGAAATAGAACTTTAGGTTATTGTATAATTTTTTAAATATAAAAATATATATGCAATATTAAGACTAAAAAAAAAAAAAATTTTTTTTTGCTAACATAAATGTTCTTAATTCTAATTCTTTTGAAAAAATTTTTTTTCCTCTTTTCAACAACTAATTAAAAAAAAAAAAAAAAAAAAAAAATTTTAAGCATTCATTGGGGAATCTTCATACACTCTGTAACATGCATATACCTGGCAATTCTTTTTGGGTACCTCACTAAATATATAATGATATATTAAATAATAATAAGTGTTATTGGATTGATTTGTATTAACAAAGAATTGAAAATATGACTTGTGTTACATATACTGCAACAGCAGCAAATATAAAATAAATACATAATAATGCTCAAATATTGAAATGATATATATTATATATAATTAATTTCTCGAACAGTGCATAACAATTCACCATTGGGTATCTTTTATTTTATGTTAAACAATTTTTTTTTGCTCTCTCTCTATTTTATGATTTTTGTACTTTAATTGGATGAATAAGCGTAAAAGTCAAAGAATTAGTAGAATAGATACTGGTGTCAAAACTAGACAACAATTACGCGAATTAAATAATCAAACTGTAGACACTAATATTATTTGTAATAATAGTCATAATAATAATAAGAAAAAAAAGAAAGAGAAGAAAATTATAAATTCTGAAAAAGCTACTCCTAAAATTACTACAATGGACACCCCAAATGCAGATAGCCTAATTAATCTGATTCCATACTATGATGGAAAAAAGGAAGCAAATATTAACCATTTTTTCTTACAATTTGACAATCTCATCAATAAAACTGAATTGAATAATGATTCTAAATTAACTATATTAAAGGCGAAAATTGTAGGACCTGCTAAAGATAAATTGATGAGGGATCAAAATTTGTTCGTGGAACAGAACTTAGAAACCTTTAAAACAAAGTTAAAACAATTATTCGAACCCAAAACCACATTTCTAGAAGCGCAAAAGAAATTTTGCAATCTCAAACAAAAACCGGAACAAAACATGAACGAATTTATATTAGAATTTAATGCGGCAGCAGACCTTTATCTAAAAAAAAGTGGGCAAGATATAGGAGCTAACAACAGCTCTACATTCATGGAAATGATCAAATTATCTCAATTTTTGGAATCAATTCGTAGTGATTTAAGTCTGGAAGTAAGAAAAAACTCTCCGCCGGACTTTAAAACAGCGTGCAACATAGCCTTAAAATTAGAGGAGGCTTATTCACATGTCAATTTAAAGGACATCAACAACATTTCCAAAACTAAAGATTCTGATTTGTTAAATGAACTGCTTAAACTCAATGTAGAAAGTGCAGAGAATATAAAATTATTAACCGCGGAACTAAATAACATAAAATTAAAGGTAAATGCCACTAACAATGATACAACTAGGTTTTGCAAGTACTGTAAATCCACATCCCATACGAACCCACATTGTTGGTTTTACAAGGGCAACGAACAAAACAGCAGTAATTACGTGGACGAAAATAAAAAAATTCCTGAGAATATTCAAATCGAAAAACCAAATTTTTATCAAGGGGGAAACCAACAAGCTCAGGGAAACTTTCAGCAAACCCCAAATTACACGCACCAAAACTTCAACCCTATGCAATATTCTGCTCCTCAGTACATGTACTATGCACCACCCCCACCCCACCAACAATTTATGCCGATATCATATCCCAGTTTCGGAAATTATGGAGGCAATTTCAACGAACAGAGATCATATGACCAGCGAAGAAATTATAGAGGGCATAGAGGGGGCTACAAGCAAAATAATTATAAAAAACATGATTATACAAAAAAAAATAATTCACAGCAGACATTTGAAAACAATAAACAAGATAAAGATCATGATCAGAATTCTAGTAACAATAAGGGAAACTAAAGTCGGGACTTACATTCTCAAATACAAGGCACCCGCGTAAGTCTCACTGCGGGTCTAAAAAAAATAACAAAATTATTGCTAGTGTCAAAAGTAATGACAATTCTCAACTTCCGATTATTACTTTTGAAATTAATGGTGTTAAGATTAATGCTTTGACAGACAGTGGGGCGGCAGTAACTTTGGCATCACCTATATTGTTCGAACAATTAAAGAATGCACACGTAAAATATAAAAATCTCTGTAACCAGGTAAAAATTCAAACATTAACAAATTCGACAATCTCTTTTAAGCAATGCATTAAATTAACTTTCAAATTGGAAAACGTTTTTGTATCGGGGGCATTCTATGTTAAAACTCAAGATTTTGGTCGGAACTACAATATGCTATTGGGATTCGATTTCCTCAAAACAAATAATATTATCCTAGATTTTGAAGATAAAACCATGAAATTAAAAAACAAAAACATTGCACTTCAATTTCTAGAAAATGAACCTCAAAGTCTGATAAGTAACTTAACTGCTAACTCTAATGAGAATCAAAATAAAGAAACAATACGCAAAAAGAAAAAAAAACGTATCTCGCACAAAAATTTTGTTACAGCAAAACTAACACAGACAACGGAGTTACTACCAGGCGAAAAAAAAATTGTTGCATTACTATTAGATCCAGATAAATTCGCAACTACAAATACAATACTCTTGGAACCGATTAAACATAATATGAAAATTTATTATAAAACATCAATTCACGAAATTGCCAAGGATAATAAAATTCATATAATAATCACTAACAAATCACAACAAAAATTAATCTTAACAGAGGGAATGAACATTGGCAAAATTTCTAAACATTTTGAAATAAAATCAGTTGACACTGAGGGTCAAGAAGTAACGAAGCAGGTAGTGCACATTAATAATCTGAATTTAGAGCAAGTTCGTGAACGGAGAAAAGCAGAACTTAGATCAGACGACTTTAATTTACAACATTTAGACTCGGACACAGCAGAAAAATTAAAAAAAATACTTCTAAACAATGCACATGCCTTTTCTAAGAATTACGATACACTCGGACAATCTTCATTAGTCGTCCCAAGATTTAATTTAATACATAATTATCCTCTGCAGACTAAACCATACAAAACTGCACACAATGTTAAGGAGTATGCTAAAAAAGAAATTGAAAAACTTTTGAGAGCAAATATCATTCGTAAATCCAACTCTGATTACGCTTTCCCTGTTATTTTCGTTAAAAAAAAATCTTTGCAGAAAAACGAACAGGCTAATGAAGTTAAATATCGTATGGCGGTCGATTATAGACTTTTAAATGAAATACTTCAAAATTATGCGTACCCCATACCCGAAATTAAAGAGATTCTGCGGAGAATGAGTGGAAAAAAATATTATACAGTACTGGATCTACACAGTGCGTTTTTCCAAATAAATTTACGTGAAGAAGACACTGAAAAATTAGCTTTCATAACGGAGCACGGTAAATTCTCCTTTTTAAGATTGCCTTTCGGAACGCGACTCAGTACTGCGGTGTTTGCAGAATTAATTGATAAAGTGTTGGGCCACTTTAATGAAGATCAAGTCGCTTATTTTATTGACGATGTGATCCTAGCAGCCGACTCACTCGAAGAAATGTTAGATCTGTTAGACAAAGTCCTTAAAGCTTTTATTGAAAATAATTTAACTATTGAGCCTACTAAAATACAAGTCTGTATGTCAGAAATCGAATTTCTCGGTTTCACCCTAAACAGCGAAGGATACTTTCCTTCAAAAAGAAACATAGATAAAATTCAAAATTTAGTTAAACCTAAAAATAAGAAGGGAGTTAAATCTCTACTTGGTCTTTCGAATTATTTTAGATCGCTTATTAAAGACTATTCTAAAATAGTTGACCCATTAATTAATCTTACTAAAGACAAAGTGAAATTTAAATGGTCTGACATAGAAGAAAATGCTTTCAAAGAAATCCAAGCAGCGATAGTTAAAAATCCCACATTAAAACCCCCAGATTTCTCAAAAGATTTCATTTTAATCACAGACGCTTCTAAAACAGCTATTTCTGGAATTTTAGCACAAGAATACGACGGAGAACAGCTGCCAATTGAACATTTTGGGCGAAAATTAAGGGATCCCGAAAAGAACTACCCCAGTTTCAAACTCGAACTACTGGCGGTTCATGAAGCGGTGATGGATTAGAGGGAGAAAAGATTACTGTTTTTTTTCTTTTTCTTCTTCTGCCTTGTTTTTTTTTTCCCAACCCCGTCCATTCCAAGGCAGGCAGTTTAAAAGGGTATTGTGTTTGACTTTATAGATGGATATTTAAATTTTTGGTATCGAAAGAAGAAAACAAATTTTCATTTTTTCGATCTGTTTCTTTTATGAAAATATATTATTGAAAATATCTTTCATTCAGAAAAGTCATCCTTTTATAAGATCCCAAAACAAAATTGTTTTAGTAAGAATGATAAGATTTTTTTTTCACATAGCATTTTCTTTATGTATATTATATAAAATAAAATAAAGATGTTTGCCTTTTTGCTCAAGAGAGACATTTCATGTGAGATTATGTATATCTATTTTCTCTCTATGTTTTTGATATAATATATATATATATATTTTTTTAATGTATGGTATTAATTATACAATGCATACAGTTTACTGATTATATTGAGTATTTGTTTTAAATGATTCTGTATATTGTGTTTCAACGTATGGGTACCTAATTAGCCTGTAATAATTAAAATAAAAGATTTGCCAATTTATATGTATGTAATAACTAAAAATATAAGAGTGGAAAAGAAAATTAATTTTTTTGTTCTTTCTTCTCTCGGGCATTTTATTTTATTATTTGGCTTATTCAAATTTTCCTGCTTTATTTGGATTTGGACCTATTAAAACTCAAAATTTTAATAAATGTTTTTGGAACAATGGAAATTGAAACCAACTACACATGATAACTTGCTGAAGAAGTCATGTCTTTCATCAGATTTTTCAACAGTGAACTTTTGATTACGCTTTATTTCACCAATGTGTAAAACTTTTTTCTGGTGTTGCAAACCTACTTACACTCCAAACCTAGTGACACCCCAGCTTATCCCAAGTTCCTAGACTTTTCCATGTGAACATTTTCAGTTTTGATCTTCAATATAATACGACGATGGACTTTCATCGAGTACTTTGTGGCTATATATATATATAAAAAAAAAAGATACTGTGGACCTTTTTTTTTTTCTAATGTCGGGGGAAGAGATGATGGTGAGAAATACCACCATCTAGATCTAAACTAGCACACACTATAAAAAAAAAAGTATTTGGTTTTTTTTCTGCATATTAACAGAGTATTTGGTATCATTTTAATCAGTGAACAGTGAACAATACAAATTAATGATCCATTTTAGGATCAGCGCATACAGATAGATAATTATGGAACAAAGTGAACCACGGCAGTCAAGGAAATATTTGGTTTTCCGTTCCCACGAATGATTTAACTACACCTAATAAAAATGTCATGGAGAAAATTGTCAGAACAATAATATGACACATTTATTTATGAGAGCTTAAATAGGCACGAAGACCTCACAAGTCAAAGCATCTTTACCTCCCAGACACAGCACGGCGTCAAGAGGAATCGCTATTGTACCGACGGACCTATGAAACACTCAAGGGGAGTACCAAATTTCTCCCGCATGCCAATGGTCATCTCTCTAAAATCAGAGGTATGGCCGAAACATGCAAATTTTCAAGAAGTTAAAACGTATAAGGCCTTAATTTTATGTGAAAAGGGAAAAATGGTTCCATCCCTTTTTTTTTGCTCCACGAAAAGAATGTGATTTTTCTTGAGAGTTCAGATTCAAAAAAGATGGAAAAGTAGAAGGTTGACTGCTCTCTAACTAAAAAAACAGATTTTGAGTGTGTGTGCCAATAGATGGAAATGTACGCGCTAAGAAAAAGCGAAAACGCGTCAGCCATTACCTCCTGCTGTCAACGTTATCTAGTAATATAAGGTAACAAACAATCTTCCTTCACCATTGTTCCATTTTATTTAATTAAGCTATATTCTTTTAATAATACGAATTTACGTGTGTATGAAGATCCTACCCCGATCTAAACATAAAAATTCTAATCAAATAAATACTTCTAGGGTATGGAACTCTGCCTTTCAAAATCGAATTTGTTAATTCAGTAAGATAAACTGTAATTCTCAGAAAATAAATGTTGAGAATACAGTTCTCAACTAGGATTGAATATTTTTATTTTTTTTTAAAACATTTATATTTGTTTTTAATCATATGCTTATAATTACCTTGTAAATAAACTCAATTTTATATTCAATTAATTTTAGTCAGTTTTCCTTTTGTTTACTTAATTTATTGAATTAATATTAAGTCTTTTATTTTAGGAAATGTTTTCTTTAATATTACAATCTAGGTTTTAAAATAAGCCATTATATATTTAATGTTACATAACTCTCTGCAGGTAACCTTTGATGATTGTAATTGGCTCAAAGAGGATCCGAACTTCAAAAATAATTCACAACGCAACTTTTTCTTTTCTATAATTAATTGATAATTTGTCTAATAAAATTTTCTAAGTATAAATTATCATATCAGATCCTTAGAGTCATAGGTGCAAAATAAATACTATACGTCTCGGATAATTTAAAATACTCATATTAATCAATTAACAGCAATATAGTGGTAAATCCTATGCAGTCAGACTTAAATTCAAATAATTTAATTGATCACTCTGTAGCATTCCATCAGTATGAGTGAATGACACAACTCTGGTATGAAGAAATGAATTGCGATTAAATAAATACGAACATATTTTGAACAGTTTACCGAGCATATCTCAGATGGCTCGTTCTTGTTTTGGGTTTAGTATTATCTCTGGTTTGTGAGTATTTATGAAAAATATATTAGAAAAATTTGCACGATTCATATAATGCAGAAAATTAGTGTTTATAGGTTTGTATTCAACATTTTAAACAATTTACTATATCTCAAAGCAGTATTAAAAGTTTTATTTCATTTATTTATTTATTGCATTTCGACAATTCAAATAATTATTCAAATTTTTAAGATTTCAATAAAAAAAATTACAGAACTACGAATTTTTGTTCAAAATAATGCAAATATTTTAAAAACCAATAGAAAAAGAACTTTTGCTCAAAAAAAAAGAAGAAAATCTAGCTGTATATTAATTAGACCAAACATTAGATCGCAAATATTTAAAAACAAGCGGGTAAGTGTGATCGAAGATCACTCAAAGGGTTTCGTTTAATATTCCTTTCAAAGCGCTTTATCCTTTTTTTTAATAAATCCAAAGAAATTTCATTTAGCAACCCCCCGCCCCCCCCCCCCCCCCCCCAAAAAAAAAAAAAAAAAACTCATGTTTTTTTTTGTTTTTTTTATAAAGTAAAAATTTACCGGTCTATTTTTTCGTTTTTTCGAGTATCCAAACCAGCCCGATCACGGGCAAAGCCGGCTATTATATTCTGTCATAATAATATCTGTCACGCGGACTAAATGCGATATAAAAAAATAATTTCAAAGTTAAACATGTTGTACACCTTCAAAATGTTAAAATATGCGAATATTTCCATAATCGGATTTTTTATCATGATTCAATATGTTTCTCAAAATCATATATTTACTATTCTTTATTACTCATATTGATACCTGCTTTGTATTATTCTCAAACATCTGAAAAATTCGTTAAACTTCCAATATGACGTCAGATTTTCTTTTTAATTATCTAATGACGTGATATTAATCTGCTTTGTGTACATACACATACTCATTCTCCTTGTATTATTGAGAAATCTTTGAAATTTTCCGTTTTATTACCACTATGACGTCAATCATTTTTATTTAATATTAATTTTTTTTTTCAATGGGTGAAACTTTTTATTTCATTTTCATTTTTCACGTTCGTCTGATAGAAAATTAGTTATTGTAGAAAGAATTTTATCGTGGATTTTTAATTTTTGGCATCTGCTATAACGAAAAATGTTTAAATTTAATAGGAAAAGACTGTTAGAATTTTGGTTTTTTATCTCTGTTTATTAAAATAATACGAATTTTTCAAATTTTAATATTTTGAGCTCTTTATAGCTGGTATTCAGCTATATACACAAAGTTTCAACTCTGTAAGTTACGAAGTTTCTGAAAATAGCTCTGTGACAGACAGACAACGGAGCAGGAGTAATAGGGTTTCGTGAGATGAACGAAATCCTAAAAATGTTTTTGAAGGTGTATAAATATTTTTGAAGCAACAGAATAAATTTTATTTTCATTTTTGAAAAAAAGCCTTATTACTAAAAATTATAAGCAGGGGTCTATCCAGACTTTTTTCCCAGGGTCCTGTTTTTGTGAAATTGTGAACAGCTTTTCATATTTGTGAAAAATCTAGACATAATTATGTGAATTTGAAATGATCGTTCTATTCAGGTTCTTATTTATACATTTTTAAGAAGATATATGGATGTAAAATACATATTTTTTCTTTATATATGTAAAAGTGACAGGTCAGATTTTACTTTTAAATGATTAATTTGTGAAATATTCGGTTTAAGGATGGACAAAATTTGTGAAAAACCTATTTTTAAGACAAAGAATTTTGTGAAGGGTCCTATTTTAGGGAAAATAATTTTGTGAAGGGTCCTGTTTTGAAATGAGAAATTTTGTGAAGGGTTCGTTAAAGGACCCATTTTTTTCCTAAACAGATCCCTGATAAGACACTCCGATTTTGGAAAATTTCTCATTTTAAATGATTTTTTTAAGTTATTTTTTTCCCTTTTTTCTTTCTTACATATACATAAGAAGAAAGTATTGGATTTGTAAAAAAATTCTACTTCCGTTCTTTTATCCATTTACACGATTTGGAGATGTCCCGAATGCAATTTGTTTAATGATTTTTGGCTTTGATTATTCAATAGGGGGCTCTGTTTTACTATACATTTTACGATGAGCATGATAGCTATATCTGACTTTCTATTGGTTAGAAATGCACAAAATTTTATATTTGAAATTATAATTAAAACTTCAAACTACTATCATATAAATTTAAAGAAATACATCATATTTCTATATTCTTAATTATTGGTGTGTAACTGTGCTATAAAAATTAATATTTTACAATGATATATTATTGATAAAAAATTTGGGATGGCTACAGCATACAAGTTTTAAGATTGCGATCACTTTAATTCCCCCACTTTAATGATTGGACATTTCTTTTTAGTTACTCCAAAATAATAAATACGGTGCAAAATAATTTAGAAAAAAAATTAGAGTTTTGTGGATTTTAAAATATATGCTAGGGGAGCAAGGGGAGGGGGGGGATCTCAGGAGATAGAGAGAATTTAGATGGTTGATTATTTATTTAGTGTTACTCCATAAAAGCAAATAAAACAGATAGAGAAAAACAACAAACAATTAGTACATAGTGTGAAGGATAGGTGACTGATAATTCATTTATTAATAAATAGTTTCATTTGCAAAACATAAAAAATTAAAAACAAAGTTGATAAATTAAAAAAAATAATAATAATAAATAAAACTGTGAATCAAATTTTAAAAAAATAAATGGATTTTTTTTAAAAAATGAAATGAAATCTGTCTTTATGTCGACAGATTTCAGTTTAGCGCCTAAGTGTCATCTGATCTTGTGGTTAATGTAAATTTGAGCAAATGTAAATTGGCGCAAAAGTGTTTTTTTTTTCTAAATCTTTAATGGTATTTACATTCACTTTAAAGGACATTGCAATCCATGATGGCAATGCTTAGAAGTATATCCAATTACAACAGATTATAGTGAAAAAAAAAAGAAGGAAAATGCGTCTGAACTTGCTTTGGGAAATCAATTGCCAACCCTGGCAAGTCTGTTACTAGCTACTTTACATTATTTAATAAAATAAATGTCCATTATCCAGATATATTAAAAAAATTCATGCTTAAAAATTATTTAAAATGCCACTAAATTGAGCTACAGTTTTCAAACAAATTTCATTCCAAAGTTCATTTTTTTCCCTATTCGATTATGTAAAAATTATACGATATTTAGAAATGAGGTAATATCGATAAAAGTGACATCAAAAGTGCTAATCGTTGCCGCCATCATTATACATTTCTAAAAATGACAAATGGGTTTTAGCAGGCATACAAAAGTCAAAAGTGAACGACGATTTTTTGACGACGACAGAAAAGTGTGTAGTGAAAGAAACAGAATTTTGTTGCAAAAACGAAAAAAAAAATATCTCGGCGTTTGTAGCTTTTTTTTAATAAAAATTATAGTTTGTATTTCTCTTTAGGAAATGTTGCTTTAATCAATAATCTGTTATAAAATTTCCATACTAAAACCTATGAGGACATTGATGGTTTTAAGGATGTGGTAAAAGTGCTAACTACCCTTTCCAGATCTTTATTATTTAAGTTACAGTTTTTCATTTTTTGTAGAAAAATATAACACATAAATTTTGCGAAATTATTCCTGTCATCATAAAATTTCCAACCTCTGTATGGAAATTTAGTTTTTATGAATTAAATTTTTTTATTTGCGTTTCTTAGAACATATAATCATTTAGGAGCTCAATACTGTTATTTAATTCGAGTTCATGTGATTGATAGTCAATAGAAAAGAGACCATTAGACGTCACACTATATTTATTTTACGAATATTCCAAAGGAATCAGGAATTCACAAGAGTAAGCAAACACTATTTCACAAGTGCCTCAATCTTACAACTAAGAAGCTACAAACAAACAGAGTAATCAATTAAAATGGTCACAAGAATAACATTCCAAAACAAACTTCGAAAATTCTCGAAAGAGCGCTAACCCACTTACGTAAGCAACTGACGGATTCTACTACTAGTAGTAATTTATTTTTCCAACTGAGTGAAGATGTGTCCAGGCCTAGACTCGAACCCAGAACCCTGAATCTCTGACTTTAGTTGCCAATGTTCTACTAATTGAGCTGCTTTCCAGACGACATCCTAGTCAGAAAACAATTTGGTCTGTTATTTGGAACAGCTCAACAGAATGAACCGCAAATAAAGAAACTCCAATAAATGATGAATACGTAATTAAACTTCAGTAATTCAATACAATAATACTGATTAATGAAGAAATGAGACGAGTAGTATTTTTTTGCAAACTGCGTGAAGATGTGTCCAGGCCGGGACTCGATCCAAAAACATCTGGCTTTAGTTTCCAATGCTCTACTAATTAAGCTACCCGGACGACATCCCAGTCAGAAAACAATTTGATCTGTTATTTAGAACAGCTCAACAGAATAAATCGCAGGTAAAGGAACTCCAATAAATGATGAATACGTAATTAAACTTTATTAATTTAACACAATCATACTGATTAATAAAGAAATCAGACGAGTAATATTTTTTTTCAAACTGGGTGAAGATATGTCCAGGACGAGACTCGAACCCAGAACATCTGGCTTTAGTTGCCAATGCTCTATTAATTGAGGTATCTGGACGACATCCCAGTCAACACAATTCATTCAAGCACCATTTTGCTAATGACATCTGGTCTGTTATTTGAAACAGCTCAACAGAAGGAACCGCAGGTAACTGTTAACCACAGGCAACTGTTAAAATGAACTCCAAAATTTGACACAATCATACTGATTAATAAAGAAGTCATACGAGTAGTATTTTTTTTTCTGAGTGAAGATGTGTCCAAGCCGGGATCGGTACCCAGAACCTTTGGTTTTAATTGCCAATGCTTTACCAATTGAGTATCTGGACGACATCCCAGTTGACAACACAATTGACTCAGACAGCCATTTGGTAATGACATGTAGTCTGTTATTTGAAACAGCTCAACAGAACTTGCCTACAAACTGCTACCTACTATAGGACTCTTCCGAAGATAACGCCTTCCCACAGTAGCTTTTTGTACCAGCAGGCCAAATAAGATTGGCGTTCAACATTCAAATATCCGTAATTTAGGGCTGCCACTGGCGACTATTTTTAAGTAGATTTCGTAAGAAATACTACCTATTACATTCTCCCCTAAGTTGGAATTTCGGAAAATTTTTTGCAGATCTACACCGATCATGACTCCCAGAACCCAAAACCACCTCCAGTTCAAAACTCTATCTATCCATCTATCTATCTATCTATATCACCGTTTTATGGATACGATAACTTCAATAATTCCGCACAAATCTCTTCCAAACTGATACATAAAATCAAGGGGCATAAAATCTCGGTCAAGTTCGTTAATGGGCAAAATCTAACCAAGGGGGAGGGGGAGAATGGGCGGGGACTTTTGTGAAAACAGAAAAAACCCCATAACTTCTTAATTATGATACGTATTGAATCCGTTTAAAGTTATTATTACTTCTTGGAAAAGGGCCGAAAATTTATGCATGACAGATTTTTGATATCATTAAAAATGGCCTCAAGGGGGGGGGGGGGGTTAAGAAGAAAAAAATTCATAACTTCGCCAATTCACAAGATATCAAATCCGCTTAAATTTATTATAAATCCTCTTAATATTATCAACAACTTTTATATTGACAAGTTTTTTTATAGGACCAACCCTTATCGCAAAAAAAAAATTAAAAACAAAAAAATCCTTGCCGGCTCTGCCTACACACACAGTTATACTTCGAAGTGGGCGGTCCCAACTGAAAGTTACTGAAAGCCCCCACCTCAGGAACCCGCTTTTGGCATATGGTTGGGACAAGCCCCAAAGCCTGAGGTAGGAAAATAGCTACTACTAGCGTCTTCAGTCATGGGAACGCCCTTCGAAAGACCCCCCCCCAGGCGGAGCCGGCCCTGATTTATTGAAAAGAAAATTTTTGGCTTTTTACATTGAGGGTTACAATTTCTGAAGTCCTCATTCGGACTTAGACAAGTTGTTAAAATGCCACATGGCATATTGTTGAAGTTTCTTCTTTTCTTTTATACATACTATTGCCCAGTGGCAAGATAATCGCATTATTTAATGCCACATGGCATATTGTCTGAGTTTCTTCTTTTTATGGAAGATCTTATTTGACATACTTTTGCCAGTTGGCAAGAGGGTGGGCATTATAAGGGGTTAATATATATTAGTTGATTTGATTATTACTTGAAGTTACATTTGCATTATTCTTGAGTATAAATATAATATTTACAGTTTAAGATGAGTTGATTACTTATTTACAGTTTATCGGTTAGTATTTACAATTTGTTATTGATAGTGCAGTCTTGATCACAGGTATTTGTTAAATTTGAGATGTAATTATTTATTTTAAGTTTATTTAAGTTAGATATTTGTATCTGATAAATGAGTATTTTTCGTTTAGAATGTTATAGTTTTCATATAGTTTTTTAAGTTTAGTATTGTCTTTGAGGATTTCCATTATGTTTTGTTGGAAGGTTTTACTTGTGTCTTGTGGGAATTTATGTTTCATGTAGCGACACTTACCAAAAAGATAGTGAGTCGGGTCTCCATGTTGACCACATTGACAGAGGTCATCATCTTTCTTGCCTATTCTGTGTAGAAATGATGGAAAGCTACCACAGCCTGATAGAAAGAACATGGAGACCCTGTCGCTACATTGCTACATATGAGTGAGAAATGAGCTTTCGGTATTAATGAGTATGTGTGTCTGCCACTTTCCGAGTGGTCCCAGTTATATTGCCATTTATCCAGGAGACTTTGTTTAATTATTTTATTGAGGTACGATTTTGGGAGTTTAAAGTCTCTGGATAATGGGTGATCACAGTAAGTGGCAGCCTCATTTGCCAGTTTGTCTGCAAGCTCATTTCCCTTGTTCCCAGCGTGGCCCTTCACCCATGTGAGGTAAAAGAGTTTGTTTTTGTTTTGTTTTATTGTTTGATGTATGTCGTATATGTTCTGGATTGTTGGGAATATGTTAGTTAAGGCTAGTATTGATGATTGGCTGTCGCTGAAAATTTGGAATATTGATTCCGTTCGGTTTATGGCCCATTTTATTGTGTTTATTATTGCTAGGAGTTCTGCCTGGAATACCGTGTTGTTGTTTTGTAGCTTGTGTACTTGTTCATGGATTTTAATATCATTTTTAAAAGCTATTAATGCACATGCCGTGTTTGTTTCTATCTTTGAACCATCTGTGTAGATGTGTATTGTATTGTGTTGTTTTATTATGGATTCTGTCGTTATTAAGTTATTTATGTGGTTTTCTTGGCAAAAAGGTCATTTCTTCTTCAATTCCCAACAAACAGGCGCCTCACGATCTGCGTCTACAAAATCTACCTGTGCCTGTAGGCCGAGCCGTCAGGGATTTTTTTTTTTTAATTCTATCTCACACAACTTTCTTAAAACAAAAATCTTTTACATACAATTTGATAACATGTGCAAGAGATATATACCACAAAATTTATTATTATTTTTTTAAATAGTGGTACGAATAGAATATAAAAATAGTCGCCAATAGCAGACTTGGAACAGTACAGATTAACTATAGCATGATTCGCAGGAAAATGTAACGTAATTTGTGTATTATGTAAAATCAGAATTTATACCGTACCATTCTTATCAGAATCTTTAAAAATCGATAACACCCAGCGTAAATCATGTACGCCTACCAATATAATGGGAAGCCAAAAATAAATAATTAATTAAATTAAACTAAATTGAATTAAATTAAGTAAAATAAAATAAATAATAATAATAAAGTTCGTTTTACCGAGGAGAATAATAATGAGATACTCGTATTATTATTCACTTATACGAGTAAAAAACATTAATCTATGCAGCGGTAGCGTATTTTGCAAGCAGAAGAAATTATGCTGATTTATTCTTGCTTTTCTTTGCATTTTAAAAGTTCAAGATAAACGTAGACACGCTTGCAACATTTTTTCTTCTTTTTTTTAACAGGTAGATATTTGCCAATACTTGAATCCGCAGGTGAATACATTAATAATTTTCGCTGAATCAACCAAGAAAGAATCAGACAGAATCGTCTGCTTCAACTCTATTATTAAGGTCGAAGACCTTGGACTAGAACGGAAAGACGTCATAGCCATTTCCGCGCAATATCTCCTCGAAAAGATGCTATCTAATCGAAGAGGAAAAGGGATTTAAGTACAGCTGAAAAAGAATAAAAAGGCATGATATATGATAAATCTTGTTACTTTCACTAAATTTATATTATGTTCATTTAAAAACTTGTTCTAATTTATCTTGGTCAAGAAAAATTTAATAATTTACAAATATATAATTACCAGTGAAGGAGTATGTAAATTAATATTTAAACAAGTTGGAAATTGTACGTCAAACGGGACAAATGAGGTGCGTTCGTACTATAGCTAGTTATATAAATATCCAGATCTTGATGATTTTTAATTCTGTGAAATTAATTATATCGTCTGCAGATTCATTTCTGTAATAAAATAAGTATCTCGGTCGCTTGACTATTAAACCTCGAAAGCTCCTATAACAAGATAACACCGATATTTTAAAAAAAATTCAAATTTCTTAATAAATATTTTTATTAATATCTCCTAAAGTTTTGATTCGATTTTTATAAAATTTGAAATGTCTCGACAAAATTCTGCAAAGATAATATATCTTAAATTTCAAACCATTCGGTTGGGTAGTTTTTGCGTTGTTATATGCGGACGGACGGACAGACGAACTTACCAAGCGACGACAATAGTTCTACGTATTTATATAATTACGAACGCACCTAAAAAGGGTTAAATATTTTTTATTATTGGAACTTTAGCCTCTCAGTCCTAATAATTTTCACAATAGCTTCCTATATTTAATTTAGCATATGTCCTATTACGTATAATTTTATTTAGAGGTCTGCACAGGCCGAAATTTCCTGACCCGAGCCCCGCCTGGCCTGATATGAAAGCTAAAATCTCGGCCTGAGCTCGGTCCTGCATAAAAGTTAAAAGTTCGACACGGCCCGTACAAAAATGTAACATTATCCTACAATTAATATTATTAAAAAAAAACACCTTATAAATAGACAATTACGTTCAAAAGCACTGATTTAAAAAATTGACTTAGACAATTGGATTTAAATGAAGATTCAGTAAGAAAAATCAACGTAATTTAGAATGAAAGAAAAATATTGTGAAAGAGAGAAAATCATAATTTTACAGCTCTACAAAGAAAAAGTCCTTCCGGCCTGTACCGGGAGGAAAAGGTAGCTATCCTATATCTTCGTTTTAAAATTTTAGCTAATGTTACACGAAAACAGCAAGTTAAAATGCAAAGAAACGTTTACAAAAGATTAGTTAATACTGAATTTGAATAAGAAATTCGCCAAATTATTGAGCAATAGCCAAATTGGCTTCATTTATGAAGACTTATTTTGGTCGCCAAATTTGGCGATATTTCGCCAAATGTCACCAATTTTGCCAATTTTGTCGCCAATGTCGCCAATTTTGGTGCTAACGGATATGAATATATAGTTCTATGCGTATGATTGGGAAAATTATTACAACAATGAAAGAAAATAATTTGCGAGTAATCGCGTTAATGTGCTGGTTTGTTTCAAAATGTCAGCCACTCTAGAATTTCAAACTGCTCTATCTCAGCCATTTTTTAAGATAAAGGTAAACCAAAAAATGCTTTGGAATCCTTGTATCAAGGCCTAACACGTAATTAAAAAATTAATTTGAATTTTTAACTTTTTTGTATATTTATTTTAGTTTTAAATTTTTAAATGGCCGCCATCTTGAAACAAAATGGCGGACCAAGCTAGCCAACGAACTCGGTCGAGACATTAGTGACCTTAATACACACAATTAGTTTCATCAAAATCGATTCATAAATACGGGCGTTATCGTATGACATAGGTCAGATATATATATATAATAAACAATGCCAGGGAATTCCGCAGGGAGGAACCGCATCTAGTATTCTCTCTGACCTTTACTTACATTATTATGAAAGAAATATTAGTCCGAACAATGATTATGTATTTTATCGCTATATTGATGACATTATCATTTTTTATTTCAATGAAAAAAATTGCACATCACCACTCAATTTTTATCATACTCAGCTTAAATTAAGCGAAAATGATTTAAAAAATAATTATATAAACTTTCTTGACTTAAAAATTAATATTAATAATAATTATAAATTAATTTTTGATATTTATGATAAGAGATTGGATTTTCCATTTAAAGTAAATATTTTTACCAATTTTGCTTCATGTTTACATCAATCTGTTTATAAAAATATAATTATCAATTATCTACATCGTATAAAATACTTACGCTCAGATATAAATAAAAACAAAAATATTAGATTTATTCGAGATCAAGCAAAAATATATGGTTATCCAATTTTTATGATAAATTCAATCATCAACTCTTTTAAATAACATTTATTATATCATTTAAATATAAACACGGTATGTAATAAATTATTGTTTTAGTGTGCGACAACATATAACAATAGATATAGAAAATTACAATTATAACATACATAATTACAATTATAACATATAAAGAAATTTAATATTTGATTGAACATTATATACACTTTGTATAGTATGTGATTGTGCGTTGCCGATCACCTCTGTTTAAGGTGTTATTGATGTGAAGTTTTCATACATTTATAAATTATACACTAACACATAGGATTATACATGGATAACATTGGTGATTATAACTCACAAACATATCTATTTGCAATATATATAAATACATATATAGTTTTTATTTTTTATCTATGAAAATTAAATTTAACAAATATTTTAATTGCTGCATTGCATTAATTTGATTGATACATAGTAGTAATACTATTAATTATCAATTTTATAAATTTTGAGATATCTTAAATCGTTTATGTATTATTTAATTTGATATTTAAATCAATCTCTGAAATCTAAAATATATTTAGTAGTAGTAAAAATAAAACATTAATTATTTAATAACAAGTCTAACATATATTTAAGTAGTAGTAAAAATAAAACATTAATTATTTAATAATAAGTCTATAATATATATCAGTGGATTAATACAGCTGGTAGCAAATAGCACTTTGTTTTAAAATAATATCTCTTTTACATAATATACTCTCGTTAAGATTATCTAAAATGATGTGCAGGATATATTAATACTGTGTAGATTTATTCATATCGAAGGATTTTATTCGAATTTAATGTAAAACTACAAGATTGTATGTTTTTTTAAAGTTTATTTATATAATTAAATCTAATGAAGTGATTATGTAACTAATAAAGTGGATTTGTAACTACATATTAATTATGAATAATTAAAATACCAACAGATGGCGACACTTTACCTGTCAGGTAGATGAGGATTATATTGTTAATATTATGTTTAATTTAACTATAGAGGGAGCTATTGCTTGTATATTAATTTTACTTTCAGGGTTTAAAATTGAATGTAGTAATTATATATTCACGGATATAATTTTGTTATAAGAGTATTATTACCAGAATAATTTTGTGTGATTTTGAATCATTTTGTGTTGGGGTGTCATCGATGGGGTTGTGTTTAAAAAAGTGTGCTCTCAACTTGTCTTTCAAATCATTTCTCTCAACTCGACTAAATCAACATGTATGATGCGTGCCATGTGGACATGGATATTATGCAGAAGTTATGATATTTTAAGGATTCTAGATTATTATTGTGAGTTAAGTATTTTATCTACACTTTATGTGTTCTTATTTCCAATTTTATTATTTCAAAACTGTTATCTGGTGGTAATTTCGTGAAGTGATATATAAAGTTTTTGAGATAATCGATGTGAGTAAAATATTTTATATATTCTTAATGGTTTTTTATTTCCAATTTAAATATTTCCAATTTTAATATTTCCAATTGTTGTCTGGTAATAGTTCAGTATACCTGGATGATTCTACTATTCTTAGCATTATGCCAGTAGAATTATGAAATACTGAACTATTTTTTAAAACACATGTGGGTGCATCCAGGCTGATGAGTACATCTACATGTGTTTTTTCATATCCAATTCATATTTAATATCCAATTCATATTTAATTCTCTTGTGGTCCAATTTTAAATTGTATAAGGTTCATATTTAATTTATTAATCCATTTGTATTTACTTAATAGCAACTCCAATTTATAATTTTTTTTCCCCTTTCTCTCTTTTTCTTTTTAAATATTATTCAGGTATGAGTAAATTTGGCCTATTACCATTGAAGCACGAGCTATGGTAATATTATGATTGCACATGTTAAATATTAGATATGTGGTATTCTGTCTACACAATATCATTAATTATCTCTTTGGAGATTTAAGTAGAATGATAATAGAACTTGATATGTTTTTGAAATTCATAGATATTATAATTATATATATATATATATATATGGATATATCTATATATATAAATCAACATTTGAACGGAGGGGGGTTTTGGGGTCTGGGGGTCATGATCGGTGAAAATATATCGAAATTTTCCGGAACTGCTTTCCTCCGAACGGCTGCAATGGGTAGCTTTATACTTTTTAGTATTGAAAGCTACCTAAAAAAGGTAGATTATAAAAACTATATATGTATCTGCAATTTATTAAACCAAATTTCTACAGATTTGGCTAAATAAATGTACAATATCTCTATAGTTTTACAAAAATAATAAATAACATGCAAGTCTAACATGGGCTCGGTTAGGGCGAGGGGGGGGGGGGGGGAGAGAATTTAAATATCTGGGCCAGATTTATTTCATTGGACTCGAACCGGACCTGGCCTAGACTTCATTATTCACGGGTCGTGTGATATTTTATATTTCTTTAACGAAACTTTTGGCTAACAGTACTCTGCTATATTGCTATATTTAAATTTAGTTTGGTTTAATAATTACAGGGGAAATTTTTTATTTTCTTTATCTTTGTAGAGTTTTGAGATTATGATATATTCTGAAATAATGTTATGATATTTTGAATTTCTTTTCAATTTTAAACTACGATATGCAAGACCATGGGGGGGGAGGGGGGGGTGTAGAATAGAGATTTTGAAATTTAAGTAATTAAATTTCCTTTACCTCTGATCATTTTTTAAAAAGTAAAATTTATTCTTCGTAAGTGACATAAAATAATTAAACATTAAGAGAAACGAAAAATAAAAATATTTAGACATCGGACTCTGCGTTCTGAATCCCCCATCAAGCAATTTTTAATTATGTTTTTCTTTTAAGTTTATGTGTTTAAAATTGATATTAAACCGGATATTCAGGGGGGCAAGCCCTCTGAAGAAGCAGAGCCTTATTGTTCTAAAGGCAAAGCTTTTTAAATTGTTCTATATAGATTTTACGCCTCTATGTTTAAAATTGTCTTGTGCGAGGAGTTCTGACAAAAATACTTATTTTAGATTTTTTGCATGTTTATACTCTTTATTTTTAAAAAGCACCCTGGGTTTCGAAGTACAGGCACATTCAATCCGCGTTCCGTCAGACCCGAGCCCGTACAGCTGCAGACCTCTAATTCAAAATTGTTAAAAATAATCATTTATGTTGCTTTTAATTTCCACAATAGTTTTCTCTGGTTCCCCCTTCCCTTCCCCTATTCTGTTTTTTTTCTTGCAACTGTTAATTTAGAGCTAATTTTGATTCAAACATTACAATTATTGTTTTAAAAATTAGTTACATACTACCGATTACCTACTGAAATAAATAACATAAGAACGTCAAGATCTTTCATGCTTTTATTCCAATTTCTGTTTCAATTGAAAGGAACAGGGGAAATATACCTAACATTGTATGGGTAAATATATATATATATATATTGTTTATGAACTTTATTATTACGCTGCTTGTAAACAATGCCTACCTAATATTTTTCATATTTTAGATGCGACGTCATAACGTGCTAACCCTCCCAGTCACATTACGTCACACTTTGTAGACCTCTCAAACCCCATTGTTTGAAAAGAAGTGTTACTTGTATTGTATATCCCATTTATGCGATATGCCCTAACTGCATAAATGCCAGTTTAATGAAATAAATTATTGCGATTCAGCCATTATTATAAAATAAAATCAATATTTTAATGTTTTAAAAGTTAGTATTATTTTACAATATTATGATATTGTAAAACAATTACAATATAAACTTGATTTTCCATAAAAATGTATCATAATTCATTTTTTGTGTGTTTGTGCCTAAATTAAACTCTGAACCTAAACTAAAAACAGTTCTCCTGTAAGGATGGTTATTTGCTTCGTTAGTGCCGATTATCATGGACAATGCATCGGTGATCGATAGAAAAAAAAATAGCATTTTTTTTTTCCACCACACTCCAGAGTTGTTGCGGCAATGAGAAAAACCAAAAATGTAATTTTCTTTGCAAAGTTTATTTATATGCATTTATACATTTAAAATAAATATATAAATAAATAAATCAGAACTGGTAGTAGGTAAATTCAGCTCCTAATTTCGGAAGACGGTCATTACATATTTTTATTTTTATTTAATTTTATGCGTGTGGGGGGGGGGGGGGGTGAAGGGGGAACTTCTAAACGACGCTTTTTATCGATATTAAATATATTTTTTTACATATTAAAATGTGACATTTTGAAGAACTTTTCATGGTTTGGAGTTTAGAATGGGCGCGGGCTGCTCGTATCCGCGCTTGAAAGTAAGCCGCAGCTAACGAAAGAGGTAGCAGATAGCCTGTGATACTTGGATGCCACATAATAATGGTTGGTGGAAATCAGTCTATTTTGATCACGTGACAGCCCAGATCGGTGGAAATGCCACCAAAGAACTTATAACAGGTCTGTGAAGTTGGCCCCCCGACCTTTCCGGATTGAAAAACCGAAAACGGCATTCGTTTGAGCGTCGTTTGAGCGCGTTTGAGCGACAAAAATTTTCGTTTGAGCGACATTCTGAAAAAAATTATAAGCAAGTTAAAATTCGAGGCCTTCGTTTTGTGAAGTTGGCCCCCCGACCTTTTCGGATTTAAAAACTGAAAACGGCATTCGTTTGAGCGTCGTTTGAGCGTGTTTGAGCGACAAAAATTTTCGTTTGAGCGACAAACTGAAAAACGTTATAAGCAAAAGAATAACCGGAGGGGTCCACATTTTGTGAAGTTGGCCCCCCGACCTTTTCGGATTTAAAAACTGAAAACGGCATTCGTTTGAGCGTCGTTTGAGCGTGTTTGAGCGACAAAAATTTTCGTTTGAGCGACAAACTGAAAAGCGTTATAAGCAAAAGAATAGGCGGAGGGGCCTTCGTTTTGTGAAGTTGGCCCCCCGACCTTTTCGGATTTAAAAACTGAAAACGCCATTCGTTTGAGCGTCGTTTGAGCGTGTTTGAGCGACAAAAATTTTCGTTTGAGCGACAAACTGAAAAGCGTTAAAAGCAAAAGAATAGGCGGAGGGGCCTACGTTTTGTGAAGTTGGCCACCCGACCTTTTCGGATTTAAAAACTGAAAACGCCATTCGTTTGAGCGTCGTTTGAGCGTGTTTGAGTGACAAAAATTTTCGTTTGAGCGACAAACTGAAAAGCGTTATAAGCAAAAGAATAGGCGGAGGGGCTTTCGTTTTGTGAAGTTGGCCCCCCGACCTTTTCGGATTTAAAAACTGAAAACGCCATTCGTTTGAGCGTCGTTTGAGCGTGTTTGAGCGACAAAAATTTTCGTTTGAGCGTCAAACTGAAAAACGTTATAAGCAAAAGAATAACCGGAGGGGTCCACATTTTGTGAAGTTGGCCCCCCGACCTTTTCGGATTTAAAAACTGAAAACGGCATTCGTTTGAGCGTCGTTTGAGCGTGTTTGAGCGACAAAAATTTTCGTTTGAGCGACAAACTGAAAAGCGTTATAAGCAAAAGAATAGGCGGAGGGGCCTTCGTTTTGTGAAGTTGGCCCCCCGACCTTTCCGGATTTAAAAACTGAAAACGCCATTCGTTTGAGCGTCGTTTGAGCGTGTTTGAGCGACAAAAATTTTCGTTTGAGCGACAAACTGAAAAGCGTTAAAAGCAAAAGAATAGGCGGAGGGGCCTACGTTTTGTGAAGTTGGCCCCCCGACCTTTTCGGATTTAAAAACTGAAAACGCCATTCGTTTGAGCGTCGTTTGAGCGTGTTTGAGTGACAAAAATTTTCGTTTGAGCGACAAACTGAAAAGCGTTATAAGCAAAAGAATAGGCGGAGGGGCTTTCGTTTTGTGAAGTTGGCCCCCCGACCTTTTCGGATTTAAAAACTGAAAACGCCATTCGTTTGAGCGTCGTTTGAGCGTGTTTGAGCGACAAAAATTTTCGTTTGAGCGACAAACTGAAAAACGTTATAAGCAAAAGAATAGCCAGAGGGGTCCACATTTTGTGAAGTTGGCCCCCCGACCTTTTTGGATTTAAAAACTGAAAACGGCATTCGTTTGAGCGTCGTTTGAGCGTATTGGAGCGACAAAAATTTTTGTTTGAGCGACAAACTGAAAAGCGTTGAAAGCAAAAGAATAGGTGGAGGGGCCTACGTTTTGTGAAGTTGGCCCCCCGACCTTTTCGGATTTAAAAACTGAAAACGCCATTCGTTTGAGCGTCGTTTGAGCGTGTTTGAGCGACAAAAATTTTCGTTTGAGCGACAACCTGAAAAGCGTTAAAAGCAAAAGAATAGGCGGAGGGGCCTACGTTTTGTGAAGTTGGCCCCCCGACTTTTTCGGATTTAAAAACTGAAAACGGCATTCGTTTGAGCGTCGTTTGAGCGTGTTTGAGTGACAAAAATTTTCGTTTGAGCGACAAACTGAAAAGCGTTATAAGCAAAAGAATAGGCGGAGGGGCCTTCGTTTTGTGAAGTTGGCCCCCCGACCTTTTCGGATTTAAAAACTGAAAACGCCATTCGTTTGAGCGTCGTTTGAGCGTGTTTGAGCGATAAAAATTTTCGTTTGAGCGACAAACTGAAAGGCGTTATAAGCAAAAGAATAGGCGGGAGGGGCCTTCGTTTTGTGAAGTTGGCCCCCCGACATTTTCGGATTAAAAAACTGAAAACGCCATTCGTTTGAGCGTCGTTTGAGCGTGTTTGAGCGACAAAAATTTTCGTTTGAGCGATAAACTGAAAAACGCTATAAGCCAAAGAATAGCCAGAGGGGTCCACATTTTGTGAAGGTGGCCCCCCGACCTTTTCGGATTTAAAAACTGAAAACGGCATTCGTTTGAGCGACAAACTGAGGAACATTATTAGCAAAAAAATTGGCGGAGGGGTTAAAATCATTGATACAGATCATACGTCACTATCAAGGGAAGGGTGAAACTTGATCTCCTTTTAGTTCGGAACATCAAACCCCCTTCCTTCAAAGCCCACAAGTTCTTCAAATTTCAGCTAACTGTGAATATGACTGTGCGTGTACAATTGCGATATAATACCGCAAGGCTTATTCGGGTGCTTCATATCTAGATGAGTTTTGTTGTTCTTTGCCGTTTCACCTCAGTATGAAACATATAATTCTGCAGTTTTATTTTCACAAAAATTCTGTAAGAGTTTCTCACATTTGGAATCAAATTTGATATAGCATTAGTACATTTTATAATTTTTTTCTGATATTTTATATCTAGTAACAATATTTTTGTATACTAAGTGTGCAATATTTTTGCACCTGTGCAATACTTACTTGTGCAATATTTTTGTATACTAAGATTTCTCTATGAATAACACAATACACAAAAAGTATTTCTGAATTATCAGCTTTATCTACTTTAAGTAGTAGTTACTGTAGTAATATATTAAAATTTAATGGAATCTAAATTGTATTTTGTATTTTCATTTGAAATTAAAATCGTAACATTTAAATTGGATAACGTGCAGCTTTTAAAAACCTAGCACACTAAAGGACGTAAGAAATTGTCCAAATAATAAATGTGCTTGACGTAATTATGGATAACGTCTAATTAACAAAAGTGTTCAATTACTAAATTTCTGGAATGGCTAATTAAAGAAACTTCTGTATAACTTTCCTGTAAATTCCTACAAATAATTTTTTTATTATCTTTGTTTCTTTTTTTTTTAAGTTTGAGTTCTTTTTTTCTTTTTTTAAATTAACTTATAAAGTCAAGAAAGCTTTGGAAGCGATTCCACCAATGTGCACCCCCCCCCCCCCCCTGTTCATTCCTCTAATTACGACCATGACTTTATATATCTTGTATTTGATATACAGGATGAGTAAGCGTCTTTATTTACAGTACCACTACTTCCGAACAGAATTTTTGACCTTATTTAATCGCAGAAAATTGTTTAAAATTCTGTGATTGTATAAAGTGAATATTATTATTTGGAAACAGTGGTGCTCGAATGTAAGGTTCGTACGTATCCTGGATATGTAAATAAATATTTGTAATTCTAAGTCATAGAGGTCCGAGAAGACGCAGGAAATATAAAAAAGGGTCCATGGTCATCATGATTTTATGAAAAAGTGTTTTAGAATGTATAAAAATATGTGTTGCCAAAATATACAAGTGAATATTATTATATATTTAAGAAAATGTATTATTGATAATCATCTTGTATCATCAGTATCTTGTTTATATATGTTTAAGAAAATGATTATGTGTCAAATAAAATAAAAGCCTATAAATTATGGCAATTTGTTACATAACATTTGTAATATTAACCTAACATAATATCTATACTAATAAAAGAAATTTGTTTGTATGTGTGTGTGATTGCGATGACTAGCAAAATCTACCGCACGTAGAAGTCTGAAAATTTGGGTGAGGAAGTTCAAGGCACTTCCCGACGCACCCGAGGCTCAGATTTTTAATTTTTTAAAACCCGCGCCCCGTGAGGCCCTTTAAGTTTTTGTGCCCTAAATTGGTCATAACGGCCCCTTTTATTCGATCTTCTTCGTTTCTGGGGCCTTTTCTCCATTTATTCCTCCATTTCCCCCCTCATTTCTACATTCCAGTTTGGACACTTTTGAGCGCCATGCTTTTTTCATCCCCCTAATTGTGTCACGCTGTCAATGCATAACTTTAAAGTTGAATCTTGAACTCCTCTTCCTGGGCCACCACCCTCTTACTTTTATTGGGACCCTAGGGCCTCTTTTTAAGCATTTCTTTAAAATTTTATTCAAAGGATTAATTTATACCATATGCTTAATTTCGAATAATTGAAGACCTAAAGTGCTAAGTACTAGGACCTTTTAAGATGGTTTCCTCTTAGGGCCCTGCTCATAACTATCAGTTGGCCCCCTACTATAGCTCCCTTAAAAATCGTCCGATTCACTAGCTGTTCTTCTAACAACTTCTTAGGATGACCAGTCACTTCTTGAACGACAAAAAAAAAATTTATCGGACCTCCGTTACCACAAAATTTGAATATTAATCTCCTTTTTGATGTAGTTTCTTTAAAAAAAATCATACAAATTTGAGTTCTGTTTAAGCTTATTACCACGAGTCAGCTAGTGTTACATGAAACATTATATATGTGTAACTGTATATGTGTGCAGAAAATTTTCACTGTTTGTTTACATGTGACAAGAAAAGAAAAAAAACGAGCAAATGCTTTCTTCAATACGCTAATCAATGTAAATAAAGAATTTTTAAACAGAATTTAACGGCATATTACATAAAAATGCGCTTTCCACTTACGTGAAAATGTCGTTATAATTGTAAAAAAACTGTTATGGGAATTCTATACAATTAATTTTGGTAGAGACGGAAACTGTAATTGGTAATATGAGTGATATTGTATTTTTGTTTGTGCTTTTAACTTGAAAAGGTCTCGAAAACTTAATAAACCAAATTTTCATGTTTATTTTTCTCACTTGCTACTCCAGTGTTTCAAATGGATTACAATTTAATGTGTCAATTTTCATTCTGAATGGAAGATAGAGAAAATGGTCTTGGTGAGAGAAAGCAATTTGTAAACATATTTTCTGGAAACCTATTCATTGCTTCATACACACAAGCATTTTTTTTTCAATAATTATATAATTTATTTAATATAAAGAAGTCATTTATCTATTTTTATATAGAAACAGAAGTACATTGTATTTAAAAACGATATATGTATAATTAAAATGTTTATGCATATATAAATTCATACATAAATAAGCATAAAAGTTCATCAGGTTTGTTTCATTTGACAAAAAATCTCACTTTCTGAAGCCAAAATTGCGACAAGCTTTAAAAAAAAAAAAAAAAAAAAAAAGAAAAAAAAAAAAAGAAAAAGAAAATAAACAACAAGGAACCCTAAAGGGGAAAAATACCTTCAGTCGGACTTATCTCCAGAAAAAAGAAAGAAACAAACAAATGATATTTAACGCCAGGAAATTCCATGACAAATGAAACAATTTACAGTGTTTACTAAGTCACACCCGCGTCACTTGACCCCCGTCGGAAACTACAAAGGTATGCGGTAGTCTATAAGGTATAAATATGTGTATAGTGAATCTTTAAGCACTGTAACAGATGTGGGGGAAATATCCTTCATCATATAGAAAGGATGTTACTTGAAAAGCGATTATTTTAAGACAAAGCGTTGTGCACCAAATATTAAATTGAACATTTTAATAACAAAATTCTTTAACACAGGACCAGAAATATCGGAAAATTTTAATAAATAATACATTATACAGAAAGGGATAAATTAATATATATACATATAATTAATCTCTTGTACAGATACTAGAATTGTCGCTATAACGAATCCCTTTTGTTACGTAAGTCATTTTTACACACTTAAACATACAGAACTTGAAGAAAGTGCAGTAATGCTTATACATAAGAGGCTGTACAGTATACCACAAACTTGCAAATTAAACCATTTTATGGCACAATTCTAGAAAACTGGACTAGAGAAATGCGCTAGGATAAAATATTTTCGTGTATGAAATACGCTGGAAGGACGCTCAAACGTATTTTACTTTAAAGAGTTGAAACAGTTAATAAATATATAATATAAAAACTTCCAAATTAAAGTATGTAAAAAAAAAAAAAGAAAGAAAGAAAAAAAAGATACTCTGTTAAAAAGTTAGAATTGTCGCTAGAAAGAAGTTCTTTTATTATATATAAGTCATTTCTAGAGGCTCAGAAGAACAACACCGTAGAATCCTGCGCCTGATCGGGTAACCCGCTCTTAACTGAACCTGACCCGACCATTGACTAGAAATATAAATTATATTACTAGTCAATGGACCCGACCCGCGGTCAGGTCGGGTTGGCGCTATGTTTTTTCGTTCCGGGTCTGTTGACTTCTACTTTTTTTGCTACAGTTCAGCCTGAGTGGGGTTGACTTTCATTGTTTCGGGTTCGGGTCGGTTTCGTGTTGACCCGATTTATTTTTTAAATGTCCAAAATATTTTTTTCAAATGAAAACTTTATATACACTAAAACTTCCATAATGGACACTCCTGAAAAGAGGACACCGCTATTTAGCGAACACTTTTCAATTCCTAACACTATTTATTTCTACGGTTTTAGCTTTGAACAGTGGACACCTCCGAATCTACACACACGTAACATGTGTGTGTGTGTACATAAACGATAACAAATATGATACATGTTTTTTGTGTGTGTGTGTGTTTTAAAAATGAAATGTTGATAATATTTTTTATATTCCGAGAGAAGAAAAAAGTGTTCTTAACTGTACCGTAAAAAAAGAATAATCTACAATTACATTTCTTATATACATTTAATTTACAGTACTGTAAACTGAAAATATACTGATTCACATTCAAATATATATTTACTTTCATAAGTGATTTCGAGTTCGGGTTGCGGGTTGAAGTATTTTGGGTTCGGGTTCAAATACGCCTGGTTGCATATATTTGCATATAATGCGGTTGCATTACTAAAAAATGATAGAAGCTAGAATTGTCGCAAGAACGAATTATTTTTATTCCCGAGGGCTTAGATAGACGCTCAAATGAATAGCACTTACAGAAAGTAAATACCTTTGTATGAGGAGTTGTATATAAAATATCAAACTGAAACCTGCTATAACAAAATTCCACATAACCTGGGCTAAGAATTCTGATAGAACAAAGATTTTGGTACTTGAAATGTCTTCAAATAACGCCCAAACTAATGACATTTTAAAAAGATTAATAAATTAATAAGTACTATATTAAAAAGGAATTGTCAAATTAGGATGTGTAAAAATTTATTATTTTATAAAGAAGTTGTCGCTAGAAAGAATTCCTTTTGTTGCACAAATCATTACTCAAACAAACAACACTTGCAGAAAATCAAGTATGCTTGTATTAGGGGTAGTATGCAAACTGTCAAATTAAATATTACAAAAAGAAAATTCCAGATAGTTAAATTAAGAATGTTGACAGAACAAATTTTTGGGAGTCTGAAATGCTCTTTAATGACGCAAAAAAATGGCTGTTATGGTCTTGTCGCCTTTTGCGGTCACAGTAGTACTACTCCTAGCTTTGAGACCTTAGTAGTATGGTATTTGCTGCCACCACCGGTATTAAACTGATACCGGACACGTTGTGAAAAGAAGTTCTCACATAAATAATCAACTAATAATTTATTGATTAAATTAGCATGAAAAAAATGTTACAGTGATAGTCCTAATTGGTTCATACAGATTATTATCACTTGCCGTATGCTGACAATCTCACTCATCGCACGTTTTACTCTATTTCATTACGCACCACTCATACACAACGTTCCGGCTACGCTGTAATTTGTTCACCCTAGACCAAGCTGTCCGATGCACGTTCTTTCTGTGATTCTACACACTCCTCTGCACAGACTGGCGCTTTGTTAGAAAGAAATTCCAACAAGTGTATTTAAATTTGTGGGGTAATTGGGGGAAAATATGTTCAAAAAAACTTTGATTTTAACCACATTGGAAAAAACAATACTTTATAACTATAAAACAATTGCTATACTTAAACGAAACTTTTTGTCGCCGATTATACAGAACTACAAAATATTTAATATAACGGGCTATATTGAAGCTGTAATTTTATCCGCAGGGATAAAAGAATACTTAAAAACTATGGAAATATTGCAACGCAAACAAAAATTCTTATCGCTCAAACGAATTTCGTTTTCAGTTTTTAAATCCAAAAAGGCCGGGGCCTCAACTTCACACAACGAAGGCCCCTCCGCCTATTTTTTGCTTATAACGTTTTCAATTTGTCGCTCAAAAGCGCTTAAACGACGCTCAAACAAATGGTGTTTTCAGTTTTTAATTCCGAAAAGGTCGGGGGGCCAACATCACAAAACGAAGGCCCCTCCAGATATTCTTTTGCTTATAACGTTTTTCAGTTTGTCGCTCAAACGAAATTTTTTGTCGCTCAAACACGCTCAAACGACGCACAAACTAATGCCGTTTTCAGTTTTTAAATCCGAAAAGGTCGGTGGGACAACTTTACAAAATGTGGGCCCCTCCGAATGTTCTTCTGCTTATAACGCTTTTCAGTTTGTCGCTCAAACGAAAATTTTTATATCTCAAACACGCTCAAACGACGCTCAAACGAATGGCGTTTTCAGTTTTTAAATCCGAAAAGGTCGGGGGGCCAACTTCACAAAATGTGGACCCCTCCGAATGTTCTTCTGCCTATAACGCTTTTCAGTTTGTCGCTCAAACGAAAATTTTTATATCTCAAACACGCTCAAACGAATGGCGTTTTCAGTTTTTAAATCCGAAAAGGTCGGGGGGCCAACTTTACAAAACGTAGGCCCCTCCGCCTATTCTTTTGCTTTTAACGCTTTTCAGTTTGTCGCTCAAACGAAAATTTTTGTCGCTCCAACACGCTCAAACGACGCTCAAACGAATGCCGTTTTCAGTTTTTAAATCCGAAAAGGTCGGTGGGACAACTTCACAAAATGTGGGCCCCTCCGAATGTTCTTCTGCTTATAACGCTTTTCAGTTTGTCGCTCAAACGAAAATTTTTATATCTCAAACACGCTCAAACGACGCTCAAACGAATGGCGTTTTCAGTTTTTAAATCCGAAAAGGTCGGGGGGCCAACTTTACAAAACGTAGGCCCCTCCGCCTATTCTTTTGCTTTTAACGCTTTTCAGTTTGTCGCTCAAACGAAAATTTTTGTCGCTCCAACACGCTCAAACGACCTTCAAACGAATGGCGTTTTCAGTTTTTAAATCCGAAAAGGTCGGGGGGCCAACTTCACAAAACGAAGGCCCCTCCGCCTATTCTTTTGCTTATAACGCTTTTCAGTTTGTCGCTCAAACGAAAATTTTTGTCGCTCAAACACGCTCAAACGACGCTCAAACGAATGCCGTTTTCAGTTTTTAAATCCGAAAAGGTCGGGGGGCCAACTTCACAAAATGTGGACCCCTCTGGTTGTTCTTTTGCTTATAACGTTTTTCAGTTTGTCGCTCAAACGAAAATTTTTGTCGCTCAAACACGCTCAAACGACGCTCAAACGAATGCCGTTTTCAGTTTTTAAATCCGAAAAGGTCGGGGGGCCAACTTCACAAAACGAAGCCTCGAATTTTAACTTGCTTATAATTTTTTTCAGAATGTCGCTCAAACGAAAATTTTTGTCGCTCCAATACGCTCAAACGACGCTCAAACGAATGGCGTTTTCAGTTTTTAAATCCGAAAAGGTCGGGGGGCCAAGTTCACAAAACGTAGGCCCCTCCGCCTATTCTTTTGCTTTTAACGCTTTTCAGTTTGTCGCTCAAACGAAAATTTTTGTCGCTCCAACACGCTCAAACGACGCTCAAACGAATGGCGTTTTCAGTTTTTAAATCCAAAAAGGTCGGGGGGCCAACTTCACAAAACGAAGGCCCCTCCGCCTATTGTTTTGCTTATAACGCTTTTCAGTTTGTCGCTCAAACGAAAATTTTTGTCGCTCCAACACGCTCAAACGACGCTCAAACGAATGGCGTTTTCAGTTTTTAAATCCGAAAAGGTCGGGGGGCCAACTTCACAAAACGAAGGTCCCTCCGCCTATTGTTTTGCTTATAACGCTTTTCAGTTTGTCGCTCAAACGAAAATTTTTGTCGCTCAAACACGCTCAAACGACGCTCAAACGAATGCCGTTTTCAGTTTTTAAATCCGAAAAAGTCGGGGGGCCAACTTCACAAAACGTAGGCCCCTCCGCCTATTCTTTTGCTTTTAACGCTTTTCAGGTTGTCGCTCAAACGAAAATTTTTGTCGCTCAAACACGCTCAAACGACGCTCAAACGAATGCCGTTTTCAGTTTTTAAATCCGAAAAGGTCGGGGGGCCAACTTCACAAAATGTGGACCCCTCTGGTTGTTCTTTTGCTTATAACGTTTTTCAGTTTGTCGCTCAAACGAAAATTTTTGTCGCTCAAACACGCTCAAACGACGCTCAAACGAATGCCGTTTTCAGTTTTTAAATCCGAAAAGGTCGGGGGGCCAACTTCACAAAACGAAGGCCTCGAATTTTAACTTGCTTATAATTTTTTTCAGAATGTCGCTCAAACGAAAATTTTTGTCGCTCCAATACGCTCAAACGACGCTCAAACGAATGGCGTTTTCAGTTTTTAAATCCGAAAAGGTCGGGGGGCCAAGTTCACAAAACGTAGGCCCCTCCGCCTATTCTTTTGCTTTTAACGCTTTTCAGTTTGTCGCTCAAACGAAAATTTTTGTCGCTCCAACACGCTCAAACGACGCTCAAACGAATGGCGTTTTCAGTTTTTAAATCCAAAAAGGTCGGGAGGCCAACTTCACAAAACGAAGGCCCCTCCGCCTATTGTTTTGCTTATAACGCTTTTCAGTTTGTCGCTCAAACGAAAATTTTTGTCGCTCCAACACGCTCAAACGACGCTCAAACGAATGGCGTTTTCAGTTTTTAAATCCGAAAAGGTCGGGGGGCCAACTTCACAAAACGAAGGTCCCTCCGCCTATTGTTTTGCTTATAACGCTTTTCAGTTTGTCGCTCAAACGAAAATTTTTGTCGCTCAAACACGCTCAAACGACGCTCAAACGAATGCCGTTTTCAGTTTTTAAATCCGAAAAGGTCGGGGGGCCAACTTCACAAAATGTGGACCCCTCTGGTTATTCTTTTGCTTATAACGTTTTTCAGTTTGTCGCTCAAACGAAAATTTTTGTCGCTCAAACACGCTCAAATGACGCTCAAACGAATGCCGTTTTCAGTTTTTAAATCCGAAAAGGTCGGGGGGCCAACTTCACAAAACGTAGGCCCCTCCGCCTATTCTTTTGCTTTTAACGTTTTTCAGTTTGTCGCTCAAACGAAAATTTTTGTCGCTCCAACACGCTCAAACGACGCTCAAACGAATGGCGTTTTCAGTTTTTAAATCCGAAAAGGTCGGGGGGCCAACTTCACAAAATGAAGGCCCCTCCGCCTATTGTTTTGCTTATAACGCTTTTCAGTTTGTCGCTCAAACGAAAATTTTTGTCGCTCAAACACGCTCAAACGACGCTCAAACGAATGCCGTTTTCAGTTTTTAAAAACGAAAAGGTCGGGGGGCCAACTTCACAAAACGTAGGCCCCTCCGCCTATTCTTTTGCTTTTAACGCTTTTCAGTTTGTCGCTCAAACGAAAATTTTTGTCGCTCAAACACGCTCAAACGACGCTCAAACGAATGGCGTTTTCAGTTTTTAAATCCGAAAAGGTCGGGGGGCCAACTTCACAAAACGAAGGCCCCTCCGCCTATTCTTTTGCTTATAACGCTTTTCAGTTTGTCGCTCAAACGAAAATTTTTGTCGCTCAAACACGCTCAAACGACGCTCAAACGAATGCCGTTTTCAGTTTTTAAATCCGAAAAGGTCGGGGGGCCAACTTCACAAAATGTGGACCCCTCTGGTTATTCTTTTGCTTATAACGTTTTTCAGTTTGTCGCTCAAACGAAAATTTTTGTCGCTCAAACACGCTCAAACGACGCTCAAACGAATGCCGTTTTCAGTTTTTAAATCCGAAAAGGTCGGGGGGCCAACTTCACAAAACGAAGGCCTCGAATTTTAACTTGCTTATAATTTTTTTCAGAATGTCGCTCAAACGAAAATTTTCGTCGCTCAAACGCGCTCAAACGACGCTCAAACGAATGCCGTTTTCGGTTTTTCAATCCGGAAAGATCGGGGGGCCAACTTCACAGACCTCTTATAACTGAACGCTAGAATTCTTTGATGCCACAGCCTGTCCATTTCGTTGGCTGAAAAGTAACCGTGAGTGGGGATAGCAAACAAAGCTGAATAGCTTTGATATCAATATATAATGAAAAAACGTAACTCTTATTTCAATCTTTTCGTATAAGAAACATGGTATTTTAAAGTTCAGAGACGAAAGGATAAAGCAAGATATTCCACAACAGTGTTTCTACGAAGTAATTCAACTGTAATTTGTTTTTAAATCTTCACATTAATTTGCATTTGGCGTGATAATTTCCGATATTTTAATCATAGCGAGTGTGTTCATAAAATGACTCTTTAACCCTCCGCCTCTGTCGGGTCGAGTGGATCCGACAGGTATATTCAAAATGATTATTCGAACCAGAATTTGTTTCATAATTAAGCTAAATATAAACCACAGAACAGTTGATGTCGGTTAAGGGGCTTCCGAGTTGCAATCAACTTTACGCCTCGACTAATAGTGAGTAGAGTGTCTTGTAATAAATTGAGCCATTGGAAAAAGTTAAGATGTAGTGTTAACTACATGAAAAATGAACAATAACAATGAAAAGGATAGATGAAAAATTTAGAAAAGAGAGGAAAACAAAATTTGGAATAAAAAAGTAAAGCGAAGGAGATTAAGGATAGAGTCTAAAAAACAGAAGAAAGTGAAATGGTATAGCTGTAGTTAAAACTAACTACTGGTTAAAGTTGAAAAGGTAAAAAATAGGGTTCGGAACATGTTCCTAAAACAGCACATAAATGCCAGATCGTGAAAAAGGCGGGCAAAGCATTAAAAAAAGGGGGGGGCACTTAACAGAGCCATACCGTTTTGGGGGGGAGGGGGGGATATAGCTACAGAAAACTAAAGTAAATAAATAAGTTAAATAGTTTTAAATAAAAATTCTGGTGTGAAATGTTTTTATCAAGATTGAGTAAAAATTCTGATAATTCTAGGGTAACATTGATATGCGAATCTTATTTCATTTCTTAGAAAGTTATTGTATACTTTTGCAAAATTGTTACATTTTATTTCTCCATTAAGAGAAACAAAAAAGAAAAGATAACCTACTTTGCAATTCTAATGAATAAATCACCCCAAGGGGGAGGGAGGAAGAAAGGAAACACCGTAAAGTTTACTCTGAGTATGACATGACTATTAGCAGAGAGCTGAGGCGCCAAGTTGGCGGCGCATGTTTTGGCTTTGGCCCAAAAATCTAAATCACACGACATTCTGAATAAGTTAGACCTATGACATCTATCACGCAATTCAATAGATGGCCGATGAAAGACTCCAGCTGTCATTGAATATGAAATTCTAGATCTGAATTTCTTTTCTGGCTTCTTGCACTTGAAGAATTTGACCTCTCTTATACCACGAATATATTTATATATATATATGGCAAAAATTGACAAATGAACAAACGCCAGTTGAATGAATAATATTTTTTCTTTCATGAAAATGCTAGCAGATATCTTATTCAATTTTTTTATTTTTTATTTTTCGATTAAAAATAAGGAATAGCGTAGCATCAACTTCGAGCATACTAAGAAGAAATATACGTTTTAGAATAAAGTTAGGCCGAAAATCTATGACAAAACGGTCTTAGATCTTTGTTATGATAAATGTCGGGTTCAAAAATTCCAGAAGTCGAAACGAATATATACGATCCAAGAAGGCGAGGGATGATAGCCGCTCTTTTGGGCGATAATATAGGGTCTCCCACTGAACAAGTTTTTAATGCTTTTTAACTTCTTAAATGCTTAATTCGGATATATTCGTCTTTCTTAAGGGCATTTTAAATGATTTTCAGTGTTATACTATGTCGTTTTCGGAGCAAGGCCTCGCTAACAAGAGTATAAGGGGAAAAGACTCTTCCCCCAAAATTGATAAATTTCTTATACTTGGCAAAAACACAAACATAGTTGACAAACTTGTTAAATGTTTTCCTTTAAAATAGATATTCAGCAAAACCAGTCAAAACGAAGAAAAAAATTTTTTTTTTTTTTTTTTACAGGCTTCCGTCTTACCAGATGTAAATATGTAGTAATGTAGTAGTCCTTCTGTCGGGAGCACAATAAAGGTTCCGTTTTAACAGGTTTTAGTGTAATACAATACACTCTCTGGTTAAACGGCAAACAGCGATTACTGACTTGGTAATTTTTAGCTCCCCCCCCCTTCCATCCCCCACCTTCAGCAATAAATCATAGCCATGGAGTTTCGGAGTCATGATTCATTCATGGAAGGAGGAAACACTAGCGGGTTCGCTTTCGGCGAATATGTGAAACTATCGAGCTATAGCTGACACGTTCTGTTTAGAGGGTTTGATCGGATAGGTCACGTAAATTCGCAATATTATTTTTAAATACAATAAAAGTTCAATTAAATATCTTTACAAATTCTTTTCTAAGGCATTCCTCGAATTCTAACTTGGTTGAAAGTGGACCTTTCCTTATAAGAATTCCTCATTATCCTACTATACTATATGTAATTTCAGTTGACTTCTCAAGTACAATTTCCTGGTCCGTATCTTAGGTCAGTAAATATGGTAACATCGCACTTGCTTGATTGACAGCTCTTCTTTTTCCCCCACCCTACTTGAGATCAGTAGAAAACTTCGTCCTTTGCTCGAATATAGGTGTGAGGTAAACGGGATACAGGGGCTCGCGTCTTCTAGTGCCATGACAACGAAGGGATGAAGTGGGGAGGACGGATGTCCTTGAGAAGACAATTAAAATTACATAGAGTATAGGAATAGTTCCATTCTTACTTGGTGTCTGTGTTGTTTTTATAATCATTGTTAGTACCATATGTAGAATGTTTAAAATTGTTTCAAGTAGCTTCCATTACAAATAATAAGAAGCAACCTATTGCAGTCATCCGGAGGAAAGTGATTCCGAAAAAAGTCAGTACATTTTTACCGATCATGATCCCTTCAGATTCGAAAACCACCCTTCGTTAGAGTATTGGTTGGTTGGTTGTATGAGGTTTTATGACGCAAAATCCTTTAAGGGACATGCTGCGCCAAAATAAAGACTAAAACACCAAAAAGTGAGACAGAAACAATGTAAGTAAAATTAAAAAGAGCAATGGGAAAAGCAATCTGGATGGGACATCCCATCCATCCCATCCAGATGCCATCTGGCATCCACCTGGATGCCAGATGGGGCATCCAGGTCGTCAGAGAAGTGTAGAAGAATAAAAAAAATGTAAATCCTAAAAACAGTAGAGTGAAAAAAAAAAAAAAAAGTGCAGTCTGGATGGTATTCTTATCCAGATGTCACAAAAGTGTAAAGATAAAACTGGGTCGTTAAACCATTGAAAGCAATAAAAATTATATTTCCAAAATAAAATCCTGCATATTTTAATAAAGTAAAGAGTGCCCCATGAGGTGTGTCAAGGTTGGTGATGATGAATTAAACTAAATTTTATACAAGTGCCCGTTAGAGTGTTGATGTGACTACTGAGCATGTGTATAGGGCTGAACAAGATCTCGGCTGAGTTCGTTGGCCACTTAAAGATTTCAAACTCATAAATTATACAAAAAAATTTAAAATTCCAAATTCATTTTTTGCCTAACTACCTTGATATAAAAATTAAAGAGCATTTTTTGTTTTTCCTCTACCTTAAAAAAAGTCTGAGATATAATAGCACCTTAAAATTCTAGGCTGACTTCCATTTTGAAATAAGACAGCCGATTAAAAATACTGGATTTTTCCATAATCGTGTTTAAATTTAGAGTTTTAGCAAACGGGGTTTCTCGCAAATTTACTTTCATTGTTGTAGCCCTCGTTGCTACTCTCATACGCTTAAAACTACTTAGTCATATCAACCGCCAGCGTCAAATTCTCGGCAAGCTCTGTGATACTTGACGAAATATCGCCAAATTTGGCGACCAAAAAAGGTAGTTCTAAATGAAGCCAACTTGGCGATAGCTGATTAATTTTTAAATAACCTATTCAAATTCAGAGTTGACGAAAAATGGGAATCTTCTATAATTGGGTTCCACGTATTTTAGCTTCGTGTTTTTGTGTAAAAGTAGCCGAATTCTAAAAAACAAGGAATAGGAAAGCGACCTTTTCCTTTCTACAAGCCTGCAGGACTTTTTTTTTTGTCTGAGATATTTGCCATTAATTTATCAATGCAAATTGTTAACAAATTAAAAACATTTGACGATGCCGCCTTACGCGAAACCTTTACAAGTTGTCTAACGTCTAAGGTTGTCTTTATCTTAATTAAACAAAAAATTCTTTGTTCCAAAACACTGTTGCCGAACAAACGGACTTTGTCTGAATCTTGATTTTGTTGGCGTGTTGAAATTGGTACTTTTCCAACAGCTGATGATGGCAAATAGATTTTTAGTGATGCCACACCGTATCACTTTTAATTATAAAGGTTTTTAAAGGTCAATGAGACATCTGTCTTTATGAAAAAAAAAGTATATGGTGCTAAATATTTTTAATAGGCTTAAAAAAAAATCACTTATATTTTGATGCATGTTCTATTAATGGAGATGCGAATAACTACATTTACAATCCAAAAGACAGTAACCACTAAACACAAAGTCATCGAATGAACTTACCAGCTTTACTTAGTGAATAAAAGTGGCCTTATACATCACTGAAGCAGTCAAAGCTACCTCTGTGGGTATAATTATTTTCGCAGACTCCAAATCCTTTCAAGAAGCTATTCAAAATAATTCTACAAACTCAGGACTTCATCACCCTTTTGTATAACTTGCTAGATATGATTAAAACACGAACTCTTATTGTATTTCAGGTATTCCACGAGAAAAGAAAAAAAACTATACAATAATTATCTTCTGCGCCAAATAATTTGAATGTACTTCAAAAAAACCGTCTTGAATTCGATATTTTATTTATATTTTTTTTATACATGTTCATCAATGGAGATGCGGGTATATCTTGTATCTACATTTATTATCCAAAATACAGTACCGCTAAACAAAAAGTCATCGCACGCAACTTTAATGAATAAAAGTGGCCTTACTGTTTGGATTACTGCAGCTAAGTGTCCAGATTTCTGCGGGACGTGCGTCCCTTTTTTCAGCTATTTAAAGACGATCCGCGGAACTACTGTGCAGACGCTAAAAGTCCCGATATTTCATGATGTGCAAATTCTTTAAAATATTTTTAACATTTCGACAGTTTTTTGTAATTTGCCGAATTTTCAAAAATTTAATTTGGAAAGATTTTACTGCAGGAATTTATCACTTTATAAATAAATTTATATAGTTTACTCTTACAGGGGGGACACTACATTATGGTGTCAAACTAGTATTGAATATCTTGATTGATTTTCGCGGGACATTCCATTTTTCTGTGATTGCAAAGACCGAAGAACTATTGTGCTGGACGTTAAAAGTCCTGATTTTTCATAATGTACAAATTCTTTAAAATATTTCCAACATTCGCACATTTTTTTTTTTTTTTTTTTTTTTGTAATTTACTGAATTTTCAAAACAATTATTTTTTACTTTTCCAAACTGCAGGAATTCATCATTTTATAAGTAAAATTTACGTATTTTAAGCGTGCTGTTATGGGGTCGGATTTGTATTGCCAGGCACTCGGATTTACGTGGGACATTCCGTTTCTCAGTGGTTCCAATATTCGTTGCGTGGAACTAATGTGTGGGACACGAAAAGTCCCGATTTTTCATGATGCATAAATTCTTTAAAATATTTTAAACATAACCGCCGTTTTTTTGTAATTGGCCGAATTTTCAAAGCAATTCACTTGCAAAGAGTTTACTGCAAGAATTTAGAATTTTATAAATAAATCTACAAATTTTAAGTGTCTTCTTACGGGGCCATATTACGGTGTCGAACTCGTGTTGAATAACTCGATTGGTTTTCGCGGGACGTCCCATTTTTCCGTGGTTCCAAGCCTACAGAACTATTGTGTTGGACGTTAAAAGTCCTCAATTTTCATGATGTACAAATTCTTTAAAATACAGTGAAACCTCCCTGTACGACTACCTCCGTCAACGGCCATTTTTCGTGGAACAAAATTTATTTCCATAGGCTCATTTTAGCTCCATTCAGAGACCATTCATAGTGGAACGTTCTCCATGAGCGACCGATTTTTTTGAAGAAACGGAAAGAAATTCCGTTTTTTCCTGGTCGTTTGACCTTTAGCTTGACCGATGTGTACATGTTCCCGCCCCTGGAATGGAATGTGGATCATCCCCGAAAGTCATTGTAAAATCCCTGCATTGTGAAATCAAATAAAACATCAATTTATACATTTTTTCAAACCCTCGTAGAAATGAACTTATGAATTTAAATGAAATTTTTCTTTTCGTATTTAATTTTTTTAAATTTATTTTCTAATGTAAAAGATAAATATTCATAACACTGCTTGTTACCTTAATTTTGACAGTCAAAAACTAGATTTAAACGTGACCTCTATTAAGATACCGCCTCTTGGAGCGACCGATTTTTAATGGAACAGAGCGTGGTGTTTCGCTTTAGTGAAGTTTTACTGTAATATTTCCAACATTCTGCGCAATTTTTTGTAACTTGCTAAATTTTCCAAACAACTCTTTTTTACTCTTGCGAAGATTTTACTACAGGAATTCAGAGTTTTATAAGTAACTCTACATATTTTAAGTTTGTTGTTTGATAACTAGCCAATACGAGGCAGGTATCGCCATTTACGCCAATTTTCAGTCGTTCCAAGACACATGCCGCGGAACTGTACGGAGAGCTAAAATTCTCAATTTTTCACAATGTGCAAATTCTTCCAACTTTTTACTTATTCCATGCAATTCGTTAGTCTCCACCGAGTAGAACGTAATACAAAAAATTAAAAATAATAATTAAATATAACCATTTAAAAAATTCTGAAAAGGTTGTAAACATTATGAAAGCAAAATGATTACCTCGACTAGGCTTTATTATAGATTTTTTTTTTTTAGCGATTGCTGGTTGATTAAGAGCAGAATGTTTTATTTACGGTTAAATAAATCTATAACTACCCTAAACTTAAGTTTGTGTTAAATACGGTGAAAACTAAGTGATAAAAAAGCACCGATAAACTGTCGACAGATATAATGAGAGGCTGAAGAACATGGAATAAGAACAACATAAAAATGATAAAATAAACACTACCTATCCGTTTGGGATCATATAAAACTAACCTATAATCAGGTGTACAGTCACACGTAGTTCGAAGGCAAACGCACAAGGTGCTTGTGCGTCTTACCTTGTGCTCATAGTTATTATATGTGTAATTTACTCACTTCCATGATAGCTTTCCGGGGGAAAATATATTTTACCTCTAGAGAAGTGAGTGCGACATTTTTTCCAACTGATCAACACCTTTCCTTCTGACTCAATACCCGATTCACAAAACTCAGTAAATGGTCGAAATATTTTTGTGTACTTTCGATACTGTGTTTCTTAGAGTTGTTTCGCAATTTCCATGCCAGCCGCATTTCTGTTTAATTAATTAATTAATCATAGATATTAAACCTTGCTATAATATATCACCTTGTATTACAGCAATTTCGGAGAAACCAGTCTCTCGTCCAGTTATTAACGTCATCGGCCTAAAACCGAGCGTCTCCGAAAACGGGTTCAACTGCCTTCGTTAACAGGTTGGAATCTCCCTGTTCCAACTTCCTTGACCGAATTCTCTCCCTCTCTCTGGTTGTGAAATCCAGGGCAAGGGAAGAAGAGACCTGTTACTTCGAGCCTGTTCCTCGATTGCTGTTGGTAAACAGTAGCCTCGATTAATGTTTGCAAACAAGGCACTTGCACGTGGATCGAGAAAAGTCTGGGTCGACGAAAAGGAAACTTTTTTCGATCGTTAGCAAACTAGAAATGAGGAAAAAACCGTGAATGAAGTTTCAATTTACTCACATCCCTATTCAGAAGACGTTTGTGCCACTTTCAAGGAGCTAGAAATAAAGCCCCTTCTCCAAACTGATTTGGTTTGAATTTTTTACCCAAATCATACACACTGAAGAGGGTTGTGTGTTTATTTTATCTTACGAATTAACACTTTTCCAACTGAGTGAAAAGATGTCCAAGCCGGGAGTTGAACCCATGATATTTGGCTTATATTGTCAACATTCTGCTTATTGAGCTACCTGGATCAAGAACCGGCCGACGCTATTCACTCAGACAACCTTGTTGGCAATAGCATCTGATCTGCCACGTAGACAGCACAATAGAATATATCGCAGGTAATGGAACTCCATTAAACGATGGATTCGTAGATACACTTTATTATTATTTTTAACTCAATCATACTGATTTGTTAAGATATCAGTACTAATGATATCTTGACAATAAGGTTGTCTGAGTGAATAGTGTTGGCCGGTTATCGGTCCAAATAGCTCAATAGGTAGAGTGTCGTCAATTTAAACTAAATGCCTCACATATAAACCGAATAGTAACTATTAGACCGAATACCGAATATTTGGCCAGCTGAATACTCCTATATTTAAAGATTAAAAAGTTAAATTGTAAAACAATTTTACACCATATTTAACACAAATATTTCCATTTTAATGAAAATGATCTTTTTACAAATAAACTTTACATTAAATAAAATCTATGCTCGGAGTTATTACTTAAAATTAATCTAGTATTCAAACTTTTTAAATTAACAAAACTTTAAACTTCATACTCTATGAATGAAAATAAACGAATAAAAAAAATATACTCTAAAACAAATATTTAAAAATCAAAGAAAAATTTTGTTTTCACTAAATGAATTAGTGTTTTTATGAAACATTTCCTTATCTCTCCTCTTTTTCTAAGCTAATTATGACTGATTGGAATGACTTAGTAGAAGGAAATTTTTTCAGTCATTTAATTTTTATTTGCCAGGGAATAAAGTAAAAATATATAAATAAATAAATATTCAAGCGGTGGCAACTCAGCAAGAATAGCTTTCTTGCTCCGGTTGATTTAGAAACGAAGCTTTTAAGTGCTTTTCATGTGTCTGGATTGAGCGATTATTTGCAGAGGTTGGAAATATACAGGATGTTTCTAAAATAATGGAACAAATTTTCAGGGGCACGCCGAGTGTGCAATGTGTGTGGCGCACTCAGGCGCCAAAGATTTCATTTGAGGAGGAAATATTTCAAAAAGGAAAAAAATCCTTAATTTAATTATACTAAAATATATTACATGTTCTTGACATCTGAATTGTGTTTTGTAGATTTACCTGAAACAAATGTACTTATAATCACTTAATTATCTCTTCTTTCTTTCTTTCTTTCTTTTTTCTTTTTTTTTTTTTTAAATATATTTTTTTATTCTACTTCTAAGTTTTTGAATGAGTAATTTAGAGAAAAAATGCAAAAATTAGAACTTGTATGAGTTTGATGTTCAATGTAGAGGTTTCAAATTGGAGGAGAGACTGGCGTGAACTATGGGACAACTTATAATTGGTCAAAATAATAATAAAGTATCAGTCACTTATGAAGGTATTGGAATTCCCTGTCGTAGATATAATATAATGATTGTAATATCCTGACTGTTTTATGCATGAAAATTCTAATTTTTATATTAATTTAGGATTTATAATTTTATTTATCTCTTAAAATTAATTATACTTTGGTGTTAGTTTATACATCTTAGATTTTGAATCTTCAACCAATTTAAATATTAAACATTTGAACAATTATATCAACTACTAGAATTGAAAATAAAATTACATATTTGAAATATGAAGTTGAAATTGGTATGAAGTCCATTAGTAATTTCAAATTACCAAAATTGAAATTACTAACGTTTTTTACTGAGGGACAACCAATCATTTTGAGCTACTTGGGGAGAGAAATGGAACAATATATATACATATTTTCGACAGATGGGCTCTGAATCCTCCCCCCCCCCCCTGAACCACCCGTTGAAGGTAACTTTTAACCATACGAACATAAAAAGAACAAGTAATGTAAAAAAAAAAGTAAGTCAATTCCTACTTTTTAATCATAAATATATAAAAAAAAAAAAAAAAAAAAAAAAAAAACGTGCAGCATTAATGTCCCACGTTATCTTTATTGAACATTATTTTATAATCATCGTTGCGGTATTTTATTTCTGTGGCATCACTAATTTAAGATAAATCTTTCATTAAATTTATGAAAACAATGGGAGGAATTTTTTTCTCCCATTTAAAACTAAAATTAATTAATTTAATTTAATTAATTAATTAATATTTGAAAAAAAAACTGTATTAACATAAAGCGTCATCCACTACAAGTTAAAAAAAATTTATTTGAACTTGAGTGGTTGAATAGAAAATATTTTATTAACGATTGAAAATTTGAACAAGATATATATACAGAGTGTGAGCTAATTGTAGGAATTTAAAAATAGAATGAAACTTCCACGGAGAAGTTCAAAGGGGCGGAGCTCTCCTGGCGAAAAATTCTTAGTTTTGCTTTCTCTTAATGTTCAATTATTTTAAGAGACTTGGGAAGTATAGATTTTTTTTTTAATCACGGGAAGAGAAAATTAATTAATTAAATTTCAAAATCAAGGAGAAGGGGATGGGCCTTCTCACCCCTTTGACGTCACCCATTGTTATTGAATTTTATTTATTTATTTATTTATTTTGTGAAAATAAGTTTTCCGCGAAATCATTAATCAACAGAATAACTATTATAATGGTTTGTATCCCCAGAAAATTTATTGAGATTAATTCGGTACCCAAGGGGTTAAATACACAGATATTAAAGTGCATAGAAAAAATATGCTAAAAGAAATACAAATAAAGAAAAGATTTTTAATAAAAGTTGGCAAATCATTAAATATTTCAACTGACTGAGACAGTAGAATAAAAAACTAGAAAATACGTTCTGTTTATAAACATTCCAGCAGTCGGTTATGGCTTCAGGTAAATTCAGCTTATGCAAGAAATGTGTGCCATTCTTAGGGATTCAAATAATGAGTTATTCTGGGAAGTAAAAATGGTGGGAAATTAAAAAAGAAAGATATTTGTGGAGGAAGAGAGAGAGTTACAAATTATTTGGGCTGGAATTCAAAAGTAGAGGCAGCCTTTTAGAACTAAATAAGCATAATGAAGGAGAATGAAATAAAAAAAGTCACCTCGAATTTTTTTACAGGCAGGATGGCAGAAAGGAGAGTAAGGCCTGTTCCTGTAGACCTGGTTCTTTTAACCCTTTCCAGCGCGGAGTAAGTCTATTTGTAAAATGATGAAATAATAGACTGACACCAGAATTTACAAACGAATTCATTAGACAATAAAAACTTGCTTATTTTCCGGCACTTAATAAAAGGAAAATTTTAATTAAATATTTTTGGTGCCATTTGTCGGTTTTGGAATTAAAATTAGGTGTCCTTTTTTGTGAACACCGCCCGTTAAAGGGTTAAAGGGCAAGTCATAGGCTTTGGTTTTTGGATAAAATAGTAAAAACGTAGACTCATCACTCTTTTTTTATGTAAAATTTTCAAATTAAAATGACTAACAAGTAAGGAAAAAAATCAGACCTTGACTTCTATAATTTGTATATATCCTTTTTTTACACAGCACAAGTATGAAAGATTATCCAAAACTTCCAGACTACTTTACAAAACTTCACCGTTTAAGAATGTAAAGAATATTCCTAAGTAAATAATTTAGAAAACGTATAACACATTTGAAAACTAAATTTCAGCATCTACCGTCCATAGCCGGAAAAATACCCGATTTATTTTGTGAAACAGTGTATATGATCTATAGATTTGTATATATTCTACACAGTATGCTAAAATTTAGTTTAGTTAGAAAAGGCATAACACAGTTCAGAAATTACCATCAGCAAGTTTTGCCAATAGATGAAAATTTACTCGGCGTATTTTGTATAGCCTTGTATTTTATTTATATATTTTTATACACTCCACATATTAATCCAAAATTTAATTCATGCAAAAAACGCAACTACTAAAATCACACTTCTAGAAATTATCATCTACAGGCGGTAATGTATCCAGTTCTTTTGAGTTAGCTCTGTATATGAATTTATTTATATTCTACAAACATGTCTTAGCATACTTAAATATAGTTCAGCTTAAAAATGAATAACTCAATTAAAACCATATTTAAACAATTCAGGCGCATACTCAGTAATGCTTACGAATTATTTTGTGTAGCGCTGTATATACTGTATTAAATTTATATACACCACGTAGTATTCAAAAATTTAGTTACATTTAAAAACACATACTATAACTGAAAACACACTTCCAGCAATTATCGCTAACAGACAGTATTGTCCGATCTCTTCTGTGTGTCCCTGTAAATGAACAATAACAACACATTGTATTCTACCCAGCAAGCATGTTGTAGTGAACCTCAGTAATGTATGTGAATTGTGAACGTCATTATTTTAGAAATAGCTTAACATAATTAAAATACGCTGCAAACAGTTTTCCTCGTAGACTTTTATGTAATCGAACTCTTTTTTGTGACACTGTAAATGTATGATAAATACTTTGCACTCCATATTCTACAGAAAACATGTTTTAGTGCATCTCAGAAATTCATACCAATTTCATTATGTTTGTAATAGAGTAACAGCATTAAAATTCAACGCAAAAGAGTTTTCCAATATATCATAATGTAATGGAATTCTTTTGAGTGTCTCTGTAAACGAGCTATAAGTGCTACACATACCATATTCTATACTGTCTTACCGTAAGGAGAAAAACTCTGAGTAGGGTTGCTTCCTCAGAACATACCAAGTGGGAGAGGTGTGAGAGATAACAGCAGGTTGCAAACTTGGCACAATTAGCATTCGTTTGACGCTCTCAATTTTTACTATGCCTTCTATTTGACAACGCGAATACAGTAGAATTTAATAATATAATAAATAGAGAAATGTATTGGCAAAAACTATCACATTTTAAATCAAATCTTTATAATATGTTTTTATAGGCATTAAGATTGTTCTCAAATCCAAAAGACCTACTTTCTGACATATTTTTGAATTCATTTTTGTTCGGAAACGCATGAAATTGGCAGATGATGTTATACAGAAACTAGGTAATCGAAAGACGCTTTTTAATTTTTTGATAAAGGCAGAAGATCTTCCAGAAAATGCTGTGAAAGTGGGCGTTTTGAATCGAATTTAAGACACGGCAGCACGAGAAAAGGTAAAACCGTATCGTCACGTGACAGGAATCGCTTTTAACGCGATAAGTAATTTATTTATTTAAAAAAAAATGAAAAACTCATTTCGATTCCAAATCACTTCAACTCGACAGCTTGAGACAGGTGGTCATGAGACATCAATCGATTATAATTTAAGATACATTATGCTTTATGACTATACGATAATACTATGATGCTTTAAGACTGTGCTCAAGCTCTACGTAGTTACTTTCTGATCCATGCCTTTTTTTTTTTTTTTTTTTTTTTTTTTTTTTTTTTTTTTTCGCAAATGCATGACACTTTCAAGTTTCCATATTAAGAAGCTATAGAATCAAATAGCATTTTTCATTTTCTGACAAAGGCATACGATCTTTCAGAAAATGCTATCAAAATTGACGTTTTGAACCGAATTTCTGTATACAATAATCCCAAAAAGTTGTCATGAGAGAACAATTATTTATAACTCAATATTTAATACATTTATCGAAAATTGAAAAACGCTATTCGATTCAAAATCATATTTTATTTTGAGAAGAAAAAACTCCGGGAATGTTTACCGTGCTTGTGCGGAAAACTGAGAACAATCAAATGAACGTACTCAAAATCGTAACCGGGGTATTTCTGTCGTTTTATAAGTTTTCGTTTTATGCAGTATATGAGAAAAAAAAAATGTTTTATATTTTATTAGTTTTTATTGTAGGAATTAATTTTCTTTTTAATGAAGCACAGTTTTCCCTAGATTCCAAACGACAGTAAGGGTGTCGTTTTTTTGATTGAGAGGCAAGAAGTGTGGTATTTTTCAAATCATAATGGCAAGCAGGGTGCAGCACCCTTTTGAAATCACATAAGGGAAACTGTAAATAAAAGTGTAGTGATAGCCAGGGCTAAAATTGCGCCGGAGCCCAACGGAGCCCGGCTCGGGTAATTTTGTACTTTTAGTAAATATTTAAATATTGGTCGGAATTCATCGGAGCCCATAAATATTGGGTTCCGGATCCCACTGCAAGCGATAAATATATTTAAAATTTTTATTTTGCTTGAAAAAAAAATTGCTTTAAATTTTGCAAATACACATAATGTATGGAATATAAATATGCAGATTGGAGTGACGGTGGAGGGGGGGGGGGGACGCTACGGTTATTAGTACTGCAGAATATTAGGGCTCCGGTACTTTTTTTGTTAAAAATTAAGCCCTGGTGAAAGCTTAACAATGCAAAAAAATGAAAAAAAAATGCGTATTTATTTTATAGAATAAATATGCTATGTGTGTATAAAAGTTACCGAGTGGATTATGTGTGTTAATGTAATTCTTATTTTTCATATTTTAGCCCTGGGAAGAGCTTGGTCCTTAAAGGGACCATTTGTAGTCCTCAAAAGGACTGTTTTGTTTGTTTGTTTGTTTATGAAAATGAATTCGACTAATCTAAAGGCCAGATGTCATCGAAATCACTTCCACTATCATCATTTGATGTTTCATAAGTGTCAGTATCAGATTCATTATCGTCCAGCCTCTGCCTTAAAGAAATTAGACATGTTATTTATTATTTCACGCGCTTGAGAATGCAATGTTTTTCCTTTTTTTAATGTGGATGTCATTTTAGAATAGGAATATCTGCCGGTAGTATTTAATCACAGACCAAAATCAATGATTAAAGGTTTAATAAGCAATAAAATATATAACAGCAAACGCGCAATAATCAGAAGAGAACAGGAAAAAAAACCGTCTGTCAATGGCAAAAGCTCAAAGCAGACTGCTTTGCTTGCTACCTTCTCCTCTCCCCTTTTTCGCGCCTAAAGCTACAAACAAAGCCAACAATACTCCTGACCACCCGAAAATTAAGTGGACGAGTCCGTTTCTATAGTGACCACAGAGAGAGAGAATTTTCTCAGAGTTTTTCTCCTTACGGTATGACAGTAGTAAGAATCTTGTAGTGCACTTTAGTGAAGTATATCAATTTCAATTTGTTTGAAATAGTGCAACATCATTAAAATGCTCTGTAGACGATGTTTCCCCATACATCATAATGTCATGGAATTCTTTTGATTACCCCTGCCAATGAACTATAAATGCTACACACTTCATTTTCAATACCGAAAATGCTATTGTAAACCCCAATAACGTATATCACTTACATGGCAATCCGAGTTACGCGAGTTAGAGCGCAGACAGACAAGCAGGCAGACAGACAGACAAACCAAATTTATAAACTCTTTTCAACTATGTTGGAAAGTGTTACAAACGATTACATGCTCTGATACTGTTTATTTTCTGTTAAAAAAAAATTCCAGTTCAACCCCCCGTTGTTTCATAATTTGATATACATTCATACATGCATTCATTGATGTACATTCTCAATATTTTTCAGTACATTATTTTTTTTCTAATTAAAATGCTGCTTTTGTGAAATGACATTGATAATTAGTTTGAACAATTAATTATTATCATAAATATGTCATTAACTATCAGTAATTGCAATTGTTTAATTTATTTGACGATGATCACTTGAGCCCCTCCTATAATATTTTAATTGCCACGCTACTGATTATCGGTGGGGGGGGGGGGGGTTAAAATACAATTAAATTGAAGAATTCGGATTATCAATAATTAATAACAAAAAATTATGAGAATAATTAATTGTTCCAACTAATTATTAATAGCATGATTACGAAATCAATATTTTATTTATTTTAGATGAGATATTTTAAATGCTGAATTGCAAAGAATCGAAATTATCAAATTAATGAGAGACAACGACGAGTTCAGGATGCCAGAGCTCCCCTGAAATAAAAAGTATATTTAAAAAGTTTCATTAAAAGAAAAATGTCCGGGAGTATGAGTGCATGTACTCGTATTTCCTCTTATAAATCATAAGACCCAAATCTCCTGAAACAAGAAAACTTACTTGCAATAACACTAACGTGAAAGAAATGAAACTGCTGGCTGAACGTTCAAATCTATTACTAATAAAAGACAGTTTCGCTCTGTCTGTGTGTCGGCGATGGTAGCGAAATCTAGCCTAGAAGTCTGAAAATTTGCGTGAGGTCTTGATGCACCAGGGGTTCGGATTTTTAATAGTTTGATAATTAGCCGAGATATTAATTAAAAACTCATCTCTTTCTCTGCGAGCCGGCCAAACAAATTTGTCCAGAACCCGATTTACGCATCGGTAGAAAATAACCATCCACACGCGCAATAGTTTGTGTGTTATTTCGTAGTTTTAAATCAGCCTAAATCGGCCAAACTATTCGGTGCTTTTAAAATTGGAAGACATATTCAGAAAGGTCGTACTCTTACGTCTTAAATGCCGCAATTAATTCGGAAAAGTATCATTTACCGTTTGAAATAAACATTTCAAAAAAGGCTCCAGGGCGCAATTTCAGAGTTACTGACAAACCAAAAATATGCTCTTAAAGCTGAAATCTTCTTGTAATCGACGGTATAATTGGTTTTTAAAAAGACTAATTTTATACCTTTCAAAAACACTGGCGAACGCAGGTCATTTCGCACCTCACGGAGACTATTTTTTTTCTACACTAAAAGAAACTAAAGGTCCGTATTTCGACATAATCTTTTTAGAGCATCTTGGTACACCCAGATTTACATCACCTACAAAATTTTCGAAAAATTCGAAAACATATTTATTTTATAGCTAGATAACAATATTTTTTCACGAATTTTTTACACGGACTGTAAAAACGTTAGGTATTTATAACAGGTAAAATTTTCAAAGAGTTCGAACAACAGGAACTTTTTCTTTTTAAACTATGAAAGGACCCTACGTGAAAGAGCAAGAAAACCTATTTAGGCACTTTTTTGGATCATTTTTCATCCAAATAAATAACATGTGGGTTATCTAATTTTATTATATTCTAAATCAAAGGAAAACTACATATTCCAAAAGAATAAAATTCTAATACTAATTTAAATCAATGATATTTTTTTTTTAAACAGAGTGATTTAAATCGTGATTTTAATCACGATTAATTTAGTCAACCTGACTTAAATTGGCGTATCCTGATTTATATTATTTTATTTATTCATTGCTGAAGTTTTAATTTCGTTATAGAATAGTTGCCTGAATTAAATGCTAAACTATTTATTTTGTTTTAAGTGCAAACGGGTTGATCTTTGGTAATCGGGCTGCACGCAATAGAGATGGATTTTTTTTTTTAATCATGCTAGGAAATTATTTTAAAAATCATTAAAAAATATCAGTAAATTGAGATACCGTTTTGAAAAAAAAATGCATTTGAAGGAGCATTTTTTTCTTTGATTCGACGGTGTAAAAATTGAAATTGGGCGATGTTTAGAAGTTAAAAAAAGATTGCAGCAAAAGCGAAATTTATTGGTCAATATGACGTCAGCGTTATTCACGGACATATTTTTGTTCTATAATATAGGCATTCCGTGATGCAAAATCTATTCGGATAAGAATTTTTTCTCAGGAACATTTTTTCCCCAATGTTTGGCAACAATTCATTTTTGACCGCACGACCTCGTTAAAGATCCCACGCGCGACGAAATTTTTTTTTTTTTTTTTTCGATGCGACGTATTAAAGATAAGCCTGGAACTCAACTGCGTAGTTAAAAAAAATAAATAAAGCCTGAACTTTAAAAATTATCTACACGTGAATTCCAAGATCCATTCATAGTATTGCTGCCTCAAACGATTTCCTTCACTTAAAACTGTGTATGCTTCAATTCAAGATAAGGTTTTATCGCACATTAAAAGGGATGACATAGTTTTGGAGTACGTTTTTCAATTCGAAGAATAGATTCCATTAAGTTTTTCAAGAGCACTGCTAATGGAAAGTTCTTCTGTCTGTCATTTTTTGTGTACAAAGTAAAGTGTTTTAATTGCGGCGTTACATAATCAATGACTTTTCATATCATTGCGTATGTATTTCTTGGAAATTTCTGTATCTGTACTTCAATGGGAACTAGTCAGTTCTTAGAAATTTGTCTGTCAATACAGTGGGAAGAGCAGGGGCTGATTACCGCACAGGTCGACTAGGCTGCGGCCTTGAACCCCAAAATGAGTAAAAGGGTTTAGGAAAAAAATCTTAATTTCTCATAGAAAACATTAATTTCGAGTTCCAAGATCTCAGTAACTATAAGCTCTATAAACACTTTACTTGTGCTTTTTCGTTTTCTGAAAACAGCTTAAATTAGGTATGCTGCAGACAAAATATTTTAATTGGAATTATTTTTTAAGGAAATATTTAAGGGGAAGAGACAGTTAAGGTATTATAGCCAAACAGCAAAAGATTTAAGTTAACCTTAATTTCATGAACATTTTTATAAAATGCGAGGAAATTTCGGAATACTCCCTCCAAAAAATCTCTAGCTACTATTTTGGTTTGATGAGGAGGGAAGGGGGCTAAAAGGCTGTCTAGGTTTTGGGTCCGAAACAATTTTAATCAGGCTCTGCGGAGGAGGGGGATTAAAGTATTGCTTTTCTTAAATTAATAGAAGACACCGGAAAAATAAAAAGCAATTAAACACATTCCATATCTGACAACTTGTAAGGTTTAGTTTTACAATGTAGGGATTTTAGCTCGAATTATAAGGTTGTAAGATTTCGGTCCAAATTTTAAATGATTCTTCAAATATTTCTCTTAATAAATATAAGAAATAAAAAACTAATACACACATTGTGTTTATAGTTTCAGAAGAGCATTATTTAGAACTAGCAGGTTACGCCCGCTTCGCTGGTCTTTTTTTTCCAAACAAACCTCAAATGATTAAAACATCTTTCAGTTTCACCTTCCGCCGCCAGGTGGCTCATTCTGTTCTATGCAACCTCTTTCCGAACTAACATCCGGCACGGGTCCCCGCTGCCTAGGGCACTGTATAGCAGGCGTGCTGCGCACGTACCGCAAAAGCATTTAGTTCCACCTTCCACCGCCAGGTAGCATTCTATTCCAAACAAACCTTCGGCACGGGTCCCCGCTGCCTACGGCACCGAATAGCCGGCGTGCTATGCACGCTCTCTAACAAGGAATTAGTTCAAACTTGCACCGCCAGATCTATATACCTTTAACATTAACGCGATATTTAAATTGCGTCTGAACCCCCCCCCCCCCCTCCCTTAAAATTTAGTCAATGACCTTTAAATTAACAAATATCGGTAACTTTTGAAAAAGAAACAAAATGGTGCCTTTTTTTATTTTGTTTGTTTGTTTGTTTGACTTCGCACTTTATTTCTTTCCTTTTCAGACGTCCGGGTCAGTTTTTTACAAAAATTTAAGAAAATTACCGGCCGATTTTTAGAAAAAAATTAATTTTCGGATGCAGAAAAATGTTCTACTTATATGTGGTTGAGTTTTAAATCGATATCCCAAACAATTTTCTTAATAGTTGCAAATTAGTGAAAACAAACCACTCGTTACCATCGGCAAAAGGGAAATAACGCTTTTTCGCTACCATGTATTTTAACGTTTTATATTATGTATATATATGGTATGATGCAACAACCAAATAATAACCAACAATGTAAAATTCTTTACTAGGGAATTGCTAGTCTTATGCTGTGTGCAACGACCAAATAATCCAGTAATTATAAAAAGAAAAAAAAGCTTTTAATATCATTAAAATGTATTTAAAGCAATCTCTGCCCATATAAGAGTATGTGACTTCTTTTGCGTGGTATGTATGTATGTATATATATATATATATTATATATATATATGCTACACATGAATACTCCTTGTAAAAAGAAATATAAATGCTGCATATATTATTTTCAATTGGGAAAAGGTTAGTGTCATTGTGTACTTTAATAACGTATATAAATTTTATTGAATTTGAATTAAAACTTCTGCTTGTAGATGGTAATGTATCCTAAATGTTTTGTGTGGCCCTGTAAAATATGTATAAATACTACGCACCCCAAATGATAATAATACTGCATTGTCATCGGATTTACATATGCATGCAAAATTTCAGCTCGATTGAATAATCGGAAGCGAGTTAAAATTCGAGTACAAATTTTGAAACGAAAAGACACGAACGTTGAAGTTAAAAGTTAAATAAAAGCTTATGTAATAACTGACAGTGCAAAATTAATAACTGTCAATGCTAGGGAATTTTCAGTCTTAAGCTGTGTATTTTAAAAATACTTCAGAGTAATGCTGAATGTGAGGAAATATTCAGTATGTAAAATTAAAAATGAATTTTTGAGATTTTTTTTATTAGAATCTTAAAAGATTTTTTTTAGATTCATAAAATGCTTTAATAATTAAAAGCATGTGAGAAAGACATTGCTATAAAGAAAAGTATGACAAAGGGAAAAAAAAAACAGTGGTTTTACTTTTTGGGTCATCTATACTGATGAGCTGAAACGAGTAAAGTCAGGATCCTAAAATTTGGACAATAGATTTTCTGTTATGACCTAGGCAAGGAATGAGAAAGGATTTTTGAAAATTCACCCCTTAAAGCTGCGTTTCCAATGCCTTTTCCAAGACCCCTATGAACGGTCTTTTTACCCCCTACACCATTTCCAATGCACAAACCGGCTTGAAGGTGAAACTAGCCTAGGTCATTTTTTCCCCGAAATCAGACCTGCAAAGGATTAGGTCAGTAATCCGGCTTTTACCCATGAGGCAGCGCGGGTAAACAAACAAACAGCGCCACTTCACCGGAATAACTGCTTATCAACAGCACGTTGCACATTTTGCGTTAGTGCTCTTAGCGATAATTCTCCTGTTATTTGCATTAATTGTTTTATTCCGTTTATTTACCATTGTTTATTTATTATTATTATTTTCCCATATTTTTTTTTTATTATTAAGTATGGATTTGTGTTTGAATTCATCTCGTTGGTCAGTAGATGAGACAAAACTGTGGTCAGAAGAATATCATTTCAAGTGAGGAAGAAATATTTAAAAATACGTGTTTTTTAATCATATCAAAATTAATTTTAATTATATTTTATAGATTTACCTCAAATAAATTATTATGATCACTTAATGTTATTATTCTTTAAAATAACTGTGATAAATTTATTAATTTGAATTCAGAATATAAAAATTTGACTTGAAATTTTACAAAAAAATTGACCCTTAAAGCATTCTATTTAATTTTAGATTTCACGGAGCATACTACTTCAGATACACTGTTTCTATTTTATTGTTAAAAAAAAAAAAAAAAATAGGTCATTGATACAATGATGCATCTAATATGCACAGTAAAAAATATATACTTAAAAAAGAAGTTTTTGATTAAAATTTTTGTGCATTTTATGTGCCATTTTCAAATAGTAGTTTAAGCCTGATAATCAATGACTTTGTGAATTTTAATCAAGAAGCTACTAATTTTTATTTTTACTATAGTATGAAAAATATATTTTTTTTCTGTTTATCAGTCGGTATATTTTAAGTACATTATTATATTTTAAGTTTAGCTATAAATCAGCTTAGACATTTTCTGAAAATGTCGGTCGATTTTTTTTTTTTTTTGGGTGGGGGGGGGGGGGGGGGCTGGGGAGGGGGGGAGTAGTTGTCAGTTTTTTTAACACACAAAATTATTTTATTTTTCTAACTTTTGTACTCTCCTTGTTTTATTTTTTAGGTAGATTTCGTAAGAAATACTACCTATTACATTCTCACCTAAGTTGGAAATTTTGAAAAAATTTTGCATATCTACGCCAATTATGACTCCCAGAACACAAAACCACCCCCAGTTCAAAACTTTATCCATCTATCTATATCACTTTTTTATGGACACGATAACTTCAATAATTCTGCACAAATCTCTTCCAAACTGATACATAAAATCAAGGGGCATAAAATCTCGCTCAAGTTCGTTAATGGGCAAAATCAAACCAACGGGGGGGGGGGGGGGGCTTTTTGTGAAAACAGAAAACCCTCTATAATTTCTTAATTATGATACGTATCAAATACCATTTAAAGTTAGTATTACTTCTAGGAAAAGGGCCGAAGATTTATGTATGACAGATTTTTGATATCATTAAAAATGGCCCTAAGGAGGGGGGGGGGGAAAGAAAAAAAGTTTCGAAGTGGGCCAAATGCCGCATCATGACAATGCCGCTACCAAATGCCGCATCATGGCAAAAAGGTCATTTCTTCCGCAATTCCCAACAAACAGGCGCCCCACGGTCTGCGTCTTCGAAATCTACCTGTGCCTGTAGGCCGAGCAGTCAGGGATTTTTTTTATATTCGTTTTATAATTTCTGTTATGTGTGTATATAATATATATATATTTATTTATTTAAAAATGAATGCACATGAGAAGAACGAAAGATAAAAAGCAATGGAATGGACACTAAAGGAATTATACTTAAAATAATGAAAAAGCAAAATTGGAAAACTATGAATATCTTATAGAATCTTCAGAAGGGCTTTATAAGAATATTCATAGTAAGTATATGCTATTGCAACAAATATTGTCAGCATTATGCCTAAAATCGACGCTATTAAACCCCTAATAGCATATATAAATGAAACAAGAAAATTAAGAACCGACATGTGGTTCAAATGACAAAATAAAATGAAACAAGAAAATTAAAACCTGACATGAGGTTCAAATAGCAAAATAAATAAATAAATATGCAACCGAAATAGAAATTAGATATATATATATATTGTAGTATTTATTTTGTGATTGCTGATAATTTTTTTAAAAATATAGTTTTTAGGGGGAGGGATTCAGGGCGCAAGCTGAAGTTTTCCACACAAGTGCTGAACACTAATGGCACTTCCCTGTTGCTACACCATAGACATGGGAAACAAACATTTTTTTCTTGTGTGCTTAAAATTCCCTATTGTATACATTTTTTCATTCTATTTTAGCACATTAAAATTTGTATCGTTTCGTGGTTGTTTTTAAGAATAATATTGTCTAAAGAAAAGTAAAAAGAGAGCTATTAAAAATTTACATACGATTCCTTCATACATTAAAAAATGTGCACATATTAAAAATTTACATACGATTCCTTCATACATTAAAAAATGTGCACATTATCTTCTCGGATCATTAACTATAATATCCATTTTAAACATGCAAAAATTATTTTATTTTTAATTGAAGGTGACATAATTTATTGGAGTTTGGAACACTTTTACTCTTCCTCCTCCGCAAACGTAATTTTGCTAAGTTTCTAATAATCGACGTATTTTAAAATTTAAGTTATGTAATGAAATACTTAATACTGAACTATGTAATCAGTTTTGTCTAATAGTGATTCATTAAAACCTTGAAAACTGAATCGAAAAATATTCCACTTTATACGAGGTTTTGTTTTAGCAGGTATTCCATTAACCCTTTAATTCCCAGAGTCGAATACGTTCTTGGAAATTCCGTAGTTCAAAAAATCTGAATTTATACAAGAAAATGTAACAAAAAAATTTCGCTCCATTTAATGTTGGAATTTATGTTATTAAATAAATCAAACATCGCTGTTTTCAATTTTTTGTATGAATTTGAAATATCCGAATTAAACAATCCACTAAATTGGAAAGCTCTGATGCTAAAAAAAAAGGTCGATAAACGTCTGCAACAACAGAATACGGTCAGCCATTTTTATACTAAAGAAAAATAATGAAAATGTAAGAGCGCTAAACGTAACAAAACGGCTTCTGTTTATATTTACACCGGAAGTTCGTGCGTCATTTCACCAATCAGCCAATCATAGGTCAGAACGAAAAATTGGGCAGGTTCCGGATTTTTTAAGGGGTTGTTTTTGTGCTTGCGTATGGAAACGGGGGCAAAATGAAAGCAGGTACGATAGCCGCATATCACCCCTCCCTAAAAAGCCAGTTTTATTTTAAGAGGCATTGGAAACGATGCTTATAAGTGTGTTAAATGGGGGTCGGAAGTTTTAGGTCATTTCGCCGTATCTCAGCAGGAGCTTTAGGTAGGAGCGTAAAATTCAGCATAAGAAACCTACGAAAAAAAAAAATAGTTAAACACGTATTTCAGCTATTTTAGAAATTCAGTCAATAAAGAGGTTAAATAAGGGGTCGAAAGTTTCCGGGCATTTCAAATATATCTCAGTAGAAATTTTAGGTAGGAGCGTGACATTTAGCATAAGAAATCTACTAAAAAAGTAGTTAAACACGTATTTTAGCGATTTTAGAAATTCAACAACTAAGGGGGGTGGGGGTTAAATAGGGACCGAAAGTTTAAATTCATTTCGCCATATCTCAGCTGCAGTTTTAGGTAGGACCAAAAATACAGCTAAAACAATCTGCTAAAAAATAGTTAAACACATATTTCAGAGATTTTAGAGCTATTTTAGCTATTTCGTTGCCAGCAGTGGGTATGAAACTCAGAGTAAAGATTAGTATATAGTAAGTAAAGATTAGTATATTATTATTATGTAAAGATGTATAATGTAAAGATTAGTATATTATTATTAGAAGGTCTATATGGTATGAAACTATGAACCCACTTATGGAAGATTAAATGGAATGGAAGATGTTGCTGGATAAGATAACTATTGCTGATTTTTGATTAGATATTTTGCGTAAGACATTTGTCTAAGGAATTTTTTTTATTTTAATTTCATAATATACAGGGTGATCAGAAAATGAGTATACATTTGAAAAAATAATAATTCACGGAATAATGTATGTAGAGAGGTAAAAATTGACACACATGCTTGGAATGACATGGGGTTTTATTGTATCCACAAAAAAGTTCATAAAATGGCCGACAGATGGCGCTTCGTGTGATAAGAAAACTAATAATTAGCATAACAAATTATGACAAAGCAAAGACTATGTTCTTCAGAACGAATGCTCAACACAACATGTCCACCGTCATCCCGCAACAATAGCTGTAGCCGAGGGACAATGTTGTGCACAGCATATCTGTAGTTATGGTGAGAAATTGACGTTGGATGTTGTCTTTTAGCATGCCTATTGATGTCGGTCGATCGTGGCAGATTCCCCATTTTGATAGTAGAGCTTCACTAACATTGCCTTTTCTGGTAACGTCAACATGCTGCGATTGCTGGTGCATCTGATTCTCTCTCTCATTACAGCTCCTTTTATACACGATTCTCAGGCAGAGTCACTGACGTTTTGCTGTTCAGTGCCATCTGTCGGCCTTTTTTTTAAACCTTTTTTTTTGGTGGTTACAATAAAACCCCATGTCATTCCAAGCATGTGTGTCAATTTTTACCTCTGTACCTACATTATTCCGTGAATTATTAATTTTTCAAATGTATACTCATTTTCTAATCACCCTGTACACTGCTCAAAACAATTAGGGGAGCACATGGTTTTAACGAAATTACAGAAATACTTACACCAATAAGTAACTTAAATTAAAACATCCATAATTTAAAGCATAGCAGAAAACATAAAAACAAAACTTCATATGCAAATCAAAGTTCATGACGTCAAAAACCAGAAAAAGGAGATAAGTGAAGAAATCAGGATTTCACAGAAATGTCTGTTTCACTGTCTCAGTTGCGAAATTCAACTGTTCAGCTTTTGTTTTGAGAAAAGGGTGATTTGAAAATGTACCAACAACGTGATTTACCGGAATCCATGGCTTGGCGTATTAGAGATAGACTTGAATCCGGGCAAACACAACGAAGTGTACTAGACGCTGTTGGAGTTGCAATAAATGTGCTTGCAAAGCTGTGGAATCGATTCCAAGCAGGGCATAAAATAACATATAAAGTAGGCGACACTAGTGTCGCCCAGTGACAGGGAATGGTGCCGGCAAATTTTGAAATAAAAAATCTTTGAATAACAAAAACTGTATTTGTGCTTCGGATAATATGACTGGCGGCAGTCGTTATAGCAGATACCGAGTATAAGCAGGACATTACGATACAATATGAGGCAGGCTAGGATGGCGGGAAGGGCCGTGTGGCCTATGGGAAACATATCGTTGTTGTAAACCTTTGTGTTTCTGCTTGAAAGATTTATTTTCCGACAATCAGTCCAGTGATGGGATTCAAATAATATAACAACCGGTTTGCTTCACGAATGATTTTTGATGCATTAACAATAAGGGAAAATGAAGCATCACACATAGATTATGAAACACTTTACATTAAAATAATAACATAAACTTTGATCTTTAAGTATAATGGAAAAAAAATCCTGAAACATGTTTTCCTATAAGGACGTAATTTGTTTAATAAATATTAGGCAATCATGAAATCCTGATCAAAATTTCTATCAGAAAATGAATCAAAACCTGATAATACAATAACGATAATGCAAGAATAGCAGAAATTTAAGAAATGTTGAATAAGCATGCTATATAACCAGTGATGAGTTATCCTAGGCTGCCGATTTAGATCTCCAAATTCTTCAAATCTTTAAAGTTTTTTGTTAAGTTAAATTGGATTCTCACAGGACTGAAGAAGAAGTTTTTTTTTTTCAAATTAAACATTATTTTATTAAATGAAACAATTTAGAAAATATAACAGTGTTATATTTTTAAAATGCTGTTGTGCAGATGCACATTAAAAAAAGTAAATTAATGTAAATATGAATTTTGAATTTGAAGTATTTTAATAACCAGTTCGCCGAACTCCACACAAATTAACAACTGGTGCGAACCAGCTGAATCCCACCACTGAATCCATCCACCTTCATCCACTGCATCATGGCCACAAGACAAACTTAAGAGTTGGGGCCCCACTGTCTTCGGCAGCGTATACAAATTATTATTTTTCATCTTCAAAATTGTAATTTCACGTTTCTCAAATTCACGCAGCGATCGCCCGAGAAATATTTTAATAAAATAATGCAGCTTTCAAAATCATATATATATATGTAACATTAAAAATTAATAAGTCGGTATATTGAATATGTTTCTGTATATTGAATTTATTTTTATAATAAACTTTTCTTTCTTTTACAATTTTTTCCAATCTCTGCAGGAATTCAGAATTACTAGCAAGGTTCCTACTTTAACTGGAAACAATTGCAAAAATAAAGAAAGAAATATGAATAAATAGTTTAGCATAAACTTAATATTTTAATTTTTTATTATGAAAAATTTCTAAATTTTTTACAACACATTTATCAATCTGTTTTATTAAACAAAAGAATCTAAAGCTGTTATAGTTTAAGCCATTTACTTTTTATTTTACCATTTTTGAAAATATTATTATTTCTTTTTAGATACTGTTCATGGTATTTACCTCCTTTAACTGCTACAGTTGACGTTGACTACAGTGAAAGTATGGCTAAGAGAATCACTGATTTTTTTACTACTAGTCCCAAAAAAACGCACAAAAACATATCAAATTAATAAAAATGAAACTGTAAAACTGAGAAATACCTTAAATTATTATAGCAAACCAGGTTGCAGTACCAATACAGAAATCAAAAATCAAGAATCTGAAATTACCCTTGAAAATCATCATCCTAACAATAGTGTTTCCCATATAAAAAGTGTTAAGGAGAATGAAAACCATCTACTTGAAACGCCTTGTTCAACCAAAAAATTCAAACAAAAAGAAAAATGTTCGGAATGGTATAAGGGTAGCAATATAGATTCATCGTGGCTGTTAAAAACTTACGATTGTTTTGAAACAATAAAACTAGGAAACAAGCGCTCCGGGATAAAATGTGTAATTTGCTTTAAACACATTCAAGAAGCTCAAAAGTTTTCAAAAAATGTGCACTTTGCCCATTGCTGACGGCATGTGACGGCAAAATGGAATTAGAAAGCATCATTGATCACTTAAACAGTGAAGCTCACAAAGCAGCTGTGAACCTTGACCAAATGGAGAAAAAATGGATGGCACAATCTGATCAGCATCCTTTGATAAAAACTCTAAAATCGCACAATGCAGAAAAAATAAAATTGCTAATAGAGCTTGCATTGGATGTTTTGTAATGATAGCCGACAGTTGACTCTTTCTGCTCATTCTTGGCTTTCGCGGTCTTTAACGAAATTTCACATTGACTCACAAATTGCCTTTTAATGGACAATGGTTTAGAGTGTGAGTTTTCTTCTTTTAATCTATCTCCAGCACTGTTGCAGTATAGAAATCCAGTAATGTATCGCGAAATGCTTGATATCGTTGGTGACCTAGTAAAAGAAAATACAGTCACGCAGTTACAAAATGCTGAATGTTTTTCTATCCAGGTAGATGGTTCCGTTGATAAATATGGAGTTTATAATAAATTTGTTACAGCACAATTTATTACAAAAGAACAAGAAATGAAATCAGTTTTTCTAGGAGAATATAAATCGAGTAAGCGAGGAGCAGAAGGCCTGATGGATTCTCTCAAAATCGTATTTGAGAACTTGGGCATTGAGAGTGTCGCCAAAAATAAGTTGACAGGCTTAACTACTGATGGAGAAAGTGCAAATACAGGTAAAAACAGCGGCCTCTGGGTTCGTATGAAACAATACTTGGGCAGAGACTTGCTATGTGTTTGGTGCGTTGTTCACAGGTCCGACTTAGCTATGTCTGATTTGGAATGATCAGTTATTGAAGTTCGGCATTGGAAATCCAATATAAAATCTGTAGCAACATTTTATCGGGTTTCTGCTCCACGCTTTGAAGAACTTCAAAAAATAGCTCAAATAGAAAACCAAACTGCCTTTCGTTTCCCTGCATATTTTGAAGTGCGGTTCGTGGAACACTTAAAAAACTTAGCTAAAGCAGTATGGCACAATCTTCCCTTCATGCAAAAACATTGTGACTCATCAAAAACTGAAAAAGCTTCTGCTCGCGGGTTCCGATTACGGATGAAAGATGGTGAGCAACAACGCATGACTTGCCTGATGCTAGATCTGCTGCAGCACTTTGAAAACTTCAGAAAGATAGTCAAAGGTCTTTCATTACACTGTCTGACATAGAATTGTCAAAGAAAATTTTTGCGAATGCTTTGACTCTTATCGAAGATGGGTGTTATCTTGGTGGATATGAAGAGCAGTTGATGGACATTAATGAAGGCACTAAGGAATCTGAAAGTGATTCGGATGTTGAAGAAAATCCTTGCAGGCGTAAAGTTTGCAACTCATTAGTTTCTATCAAGAGAAGTTGGTCTGCAGTGAGAAAAGAAACTGTATTGATTTGCAAAGAATTTGTTTCTCAAAGATTGGAAGAGGATCAAATGAGCATCTCCAACAGGATAGCTGCTTTCTTAAAAGCAAGAAGACCAACAGAGGTTGTTAGTGCAACGGACGTTGATGTCACCCGATGTGAACCTTTTTGGTAAAGACAAAGTTGCCGATTTTACCAATGATGTGGTTGCTTTATACGCGGCTGAAAAACTGCCTCCTCCATCACATATGACCTCATCAACAGCAAGACTCTATCTCTACTTTAAAGCGTCTCAACCCCACTCAGTTTTTAACAAATTGGTACAATTATATGTTTTTTTAACACCTCACAGCGCTGGTCCAGAAAAAGCTATGTCCATACATACAACGCTTAAATCTAACAAACAGTTGGGACTATCAAGAGAAGCATTAAACTGAAGAATGTTTATTGCCCTTAATGGAATTGGAACATCTTTTTATGATCCAAGACCTACTGTTGCAAGGTTCCTAGAGAGCAAAGAAAGAAGGAGAAAGCTTCCAGACAAAGAAGTCTATCAAACACAAGAGTTTGTCAAAAAATTCTTTGCAATTGGTAATAACTTGTAAGAAAAAAATTAATGATTTTAATTATTATTGTAACATTTTAAAACCATTATAAAAAATTAATAAATTTTAACTCATTAAAATATAAAGAACTAATCGATTTCCTTGTTTAATTCCATTATTTCCATAAGAAAGTCCTTTGTATAAAAATTTTAAACTATTGTAAATATTTCTGTAGTATTTTGGAAATATTTTACAGTTAGAATTTGATTTTTTTTAAACATGAAGAGTGAAATCGATTTCCTTGTTTAGTTCTACTCTTTTCAAAATACAGTAATTTCTGAAAGGCTAAAGATGTTTAATCACTTTAATTATTGTTCATTTGGCATTTTGGAAACATGTTATAAAATTTAACATGGTATTTTTTTTATTTAATGTTTTTAAACAGCAAGAGGATTGATTAGTTCCACTTTAGGTCTAAAACTATAGTTACCATAAATTAAAAACAAATATTTAATGATTCAGGTCAAATTTGCTTTTCAATTTGAAAATTTATTCCAGGCTCCAAACACCAAATTGGTAGGTGTAATACTGTTATGTACAAAAGTCAAGTGTAGAAACAGTAAAAGGTAAGCAGCATTTCAACATAATTTTAAATTTCATACATAAATTTTTAATTAGGTACAGAAATTTGGTAGGCTGAATGTTATGTTTGATCTATATATATGACTAACATAACAATTGTTAAAAATTAGTCTGAACTGTGAATGTAGACTTTCTTTAATGCTACCTAGATATAAATGAACGGGTTTACATGATTCAATGAAGACATCATTATTTACTTACCAGGTGCAGAAGAAGTAAAACAGACAGAATTAATAAAACAGGATTATAGAAATCGATATTCTAATTATGTGGTTTGTAGTTATCAGAGGGGGGGGGGGGGAGGGGGCTGAATTTATGGATATTTGCTTGGGACAACAGATCAAACCTATGAGTGAGACCTACCCAGTGAGAATTCCTTAAAATATGCTCTGATTCCAAGAAACAGAAAATGTTAGATGTCGACCAGGGCAAAGTTGACCACGTGCACCACAGCAACTGATGACCGATATATCCTGTTAACAGCTCATCGAGACAGAAAAGGGGATGATACTCAGTTGTAAAAATGGTAGCTCTTGGCAACACGACGAAAGGTGTCCAGCCAAACAGTGCGAAATATACTTCATCAAGGTGGTCTCTATGGACGTAGGCCAATGATCTGTATTCCGTTGACCACAAGCCACTGTGCGGCCCGAAGAAGTTGGGCTGCTGAACATCAAGATTGAAGGCAACGGATTGGAGTCAAATGCTGCTTCCCTATTCAGTCTGGAGTGTGACACCCGACGTGTTTTTGTATGTAGGGAAAAGGGCACTCGAAATAACCCCACATTTGTTCGTGAAAGATCCCATTGTAGACAAGGTGGGTTGATGGTATGAGCTGGAATCAATCAGCATAGGTGGACGTACGGACCTGCATATCATTTGGAATGAAACTTTATTGGCCCAAAGGTATATAGACGAGATACTGAGACCTCATGTCATACCTTACGCTTCACCCATGGTGATTCCTTTATTTTCATGCATAATAATGCCTGACCGGATACAGCTCGTCTGTTGGAGAACATGGTTGAAACTGAAACAATACAGCGTATGGAATTGCCAGCATGCTTTCCTGACCTGAATCAGATTGAACATGTTTGGGATACACTCGGACGACGCATTGCAGCAAGACGAAGGCTTTCGTTTATTGTCTGGGACAAGGAGATTGCAATTCTTGAAGATTGGAACAGTTTTCCTCAAAGTCTTATCGATAACCTCATCACATCCATGGAAAACAGGTGTGCAGCAGTCTTAACTGTTAGAGGGGACCACATGCCGTTTTAAACAACTTGCATCATTACTAAACAATACTTTTTTTTGTAATTTACATATAACCAAATTGTAGCCCTAAACCATCTTTTCATGTTCTTTACATCCTTTCAAAGAATTAAAGCTCCCTTACAATTTTTTTACGTCTTATTTTCTGTATTGCGCATTGATACACGTGTACTCTCCATTTGATACCCATGCATGGCTGTCTCGCAAGGTTCTCTTCTTTTATCTGCTTGCTCCCCTAATTTTTTTTAGCAGTGTATATATGCCATACGAAATAGAGTTTCGCTAAATGCTACGCCATTTGGTTGATTTTTTTTTCGTATTGTCAGGGAAATCGTATATTTTTTGTTATATGCATCAAAGAAAATGCACATTCTCGTTTTTTTTCTATGATTGTGTCAAAATAATTTCATTTATTTTTTTATTGTCTTTTAACTATTTATGTACAGGAATGTACGCAACGCAGTTCCCGTTATTGGTGATCGCCATATTATAGCATTTTTATTTATTTTACCTGTAAGGATCTCATGGTTAGCATGGGCAAAGCCAGGTGGTTCTGCTAGTGTCTTTATGATTTTCACTTTAACATATACAATTAAATTTAATTTTGTGAAATCATTTAATATTTCTTACTTAAGTGTAACTAGTGTGCACTAAATCATATATTAGAGGACACCTTTTGTTACATGTATATTTTTATTGATTCATGATGAGATATGTCAGGAGAATTGAAAGGTTTTCGAAATAGACAAGTTGGCAGATATGGTATTCATACACATTCATACGCAACACACGGCATCGGAGTGGAGTCATTGCCGTGGAAGAAAGTAAAATTTTATCAAAATATTATTTTTATCAACAAGCTTTATTTACATGATTACATTTTTAACATTCAGCAGACTGACAGGCCGATGACAATATAATGCATCTAGCATAAAAGGAAATTATAATACTACTGAAGAAGCTAAATACGATCGATAAAACACGAAATTCGAAAATGAACATCCCGTGCAATAGAGAAAAAATTAAGATCCTTATTATGGCAATCAGAAAAAACAAGAACGAAAAATCATGCGTCAAACATACATTATGAGACACTTTCCAACACTTCCAAAATATTTTTACAAATCTTTACTGTTTAATAAAGTGAAAGATGATATCTAAGTAAACAAGGTGGGAGGGGGGGGGGGGATGTCCGCCCCAGGAACTTATCTAAGTAAACAATTTGGAAAAAGCATAACATATTTAAAAATCCAATTTCGGGAATCGCCAACAATATTCGGAAAAATATCCGAATTAATTTGTTTAGCCCAGTATTAGTATCTATAGATTCGTATATATACTACATAGAATGCTAAATTTTACTTCAGTTAGGAAACGCGTAGCACAGTTAAAATTTTTTCTTCTGAATTTCCGTCAATAAACGTAAATATACTCGAGAACTTTTGTGCTGCCCTGTATATGATTTATACACACCAAGTAATAGACAAAAAATGAGCTAAATTTAAAATCGCGTTCAGCAACTGAAAAAGCACTTCGAGCAATTATTGTTAACAGACAGTAGAGAATTATTTTGTGTGTCCCTGTGAATGAACGATATACACACAATATTCTATAGTAAGCTTCTTGTAATGCACCTTAGTGATATATATCAATTAAAATATGTTTGAAAGAGTGAAATATTATTAAATTAAACCGCAAACGATTTTTCTCCATAGACCATAATGTAACGGAATTCTTTTGAGTGTCCCTGTAAAAAAACTATAAGTACCTATGCACTTCATTTTCAACACCGAACATGCCATAGTAAACTCCAATAACATATATCAATTGCATGAAAATCCGAATATATTTACGCTAGTTAGAGCACGGACAGACAGACAGACAAACAGAATTCATAAACACTTTTCAACTATGTTGAAAAGTGTTAAAAATGAGGAATATAATTCTGGAGTCTGTCTGATAGTTCGGGAGACTTTCAGAAATTGAGGGTTCTTAAGCATGTTGTTAGACGTATGCTGGAGAAGAATTTTAGGTATTGGTTGGTAATAACTCGAATATGAGGGTTTCAAAACTCAACGATATTAAAGCACGAGTTTATGAATTAGCAGACTTGGTATTTTAATCTCGGGGAATCGATATAATTGGAATGTTAAAATCGTGGCGCGAAGCCTGGGCGAAAATATATAGCAATTAAGTACAGAAATTAAGGAAGAAGGGAATATACTAATCAAATAGTTTCAGTAGAAGGTTTTAAGTTAGAGTACAGAAGAGAGTTGATTGGAGTCGGTGTTGAATTCAGACACTTTTCTTCGGGAGGGATTTCTGTGTCTCCGAGGGGGGGAGGGGGGGTGACATTATAAAGCTCCGGGGGGAGGGGAATTCCATTTTTTGACCATTGAAAGCATAAAATCTCAAATTTTCCGGGGGGGGGCGACATTTCGAAGCTCCCGGGGGAATGCCCCTCCCAGGCCACCCCCTGAATTCAACACTGATTAGAGTAGAAAAGTGAGATAGAGAAGATTAGTTATACGATTTCCCTGACAATACGAAAAAAAAAATCAACCAAATGGCGTAGCATTTGGCGAAACTCTATTTCGTATGGCACATATAAAAATGATTTAAAATGAAAAGAAAGTTGAATGCAATTTGAAGTTAATTTAGTTTAGTACCATAGTAATTTTATAACATACACATTCATCACAAATTACAACATATGGAGCTGGTGATATGAAGAAACTATGCTGGTTGGTTGGTTGGTTGTATATAGGGTTTAATGGCACAAAATCCCTTTAGTTACATGCTGCGCCTAAGGATCTATGCTGAGACTTTTGTATTGGAAAATTCGTTGCATCACTTGTGAGTTGAACGCTTCTGTGTGAGTACGAGTGATGTGTGATCATCGCCTTTCCGATTTCTGAGCAACTAGAACAATCGTATTCTACTGGCTACTCAATACGCAGGTCGTAGAGTTACCCCTTTTTTTTTGTAATAGAAATTTTCACTTTATTTAATCGCAGAGTTTCTGTCATTAAATAAGGTGAACATACCTATTGCAAATAGCGGTATGAGAATACTTTTCAAAACAGTTAGTGAATACCACTGGACTAGAATATCATGTTTCGGTCTTAAGTGGAACACTCCATCGCAAAAATAATTAAATGGTTCAGGATTATCAGGAACGAAGAAATGATGGCAGCAGAATTAAATGCATGGTACAAATGAAGGGGGTTAGAATGACAGTGGAATAAGTCAATCTTTAGTAATTTGAGAAACGAAGAGTTTTGTAAAACTTGTCGTATCGCCATTGCATTAAGTGGTCCAACTTGTTTTGCCTTCTAGTGACTCCCTAAGTGAACTATGACTTATTTGACTGTCGCACTGAACAGAAATTAACATACGTTCATACGGTTATCTAGATTTTTCAATTTTTTTATTTACTCCACTGTCATTCTAACCCCCTCAAATCATTCAGAAATTGCCTGAAATCTCTTGAAATGATCTATATTCTTGACGATCAGCAGTGAACGGCATATCAAAGGATATTTAATACTTGAAGCGGTGTTGAATTCCGACCTTTTATTCCTAGGGGTGGTGGGCGATGAATTCTACAATTCTGGGGGATTTTCCATTCCGGGCTATTAAGTAAGTAGAAAGACATTTTTTTTAAGTTAGAATATTTGGCACCGTAGATGAAATTGCATAATTATAACTTTTCTTTCCATAGATTGCAGATACCTCATTGACCTTTATAAACTTCTGTAATTAAAAGTGATATGGCGTCAGTAAAAATCTATTTGGCATCATCAGCTGTTGGAAAAGTACCAACTTTAACATGTCCAACAAAATCAAGATTCAAACAAAAAGCGTGTATTCGGCGACATATTTTTTTTTTTTTTTTTTTTTTTTTTAACAAAGAATGTTTTGTTTAATTAAAATAAAGACAACCTTCGACATCAGACAACTAGTAAAAATTTCGCTAGAGACAGCACCGTTATTTTTTTTTAATTTGGTAATTTGGTTATAGATTAATGGCAAACGCCTCAGACAAAGGAAACAAGTTGGAAATTGTACGTCAAACGTGACAAATGAGGTGCGTTCGTACTATAACTATTAGTTTTATAAATAAATATTCAGATCTTGGTGCAATAGCTATTGCACTCTTATGCAAAAATGCATGAATACAAAAATCATCATTACCTATCTTAGGATATCATTGAATTAATTATTCGTATGATGGGATTTAATAGAATGAAGAAAACTTTTATTAATATCTTTTTAAGTTTTGATTTGATTTTCATAAAATTTGAAATGACTCTACAAAATTCTGCAACGATTATATACATTAAATTTCAAAACATTCGGTTGGGTAGTTTTTGCGCTGTTATCTGCGGACAGACGGGCGGATCAGACGACAACTATAGGTGCTACGTATTTGTATAATTACGAACGCACCTAATAATAATAATAATAATAATAATAATAATAATAATAATAATAAAATGGACATTCTACAGATGGTGAGAACGATAATTTTAAAAGGCACTAAATATAAATAGAACTATTTGTAGTAGAAAAAAAGGAATTCTTATGAGGAAAGAATCACTTTCAACCAAGTTCGGATTGGAGGAATACCTAGAGGGGAAAAAAACCTTCTAAAGAAATTTATTCAACTTAAAGATATTATCTTGAAAATTTACTTGACCAATAAGATGACAGAATTCTGCCATTAAATAAAGCAATATTTCTATTCGGAAACAGTGACTTAGTAGAGGAAAACATGGCAAGCATGAATGTCGGGTATGTTGATTTTTTAAAACTTGTTTTTAACATACTCTTAGTTTTTAGCAGGGCACACGCTCAAGTTTTTGTGCAAACTGTAGCAATCCACATTCCAGAATTGGTAATATTTGCCGGAGCAAGATAGATTAGTTGAATAAGACAGGCCAACAAACATTATTTTGTCGATAATGGCAGGATAGATAAAGTTTTGTCCAAAAATTCTCTCGGCCAATCAAGTTTTATTGCTCGTATGTCGACACTCTCTCATTTATAAAGTTAGAGTCTAGTCATTAAAATGTTTGACGTGTCCCTGTAGAGAAAGAAAGAAAGAAAAAACCTATACATGATGTAATGACTATTTTTTAGTTTAAAACCTTCCCTGGTGTACTAATTGTAGTAGAAAAGTTTCATTCAAATCCGTTGAGTGGTTGCTGAAGGATTTACCGATATACGTACATACATCATAGATACACATATTGCCTAACGGCCGAAAACAGAAGCTATTTTTTTTTTTTTTTAAGTCGCTTAAAAATAAATCATATCTTATTTTTCTAGAGCCATTTATTTATAGACAGTGTGGAATTCTTATACGAATTACCAATGCTTCCATTTCAATGGAAGGTTTCAATTTTACATACTTCTTACATCAGTGCAAAATAAAATCTCTGTGCTTAAATGAAAGAAAAACTTATTAATTAATAATATTTTCGTATAAAGAGGAATATTGTTATGTAATAAAAGTGCAACGACTTTGAGGTAAAAGTTATTCACTGATAGTAAAATGTTTTAATATTTACAAAAGTTATTTATTTAATTTTTCTAATACTACCTTGAAGAAAATATTAAGCGTGCAAGCTAATTAAGTCAGCATCTGTTTAAAGCCGTAATAGGAATTCGTCCGTCTAACGACCTTCCTCCAGATGACCTTCTACGTCACTAAACGAGCTTTTTCACCTGGCGCCAGCCGAAGACTTAGCACGTGGCAGATGAGGAAGAACTAGCTATGTATGTATTTTGTGGAAAAACCCGTCTACATTGATACTCCAACTGGCAAGTGAAATTAAAGCTTAGGAATGCATTAAAATAAAGTAGCAGCGTAGCATAAGGGCGCCAGAAAGTTCTAGAATGAAAAAAAAAAAAAAACTATGCCTTTAAAAATTCTTCTAGCCATTAACGGCGGGCGCCATATTTTGAATTGCTCTAACCACTCAAAACCTACTCCACGCCACTGAAATAAAGCATCTTAAACAAGCTGTAAGAGGCAGCGTTTAGGCAGTATTAGCGTAAAGGCATACAATCGAATTTAAGAAATAAGAATAGGAGCAAGGATGGATCCCCACCTGGCCCACAGATGTCACGACATCATCTGCCCCTTCTAAATCGTGAAAAAACTCACGGAAGTCATAAATGACGAATTTTGGAGCATGAAAATACACATTAATATTGGAAAAAAATACTTCATTAAAACATTTATCTTCTCACCAAAAACATCAGAGCTGAATTCGGGATCGTTGGTTAAGCTATTCTTAAAGAGGATGCATATCGATCCTAATCAAAAAAAATAATTTCGTTTTCCGAATAAATTAATCTTGGATTTGATCGTTCGTCAAACAATGCCATAAAAATCAATGCTAATAATTAACAAAAAACGGAACAAGTTTTGATGGGGTTAAATGTTAAATATTTGCAAGGGATGGGGGGGGGGGGGGGGGGGACTTAGAAAGAAAAAACACAAAAAAGATTGATTAGGTGAGGTCGCCACAAAGGATTAAGGGAAAAAGACAGGAGCTGTGCTAACTGTGCTGAGTGTAAACGCCAAGGCTTAGGCCGAAACGTCCTTTTAGAGAAGATTCCTATTTTCTGGTTAATCTAATATTTTGTTGTGTTCAGGTTCCTCCAAAAAAGTGGAAGTCTTCTGGGGTATAAAGCCCTGACAAAGTTCAGTAATGGCTGTGTGATGGGAAGCGTGCTTTTTTTGGTTGAAGTCTTTTAGGTTAATCTGGTTTTCTTCGTGTAATATTAGAAGAAAATTATCCCAAATTCCATGCAACTAGATCGACCAGCCAGACTTAATCCCAATGATGACTCATTTTAAAATTCTATAGTTATGTGCCATAGGTGGTTTTGCACATAGTAAGTAACAGGAAAAGGGGCAAAGTAAAAAATTGATTAAATGCTAATATAATGTCTTCAAGATTGTCTGTCAAAAAGAGAAGCGAGCCGTGTAAAACTAAGACAATAATGTCGTCATGTTCGGAAAACATGCAGGTACAAACCCGACATGCTTCATTTTTAGAGCTTCATATGGTCTTAGGTAACAAGAACTGAAACTATTTAGCTATAATAGAATCCTCCTTAATTGTTAGTAACTTGCACTTTCACCTCACTTTCAAATAATCGCAAACTGCCTTTTGGTATGGAGACGGTTAACTCAAAGAATAGCACAAGTAATTGACAGAAATGTTATTTTTTTTTTTTTATGAAGGAAATAAATTGAATATCTACATATTTTAAGCGTTTTTTTTTTATTATTAATATTTCTTTTAAAAAAGAATATCTAATCGCATGAAATTGAGAAATAGTAGCGACATATATTTTTAGTACTAAACATGAGATGGCAGCACCATAAATAAAGTTTGAATGGTATTTGCCAGCGGAGAAAAAAAAAATTATAAATTCAGAAAACCAAGAAGTAAAATTTTTAATATAATACATAAAACCGAAACTTCTATTATATACAACAATGCATAAATCGAAATTAAAGCGTATTCGGTGATAAACAAGAATATAATCTATGAAAAATATTTCACTCGCTCAGTCTTTTCTAAATAAGTTTCACTTTTCTCACTAGATGGCAGCAGTATATAAATTTGTTTTCATACGACAATTTAACTTCACTATAGATACATGATGAACACGCTGTTTTTCAAGAAAATAAAGTATGATACATACATTATTTCATAACTAGCTGGCCTGTATTAAAAAACCCACTTAAATATACCTAAAATCAGTGCTGAAGATATTTAAAGAAAATCTTTCCAAACGAATCTAATATCGGTGGCATGATTTTATATTTTTAAATGAAAATCTACCCAAACAAACTAAGGGGCTCTAATTGTAGTGGTTGCCGATTTAATTTCTGACGTTAGATATATTAAAATTTCAATTCTGATCAAAAGTTCTTGAGAAAACCTAAATAATATAAAACGCCTCCCTCTTTTAAACTCAAAATAATATCTACTATGTTGAAGATGTAGGTTTCCCAGCGCATGTGCACAAACGAAAGCTCCCCCGAAAATATTCTAGAATGGAGTGATACAGTAAAAATAAATAAATAAATTAACGAATGCGAAAAAGGAGTTTCAGAACTGACTTCGAGAAATGATTTTTTTTAATAGCAAATATTAATATATATATATTTAACAAAGACGTTGTTAAAAAGAAGGTACTACCTACAAGTGGATATTATTTTTTTTTCGCATTTTGTTCATGAAAACGGATGCAGATTTTTAAAAAAGTAAAGAAAAATCGCTAAAGCGGATCTCCGATTTTTTTTCCCTTGGAAAGGGTTAATATTGATACTACTTCAAATTTGATTGCACCGTTAGAAAAATATAAGTAGGTAGATATAGCATGATATTTTTCGCATTTAGAATATTTAACCCGATGCGGGCATCGAAAAACGGGAGGGGGGGGGGGGGAGGCACACATCCGAAAAAAAAAAAGTTTTGAAAATACTTTCTTTAAAAGGTTGAAGCACGAAATTTAAGCGTGTACTTTTTTTTTGTTTTGTTTTATCGTATTTACCGCTGCAAAAAACGTTTACCGACTTTCGGTTCTTTATCAGCGGAACAGGCTTTCGAAACATTGCTGGGACTTCTCACATGCCATTTTTCATTATGATTTTTAAATAATATCTTCGTTAAGAAAAAATGTAAAATCTGAACCCCAGGGGCATTAAGACCTGCCTCATCCGAATTTTCAAACCTCTACGTGCGGTAGATTTCCCTAGCCATCGCCGGCACAGACAGAGCGAAAATTTCTTTTATTCGCATAAAAATATAAGAAAATAGATTTTGGTTTGACCACAATATGGTCTTAGTTGTTACGTCCAGATAAATTGTAAGAAGAAAACACACAGTTTTGTATCATTTCGATATTTTTCACAAGAATAATTTCTAAGAATAAATTTCTCTTATTTTTTGAAAATTAATTCTACGAAAGACATGTCAAAGTTGCATTTGGTACAAATAAACATTGCAATATTTCAACTTTGAATCGAATTTCCTGATAGTTCTGTATTTTGAATACACCAGGCCATTAGATCTCGGTAGACAGCAACATAGTTCAACAACTTTAAAATATTTTTAAACAGTATACGCGTGCCCGACTATAGAGACCTTTCATTTATATGACTCTCTGGGTTATTCTGGGATTTCTTTTCTTCAATTCCCGACATCGCCGACAGGATCGTACCCAAAGGAGGGAGGTGGAAGGCGGCGAAAAACGGCTTTAAAAATCCAAGGTCTGCGCCTTTTTCTCTGGCCCAGTGCGACCCTATAGATGATCTCATTTTTTTGTAACTTTTACATTATAAACATCTCTAGAAAGCTTAATAAATTCATGTATGACACAGGAAATGAATGTATTAAGTAGTCAACTTCAAAGGGCAACCCCCCCCCCCTTCCCCTTCGCTTGGATATGGAACAATAATAGAAACATTTGGATGAATTGCATAAACTTATCAAAAAATTCATTTTAAACAATTATTAGTTTTTTGATCGGGAGGGAGTGAAACAGAAATTTCAGGGCGGGGTTGAAATTTATAAAAAGTATCAAAGATGCAGGCTTGATTTTAATAAGATTACTGTATTTTATTTTGTGTGGTGGGTGGTGGTGTGGGGGGATAGATTTAGATGATTATTATTATTTTTTTTTATTTTTTTGCTACTACAGAACAACAAATAGAATAAAAATTCTTCAAAAATTAAAGTGTATTGGAGGGAGAGAGGAAGGGAGGGGCATAAGGGGGAGATTTTTTTTCGGGGGAAGGGGAAGAAATTTATATGACTGGTTATTTATTTATTGTTATTTTACAGTGATTAATATGGCAGAAAATTTCAAAAAATTAAATCAGTTTTAAGATTGAAACTTTTATGTTCTACAAAAACAAAGGAAGGAGTTTGTGTGGGATGGGAAGGGGGGAGGGGGGAGTTAGAAATTAAAGAATGTTGGTGAAATTTAGAAATCTAATTGTTGGAGCTGCAAAGTTACAAATAAAACAGAAAACTATACAGGGAAAAAAAAAAGAGCTTTGAAGCTTTTAAACTTTTTTGTGATAGAGGAGGAGAAAAAAGAAATTCAATGTGTGAGGTGGGGGGAGGAATTTAGATAAAATAAAAAGAAAGATGGGTCTGCCAAAACGTAGATGATTTTTAGTTCTAACATAATAGATATTGTTACCACTTATAAAAAAAAATGAGAAAGCATAAGAGAACCATTTTCATTGCAATTTTGCTGTCATCAAAACTTTTGTTAAAATTAATTTCTAAGTTATTGAAAAGGGACAAAATGGATCAAATTGAAACTAGTCGGATGTGCCAATCCCAAAACTTTCTTCTATCTCAATCATGTTAATACTTCTAATTTCGTCCTCACATCGCCAATAAAATCAATATTTTTCGTCATTCTGTTGTACGTCAGCTGCTTGCGAATCATCGGGTTACCGGGATGCAATCAACTGATGTATACTAAACTACGAAAAGTTCTTTTGGCCTGTATCGACCGGAACAGATAGCCTCCCTATTCCTTGGTTTTACGATTTTAGCTAATTTTACTGGAAAACACGAAGCTAAAATGCGTGGAACCCAATTAAAGAAGATTCATTCCCAGTTCTCGTCAACATTGAATTTGAATGAGAATATCGCCAAATTAGTCTTCTACAGCCAAGTTGGCTTCATTTGTAACAACCTATTTTTGTCGCCAAATTTGGCGATATTTCGTCAATTGCCGCCAAGCTTGGCGAGAATTTGATGTTGGCGAATATAAATATATAGTGTTAAGCATTTAAAAATAGGAACAATGGTTACAACAATGAAAGAAAATTTGCTGAAACCCTGTTAACTAAAACTCATAAATTAAACCCGTTTATGGATGAATTCTGCTGTCTTATTTAAAAATGTCAACCACCCTAAAATTTCAAACCGCTATATCTCCGCCATTTTTTAATATAGAGACAAAACAAAAACTGCTCCGGATTCTCCGGATCAAGGCCAAACATTTAACGGAAAAAACTTTTAGGATTTCTAATTTTTTTATACATCTTTTTGAATTTGAAATCTTTAAATGGCTATCACAGCGCCCCCTTCCGGCGGAATATCCCCACATTCTAGTAGGACCTGCTGGCTACAGCCAAAAGCATATTAAAAAATTTTGGTTTAATTATCTGCATAACATCATACACTTTTTGATGATACAATAGTGAAAATCGAACAAAAATCGCGATGGCAGCGCCCCCTTTCGTCGAAATATCCCCGAATTCAACCTGGACCTGCAGGCTATGGTCAAAAACACAGAAAAAAATATTAGGTTCAATTTGAAGCATAACTTCATACAGTTTTAGATGGTACAATAGTGAAAATGAAACAAAAATATCGATCACAGCGCCCCCTTTCGTCGAAATATCCCCAAATTCTGATAGAATCTGCTTGTCATAGCCAAAAACATAGAAAAAAAAATTAGGTTAAATTTGAAGCATAACTTCATACACTTTTAGATGGTACAATAGTGAAAATGGAACAAAAATATCGATCACAGCGCCCCCTTTCGTCGAAATATCCCAAATTCTGATAGAATATGCTTGCCATAGCCAAAAACATAGAAAAAAAAATTTGGTTCAATTTGAAGCATAACTTCATACACTTTTAGATGGTACAATAATGAAAATGGAACAAAAATATCGATCACAGCGCCCCCTTTCGTCGAAATATCCTCAAATTCTAACAAAACCTGCTTGCCATAGCCAAAAACATAGAAAAAAAATTAGGTTCAATTTGAAGCATAACTTCATACACTTTTTGATGATACAATGAAGACGGACAGATGGACAGACAGACATTTTGTAAAAACGTGTTTTTCGGAATCTCTGACCCCTAAAACGTGTAAATCCGTCGAAAACCGGAAGTCGAAAAAAATTTCGATTACAATACTTTCTTCTATTATAGATAGAAGAAAGTAAAAGATGAACTAAAATGGACTTAAAGGGGTAAAAAAAATGGACCATTTTGGAGCCCTACATTGGTAAATAATAGAAGAGTAAAAGTAAGGACTTTTTGCAGATTTTGTACAAAAATAAAGACTTTCAAAGATGAAAATTTGCTTTTGGAAAATATAAGAATTTTCAAGGACCGCACAAACCCTGGACAAATTATTTTAGCTTTTGTGCCACCTCTGAATTTTTATTTATTTTTTTCTAAATCTGACATGTGGTAACAGATACATTTTTAAAATATCAAATTTCTTGAGGGAGCAATTGACCCCTCCCCCCCCCCCCCCCTTACAGTCTGCTCTTATAAAACCTATGTAAACATTATGTGGAAACACCTATGTGGAATCATTAGGGAACAAATATCCAGTTTTAAACAGGTTTCTGTCTTAGCAGATATAATTGTATGGTATTCCTTCAATTGGGACCATAATTTTTTTGTTTTTCGTTTAAGATAGGTTTTCATTAAATAGGTTCTGTTATCACATTTTAGTATAATATATTTTCTAGTTAAGAAGCTGTACATATATAACATTATCACTTTAGGGGGGAGGGGAGGGGGGGGTCTGGCACTTGATATCATAAGATATCTCTAGGGGGTTTTGAATTTTGATATCGTTGTCATTTTTTATCCAACCATTTTTTTTTGGTAACTTTTTCTTTACATCAAAATAATATCTTTCTTTTTAAAGTCTTATCTATATTTATGAAAATATAAAGTTATTATTAAATGATTATAAAATCAATTCATTCTAAAATATGGAATACCCCATCATTCGGCGTTCCTGTTCTTCTGCCATATGCACTAGAGATGAGTTCGGGCTCTCTTTTCGGAGACCGGGCCCAACGATTTTAAATCCGAGCCCGAAATATTTTGGTGTTTTCAGATCCCGAGCTCGTCCGAACCCGATACCAAATAAAATTGCATAATATTTAAAAATTCTTTTAAAAGTAATATCTCATTATTTAAAAAACTGTGTACTTTAAAATAACTGTTAATCCCGTGGAGATAATTAATTTTATGGAAATTTACATTCAATCTTATCAAAAAAGAAGTTTGGTATCAAATAAAAATATACTTCCTTTAAACGATGTTCATATTTTTCTCTGCGAACAAGGAAATCTGAATGACACATTAACGAAGTGCGTTTTTATGAATAAATGCAGGAGATTTGCAGAAATTACTATTTCTATGCCGAAGAATCGAACAATGTTTTTTATTTCCCATAAAAGGTTTTTTTCGTAAATTATAATTGATCCCTTAATTAAAGCAATATTTTGTGTTCCTAAAAAGTAGCTTAAATTAAAAATTTGACACTGTTATCTGAAAGATCCTATGCTTTTATAGGAAAAGCGAAAACACTGTTCGATTGCTTTCTATCAGAATAACAATACATGACAATTATATCTACTTATGAATGAAAGTGAGTTCGTAAATGTGCAGAGCACATGAGCAGAGTTAGCATGCGGCTATACAGAAAGAGTAAAAGTAAGGACTTTTTGCAGATTTTGTACAAAAATAAAGACTTCGGCTATACAGAGCTTTAGCATGAGCAGAGTTCATAATTAAAAATAGAATCACTAACGTTATTTTCATATGAAGAGCGATTATGACTTGCACACAATAGAAGACTAAAAATTTGCAAACCTCTAAAATTGACTAAAATCAAACAAAAAAAAAGTATTCATTTCGCATTAGATCTCTAAAAAATAAAATAAAACAAAATAAACGTTCCAATTAAAAAATATTTTACTCTCACAAACGAAAATCTAGCAACAAATATTATTTGCGCCTTTTCCCAATGGCGCCATATCATCCAGTCGTCAGTCGCGTCACAAATATCGTAAAAATTATTTTTAAAGTAGCATTCTAATACTAGAAAAGTAAAAAAAAAAAATTATGTTTCCTCTTCTATTCATTTTGATCAAAATAACATTAAAACGACTTGAAATGGAATATGTAATTTTTTTAGGGTAAAAAAGGTTATTTCTATTTTTTGTATATGAGAATGAATAAAATTGTCAGTTTCCGAAAGATTGAGCCCGAGCCCACCCGGGCCTGAAGGATGGTATAAAAATCGAGCCCGAGCCCGTCTCATCTCTAATATGCACATATAATTTGCTTTTGGAGAAACCAGGTATAAAATATGTTTGAAATGATACTTGTTGCATTTACTAGTTTAGTAAAGAAATAAAAATGTTGTCCACTTGTTTTGTTGATAAGAAGTTCTGCTTTCATCCTCCCCATGAAGGGGACACATGCAAAAAGACAAATTACTGTTGAATGCATTAATAATGTGACATATTAGATGCTATTAGCTATTATTAGATACTTTTAAATAGTAAACTATCTCTTTTAGATGTTATTTGATATGTATAATAATATTTTATTGACTTATTCTCTTCATTTGAATCCGTAAAGTATGCAAATAATAAATGTATAACCATATCAATATATCACTGCAAACGAAAAAAAAAAGGTAAAAATAAGAATTTTTAGAAATTGATAACGATATCATTAAGGAGGAGGGGGAGGTTGAGGAATGCTAACGTATATCGTAAGGAGGGAGGGGGTCCAAAATTACCAAAATGTTGATAACGTTATATATGTACACGTACAGCCCCTAAACAGATACAGATGACAAATACACTACCGCTCATTAATTTCAATAACCTTCTTTTTCAAAATTTTCCATCAAAAGCATGCAAAATATGGTACTTCAATGTAATATAGTCTGTCTCAAAAATTTAAGCACTCTGCAAATCTGGTTTAAAATAATTGAAGAAGAAAATATTTTATGCTAATTTACAATAAATACTCGACATTTAATCAAAATAAAATAAAATAAGCCATTTTGGGTGGTTAAAATAAAAAATATTTTTATTTTTATTTAATTTATCTTTTTTCTTGAAGAAACGCTGTCTCAAAAGTTTAAGCACTTTATGCAATTTTTTTTTAGACACACGGGATTGGCCGTGTGTAATGACGTTGTATGACATCATATTGCACTTTTATATAAGTATAAAAAGTGGAGAAATTATTTCCTCTCGTTTTAAAAATGCCAGAGGGTAAAAAATTCACAAAATGTGAGATTTTGAAAGTTTTTAAATTGAAATCGCAAAATAAAACTGTTTCTGAAATTGATAACTGCATCATATTATGCAAAATACACATGAGTGATGTAGTAATTGTTCGGCATGACATTAGGTTAATGTGCGCATGCTTAGTTTTTAAACAAAACAGAATAAAGCAAGATTGGGTAAGAGAATTTTCTAGGTAGTGATTACGTTATTATTTCGAAGAGGAGCTATTTTTGTTTCCATATGGCTCCTCGAAAAGAGTTATCAATTGAAATATGTTCTGCATTTGTTGCTCTAAGACAGGTATGTCAAACAAGTGGCCCGCCAAGCCTTTGGAATTTTACATGTGTTTAATTCTGTTGTTCGTACACATATGCAGAAAATGCAATTTGCACGTACACACTTGCACCAACTGTGGTCTTAGAAATGGTAAACATATAAAAGTATATACATATTAATGCTATCAGCTGGGCAGTTTTCTTTTATTCCGAATGCTACCACTATTTTCGAATAACAATATGCGCCTTAATTAATTATTCATTAAATAATGCGAATATTTCTCTTCAGAAAAGTTCATGTCTGAATAAACTTAAACTGCTCAACCTGCAACATTGTTGTATACAGACAGATTTAACTCTATTCTAAAATACAGATTCAAGAGTTTGTGCATACAAAGATAACCATTCTGAATGTAGTAAAGGCGGCATATCAAAACTGAAAATTTAAATATTTGTAAAATTTCTATAGTATTTTTCTTGTAATTTTGTTATGTATTTTATTTCGAAACCAATACTTTATTTTGCTACACTCTCTTCGATTTTACATCATAATACGAAATAATATCCTGTGTTTATTAAATGCTAAGAAATGTATTCTAAAATTAATAAAATACGGCGCTAATTAAGAACATTTAAAAATATCAGAATTCAAAATACAAAATTGTATGACTTTTAATTGAGTATAGCATTGGAGGTGACACAAATTATGGCTTTCGCGAAAGAAAATCTTCTAATATGTCATCCAGGCTCTTCCCTTGTCGAACATAATGGATTTTAGATTTAAGATATTTCATTATTTAGGTTAGTTTACACGTGTGACTGTTAATGAATCTTGCCTGATGAATAATAATGAATCTTTCCTTTTTTTACTGGTATATTCTTACTCACACATACCTCAGTATTTATAAAAATTACGTTAAAGCTCTCTAGCAATAAGTATAAATATATTAACTGAAGATGAACTCAACTTTGAGATTTTTTTTTATAGTGGTTTATAATACACGAAAAACTAAAATTTTGTGTTTGATATGTAGAAACTCGGTTGGAGTTTTTAAAGAATATATCATTACTTGGCACTATAGCATGATAAGATAACTTACGTAACTTACAACAACGTAATAACGCAAACTTACGATTACGTAACTAACGTAATACTTACCTAACTTACGATAACATACACACGTATTAGATAACTTACAAAAAATATGTCCAAGCATAAGATTCAGATTTGAAGTTAATACTTCCTTTAAAAAAAAAAGCCATTTTAGTAAGCCTATTGGGGGGCTGGGAAGGAAGAAAGAATGAAAAAAAAAAAAAAAAATTTTTATTTTTTTTTTTACAATACTTATGGGTGTGTAAATGCAGTCTATATAAACTTAAGGACGTATTGCACAATATTTATTATTATTATTCCGAAGTATTAATTTTAAAGGCAGTAAAATATGAATATTAAAAAACTTTCAATTGGGGTCAAGTATCCCAATGTATAGGGATACTTGACCCAGCCATTAGGGATACTTGACCCAAGTCATAGATTTGGGGTATGATTTAAAATTATAAACAAAACACTTTTACATAAGAACAAAATTAACATTAAGGTTAATACTTTTTTAGTTTTGTCAAACAAAATTAATTATTTTTATTTTTATTCCATAGGCCTAGCATTAATATGCCCAATTTAAATTTTTATTGTAGAAAGTTCAAAATATTAGCAGTCTGAAAGTTCATCCGGTGCCTAAACAAGTTTCAGAATAAGAAAATAACAATTTAATCAATTCCAAATACAAAGTCATATTTAAACACAGAACTTGTAATTCTATCTTGGTAGTTAACTTGGTGGACTAACCATTATTTATGCGAGCCATAACTTCTAAATAGTTGGACAGTTCTTCTTTTTCATTAAAAACTTGCTTTGCTTTATATGATGGAACAAAATTTGTTGTTTGCTATCTCTGGATTTTTCTGACATACCTTCTTAAAGTGTTTCTACAGAGACCAAATTCTTTGGCCACTGTATGATATTGGACACCCTCCAGAACCTTTTTTGCACAGATTTTTCCAAAATACCAGAATGAATAACCTCTCTGGGTTCAGTCCTCTCTATTTTTTTTTATATTTTTGGGGCATCTATACGAAACCCCCCCCCCCCCCAAAAAAAAAATAAATAAATAAAATGCATTTGAATAGTACAAATCCCTTGGGTCAAGTATCCCTAGGTGACTTGGGTCAAGTGTCCCTAGTTGCATATTTACTACATAACTCTAAAATGCAGCCATTTGCTAATAAGTAAATTAATACTATTATGCATGTTATTGTAGCTAAAAACATGCACAAAACAAATTACCAATTAAAAAAGTCTTACATTTAAACAAAAAAAAAATTATAACATCAGAGTTTACTGCACAAAAAAATTACTTTTGGAGCATGAAAATGTATTTTGTCTGATAGTTTAAAAACTTATTAAATGATTCAATTGTTATTTTCACCATATGGTCAGCAACCTGAAAGAAAAGAAGTGATGCCACTTCCAACTTACAAAACTTTCCCAATTCTGAAAAAAAGGCCTTGGGTCAAGTATCTCAAGTTCCCCTACGTGTAAAAACTTTTGACAGGTTTGGCTTTATAAAATGGGGAATTGCGGAATTAAAAAAGAAAAATGCATTTCAAAGAATGTGAAAAACAATAATTTTTTCTTTTGACATGAAATCTAATATCTGATGTTGAAATTGTTGTTTAGAATTTATTATTGCATTCAATCGAAACTCGGTATGATTTCATATTGAAAGGATAATAGGCAGATGTGGATTTTTCCAGTATATCTGTAATTATTTATCAGTCGCCCGATTTTCTAAAATATGCTTTTTCTTTTTTCATTTTCGATAGTTTTCTTTTTTGATTTTATTTAATTCATTTAGTTTATATTTTATAAATTTATATTTCTCTTTTTATACTTTCATTCATGTAATTTTAACATCAAACTTCTTTAATAGCCTGACTTATGCTTCTGCAAGTTGCTTACACGTCGCGTTGCCTGGAGGTAAATATGCTCTGTCCAATCATTTTTTTAATTTGTTTAATTTTTTTTTTTTTCATTTTTTATTTAAATTTTCCTTATTTGAATAAAGATTAATGACTATGAATAATAACTTTGGAAATTTGAATGAATATTTCTTTAACATGGGTTGTATTTTGCATGCACATATTTTATTAGCTGCGTAAGTAATCATATATACCATATGTTCAAGTGTATAGCACATAGCTCAAACAATTTAGACTCAGAAATTTTATTTCTTAAATAAAATTAAATAATTACGACGAAGCAATAAATAACATTTAATTAAATAAAATTTCAGGGTCGAAATACAATTGTCTGAGCTGTGCATTATATGTCGGAATATACAGTATTTAATTTTTATTTTAAATATGGCCCGCGTCTTTGTGTATAATACTTAATATGGTCCTCGGCGGTAAACAAGTTTGACATGCTTGCTTTAAGAAAACCAGGTCATAGGTTGCAGGATATCGCTCGTTTGCAGAAAGTTTCCAATGATAGGTACAGTACACTCTTAAGAGGCATGCTGACACCAAGAGTGTTTTGGACTGCTTATGTCCTAAGCAGCCTCAGAAAACTTCAAAACAGGAAGATAAGTTTATTAAAGTGATATTAAAAAAAAAAAAAGTTCAAATCAGCCTGTCAAATTTGTGCTGAAGTGATGGAAACAAGAGAAACTAGCATATCAATATCTATAATCAAACGTCGCCTCCAAGTTGCTGGCTTAAAGGGCTGTGTGGTAGCAAGAAAACCACTTCTATGACAGATTAATAAAAGGAAAAGGCTTAACTGAGCTAGAGAACACAAGGATTGGACCTGTAATCAGTGGAAAAGGTACTTTTCACGGATGAATCGAAATTTGAAATATTTGTTTTTAAAAGGCATCAGTTTGTTTGTCGTGCTGTGGGTCAGCACATGTTATCTGCTTGTATCCAACCTACTATCAAGAATGGAGAAGGTTCGATCATGGTTTGGGGAAGTTTTGGTGGTGGTGTAGTTGTTGGTGCTCTTGTAAAAACAGATGGTATCATGGACTCCAAACAATACCACAACATCCTTATGTGACATGCTATTCCACCTGGCACTCACCTTATTGATCGGGGATTCATTCTAGAACAGGAGGACGACCTGAAGCATACTTCAAATCTGTGTAGAAAGTATGTTCAGTCCAAACGTCAACAAGTGCTCTAAAATAGTATCATGGATATATCATATATATATATATGGTCTCCCCCCCCCCCCCCAAGAGTCCAGACTGCAACCCTATTTAATTAATTTGGGATCATTTGGACAGGTGCATCAGAGATATAAATATTACATGTTGAAATCATCTGTGGGAGGTGATTCAATGCAATTGGAGTAACATTGAATCCGAAATTTTGGACAAACCAACCAATAAAATGCCAAGAGTGTGTGTCGCAGTGATCGCTTCTAAAAGTGGTTGGTAATTGATGGTATATTCATGCAAGAGTTTATTACTTTGTGTATTTCTTGGAAAAACTGAAAAAACAGGGGGTATATTGAAATTAATGAACAGTAATGTACCTCTAATTGAATTGGCAATTTTAAAGTCTCTACCTCTTCCCCCAGTAATAAGTCATAGCAATGGCTTGATAAATCATAGCATAGTCTAGTTTTTTTTTTTTTTCCTGTTGTTGGAGCATGAGTAGCATCACTTTTCTGTTTTGGATTAAATCTTTATTTCTTCTTACAAAATACTACAATTGATGTGCTGTAGATTCTACTTGTATTATGAGCTACCACTATGAGAACAGAAAGAAAACTTTCTTCTGTTCTTGTACTGGTAAGACATTCTTTTGTGATTGATGGAGAAAGATTAGTTCTTTGCAAGCAGCTTTTTATTGTGTATTTAAGATGTACTTTTCCTTGGTATTATGAGACAAAGCTGTAGAAGTTCTTATTTCTTTGTTGTACTAAAGATATTTGAAGTAAACTGCCACTTAACAAATATTTTAAAATCAAAAAGAAATTTTGAAAGAAAATTTTAGTCATATAGTGTTTATTTGCCAAGAAGCAAGTAAAAAAAAAAATTTTAATGATGGAAACTTAGCAAGAAAGTTTTTGAACGTACAAGAGGGTCGATTATGAGAAGTTGGAAATGTACAGAGTGTTTCTAAATTTTAGAACAAACTTTCAAGGGAAATAATCTGGTCAAGACAAAAATTTTCTGTACAGGAAACCAGCATTGAAACCATTTATTCAATCAAAAATACAGGGTGTTTCACTACAATCTGAACTCTTAATTTTCATTCACAGCTTTAACAATAATGAATATATTTTAGCAAGATTTTCATCATATTAACTTTGCTTTGTATGAAATGTGATGAAATCATTAGAAGTGACCGAATTTTAGTCAGTAACACAGTATATGTACTGTCAGCTGCATTCTGAATAATGGAATGTCTAGCGTTGTTTGCACTGCAGTGGTGGTAATTTCTAGCACTTCTTGTCATAGTTCACAGAAAGCAAAATAAGTGATGTTTGACTATATCATTACAATATCTTTATTATTATTAAAGTTAAACGAAAATGCAAATTTGACTTGGAGTGAGATACACTGTATTTTTGAATAAGTGGATTGTGATCCTGGTTTCCCATACAAAAGCTGTTTGTCTTATTACTTATAATATCCCCTGAAAAGCTGTGTATTATCTTCTATTATGTGTAGAAACACCCAGCTGTGAAAGGCAAACAATATTTAGGAACTTGAATTTATTCATCATTAGTTCCTATGAATATCGTCATTAACAGTTAATTTTCTTAATACTCTTCAAACAGCAAATACTGTAAAAGTAATCTCTGCTTTTTAAGTATGATTCTATTTCTTAATTTTTCTGAATATCTTTAATTATTGACAGTTAATAATAAAAGTTATCTAAGGTTTTAAAAAAAAAATTAAAAGTGTTTTCTTAAACTATTCGGTTTAGCCGAATATCTTGATATTCGGCCGAACCGAATAGTTTGATATTCGACCTAACCGAATATTTGGTAGTAGGGTCGAATATCAAATACATACTGAATATTCGATGCATCCCTATAAAATAGCACTCATATTTTTTAACACAATATTTTCTTAATAGCTAAAGAGTTACTTTAAAATAAATATTAAATGTTTTTAAAAGAACCCGCTTAACATAATTAACAATAAAGTTAATGAAATTGTCAATAAAGGTAATTGGCCAGATTATATGAAAGTTATTGTCAGAGTTAATAAATTGGCCTTAATTCCAACAATGGTGGGTAGACTCAAAGATCATAAGGCAAGGATGCCACTAAGGCCGATTGTAACAAAATGCTCTGGCCCCACTTATTACATTGAAAAAGCGTTTGTGATTTTATTGAAAAATATATTACCTCCTTCGGATCATGCAATTAATTCAACGAACGAATTTATTCAGAGTTTAGATAACATCCAGTTTCCGAAGAAATATTTAATAGCAAGTCTAGATGTCATTTCTTTATACCCATCTGTTGACACCCAACAAGTCACTATAAGAATAAATAAATGTATTGACAACCTAAGGAACATTAATGACAATATGAAAACAACATTAAAGAGTGCTTTTAATCTTATAGTTAATAATAACTATTTTACATTTGATAATAAAATCTATAAGCAAAACAATGGGGCCCCGATGGGTTCCCCTATATCTGGACTTTTAGCTGAATTCATATTAAGACCTTTAGAAACTGATATTTATAATAAATTAGATTATACCCCTCATACATGGCTCAGATACGTTGATGATATTTTCATAATTTGGCAACACATAGATACTTCACTTAATAGTTTTCTTGATCAGATCAATAGCCTTGATTCCATGATTAAATTCACTTTGGAAATCTAACAAAATAACACACTCCCTTATTTGGATGTGCTGTTAATCAAAACCCACCATGGAATTGAACGTACAGTATATAGAAAACCAATAACTAATCAATCCACTATTCCTAGTAATGCTCAAGCACCTTTTTCCTATAAAGTTTCTGCCTTTCGACATTTCATTAGAAGAGCCTTTACTGTCTGTACACCTAATAAATTAAATAATGAAATAAATAAAATACGTGACATCGCAATAAATAACGGATACAAAGACAGCACCATCAATAAATTAATTACGAGCATGGATAATAAAAAGAAGAAAATTTTTAATGAACGGAACTCAAAAATATCAACTTTACAATATTTTCCAGGATTCTTTGAAAGATTAAAATATAAACTTAGAAAATTTAATATCTGCCTTATTGCAAAACCAACCATAAAATTAAAAAGTGCAGTTTGTAAGAAAATAGACCCAATAGAACCATATCAACTATCAGGTGTTTATGAAATCCCATTCACCAGAGCGGATGGTACGTTACAATATTATATAGGAATGACCACCAGAAAGTTTCAAACAAGATTAAAAGAGCATACAGCAGATATCAAATATAACAGGAGTACTACAGCGCTGGCACGACTACATAGAACCGAAGCAATAGAAATTGATTTTAAAAATAGTAAAATAATTTACCCATCAAGAGCCTACTTCCCATCCATTATCCATGAAGCAATAGAAATCTACATACGTAACGTAAACATTTGCAATGATTCCGCCTCATTTGAATTGCCTAAAATTTGGCAAGAGGTCCTTTTCCGTTTCAAACAAGAATAGCGAAATATAATTTTCACGATTACAGTTGGCTACTTCAAGCACCTGCTTTTCTCAGTTTTACATATTTGGATCTCGTGATTCATGTTTTCAATGTTATTTTTCAAATTTTGCAAGAATATTTTATTTATCAATATATTTTCTTAAAAATGACGCCGCAAAGAGCGTTGAAACGTATGTTGAATCATTAAAAAGGTCTTTATAAGCCTTTTGTTGTTTTATTTTAGTATCACTTAAGCATTTTCCCTAAATTTTAAATATTAAATGTTTGCAATATAATTTAGATCAGTCAGTAGACTATCAAAGCTATTCAAAAACTAAGTGTTGCAGTATTACAGGATGCTACATAGAAAAGATGAGGGGTATTTAAAATAATTGATATACAGCAGAGATTAGGACACAGTTCAGTCAATAAATTCACATACAGTATTTTTTGTTTAAAAACTGAAATTTAATATTTTAATTTATTTAGTCTTTTTCCAAATTAAGCAGAAAGAAAAACAGTTTTTTTACAAAAATGATATGAAAAATACTAAATTATTACTAAAAATAGGCAGCTGTAGATTGTGAGTATCATGCAGTGCTCTTTATTTAATTTTAAGCACCTGAAAAACATTGATCTGGTCTAACATATTATGGATACAAAAACAATTAAAAACTCCAATATAAATATAAAATTTATAAAGAAAGAAAAGTATGAATGAAAACTCCTTACATCAATGTAAATTTTCATGATTAAATGAAAAAGATTAGAAGCGTTGTACCTTTGTTTTATTATCACAGTACTTTCCACATGATAAACATCACATCAATATTCACATTTTATAGCAAAATGAACATTATGAATGTCTAGATGGAATGCACAAGTTACATTACATCAATTATAAATATTCAATAACACTAATTCACTTTATAAACCTTCACAGTAAATATTAACTTGTTAAAATTCAATGCACAGTAAACATTATGTACAAATATTTATTAAAAAATAATTTAAAATTTCTACAATAACTAACAGATCAAACTAACACAATTCACACAGTGGCAGAAACTTGCATAAGTGGCCCTTCAAGATATTTAGCTAAGGCTTCAGCTTTTGCTTTCAGAATACCAAGATCAACATTAGAATCAGCTTGTAGGCAAAGCAAAAGATTTGCTACTCCTGTTACAGCAACATAACCTCCCTGTGAATAAGAAAACAAATTGTAATACATGTACATTTCTTTTTAGATCATTTTAAGCTGCAATAAAATTTAGCTACAAAATATCCTAACTACAAAAAAAAAAAAAAAAAAAAGAGGAAATTAATTGCTTCCTCTCCTTTATATCTAAAATTTCTCCCCAATTAGAGGTAGGCACAAAGCAGCAAGCAGAAATCTCAAGGGAGAATTTATTTATTTGCTATATATGTATAACAAAGTAACAAATAGGGCAGTTTTAAAGTGTTTGAACTTTGTATGCTGGAGAGGGGAGGAGCAAAGAGGGAGCAGCAGGGATTTCAGGGAGTGAGGGTTAATTGAGATAAATGGTTATTTTATTATTATTACAGTGTAACAAATAAGACAAACTTAAAAAAAAGCAGATTTTTTTTGAGGGAGGAGGATTTAGATGACTGATTATTTATTGCTGCAAATAGGGCAGAAAAAAAAAACTAAAGAGTTTCAAGGAGAAACTATTGTGCAATGGGATGGGGGGGAAGAAAATAGATATTTCAGGAAGGATTAAGATGATCACAACATCTAAACTTGCAAGTATACTGTTATGATTTATTGTAATATATTTAATTTTCCTTATAAATCAGTTGTAGAATCTATTATATAATTTGAGGGCGAAGGCAATAGAATCGTTCCGAAATTCTTAAAATATTGTAATTAACTTATTAACCAGCAACTACAAATGATTAAAATGGATTTTATAATGAAATGCTGAAAGGCATACATTAGAAATAAGTTATCAGATAAAGTCATAAATGAAGATGAGCATAGACTTTTAGGATTAGGTCCTAAATATATGTTTAGGAATACAGTGGAACCCAAATCTATCATTACAAATTGTAAAAGAATTTCACAATTAGTCGCTCCTGAAAAGAGGGGGAGCATTCTTCATAGTAGCATCAAAGTATACTTAAGGAAACTGATAAATCAACAGAATAAGCCTTATAAAATCATCAAACAACTAAATTCGAACCCAGATATTACTATCATACAAATGGACGAGTCAAATAAATTAGCCATCCGGAACACTAAAGAGTACATAAAAAAATGGAAACATGCATTAAAGATATGACATGTATTGAACTGAATAAAGACACTAATACCAACATCAATAGAAAATGCAGAATTATAATAAAGATGTAAATGGCCAATGAAGATGAAAAATAACATAAAAATTAATAAAACAGCTGTTAGCCCAAGATTAGTTGGTCATCTTAAAGATCTCAAATTGAACTCCCCCTTTTAGACCCATTGTGTCAAAACACTCAGCCTATGGAATTGAAAAAGCATTTGTACCATTTCTTAAAACAATTCTTTTGCCCTCGAATTACATAGCAGATTTTATAACTGAATTCATAAGGAAAATTAAAGATATTACAATGAATCATAACAGTACACTTGCAATAGATTAAATTTAACACAATTATTCAAATTGGTAAAGAAATCAAATGAGTTGTAATTTTCCAACTGGACGAAAAATGTCCGGGCCAGGATTCGAACCTGGGATCTCTTGGCTGAAGCTGCCATGCTCTACCAACTGAGCTATCCCAGTCGAATCTGGAGGGCATAATTCATCCAGTTAACCTTATTGATCATAGCATCTGTTCTGATATTTGAATCAGCTCAACAGAATAGATCGCAGGTAATGGAACTCCAGTAAACGCTGGATACGTGATTACACTAGATTAAATTTAACACAATTATTCAATTGGTAAATAAATCAAATGAGTTGTAATTTTCGAATGCAATTTTAACTTGCAAGTTTAGACGTTGTCTCTCTCTCTACACATCAAAGAAATAGTGAAAATCATAGAAGAGTCCATTGATAATAACCAAAACTTTTAATAAAGACACACAGACCACATTAAAATCAGCTATAAATCTAATCATGCAAAATAATGTATTTATTTTTAATAAAAAATTTTACAAACAATTAGTGGAGGCCCCAATGGGGTCACTCATTTCAGGTTTAATGGCAGAGTTTAAGCTAAGACCCTTAGAAAATCATATTATGGAGAATTCCGATTTAAAACCAACACTATGGATCCGATATGTTGACAAAGTGTTCATGATTTGGGACTATGATTCCTCACTTAAAATGCTTGGCACCTAGCACCTGTGTGTACAACACACGTTTGACAATAGCTCGGCATCACTCTGCCTTGTAGACAAGTGTCTGGTACTGGGTTGTTACTCAAGAATATTTTATAATTACATTGTTTAGATTATTATCTGCAGTAAATGGAAATAAAAAAATCATTGATTGCACTTCAGAAGGATAAGGTATTTTTTGTTTTGTTTTTATTTATTCTTAAATTTTTATCGTAGATCGTTGGATCACAATAAACCTCAGCTGGCTGCTGATTCTGATTATGTAATCACAGGGCAGGAGAATGTTTTTCTGTTTTCTTTTCTTTTTAGCAATGCATATTACATAATAACTCTCGAGTAATTTTGTGAACGTCATAATGTTTAATTAAATTTCTTGCAAGATGTCTCATTATAGATGCTGCAAAGTTTCAAAATATTAAGAAATAAACTTAAAATTATATTAAATAAAAAAAATAAATAAACTTCTATTTTTAATTTGGCAAAACTAAAAGAGTTCATTAAATGCAAATTTTGAAATAATAAAATCAGAATTATTTGACTGAATTCGGTAGGATAAATAGGCAAAAATTCGTTTTCTGGCTTCACTTTATCAATGCCCTCTCATCAGATATAGATTTTGTAGCACTCAACTATTCAAAGATTTGAAGCATTCAGCAATCAGCATCTCCCCGAACATGTTGATTAATTCAGAGTTTACAATATTTCCCTTTTTTTCAGAGATATATAATTTTGATAAGTTTCCATAGAAAACTTAGTTTTATTATCCTTTTTAGTCATGTACTATTCTAAACTATGTAACTAATACTAATTCTAAAGTATATTTATTATTGTTTCTCACTTAATTCATAAAAAAGTTTGTGCTTTTTGAAAATCATTAACTTTGGGGGGGGGGGGGGGGGGGGGGTAAAAAAATATTCTGGCGACTAAAATTTATACCTTGGCTATCAGATTTTTTCAAATTTGTAAAGCCCTGCACATATCAATACATTTTTTGCATCTTTGATAATGTCTTCCAAAGTTTTTGTTCTGATGCCTTTGTGATATAAATTAGTCTTTGAGGAAGATGTTTTCTCCCAATGTTTTGACTCACAGAAGTTCAATATTGAGACAGGAGGTGGTCATCCAAATCCTTGCATTAAGCATCACTTTTGCTTGATGTAAAACTGGCCTCCCGGAAACAGTTTGCATTGTTTTGGGTTTGACGTTATCTCAATATGTACCAAGGGTGCATTCTATGCAGAAAATTGACAGATACCACTTTTTAATTTTTATATCACTCCACAGGGAATGTATGAATTAGACACTTTGGTTAATTTTATATTAGGCCTTTAATTATGCCCTGATAGATCTGCCGGGGCACACTCCTCAAATATGGTGACAAAAACTCTATGTGGACATTTTGAAAACTTGAATTCGGGTAGCCTGGGCAGTTCCTCACGAATAACATTACATTACCTGCATTGGAATGTCAAAGTTGCATATCTATGAGATGAAAAGTTCAACCAGTCATCCAAGTCTGGTTCTGGTTTGCATATTCAAAGAGCAATTTTTTCAGTTTTTTGAAGCACTGGGGGATTTAATAATCAGAATAAGCTTTTTTATTTATTTTTTAATTTTTTTTTTTTTTTTTTTTTTTTGTGCCATCTGCACTTTTTCCGACAAGCACCCAATCTTTAATGAACTTCCCTTGAGTGTCTTTGTCTCTTTTCAAAGTGAATAATCATCAGGCAATGATTGGTTACTTTGTAGAAATGTACAAATTTGACCATATTGAAGATATCATAATTCACAACCAATATATAATTTGGTAATTTGCGAAAGCATGCTGGTTTTCCTACACTCTACATCTTCGGTTTTCGCAGCTGCCACTACCCCGGAAACCTATTTGTTTACAATTCTATAACGATTTTAAGTCAGTCCTTGCTAACTTGAGCCCAGTTAACTTGACAGTTAATTTTTTTTTGTTGAAAATCTTTGCTGCACATGAAGCCTTATGTTTCACTACTAGCCATTAAAAGTTCAAAGCTCGAACTCGAGTATACTAGTCAAATAATTATCCTTTAGTACACCCATCGTATTTCTTGGGCTTTACCTTCATTCTCTTGGACAAACAAGCAACTGCAATTTTGCCAATTGAGTCTGGATGTTTTAGCAGAATACATAACATTGATTCAGAAATATTTATTAATTTTGTGAATTATGTTTTGTTTACCATGCCCTTCAGAGTCATATTTTGTATAATGTCCAATTTATCAGACACAGATTCTATGATTATTCTCCATATTAACAGAAAAATTTCTAAAACTCTACAACACAATAATAGACAACTTGATTCCACAAAACTCGTGGTGTAAGTAATTCGCCAATCCTGAATAAAACAGGAGCAGACAGACATCAGAAGAAAGTAATGAAGAAATAAAATTGAAAACGAAAGAACATTTCCCTTTCTCTTCAAATGCGTTTAAAAGCACACAGTACTAGGAAGGAACAGATATTTACGACAGTGTATGAGTGGAAAAAACAAACGACAACATACGCCGTGAAAAAAAGGATGAATAGGTAACTAAAAGGGAAAAAATTCATTTATTTCTCTATTTTAGTAAAAACATACACAAAGCATGAGGCAAAGGATAATAGAATGTCGGATGAAGGAAAAGTTGCAGCATGGCTAATTTAGCGAGATATTTTTATTAAAATATCTACCACTATTTCCTATATTAGTAATATTTGCCTTAATTAATCTCATTAAATAAGACAAATATTACTATTCCAAAATAGTGGTTAGATGTCTGAATAAAAAAATCCCACTAAATTGGCAATACTGGACAAGAGAAAAGAAATTCGCATATTAAGCAAGATTTTTTGCCTCAAGGGACTAAAATTTTATTGTGTATCAAGCGGGATCTCATAATAACCGTTCACATATCTAGGCCATGTTTAAGGAACCAGAAAAAATCTGCATATTAAGCAGGATTATGTATTAACCATGAGCGTCTTAACCGGTTCCGACTGTATAACAATTAAAAAACTTATTTAGGTTATTCAGTGCATCTAAAGCAAATTGGATACTCATTAGGTGAAGACTGCAGCATTTTACTGAGAAAGTTTTATATAAAATATTATACCGAACTCTAACACAACAAATAAATGTAAACGTAATAATTTTTTTCAGCTAGAAATTTCGAGTGATATTTGTATTATTCAACCAGTTTTGAACAGTCATTGCACATTTAAAAAAAACATAATTATTGAGTTTTATGGCATTAATTCTATTCAATTAATTGTGTGTTTTAGGCAATAGCGTTAAATGTTCCAGGAAGCAGCATTACATTTTGCAATCAATTTTAAATGTCTATGATTTTGATACATATGATAGATTAGATGATATAAAACTGCAAGTTCTAGAGAACTTTTAACGAGCGTGACCAGGGGAGTCCTGTAGGCTCTACGAGACTCCGCAACCTGCTGAATACCGTTTCTCCCAAGAGATTAACAACATAGGTCGCTGTGACTTGCAGTGGATCCCACCACTTTCACACTTGGGGATAAGCTGGAGTCCCCAACAACTTCAGGAGGCGGCCCTAGGCCTTAAGTCAAGTTTTCCCGACCCGTACTTGCTTTATCATAGCTCTACAGACGTGAAGATCTACAAAGATAGTCGCTTACCGCTTTTGCAGACATTAGATGATACAGATAACAAAACCAGTCACTTGGCACACCAGCAGTGAGATGAGGGGTGTTCTTAGTAACATTGCACAGCTTGCTACAATGTGAAATGAATGGCAATCTGATTACTGATGTTACCTTAATTCTGAGACATCAACAATAATTTGGTTGCCATTTATTTCAGATTACACAAGGTGCATGATGTTGCTATAGAAACACCTTAATTTTATTGTAAATTGAAAGTTACTCAAAAATTCAAATATATATTTTAAGCAACCCAACTTAAAAATTTTTGTAATGAGATTCATAATTTTAAAAAAGGTACATTAACATACAATCTAACTTAGATGTAGCAAGCTTGGATGTTGATGTAATGAGAATTGTGTTTAAACGCGGAATCAGGAAACAAATGGTTAGTTCTATATAAAAATATCTTGCAAGAAACTTTGTTATAATGAGTAAAACTCTGATATAATGAACAAAAATCTGACAAATTACAAAAATGTCTATTTTTATTCACATTCTTTATTTAAAAAAAAAAATAACCATACCATTTTATAGTGCATCTACACCAGTACTGAAAATGATGGAGAAAAGCTACGACACCAATGACGTGAAACGCAATGAGTGTAAACGCAATAGACTCTCCACTGATATGTGTATTTTCTTTTTGAATTACTGCACAAAACTTAAAATATTCTTATTTCTCATGTAATAAGCTTATTACATGAAAAGTATGAGTATGCAATGAAAAAGAATACGAAAAAGTTATTTTTTTTCTTCAACTAATAATAAATGGTAAGAGTGATTCCTTTACTTTCTTCCTTTCATTTTTTCCCTTACTGAGTCACTTAAGCATGTAAATACAATATTACAAGGATAAAATTAAACACTGTGTTATAATTAATAATTCAATTTAAAATTTTTAATTAAAGAATTGAAAAATCCTCTGGGTCATTCCATGTCAATTCAACCACACCAGTACACCCATGGTCACCGATTTTGATAAAACTTGGTATATTCAATAAACATATGGTATTAAATAACCCCCTATTTTTTTTTATCACTGGCTTCAATACTTTTTTATTTACAGCCATTCAAAATTTCTTCAAATTCATCTTTTTGCACATATCCGAGGAGCGTTAAACAAGCTACACTTGGTTGTAAAAAAAATTCTATTTGGTTCCCAAACCTTTCAATTGTTTTCAAAATTTATTTACTTACCAACAAAAATATGATAAACCCAGAAAAAAATACTAGAGGGCTGTAAATATTTATTTTGGTGCCCTAAAAAATAATAAATTATTATTAATTTTTATTTTTACTAGAAAAAACATGATTTTCTAAAAATGCAATATCAGGGAGAGGGACAGGTATAATCTTGATGCATTTTTTTTAAAAATGAGCCTAAATATATGTTCTATCTTATTCTGGAATAAAATTGGTGGTTTTTTAATTCTTTCTGAAGAAAAAAAAAAAGAAAATCGCCCAATGCCATCAATAAAATGGCAACATCATGAAAATTTCAATACCACATTTCTGTTAATTTTTAAGAAAGTTATTTTATGTAATGTAACTAAGCTAAAAACATTGGTTAAATATGTTATTTAAAATTGTATTAATTTTTTGATGAAAGGAATTAAAACTTGCATTCACAAAACAATAATTAAACATGCTGTATATGATTTTTTTTTTTCATCACTTGGCTTTGCAAATGACAAAATGAAATTTTCAAGGAAAGTATAGATATAATATTTAGGTGTGATCTAATTAATTATCAAATGGGATTATATGGGTCTTTAGAACACATATTAGTGTTTATGCTAATTAATTACAAAATTAGGGTTTTTAACTAAGAATAATTCCTATTAAATTAAAAGCTAAATTAAATATATTTAAACAATTATGTGTTTTTGAACAAATTAAATTGTTTAACTATACAGTTAAAATCATTACTGTTTAAAATGGATTAATTCAGTATATTCTGATATAAAAAAAAATGAATCCTCAATATGTTTGCAAAAGTAAACTGGCCCAGTTTACCTTCCCTTTTCCCCTAGTTGCTTCCTGTTTATTTTACAAGGCAGATGTTTGGGTTAGCCAGAAAGCTGATGGAATCATTCAAAGTATTGTGCAGCATCAATTTTTTAATTTTTAATTTCTTTCTTTTTGTTTACTGTGTTTTTACAAATTCTGCTTTGCATGAAGAGAGCATTTGAGAAAAGTTATTATTATTATTTTTTTTAATCTTTTGTTCAGTTAGCATTAGTTTCCTGAATTAAATACAAGTCTGCTTTAAAAAATCTTCTGTGGATTAACTGTATTTTTTTTTTTATTATTGTGACTTTTTATGAAATGGAGTCACTTGAAAGAATGGAGTACTACATGTGATGTGGGAAATAAAAAAAACTTCAACAGAATGTCACAAGACTAACTGTATTAAAAAGAATGGTATTGTAAATGTATCAAATGATCTCTCTAAAGAAGACAAAATACTTTTGAAGTTAAGAACAGAAGCTACTGAATAATTGCATACCATTTGTTTTCATCATAGAATTGTATTATTTGAAAAAGCTTGAATCCCTTCAGAAAAAATATTGTGATCCCTTCAAAAGGCACAAAAAATAATGTGAAAAATACGCTGTCAATGTAAAACAATGATCTTGTTCAAAAGTGCATTTCAGAATGAAGAATGTCTGTACAACAACACATATACAAATTCTGACAGCCCATATGAAATTGAAGACATGGATTAAACTCCCAATGCAAGCAACAGCAAAGAAGATGACATACAAACACTAAATTAATCCTTTGCAGATGTCGTTTTTTCTTCATTAAAATTACATGCTCTTTCAGAAAAAAAAAAAAAAAACAATTCCTCATATCACAAAATAAAATTGCCTTCATTTGAAAAAAAAAAAGGCTAAAAGCAAAAAATTGAAGAAATTCTTGATATCAAAATTCCAGAAGTAGATTCAATGGCAGAGGACCTTGTTGCACAGAAGGCAGAAGACATGGATATTATTAGTAGATATCATAAAAGACAAATTAACATTTGAAAAATTTAATAAAAAACAAATTCAGTTGTTAATGATTACAGCATCACTATCATAAACACGGGGGGAAAAAAAAAAAAAAAAGATACATTTAATGTATCAGACTATGCACTACGTAAAGCTCAGAAACTTGTCAAAGAGAAAGGAATATTAGCTGAACCAGAACCGAAAAGAGGAAAACAATTGAGACCCGATGCCCTTGACATGGTTAAAAACTTTTATGAAAATGATGATATTTCAAGGTTTATGACAGGAATGAAAGATGTTGTGAGCTTGGGGGGGAGGGGGGGGGGGGTACACATTAGTAAAATATTAATTCTTTTTTTTGCTTGAATTGTATAATAATTTTAAGCAAGAGTTTCCAAACACTAAGGTGGCTTTCTCAAAATTTTGTAGCCTGTGCCCAAAATGGTGTATTCTTGCTTGTGTATGGTGTATGTAAGCCTGTGTTTATATTCACATTTAATTGAAAGTAAAATGCTTAACTTTCTCATTGTTGAATTATTCTATAATGACATTTAAACTGTATTGATTGCAAGGGAGAATAATATTAATCATTAGCAAAGTCTTTCTAACACACACAATGCATGACAATTAAGAAAAATACAGCTACTGAGAACATGTTATTTTAAGTTCTACAAATAAATAAAAAATATATTTATAAAATAAATAACTAAGAAAAATGAATATTTAAATTAAATAGATGTTTAATTATTAAACTACATTCTAAAATTATATTACAGTCATGTGAAATTAAAATTATATTCATGATGTTGCCATTTTATTGATGGCATTGGGTGATTTTCTTTTTTATCTGCAGAAGGAATTAAAAAACCACCAATTTTATTCCAGAATAAGATAGACCATATATTTAGGCTCATTTTTAAAAAAAATGTCCCAAGATTATACCTGTCCCTCTCCCTGATATTGCATTTTTAGAAAATCATGTTTTTTCTAGTAAAAATAAAAATTAATAATAATTTATTATTTTTTAGGGGACCAAAATAAATATGTACAGCTCTCTAGCATTTTTTTCTGTGTTTATCATATTTTTGTTGGTAAGTAAATAAATTTTGAAAACAATTGAAAGGTTTGGGAACCAAATAGAATTTTTTTTACAACCAAGTGCAGTTTGTTTAGCACTTCTCGGATATGTGCAAAAAGGTGAATTTGAAGAAATTTTGAATGGCTGTAAATAAAAAAGTATTGAAGTCAGTGAAAAAAAATTAGGGGGTTGTTAATTTAACATTTAATACCATATGTTTATTGAATAAACCAAGTTTCATCAAAATCGGTGACCATGGGTGTACAAATCCCATTTTTGTGGTTGAATTGACGTGGAATGACCCCTCTACAAGTGTCATAAATCAGCTCATTCAACAGATTTAAACTTTCAATGCGTAATTTTCCTTCTTTAGAGAGTAAATTAATAGTTCTTGAATTTGTCATATTGTAAGAGCTTTGTTATAACGAGCAAAAGTAGTGGTCACCCTTGTTTCGTTATAACAGAGTTCGGCTGTACTTAAAATCAACAAATGAATTTTACATTATTAAAAAAACTACAGCATGTACCTCACAATCAATAATGATGAACTTTAGAGATTCAGCATTTTGGGTTGTGCATCCATTCTTCTCGTATGCCATCCATATATTACTAGTTATGGCTGCTGTAAGCTTAGCATCTTTACCAGCATAACCAGAGTAGGCCAAAAGCGTCCCTTCCCTATTCAACAATCTGAAATAAAAGAAAATCACCAGTCACACTGTAAACAATAATATACTATTTATTAGAATGATTTGAGTGTGAATAATTAAACATTTTATATAAAGAGGTTTACTTGATTAAAGACAGCATTCATTAAAAAAATAATAATACAAATTTTGTGATTTTTTTTTTTTTTTTTTTTTTTTAAACACCCTCACTGACAAGCCCGTGTTAATACGTTCACTAAGCCAGGGATCACTCTAGCGAGTTTCAGAGGGGCGGCCTGCCCTCATGCCCTTTTTATATAAAATCCCACCGTCCTTGCCCTATTTTCAAGTAGAATTCTACCCTCCTTGCCCTTTTTCCAGGTAGATTTCTACCCCCCCCCCTTTTATTCCTGGGCAGAATCCTGCCTTGTTTGCATTGTACTTTAAAAAATTCTTTACTTATCTTTTATTTTCAGAAAGCTAGTATATTACATCAAGGAGTACTCCTCTTTCCTTCTTTATTTCTCTGTGAAGTCCCTGGTATGTCTAATCTTTGACTCTGAGTGATTCATCTTTCTATTTATCATTTTTTTCCATTGAACAATACATTAAGGGTAACTAAGGGTCATTGATTAACCCTCCAACCGCGGGCGTTTTTTTACACTTTCTTGAAAAAAACTGCACATTATTTTTATTTTCTATTTATAATAGTTATGAGGATTGTATCAATGGAATGTATAAAGAAAGCCAAAAATTATAAGCGCAAAATCGAAATTTTAAGATAGAAAAAATAAGCCAAAAATAGCGGTCTTCGCAGAATTGTATAGATTAAGTGAAACGTGATACAAACGTTTCCTGCGGCTGGAGGGTTAATTTCACCTTCTCTAGTGAAATATAGTATTAGATCGGGCATTCTGGCCTTTGACCACATGATAACTTATGTAAGTTCTATAAAAATTTGAGAAGTAGCTTTAGAACTTTTATTTTGTAGCTTTTTTACAACCAATTTTTTCTAAAACTGGGAAAAAGTTTTATGGTGAATAAAAGTTTTAGAGAGAGAGGTTTTTGAATATTGTAGAAAGAGGAAAATGACTGAATATAGTAAACAATTTCACAATAAAAATCGGGAGCATAAGTTTCATTTTGCTATTTTTAATGCTTTTCAAACGGTGAAGTTATGGAAATTAGAAATGTTATTGGATTTTTTAAATTAAGGAGTACTTTAAGCTGTTGTCAGACTTCCCTTCCTACCAGTATATTGGTATATGCACTGATTACAAAAATGCCCTTTTTATGAAATGATGTGCCTTTTTTAACAAAATTGCCCTTATTATGTGATGCCCTGCCCTGTTTTATGTTCTAGAATGATCCCTGACTAAGCTCCAGGTTTCACTGCAATATAAGTATTGTTTAAAGTAATAAAATTCTAATAATTAAACTTTTTAAATGGCGCTATACTGATGATCCGGGTTCGAGTCCCGGCTTGGGTACTTTTTCACTATGTTGGCTATACGCCTATTAAGCATTTAAAAAATTTAATTATTATGAATGCAAGGCGTGAGAAATTTTCTATGGAAAAAAATTTCCAAAAGTATTAAATGTGAATTTATTCAATTATCGATGCTGGTTTTCCTTTAATTTCGTGTTTGCCCCAGGGTTGGTGGCTCACGGAAAATATTCCATCTTGTGCTGCGTTTGTAACCTTGCCAACATCCTATAGTGAGAAAGTTCAAGGTTGAGTATCGTTCCCAAGTGGTTCAGTTGGTAGAACGTCATTGCACTATACTGATAACCCGGGTTCGAGTCCCGGCTTGGGTACTTTTTCACTATGTTGGCTATACGCCTATTAAGCAATTAAAAAATTTAATTATTATGAATGCAAGGTGTGAGAAATTTTCTATGAAAAAAAAAAAAAATCCAAAAGTATTAATAAATTTCTATTGATTTAATGCATTTTTAATGTGCTGAGCAATGAATAATACCCTCAAGGATTACATTCATATTTATAATAAAGTTTTTTATATTCAATGTTGAAAGTTTAGCTTTTCTTAGCATTTTAAACAAAATACAAAGAAAAAAAACATTACATATTTGCCTTTTTGCAAGACTGTCAGAGGGTTAAGAGGACCAGAAAGGTTTCAAATGATGAAAATATTAATCTTTTATAACATTTGAACCTTTAAGAATGTTGTACAATTGGTCCAATAAGAAAATTTTAAAAATTACAGTCATATTTAAAGGTAACTAAGGTAAATGTATTTTTAGCTATGAATATGCTGTCAAACTTTTCAATTAGCTCAAAATACTGTTTTTCAATTGCTTTGCCACAATAGCATTTTAATAAGTTAACAAATTTACATGTACAGTAGAAGATCTTTATAACGCAATTCTCCATATAACATACAACTTCTCAGATGTACAATGAATTTTCAGTTAAGAAACACCTGAATTCCCACATTATAAATAGTTGCTATTCTCTAGAGGACTAAATTTGATACATTAGTTCAACTTTATCTCCTTAATTCAGAGCTAATTACTGAAAAAATTGCTATGATTTGATACTAGTATGTTTGGACGATGTTTATAAAGTAAATTTAACAATGTGTGGAATGATCTATATTATGCAAAAAATTATAATCGGTACAACTCCTGGTAATAAAGAATGAAATATAAAGATATCCTGATATATTTTGGTAATGTTTCATACATATTTGGCTATGTTTTACAAGCTAAATTTAATGATGTGTGAAATGTGATCTATATAACGCACAACCTCGTGTTTTTATGTTTGTGTTATAAAGATCTTCTACTGTATTTTATTTTTAAATAAAGGAAATTACATTTTCTACAAACTATACATCAAACATATGTAAACACTTTTTTTGTAAGTCATAGCAAAATATATTATCATTTTTTACAGATTTTGAATTTTTTTAAATTTTTTGTTTGTTTTAGGTTATAAGAAAGAAAGAAATGATGAAATGAAAAAGACGAATAAAAAAGGCAATGACAAAAATATGGAACCTCCTAAAATCATGGCAAAACTAGTTTTAAGATTTAATTTTACCATACAATATTAAAACTTTGTTACTGTACAATTTAACAATTGTTTTTTATCTCTATAAAAACATAAATAAATGCAAAAAGAAATAATTAGTCTAAATTAATTACAGGATTTGTAATCAACCTTCAAACTTCTGTCACTTTTCACAATTTCAAATCTTTCTGGTCTCCTTGAGAATCAATTACAGAAATATTTATGTAGCAAAATTGATGCTTTTAAATTATATATACTAAATAAATATTTTTTTTCGTTATCTTATTGATATAATTAATAATAAATCAAAGCAGTATTACATTTAATTTTGTTCACAGATTTATTTTTAAACAAACTAGAAAATGAAGGAAAGATCTGTCTTATATTAAAGCACGAAATCAGACAACTTACTGGAAAGAATCAATTAATACATACAATCAATACATAAGAAATGTAACAGAAACAAAGCTGTTGAATAAATATCAACATAAACTGTATGAGCAGATTAATATGTTAATCATTGCCACAAATTTTTATTCAATTAATGTGCAGCTGTATTTCACACCAGCAGAAATTATTGCATGTTAACAAAATATATGAATTTTTCCTTTCATCTGCAACATATTACACAGTTTTTCTTCTTATCAAGACATACATAAATAATTAAACTTACGAGAAAATATGTCTTTATTTTTTTATTTTGTTCTGATCACAGAAAAACTGCAGGGTGTATTATACCCTATTTTGTAAGTTACTATTTTTAAGCAGCTGATTCGAATGAACAGCAAAAAAGAAATAATAATAATAGGGAAGTTACATTAAATGGATATGTTATGTTGCCAATTGGCACATTTTATTGAACGTCATTTGATACAAATTTAATTTCATTGTTTTATCCTGGGTTTTTTTTCAGACAAATGAAATATCTAGGTCCTTTAAGTTTGCAGTGCATTTTAATAATTATTTTGAAACTATATTTACACCTATGATACGTTATTTGACATGATGGAATATAAAAAGAAAAATTGCAAAATTTTTTAAACAAGCAATAAACACAGTTTTTCTAAAAATAATTGATTTGATGAATTTAATTATTTTCCAAAACATTCGGTACATATTTCCTAAATATTCTGTAAATATACAAGTCTTTCTTGGTAGATAACTGCTCTAATATCAGGGATCTGTTTAGGAAAAAATTGGGTCTTTTTAAGGACTCTTCATATTTTTTTTTCATTTGAAAACAAGACCTTTCACAAAATTTTTCATCTAAAAAAAAAAGACCTTTCACAAGACTTTTCACCTTAAAACAGGACCCTTCACAAACATTCTTTTGTCTTAAAAATAGACCTTTCACAAAACTTTTCCCTTTCCAAAAGGAATTTTTCGCAAATTTAAAAGTAAAATCTGACACTTTTACATACATGAAGAAAATATGTGTATTTTACAAACATATACCATCTTCTTATAAACGTATAAACAAGAACACGATTATAATGATAATTTGAAATTCAAAATAATTATGACTAGATTTTTGATAAATGTAAAAAGCTGTTCACAATTTCACAAAAACAGGACACTGGGGAAAAAATATAAACAGACCTCTGGATACTCTTGCTGCATTTGAAACCACTACCACATTGTTACCAACATCGTTATTGTTTGATGCCAAGCTTGGCGAGCGACATACCCACTTATGGAATTTCAGCCAAAATAACATTGACTTTTGGTCTGTTTGCAAATGATTCACAAAAACAGCTGATCTGTGTAACCAGTAATTTATATCAACTAAAACTATTGGAGATCATCAATTACATTATTGTGTAGTTATCAAATTAATTTTTTAATTGATACAAAAACAATATTAAATACTTGGAAATAGAAAGTCAATGATACTGTAAAGACTTAAAATGCTGTCAATGTCAGTTTACGGTTCCTTGTTTTACACTAAACAAGATAATGTATATATGTTAGCTTTGTTGTGTTAAAACTTCATTGAGGCTAGAAAAATACCTTTTTTATAGCCTAAATTTAAATACCATTCACCATTTATAAAAATATCTTTCTGCTTTAAAGATTTAGAAAGAATACAAAAATCTTGATCTTGGAGGGTTTTAAAAAAGTTGGCACTAATTTATGAGAATAATGCAAGACTAGTCATATGTTTCAGTTCTTCACTTTTTGAAATATTTATGTGAAAACTTTATATTTATTCTGCTGGGGCAAATTTATTCAATAATTCACAACAAAGAATTTTCTATCAAGATGTGAAAAAATTCATGGTTTAAAAAAAAAAAATGATTTTTTAAGATTTTTTTTTTCTGTATTAAGTTATTGACTGGTGACCAAAAGTCGTAAGTTTTCCAAAATAATTCGTCTTCATACTTCATCTACTCTTGTAAAACCCTTTCTAAATTTATGTATACTTTTTGAAAATATGTTATTTAAAAAATAAATAAATAAAGCTGTCATAATGAACACAAATTCTGGAACATAGTTATTTTTTTGGAATGGTAATACATAGCAGGAGTGATTGTGAGTTCATGAAAAAATACCTGAAATTTTAGTGAGAAGAAATTTCCATACAGAGAAGGAGGGGGGGACATATAATTTATTTGCTTTATATAGTTATTAAAAAAAAAAACTATAAGATTCAGTATCAACTATCAAGAAATCAGAAATTTATAAAACAAATTAAATACAAAATAGTTTTTTTAATTGAAATTTTTAAACATAAATGTAAGCTTATTTAATTTTTATTCCCTAACATGTTGTACAATTTAAGCTCAACAACATCAAAACTAGAAATTGATTCTTTTCTAACGAAGCTGTATAGAACTGATTATTATTAGACAGTTTATCTTTCGATATCTGTTCTGAACTAGTTAAATGTCCCACAAAATTATTAATCCCATATAATCTACATTTAAAAATAAAAACTTCAAACAAAGTTTGGACAAGATTTTTGTTTTTTTCTTTATCTAGAAAAGTCACTGCAGAGACAAATGTTCTTTATCTACAGAATGACACAGTCAATATCAGTTGAAAATTTCATTTACACTTGTTTTGACTTAAATATCAAAAATATCTTGCACAGTGATATTTTGAAAATAAATATCAAATATTGAAAATAACAAACATCTTGATATTTTGAAAATAAATATTGGATATATATCAACGAACCGAACCCTGACCACATCAAACATTTATCATGAAAAAAAACTCGCCAAACCTACCGGCACAGAATATGGAACTCTTCTCCAAAATAATTTGTCTTCATACTTCACCTACTCTTGTAAAACCCTTTCTAAATTTATGTATACCTTTTGAAAATATGTTATTAGGTGCGTTCGTAATTATATAAATACGTAGCACCTATAGTCGTCGTTTGGTCCATCCGTCTGTCTGTCTGTCTGTCCGCATATAACAACGCAAAAACTACCCAACCAAATGGTTTGCAATTTAAAATATATTATCTTTGCAGAATTTTGTCGAGACATTTCAAATTTTATTAAAATCGAATCAAAACTTTAGGAGATATTAATAAAAATATTTATTAAGAAATTTGAATTTTTTTTTAAAATCGGTGCTTTTTTGTTATAGGAGCTTCCGAAGTTTAATCGTCAAGCGACCGAGATACTTATTTTATGACAGAAATTGATCTGCAGACGATATAATTCATTTCACAGAATTAAAAATCATCAAGATCTGAATATTTATATAACTAGCTGATACATATATATCTGAATATTTATATAACTAGTTAAGATATTTGTATGAACAGTGTCATAAAATATATACTTAACTAGCTGTTTAACCCGTTCTACGCACGGGATATCATGAATTTAATTCTAAAACGTGCGTACGAACGCACCTCGTTTGTAGTACAATTTCCAACTTGTTTAAAAAATAAAGCTGTCATAATGAACACAAATTCTGGAACATGGTTATTATTATTTATTTATTTATTCTTTTTTGGAATGGTAATACATAGCAGGAGTGATTGTGAGTTCATGAAAAAATACCTGAAATTTTAGTTAGAAAAAATTTCCATACAGAGAGGGGGGGGGAACATATAATTTATTGCAATTAGCTCAAATTGTGAAAAATATGAATTTTAATTATGTTTAGAAATCATATGAAATCGTTATAATTTTAGTCTTATTTTATGAATTTAACTATCAGAAAAACTGGAATTTTGGTACTGAAAATGAAAAAAAAAATACCTGAACACAATCACCCTTGACATAGATCATTTTAAAGTAAACTAATCAATATTTTGATAAAAATTATTTATATTGCAAAAATTAATTTAGAAAAACAGAAAATATTTTTCACTTTCAAAAACAAATTTACCCAGTTTTACATGCACATACATAAAAAGCTCTTTTAAGATTTTTATGCATATTTTATTTCAATACAACTGAAATATAATATAAATAAAATTTACTTTTTAACTTACTCAGTCAGCTTGTATCTATTTGTAATGTAAAACATTTCATGTGTTCAAGAGACTTTTGGGTTAGCCGGGCACCAGTGACATAAATAAATGCTCTCAACTAACCAAAAAGTATCAAACTTTTTACTAATTTGTATTTTTTTTTTTAATTTTGATGCAAGAATCTATTTAAATTTATTTGTATGCCTTAACTTTCGTTTAGTACTTTACTTATTATTAGTATTATTTTAATAGAAATAACAATTAATGTCTTTGTACAATGTTATAGCGATCATGGTCTTGTCAGGCACTTTATCAGGATATTTTAATGCATTTACAATCAATTAATATATATGTAAAATCTAGTTTTGTTAAAGAAAAAAACATTCTAAATTTTTTCCAAAAATTGATCAGTTATAAACAATTGTAGACTCGCAGCCTTTATTACTCTTATTCTGCTTTTCTGTGTTTGTATAGCCTGCAACACAACCATGGATAAAACAGTTGCAAGATATTTAAAATAAAAAACTATTAATTTATCAAGCAAATTATGACAATGCCATATCAAACAGCATTTAAGTGATACATATAATGGTAATAAATGGCAATGGTAATAATGGCCTTGGTAATAAGGCCATATAATGGCTAAACAAATTTTGGGCCACTTTTGTTCTGGACAGTTAAAGCCTTTATTGAAGATTATCATGAAAATAAATAAATAATGTCTATGGAAAACATTCTGGTTTGTTGTATTTATTGTTACTACATGTTCACTACACTATCTTATGTCTAAAGAAAAGACAAACAACAAACTCAAGTATAAAACAGTGCATTTTCTAGTGTCTGCAATGATAATAACTTTAGCTATTTAGTAGTATAACCCTATATTCTTGAGAAAAACATCAAAATATTCCTTAACAGAGTCCTTATCCTTACAAAAGAAAAACTTTAGACTAAGAGAGATATCTTCAATTATACGTATTATTCAATTAAACTTTAGAAAATAATTTTGATAGCTGTATATTTTTGTAAAGTAATTCATGAATTATTATTATAACTAGTGTTCTTTAAATTAACATTCTTGTGAGTTTGGAAATGCATCAAAAATACTTTTACATAATATAATTAAAAAACAACAAATCACCAAAAAATTTTAGATTCTTTTTTGATATTGAACACAGGAAAAACAAGCATTACACTAATACATTATTTGCAAGATACTATTTATGTATTAAAAGTGAAACATATACGAACAAGGTACTTGATACACCTCCAGTATTTGCTTGACTTAAAACTTGGGTAAGAGCTTTTGGTTTCAGCATTTTAGCAATGATATGTCAGAACAAAATATGTTATTATGTTAAGTAAATTGGTCAGTACATTACCGTGAAAAGAAAAAAAAGATAAACTAATAAAAATCACCTGACAATTATAAATATTATTATTTTTTTCAATATGGTCGCAGTTAAAGAAAAAGTTAAACTTCTTCTTAACTGAACGAAATAATATTTTGATCAAGGATCAAACAGAAACAAAGAGTACAAAATAAAACTGGCTATAAGACATACGATAATTAAAATTTATATTATTTCATAAATACTTCGACTTTAAAGGTAGACGTTAGTTTCAGAGCATACAAGGCAATACAAGGGCTTTGTTTCAGAGAGTATGGTATGAAAATTCAATGAAAAACTTCTTATTTCTTTTTTACATACTTTTAGTCAAATTTAGCAGATTTATGAAAAGATTTTATTTAATTATTTTTGTAAATTGAAATAAAAGTTAATATCGATAAATTTCGATTATAGAATTCGATTTTGTTTGATATTGTAATTGTTTACACGGAGTAAGCGCCATCTATTGTTCAAGACAAAAAGTTTTTTTAATTTATTTTTTTGATTGAAGTAAATTTTGATTTTTGATTAATATAATAAACATTGTTACAATGTTGATGACATTGAGCCAAAATTATAATGAAAATGACTGAAAACAGTTATTTACGGATTGTTTTCATTAACTAAAATAAGTTTTAAAATATAAAAAAAAAACACGATTTAAAATTTTAACTAGATGTTGAAGTGTATATATATATAAAATTATATTTTATTATTTTTAATACAAATATTTATTTATTTCTCACTAAAAAAAAATTAATAGATGAAGAATTTACTATTCATTTTATTTATTAATTTTACTTCCTTATTTGTTTATAATATTATAACATAAGATAGCATAATAAACATATTTACAATGTTGTCTATAATTTTTAAGCCGATTCAGACTTAACGGTAATGCCATAATTTGTCATTTTAGAAAGCTCGCCTTGGGATCAAAATTGCATTTACTTCTGTTTCAGTGTATCCTGTCACTGGATACTTGTACTATTAACTCTTATACATCAAATAGAACATTAGCTTTGAAATAATGATATTTGAATATATTGTTGAAGTTAATTATTTTTCTTTTGAAAAGTGTTTTCATATCGTATGTAGATTTCTGTATAGCCACTACTAAAGTTCGTACTTATTATTATCTATATTCGCTGTAAAAATATTTAAATTAGCGTGATGTTTGACTATGTTGTTTGAGTTGAGTATAAAATTTAACCCTTTGATAAATAGTCATCGCATCGTTTTGAAGAGTGTTTTCCTGCCGTATGTAGATTTTTGTACTGTCACCACTAAAGTTAAGTTAGTATGTACTGTTCTTATATTCACAGTAAAAATATTCAAATTAGTATGATATGTTTGACTATGTTGTTGGAGCAGAATATGGAATTTAATCCTTTGAAAAATAGGCATCGCATCATGCAGTTTTTTTTTTTCCCCAGCAGAAATAGAATATATATATCATCACATGGTCCTTTAAACATTTCAAAGCGTAATCTATTTAGTATACAATTGAAAAGAAAAGGAAAAATATCCATTTTAGATGACCAAAAATATTTCATTCACAAAATTCCTTGAACACTAAGATTTAGTGCTGCCATCTCTCAGTTAAATATTAAAATATACTTACTAAAATATTTATTCTTATTACAGAGACAGTTTTTAAGGGAACTCTGTAGTCTTTGAAATATTATTTTTTATTTCAGTATTTTAAAGTTACCTTTTTAAAATATTATTAAATGGTTATAAGAAGGATGATTTAATTAAAAAGATGTGCAATTCATATGGTTTTTCTTACAAGTGTGTTCTATAACTGTAAGGGTCGTGTTTTCAAAAGGTTAATTAGTTTAAGAAAAAATAAATAAAATGTCATGACACATGTAAAAATACTGTAAAAATGTCTGATTACTTAACATTTTTATATTAAAAAAAAAACTGTCTATATTACTGAAAATAGTACCAATTCTTAATTTTATGAAATGCACTTTAATTATTATCCCTTTAAAAAAATTGAGTCAGTTGAAAAATACGTGATCAATTTGTCAAAATTTTTATCATATTTATATAGCGAAAAAACACAAATTTAGAAAAATTAATTTAGAGATTGCAATTCTGAATCATTTAAAGGTAAATGATGCAGTAAAAAGCCTTTATAGCATGTTTTTAACTATCGAATCTGTACGAAACAGCGTCAGAATATACTACGAGTGCCTAAATTCATCTTAAGCAAAAAATTGGAAAATTGATAGTTTTGTCATTTTTCATAAAATGAAGGGTGTCGAGTCCCCTTAATACTGAACAATTCATAGCTCAGCATTTTACAACTTATATAAATAAGTCGATCCAATCCGGGTTAAACCTGCTCGATGTACTTTCCGATGTGAATAGAAATTATGTGAAAATCTTTTTTAATTTTAACTCTAATAGATTTTATACATTTAGTATATTTTCTTAGATTGCCCGCTAACTACGTAAAAAAGCATGTTTGGAACTTTCGTACTAGCCGCATGCCAGCAGTTTATCGAGGAAAGTTTCTGTATCTATAGCAACCTTTTTTTTTATTTTAATTTTTGCAGTGTTTAAGCGCGTAGTTTGAGTATATTTCTGTTAAATTTGTGTTTTATTTATTTATTTATCTGTGAAGTTTTAAATTCGTGTTTTATTTATTCATTTATCTGTGAAGTTTTAATTTCGTTTGGCAATTTAATTACGGAAAGACAGTTCAATTATCTTTTAGTTACATAGGATGATCCTTTAGTAACACAGAAATAAATAAATGCTGAAGAATTTACGTTGTTTTTTAAGTGCAAACAGGCAAAACTTCCGTAATCGGTTTTCACGTTTATTTTGGAGATATATTAAGAAACTTCGTGATTGAAAAATATTTTTAAAACCATTAAAAAAAAAAAAAAAACATTGTTTCCAAAGAAATTACTTTTCGAAGTACATTTATTTATTTTTTTCTATTCGACAGTATAAAAATTAAAATTATGCGATGTTTAGAAGTTAAAGTAATTCGCAAAACAAGCGAAATTTATTATTCAAGCTAACGGCAATATGACGTTCACAAAAATGATCCACAAAAAATCGAAAGAATTTCTCAGTGCCGGGCCTTTTTCCTTCAGGGTCCCTAGGCCTCAGCCTATTTGATAATCCGCCTCTGATTGTCATCGGAAACACATCTTTGTGCATAATTTTTATAATTCTAGCATATGAAGAAGTGAGTAAAATATCGATTACAAAATTGTCTCTTTACATACAAAAATCAAGTCGGATGTGCCAATCCTAAAACTTTATTCTATCTCACACAGGTTTCGCATACACTAAAAAGAATCAGCACCAATTTATATCAAGGTCTAACTGAATCTAAAGATTATTAAATTCCGTGCATTAGTTCTTGAGATATGACTATTGCTGAAATCGTTTAAATCCTGCAAAATGCAGCATAGCAACGTCACCTGTTGGGAGATCTAGACCAAAACCTAATCAACAACAACTTATGACAACGTCTAACAGTCTAACTGAATCTAAAGTTTGATGAAAATCCATGCATTAGTTTTTGAGATATAGTTATTGTAATAATAATGAAAAAAGTAGCATAGCAGCGCCGCCTTTGGGCTATTTACACCAAAACGTAGTCAGCATCTATTTATGTCAAGGTCTAACAGAATCTGAAGTTTGATGAAATTCCGTGCATTAGTTCTTGAGATATAGCTATCGTAAAAATAATGAAAAAAGTGGTATAGCAGCGCCACCTGTTGGTATATATACACCAAAACGTAATCAGCGTCTATTTATGCCAAGGTCTAACTGCATCTGGAGTTTGGTGAAAATAACTGCATTAGTTCTTGAGATAGAGCTATTGCGGAAATCATAAAAAATGCAGCATAGCAGCGCAACCTGTCGGGCGATTTTCACCCAAAACTAATCAGCACCAACTTATATTAGGGACTAACTGAATATAAAGTTTTATTAAATTCCGTACATTAGTTCTTGAGATAGAGCTTCCACAAAATTTTGTCACATACAGACAGAGTCACAGACAGACATATTCTAAAAACACTCAAATCGTGTTCAGGATCTTCTAAAACTTATAAATCCGTCGAAAATTTTCATGAATCCAATACTTTCTAAGAAAGTAATAAAAAAGTGTAAAAATAAGCATTCAGCTTTGGTATCCCATTGGTACTTGGTATAGATGGAGTCTAAATACCGCATTGATGGTTATTTTTATTGTTCAAATGATGTTCGTGATTATAAATCTAAAAACAAGAAGGCCTTCATGTACCCAAATCTTTATCAGTTGTTCCATATGGTCTTTTACAAAATATACAAGGTGGCAAAAAATAACTTGGACAAAATTCAAATTGAAATCTAAAAACACTATTAAATTCCACCACTAAAATTTTGTTTCTACATGAGAAATAAACCTCGGATCGGACCTCGCTGACACAGGTTGTTTTAATTTTTGGGGTAATGGACTTTCAGAAAAATGAGATTCGCTCTCACAATTACACTCTGAATGCATATGAGGCGAAGAGAGTTCGTTCGGATGCTGTAATTTCCAAGATAGACTGCATCAGAAGCAAAGAAACGGTTCCAGCACCTTGGCAATAATGGAAAAAGTTCGGGTCGGGGTAAAAAAAAAAAAAATATATATATATAAGCAATCAACATTTCCAGAAAACGTAAAATGATAGTTAGGCTACTTCACTCAGGCAAAAACACCCGCTCGCTAATGTTAATCCTATGGGGGAATTAATTTACGATACCTCGTTCGTATTTCAATATTTTATAATAATTTTTTTCTGCATTGGATAGCTGAGGTCAATCTCTATGCACGCTCCTTTGTACTTTTTCGATTTTTGTTGCAGTTTTTTTTATTCAGGATACTTTCACTTTCGAAACCGGTTCCAAAAGTGAAAGTATCTTAATAAAAAAACCTGTAATCAAAATCGAAAAAGTACAAAGGTGCGTGCATAGAGATTGACCTCAGCTATCCAATGCAGAAAAAAACATTTAAAAATATTGAAATGCGAACGAGATATCGTAAATTGTGTCCCCCATACAGGTTTAACATTAGCGAGCGGGTGTTTTCGCCTGAGTGAAGTAGCCAAGATCTATAAATAATTTCTCTGGACTTTCTTTTCCAAAGACTCTGTGGTCAGTTGTGATCCTTTATATTGCTCTTCAAAGCTAAAACGTCTGTCTGAGTTCTTTTAGTCACCTTGCATTTGCCTTTGAAGACTCACCTGATTCTGATTCAGATAATGCTGCTTCTGATGATTTTCAGTGTAACATAGAAAATGATACCGCACCTAACTATTCAGTTTGAACATTCTGATTTAATTAGAAATTTCTGATTGTCTAAGGAACCTGTTGAAATTTTAGGCTCCAGACTAAAAGAATAAACTTAGCTACTACTGACATGAAAGCGGGAAATAGAAAAAAAGTGGAATTTTTTTTTCATCTATACAACAGCAGTAAATTGTTGTAATTTCGACACATTTTAAGAGGTATTTATACAATAAACTGAAATATAATTGTATATATATATATATATATATATATATAATGAACTAAATAATAAATTGATAAGTTCAATTGAATTAAAAAGTTCTGAGAAAATATTGTTCTAAGAAAGTAAAAGTTCTTTTTCTTTCTTAGAAGGTTCTTTCTTAAGAAAGTTTCTTTCTTAAAAGAAACTTTTCTTTCTCTTGAAAGTTTCTTTCTTGAGAAAGTATGTTTTATTAAAAAAAAAAAGAGAATGGAAGGTAGTTTGCTAAAAATGCAAATCCAAATATATTTGATGAATTTATGTGAAGTATAGTTATTAATTTTTCAAAACAAATATTATTTTCTGGGTAGCTTTTGACTGCATAAGATCCCCCCCCCCCCCCCTTCTAAGGAAAAAAATTTCTCAATGCTAAATATATGCATATCAAAGTAATCTTTGTCTAGAAATAAATCACTGAAACTACCCAAAGGTGTTGCATAAATGGGACGAAATGTACTATTTCATAAAGAACCTTATGCAAACTTTCTTTCCCTTTTAAAGTCTAAAAAAACTTCATTCTGGATTGACACTTTAAACAACTTCATTAACATGATTTTCAGATGCTCATAACATATACTGACCTTTGATTTAATAGCTCTTCTGTACATCAATTCAGAAACTTCAAGGGTTCACACAGACAAAACGTTTGAAAATTTAACCTCCCCCCCCCCTCCCCGATATAAGCTTCCAATATTTTCTTTGTATTTTTGCATCAATCCAGATAATGTCCAAAATTACTTTTCAAAAGGTGGAATTCCTCGTTTAGGAGGAACTCTTTCATGCCTGTTACTAACTCATTTATTACTGTGTAAATAACCAGGTAGCAGAAGTTTAACTCTAACTTTCTACAGGATAGTGACTAAGATATTAATAGATTGTTACGCAAGTTTGGCATTAAATATAAAGCCGAGGAATGGGGACTGTTTATTGTCTGTACTAAAAGAAGTCATAAGGAAAATTATTATATTTTAACTAGGGGGCCTACCCCCTGCGAGCTACGATCGCCAACCCCCGCTCAGACTTCGAGGCCTCTAAAAACATGACAGCGTGCTTTATTTTAAAAATATTGGTAAATCTGTAATTGGGTTACCATGCTTTTAACATTTTAATGGGACATTTTTCGATTATCATGGCCTCATACACAGCTGTTGCGACAACTGACGACTGTTTTCGGGATTGATAAGTAAAATCAATTACTACTTGAAAACCAGCTTGTATAAAATGGTTAGGTTTAAATTGTGACTACCTCTCGGACTTTTATAACAACAATCTCTATTCTATTCCTTTGCGTTTAAGGATGAGAAAAATTCCATCTGCTTGTGAATAACATTAAGAACCACGGTATTGAAAAGTACTATGTTATAGACATTTTCAGTAACAGGTTTTAATTTTCTCTCTATTTTAGTGCACCATCATGCATATTTTCATGTTATTTTAAATATGTAAATTATTTTTTTAAATTAATATGTATATACGAATTTTCTAATAATTATTTATCATACAAAATTAATTAAATATTTTGTGCATGCATGCCTGCATTTATTCGGCATCAATTGATGAGATACTTAAACAAATTTGCTATCCGCGGTAATTTTACACCATATTTCTGTCACTTGAATATTGTCCATAAGAAAATCGGGTACTTTTCATTTATAGGATCCTTTGCTTTTAGGTTTGGCGTAATTCGAGCTTCAAAAAGGGATAGATTCGTTAATACACATAGATTTGTTGCCAAAAGTTATGAAAATAAACCCCATGAACTTTTGGTGCTTTTCTATTATAGGGGTCTTGACGCTTTTTTAAAAAGCTGCGCGGAAAAAACCAAGCAGGATAGAAAACCAAGCAGGATATTTTATTCTTCCGTTCAGTTGGGCAATTATTATTTTATATATTAGTTTCAAATATCCGAATTAATGATTTTATAAATTCGTTTAGTTAAATTTTACAAAAAAATAACAAAATGATATCAATAAATAATAATTACTATTAATTCCTTTTCCTCCCTTTCTTTTGCATTTACCTAAATGACGTCATTTGGACGAATTTATTCAAAATATTTTCAGTTTATAAATTAAATTAAATGCTGACAGACGATTGAATCCTGACGATAGAAATGTGATTTTTTTTTCAATATTTCCTGAAAAACATAATTTAATCACAATCTTATCTTCATTATCGATTGAAATAAAAGATAAATTCAATTTCAATTTGAAAATGACGAATAAAAAGAAATCAATAATCCCTATCGGGATCCTTTTCAATTTTTTCCCTTTTTTGTCACAAAAAAACTGAGTAATTAGTTGCCATCATTACAGAAATGTCATTAAAATGAGAAAAAAATTAATATCTCGAAAACTAATTCCAATTTCAAAATTCTATTACCAGTTTTGACATCCGCGGATTTTTATGAACAATTGGTATTAATTTCACCATCAAGCGTTTAATATTTTATTAAAAATAGCCCTAAAACATAATCAGTCGTTTCATAAAATCGTTTCATAAATTCGTTTCATAAAATCGTTTCACAAATTCGTTTCATTAGGATTTTATATACAGGGTGTTCCGTTAAAGGGGTCCAATATTAATAGGGGTAATAGAGGAGATCACACGGAGCATAAATCAGTATATAATGCCTGGCCGGATCTCAATAATTTTCAAGTTACAGCAAATAGAATGAAAAATCGGAAATTTGTAAAAAAACCCTCATTGCTAAACTATCGATAATGCTACATAAAAACGAAGCACATATTTAGAAAGAGCAGAAAAAATCCTACGAAATGACATAAGTTGTTTTAGAATATTGAGAATTAATGGCGAGTTACAAGCTCTGAAACAGTGAAAAAATACAAAATCAAATATTTAGCAAAATAGTTAATCGTTAATTCCAAAAATGCAACTCCACCTACATCAAGGAAAATGTTATAAAATTTGGTCCATTCCGAAAGCTTTCGAAGAAGCTGACAATAAACCATATCAGTTTAATTGTATGGGAGAAATCAAGCAGTTCCCTAGTTACAACTCTGTACTGTTGCACGCTCGGAAAGAGCGAAACTCCACCCATGACGATTGTAAACACCACGTTTTAATATCTTTCAATTATACAAATCGCAATATTTTTAATTATTTCCGAATTTTCACCACCAGTTTAATTTTAAGGAATTTAACTTAAGCTTTATATCAATAAAAGACCACTTTAAAATGTAGACTATTATTGTAAAGTTATTTTGGTTCATTCAACTCTTGAATAATTAAAAATGTTGCATCTCAGAAGAAGCATGATCGAAAATGTATAGTTGAGAGTAATTAAAAAGGCGGTGTTTCCAATCGTGATGGGCGGAGTTTAACCTTTGCTAGTGTCAAAGAAAGCGGAGTTGTAACTAAGAAACTGATTAATTTCTCTCACACAATTAAACCGATATGGTTCATTGTAAGCTTTTTCGAAAGTTTTCGGAATGGACCAAATTTTACTACATTTTCCTTGTTGTAGCTAGAGTTGTCTTTTTGGAATTAACGATTAACTATTTTGATGTATATTGGATTTCGTACTTTTTTCACTGTTTCAGGGCTTGTAACTCGTCAATAAATATTGCTATTTTAATACAATTGATGTCATTTTGTAGGTTTTTTTCTGCTCTTTCTAAATATGTGCTTCGTTTTTATGTAGCATTATCGATAGTTTAGCAATGAGGGTTCTTTTACAATTTTCCGAATTTTCATTCTATTTGCTGTAACTTGAAAACTATTGAGATCCGACCAGGCTTTATATACTGATTTATGCTCCATGTGATCTCCTCTATTACCCCTATTAATATTGGACCCCTTTAACGGAACACCCTGTATATAGGGTAGATATAGTGGAAGCTCTGTCGCCTACGGGCGACAGGTTCGACACCCCTAATATATAATTATAGTTAATCAACAATAAAATCGTTGAAAAATGCATTCTAAAATACTAATCTAATTCATGTTTTTTTTTAATGTAATAAATTTGATTTTTATTAATAAACATTACAAAACACCTAAAGTTTCTTAGATACAAGTGTGGGAAGTCAGAGGTTTTGCATAACAAAATGAGAAAACATCATGAAATAAAATTTTTTGTTTATTCTTCTGAAGATAAAATACATAAAGGTAATACAATTTTTATAGTACAAAATTCAACACCTAAGAGTGCAATGCATTTTTTTGAGATCTTAGCTAAGCTCATGACTAGGGTACATAAATCTAAAAGACGCTGTACATACAAATAGGAACATGAAAATATATATATATACATTTTAAAAACGAGGAACATACTGATCAAATGATATTAAATACGTCATGTTGCAAAGAAGTTTTAAATACAATCACATCAACATATAAGTAAGAAATAGTGCAATACTTGCACACCTGTTACACACTTTTAAAATTTTAATACAGTGGCACAGCCAAGATCTGCATATGGAAAGAGTTTTGAAACATTATTACATAAAGTGAACAATTCTTTTGCTTTATAATATTTATAAAGTAGTTTTGGGTGAAACTCATGATGCGTATAAACTGATGTAATGAAAAGCACAAGCAGGTGAAAATATTTTAGCATTTAGAGATTCCAAAATTTCATTAAAGGAGCACTTCTACCATCTTCAAATCAAATAAAAGAAAGTGAGTTAAAAACACACACACACACATAGCCGCAAACACATATACTTTGCTGCTATTATTGACAACTCTCTTTCAATCATTTTTGTATGAAGAAGGGGTTTCCATTATGAATCCTAGAAATATGTGTTTTTTTGACTAGTTATGCTTTTCCTTTCATTTGTATTAAGGGTTCTGGTACCTTTGAAACTGATAAATTACATGTAAATGTGACCCTAATATGTATTGCAATAACTCCGCTTCTGATTAACTTTTGGATAGGAAATTTTAAATAGTACACATTAAAAGAGATATATGTTAACAATTATTGTTCTGAAAAAGAGTCTAGATAGATATCAAGTTTTTTAATTTAATTTGAAATGTAATGTTTTTTTTTTTTTTTTTTTTTTTTTTTTTTTTTTTTTTTTATAAATTAATTTACCTTATATTTCTCGCGTGCAGGATTTTTCATAATTGAATTGTCACAATAAGCCATTATTTTTAATTGAGTAGATATATAATATGTGTTTAAAATGACCGACACTTGATTATTTTTTTTTCTAAAAATAGTAATTTCTAAATTGTATACTTGATGAACATAATAGTAGGTCATTTTGTGAATCTATAAGGTTTGTACAATCAGTCAAACATTGACTTTAAAGATCAAATTACCATTTTATCATATAAAGATAGAACAAACTGTTTTGGGCATAACTTCTCTTCTAAAGCGAATTTTTGCAAAATTCATTCATTCAAATTTGAATATAAGCTATTAAAAAAATTGATATTTTGAAACTTTCAAAGGTACCTGACCCCTTAACATATTATGTATTCATCTAACACAATAGATTTTATACGCATCTTATCATTTTTTAATTGTTCTGGGAGGGATTTTAATCCCCAAATTACTGCGCTAGTGTTTAAAAAGAATATATTTTTCTCCAATATTAAGAAATGAGGGATTCCCATTTTTTCGACCCACGTTTTGGAAAACAAAAATATGCTCTTAGCTGAATTTAAACCAACTTTATCTTTAGTAAAGGTGTTATTGTTTTGTTACAATGCAAAAATAACTTAACTTTCAATTTTCAGTTCCCTAACAGTAGATAGACTGTATAGGAAAAATGAACATGCATTTCTTTATGCTTGAAAAACAACCCGTAAAATGTGTACATAGAACGCAGAGCAAGCATAAACTGATTTCTATGCCTTGAAAACGTATGCTGTACAATTACACAAAAAATGACGCGATTAAAACTTTAGTGAGAACATGTAGACAAGTGAACAAAAGTCTACTTCTTCATTCAATAATAACATTCATTTTTATGCTTAAGTCTCTACATGGAACACAAGTAAATACAGAAAGAAGAAATGTGAGGTGGTTGTATATACATCTTGCACTTTGACATACAATTTGCACTTTCACGAATATCTTGCACAATCACATGATGCATTTATTATTTCTCCATTCTTTCTTAAATTTAAAAAAAATACGATGCAAAAAACTTCTTCCATTTATTTTTGTGGCAGCATTTCTTGTATGTCCAGTGTTTTCCTCTTTTCATTTTACAGATTTAATTAAAGGAACGAAAATAAGCAGATTGTTCTTTTTCTTTTTCAACTGTACATCGCTCTGCTGAGCCGCAGCTGGAAATCCTTGTAAAGAAGTTTTCCGCCAAGAGGCACTCTGTTTACGAACATGTCGATCGACATCAGGCAGAGGGCCTTACCGTTCATCAGGAATCGGTCCAAATGTACCGATGGCAGGTGGTGTGTTGTGGTGATGTACTGAATCCATCTGGCAACGTCTTCTCGACTCCACTGCCGAGGATCTAAAAAGATTAAAACATATATATTTAGATATACCGAAATAATGCAAACAAAATTACCAAAAATGATCAATAAAATATAAGGATATACATCTAGAATCATTATACATCATCTTAAATGCATATAAACAAAGTACAAACAGCACCCTATCTAATCCTCTTGCTCATCTGGACCTCATGTGAGGTGCCTTCAAAAAGCAAGAACTTTATGCAGTAATCAAAGCTTTTCTCTTGAATTGTTCACCTACAGAAATGCTACTCCCTCATATCTTCTAATGTAAGGGCTAGTAAACTTTGAGGTCAGTTTCATCCTTGAAAACAAACCTCTTTATAATGTGTCAGTGGTTACCGGAAACAGATAATTGGCTTCCCAGACAGTGTCGGATGCTGATGCTGAGGCACTGGAAATGCCGCTTTAATAAGAATGAACAAAATAAAAGAAACCATTTTTCTTATCATAGAAAAGCAAAACTTTTCTTATTAGAGTCTGGGGAATATTAACAGTGTGGAAGTTGAAACTTCTGTTGCAACTCGAATATTTCACAGCAGTGGTACAGCACTGTTTTTTAACGTTTCAGTGTTTGCAGTGTGTTTTTGGAAATTATCCCAACTATGCCAACTTTTGTATATCTGAATTGGGCCTGGTCCCGACAGGTTCAGATAATTGGCGCTCTACTGTACTGATCAGTTTAGCTTTATTATAAAAATAATATAAAAAAGCGTTAATTTAAGTAATTTTCATCCTTCCCTACGTAATTACAGGGTGAGTCAAAATGATCGTCCTCATTACAAATGACAATATAATTTTATTGTGAACAATGATAGGAAAAAAATAATTTGAACACAATACAGAAGGAAGCTCAAAGTTTTGTTTACGAACTTTACAACTGCTGTATGACTTCCCTTTGGTCACAGGAAGAAACCTGATGTCAATGTTTTTTGCGTGATTTTGAAATTTTTCTTCTCTGAAGCAAATGTTACATGCAGCAGTTTTTGGGATATGTTACAGGTGTGGATGGCTTATTCCACAACTTGATACAGATGCTTTGCATCAGCGATTATAAGCATTTCTCACAATGCCTGGCTTGAAATGTACAACCGTTTGGATTATGTCCATGTGACCAAGCAAAGTCACAAAGAACAGTTTTAAATAAGCAAAAAGGACTTTCTTCAGTACTTTGTTCAGATTCTTTCTTCCTGTCGTTTTCCACAACAAAGTTGTGATTTTAATCAGAGCAATCATTTTGACTTACCCTGTATATAGTATAGATATGTACGTATGTGGACGTGTAAAACTACGATAAAACTTAAGTAAATGAAACCATGTTTTGAGCACCAAAAGATTTACCAAGTATTGCATGCTAGTAGAGCCGCGGTAAGAGTGGTGCGGGCAGTGTCCCTGCAACAGGCGCCATCAATTAGGATAGGCGACATGACATGCTTTATCGGCGCAATCTCTTATCAATACTAAAGCTCTGATGATCGGTCGAAAAGCTAACAAGGTGTTTCGCACGAGGCGACAAATAACAATGAACATTGTAGATACAGATAGAGTTGCTGCGGCACTGCATGCTAGTTTCGGTAGCATTCAATGTAATGACTATATCAGCAATGCACTGATAACAATACACTAAATGTTACCGAAACTAGTACTACAACCATTTGATGTTCAAAAGAATGTTTCATTTATTTATTTTGTATACTGCCAAATCTTATCTCAATTTACAAAGACTTCTTTTGGAGAGGGATAAGAGAGCACCTGGGCACGTGCCTTGTGCATTCATGCTAGACCGTGCCAGACCAGCCTCGTGCCAGACGCATGGCTAATCGGGGGAAGCCCTTTCAGAAATCACAAGCTGTGTACTGCCACAAATGAGGGGGTGGAATATCCTTCTAGACCTCGGATTACCTTTTTTTTTTGTTAAGAGATGGCAAATAGGCGAAATAATTCAGAGATTTCATTTTTTATACATATATTCTTTACTTACCAGCTGGTAAGTTGGGCTCTTTGCTGTTGCGGTCATGGAGCAAATGTTTTGCAGCTTTACGCAGATGTTTGTCTCTGGAATAGTCCTGTATCATTCTGTAGATGGACGGGTAGCTCCTCTTTCTCTCCCAGATGTGGGCGGGTGTTAGAAACAGATGTGAACTTATGTTGCGATCAGGACAGGGAACTGAAGGCAAAGCTCCACATTCTACCGGAGATAACATTTCTCTGAAAAAAAAAAGAGAAGGTAAACTATTAGAAATGATGTTATGTAAAGATTATCGGAACAATTTTAATTTACATAAAATACTGAGCCATCAAGTACTCAATCATTTATATACCCCCCCCCCCCCCCCACACACACACACATAAACATGCACTAGAATACATCTCATGTACGCTGGGGAGGTGAAAAAGTAAGTAAAATATAATAGGGAAGGTGCAATTTAAAAGAGCGCATTTATGATTTTGTAAAATTTCCATACTTAAATATTAATATAAAATTATACAGATGTGGATATTGAAAATTCGACTTACGAGTGAGAAAATTTTACATAAATCCAATTTTTGCACAATATTGATCTTGGAGTAATATTGTGTCAGTTTTATATATTCATGGTTTACATTTAGGAGCTATACAGCCAATATTTCTCTCCAATAATTGCCTAATGTTGTTTAAATTTTGTCCAGAATAAACTAAAAAAATACAGTTTTTTTTTTTCCCCGCATATAACGTTGGGGATATACTTGGATTAAATTGGAAATGGCGTCAATTAAAAGTTAATATTCCCGCTATGCTGGTGTTATATTGTAAATAATTACAATGTAATATCAATGTTACTACAATACTGGTATTACATTGTAAATATTTTCAAATCGTAAATAAATAGTTTGAAACTGGATATTTGAAATCTTACACTTTTTTCTTAATTATAACTTTATGTAATGCAAAACGCGTTATACACATAAAAAATTATGCAGACACGCACACTAGAGTAGAACTCATCTTGCGCTGGGGAGGTGAAAAGTAAAAAATAAGAGGACGTGCGATCTAAAAAACCGCATTATGTTTCCTATAAAATTCCCTTACTTAAATATTAGTATGAAATGATACAGATGTGCACTTCGAACATTCGACTTACGAGAGAGAGAAAAAAAATTTGTTTTCAAAGAAATTTTCGCACAGAAAGCATTTTTTAGCCATGGTGACATCTAAAAAAATCTCATAATCGATTCGAAAACTACACCTCACCAGTTACGGGTTAACACTAGAACGGCGGTGAGGGGCCATTTTGATCCGTACCAAATGAAAAAAAAGGCGATTCGAACCGGAAATTTCTTCATAAAACAAGTAAAATATACAATACATACCGCAGAAAAATAAGTTAAAAGTTTTGAATAAAAATACTGGCGTGAAATATTTTTATGAAACTTGAGTAAAATTTCCCGCCGTTCTAGTGTTAAAACATTCTCAAAGAAAAAAAAAAAAAAATATATATATATAAATATATATTGCTGTATAATTAAGAATGCAATGGTTATTATATAATAACAAATGCATTAGCAATACAATTTGAAATTCATGACTTTTTCTTTATTTCATTCATTTCGACTTTTATTTCATTTCCCTTATTGAATATTTCGTAACTCCCTTGTGGGTTGTGTCCTAAATCGAAAATAATTGTGTTGAGAAATTTAAATTTGGAACATAAAATAAAAAAATTAAAAAAAATTCTCATTGATAATCACACCAAAGCAAGCACAATTTTTTACGAAAATTAAAAAAGATTTAGCAAAATTTTCTGCGGTTGATGCATTACGGCTGAAGCAATAATAGTAAAAAATTTGATCCAAAATCAATTTAAAATGGATTCAATCTGTTTTTCTGAAATTTTAGGGCTTTTTCAGTTGCGATGTGAATTTTTGAAAAATTTTATATGAATCCAATTTTTGCACAATACTGATCTTGGAGCAGCAGTAGTGTATTAGTTTTGCAATGTGCAATACTCTGCTAGTATTCGTGGTTTACATTAAAAAATATATATACAGCGAATATTTCTTACCAATAATTATGTAATGTTGTTTAAATTTTGTCCGAAATAGATTAAAAAAGTTACAATATATATATATATATATATATTTCAATAACGCTGGGGATATATTTGGATTAAGTTGGAAATAATTAGCATCATTTAAATGTTAATATTCCCGCTATGCTGGTATACTGTATTAAATAGTTACAATATAATGCCGATGTTTCTACAATACTGGTATTACACTGTAAACATTTTCAATAAATCAATAAATAGCTTGAAAAGGGATATTTGAAATCTTAAACTTTTTTCAATTATAATTTTATGTATTTCAAAATTTGTTATATACACATTAAAAATGAATCCCATTTTTAAAAATTGATAATTAATATATTTTTTATATTTGCAAATGGAGAATACAAGTATATTAAACAGATATTATATATGCAAAAAATACATACATATAGATTAAAAAAGAATCATAGAAACTATACTAGATCTGAATTTTTTTCACCAACAATACATATTATAAGTTAAAACATTCCAGATATTTCCCTTAAATCATTCTATTCTTCAGAATATTTTGTGTCCTCTACCCAGTTGGTTAAAATATAAGTAATGCTAATATAATTTATAAAATATGAAATATTTCCTAAAATATAAGTAATACTAATATTAAAAAATAAAATTTTACATAAAATACAAATAGCAAGTGTATATAGAAAAGACGATATAATAAGAAACACAACGAAAATCTTAAAACTGATCCTGTATAATACATTTCTAGTTAAAAATAGAAGTTTTACTGTCAATATCATTAAATATTCTGAAATAAATTTATCTTTTTTACACTTATATATAGTGAATATAAAAAATAATCTGTATCGGAATTCCTTACCACAAAAAGCAACACCAATACTAATACACACACACAGTCCGTCTCAAATGTATCAGACAAGACATACAAGTAAAGAGTTCTTGTTTCTGAAAAATATTTCAAACAACTATCGAAAAAAGTTCTACCTTCGCCCCAAAAATCAGGTAAATATCCTGTCAGAAAATAGCACAGGTTCATTTAGATTTTGTTATTAATAAAAAAGAGAGGAAATAAAAGGGCAAGAATTAGAAGTGTTGTGTATAAACAGCAGGGGCGAGCGGAAATCCTATCACCTGGCGACCTTTAACATCTGCCCTTCAAAATTAAAAGGGCGGGGACTTCCTTTCGTCGGTAAATGATTTGGACGCCCCTTAAACGTTGTTTTTTTCACCTAATAATCTGACATAACCCGAAAAACATTTCATATCTTTAAATTTTGGAATAAAGTTAGAAGAGTCATTTTAATCAGATGGCATGGATAATAAATTTTCTATTTATATTACAAAGCAAAAACATGTCCGTGTTTAACGCTGAAGTCATATTGACGATAACAACAGCCTAAATAATAAATTTAGTTTTTTTTTTTTTTTTTTTTTTTTTTTTTTTTTTAACAAATTTAATAATTTCTGAACATCGCACAGTTTCCATTTTTGCACCGCCAAATAGGAAAAAAAAAAGTACTTTGAGATGCAATTTGCTTGAAAACTATATCTCAATTTACTGATTTTTTATTGTTTATAAAATAATTTTCAAGCATAATTTAAAAAAAAAAAAAGCTATATCTATCTCCTGCAGTCCCACTTACCGAAGATTGCCCCATTTGCACTTAAATCAAATTCAGCATTTGATTCCTGTTAATATTCTATAACAATGTTAAAACTACATTAATAAATAAAATAAAATAAAGGCACAAATTTAACAGATATGTCGAACTACGCATTTAAACATTGAAATAATCAGAGTCAAAAAGGCTGCTGTAAATAATGAAATCTTGGCGATTTGAATGGCGATTTCTTCGGCTATTAACCCCTTGCATGAGGTTAATACGAAAGTATATCTTTTAATTAATTGCAAAAATTTATTTGAATAATTGGTATTTTTCTATAAAAATACTTTTTGGTGTTTTAGTGGGCAACTAAAAAAATATATTAAATGTGAAAAATCAATTAGCGTTTTCAATTAAAAATTTTATGGAGCATTTAACATTGTAAAAAGCAACATGAGTAATCTCTCACAATTTCTTTTGCATAATGCATGGAAACATTTAAGTTTGTTAAGTTTTCGTGGAATAATTAAAACTTTTGAATTAGAGCGCAATTAAATGATTTCTTATGGAGAATTTTATATTTGGTAGACGCTAGACGGTTTACATAGACATACAATAGCTAGGTCGTCACAAAAAACAAAAGTATACTATAGCACAGGGTTGTCCAACGTTTTTAGTAAGCAGGAGCGCACCTATGCTGCTCACAAACAATTAAAGGCGCTATTATGCACTTGATTGAAAACATGCAGCATTACCTCTCTGTGGCTGTAGTTGTGTGCACAAGCATCTACATATATGATACACATTTGTCTAAGTGTAGTGTCATAAGGTCATTACAAAATATTCCCCAGGAAAAGTTAAATATCAGAAAAACCATAAATTATAATGAATTTAGTGATACATTTTCCTAATGAGGGCGGATATTTCAAAAAAGTTTGTAGGGGAAAAAGCCAAAAAACTTAAGAATGCTTTTATTTAAATACATGAATGCATTAATGATAAGTTAAACTGTAATTATTGCTTAAAGGGATTGAAAATAAATAAATAAAATAAAATAAAATAAAATAACACAAAAGGTTTGAAAAACCTTAAACTTTATTAAACAAAACCAAATTAATGTAAAAATTTAATTTAATTAATTAAAATTTAAAATCATAGAAATAATTAACTTTTCTAAATTTTTATAAATACCATCATTATATAAATTTACTTTTAAGCGCTATAATGAATGACAACTATTCAGAATTGAATTTCAGTTCAAATTTCTAAGTATTATAGTATTTAAATAAAAAGTTTTCTAACAGCAACCTTTTTTAATTTGCTCTGTATTATGGTGCTGCCATCTAGTGCTTTTATTGAAAGATAAACATTAAAAAGTAAACGAACGTAGAAGATAGCGGTGCATGTGTGTGTGTGTGTGGGGGGGGGGGGGGGGGGGGGGGGGGCGGAGGAACCTTTAAGTTTAACCATGTTACATTTCCTTCTTAAAGTGCAATATCTATATTATAAAGCAAAAAACATGTCCGTGAGCAACGTTGACTGTGGCAATGATGTAAACAATCAATTTCCATTTTTTCGCAAATTTAATTACTTCTAAACATCGCATACTTTTAATTTTTACACCGTGAAATAGGGGGGGGGGGGATGTACATTCAAATGCAATTTGTTTGAAAACTGTTTAAAAAAAAATTCAAGCTTGATTTAAAAAAAAAAAAAAAAAAAAAAAAAAAAAAAAAATATCTATTTTTATTGCGTGCAGCTCGATTACGGAGGATTTACTCGTCTGCACTTAAAACAATATAAATAGTCCAACGTTTGTTTCCGTCTAATATTCCATAACGGAATTAACACTTTATCAATAAATAAATAAATAAAATAATATAAATTAAACACAAATTTAACAGATAAGTAATCGAACTAAGCGCTTAAACACTAAAATAACCAAAATAAAAAAGACTCTATGTAGCTGTATGTAGTAAGGCCAGAGCTTAATTTGCGCCGGAGGCCATCGGAGCTCTGCTCCGGCATTTCTCTGTTTTTAGTAAATATTTAAATATTGGCCAGAATTTACCAGAGCTCATAAACACTGCGCTCCGGAGTCCAGCGCAATAACGCTTCCGAAAAACAAATCCTAAATTACCCTTTCCTTTCCCTCCCATCTCCACTATTTTGTATCAAAACACTTATATATGACGTAATGTGTCGCACACGTAACAGATGGAGATGAAACGGGCTCGATTTTTATATTAGTCTTCGGGTTTGGGCAGGCTGGAGCTCAATCTTTCTTAAATTCAAAATTTTATTTAATTCCATTTCATTTTAATGCTATTTTTATCTGAATAAAGAGTAAACAGAAATAGTCTTTTTCTATTCTGCATAAGCTGCGAACTATTTATTTTTTTGTGTTAATACTATTTCCGAATCATAATCCTGAGCTTATTTAATCACAAAATTCTGCGATTAATTAACATTAAGATTAGGCAAAGGTGTCTATTTGGAAGCAGTAATAACTAAAAAGTGGAATCGTTGATAGCTAAGTATACGCAGAGGTATTTTAAATTTTTATTTTGCTAAAAAAAAAAAAAAAAAAAAAAAAAAAAAAAAAATCCTTTAAATTTTGAAAATAATGTATGAAATATAGATATGCAGATTGGAGTGACGCGAGGGGGGGGTACGCTACAGGAGTTAGTACTGCAAAATATTAGGGCTCCGGTACTTTTTTTTTTGCCTTAGAAATTAAGCCCTGATTGGGAAATAACTAGAAATAGCTGCAAAAAATAAAATAGATTGCTGATCAGAACCTGCTAGTGCCTCTAAGAATCCCGATGCATTAGTTAATAACCAGGAGGAAATCAGTATTTATCTTACACTCCACTCTTCGAACGCCAAATAAAGCGTCTAGATGTGGGAAAAGACAATTGGGTTACTTATTTGCTAGGCTTGCTGCCTTTGGAAATAGTTAACATAATAGGGCGGGAAAAAAGAGACATAAACAATTTCATGAATTCTCAATAAATAGGTAGGAGTGGAGGCACGTTATGCTTTATCTGATAATTAATTTACTAAATTTTGCCATGAAATTCGCACTTCTTGACAATTTTTTTATTTTGTTTTGAGAAATCAAAATTTACTAAAAATATATTATTTAATAATACAAAAATTGACACTAAGGAATATTGTGAGGGAGAAAAAAAAAAGGTGTTTTATAATTGTGGCTGAGAAGACTTAAATTATAACTTAAGGCTTAAATTTATGCTAATGACATAATAACTTTTATCACTGAAAAAAAAAAAAAAGATTTTACAGTACAATACTGGCATCCCAGCTGCCAGTATTATACCGTAAAATTAACAGTAATAAACAGTAAAATAAGCAACAATACGCTGTCGCGCATGCGCGGTAGCGTATTCGCGAATTAGCGTATACGCGATTATATAAATTTTAAAAATTATGCATATATCGTAGAAAGAAAAAAAAAGAAAAAGAAAGAAAAGAAAAAGTAATGAATTGTGGCTGACAATTTACTCTAATCCCTAGAACTACTGGAAATTTCACTCAACATTGATAAAAAACATTTCACACCAAAATTTTTATTTGAAACTATTTAAATCATTTATTTACTTTGGTTTTCTGTGGTTTAGATTTAACTTATTTTATGAAACAAATTTTGGTTCGAATAATCATTTTGAATCTACCTATCGTGTTCATTGCACCCGTCTGGTATGCGGGTGTTTAAGATATCAATATAAGGATGAACTTATGATGAATCCGAAAATTCTTTTTTAAGAAATAAACAAATAAATTCAAGTGCTATTGCCAACAATTCTTCTGCAACCGAAAGTTAAGCACAGGTGAAGGATGGGCGTGGCCTTGGGAGGTATAACGTCAAGAACTTACTTCCTGTCTTTAAAAAATGCAAGAAGGATTGCTTCTATTGATGCTTTTGTGGGGCACTTCCGTTCGGTCTTCCTTTATTCTTATTCTTTTGTTAGATAGCGTATTTCCTCGATCTACGTCTTCTTGCTTTTTTTTTTTGTTACTTTTCATTGTCAGCCCAGAACTCAGAGGCAGTGGAGTTTCAAACTGCTCATTGTTTACGACTGGATATGTTTGGAAGCCTGCCTAGGTGTGCACGTTGGGCGTGCAGAGTTAAAACAATTATTGGGATGCTTCAGTGAAAGTGTTTAGGAGGGGGGACAGACATGCTGCAAAAGTTTTTATTTTCTTTTTGATGTTTCAAAATTGATTTCATTTGTTGCACGAGAAAAAAAGAAACTGATGTTTATTTTTTGCTCAAGAAAAAAATCTTATATAATAGGTTGGTTTAACACACATTTGTTACCAGTGTTGTGTAGGAGAGAAGTTATTGAGTTGAAACTCGGGAGTTTGACTCACTTTCTGTGAGTTTTGAAATGAGTTTAATTCATTTTTTTGAAAAGCGAGCGTGAATTGAGTCAGATTATAAAAATCCGTGAGTTTGAGTCTTAAACTCAAGTTGAGAACTTAAACTCAAACTCATTCTTTCGAACACATGGCAAACATTCAATGCAATAATGTAAAATTTTACTTTTGTATATTAGAATCACAGGTTGCATGCATGATTGCAAAAGAATTTCTGCATGTAAAGCAAAATTTTTGTTACATAATTATAATTTAGAGTCTTGTGCTTAAACTACTTGTACTGAATTAGTCTTGTACTGAACCTAAAATATTGTAATTTTTATGTTTTAAAAAATAAAACTGTATATATTGCTTATATAAAATTTCTAAATTTTAGCAATATAACACCAAGAAAAAAAAAAAAAAAAAAAAAAAAAGGAAGACAGAAATTATAGTTTTATTTTATAGAGCCTACCATACACAAAAATCCTGAAAAATTCTTGAAAACATATTGAAAAGTTTTTTAACAGAGAAGTGACTTTTATTATACTACTATATTATACTTCTTTAACGTTTAAGTCACATTTTGCAGAGAACATTAATTACCCAGAGAATTTAACACTAAAAAAAAAAAAAAAAAAAAAAAAAACCACTCAAGTAATTTTAAAGTTTTAAAATTAATCGATGGAAATTAATTACATTAATTGCAAAATTTCAGTTACACCGGAGTATTTTAAGTCTTATTCTGATACCAATTTAATTAAAGAAATTTTGACATCGCTGTATTAAGAACTAAGTAATAAAACTAAGCGGAATATTTTTTCCTTTTTTTTAAAATTTGTATTTTTATAAAAAGGAATTCTTACCGAGTTTCGTTCTTTTTTAAAAATGAGTTTGAAGTGAGTGGATTCGTTTTATAAATTTTTAATTTGAGCGCGAACTCATTTTTCAGGAAGTAAACTTGAGTTTGAATTAGTGTTTTTTTTTTTTTTTTTTTTTTCTGTTTTGGTGAGTTTACACAACACTGTTTGTTACCATAGGTACCGGGGGTATTGCACCTCCCTTCATTTTCACATGTAATTATTTCCCTTTTCTCCTTTGAAAACAAAATTTGAAAAATATTCTTCGCAAGTGACTTAAAATAATTAAAAACTAAGAAAAAAAGGAAATAATTTTTTTCTTCAAGGGAGCTTTTCTCTCCTTATAAATTATTGTCGATAGAGCAAGAATTCATCTCAAACTTGGTTGAACTTTAAAAATGAACACATTATTTATATGTTTAAGGAATATAAAGGAAATTGATTACATCTATTGAAAGAATTCTTATTGAAAAATAAATTGGAAAACACTTGTTCAATATATAGAATGAAAACTGATTTTTTTCTCACATAAATCATTATTTACTAAATTAAATAGTAAATCTACTTCGTTTCAGATACTGAATTCCATTAGCATGAATAGCAATAAAAAATATAGGTATAAAATTAAATAAATTTTATGCCTATCATTAGTGAATTTTACACGTCTCAGAGAAATAAATGATATTGTCATTCTATTAAAAAATTATGTCTTCTTTCAACTAATAAATAAATAAATAAATAAATAAAATAACTTAGGAGGCTAAAATTGTATCAAATTCTGAATTTTTTAATACAAACACTCAATTTTGACAGCATTTTTTTTTTTTTTTTCTGTAAATTGTACTTTAGAATACCAAACAGGAAGTCATTCGGTCAAATCGTTTAGAAACTGAGAAGATTTAAAATTTAAAACTCCTAATATCAATGTTTTTTTTTTTTTTTTTTTTTTTTTTTTAAGTTGATATTGTTTTTGGAAATATACATATTTTAAAGTTAGTTTAAATATATATATATGAATTATAAGTTATGAAACTTGTAACACAAATCGATTATCAAAAGCTTCAGATCCATAAATTACAAAATTACTGCTCATTCCGCCAAGCAGTTTTTGAGTTACGCTTTAAAAACTACCCCTATTGCAATCTGTTTTGCAACTATTAGAAAGGAATTTAAACATTAGGAGATCCAAATTTTAAATCTTGGCAATTCCTAAACTATTTGACTGGATGACTTCTGGTTGATATTCTAAGGTAAAATTTGCAGAAAAAAAAAAAAGAACCTGCTGTCAAAATTGGGTGTTAGTATTGAAAATTTTAGAGATTAGTGCAATTTCCGGTTGAACTATGTTTATTTGACTTAAAAAACATGTATAGGAGGTGGCAGCCTCCTACTTAACTCGAGAAAAAGGAACCTCAAAGTCAGCTGTTTTATATGTGATTTTGTAACTGTTGTCATCCCCTTAAAGGATTTTACAATGATTAATTTTTTAAAAAGAATAATTTAATTAAAATTACTTAAAAAAACATTAAAGTTAATTAGTTTTTTTTTCTTTAAATATATATTTCTAAAATACAATGAAGAGTACTTAATTTATAATTCAAAGCTAACATATATTATTTCATATAAAATCATTATTTTCTAAATTATATAACAGTTTAAATCAGCTTTGAATCACATATCGATAACTTTTATTTGAATAAATTGCAGCAAAAAAGACAGATATTAAACAAGAGCGAAAAAAAAAATTGCTGATTTTACAGTATAATACTGTAAAATCCCAGCTGCCATGCCAGTATTATACTGTAAAATCAACATTTTTTTTTTTTTTCAGTGTGAATGAGGCAGAAATTATGAAATATTATTAAAATTTTTCATTATTTCGTAAAATGAAATATCTAAATAAGTATTTAGGAAAACACATAACTCAGAAAATCCATTTTCAACAATTTTGCACATATCCGCGGTAATGTATGCGAATTTTATCGTTCAGCGCTGTAAGTTATAAATCTCTATGATCTATAGAATTTATATACCACGCGTAATACACTAAAAATTAGATAAGTTTAACAATACATAACAACAGCTGAAAACGCACTTCCAGCAATTATCCATCATAGTCAGGCCTTTAACCTGTGTGACCCTGTAAATGAACGATAAAAGATAAGAACTCCATAATCTAATAGAAAATATGTTGCAGTGCACCTCAGAGATCCTTTTAAACTTCATTTGTTTGAAGTATCATAACATCATTAAAATGAATCGCAAACCATTTTTCCCATAGGTCATAATGTATGTGAATTCTTTTGAGTGTCCCTGTAAACGAACTATAAATTCTATTTATTCTAAACTCCCATGAAAGCATTTCCAGTCCACTTCAGTGATGCATATCAATCTCATTATGTTTGAATTATCATAACATCAAGAAAATGTATTGCAAACAACTTTTCATATAGACCATAATGTAATTAAAATCTTTTTTGTGCTCGTGTAAATGAACTATAAATGCTACTTAATTTTCAATACCAAATAGTAGTCTATAGTAAATTTCAGTAACATATAAAAATTACATATGGTAATCCGAGTATATTTACTAAAGTTAGAGAGCACGGCCAGACAGACAAACCGAATTCATAAACTCTTTTAACTATGTACTTAATATGTTAAAAAAGGGGTGTTATGGGAGTTAAAAATTTCCAATTGATAATTGATTTATAGTTACTCAATACACATGTCAATTAGGTTTTTAAAAATAGTTACCAATTTCACAAAATTGAAATGTAAATTTGAGAACACTTATACAATATACAAAGTTAATATTGATTATTTCAAAGAAATCAAGAAAAAGTTTGAATCTGCTCCTTTTTGTGGATCGTTAACTAAATTTTATATAAATGGATAACAATAAATAAATAAAAAGTAAATGAAATTTAATTTAATTAAGTATTAGAAAGAATTTTAGGATGGTTATTATTATTATTATTATTATTATTATTATTATTATTATTATTATTACCGAAATAACCATCTCATGGTCTCATGCACAAATTATTTTTAAATGGATGAAAAACATATTTTGTACTTAAAATAGATTTATTTATTTATTTATTTTTAAAGGACAAATAGTGGTCGAAATTTTAAAATTCTTACTCGTATTAAAAAGTTACAAAACGAACAGCATATGAGGTTTACAAGAAATATAATATATTGTTATTTATAGTTATTAAATAATTTGTGTGATATATTAAACTTTGAATGCTTTAACAGAAGTAGAAAATAATAATGAAAGACAAAGTATTTTTGTTCATGTTCTCTTATTTAGTCCAAGCGCAAATTTGTTTGAGAAAATCTTCTCACACGCAGAAATTTGTCAAAGGCGGATTTTAAAATTGAATATTCGAATAAATAAATAAATAAATAAACGGCTCTGCCATTTATTGTTGTATTTCACAAGCATTATTGAATCTTTTATGAGGTTTATATTGTACTATATATATATATGCACAGTTTTCTGGGAGTTGTGTTGCAGTACAACCAAAAATAAGGTTATCATGCATGAGAGCAGTGTTGCCAAATCTAGTAGATTTTTTATTTAAAAATTCCGAATTCACACCAGAAATTTTTAAATATAAATTTTGTTTTAAATTATTCACAAAATATCCATTGTTTAATTTTTCTTCTATTTTTAATTGTTCTTCTTATATAGTTAATACTACATTTAACTTTTCCCAACGGCTCAATATTTACAAGACACTTTACTCACAAATAGACTGGGCGTAAAGTTGATCGCAACTCGGAAGCCCCTTAACCGACATCAACTGTTCAGCAACTATCAACTTATAAATTAAAAATTACTATTCAAATTTTTTGGTGAAAATTCAGAATTTTTGACTAAAAAACCTCCAGGTTTGGCAATACGGCACGAGAGGCTTCAATTAAAATTACTTTAAAAATATAAATTCCAATTATGTTTTAGATTCTAATTATGTGTTCAAATTCCAATTATGTTATCTTAAGAACCCTCCATATTTCCTTGAAAATAGTATGATTCAATTAAAATGATAAGAAACATGGGCACTGGCAGAAAGAAATCTAGAGAGGGGCAAGACTTTGGAACATATGTGACTATGGTCGACAACTTAGTCTGCTTTTTTTTAAAATGCTGAATATAAACATGAAATAAGGTAAACTAAAAAAATTTTTGTCGGAAGTCTCCGTGCAAAATAATTTTTAAACATAAAAAGGAATACAAAAAATTAACAATTAAGAAATATTAAATATTTAAAAATAAGTTTCTAACAACATTTTCGAAATTAGAGAATTAGCCAGTTCAATCCTTTTCTTTTCGTCGGGAAACCCTGCCCTCCGCTCTTTTTTTAGATACATTTAAAACGCATGAATGAAAAAAACAAAAATTAAAAATTGTCTGTCACGAGGGGTTCGAGTTGCACAGCTCCCACCTTGAGCTCATATCATAGGAATCTTACTCCCACCCACTCACCCTCTGACGAAAAATTCTAAATTTTTCTTTGTGTTTAATTATTCTAAAATCACTTGGAAAGAATAAATTTTATTATAAAAAAGATAAAGCAAACTTATTTTTTGTAATTCCAAAATCCAAAGAAGAGCAATGGCTCTTATCATAACAAAGATCCTGCTTATGCCTATTCCTATTACAAAAATTCCTCTTTTTGTCTATACTGGTAGCCTCAATGATTTAAAAATAAAAATAGCGTTCAAAATCAACAATAATTCAGTTTATATATAATCCCTAAAAAGCCACACCTACCGACACTATTGATGGTGTAGGTACAAATTTACGACGCTTTCCTACGGAAGTCGATAACTGCCTCCAAAATCCCTCAATTATCCCCTGCTTCCCCCGGAGGTGAATTCTTTCATCTCGGGGGTCTGGGTGAGGAACAGGATGTTCCAAGGATGCTGGAGCTGTGAATGGAATGTCTATTTATGTTGAATGAGGGAATACGGGGGACATTTTTCTATAATGAGAGGTTTGTGGCTAGGTGTGGCTCTTAGAATTTTGTTTAAAATTTTCATTCGGAAAGTCAGCTAGGAATTTTCAAATTTGATTATCTAAAATTTATTTTTTTTTCAACGATTTTGAAAAAATAAAATAAAATAAAATGTATTCTTGTCAAATGATTTAAAATTGGAGAAGAAGGAACTAAGGATTTTTCGTCCCCCGTGTAAGACAATTTTTAGTTATAATGCTCCTTTTCACCCATGTGTTAAAAGAGGATCTTTAAGGGGGTTGGTCAATCAAATCTCAAATTCTCCTTGCTTATGTTAAATATATGGTAGTGGAATGCATTATTATTTTGAAAATATCTCCACAGAATTTTTTTTTTCTTGTACTCTTCTTGGAGGATCTCTATTTTTTTTTTTTTACATGTCAAAATATTTCTAAAATATATGCTTAATTTAATATTTTATGTATTAAAATCGTACGAGATACGAATAAGATTTTAACACTCCGGGTAGAATTAAGCATGTATTTTAGGAATATTTTGACAAAAAAAAGAGAAGAAGATGATGATGATGAAAGAAGACAAGGAAAAGAAAAAAAAAACATCCTTTAACCCATTCGGAACCATGGGTGCATATATGCACCCTCAAAAAGAGCATACAGAATTTGTTTTAGGCACCAGTAAAAAATAAAAGTAATATTTGCTTTCCCTAATTAGAGCATTTTTGTGATATTTTAAGTAAAGGTAGCTTTTTTAAAAAAAGTGGTATAAAATTTGTGTAACAGACGCCGGTCCCGAAGAGGTTAAAAAGAGTACTCAGAAAAAAGAAGTCAAATATATTAATTTCGTGGGGAGATATTTTAAAAAATAAAATGTATTCCACTCCCATAGGTTTAACATTAGTGAGGGAAGTTTGAGATCTGAATGACCAACACCCTTAACCTTTAACTGCTGCCTCACAGACCGCTGCTTTTTTTTTTTTTTTTTTTTTTTTACAGTTTTTACAGTTTTAACTTGGAACTTTTAGTTTACTAGGGACACTAGTCATAGTTTGTTTCGTTTGGAGCCCTACACAAACTAACCTTTGGAAACTATCCCTAGAAATTTCTAAAAAGGAGAATTTTGATTATAAAAATCCTGTATATAAAGTTTAGTACAGAAAAAGGATCCCATGAGTTAGCCTTTTAATCATCTTTCGATCAAGCTGTCTAAAAGACCGCTCACAGTAGCTATGCAACAATTTTTGTGACAGTAAGGACCTCTTAAACGGGAGTAAAAAGAGGGCAGTTCCCGCCCTTCTGATTAAAAAAAAAAAAGATGTGTTTGAATTTGAATACTTCATTTTTTTAATTTAATTTAATTTATTTATTTTTTTTAATAGCCTGTTGAAGCTCTTTTTGTTTTATTTGTTTTATATTTCTTTATTTGTTAGATTTCTGTATTGTTTTTATTTAATATGTTTAAAAATTGTCTCACGTGAGGTTCTGACAAAAACATATTTGAGTTTAATTGATTTTATGTTTATATGTGAAAATAAATAATGCATATACCTTATGACAGCATCGAAAAATGAATATCATATTGTAAAATAACAATATAGGAACAAATCTAATAATTGAAAAATTTATACATTTTGTAATATCGTTTTGTATTAGCAATGGCAGCTCGTGACTGGCTTTATTTGGGGCACTAAATGCATGGTTGCTAACTTTATTCTTTCGTTACCACTATATTTTAAAAGAAATCTTTGGCTTATTTATTGGCAGAAAGTTCTACCATTAAACAACAAAAACATTTCTTGTAAAAAATAACGGTGTGAAAATAACATATTTCTCAGCAATGCATTTAATGCCCCAAATAAGGTCAGTCGCGAGCCGATTATTACGAAAGATTTTTTTTTTTTTTTCATCTAGCACCATATTAATAGCATCAACAAATAGATAAATTTTCTGCTGCAATTAAAAAAAAAATCTATTTATTAGAAAACATTAATAGCAAATGCCGTGAGCATTTCAAAATTAGTGAAATTTTGTCGCCTACTGCTTATGTATCGGTTTGTTCGAAAAATTCTTTCCGTTTGGGGAAGTTGGTTCGTACCGGAAAATTCTATCATTTAAATATTAGACATAAATTCCAATAGCTAACGTCTAATAATAGACGGGTAGAATTTTCCGGTACGAATTAGTTTTCCCAAACGGAAGGAACTTTCCGAACAACCCAATATAATTATTTTCCACAATTATCAGTTATGTAAATCAGTGGCGCAAAGAAAATGGGAACAAAGTGGGAAAAAATCCCCGGCGCCTCCGATAAAACGGGGCGCTCCGCTACTATAAGTTTTATATAATTACATGGGATTAACAGTTTTTAAAAATCCCCTATTCGTGTAAAATGGGAGGGAAAAAAGTATCGATTTATTCTGATTTTAAGTTTATTCTGATTTAAACTAGTCTTTTTTTAGAATTCGTGTTTGATATAATCCTCCCAAGGAAACATTCCATGTAAAATTAATGTAACGCGCCATATGCAACACCTCTGTTTAAGTGGTTGTAGAAAATTGCATGCAATTTGTTTCTATAGCACTATATCTCATAACACAAACATTCAGTTACATGTGCATGTTATTACCGGAATAGTACATATTTTGCATAAAAAAAATACAAATAATACATAATTATTAATTAAACACATTTGATATAAAAATAAAATTAATTAAATATTGCTAACTGAAATTAATTAATCAAGATATAAGTTGCCGTAAACATATAAATTAATTAAAAATCATTTTAATTTAAAAATAACGAATTTAATAAATGTTATTAATACGATTAATACCTTCTAATCCCCCCCCCCCCCCCCCCAGACACACACACACTTTATAATGGATATATACATGGAGTCCCTAGAAAAATTTATCCCCTACTCCAAGATTTATTATTATTATTATGTGCCCAAATTGCGGCGCCGGGTAGTGAGTATTAATACCACTGAGTTACAGTTAATTTTCGCAAATTATTGTGGAAAGAAAGAAAAAAAAAGGAAGAGAAAATTAATTTCTTAAGAATCGTGTTAATAGCAGCAACAAAATTGCTGCAATTAAAGAAAATCTGTTTTCCTTTTTTAAATTCCAAAAAATAATAATAGTAAATGCATTAAATATTTGAAGATATTGCACATGTGTGTATCCTATGTCTAGCTCCCTGATCATCAGTTTATGTAAATAAATAAATGCCAAGCTCATGAAAATTAAAGATCTGACTTACCTGTGTTCTGTAAGCATGGTGTTCGCTGTCTTGCTGCTGAGTATCCGCGGAATGCTTGCTATCTCTGATATTGCTGAAGTGTATCTGACGAAAGAAGTGCGGACGGATGAGGAGGCAACAGGGACTCGAAACCGGAAAAAGCTGAGGGGACGGGCCTGTCTACTTGTCTGCATCTCTATTTTGATTTTTTATTTCCTTTCTTTTCCATTTTGAGATCAGGCCGCCGCCGGTTTCCGCTCGGCAGTTTCTTCGGGTCACGTGATTCGGGGGTGCAGGTAAAAACTGCGGTACAAGCTGGAAGGATGTGTCAAGTGAGACGGAAGTTGACGGCCGAACTGTAAACTGTAAGGAAAACAGAGTATTCAGTTTCCAGCATGTTTTTTTTTTTTTTTTTTTTTTTTTTTAAGGGAAAAGGAGTGTTTATCAGAAAGGGTCAAATAAAAAATTCTAACTAGGTCAAAAATTTATGTGTTTTGGCTTCAAGTTTGGTCAACTGACTGTGACGATGTTTACATTTTTTTTCATACATTTAGATTTGTTCAGTGGCGTAGGGTATTTTTTGAGCGTCCGGTGCAATTCAAAATACTGTGCTCTGTCCTTAGTGGCCACTTTAGTTTTTTAGGTTATAGTTTTCATGCGACAATTTTTTAGAGGCTCTAAAAATTTAACGTCAGAGGCAATCACACCCCCCCCCCCCCCTTAAAATTCGTTTCATAAACTGCTGTGCATGTCGATGCAAATATTTTTTTTTTAATTGAATGTTACGAATAGAGATTTTTAATGGCTTAACTGATGGTATAATTTTAGATTTAGATTTTGTTAATAATATAATTTTCGTAATATGTTCTTATGTCTTACAGGAACCGGGTCTAGTCTTCGATATTTTTAGATGGGTGGGAGAGGAGGAGAAAGCACATTTCATTTTGTAAACTGTAATGAGTGCCGTAAAACACGAAAAGTTTTTCTTGGTTCGAAAGCAGGTGGGAGAGTGATCCTCTCCCAGTGACATGACCCTCCCCGATTTGATCTCTTCTTGACTGGCGTTGCAAAAAATATTATACATATTTAGTATTACAAATATTTTTTATAATATATACTAATATATCTAAAATTGACCGTTTTAGACAAGATTCCGTCTTGGCAGAAAAACAAATTACGGTCTTCCTTCCGTCTGATATGGCACCTGAAAATTTTCCGTTTAAGACAGGTTTTCATTAGACACAGGTACATTTTTACACGGTACTACTGCACATAAATACTATATACTAATATTACTAATATATATTAGTATTACTAAATCGTTTTATAATATTTACTAATGCATATCAGTATTAAATAAGTACTAAATCATTTTATAATATATACTAATACATATGTCAGTATTATATAAGTACTAAATCATTTTATAATATATACTAATATATATTAGTACTATGTAAATACTAAATCATTTTATAATATATACTAATACATACTAATAAAGTAAAACCTGCAAAGACAAAATCACAAGGAACCGGAAAAATGGTCCGTTTGAGACAGGATTCCGTCTTAGCAGCTATAATTGTACGGTGTTCTTTTTCTGTCTGGTATGGAATATGCAAATTTTCCGTTTAAAACAGGTATATTTTTACACGGTTTTACTGCATATTATAGAAACTAATGCATATTAGCATTATAAAAAATAATTTTATAGAAAAATTGTATATAAAAATTTAATTTTTATAACATTAATATACAGTTTATTAAAATTTAAAAAAAATCCCGTTTTGTAGGGGAAAATTATAGATAAAATGATAGATAACGTTAATAAAATTTAAATTTTAATAATAATACGATAAAATTTGTAAAAATAGAACGTGTCTATAATGGAATCTTGCCTTAAATGAAAAAAATTCACCGCTCTAATGAAAATAATATGTAATTATTATTAATTACTTACAACTACATGGTGTACCTGTTAAGATGTAAACCTTTTTAACACTTTCGACACGGGTGTCCAATATACTTCTTTTAATTTTTGGGCCCCACTTTTTCAAATTAGAAAATTTCGCCTTATTTAACTGCTGAAATGCTGTAATTAAATAAGGCAAAAACATTTTTTTTTATATAAAAAAGTGGTGTTCAAATCCAATGGTTTTGCGCCCCTATACGACAGGTATACAGTGTTGCCAGTCCGCTACATTTTATTTATTTATTCAGATTGCTTGATTACCAGCAATTTTTGGAAATATTAATATTTGCCTTATTTAACATGAAAAATTAAATAAAAAGAAAATAAGGAGAATTGATAAGGGTGATAGATAGATAGATAAATAGAGAAAGAGAGACGCATAGTCACAGCAGGTTTAAATACCAGAAGGGGCAATAATTTGGAATACATGTGCCTCGGGTTCATATCATCGACCACGCTTTTTTTAAATGGAGACTATAAACATAAATAAGCTAAACTAGAAATTTTGTGTCAGTGCTTTTTAGGCAAGACAATTTTTTTTAAACATATCAACTCGGGAGGGACAGAGCTGGTTACCCAGTCTAAGTAGTCCCTCCGTGGCTTTCCAACATATGAATTTAAAATGTAATGTAGAAATTTAACAAGTCAGAAACATAAAATATTAAAAAATAAGTTACTACTACTAACATTTATCAAAACGGAGAATTGTAACAATTACTTCCTTTTATTCGTCAGGGAGCGGGGGGAGAAGAAGCCTGCCGAGCCCCCCGTTTAATATAAAGTTTAAATACATGAACGTACAAAGAAAAACAGAACTAAAGATTGACTTCCACGTGAGGTTCAGGAGGACGATTGGGGGGGGGGGGGGACAGAAACCCCTGAGGAAAAATATTTTCTTCCTCTTCCTCTTAGTGTTTAATTATTTTAAATCACCTGGTAAGATTTTTTTTTTTTTTTTTTTTAAATCAACAGAGAAAGAGAAAATTAATTAAATTAAATTTCAAAATTCAAGGAGGGGCAGTGGCGGCGCCCATGTTTGTGAGAGATGAAGAGAAATTACGTTCATTGAGAGAACAGCCCCCGAATTTTTAATACGCTCTATGACAGGCCAGACGAGCAGAGATGTTTGGCAAAAGCCTGTCGCTTCCGGTGTTGTTCCGGCAGCTGCGAGTTTTCGCGGAAAATTCATTTTAGAATAACGACTCACCTTCGCCGAGATGCAATGTTTGTTTATTTTCGAGCACGTTGGAAAAACTCACGCGCTCTCGAACTTCAAAAAGCTATTTCTTTCCTAGAAATTATGTAGAATAGAGGAAAGGCTGAGAAGCGGAGACTCAACAGAGAATTTACAACTTCCTATATTTTCTGAAAATGATAACTTTCTTAGAAGACCCCTTATTTTAAAATGACGGAAACAGGTTTTGTATGCATCCAGGATTTCCGGTAGCATTACTCAAAACTTAATAAATGTTGATGGTGATTATGACAGTCATAATGATGTTCAGTGAGTCATTTTCAAATAAACTGAACAAATTGGATTATCAATAGTTAATAAAATATTTAAGAGAATAATTAATCGTTCAATATTTAATAAAATATTTAAGAGAATAATTAAGCGTCCAAATTAATTATTAACGCCATTATCACAAAGTTAAGGTTTTAATTAATTTAGATAGAATATATAAAATTCGGAATTATAGATAGTTACGATTATCAAATATATGAAACTGAGACAGGTTCAACTGATTTCCAAAGCCCAATTTTGGAGAAAAGTAAGGGGGGCATGCGCGTATGCAGGATCTTCGTTAGCGGCGTGTGTGTGTAAAACAAATGGGAGTTTATTATCTTTGTATCTTGCTATTTTTAAAGATTTAGGGGTAGGGTCGTGGCCTCATTTGCGTATGTCCATGAAGCGGATTGCAGCACGGCCGTGGCTGCACCCCCGCCCCGGTCCCAAATATAAATTGGGGTTACAGACAAAGAAAGACCAGCCTGATATTTTTCAGGATTATTGCGAAAAGTCTATGTAGCTTTAGGCTAATTGGAATTTGACCATTTGGTTCTCAATCAGTCTGATATTTTTTAGGCTTATTGCAAAGAGCTTAATACAGCATTAGGCTAATTGAAAAATGACCATTTGTTTCTCAATCAGCCTGATTTATTATTATTATTATTATTGCATTATTATTATTATTATTATTATTATTATTATTATTATTATTATTATTATTATTATTATTATTATTATATAGACTTATTGCAATAAGCTTATGCAGTTTTAGGCTAATTAGAAAATAACCAGCTGTTTTTTCAAACATCCAGTCTTGCTGTAATAAGTCCAAGGTTGTGAATGATTATGCATAATTTCAGTATATAAAAATAGGGCAGGAACTTAAAATGTTTATAAAAAGTGTATAAGAAAACTGTTGACAGATTTCATTAACGCAACTCAGAGTCTAACGTTAGTAAATATTATATAATATTAAAACTATTAAAAATAATATTTTTATTTTAAGGTGTATCTCCCCCCCCCCTCCTCCCCGAGCAGAGGTATCAATGAAATCTGCAGATGAGGCATATTTTTAATGCTTTCCCAGCATAACGTTGAGAAGATGGGATGCTGAATGAAAATAAATATAAAAATATATATATATAAAGTGTTATATCAATGATACAAATCTGCAGATGAGGCAGATTTGTAATGTTTTCTCAGCATTACACGGAGAAGATGGATTGTTGGTTGTTGGATAAAAATTATTATATATATATATATATATATATATATATATATATATATATATATATATATATATATATATATATATATATGTGTGTGTGTGTGTGTGTGTGTAAATTCTATAATAATGAAATATGCAGATGAGGCAGATTTTTTATATTTTCCTAGTATTATGTAGATGTGTTGCTAAATAAAAATTGTTAAAAAGAAAAAACGATGTAAATTGCTTTTTTGACAGATTAGATTTATGCACCTGGCTGATAATTAAGATTAATAAACACTTCATTTTATTTTATAGGTAAATTTCCCCTCCTCTACCACCCTTGTAAAGATGTAAAAAAATTCTTTGAAGACAAGACAACGACCGAGTGTCTATCTTATATATATTTAATTTCATTTAGTAATATATCAATTCTTACATAATGTTGAAAAAACATTAAAAATCTGCTTTATCCGCTAATTTTATTGAAACAGAAATTTTTATTATCTATTTGTTATAATTATGTTTATTAGAAACCTATCTTTTTTGTCTAATGCTGGGAAAATATTAAAAATTTGCCTCATCTGCAGATTTTATTAATACAGAAATTTTCATATACATTTCATAATAATTTTTATTCAGCGATCCATCTTCTCTACGTAATGCGGGTAAAACATTAAAAATTTGCCTCATCTGCAGATTTAATTGATATATAATTTTTCATATATATTGTTTGTAATAATTTTCTTTATCCATTCTTAATCCATTTTCTCTACGCAATGCTGGGAAAACCTTAAATATTTGTCTCATCTGCAGATTGCATTGATATAGTACTTTTCATATATATTTTTTATAATAATTTTCCTTACGTAATGCGGGTAAAACATTAAAAATCTGCCTCATCTGCAGATTTCATTGATGTATCACTTTTCATATATATTTTTTATTATAATTTTCGTTCGGCGATCCCCCTTCTGTAACGTAATGCTTGGAAAATATTAAAAGTCTACCTCATCTGCAGATTTCATTGACATATCACTTTTCATATATATTTTTTATAATAATTTTCATTCAGCGATCCATCTTCTCCGCATAATGCTAAGAAAACACTAAAAATTTGCCTCATCTGCAGATTGTATTGATATATCACTTTTCATATGTATTTTTTTATAATAATTTTCATGCGGCGATCCATCTTCTCTGCGTAATGCGGGTAAAACATTAAAAATCTGCCTCATCTGCAGATTTAATTGCTATATCATTTTTCATAATATGTATTTTTTATAATAATTTTCATTCAGCAATCCATCTTCTGTAACATAATGTTGGGAAAATATTAAAATTCTGCCTCATCTGCAGATTTTATTGACATCCTTTTTTTTCTTCCATATATATCTTTTATATTTATTAAGTTTCATTCAGTGATTCATCTTCTCCACGTAATGCTAGGAAAACACTAAAAATCTGCCTCATCTGCAGATTTTATTGATATATATATATCACTTTTCATATGTATTTTTTACAATCATTTTCATTCGGCGATCCATCTTCTCTGCGTAATGCGGGTAAAACATTAAAAATCTGCCTTATCTGCAGATTTAATTGATTTATCACTTTTCATAATAATTTTCATTCAGCGATCCATCTTCTGTAACATAATGTTGGGAAAATATTAAAAATCTGCCTCATCTGCAGATTTTATTGACATCTTTTTTTTTTTCATATATATCTTTTATATTTATTAAGTTTCATTCAGTTATTCATCTTCTCCACATAATGCTAGGAAAACACTAAAAATCTGCCTCATCTGCAAATTTCTTTATTGCAGAAATTTTCTTACATATATTTTTTATAAATATTTTCATTAGCAACCCATATTCTCTGCGTAATGCAGCAAAAAAAATAAAAATAAAAATTTGCCGTATCTGCAGATTTCATTAATATAGAAATTTTCCTCTATATTTTTTGTGATCATTTTCATTCAAGAGCCCATCTTCTCTAACGTAATGCTGAAAAAACATAAAAAATCTGCCTCATCTGCAGATTACTTTGGTACTTGTGACGGGGTGTCTGCGAAAAATATACCCTTTACAATAAAAATGAAGTATTCACTAACCTTTGACTCTGTCGCGCTAATAAAATATGTGAATAAGACAGTTTTCTTAAACATTTTAAGTTTACTGTTCCTATTTTTATACAAAAATTATCCATAATCCTTCACTTCTTTGGACTTTTTGCAATAAGCCTGGGTGTTTGGACAAACAGCTGGGCATTTTCTAATTAGCCCAAAACTGCATAGGCTCATTGCTATAAGCCTGAAAAAAAAAAAAAAAAAAAAAAAAAAAAAAAAAAATCAGGCTGATTGAGAAACAATTGGTCATGTTCCAATTAACCTAAAACTGCATAGGCTCTTTGCAATAAACGTGAAGAATATCAGGCTAATTGGAAATATATTAAATATAAAAAGAATTCTTTTTAAACTAGTCGGATGTGTCAATCCCAAAACTTTCTTCTATCTCACACAGGTTTCGCATACACTAAAAACGAATCAGCACCAATTTATATCAAGGTCTAACTGAAGCTCAAGTTTTATTAAATTCCGTGCATTATTTCTTGAGATATGAATATCGCTAAAATCGTGTAAATCCTTCAAAATGCTGCATAGCAGCGCCACCTGCTGGGTGATTTTTACCAAAAACTAATCAGCACCAATTTATATCAGGGACTAACTGAATCTAAAGTTTTATTAAATTACGAGCATTAGTTCTTGAGATAGAGCGCCCACAAAATTTGTGTCACATACAGACAGACAGACAGACAGACAGACAGAGTCACAGACAGACATTTTCTAAAAATAGTCAAATCGTGTTCAGAACCTTCTAAAACGTATAAATCCGTCGAAAACCGGAATTCGAAAATTTTCATGAATCAAATACTTTCTTCTTGTAAAGATAGAAGAAAGTAAAAACATGCTTTCCTTAAAATTCACAAAAAAGTCAACTTATATTTAGAAAGCACAAATGTGTATTTTGCCCAATCCTGACGTCATAATGATGCGGCCAACAAAGTGATTCAAATCGATGAATGTTGCAACAATGGAGCTATTTTTTCAATTAATATTAAACAATCGCAACGTTATTTCTATAGGGAAAATGCCAGTTTTGGGCCGACGTTGCCCCCCCCCCCTCTCCTTAGGGATCTAATTTAAAAAAAAATAAATCTTCAATTAATCTATTGCCCTCAGAAATACATATATATATTCTAAATTTCAAAGCTCTATGTCAACAGGAAATGGGTGAAAAATGAGTAACAAGATTTGACTGCCACCATATACAGTGGCTCTTTGAAAACCGCCGGATTTCTGAATTAGCCTACGACATATATCCATGATGTCCCTAAAAGATTGGAACACTTCTTATTTTTGTACTTGTTGGTGATAAAGTGTTGAAAATTAGGTAGGAAATAAAATTATGCCAATTATAAAATGTGCTATATATATAATATATATATATATATAAAACTACAAGGAGTATTGTTTTTTAATGTTTATATATATAATTAAATCTAATATAGTGGATATGTAACTCAATCTTAATTTTGAATAATTATCATACCAATAGTTGGAGGCACCTTACTTGTCAGGTAGATGTTGATAATATTGTTAATATTATATTTAATTTACCTATAGAGGGCGCTATCGCTTGTATATTTATTTTACTTTTAGGGATTAAGATTGAATGGAGTATTTATATATTCACGGATATAATTTTGTTATTGGTGTATTATCACAAGAATAAATTTGTGTGTTTTTGAATCAATTTGTGTTGGGGTGTCATAAATATTTCAAAAGATGCGCTCTCAACTTGTCTTTCAAATAATTTCTCTCAACTCGACTATGTCAACAAGTATGAGATATTTCATGATGTGTGCCATGTGGACGTGTGGTATCATGGAGAACTTGTGATGTTTAAGGATTCTGGATAATTATTGAGAGTAAAATATTTTATCTATTCTTTACGGGTTTTTTATTTCCAATTTTATTATTTCAAATTTTAATATTTCCAATTGTTTTCTGGTAATAATTCAGTATACCTGGGTGATTCTACTGATCTTAGCATATATGCCAGTAGAATTATGAAATACTGAATTATTTTTTTAAACACATGTGGGTACATCCAGGCTGATGATTATATCTACATGTGTTTTTTCATATCCAATTCTGATTTAATTCTCTTGTTGTCCAATTTTCCATTGTATATGGTTCATATTTCCTTTCTTAATCCATTTGTATTCACTTGATAGCAACTCCAAATTATTATTATTTTTTTCTCTCTCTCTCTTTTTAAATTTTCTTCATGTTTTCAGTATTTTTGGCCAATTACCATTGAAGCACAAGCTATGGTAATATTATGATTGCACGTGTATTCTATAAAATTATGCTGCATTGCGCAAATTGGTATGGAATGGTTTTTATATATTCTTTTCAATAATTGTCTAGATGAAATTATTGATTTTCATATGATACCATAATTTAGCCTATTTGGCTCATAAATCACTTTGATTAACTTCTGTTTGGAATACATAGTTATTATAGCTGCATTGCGCTTTTAATGGTGTATTTAATAATAATTTAATAATAATAATTATATAATATTACTATTATTTCTTGGTATCATTTGTTCATCTATTGAATTTTCGAATGCATCTCTATAACATCTTATTCAGGTTCTTTTTTTTTTTTTTTTTTTTTTTTTTTTGCCAACATTAATTTTGTAATGACTTAGGACTGCTAGGGGATTTTATATTGTTGTCTTTTGATGTTAGTTTGCTTAATGGGACTTTATGTATATATGTATATAGTTTTATTTATTATATTTAATCAAGTATTAAACAATCATTAATCTTATTATTATTTTTTCTTTTATGGTTATTCAAGTACTTTATAAAAATAAAGTTGTTTCAAACAAAATTTATTAATATATGTTATAATTATATTTTTTATATGTATCTCTTGCAATTTTTATTGCTTTCAAACAATATGGCAGTTATAAGTAAAATGTTAGATACTGGCAATTTAGGCCTTGGTGGATCCAGGACTAATGCTCGATACAGGAAGATTATTAGGGATCTTCCTGAATCGTTATCAGATAACCTATTCTATTGTCCCAAGCCTGTACTATATGTTTTCGAGAGTGTGAATCTAAGCGTTGCCTTACATGTCCTTTAGCTGATAAGTCCCAGATTTCAAATAATCACAATCTTAATTTGGTAAAATTTTGCAAAGCATACAATGTAATCTATTCATTGAAATGCAATTCGTGTAATATGGAATATATTGGACAGTCTTGTCAAAAATTACATAAGCGGCTAAATTTACATCTTTCTCATATTGATAAATTTAAAAAATCTAAATTTCAAACTACTCATAATATTGAATATACTCATTTCAAAAATCATGATTTTAAAAATATTACTATTAAAATACTTAAAATACAAAAAAATTTTACTGAACGACTTTTTCTAGAATCTAAATATATAAGACATTTTAATACTACCTATCCTTATGGATTAAATCAATTAGTATACAAAAAATCACATCCTGTATTTTCAGATTTAACTAAATATGAAAATTATAAAAATCTTTATTCAGGATTAAATTTTTCAAACATAAAAAAAACTTCAAGATCTGGTAGAGGTAAACATAATAACAAAAAATACACTGATGATATTGTGATACAACAGGAGCTTGATGATCTTGAGGCACAATTTTGTAATGATTATTGTTGGCTTGCTATCAGAAAACATGTTTTTAGTATTAAAAAGAAATATTTAAACCAATATTTCAAGGTATTTAAAAAGAATCAATATTCTCCACATTTTTGTGATATATTTTATGATATTCTTCATTATAGAGCAAATATATTAAATACAAGTCTTTCTAATAAACCTAAATATAAACCTAATAATACACAACTAATTATAAATTTTTCCAATCATGTATTTAATAATATCAATTTACACAATATCATAAACAACAGTACTAATAATTTTCCAATAAAAAATTTTACCATTCACAAGACATATAAATATAATCGCACACTTGGACGTAAAATTTTTAATTACAATTCTTTTGCAAAACAATTGGTCTCTTCAAATAATTACCCTTGTTATTGTAATGACCCAAAATTTCAAAAGTACATAAATACAACACATGGTCATATCATTACTGGTGATCTTAATATTGTAGAACAACCTATTTTACAAAACTTAATGCATAATGGAACAAAATTTCGCCTTCCATATAGGTGTAATATCAAATCCATAATATTGCAGTTTATTCAAGATATTGATTTATTTTTATATAAAATTGCTATTGATTACAATAAACCAATCGAGTATTTTAGTGAATGGAGATTTTCTGTAATAGATAAATTAAAAAATGAAATTATAAAAAATTATCAACATATTACACATGTAGCTTTTAAAAACATAAATAAACATATATCAGAATTACAAAACAAATTTATAATTACTTATATAGATAAATCTCCAAATAATTATGCTATCATTTGTAAAGAGTACTATAAAGTGTTAATTCACAATGCAATTAACACAAGTAAAATTTTTAATAAAACTAAATTAAATACTGAAATTAATAATAGAAAATTACTAAATTATCACAAATTACTAAAAATCAAATGTAATAATTTAAATTATCCTTATCTTGTTATAATTCCAAAATTTCATAAAAATCCAATTAAATTTCGCACAGTTACAATCGGGTGTAACACATATAATAATAATGCAAGCAATTTACTACTTAATATTTTAAAGCAGATATATGATATAACGTTAAAACATAATAACCAACATTGCCTAAAAAACAGTTTTCAACTTATTAATAAAATACATAATATCAATCCGGTAAAATTCATAAAAACATTGGATTTTAATGATTTATTTAATAACATTGATATAAAAGACTTACATAAAACAATGTGTATATTATTTAAAGAATTGAAATCTCAATTAAAATTAAAAGAACATATTTCCGTAAATTTTTTTAATACTTTACTAAATTTTACATTGCATAATAATTACATCATATATGACAATATTATTTATAAACAATGCCAGGGAATTCCGCAGGGCGGGACCGCTTCCAGTATTCTCTCTGACCTTTACATATATTATTATGAAAGAAAGATTAGTCCGAACAATGATTATGTATTTTATCGCTATATTGATGACATAATCATATTTTATTTCAATGATAAAAATTGCACATCACCACTCAATTTTTATCCTAATCAGCTTAAATTAAGCGAAAATGATTTAATTAATAATAATATAAATTTTCTTGACTTAAAAATTAATATTAATGATAATTATAAATTAATTTTTGATATTTATGATAAGAGATTTGATTTTCCATTTAAAGTAAATATTTTTACCAATTTTGCTTCATGTTTACATAAATCAGTTTATAAAAATATAATTATCAATTATCTTCATCGGATAAAATACCTATGCTCAGATATAAATAAAAACAAAAATATTAGATTTATTCGAGATCAAGCAAAAATATATGGTTATCCAATTTTTATGATAAATTCAATCATCAACTCTTTTAAATAACATTTATTGTTTTAGTGTGCGATAACATATAACAAAAAATTATTGTTTTAGTGTGCGATAACATATAACAAAAGATATAGCAAATTACAATTATAACATACATAAATACAATTAAAACATATAAGGACATTTATTAATTCATTGAACATTATATACACTTTATATAGTCTGTGATAGTGCGTTTAGCCGATCACCTCTGTTTTAAGTGTTACTGATGTTCAGTTTTAAAACATATATAAATTAACTTATACAAAAAAAACACATAAAATTATATATGGATAACATTGATGATTATAAATCACAAACATATCTATATGCAATATATATATATATATATATATATATATATATATATAGTGTTTTTTTTTTTTGAAAGTTTAATTTTAATAAGTCTTTTAAATACTGCATTGCATTATAAAGATTGAAACACAGTAGTAATACTATTAATTTAATTTTTTTAAAACAAATTTTGAGATATTTTAAATTGTTTATGATATATTTAATTTGATATTTAAATCAATCTCTAAATTCTATAATATATTTAAGTAGAAGTAAAATAAAACATTAATTATTTTATATAAATTCTATAATATATATATATAAGTGGATTAACACAGATGGCAGCACCAGCACTTTGTATTAAAAATATCTCTTTTACATAATACATACTCTTGTTAAGAATATTTGAAATGCTGTGTAGGATGGATTTAATTCTGGGTAAATTTATTCATATAGTGGGATTTTGTACGATTTTAATGTAAAACTACAAGGAGTATGGTTTTTAATGTTTATATATATAATTAAATCTAATATATTGGATATGTAACTCAATCTTAATTTTGAATAATTATCATACCAATAGTTGGAGGCACCTTACTTGTCAGGTAGATGTTGATAATATTGTTAATATTATATTTAATTTACCTATAGAGGGCGCTATCGCTTGTATATTTATTTTACTTTTAGGGATTAAGATTGAATGGAGTATTTGTATATTCACGGATATAATTTTGTTATTGGTGTATTATCACAAGAATAAATTTGTGTGTTTTTGAATCAATTTGTGTTGGGATGTCATAAATATTTCAAAAGATGTGCTCTCAACTTGTCTTTCAAATAATTTCTCTCAACTCGACTATGTCAACAAGTATGAGATATTTCATGATGTGTGCCATGTGGACGTGTGGTATCATGGAGAACTTGTGATGTTTAAGGATTCTGGATAATTATTGAGAGTAAAATATTTTATCTATTCTTTACGGGTTTTTTATTTCCAATTTTATTATTTCAAATTTTAATATTTCCAATTGTTTTCTGGTAATAATTCAGTATACCTGGGTGATTCTACTGATCTTAGCATATATGCCAGTAGAATTATGAAATACTGAATTATTTTTTAAAACACATGTGGGTACATCCAGGCTGATGATTATATCTACATGTGTTTTTTCATATCCAATTCTGATTTAATTCTCTTGTCCAATTTTCCATTGTATATGGTTCATATTTCCTTTCTTAATCCATTTGTATTCACTTGATAGCAACTCCAAATTATTATTATTTTTTTTCTCTCTCTCTCTTTTTAAATTTTCTTCATGTTTTCAGTATTTTTGGCCAATTACCATTGAAGCGCAAGCTATGGTAATATTATGATTGCACGTGTTAATCTATTAGCTATGCGGTATTCTGTCTACACATTATCATTAATTATCTCTTTGGAGATTTAAGTAGAATGATACAAGAACTTGATATGTTTTTTGAAATTCATAGATATTATATATATAAATTTTAAAACTCAAAATTTAAAACTTATTCTTCAACATGCAGTAGAATATGGCTATCCCTTTTATTTAGTTAAGTCAATTTTACGAATATAAATTTTGCTTTCATTGGGGTTTATATGTTTGCACGTTCTATCTGTTAAAACACTTACATTTTGATTACTGATATATTTGGCTAAAGAATGAATTCCTTTATGTGACAGCTGAGTGGGAATATTTTGGTTAAATATCTTTTATTTATTAAAAAATTTAAATAGTAAATTCTAATTTTTTTTCTTTTCTAGGGAGAGAACTTTAAATATAATATTGTTCCAATAAGTGCGTTGCCATATTGGAGATTTAATGTTTTTTTTTTTTTTTTTTTTCCCTTGCCAGGTAGAGAACATTTAACAATTTAGTTAAATGCTTTTTTATTTTTTATTTTTTGCAAGATATTAGATTCAATACGTGAGGTTAACATATTGGAAATGTTTGGTTATTTTTAGCTATCAGTGTGTGAAATCTAATTTTATTTTTCAGAATAAATAATATTTAGCAAGATGTTAGTTCCATTAAGTGTGTGTAGCCATTTTGGTATTTCTTTTAAACTTGCATTGTTATTTATAAAATGAAAATCTAATTTTATTTTTCAGGGTTAATAAAATTTTGCAAGATGTTAGTTCCAATAAGTGCATGTAGTCATATTGGTAAATCTTTTAAGCTTGCATATAATTATTTATAAAATGAAAATTTAATTTGACTTCTACAATAATATTTTAGATTTTATGGGTTTATTTATGTTTTGAAATTATTTAAATGTTGACATATGTAAAAATAAATAGATAAAATAATTTTATACTGAAAATTTACTTAATCAAAATAATTAATAGTTATTTAGATATTGTTTTAATCTTTAACTAGATGGCAGCACCATATAATGATTTTAAAAAAAACTATTACTATTATTCTTTAGTATTATTTTTTAGTTATTGTTTATTATAAAACCAGATGGCAGCACCATATAATTTTTCACAATTTTTTTTTTTTCTCTTTTAACTGAAAACTTGGAATACAAGTGAAATTTTTAAATATTCCAATAATATAATATATATATTAAAATTATTTAAGTTAAAAAATATTTTTAGTAAATGAATTTATAGTTTTTATATTATTTATTTGTATTTTTACATTTTAAATTAGAAATAGTTAAAATCACAATGGTTAAATTAATAACCTGCTACTTTTAGAAAATTAACTGTAATTTTAACTTGTACGTTTGAATTCACTTATTCACTTTACCATGTGCTTAGCACAAAACATTTTTGGCTTCGGATTCTGGACAAATTTATGTTGTAATGTATAGATTTTCTTTGTCTTCCTTTGTATTTATTTGTTTATAAATGGATTTATTTTCTTCCGTTTGATTTGTAGTGTTCTATTTTCAAAGGTATCCTTTTTTTTTTTTTTTCCAATTTCTTTCCAATGATTGTTAGGGCTTGGAATTGTCACAAAATTTTGGCTTTAAGCTTGTGACAGTTACAGAAAACAATCATTCTTTGCTTATAATGTGGTTTCCCAGCCCTTGAAAAAGTAAATTACATTATAAGCTTGCATTTGTGTTTTTTTTTTTTTACTTATGTTTCACTTTTTGAATAAATACTTCATTTGTTAGGACTATGTTTTATAATGTGTAATTTGACATAGCTATTTGGGATAATAATTTCATTGCATTTGGTCAGTTATTTCTGTTTCAATGGTTAATTTTTGCAATAAGTTTATATATATATATATATATATATATATATCACATTATGTATTAAATGTATTCGGCAGACCCAGAATTTCGCACCATAATTAAACTAGGAATAAATAACAAACATAAAAAAATTAAACAGATATAATCTGAACAAGAAAAAAACAAGAAAAACAACCAAAACGCTGTGGCTTCATCATATTTTTATTTTTATTTTTATTTTAGTTTATTTTTAATGTTTTTTGAGCTTATATATATATATATATATATATGTGTCTGTGTGTGTCATAGTTAGGGTAATATTTCAAAAGATGTGCTCTCAACTTGTCTTTCAAATAATTTCTCTCAACTCGACTATGTCAAAAAGTATGAGATATTTTATGATGTGTGCCATGTGGACGTGTGGTATCATGAAGAACTTGTAATGTTTAAGGATTCTGGATAATTATTATGAGTAAAATATTTTATCTACTCTTTACGGGTTTTTATTTCCAATTTTATTATTTTAAACTGATATCTGGTAGTAATTCAGTGAGGTGTTGTATACAGGTTTTAGGATAATTGTTGTGAGTGAAATATTTTATCTATTCTTTACGGGGTTTTTTTATTTCCAATTTTATTATTTCCAATTTTAATATTTCCAATTGTTTTCTGGTAGTAATTCAGTATACCTGGGTGATTCTACTGATCTTAGCATATATGCCAGTAGAATTATGAAATACTGAATTATTTTTAAAACACATGTGGGTACATCCAGGCTGATGATTATATCTACATGTGTTTTTTCATATCCAATTCTGATTTAATTCTCTTGTTGTCCAATTTTCCATTGTATGTAGTTCATATTTCATTTCTTAATCCATTTGTATTCACTTGATAGCAACTCCAAATTATTATTTTTTCTCTCTCTCTCTCTCTTTTTAAATTTTCTTCATGTTTTCAGTATTTTTGACCAATTACCATTGAACAACAAGGTATGGTAATATTATGATTGCACGTGTTAATCTATTAGCTATGTGGTATTCTGTCTACACTTTATCATTAATTATCTCTTTAGAGATTTAAGTAGAATGATACAAGAACTTGATATGTTTTTTGAAATTCATAGATATTATATATATAATATATATATATATATATATATATATATATATATATATATATATATATATATATATATATATATATATATATATATAGCACATTATGTATTAAATGTATTCGGCAGACCCAGAATTTCGCACCATAATTAAACTAGGAATAAATAACAAACATAAAAAAATTAAACAGATATAATCTGAACAAGAAAAAAACAAGAAAAACAACCAAAACGATGTGGCCTCATCATATTTTTATTTTTATTTTTATTTTAGTTTATTTTTAATCTTTTTTGAGCTTATATATATATATATATATATATATGTGTGTGTGTGTGTGTGTGTCATAGTTAGGGTAATATTTCAAAAGATGTGCTCTCAACTTGTCTTTCAAATAATTTCTCTCAACTCGACTATGTCAACAAGTATGAGATATTTCATGATGTGTGCCATGTGGACGTGTGGTATCATGAAGAACTTGTGATGTTTAAGGATTCTGGATAATTATTGTGAGTAAAATATTTTATCTACTCTTTACGGGTTTTTATTTCCAATTTTATTATTTTAAACTGATATCTGGTAGTAATTCAGTGAGGTGTTGTATACAGATTTTAGGATAATTATTGTGAGTGAAATATTTTATCTACTCTTTACGGGTTTTTTATTTCCAATTTTATTATTTCAAATTTTAATATTTCCAATTGTTTTCTGGTAGTAATTCAGTATACCTGGGTGATTCTACTGATCTTAGCATATATGCCAGTAGAATTATGAAATACTGAATTATTTTTTAAAACACATGTGGGTACATCCAGGCTGATGATTATATCTACATGTGTTTTTTCATATCCAATTCTGATTTAATTCTCTTGTTGTCCAATTTTCCATTGTATGTAGTTCATATTTTATTTCTTAATCCATTTGTATTCACTTGATAGCAAGTCCAAATTATTATTTTTTTTCTCTCTCGCTCTCTCTTTTTAAATTTTCTTCATGTTTTCAGTATTTTTGGCCAATTACCATTGAAGCACAAGCTATGGTAATATTGCACTTGTTAATCTATTAGCTATGTGGTATTCTGTCTACACATTATCATTAATTATCTCTTTGGAGATTTAAGTAGAATGATACAAGAACTTGATATGTTCTTTGAAATTCAGAGATATTATATATATATATATATATATAAATCAAAAAGTTTCATTTTTGAAATATTTATACAAGTTAGGTCAGTTAGCCATTCTTTCCCCTTTCACTGTGACAAGATCATTTCAAACCAATAATTAAAAAAACTGCATACCTATCTTTAAAATTAATTGAATTATTAAGAAGTTAAAAGGCTGACATACATTTTTGGCATACCATTTAAAATGATATTGCATCAATGATGATAATAAGGATTATCTGCAAATTCATGATGTCATTTTTTAGATATGGTATATTTTAACAATTGTAAAATAATAATAATAATAAATTAAATTAAATTAAAAATAAAATAAATAAATAAAAATGCATTACAAATACATCTAAATAAAGCATTACGCAAGCAGAGATCAATATATGAGACAAATATATAGATTTAAGCCCTACAAACTAAAAAAAAAAAAAAAAAAAAAAAAAAAACTTAAAACTCCCTAAACTTTTCTCTGAACTTGTACGGAGTTTTTCTAATAATGCTTCTGTAACTATTTTGGAGTGCTACACTACTAATATTGTCATGATATAATTTTGTTCACGATCAACTACACATGTATTGTGTGAAGCTAAAATCTGATAAATGCTTCAGAATCCGCCATTTTCTTAAGCGGCCGTTTTGAAGCAGCAAAAATTAATGAATTGTTTATTATTTTTAAAAGGGCTTAAATTTGAATAAAATGAATGATAAAATTTAGAAAAATAATCGTAAATCGTAAATTATTTAATAAAAAAAAATTATGATTTTTATTTTAAATTAAATTAATTATTTTAAGCTAAAAGATATTATTTAATTTCGATTTTGAAATAGATTAAAAAGATAGTTGCAAATATTAGATTTGAAATGAATATTGAATAGAATTTCTCTGAATTAATTAAATATTTTTTTTAAATCCTTTTAAATATATTAATTAATTTAAAAACGTTAGAAATCTTGAACCAAAATATTTAAATTTAAGATAAATAAAGATAGTAGATGTTACTGAATATTAATTTAATGAGATAAATAAACTTAATTAATATTCTGATTAAATATATGTTAATTAGAATGCATATATTAATAAAATATGTTATAAACATCTTGTAACAGAGTGACAAATTTCGGAGGGGAAGGGGGATTTAAATGATTTTCTTTTAAAAACAGAAGTCTGCAGAAACGCGAAATAGTAAATTTTGGCCTCCGCGATTTTTAATGCAATTTTTATCTTTTTTTCCGTGTTTCGTAACGATTTTCTGACATTCGTGGAATTTTTTGGATTACAGTGTTTTACAGTCACTATAGTAAATTTTGTCCTCTGCAATTTTTGAATTATTAGCATTTTTTATGCGATTTTCGGCGGGATTTTTTTTATTCGTTTCGCGGTGATTTTTCCACATTAGTAAAAAGAATCCAGTTTCAATATTTCAGCCCATTTTAGTAAATATTGTCTTATTTTTCCAATAAAATTCGAATTTCGTACAGCGATTTTTGAATTTTTCGCGATTTTTTTAATGTGAATTTCAGCGTTATTTCATATTTTGTGGCAATTTTTTGACATTCGTGAAAAAATTTGGATTACAGTGTTTCAGCTCACTTCAGTAAATTTTGTCTTCTGCGATTTTAGATTTTTTTACGATTTTTAGCGTTGTTTCGCGTTTTGTTGCGAATTTTCCACACTATCAAAAGAAATTCGGTTTCAATCTTTTAGCCTATACTATAATAAACTGTCCTCTGCGATTTTTGAATTTTTTGCGATTTTTTACGTTTTTATTGCGTTTTGCTGCGATTTCTTCACATTAAATCCGGTTTCAATCTTTTAGCCCATGATAGTAAATTTTGTCCTCTTTTCAGTAAAGTTTATTTGGAATTCATACATCTATTTTTGAAATTTTCACGATTTTTTATATGATTTTTAGAGGTTTTTTTTTTTCGATATTTTGACTTTAAAGGAATTTGATTTTAATCTTATAGCCCGTAATAGTAAATTTTGTCCTCTGCGATATTTGAATTTTTATCGATTTTGTATGCGATTTTTAGATTTTTTTGCGCGTTTTGTTGTGATTTTTCCACGTTGCTAAAATGAATCCGTTTTCAAACTTTGTAGTACTTTTTGCGGTTCTAGCGATGTTTTGGGTTTAAAAAAGTATTAATAGTTACTATTTCAAAATAATTATTTTTTGGAAATCCTTTCAATAATTCGCAAAATTTATTATTTATTTAATTATTATTTATCCCCCTCTGTACCTTAACAAATATCAGTTCGTGTTGCGTCAGAAATCCATTTTGCAACTATTATATTCGTGTTTTAAAAGAGGGAGGGGGGGGGGACGTTTTATATTATTTAAGTTTTCGCTGGAACTTTTGGTCAGAATTGAAAGTTTAATACATCTATGCATGTAAGAAATTAAATCAGCAATCACTATAACGTGAGCCTTTTAGTTTGCTTGGATAGATTTTCGTTTAAAATATTAATTCATTGAACACTGATTGTAGGTATATTTAAGGTTATTTTCACGTCTTCGGGAAACGCCGGGAGGGTCAGCTAGTACATAATAAAGGATTTCTTTTATTACCCTGTCAGGGTGCCAAAAATCAATACTTCTACCCATCTCTTTTGAATTAGTTTGACAAAATTTGAAATTTGCAGGTTAGTTATTTTCAAATGCGATAAAAAGAAAGTTAAAAAAAAAAAAAAAAAAAAAAAAAAAAAGAATAGGAAGCATTTATATTTGAATATTTGGAAAGCTGGGTAAATTATGTATATTTTGTAGTTTTTTTTTTTTTAAGTATCCATTTGCTGTTTTTAAAATTGAGAAATGATCTTAAGTATTGTATGAATTCGTAATTAATAATTTATGTCTATTGGAAGATTGGGATGAACTACTAATTTAAAGATATATTTTTTTTCTTTATAAAATTGAATCTCATCAAACTTGAAATAGACTGCAAAGTGTTGTCAAATTAATTAATTCATAAAAGAAATCTGTCAGAGTTTAATAACACATCGTAATAAAAGAGATAGAAGAAAAAAAAAATATAAACCTCATTCGTAATTAATATACATATTTTTATTTTATTTTTAAACTAAGTTATTATGTTAAAATATTTATTATTATACATTTATTTTTTTAAAATTGGTGTAATTTTTGACGTTGCATGTTTAAAACTAGAAAGAATGAATAACTAATGAACAGTTTACGCAGACTAAATTCTTTTTAAGGAGGGAAAAAAAACCGCTCACCATCCTAAAACGCTGATACACTCTAACTAAAACATTTTAAAATCGTCCCAGATCCATGGGGGAAAAATATAGGGGGCAGGGAGGAGGGGAAAGACGCAAAAAGTTTTTCCCTACAAAATAAAATCAACAAAAATTGAATGCCAAGGCCAACAACAATGGCGGATGAGACAGACACAATCTCTTAGCTACCGTTGCCATAACAACCAACGAAATGTTGACTACTGACGTCACATATGTGATTATTAATTCCAAGCCATGACGTCATATTTTGACGTAAACGTTTGGATTTAGCGCGCTTCCCAAAGAAATAAAGCACCCAAAATGCTAATCTCTATCATCGATTCTGGGTGTTTTTTAACTATTAAAATAATTACAATGGATAATTTTGTTCCCAGTGTCCTTCATTTTCGTACAGAATTTTTCTAGCATTTCAGAGAAACGAACGCATTTGAACAAAATGTATGACGTAAAGCCTGACACAAGAGGGAAAACAGAAGGCTATCTTGGGGATTTCGCCGAAAACTTTGAAAACTTCTAGAAATTTGCATGGGTTTTATTTACATAATGGCATCTTACAGCATCGTGGAGGGACTGTCTTGAGTAGAGAGAGGTGTATACAAAGAAAGGGAGAAAAAAAAATAAAATTTCTTTATTTTGCTTACCCATTGAAAACATAATTTAATTTCTAACAGAAAGTCTAGAACAATTTAAGCACAATGTGTATCGTTTAATAAAATCCCTTCTCATTAGAAAAAGTTACAGAAATAATTATAATAATGACAGTTATAAACAATAACATCGGTAGAATATTTTTTGTAAGAAAGGATAAATTCTCAAATTTAGTAAATGTTTCAAAATTTTCAAATTTCATTTAAACTATTTTTCTTTTTTTTTTTTTTTTTTTTTTGGATGGGCGAGAATTTTTTTCCAACTTTATTCGTAAAATAAAATTTAAAATTTATTGAATAGTCGCAGACAAGATTTGAATTAAACTTAACAATTCTCAAATAACAACTTATAGTTAAAAACATTCTTAAATGGGCGCCATTAATCATACGCAAAATACGCAAGCGATTGTCCAATTCCTATCCAAGCGCGTCTTCGTAAATGTTTGCAATTTCAGATATGATTTTTGTCTTCAAATCGTTTATGTTAGACCCCGGAGTACGACAGATGCGATCTTCAATGCACCCTCCTCCCCACACCCCCACACACGCACAGAAAAGAACCTATAATTGAAAGAGGCTTATGAAAGAGATTCATATTGTTTTGTACTACGAACAAAGTATAATTTTAATTAATACCATTGTAAGAAAAAAAGGCAATCAAGAAAAGTATGATTTTGATTCGTGGATCGTGGTAGTTTAGTTTCTTTATAAATGTGTATGGTATATTTAAGATTTAATAAAAAAAAGTTCAATAACACTAAAAAAAGTTTATTATATATTCAAGAATAGCATGTAATGAAACGTAGAAATGCAAATAGATTATTGAAAACTGAACCAATGAAAGGTAAAGAGAAACGTACTAAATTCTTTAAGGTTTGAAATATTGTGTATTACTAAAATAACCAGAAAAGATATTTTATGTATCATACAAATTCGGGTTACTTGGACCCTAGAGTGCTACTTGGAACCACGGGGACGCCTTTTTAAAACTTTTTCGAGGACGGGTAAACTTTGGAGGGCAAAAAATTTCGGGGGAGGGGGACAAAAGTTTTACTTGATCTTGTGCACATTTGAGAAACAATTAATACAGTTTTATTCAGTGCCGGCCCCAGGTGCAGGGTGCACAAAGGTGTTTATTTTTCGGAACCACTATTTTCGAATAGTAATCTTCGTCTTATTTAATTGAATAATTCTACGAAGATTCCTATTCCGAAATAGTGGTACCCAAAGTTAAGCCCTTCTATGCACCCTGACGTCGCCAGCCAACATACACCAATGTCCGTATAATCATAAAATGATAAAAATATCCATTATAGACTATGCTTGTGTGGTCAGGCGATCAAAATGGGCGCTTAAACATTGCACGTAAGCTGATAGACCAAACTGATGTAAGCTGCATCTTAATATAAAATTGCATACACGCAAGCCTACAAAAAGGAAGCAAAACTTTTTTATTATCTCTGAAAAGTTACATAATTTTAATACTCTGTGACTGTGGAGTGATTTATTGAGAAACATGGTACAAATGGCACAAATTAATTAATTCTAAAAAAAAAAAAAAAAAAAAATAAGAATAATGTTAGGTTTTATAAAGTCAGTTTATACCCAAATTATCCCGATTGAGCATATTTATAACATTCATATCTGAATTCTAAAGCATAAAAAATGAAACATTTTTGGTCTCGAATAAATACCAGACCCTGGCCCTCTGTTTGTCTTGTCTTGATCGATCCTTGACGAGAAGGGAATATTTTGCACATTTTTCGACTGGTAAAAACCGATTTTAGCTGCGAAGCAAACCAAAAAAAAAAAAAAAAAAAGAAAAGAAAAAGAAAAAAAGGTTCTCTTATATGACTCTTAGAGTTGAAACACTAAATTTTTCATGATTATTAAAAAAAAAATTGATATGGTATGAAACTTTTTGTTTTTAGATATAGTACATATAATGTACTAAATTAATATTCATTTTCAGAATGTTCTGTCAAGACCTCAAAAACTGTGCAGAGCGAGAATCATCGCTCCTAGTACATAAAAATTCACCAAAGAACTATACCTCTACGATGCATAGTTTTCAAGAAAATGCAAAAGAAAAAGTGAGACATTCTATTCGTTGCACCGAAAATAAAAATTAATACACACTGCACACACAAAAAAAAATTGTTGGTTTTACAGTATTATACCGTAAAATTAACAGTAATAAACAGTAAAATAAGCAGTAATACATGCGCGGTAGTGTTTTACTGTTTATTACTGTTAATTTTACGGTATCATACTGGCAGATGGGATGCTAGTATTATACTGTAAAATCAACAATTTATTTATTTATTTATTTATTTATTTTGCAGTGCACATCTTATGCCATATGGTGGAATTTATGGTATAAACATATGGCATAAATAAATAATGTTGGGTTTTTATAAAGTCAGTTTATATTCAAATTACTCCGATTGAGGATTATTATAATATTCATATTAGAATTCTAAAAGCATAGAAAATGTTTTGTGACAGCATTCGGAAGGTCTCGAATACATAAGAATATATACAAAACGACCAACACCATGCTTGAGCGTAACGTGGAATATCCAACTGATTATGACACAATATCATGGGTTTTCCACAAGATCTCATAGACGCTTCTCTGTTGGACTGTACTTTATTGATAATTCAAAGTTGTGTAGTATGTTGTAATGGTTTTTGAAGCTATGTTGAGCATCAACAGCGAACGTATAGCAACACATGTTACTATAATATCACGATGTAAGTACTGATGTGCATGATTCCAGATTCCATTAAAGCTTATTATCGATGCACTCCACATGACATCACATTTTAACTTTTGCATTTTTCTCGAAAACTATGCCTCCTAGAATCATGGTTCTTTAGTCAATTTTTATGTATACACTGAGCGAAGATTCTTGATCTGTACAGTTTATGGGGTCTTGACAGAACACCTTGTATAATAAAATAATAAAGTATCATAAAAAAATTGGGTGGGGGGAGCGGGGGGGGGGGGGAAAGGACGCTCCAGCCCTGCAAGAGCCGTCATTAGATTCGTAAGCTTTTCATGCCAAAAACTACTTTCTTTAATTTTTATTCAATACTACAAGATATTTAGCACTTTGATAATTTACATTAAAGTATTTTAATCCAATCAAGTAAGAACCTTTTTGCCTTATGCTGATTAATGCAACTTAATGTGTGCCGAGGCATAAAAAACAAAATATTTCGGATCTAGAAATAACAGATTATTCTTTATACTATATATTTATACATACGGATGTAAGATATGAATGGAAGCTATTTGTTAATAATTTTTTCAATGACAGGCATCAATGAATTATCGATCTTTAATCTGACTTCATTTCGTTACATTTTTATTTATTAACTTATTCAAAAGCACGAAATGCAGACATCGAAGCTGTTTTTCTCATCATATATTACGTTGAGTGGTAAGAAAAGAGTGCTTAAGTACATTTTCGTTTCTGTGCTGAGTATTCTGCGCTGATTCTAAAACTAAACTTACTATTACATCTACTTCATTCGTTCATTCATTCAGTTCCTTTAGATCAGGGGTGTCAAACTGTGGCCCGTCGGATACCACTAAAATTTTATAGTAATATTTGCCTTATCTAATCATCGAATTGCTGCGATTCAAGAAGTCGACTATTTCTTTTAAAAATTAGTGGAATCCTGCGGGACACAGTTTAACACCCCTGCTTTAGATGATTATTAGATTCAGTTACTTTGGGGTTCTCCGCCACCGATATCATTGCAAGCATCGATTATCTTCTGTTTAAGGTCAACTGCATGTGTATTTCCTTCCGTGTTTCCTTTATTTTGCAATATCTCACAGATTTACATTTCTAATTTAATACATAGTTCCCATTCACAATGGTAAATTTTTAAATAAGCATAACTCATTCAATTTTAAAGATACATATATGCAGTTTTTTATAATGATCTTGTTGGAGCAAAAGGAAAAAAAAAATCTAATCGACTGATTTTGCCTAGAGGGGTCGTGTAAAAATTTAAAAAGTGTAACTTAATGAAAATTAATGGTAGGATCATTTCGTAGACACAAAATCTTAATTCGTATCTTTTTTGAACACATTTGCAATTGTCTTTGCTTACTTACCACTAAGGTACTTACTTACTACTTAAGGTAAAAAATTAAAGAGTCCGCTTTTGGGATACCCTGTATAAGATGGGTGTAGCATGTAAGAAGGATGTAAGTGAACAAAATGTATGTACATAAGTATACGAGTTTGGAAAATATGTTTAAGTATGAAGATAATGAGCCTCCAGAGGTTAGACAGTTATACCGATTTTGAGAAATCGCCGAATTTGTCTGAACAGTGCAGGTGTTATAATAATGCATATGATGAACGTCAGACGTCAAAATATAAGAAGGAATAAACTCTTATTCTTTGAATATGACAGACGTGTATCAAACGGTAAATCTTATGCAGAAGAATATAAAAATATAATTTATACGAGGGAAAGTCGTTAAGTAAGTCACAAAAGATAATTAAATAATAACTTACAATGATATTCATTTCAAAACTACTTTTATTTCGTAACATATTCTCCACCAATATTTTTGCACTTATATCACCGTTTTATCAGTGCTCCAACACCAGCTGCATAACATTCTTTGGGTTGCTGTCTCAGCCACACTAGGACTTCAAGTTGAACCTTTTCATCATCTATGAACATCATCTTGACATTTCTTCAACATCCACCATACAGCTTCGACTTAGCCCCAAGCGATTTTCATCTATTTAGTCCACTAAAAAAACATCTCGGAAGCAAGATGATGTTTAAAAATATTGAAGTGCAAATGAAATATTAGAAAATAACTGCCCAATAGTATTAACATTAGTGAGCGGCATGTTTTCGCGTGAGGGGACAGGACCTTTAACATATTATGTATTCATCTAACACAGTAGAATATATTTTATATGCATCTTATGTCACATACACGCAAGCAGACAGACAGACAAAAAGACGATTGTCAAAAGTAGTCTTGTTGCATCGTATTCGGGACATTCCAAAATATGCAAATCTACCATAAAATAGACGTTGAAAATTTTCACAAATGCAATACTTTTTTATTATCTGTACAGAAGAAATTAAAAATATCAAAGTCGAAAATAGTCACAATCCTTATATATTATTTCTCCTGTCAACATCCCTTTTTCTCAGAAAATATGAAACGCAGAACAACGAATGAGATACCATATGAAAGGTTTTAGAATCGGCTTCTGACATAGCCCACTTAACAATTCGTTAAAACATGTTTTTGATTAAAATTTGCTGAAAATTAAAATTTAAATCGGCATTGTTTTCTTAAAAGAAATGAAAGGTTTTCCTGAAATTATTGTTGCCAAAAAAATAAAATACCACATTATATGATTCTCATAGCAATTATAATAAAAAACACCGCACGGGTTCATTTTATACTTATGATTAAAAAGCGAAATTGAAATTGAAATGTTTAGATTTATATTTCTAAGTCCCATGGTTTTCCCGAAGCGGATGACGTCATCCTTTAATGCAGTTAAAATACGATTGTTAATTTTTTTTCTCGCGCGTGCCTTTAGCAATCTTGGATCAGTTTTTAGTCTAACTTTGATGGAATAAATTAGATGATATTCTGGCTTGACTAACAACTAAATGTTGTTTGCATTTGCAGATATTTTTATCCTTGCTTTTTCTTTAGAAGTTTAAACCTGCATCTAATAAATATTACATATTGATAAAAAATGTTACTTTTTTATTATCCCGTCGACCACTTTTCATAACAAAAAAACTATCGCCAAATAAACGGGAGAACGTTGCCATTGGAATATCAAAAAATAAATAAATAAATAAAATATAAGAATTTAAGGACACAATTGTTATTTTAATTAATAAAATAACTGCTAAATCAGTAAAACATAATGAAAAATACACGCAAATGTCGAATGTAAAACCACTAGATGACGTAACAAACACGCATAATGATTCTGACATCAAGTAAATGGGACTGCATTTTTGGCGTTTAATCTTACAGTTTGGTGGTAGTTTTTTGTTATGAAAAGTGGTTGACGGGATAATAGAGAAGTACCTAAAAAATATTAGATTTCAGTGCGAAATCTTCGCACGGGCCCTCTGGTTTATTTAGTACTGCAATATCATCATCTGTACCTAGAAAAAAAAAAAAAAAAAAAAAAAAAAAAGTATTTGCACGTGTTCATTCTGGGTATTACATTAGTTAACATATCAAATAACTTTAAGACTTAACTCAAATAACTATAAGATTTTAAGAACACACACATACACATACACACACACACACACACACATCCGATCTAATCACAAATTTGGGGCCTTCAAAATCAAGGTGTCCAGAGCCCTTTCTGCCCATTCTATAATAAGACCCTGTATATAAAATAATAATGTAATATCGTCGCTACCATGTCAAACTATCGAATATGAAAAAATGCATTTTTACTTTTAAAATTTGATCGATTGTCACCACTAAATTTTGTTAGAATTCTTCGGTTAATAAGAATATTAATAAAATTCCTGTGAAGGACAGGGTTGCCAGTTTGGCTTTCCTTTTTTTATTCAGAAATGCCGAATTCATACCGGAAATTTTGAGAATTTTTTTTTACTATAAGTAATCGCGAAATGTCTGTCATGAAATAAAGCAAAACTTTCTATTTTAAAATTCTGGTATGGATTCGGAATTTCTTTATATAAAAAAATAAGGCCAAACTGGCAACGCTGGTGAAGAATACTATTAAAATTTAGTGATGACAATCGGCTCATTTTTAAAAGTAATGTAAAATGCATTTTTTCACATTCGATAGTTTGACATGGTAGCGACAAATGTGGGACCGAAATGTCATGGACCGTACGGCTAAAATCGAGTCAAAACTGAGATATCGGGTTTCACCCTGCTTTCCCCTTCTTTGTTATCATAGTCGGGTTTTGTTAATTATTCCAACTTAAAAAAAAAAAAAAAAATATTCCAACTTAAAAAAAAAAAATAATAACGCCATGCAAAATTTCTAAAATTTTAAAAACAATATGAATAAGTGAGGAAATTCGTGTCGAGTATGTGAAATTCAAGTTCAATTCTAACATAAAAATCCATTAGTCACATACGTAATTTTTATTTTATTTTAGTGACACAGGATGTTACGTGGAGTTCCATTAGGACACATCTGCCAAAATAAGCGCATCCGTTATCCGAAAATATTTGTAACATTAGTAATGTGGTCCGGTCCGCTATAAAATTAACCCAATTTTTTTGTTTAACGCTGTTTCTGCAGTCTCCGGAAAAAGGAAGTTCAGTAGGAGAGGGCGAAAAAAAAAAAGAATGTTTTTGAGAATTCGCGTGCGCTTTGTTACGCTAGGAGGATGTTGGAAAACTTTTCTGTGAAAGATGTTTTTAATGTCAGGAGTAGAGTCCTGCATCGGGTCAGGTAATTCGATTTTACTTGAACACCAGCAGTAGCGTACGTAGCAATTAAAAAATTATGGGAGGAGCTTAAGTAGTCATTTTCAAATAAATTGAACAGTTATAATTATCAACAATTAATGAAATTTTTTTGAGAACTATTAATTGTTCAAACTATTTATGAATGCCATTTATCCCGAAATCAGCATTTCAACAATTTTAGATAGCAGACTGAAGATACGTAGCATTGAATTCTAGAGACTTATGATTATAAATAAATGAGATAACGGGGGGACAGCAAATAAACTGTTTCAGAGTGCAAGTGCGTGTAATCGATTTTCTCATTAAGATAAGAGTTACATCTCCTGAAAAACTCGAAATCTTATTTGTAGCAATACCTACATAAAAGTAATGAAACTGCGAGTTGTTGCGATAATGATCTCAAAATGATAATGCGACTTGCAGAGCTGAACATTGTCCTGCACATTTTGCAGATTTACTAACATAAATGTAACTAATATTTATGATGTTCTTTATGTACAGGGTTTTGGTTTTTCACAGAGATGAATTATCAAACATTAAAGACAGAAGATAATAGTTTTTGGAATAGTTCATGTGATTACAAAAATTGGCTTCATTTGAGTAGGTACGTCTCGAGCTCTTCCGTTTCCCAAGCCCTTGCTGAACCCAACCTGAGCGTGGTTAGGTTTGGGTCGGACAAGCGTTCATTTTTTTCGTTGCGGTCGGATTCGCGAGAGGATGATTTTAATTGTTTTGGATTAGGGTTTGTATTAGATTTTTCAGAAGAAAGTCCAAATGTTGTTTCAGACAAAAAACTATATATCTGAAGAGTATGTGTTCATTTTCTACATACGCGATAAAGTTGATCTTAGAAATATAATTGTTGAATATTTTTTTCCATAATTACATTGAAATATGAATTATTATTATTTCCATTTCGGGTTCGGCTCGAGTTAGGGTTTTAAATATTTCGGCTTCGGGTTGAACGGCTTCGGGTCATGTTTCAGGTTGACTCCAAATATAATTTTTGGGCAGGGTATAATAACCATACCAGTGATCTAGTCAGGAAGTCATGGGCGTCGCCAAAGGAGGAAGAGGGGGTGGGGGAAGAGCCAATGTCCTTCCTTGGATTTTGAAATTTGATTTACTTTTTCTGTAACGATTTTGAAAAAAATAGTAAAATTAACAATAACAAAGATGATTTTGCATATTTTAGTAGTCAACTATATAGGGTAACGATATAAAAGGCCAGTCCAATATCGTGAGCATTAAGAAAGTTATAGGCGACATAGAAGATTAAGTTGTTGGATTTCAGTTTCTTTCTAAAAGTAGCTGGATGATAAGACATTTTCTATAAATTTTCATTTCTCATTTTTTTTTAAATTTCATTTTTTATTGATGCTTATTTCTCCTTGAAAGCAAAATCAGAACTAGCCCATTCCTACAAAACAAGAATCATCAAACTCAAAGTATCCGCTCCTAAGCTACGCGTGGATATAAGTTAAATATACCAACTCCTTCATTGGAAGTCAGTTGATAAAAAATGGCAATTTGTGAAAAATCCTCTATCATCCAGCTACTCTTTGAAAGCAACTAAAATTCAGCTCACTATATCGCCGATATCTTTCTAAATTTTCACAATATCCGACTGACCTTTTTATATGCGTCGTCCTATATTACTTCACTACTAAATTATGAAAAAAGGAAAAAAAAAAATGTTACCATTAGCGCATGCACAATTAAAAATAATTTCATGCAAATGCTCATATTCCGGCAAACATTTAGTATGTTTATTTTCTAATTGTAATACGTTGTTTCTACTGTACCTTGTCAAGTTTCCTGAAAATGGCGTTTAACTTGAAAACCCTGCACGCGAAACAAAAAACACACGAAATTTCTTGAATTTTTATTAAAGAAACTGTTATATTTCTATGTATATAAGTGCTATTCTTACACAAATTAATACAAATGTTGTACAAGATTTACATACTCATATGCTACAGCCACAAGTCATTTCGAATATTTATTTTACAGGGTGATCGCAAACATTATTTTTTTTTATTCAATCTATTGTTGGTCCCTACGTGCTTTCGTGATTAAACCTTCGCTGAAAAATATGATGGCAAACATGTTCTTTATATTCCTGAAGTTTTAGAAGAATATGCCATTTCTCTAGATATTCAATAAAAACGTCTAAAATCGAAGTGTCCGGTGACTTATTCGTCATACAGTGTATATTATGCTTTCATTAATTCTAAGTAAATTTGTAAAAAGTTGGAAATAAATTGTATTAATGAAAGAAAATAGCATGCGAAGGTTCGATTACGAGAGAAAAATAGAGTTAAATAAAACACATAGGGCGCCTGAGAGGCCCTGATTTTATCCTAATCCCGCAAGGCTCATTGCGTGGCCTCATTTTTTTTTTTTTTTTTTTTTGGGGGGGGGGGGGGGGATGTTTAAAAATCGACTTGACTTTTATAAAAAGCGCACTTATTCGATTCATATAAATTTTACGGGAAAAGTGGCTGGATTTAATCAATATTATTTAAAATACTTTATAACTCTTTAAACTATGTGCAAATGCTGGCAAACTACGAATACATAGTTTGAAATACACGCTCCAAAATTTATAATAAGCCCTTGGGCCCCAATTTTTGCAAATCAGGCTCTTGCGCCCGCAAGTTGAAAGGGAAGGTGGGGCAATTGCTCCTATCTGGATTTTCAGATTTAATTTACTGAGCTTCTTTTTCTCTCATGATTAAAAAAAGAAGTAAAATGTATTCTTCTCAAATGATTTTAAATACCTAATTAACAGTAAAAAAAAAAAAAAAAAAAAAAGAACTAAGGATTTTTTGTCCTGAATTGTGGCAGACAATTTTTAGTTCTGGTGTTCTTTCTACGTTCATCTGTTAAAAAATATCTTAAGGATCTAGTCTAGGGTTTTAGTGTGACAGAATCCCCCGATAGAATAATAATAATAATAATGAGCTGCTTCAATTCTTCATTTTGAAAAAAAGCTGGTATAAGCTTAATTTTGAATTTTGAATATTCTTATTTGTTACATTTATGTATTGTTGTTTAGGGTGATATATTTAAATATTGTCTTACACTTTGGGATATGACAAAAAATTCTTAGTTCCGTTTATTCCATGTTTATATTTGCCATAAAACAAAGAAAGAAAAAAATGACGACAGGCATATCTGTTTCAAAATCTTGCCCCTTTCAGGGTTTTGTTTTGCGAGCGAGCGGGCGTCCATCCAAAAACATTCTAATGTAATATAATGCCGAGTTTTTCTTTGTATATTAGTATATATTTTTTGTATAATTTATTCCTTGGCTGCTCCTTTACTCTCCTTCGTAGTCTAGTGCTGCCATCTATGCCTTACAATCTTTCATAGTGCTGCTATCTATTGCTTTTGTGCGAAAACAATTTCATTTCTAGAGCAAATACCGCGATTTTATTAAAACCGTGAACAATAATAAATACTTTTTTTTTTTTTTTTTTTTTTTTTTTTTTTTTTTTTTTTAAGAGAAAGCTAAAATTTGATATAAATTTAAAATGTAAGTTTTAGTTGATCGATGGCATCATATCGGTTGAGAAACAATTGCAAACGAATATTTGTTCATATTTGGTGCTGCTATCTAGCGGTGATACACACGAACAACCTTTACCTACACGTAACCCTCAATGATTGCAGTGTTTTTCAAGCATTAATATCCCACTGCACACTTGAAAGCAATATGTGAAAAAATCATGATTTTCTTAAAAATCAAAATAATCTTTTTTTTTTTTTTTTTTTTTTTATTATTAAGATCAGTTTAAAAAAAAATAAATCAGATTTTTAAGATTTTGTTTTCCTGTGTCAATATATTGAATGGCGACCAAGAGTTGTAGGTTTCTAAAATAATTTATCTTCATGCTTCATCTATTCTAGTAAAAATCTTGCTAAATATATGTGTACTTTAAAAAAATGTTGTTTTAAATAAAATTATTATGATGAAGACAAATTCTGGAACAAGGTTATTTTTGTGGGTTGGTGGAAAAAGTTTGATAACTCATAAATCATTTTGAAGTAAACTAAGACCATATTTTGATAAAAATTATTTACTGAAAAAACTAATTTAGAAAGATAGAAAACATTTTCCACTTCCAAAAACATTTTTTCCAGTTTTACACGCACTTTCAAAGCTCTGTCTCTCTCTCTCTTTTTTCCCCCGATTTTTCTGCATCTTTCCTTTTGACAAGACTCAAATAACATAAATAAAATTTACTTTTCAGTCAGCTCGCAGCTAATTGTAATGTAAAGCATTTTGTACGTGCGAAGAATTTCGTACATTCAAGAAAATTTTCAACTAATTTGTAATTTTTTGTTTTTCATTTTGAGGCAAGAACTTTTTTAATTTATTTGTATACCTTAGCTTTCGTTTAGTACATTACTTATTATTATTATTATTATTTTAATATAAGTATCAGTGTATGTCTCTGTACAATGTCATAGTGACAATTCCTTGCCAGGTACTTTATCAAGATGTTTTAATAAATTTATAATTAATATATATGTAATTAAATCAGTTATAAGAGAAATTTTATCTTTTTGTTTCCAAAAGAATTGACAAGATGTTGTTCAAGAGACAAGCATTGAATTTTTTTTTTTAAATTGATCAGCTATAAACATCTGTATATTAACAGCCTTCATTATTTTTATTTTGCTTTTCTGTGCTCTTACATCTGCGATACAACCATAACTAAAACAGTTAGTTGCAAGATATTCTAAAATAAATTGAAAATATCAATTTATCAAGCATATTATAACAATGTCACCCCGTCAGATAGCATTTAAGCAATGTATATAATGGTAATAATGGCATTGGTAATAAGGCCATATAACGGGCAAGTGGATTTTAGCCCACTTTAGTTCTGGAAATGCCATCAGAAATATATATCTCTCTTACGATGAATACTGTTATCTCTTCAGTTCCTGTATTCTAATTCTCTCAGGGGCGAAAAAAAAAAAAGAATAGATACGAATAGCTACAATTGGCAAAATAAAAAAGTCATTCTTAGGCATTTCTTTCTTTTTCATTTTGGCTTATTTGACCTAAATAACAATACAGTGGAACTTCCCTTTAACGAAGTCCCTATTTAACGAAGTTTTCTATTTAACGAAATTTTCTGCAGAACTTTGACTTTGAACACCATTAGCATGTAAATTAATCTCCATATTACGAAAAATATATTCTATATAACGAATGTTATATATGTTGCGATGGATATGCTAATTTATTTCAGCCAATTGTATGGAAATGAACACATTTAAATAGTCTCCATTCTGTTTGGTACAAAATAAAACAATTGTTTTTCACACTAAGAAAAACACTTGTTAGCGTTACTCTCCCACACCGAGACTCCAGCGCTGACATCCCCTTTTACATTCAATGATATAGAAGATACAGTGACGCAATGGAGTCAGATGCATTGAAGCAAAAAATATCAATTAGAGTCAGACAGTTACCACTCTCATCTTCCATTGCTGATAGACAATTGCTTTGTACATCCACAAGAATGTGCTTCAAAATGCAAATCGAAGGAACATCAAAGTTATTTTTGTTCCTGACAATACAACTTCTAAACTTCAGCAGTTAGTCTAAGGAATAATAAAAATTTTGAAGTACATTATCGAAAAAGACAGAAAAAAGACAATGTAGTGAAAACATTAGTTTGAGAACCTGTGTATCAGCGCTGATGGAAGCTTGAGCTAAAGCTTGGGAATGTGACGTGATTTCATCGACCGTACACAAAACTGTTTTGTAAAAGAGGGCTTAACTGAATCAAATACCTGTTTGTCATATATGAAGGAAAAATTTTATGAATTCAAGTTGATTTCTATTTAACGAATTTTCTTCATAACGAATTTTTTAAGTGTAACGATGAGACTTCGTTAAATGGAAGTTTCACTGTATATGTAAGTTTTTAAAAGTTGTTTGTTATGTATGTAAGTTGTTTAAATTTTATTATATTCTAAATCAGCAAAAAACTAAAAATTCCAAAATAAAGAAATTTCGCTATTAAGTTAAATAAATGTTTTACTTTTTAAACTCAGAGTAATTAAACTCGTGATTTTAATCACCCTGATTTAAATGTATAATGTTAAAAAGCAATGTCTTTAAATTATTACTATTATTATTATTTTTATTTTTTTGTAATGTTTGTAAATGTACAATTGAGAGAAAACTAACATATTATAATATCGTTTGTTGAGATTTTTCATTGCAATCTTCAGACATTTTTTATTTTGTTAATTCTTTCTCAATTGTAACAGTACTTAAATTTGTTGACGCACTTAAACATATACGTATGACGTACATATTTAAAGCGAAAAGCATTTCGCATCTAATTCAAAAGAGTTGGGTTAAGTCTAAGATGGCTGATACATTCTTCAAAATTTCTATAAAAAGTCTGAAGTTTGATAAAGATTATTCAAAAAGTTTTTTATCTAATTCATATATTTTTCTTTAACATTTGCACTTCTTTTTTAATCTTCTTCCTTCTAAGGCCATTAAATTGCATAGACTGAAAAATTTTCGCGGCATACTCCATATTCACTTACGGCGCACCTGTGTGCCGTGTCCACGAAACCGATGTACCGGTGTAAACCCCACGTGTAAACTCGTGGTGTAAACCCCGTAAATCTCGTTTACCGGTGTACCGTGGCACACCGGTTGAGAACCACTGCGCTATAAGAACAGAGTATACCCTAATGTATACGCTATAGCTTTAGTTGAGAAACAGAGGGTAGGGTAACAGAGTTTCTTTAAAAAATCCAAACGGTAAGGTATACGGTGGACCTCAATCTTAATTTCGCTGTTCCCAAAAGGAAGCAAAAAGATGAGGGGTTGTATCCAAATATACTAGCTTATGAAAGTTGACATAATAAGAATGAAGTGTCTCTCATTCTATATTTGATACAACCCCTCATCTTTTTGCTTCCTTTTGGGAACAGCGAATTTCGAGCTTATTCTATCGACGATTACTATCAGAATTTTCGAGCTATGTTTTTGAGACTTTCATAAAAGTTGGTCTATACAGTTAGCTAATATATTATGCACAGTATATTTTGATTGAATTCACGCATGCGCAGTGAAACAATATTTAGTAAACCTGCTCATTTTTCATACAATTTTTATTATTTTTTAATTCTGATTGCAGTGTATTGTGTACAATTTTGTTTGTCATATTTTCTGAAAATAACTTGTTTTTATATTAAAAACTCTGCAAATTATAAGCAAAAAACTTGATAAAATTTGTGACTGTTTTTATAAAAACCTGAATTTCTTTTCGAGTATACGTGCAATCTTCATAAAAATGAACCCAAATTATTTCAATAATCTACTTAATCATAATCTACAGTTTGAATGCTTTTGCAATATTAGTTTTTACAGGGTTATCCAAAATATGTTCGTTTTTCTTCAATTTGTTGACGGCCCCTTATGGGGTTTCGGGAAAAAAATCTTCGCGGAAATATATGACGTCTATCATGTTGTTTACACTCCTGAAATTTCAGGATAATTCTTCATGTAGCTTTTCAGATATTTAACAAAACGTCTAAAATCGCAAGTGACCAGTCATCATTAGAAATATAGTGTACATACATACATACGTACATACAGAACCGGCGGTCACATTAGCTCTCAGGCTTTGATGGCCTGTGAGCTAAAAAGTGCCACTGAGATGCACTGCAACATGTCTTCTATAGATTATGGAATGTGTAGCATTTATTGTTCATTTACAGAGACGCACAACGGTTACAGTATGAACTATGATTGATTTCACTGTATGAAAAAAATAAATTTCTTAAGAATAGTTCATAGTTTTGGAAAGTGTTTCATAATCTATGTTTTACGTATGATTTTTTGTTCTTGTTAACTTTTCAGTGGGAGCACTTTAATTTTTTTTGCACGAGCGGACACATTTTTTTTATTTTTTTTATTTCTTGTGGAAAGGAGCTTTTCTAAGGAACTATAGAATGCAAGATTTTCCTTAACGGTATTCTTAAATCCACACTGGATACTTTATGACATTTTAAAATTCATTTTTGTCCGGAAACGCATGAAATTGGCAGGTGTTCTTATTTAGAAACTTTGTAATCGAAAAATGTTTTCCAATTTTTTGGCAGAAGATCTTTCAGAAAATACTGTCAAAGTCGGCGTTTTGAATCAAATTTCCGACGCCGCAGCAAATAAAGAAAAAAAAGGAGAAAAACGTTTCGTCACGTGACATGAATCGCTTATATTCCGATAAGTAATTTATTTATCAAAAAATGGAAAACTCATTTCAATTCCAAATAGCTTTAATAACACATCGGCTGATAAGTTCTCGGTCTGGCACACAGATGGCGTTGCAATCGCCGAACCGATGCTTTTTTTAGTAAATACTAACTTTTAAAAGGTAGCAGGAAAAATGTCATGACGATTCGCCGTGTGGATAAAACGTTAGAGTAGTTTTAGTTGAACGACTTTGTTGATAGACAAAAAAAAAATGAATAAACAAGAATTTCAAGAATTGTTATTTGATGGGAAAAAACACCGTTCAAACAAAAGCTTGGCTTGATAAGTGTTATCCGGACACTGCACCAGGTAAATCAACCATTATTGACTGGTTTGCTGGATTTAAACGTAGTCGTACGGACACCAGTGATGCACCACGCTAAATAGGTGGTAACTCCAAAAAACATAAAAAAAAGTCCTCAAAATCGTTTTGGGGAACTGTAAAGTGAAGTTGCATCAGATAGATCAGACTCTGCAGACATCCAAGGAAAGTGTAGGTTTTATTTTGAATGAACATTTGTCTATGAAAAAGCTGTTGTCAAAGTGGGTGCCGTGCGTGTTGACTTTTGATCAAAAACAACAACGAGTCGATGATTCTGAGCACTGTTTGAAGCTTTTTCGTTATAAAATTATGTTATTTATTATTAAATTATTATTATTATTTATTTATTAAATTATTATTATTATTTATTTATTAAATTATTATTATTAAATTATTATTATTAAATTATTATTATTAAATTATTATTATTTATTATTAAAGTTATGTTATTTATTAAAGTTATAAAGTTATAAGGTTATAAAGTTATAAAGTTATGCTAAAAAGTTGCGTTTTCTTTATTAGACCGGGAACTTATCAGCCCATGTGTTAGTACGCCTGCCTTTGCGTTTAAAAATGAGCCAGAAAATGCAGGTCAGTTGAGAGCCATCTAATCAGTAATGAGAGTTATGCTGAGAGAGCAATTATTCATATCAATAGTAAAAATTGAATTTCAATTTCGGTGTCTTTTATGATAATAAAGTTTCATAAAAATCATGGTTATCCTACAATTTGCGACAGACCATTTGCTGGAAGGCAAAGCATTTTAGACACAGTGTTATTACTGGTGTGCAAATCGTTACATACAATGTTTTATAACTTGTTGAACAACTAACTGCCTTTGAAATTTTTAAAAGAAGTGATCTTATGAGCCGACAATATAAAACTCTTGAGACCTGAAGTTAAACTAATGCTATAATACACATTCATTGCCTTCGCACAAACAAAATAACACCATAGATAGATGGTAGAAAGAGCTCTTTCTCTGAAGTTGATACTTTAGGAAACTGATAATTTAGGCTTACAAATATGAATCTAAAATTACAAGCCCCCTTGAAATTATAAATTTAATTATTAATAACCTAAATTTACGCAATAGCAAATTTAAAAGTTTTAAACAAGTGAATGATCTATATACAAGTCCTCATTTTTAGGTGCGTTGGTAATTACATAAATACGTAACACCTATAGTCGTCGTCTGGTCCGTCCGTCTGTCCGCATATAACAGCGCAAAAAGTACCCAACCGAATAGTTTAAAATTTAATCTCTTTATATTAAAAAAAAAGTGCACCAATTAAATTCAATTAAAAATGTATTTACGTGTGACTATTAAAAACAGAAATAAAACTTTAAAATAAAAATAAAATGATCACGTGTTAAAATGAGTAAATGTAGAAAATTACGTAATAAAAAATATACTTGCGCGTGAATATTAAAAAGAGAAATAATTAAATTATTACGCGTTCAAAGCATTAAATGAGGAAACTTTACGTCAAATGCTCAAATAACAATATTTACAAACAGTTTCAATTTAAAAATATATTTATACGAGAGATTAATTTATTTCGACAAAATCTTTTAATAATTACGTTTAAATTAACGAAATAACTAATAAAGTGGTAAAATATCATTAAAATACAGATAAACGTTGGATTAAAGATCAACGAATGACATAACTAACACGTGTAACTCATTTGATGTCAATTGAATGTGACGCCACAGATATGTACTTTCAGCGTTAAATCCTATATTTTGGCGACAGTTCTTCTCTTTTATAAAAAGTAGTAGACGAGATAATGGAGAAGTGCCCAATTTTTATAGCATCGTTATAAAATTTCCCGATGCAGTGACATTATTTACCTTAACCCCTTTGCACAAGCTGATTTTTAAATGTTTAATTGATCTCATTTTATCAGTCATGAAAACAGTTGTTAGCTGTTTCGACAGCAGTTGATTTAACCTTAAAATCACTCTGTCAAAGGAAAATGAATGGAAACCCGATTACAGCAGATAGTCACTGGTCGTTTAATCGTAATTCAATCTTCTGTAATCGTTTTAGAGTTGATCGAATCAGAGTGTTTTTAAAGTTTGCGATGTCAGAACGCGGGTTGGCGAGCGTAGGTCGTAGGGAACAGAGCCACCTAATATATAATATAATCGTTGCAGAATTTTGTCGAGTCATTTAAAATTTTATGAAAATAGAATCAAAACTTAAAATGATATTAATAAAAGTTTTCTTCATTCTATTAAATCCTATCATACGTAATTAATTCAATGATATCCCATGATAGGTAATGATTCTAGCTTGCTATGGTGATTATGTCCTATTTAAGATGAAGTCATATTATTTCCGCACTACCGAATTTAAAAACCGAATTTGTATACTAAAATTGTTTAATTATAGCAATCCTATAATCTACCGACAGTTTTTTGGACAGATGTTTGCGGAGAAATAGATATTAAATGGAAAAAGAGTCTAAATATGGATTTCAAGTTCTGAAATGTTCAAAGCTAGGCTTAAGTTTCCCAATGGAATTTTTAGTAAATGTCAACAAAAGATAAAATGTTGCCAACTTAAAATGTACTTATTTAATCATATCATAATGACAGACGATATAATTCATTTTTTTCAGTGAAATAATAACGATGATTTTTTTTACATTGTCTTATATTGGATATTTGCGCATAGTATAATTATTGTAATTAATTGTTTGTAAAAGTGTATTGAAACTTAATTTCATAAAATAAAATTAATACCTATAATATGAAAATCTGCACATAAAGTAAATTTTGTATTCATGCATTTTTTCACAAGAGTGCAACAGCGATTGCACAAAGATCTGAATATTTATAAAACTACTTATAGTACGAACACACCTCATTTGTCACGTTTGACGTACAATTTCCAACTTGTTTTTATTGTGAAGGATTTAAGTTAAATGATTATGAAAATTTCTTACTTTCTTTGGCCATACTCTCTTGAAGGCATTTTGCTAAGTCATTTGAAAGGGACATCATTTATTTTATGAGGAAATAAGCATCAGTGCTGTCATTTATTGGTTTTGTTTCAAAGCCAAAAAAAAAAAAAAAAAAAAAAAAAAAAAAAATTTCAGCTACATAGAAGTAAAGTAAAAATGTAAAAAACATTCAGCTACATAAAAGTAAAGTAAAAAAAAAAAAAAGATTCAGCTACATAGAAGTAAAGTAAAAATGTAAAGAAAAAAAAATGTAGTTTTTATGAGGAAAAGAATAGAGGTTCAGATTTGTGTATCTCAAATATGTACTATGTGTAGTAGATTGATAAAGGGCATTCACTAAATGGAGCTATCCGCTATTCGGGAGTATCTGTTACTGAGATTTTACTGTATTTTTTCACAAAAAGACAAACATTTATTTTAGGTCTGAAGAAAGAAAATGTTTTCATCTACAAGTTTTCATCTCCAAAGTTTTTTCATCTTCAAAGAAAATGTTTTCAACTCCAATGGTGTTATTTATCGATAGCAATATTAAGAGATAAAATAGGAAATTCGACGCATAGATTACTGAACACGTTCGAGCATTATGACTACTTAACATTCAAAAGGACATTAGCATTATTTTGAATACTTAACATGAAACAATCAACGTAAAAACGAAAACAAAGCTAAGAAAACACGCACAGTCGTTTTGTTTTTGACACGACATTTTATGTGAGCAAATTACGTAATCTTCCGCATCATTTGAGATAACGTGTCAAAATGACACTTAAAAATGTCAAAAAGTGAAAATATTATCACCTTTCCTGAGAAGATCTGTTATCGACATTTTATATAACTGAAACATTATTCAGACAAACTTTAATTAAAATATTCAACAGCGATTTTTTCTTTGCCTGGGGAAAAAAAATTACATAAAAACAACTTAAAAATAACCAGGTATGTAAGGGACAATTTATCTGCACACAGATTTATCCACCTGCTAACCTTGATTTAATATTTAATGTTCACAAGATTCTTCTTTTTGTTTTATAATCATTGGCTGAACAACTGCTTATAAAAGAAGCAATGTAATAAGCAGACGATATTTAAAAGAGAAAAGGTTTCCACATTTACGTTCTTCTATATACATATGAAGTAAGTATTGAAATTGTGAAAATTTTCGGCTTCCAGTTTTTGATGAATTTACACGTTTTGAGATGCCCCGAACACGATTTGACTATTTTTGTAAAATGTCTGTCTGTCGGTCCGAGTCTGAGTGTGACACAAATTTTGTAGCCGTTCTATCTCAGGAACTCATGCACAGAATTTAATCAAACTTCAGATTTAGTTAGACCTTGACATAAATTGGTGCTGATTAGATTTGGGTGTATGTGTCCCAAAAGGTGGCGCTGTTATTCTGCATTATTCACAATTTCCGTGATGGCTATTTTTCAAGAATTAATGCACGGAATTTCATAAGACTTCATATTTTGTTAGATCGACAAAAATAGATGATTATTGGGCTTGGGTGTATACCGCCTAACAAGTGGCGCTGCTATGCTGCATTTTTCATGGTTTTCACCCAACTGCCTATTCTGTTAGACCGTGACATAGATAGATACTGATGGGATTTTTACTCAACAGGGGGCACTGTATCCTATGCTTGAGTATATATTTCTAATCGTATCCACATTCAATTGATTTATTTTACCAAGCGTGGTTGGCATTTTAACCACATTGTTGTCAGATTCGCTCATTTTTTACATGAACTTTTGTTTACGGACCCGATTATGGAATATTAGCCCTATGCTTTTTGTGATGAACGTTATAGTTATATCTTATTTTCTACTGTGTAGAAATGCACCAAATTTTATATTTGAGTTCAATGATTAAAAATCTATATGTTGATCTAATTTAAATTTTAACATCCCAGAGAGAGCGCTGTTGTTCCGTTTTTCTTTTGATTCACTTATCACTGAAACTCCGCGTTGATTTCGAAACAATGCACTATTCTTTATATTCGCAATTGTTGATGCTATTGTTAAATTAATACATTAGAATGGTATAGAAGAAAGATTTGTGATGGAAATAGCCAGCGTACTCGCTCACTTTTGACTAACCTTAGCAATTTTGCTAATCAGCAAAAAGGAAATGTAGCCTAATGAAAAATAAAATATTAGCAAAATAAGTTTCGTTATGAAATATATTGATTCAAAAAATCATTCTTTAACCTCTAGTTCATTTACTCCCATTTTTAATTTAGGTTTGACAGTTGGCGCCAGGACACTGTCCGTACAACACTTGCTGCGACTTTAGCTGAAGCTAAAATGAAGTAGCGTTGATCCATACATTTCTAAAAAGAAGAAAAAAATCATGCGTCAAGCATAGATTATTTAACACTTTCCTACAAATCCGTTTAATAAGGTGAAAGGTGATATCTAAATAAACAATTTGGAAAACGCATAGTTAAAAACCCAATTTTAGGAATTGCTAACAATATTCGGAAAAATATCCGAAATATTTTGTGCAGCCCTGTATATGATCTATAGATTTGTATATGCACTACATAGAATGCTAAATTTTAGTTCAGTTAGGAAAAGCGTAGCACAGTTTAAAATTCTCCTTAGAGAATTTCCGTCAGTAAACGGAAATGTACTCGAGAACTTTTGTGCTGTCTGAGATTTTGAAACAATCTCATATTTGTTGTGCTGTAACTCTCAGATTTATGAACCGATATGAATGTGACTGGTCATGTGTACAGAACATACCCTCGACCGAGTTCGTTGGTCAGCTTCATGCGCCATCTTGTTTCAAAATAGTGGTATGTTAAATATTAAATTTTTTTTTTTTTTAAATTCAAAAAGTTGTATAAAAACCTATAAATTGAAAAAGTTGTTTCCGTTAAGTGTTATATCGTGATACAAGGATTCCGGAAATTTTTTTGTTTTGGCTTTATCTTAAAAAAATGGCTGAGATATGGCAGTTTGAAATTCTAGGATGGCGAACATTTTGAAACAATCTGATTTTCGTTATGCTGTAACTCTCATGCTGAAATTCGCATTCAAATTCAGTATTAACGAAAACCGGGATGGAATATTCTATAATGGGGTTCGAAGCATTTTAGCTTTGGGTGTTTGAGTAAAGTGAGTTGAATTTTAAAAACATGGACTATGAAAGCTACCTTTTTCTCCCGGTACAGGCCGGAAGTACTTTTGGGATTATAAATTGAAATTGTATGTACAGTATATATATATATCTATTTTGTAAAAATATATTTTTCAAGACCTCGCGATTGCTTTTAAAATTTGATAGATTAAATATAAATATAAGGCCTCTCTCTCTCTCTCTCTCTCTATATATATATATATATATATATATATATACACACTCACACACACACATATTTAAAAACGATTGCGAGGTCTTGAAAAATACATTTTTACAAAATACATATATCTGTATTTATTATTATAATTTTTTAATTATATCCACGTCTTGTTGTTCCGCGCAGTACTGATTTAAGTTATTACATTAAACTTTTAAGATATTACAATAGCATACTATGCTGAATATTTCACACGAAATTATCAACGTAAAAAAGAAAAGTATAAAGGTAATAAAACCACTTATACAGTCGTTTTGCTTTTAATACGACGGTTTTTGTTTGTAAATTATGTAATCTTTCGCACCATTTATTGTTAAAAATTTGCAGCAAACTGTTCAGTTATTCGACCGTTTTTATAGAGAATGTTTACATAACCGTAATTTAACTCTATTTTGACCGCATTATTGCCCATATTAAGGTAAGAATAGAGTTAAATTACGGTTATGTAACCTATTTCTATAAAAACAGTCGAATGAATGGATAGTTTGTTGCAAATTTTTAACAGTGTTCGAAACAAGGCGTCAAAATGTCACTTAGAAATGTTACAAAGTCCCTGAGAAGATAGATGTGTTTTCGACTGTTTTTATAATTTAGACAAAGTATAATTAAAACATTCAACAGAAATTTTTCTTTACCTGAGAAAAAAAAAATCAGTAAAAATGATTAAGTAGTATGGAAGGGACAATTTATCTGCATACTAATTTACCTACCTGTTAACCTTGGTTTAATCTTTTCAAAAAAAAAAAAAATCTTTTTATAATCACGATCATAATAACTTCATTACATATCATCGCAACGATAAAGTGAAGTAATGAACATTAAAAGAAAAAAAAAAGAATAACGTTTTATTTCTACTTTGGGATGTTATGCGTTATGATCTTATATAAGATAAAAAAAAAATGGCGATGTGTATATACAAGACTTGCCAGAGTAATACTTTATCGTGTTGGGAATTTTAACATGGAGAATTAGAAAAACGCAGAAGGTCATTTGCATTGTATGTAAATGATGATCGCAGTTAATTAAAATGCAGAAATTGGGCATTTCTTGAATTGTTTTGATATAGTCTGTTGGATAGCTTCCACTTTTATAGTTGGCTCGAAATCTCCATTATAGTATAATTTTTCTTACAAGGGGTGTTAGATAAGCAGTACATTCCGGTTATCTTCATACTTTGGTGGTTTGAAGGTTCTACCTAGATATACTCTAAAAAAAAATTCGTAAATTGAATGAAATTTTCCGTTGATTATATTTTGTTAAAACACGAAAATTAACACTTTGATTCGTCCATTTCCCTCCTAAAATATAGAAAATTTTCCAATTTAACATAATTTAACTCGAAATACTATAGTTTAAAATTGCATTTTCGTGAAGTCACAGAGGTGTTCTGGCAACTGTTTCTATAGTCTAGTATTTTTTAGTGTTAGAAACGGAATTTTTACGTATGTCCTCTCCCCCTCAAAACACGACAAATTCGCGAAACTATGTTCAAAATTTCCTGAAATTCTCCGGTCAAAAAACGGAAATTTCTGGAAATAGCTGAAAAATCTCTTCCAATCATAGGGATGTTCCGGAAATTTGCTGCCTTTACTTCTAACTTTTTTTTTTTTTTTTGGATAGTGTATAAAAAATCCCATATGAAACTTGGGCTGGTATATATATAAACAAAAAAGTTTTAGCTGATTGAACTTTTCAGTATTTTAGCGCTAGGTATCTACGCTATACATTCCCCCACTGAAATCATCTTCTCGATTTTGTTATGATGTGTCACATGACATGACATTGGTGTTCCTTCATTAATCTTGATATTAATTAATGATATCGCTAAAGTCTTTTACGCATACAGGGTGTTCACTCTTATCGTTCTACAATAGCTAATTCCTAAACCATAAACTATTAATTTTAGAGGTATAGTTCCAATTGCAAAAATGTTTCAAATGTTGCTCTTCATCATACTATAAGCCATGTACGTCAAAATAGTTGTCTTTGTAAAAGTCACGAAATTTCAATTTTTATACGCTCCCAGAGTTCTATAACTTAATTTTAGAAATGCTTTCTCCATGCTGTAACAAGTAAAACAATAAAAGTTACATTGTTGTGCGATCGAACTTACGAAGTGATAATATAGGACAGAATGGATCATGGAAAAAAAGTTTTTCTAAATATAGACCCAAGGATAACAGGACACGCGGACCATATAAAAATTTAAATTTCACAATTCTTACAAAAACAATTATTTTAAGAAAAATATTACTTTAAAGCTATTTAATTTAATTTTTTGAATTTTGATCTTTTAAATTTTAATTGGCTTTAATTATTGTCGTGATTTATTAATTTTTTAATGCATTTCTTAGTATTTAATAAACATTTCATATTACTTCGTAATGCGATGTAAAATCGGACACATTAGTAAAATGTTATATTAGTTTCAAAATAAAACCCACAAGAAAAAAAGTACTATAAAAACTTTATAAATCTTTAAATTTTCAGATTCAAGATCCCACAGTCTGTTGTATTCCGATTGGTTATGTTTGCATCATCAATCGTTTGAAATTGGAATTTGTAATTGCAATGTACATATACAATACTTTCTTAATTTGACATCTCTAAAGGCACATTTACATTATGGTGTTATCGTTTTAGACGTTGGCGTTCCAGGCATTAAATTATAAGACCCAAGCAACCATCCTGTTTCATTGGAGTTCACGCCGCCGCTGATTGGTTGGGTCTTATGATTTAACGCCAGGAACGCCAACGCCACAATGTACTTTCAGACCATGTTTAGTGCAAATGTGTTCCTGTCAGTGTATTTTCTGGATGCGTGTTCGAACAACTGAATAAAACACAGGTGAAATGTCAAAAGCTTGGCGTGCCACACATGAGTTGTCGGTGGGCCAAATGTGGCCCGCGAGCCAAGTGTTTGGTACGTCTTTTCTAAAGTTAATGTTTTAGGAATTAGCTATTGTAGAACCATAAGAGTCGACACCCTGTATATTTTGTAAAATTGTATCACGTGACCTTTCGATAGAACGGAGGTATGAAATATGTACGAGGTTGAAATAATCTTGACACAAGCATGAAAAAGCGGTATATAAATATGGTCTTAAAAGGAAGAAAAATATTCTTCGATTGGTATAAAATTATTCTTGGTTTCTAATAATGGAAAAGCTTATACGTATATATCGTTTTAATTGCAAATAAATATGTAATTAGCCTTGTATATAAATTGAATAATCAAGATTTTTTTTTATTATCAAATATATAACTGGTGTTTTTATTCAATCCTCGAAACACAAAAGCGAACAATAATATTATGGAACTTTAGTGAACGATCGTGTATTAAGTGCGATTCCAGCTAGTGAATTTCTTTGGATTTAATATTGTGTATTAATTTAACTAAGTACTCTTCCAAAACTAATTTCGTGCCTTTGATGATTACAGGATTTTCGCGAATTATCAAAATAATTCACTAATAAATTTCTTGAATCAAAAAAATATTTCCTTGGATTTTAATACATTTCTTCATAGTGTAAAAGAATTTAGAGATGTCATTAACCAATAACGAGTTTAATGAATGAACACCAACATAAAATCATATCACATACTACAATAAATTCGAGAAGATGATTTCGGCGAAAAAATGTACGGCGTACTTATAAAATACTCAAAAATAAAATCAGCTAGAAATTTTTTTTTTTTACTTTCTTCTATTTATATAAGAAAGAAGTATTGGATTTGTGAAAAAATTTCGACTTCCGTTTTTCGACAGATTTATGCGTTTTAGAAGGAACGATTTGATAGTTTTTGGAAAATGTCTGCACAAGAGTCCATGTGTCTATCTATCTGTCTACGTATATCTGTATGTGACACAAATTTTGTGGAATGAACTACAGCGTACAATAAGATGGAATTTCACATTAAGTTCTATCCTGATATGTGAACTGGCGCTGGCAAAATCTTGGGCAAATTTTTGGGCAAAATCTTTCGAGAGAAGATGCTGCAACGACGATTTGTTCAATTTATGTTATGCTTATATAGCTAGTTTATGTGCGCAGAATTCAACGAAACATCAAATTTAGAATCCTCGTGATAGAAATAGATTGTCATTCAATTTTGGTTACGGTCATCCAAGAGAGAGTGCTGAAATTAGATGATTTATCAGAAATATGCGATGTTTATATCACCAGTTTAAAAGCACAGAATTCGACGGAACTTCACGCTTAGCATCCTGCATATGGGAATGAGAATAGACGTCTATTAACTAACATTAGCTAACACAATCATACAATTTTGGTTGCAGAGATCTAAGAAGGGGTGCCGAAATTCAATGCTTGTTCGAAAAATGCGATGCTTATATCTCCAGTTTAAAAGCACACAAATCAAAACGAACCTTTACCTTTAGATTGTTTGTTTCAATTTGACTGCATTGAGATTTAAATTATAAAATTTTGCAATGTGTTTTATAACTATTACAAATATAAGTGTAATAGAAAATAAAAGGTAGACACTTTTAGAATGGGATATATTTTGACATGAGTATTGCCACAGTAACGTATAGCACAACAGAAAAGCCTGCTGATTGCTAATGTTATAAACGTATTATTATTTGAACTTTGAATGTCAAGTGTAAATAACACATAGAATATGTTACATCATGAAGTATTGAACCCTTCAAATAAATTTATATAAAGTATTACGTATAAATAATGGCATATGTTGTTATAGTATTATGTACACTGCAGTATATCATACACATGCATTCTATGAAACCGTAAGTCTGAAGTAAATAAATTTGTTTATCCTGAATTAAAAGTCTTCAATGTCCACGATTCCATAACAATATTATGCGTTTATATCATATATTATGATACGAACAAATCTTGTGTCTATGTGTGTGTGTCTATACACATATATGCAAATTTTATCTAAAAAACGGCTTTAACGATTTTGACTAAATTTTCTATCTTACCGTTTTCAGGCACAAGAAGACCACTGGGATAGGTCACGTGTTCCAGAAAATTTGATTAGTGGGTCATTTTGGGTCACTACGGGTCAGGGTCAAGTTAATCTTATCTAAAAAAGGCTCAAACGATTTTGACTAAATTTTGTATCTTACCATTTTGGGTTACGAGAAGACCATTGGACTAGGTCACATGTTCAAGAAAATTTGATTAGTGGGTCATTTTGGGGTCACTACGAGTAAATGTATTTCCATGTGAATGAAAGTTGAAACAGTTATTAAGTTGTTGAACAGTTGGCAGTAAACGAAATCGCAAACTTGGCAACAACTCGCAAAATATCGCCAAATTTGGCGAAATGTTGGCGAGATTAGGGAAATCTTGCGGGAAAAGCGACTTTCAAGATAACCAATGCCAAAACACATGCTTGGCATCAAATAAAAAAATGTTGCTAAGTTTGCGACTTTTCGCCAAATTTTCGGGACATTTGGCAAAAACATTGGCTTTCAGAATCTGAAGGAATTTTCTAGAAATTTCCAATAATAGCCGAGATACATGATTCAGCCAATCAGAGTCCATAGAACGTTCTCAAAAACAGAATTGAACCAATCAGGGTACATAGAACTGATTGTTATGTGTTGTACAAATAATTTATTGTTATATCGAATTGGACACAAAGCCAATTTTAACCGAGCATATAGCCCGGTCTTCCCAGCTGGTATGTATATAAAACATATTTGCTAATCGGTGTAATTTCTTGTACTATTAAAATAATTATATTTGATTTGTATTCGATAATTGATTTGATTTATATAGAAGAAAGTTTCGTGATGACCACATCATACTAGTTTTGTTTAGGTATACCTCTCCAAATTTCATACGGGATTTTTTAAACCTAGCTTTCATCTGCAACCAAGATTAAATATCAATCTATTCGTTCTTGAGATATAGCTATCACGGAAATTGTGAAAAACAGAACATATCAGCGGCATCTGTTGAGCTGTATACACACAGATCCAATAAAGATCTATTTATGTCAAGGTCTAACCACTAACAGACTACGAAGTTTGATTGAATTCCGTGCATTACTTCTTGATGTATAGCTATAGCGGAAGACGTGAAAAATGCCGCATAGTAGCGCTACTGTTTGGACGATTTACACCAAAACCTAGTCAGCCTCTGTTTATGTCAAGGTCTAACAGAATATGAAGTTTGATGAAATTCTGTGCATTAGTTCTTGAGATATAGCAAACGCGGAGGTATGAAAAATGCAGCATAGCAGCGCCACCTGTTGGGCGATATAAACCAAAACTTAATCACCACCAATTTATATCAGGTCTTACTGAATCTGATGTTTGATTAAATTACGTGCCTTCCCAACTAACACAGAACTTGCGGGCCACTCAGGGCCGAAACTAAGGGGGGGCAGAGGGGGCACGTGCCCCGGGCGCCAGCAGAACTGAAGGTGGAGGGGGCGCCAAATGCAGGTTTTGTTTGATATAGAAATGTATATATATATGAAATTTGTATAAAAAGTCTCGCAGCCGGAAAATCCAAAAGAAAAATGAACCAAATGCATTAAAATAGACAAATAGATATAAAGATTCGTCTACAATACAAGATAGCAAATGAATAAAAAACGAACTGTTTCAGTTTGTCAACGAACTGTCTAAAGTCTATTTTCTTTCTCCCATTCCAAATGTATCATGTCTATGCCGTCTATCATTTAAATCTCTTCCTGTGGTTTAGGAGAATCACTAACATTTTCAAGGTCAGTCCCTACTCGTGTCTGTATATGACATTGTTCAACGTCGCCTGGATACGGTACTGCACTGTCCAGCATGGATAATTGACAAATGATTCCCTCACTCTGACTTTTCTATTAGATAAAAATATTCCATGAAGGCTGTTCTATTTTTTCCCTTTTCTCCCAGCGTGGAGCTTTCTTCTCTTTCCATTTTGTCATGGGCGAGGGGTGACTGCTCTGGACAATAAACACAAATTGGAGGATGAATGCCCAAAGTAAAATTCTTAGTAAAATCTTTTTCTTTTAACTATAGCCTTTGTAGAGGTACAGTAAAAAATCTCGTACAGCGCGCAATGGCTAGTAAAACCGGAGCCGCCCCTGGCTTTATCTTCCCAAAAGTTTTTTACTCGTCTTTTTGCGAAAGTTTTCTAAGCGTTTTGCCGCTCTTGGCGGCAACTGGAATATGCCGGCCTGTTAATTTTGCTGAAATTACTTTTTTATACAGATCCAATCTAGTATTATTAGAGGGGGCGAGGGTGGGCGACTGCCTTGGATACTAAAAACAAATAATATTTGAAAGAATAATTTGAAAAATACGCAAAATAAAACTCTTTGTTAAAACTTTTTTTTGAAAAAAAAATGTCATTTGTAGGAGTGTAGGGAGAAAACCATACCCAAGTTGCTATGACTAATAAAATTAGATTATAATCAGTAACACAGTCAAATGCATTCTAAATATCAGCTTTATGTAAACAGCATACCAAGTATGGGGCACTCCTAAATCAGGGGCCCCAGTCTCATGATCCAGATTTAGATTTATCAGATCTGATTTAATTAGATTCTGAATCTGTGTAATTAAATCGTCATAAAAGTCTCTAACAGTAACAGGGTTCCGTTCAGCTCAGATCGAAGTTTGAGTCTCACCCCAACCATCCACAACCGTTCACAGTTCTGATAATTGCTAATAGAAAAGAAGACAAGGAAAAACATTTAAACATAACTAAAACATTTCTGGGAATAGCAAATGGTATAAAAAATATTCTATTTAAATTACATGAAAATTATGCAATAATACTAATTAAAAAAAAGTACTAAGAAAATCCTTTGATCAAAAAATAATTTTTCTCGTTGAACTCAAAAGAGGATTTTGGGGGCCCTTTGGATGCGGGCCCCCTCGCGATTGAGACCATCGCGACCCCTTAAATTCCGCTTCTGCGAATATCAATAATTATACTTCCTAAGATGAAAACTTGTATAAAGCGGAATATTTTTCGGTTCCTTTCGATTCCATTTTCAAGGTTTTAATGAATCAGTATTTGACAAAGCTGATTACTTAGTTCAGTATTACAGATTACCTGATTATATACTTTAAATTTTAGAAACTTAGAAAAAATTAGCTTTGGAAATTTTCTTTTCGGAGGGGTGGGGGCGCCAAAATCCATGTTTGCGCCGGGCGCCAAAAAGGCTAGTTTCGGCACCGGCAACTGATGGCTACGTTAGCCTTGGCCCAAACTAGTAGATGAGGGGCCGCAATCGTTTGCCGTAACGGCAACTTAAAAAAACTGTCACGCCGGCCACAATGTGGCCGCAACAGAATTGGCCATAACTACATTAAGATGCCCATAATTGTGCCACAAGTGGTTAATCATAATTGACGGATAGCCTAAAACTGGCCACAGTTATACTTTAAGTGGCAATTATTAATGAAAACTAGCCACAGTTTGGCCATTAACGATCATCGTGAATAAAATCTAGCCAGAAGATCGCCACAGCCATGCCACCTGCGTTTGTTAAGAATAAAAGCTACCCCAAAGCTGGCCATAAATGTTAATTTATTGGTCATCATAAATGTAAACTAGCCTTAAGCCAGCCATCCACATATAATCAATGCTATTCATTAATGAATGCAAGCCGAAAGCTAGCCACTTTGTTGCCATCAATGGTAATCATTAATGAATGCATGCCGAAAGCTAGCTACTTTGTTGCCATGAATGGGCATCATTAATGTATGCAAGCCGAAAGCTAGCCACTTCGTTGCCCTCATTAATGAATGCAAGCCGAAATCTAGCCACTTTGTTGCCTTCAATGGTAATCATTAATGAATGCATGCCGAAAGCTAACCACTTTGTCGCCATCAATGGGCATCATTAATGAATGATAGCCCAAAGCTAGCCATATTCCTGCCACTATTAGATATCATGAATGGAAGCTGGCCAGAATTATACTTTTTATGGTCCTCAAAAAAGTAAAGTTGAGCAAGAAAGGCTCATTTTTAGCACTTTCCAACCTAGTTGAAAAGTGCTTATGACTTCGGTTTGTCTGGCCGTATGGCCGTCTGCCGTCTGGCGTCTGTCCGTGCTCTAACTCCCGTAAATATGCTCGGATTACTCTGCAATTTTTATATGTTATTGTAGCCATCTATAGCATGTTCCCTATTTCAACGGAAGTGTGTAGCACTTATAGTTATTTTACAGGGACACTCAAAAGAATTCCGTTATATTGCGTTCTATGGGGAAAAATCATTTGCGGTTTATTTAAATAATGTTTCACTAATTTAAACGCATTGAAATTTATATATATCACTAAGGTGCATTAGAAGAAGCTTAATATGGAATAGGGTGTGCATAGCACTTATAGTTACTTTACAGGGACAGTCAAAAGAATTCCGTTACATTACGTCTATGGAGAAAAATCGTCTGCGGTTTATTTAAGTAATGTTTCACTATTTTAAACGCACTGAAATTTATATATATCACTAATGTGCTTTACAAGAGGCTTACTACAGAATATTGTGTACATAGCAGTCATCGTTCATTTACAGGGACACACAAAAGAATTCTCTACTGCCTGTTAACAATAATTCCTGGAAGTGCATTTTAAGTTACTGAACGCGATTTTAAATTTAACTCACTTTTTGTTTATTACGTGGTGTGTATAAATTCTGTAGATCATATACAGGGAAGCACAAAAGTTCGCGAACACATTTCCGTTTATTGAGAAACTCGAGATGGAGAATTTTAAACTGTGCTACGCGTTTCCTAACTGAAATAAAATTTAGCATTCTATGTAGTATATATACAAACCTATAGATCCTATACAGGGCTGAATAAAAGTATTCGGATATTTTTCCGAATATTGTATATGTTGGAAATTCCTGAAATTATAATTTTAAATATGTTATGCGTTTTCCAAATTGTTTACTTAGATGTTATCTTTTAGCTTATTAAACGGTATGATTTGTAAAATTATTTTGGAAGCGTTGGAAAGTGCTACATAATCTATGCTTGACGCATGATTTTTCGTTCTTGTTACTCCTTTGGCAGGGATAATTTTTTTTCTTTTTTTAAGTTATTTTAAACTTTAGAATCTAAATTTACTGGTCCATAATTTTTGTCTGAAAACTCTAAATATTTTATTCAAAATTTGAAAAAAAAAAATTAATCTATTGGAATATTTTTCTTAACAAGAGCTCATAACACCAACCTGACTTTTAGCATACATGTTTCACTTTTTATAATATTTTTCAGTTAAAAACTGCAATGGTGTTATAAGCACCCCATATTAAAAAGGTCAAAATACAATAAAATCGAAAGTGTTTCAGATCTTGTATAGAATACTTTCAATCGGGAAGCAATAATAATAATTTAAAAAAAAAAAGTGTCCCAATGGAGGCAAAAATTGGCCGTATCCACTCATCTCATTAGATCGGAATAAAAGGCCATATGGTTATGATTTATTTTTTAATGTTATTCTGAAAAAGTTGTAAAAGCCATAATTGTAATTAATAAAAAAAAGTTGATAACACAAGGTGTAAAATATATATCGAGCGTTAAATTACCAATGATGGTGAGAATACGAAAAAAAAAACTAATTTTCTTCAATTTTTAATTAAATTATAGGTTTAAACATTCTATTCAAAGGAGTAAATTTTTAAGTAGTTTCAATTTATGTTTCTTCAAGCTAATTCACCAGGTGGATTGTCCAGCCAGAATTTCCATTGAAAATTGTTATCTAATGATTATATTCAACATCCCTTTTTCGAAGCAAATAAAAAAAATGCATAATGTTAAATGAGATACCATATGAAAGGATTTTCAAGCGACTTCTGACATAGTACACTCACATTTCTTTAAAACATGTATTTTGATTAAAATTGCAAGTAATTAAATAGGCATTGTTTTCAGAAATGAAATGAAAGTTTTTCCTCAAATTACTGTTGCCACAAAAATTAAATTCCACAACAATGATTATAAAAAAAATGTTCAATAAAGTGGACATGGTTGCTGCATGGGTTTATTTTATATTTATGATAAAAAAGCAAAATTTAAATTCAAACGCTCAATTTTTTTTTATCCTTTTTTTTTTTCAAAACATTATGTCACTCTCTAATGTAGTTAAAATACAATATATATATATATATATATATATATATATATATATATATATATATATATATATATATATATATATATATATCGCTCTTGATATTTTCAGTCAGTTTTTACTGTAAAGTGTGAAAGAATAAATTGGATTATATTCTGGCTTTATTTTTTTTTTAGAAGTTTAAACATGCATCTAAAAAATATTAGATATTGCTAAAAAATATTAGGCTGCAGTGTGAAATCTTCACACAGGCCCACTAGTATATATTATTTCTGTTATCAACATCCCCTTTTCTCAGAAAATATGAAATGCACAACAATGAACGAGATGCCATAAGAAAGGATTTTGAACCAGCTTCTGACATAGTGCACTCACATCTCGGTAAAACATATTTTTTGATTAAAACTTTTTTTTTATGTATCTAAAGTCCTAAAACAATTTTATTGCCGCTTCTACATCATCAAGTAACAGCTTAATGGTAAAATTCATTTCAGTGTCAATAATAAATGCAAGTTATAATTTAATATTTTCTATTTGAAAAGTAGCAAGTTAAGATGTTTTATGAGGTTACGATTAAATAATAATAAAAATAAAAGATTCACGTTCAATAAATAGTCCAATCAGAATGTTTGGTACAGTTTGCAATAAAAAATTCTTTACACGGTTAGGGTAGAAATAAATGGCAGATTAGCGTATATTTTGGCATGTGTTGGTATAACAGAAAAGTACCAAGTTGTGTTCCTATTACACTCTGATAAGTGGAATTTAAAAATTAAATCAGATTACTTAGCTTTTCGGCTAAACCAAAACATTTTGGGCACTATTGCCATGACATGATTAAAAATCACATTAATGAATTAAAAAGAAATTACCTACTTAATTAAAATCTTAAAAATAAGTGAAATTTTGCAAATGGTCATTAATTAGTACATAAAATTCGAAGTTTTCTATTACTATCAAAACAAAAATATGCCAGTATCATCAGAAAATACAGAATATATATATATTAGTTAATTAAAACCAGATCTTAACATATGAAGTAAAATTTCACTGAAAGACACTGGAGCTGTAAAATATTACTTTCCGCTTCCTGACTGGTTTAAGATTGTCAGCAATAAAGCAAATTATAAAACGGGCAACGGAGAATTATGAAAAAAATAAAAGCTGAATTTTTATTGGTTAATTTTTTTATAAACCAAAAACTTCCGAGCTTGTTCATTACGGACACATTTTACTCTGATATATATATATAATTACAATCAACTTATTAATAGCATATTCAGGGCAGATGATGTAAGATCAGTAAAGAACTTTTTTTTTTATTCACTTCTGTAGAATTAAGTCGCATAATAAGCAAAACAATGCAGTTAATTTTACACAATTGCTGATGCTTTTTCTCAGCTTTCTTTATCTTGAACTTAAATCTGTCCCTGAGAATGATGAAAACTAATTTTTAACTAACTCTTGGAATAATATAGAAAAATAATCTTACCTAATTTGTAAATCTAAATATCCAAAAACCAGTGAATGACGAGACTTAGACATTAGACGACGCCACGATGCCAGGCAAGGAAAATGTAAACATTGCTGCGATGACGCTGCCAAAAAAGACATAAAAATCCCTACGAGACCGCAGAAAAAAGCTATATTTCAATAGATTTATTTTTTCAAGGTTTTTTTTATCTTTAAAATTTCTCATACAATATTAAATAATTTTAAAAGTGGAAATTTTTCAATGCTGATTATTACAAAGCGGAAAACATTTAAAAATATATTTACAAAAATCCCCACTGGGAAAAAAATGTGTCGGAAAAGGGAAATCTTGTTTCATCTTTCCCTGCATTCCTCCCGGCTTGCCGTGTGAAAGGAGTGGGCGGGGGGGGGGATCAGTATTTGCTAGTATTGCTTATTTAAGATAGTTAAGATTTTATTTTTTCTTTTAAATCTAAATTTTGAGTGTTTCAAAAAATGAAAATAACTTATTTTTTGGAACTGATTTATAGATAATATAAAGATAATATAAAATCACCCCCCCCCCCCCCCAAGAAAAAAAAGACTTTTTTTTTCTCGTTTAACAGTAACTGCTTTTTGGCAAAGTGGCATTTATTTCTTTTGACAAATATTTTTTCATTGAAATTGAAATTGAAATAAATTCCCATTTATCATTAATTTTTTTAATACAGTAAAATCCCGTTACAACGAACTTCACGGGACCGCAAATTTTATTCGTTGTAACGGGAATTTCGTTGCAACGGAATTCAATAGAAAATTAAACATTTCAATTCAGATCCTCATATCATAGTTAATTATAAAAATATAGTAGTATAATACAAATTAGTAGATAATTAATTATTAAAAATAGTAATAAAAATTAGTAGTACCTTCTAATAACGTAAAGTTAGTATAATACAATGTATAATATTTTTTATAGAACTGAAAAATTGACTTACCACCATTTCAATGATCTTCAAATTGTACAAGAAAAAATTTAATGCAGAAAATCAGTGATTTTTTTTTTGTACAAGGGAGTTTGAAGCTGCGGACAATACAAAATTATGTACATGATTAATATTAGAAAAAATGTTATCTGGTACACTGCTCTGTAAAGAAATAAAATTGCGCACTCTTTCTAAGGCTTCAGCAGATGTAACTTTTGAAACCTCATTTTCTTCATCTTCAGAACTTTCTTCATCATTTTCTAAAATGCGATCATCAACAATAGACTGCACAATATCTGTCTCTGTTAATGAATAACAAGTTGCAGCATTGTCATCTGCAGTTAAAAAATCTTTAAAGCTTATGCTTTGAGACACACCAGATTTTTCTTTTACTAAGTTCCAAGTGGATTCGATCTCATATTCGACTGTCTGCTCCTCATCATGTACTACATCGCTAGATCCTTGAGCCGTCGATTCTTTATTTAAATCCTGGTCAATCTGCGCGTGTTTCCAACAGTGGGCTATTGTTTTCTGGCTTATATCATCCCACGATCCACAGATCATATCAATTGCCTCTTTCATGTTGCACTTTCTGTTTACGTTATTTTGCAGATCACAGAGAATGCGTTTTAATAACATAGTTTTGTATCGTGATTTTACGGCTCTGATAATGCCTTGGTAAAGAGGCTGAAGTATTGCAGTACAGTTAGGCGGGAAATACTCTACACGAATGTGATTCAATATAGGAGGATCATTGTGTGCTGTGCAGTTGTCTATGAGTAGAAGAATTTTACGTTTTTGTTTTTGCATATCTTTATCAAAATTTATCAGCCATTCATTAAAGAATCCTTGCGTCATCCATGATTTTTTGTTGGCTTTGTAGATGCATGGTAAGGACTTAAAATGTTTGAAACAACGGGGTTTTTCAGATTTGCCGATTATGAGTACTTTTCGTTTTTCTGTTCCTAATTTGTTGCAGCAAAATAGGGCTGTAATCCTTTGTTTGGAAAGCTTTCCTCCAATACACTTGTCTCCTTTTAACGCTAAAGTCTTCCTTGGTTCTAACTGAAAAAATATTCCGGCTTCATCGGCATTAAAAACATCGTTAGGACTATACGTCTTGATTATTTTTTGTATTTCACCTTTACGCCATTCGTTTACAAATTCAACTGGGACGTCTTTTGCTTCTCCTGAAATGCATTTTGCCACTATACCGTATCTTTCTCGGAATCGATTCAACCATCCGACACTGGCTTGAAAATTTTCAATGTTTAGCATTCTTGCAAATTCCAAACCTTTTTCTCTAATTAAAGGGCCACTTAGAGGGATGTTTCTAGAACGAAGATCCATAAACCATTTGTAAACAGCACTATCCACATCTTGAAACTGGGCATTTCGAATTCGTTTTCTGCTTGGATCAAAGACTTTAACTTGAATTTTTTTCAAAATGCTTTCTTTATCTTTTAGAAAAGTGGATAAAGTAGACGGCGAAATTCCATATTTGCTAGCAACATCAGATTTTTTCATTCCTTTCTCAACTTCAGAAATTATGGCTTTTTTTTCTTCCAAACTAAACTGTTTTCGCTTAACAGCCGCCATTTTATGACCTACTGGTAAGATGAAAATTTTCAAACTGATTTCGAGCTTTGGAAATTCCTTTGCGAAAGTTATTCAGGTAGGGAGGAGATGGAAGGGGGAATGTGCAATACTCATTTCACGTTTTGTTAAGTTTGCCTACATTGGTTACAGCTTACTTGGACTTCCAAGAAAAAGGGGTGGAGAAAAGGGGAGAGCGAACAAAGGAAACATTCCTTCTGCAGTGAAATGCCTATGCACGCCGATTTTACAACAAAGCTCGGAGAAAAGCGATTGCTTTAGAGATAAGCTTGATTGTCCCTAAGACTAGGCATCGAAAACAAAAATTGTCAAGCGATAAAAATGTACAACTGAAAGTATTTGCCGTGTCATATTATTTCGTTCTAACGAGATTATAAAAAATTGAATATTTCGTTATACTGAGATTATGTTAACATTATTTGAATACATTTCAAAACGGGACTCGCTTGCATTTCGTTATAACGGGATTTTTCGTTGTAATGGAATTCGTTGTAACGGGATTTTACTGTATATTTATATAATATGTATGTCTAAAGATTGCAATATTCATTTTCATTCTAGGTGCTCACAAAAAATATTCATTTAAAGATATTAATGCATACTTTAAAAGCAAAAACATTAACAGTTTTTATGATTTTTTTTTCCATAAAAACTCTTTAAATTAAAGAAGGGTACTTTTTGTGTATTTTTTATTGCATAAAATATTTAAATGCAGCATATTTTATAGTTTCACATAAATCCAGGTTTAAAATAACGAAAATCATCTTATAAAATGTGAAGTAAAGATACTTTTTATTTCTTATAATAAAAATGTCGAGAAGATTATACTGGGCCACTGACTTTTAAACAATGATAGATTTGTATATCTTGGCCGCAAACGTACTTTCATTCACTATTTGGCACTGAAATTGCATTAAGTTTTCCCGCCATTTGCCCATTAACGATTTGGCGATAGACATCCGGTGTGCGGACGCTTCAGTTAAAATACATTAATGGCTGGATACAAATTGCCGCAAACTTTTTTGGCCACAACGTTTACAACAGGTGGCCAAAAATCTCGTGTTTGTTGGGTTAGTTCTTGAGATAGAGCGATCATAAAATTTGTGTCACAGACAGACAGGCAGAGACAGACTCACGGCCAGACATTTTCTAAAAGCAGTTTTTCTTTGTAATAAACTTAAGGAGTCTCGTACCTTTTAAACTCGCCGAAAATCAACAAAAACTTTCAAACTTTGAATTAGTGTATTTTCAAAACTTTTTTGTGTAGGGGAAGGCCGGGCAAAGTGGTTTTGTGATTTTTTGTTTCCCTTTTAAAATACATATACATAACTGACAATTTGCATAGAACTAGAGTGACTACTTAGAAATGTAACAGTATTAATAATTTTTACGAAATAATAAAGTAGAAGTGAGAATTTGTTTTTTTTCCAAAAAAGGTCAAAATGACCACTTTGCCCGACCTAGACGGACAAAGTGGTCACTCCATGGGAATTTTGCCCTACAAGTGTAAAAAGATTCAAAACACTATTTAAATGATTAGAACATTTTTATTGTCATAACAAATCGTATGAAACATAATGAAAGATTGAAAATGGTATGAAAATCGAATAAGAGTTTGACAAACCCAAATAAAAAATCACAAATCAGAATCAAACACTGCATTTTTCGCAAATGGACTCCACGTCATCTTCTTCGCGAAGTGAACAGGCCTCATGACCCCAGAGGTGACAAACATTGCACCTGATCCAACCTTCATCACTTGATCCAATCAAACGGCCACTACCCTGACTACAGGGTTGGCCAATTTCGCCTTTTTTAAATTTCGAAATTTCGAATTCATACCAGAAATTCTCTACAATATTATTTTGTTTATTCAATAACAGACATTTCTTGATAATCTAAAGTAAAAAATTTTCTTTCAGAATTTCCGGTAAGAATTTGAAATTTTTGAATTAAAAAAAGGCCAAACAGGGAACCCTGCCTGACCACTTTGCCCGTTTGGGAGCCATGGCAGAAAATACGTTCTACACTGGAAACTTAATGAACAGTCAGCGACCACTCACCCACCAATGTCAAGCTAAAAATACGCTCTTTCCTTAAATATTCAATAAATAAATGCAAGTACCACAGGTTATCGTTAATTGTATGTAATATAAGTCACTTACCTTAGATCACAAGCTTCAAAAACTGGAAAACCCGCTCTAAAATTATAAAACATGGAACCATTTTGTTCAACGATTGCCTGGTTACTCACTGCCATCAAATGAAATAGTTTGACCGCAAAAAACACAATGCCAGCACTCTGGTGACGTCATCATATTGGAAGACCACTTTGCCCACCCTGGCCACTTTGCCTGGCCTTTCCCTATAAGCATGAAATTTTGACTATTGATTAAGCAGATTGTGATTTTTGATGTAATACAATTAGAAACTGACCAGTCTTTTACAGAACTTCAGCATGGTTGAATGTAAAGTTGCTCTTTTTTTTTTTCCGTAAGTCATTGCGCGCATGATATCTTGAGAACGTATGGCTGGATTGCTTTGAAATTTTATGTAGATAATAAGCACATGTGTATTTTAAAAATTATCTACTCTTAGGTCAAATTTTTTTCATTAACCAAGTAAAAAAAAAATATTTTTGTGCAAAATTTCTAAATTTTACATTTTTTAATGAATAAAAATAATCATAATTAAAAATATTTAAAAGTAGATCATTTTAAACACACATATGCGCTTATTATCTGAATCAAATTTCATAACAATCCATGCATACGTTCTCAACATATCAAACGCGCAATGACTTACAGAGTAAAAAAAAGAGCTATTTTAATTTCAACAATGCACAAATTCAGTAAAATATTAGTAAGTTTCTAATAGTATTATATTAAAAAGCACAATCTATTTAATTAATAATCAAAACTTTATGTTTATGCATATAAAGGTTTTGAAAATACACTAATTCAAACTTTGATTGTTTTTCTCGAATTTCGTTGCTCTTAAAAGGTACAATACCCCTTAAATGTTCTTTCTGGATGATATTTTATATAATTCTTATAAAACTCAGATTTCTACACTGCGGTATAACTCAAAATTTAGTAGAATATTATTTAACATAATAAAATATCTTCGATATTACAAAAAACTCACTTTATTTCACACACAAAAATAGCAATTTTTCAGGGCCGAGAAATAAACAAACTCTTCTTTTCTACGGGGTTACAAAAGTTACATAAAGTAAATTAAATTCATTTGTTGCCAAATTATACAACAACTTAAACAAAATAAATAAAGATGAAATATATATTAAAATTATAATCGTGCGAAGGGGCGTGTATGAACAGCAGTCAAATCGTGTTCAGGATTTTCTAAAACGTATAAACTCATTGCAAACTGGAAATTGAAATTTATCATGAATCCAATACTTTCTTCCTGTAGATAGAAGAAAGTAAAAAATTGGAGTGCACTTACTTAACTCCCCTTGTTATATAGTTGTTGCGTTTTATCGCTATTTCCATGGTTTTAATTTAATTGTTTTTATTTTTGCGCCTCACGCAAACGATATTTTTTGTTGACAAATGAATTTGTCTTAGAACTTTATGAACTGGAAATGTAGCTACGAAATATATTAAGAGGTAATATTTAAGAAAAAGATGTGATGTGCGCGAAACGTTCTGTATTTGTTTTGTGATCGTTAATTGTCTGAGTGCAACGAAGACTCATACACAGCGCAGTATTACTTTGCCCCATATATAGCTACGATGGATATTAAAACCTTTCGTTAAGCATAACTCAAAAAATATTTAACGGATTTCGTTCAAATTTTTACAGCAGGTACCTATAAAGGTGACAACGACGTCTATTTATTACCAAGAATAAATGTCAAATCGTTTGGAAATTGTATTAAAAAAATAGATAAAAAAGCACAATTAAAGTACATACGTCACGAAAAATTTGTGCGTACGTCATTTTCACCGGCGGAGATTTTCGTAAATAATAGGATTTCAAAAGTTCATGAAGTAACACGGAGCAAAAAAATATGCACGCACAGTGAAATACAATATCAGTACAATGATCAAATCAGCACAATAAAGCATATTTCCATTTAATAAAAATGGAGAATTAATCTGGAATTTTTTCTGTTTGAAAGAAAAAAACCCCGCAATAACTTAGTATTAGAGATTTGGCGCAAATCTCATCATTAGCCTAGCTTTTTTATTTCGCGTGTATAAATCAGAAACATTTCTTTGATGTTTAAATAAAAGGTTTTGATTTGTGGCATTAAATTCTTCTTATTTTCTTTTCCTGTTTAGTATTTTAAATGGAATTAGTGAAATACATGTATTTTTAATTAAATGAGTAAAATACATGTATGTATGTAATGTATGTATTGTAATGTATGTAATGAGTGAAAGGTTTATAGTTAAATGAAATTAATGAAAGATTAAGATGTTATGAAAACAATATTTGGCGATTTATCAACTGCGCCAAGTTAACATGAAAGTACCAATACTTATGTAAAATGAAAACAAGGCACAGATGTCCTATACACACCACGTTGGCGCGATTGTTTTCCCCGCCAATTTGGCGAAAACTTTATTTTTGAATATTAGTTACAAATTAGAATGCAATAAGCACGTGAATTTTTATTTTAATATAAAAATAAAATAACGTAATAAATGAAATAGCTTCTATTATTTAAAAAAAAGAAATAAAAAGAAATAAATAATAGTTTGATATAAATAAATATTGATATACATATAAAAAATAAAAGGAAATGGTACTTCTCTATTATATCGTCGACCACTTTTCATAACAAAAAACTATCGCCAAACTGTAACGCCAAATAAACGGGAGAACGTTGCCAATGGAATATCAAAATAAATCAATAAATAAAATATAGGAATTTAAGGACACAATTGTTATTTTAATTAATGAAATAACTAATAAATCAGTAAAACATAATGAAAAATACACGCAAATGTCGAATTAAAATCCACTTGACGACATAACAAACAAGTATAATGCTTCTGACATCAAGTAAATGGGACTGCATTTTTCGCGTTTAATCATACAGTTTGGCGATAGTTTTTTGTTATGAAAAGTGGTCGACGGGATAATAGAGAAGTACCGAGGAAATAAACATAACAAACAGTTTTCGCCAAATTGGCGAGGAAAAAAATCGCGCCAACGTGGTGAGTATACGACATCTGTGCCGGAATTTTTACCCTTTTATCTGTGCTTTCGGAAATATGAAAAAATAAAAAAATACGGTAATTCTCTATTATCCCGTCGCCCACTTTTCATTACAAAAAACTATCGCCAAACTGTAACGCCAAATAAACGGGAGAACATTGCCATTGGAATATCAAAATAAATAAATAAAATATAAGATTTTAAGGACACAATTGTTATTTTAATTAATGAAATAACTAATAAATCAGTAAAACATAATAAAAAATACACGCAAATGTCGAATTAAAATCCACTTGATGACATAACAAACACGTATAATGCTTTTGACATCAAGTAAATGGGACTGCATTTTTGGCGTTTAATATTACAGTTTGGCGATAGTTTTTTGTTATGAAAAGTGGTCGACGGGATAATAGAGTAGTACCAAAAATACTTATATCGGGCGTATAATGTTTTGCATTTTTATATGGACCACTTCTCCATTTTATGATTTTAAATGCTATCTATATCATATATTTCTTTCCTGAGATTCCCACAAGTTATTTTCGGTAATTTTTTAGTTCGCTTATTAATTGTTTACAATTTGCCCCCCTGACAATAACAATTATTTATCACAAAAATGTTTTTTAGTTTTGTAATATATGTTTGTTATGTATTTTTATTACTTGTTAAAATATCAAAAATGGCAATAAAATTTTATTTTAGCATCGAACTTAATTTTTTAAGATGGCGCAAAAACATGGTTTAATAAACGTATATTTGTAAATATTTGAAAAACATGTTTTTCCACTCTCTAGAAAAATTTGGTAAGATGCTAAAACTGCCTATTAGCACCATTTTTAATTTTTTCCCCAATGGTGCCAACCAGCACATGATACGGAACTTTTCCCCATTCAGATACACACACAAGGCTGGTCTCAAACAAGAGTAATGCTAGCAACAATATTTTTTTAACTCTATAAGAGTTACAAACAATAATGACATTAAATTCTCCTATTAGCTTTGGGCCCGATTACGGATGTTTCTCCTAGAAAAAAAAAAAACTGTAGTAGAAGTCTTTTACATTTGTTTCGAATGAAGCTCTGTCACCAAAGTATTAATTAATAATACAAACAACATTAATATTAACAGGGGAGGGGAAGTTTGAATTTAAGTGTAAATATTTGGAACCTCCCCCCCCCCCAAAAAAAAAAAAAAGTTACAGAAATTAATTTAAAATGGCGTTAAGCCACGCTTTCTGACATATTGGCTGCGAACCCGATTACGAAACTTTCACTTAACTTAATAACATGTATCTAATAGCCCTGAGGGTACTTTCCCTTCCCAGTTATACGGAGCTTGGGGCTTTTTTAAAAAGCTTGACGCAGTTCGAGTTTAAGAAGTTGATATTTACTGCCAAATGACATAAACTACTATGAAAATAAACCTGATGAATTATTATGCTGGTTTATGTATGTATTTAAAAAGTTGCATCTGATTACTCTTATTAGATAAATTACTCCTGTTTGCATTTAATAACAGATGAACGGCTTCTGTATATTAAATTGTTTAAATATTGGGAAGAGGTGGCGAGAGGTAGAGAGATGTGTAAACAAACGGGTAGACAGACGGTTAGAGAGACTAATAGCGACATAGATAAGCTAACGGGTAGCGAAACGAATAGACAGACGGGTAACGAGACAGGTAAAAAAGAGGGTTGACAGAGGGGTAGCGAGTCGAGTAGTGAGACCGTTAGACAGGATGTAGCGGGAAAGGTTGCGAGATGGGTAGCGTGGTGGATAGAGAGACAAGTATAGAGATGAGCACAGATACGAGTTGATAGACGGGTAGAGAGAGGGGTATATAGACAGACAGACGTGTCGAGAGACGGGTAGTAAAACGGGAAGCGAGACAGTTAGAGAGACGGATAGACAGATGGGTAGAGAGATGGTTAAAGAGTAGGGTAGATAGAGAGACGGATAGTGAGATGGGTATACAGACGAGTAGAGAGACAGTAGACCGATGGGTACAGAGAGAGACACGATATAGAGACACGGCTAGACATACGGGTAGTTAGATGGGTAGACAGACGGTTAGAGAAACAGATAGGCGGGTAGCGAGACCAGTAAATAAATATACAGACATGTAGAGAGATGTGGAGAGAGAGAGTCAATCAGGTAGTGAGATGGGGTAGAAGAACGGATAGGGAAACAAACAGATTGTAGAGAGATACAGACAGGCAGGCAGAAGAAAAATCTGGGGTTTGAAGTAGTAAAGGCGCAGGGGGGAGAGCCTCCTAGAAAATAGTCAAGAAGTATTATCTTTTTTTTTCAATTTCGCCGATATGGAGATTTAATGTAAAATTTATCTTTACAGAAGTCATCGAATGATTTTTTATGTACTTTAGTAGGAATTTAGGCTACAATTTGGTAATCAGGTTTGTAGCAAAGCATGTTATCAATGTGGTTTGACGTGTATGAGTTTCTATAAATAGTTATTCAAATAAACAAGATGGAATATTTTTTAATTCAAATGTAAATATTTGGTACAAAGAAAATGTTGCATCAATGAAATTAAATTTTCGTTAAACTACGCTTGATAAAATACGCTCTTTGCTGCAAATCCGATTACGAAACTTTAAAAAGCTTGGCGTTTTAAAAAATCCGGCTTTTTTTTTTTTTTTTAAGTTTTGAGCAATACCCGCTTAAGAAAATGAGATGCTTTGCCAAATGTTATAAAAAAATATATATGAAAACATAACAGTATATATGAATTTATATATGATATTTTGTAATTATATCATTTAATTTGCTCTTTTTCATATATTGTATCTTCTTTATATCTTAATTGTTAACCCCATGTTCTCAGCAATATCACTCAGACTAATCCCTTTGAGGGAAGTCCTAGCTGTCTGTACGATGGATATTAAAACCTTTCGTTAAGCATAACTCAAAAAATATTTAACGGATTTCGTTCAAATTTTTACAGCAGGTGCCTATAAAGGTGACAACGTCGTCTATTTATTACCAAGAATAAGTGTCAAACCGTTTGGAAGTTACATTAAAAAAATAGATAAAAAAGCACAATTAAAGTACATACGTCACTAAATTTTGTGCGTACGTCACTTTCACCGGCGGGAGATTTTCGTAGACAATCGGAATTGAAAAGTTCATGGAATACATGGAGCAAAAAAATATGCAAGCACTAATATTCAGCACAATAAAATACATTTCAATTTAATAAAAATGTAAAGTTAATCTGGAATTTTTTCTGTTTGAAAAGTATTAGAGATTAGTAAGAGTAGTATTAGTATTAGAGATTTGGCGTAAATCACACCATTAGCAGCTTTTTTATTTCGCGTGTGTATGTTAGGAACAATTCTTTGATGTTTAAATAAAAGGTTTCGATTTGTGGCATTATTTCTTATTTTCTTTTCCTTTTTAGTATTTTAAATGGAATTAGTGAAAGGCGTGTATTTTAAATTAAATGAGTGAAAGACGTGTATTTTTAATGTATGTATTTCAAATGAAATCAGTGAAAGATTTATATTTAAATGAAATGAATGCAATATGAAGATGTTATGAGAAAAATATTTGGCGATTTATCAACTGCGCCAAGTTAACATAAAAGTACCAATACATATGTGGGTACTTCTCTATTATCCCGTCGACCACTTTTCATAACAAAAAACTACCGCCAAATAAACGGGAGAACGTTGTCATTGAAATATCAAAATACATAAATAAATAAAATATAAGAATTTAAGGACACAATTGTTATTTTAATGAATGAAATAACTAATAAATCAGTAAAACATAATGAAAAATACACGCAAATGTCGCGTTAAAAACCACTTGATGACGTAACAAACACGTATAATGCTTCTGATATCAAGTAAATGGGACTGCATTTTTGGCGTTTAATCTAACAGTTTGGCGATAGTTTTTTGTTATGAAAAGTGGTCGACGGGATAATAGAGCAGTACCTCTATGTGAAATGAAACAAGGCACAGATGTCATATACGCACCACGTTGGCGCGATTTTTCCCTCCACCAGCTTGGGGAAAACTTTGTTTTTGAATATTAGTTACAAATAATGTGACAAATAGTACACGTGATTTTTTATTTCAATATAAAAATAAAACAACGTAATAAATGAAACAGCTTCTATTATTTTAAAAAAGGAAATAAAAATAAATAAATAATAGTTTGATATAAATAAAGGCGCGGATGTCATATACGCACCACATTGGCGCGATTGCAACAAAATGGCAATTTTATGCCTCACATGGTAACCCGGTTATTTTGTTTCAATTGTTGTTTATTAACTTTTATTTTTTATTTTAATTCTATAAATTGTTTTTATTATATATATCAATATTTATTTATATCAAACTATCATTTATTTATTTTTATTTCCCATTTTTGAATAATAGGAGCTATTTCATTTATTACGTTATTTTATTTTTAGATTGAAATAAAAAATTACATGCTATTATTGTATGGTATTTGTAACTAATATTCAAAAACAAAGTTTTCGCCAAATTGGCGGGGGAAAAATCGCACCAATCTCGTGCGTATATGACATCTGTGCCTAAATTAATATTGATATACATATAAAAATAATCTATAGAATTAAAATAAAAAATAAAAGTAAACAAACACAACAAACAGTTTTCGCCAAAGGGCCGGGGGGGAAATCGCGCCAACGTGGTGAGTATATGGCATCTGTGCCGGGATTTTTACCCTTTTATCTGTGCTTTCGGAAATATAAGAAAATTAAAAAATTCTTATATCAGGTGTATAATGTTTTGCATTTTTATACGGACCACTTCTCCATTTTAAGATTTTAAATGCTATTTATATCAGATATTTCATTCTTGAGATTCCCACAAGTTTTTTCCGGTAATTTTTTTAGTTCAATTAATAATTGTTTACAATTTGCCCCCCTGGCAATAACAATTATTTATCACAAAAAATGGGTACTTCTCTATTATCCCGTCGACCACTTTTCATAACAAAAAACTATCGCCAAACTGTAACGCTAAATAAACGGGAGAACGTTGCCATTGAAATATCAAAATAAATAAAATATAAGAATTTAAGGACACAATTGTTACTTTAATGAATGAAATAACTAATAAATCAGTAAAACATAATGAAAAATACACGCAAATGTCGAATTAAAAACCACTTGATGGCATAACAAATACGTATAATGCTTCTGGCATCTAGTAAATGGGACTGTATTTTTGGCGTTTAATCTTAGTTTGGCGATAGTTTTTTGTTATGAAAAGTGGTCGACGGGATAATAGAGAAGTACCCAAAAATGGCTTAGTTTTGTTAAATTTGTTTGTTATGTATTTTCATTTCTTATTAAAATATCGAAAATGGCAATAAAATTTTACTTTAGCACTGTACTTAAATTTTTAAAATGGCTCAAAAACATGGTTTAATAAACGTATATTTGTAAATATTTTAAAAAACATGTTTTTCCGCTCTCTAGAAAAATTTGTAAGATTCTACAACTGCCTTTGGCACCAACCAGTACATGATACGGAACTTTTCCCTATTCATATACACAGAAGAGGTTGGTCACAAACAAGAGTAATGCTAGCAACAATATTGTTTTAACTCTATAAGAGTTAGAAACAATAATGATATTAAATTCCCCGATTAGCTTAGGGCCCGATTACGGAACTTTCTCCTAGAAAAAAAAACTGTAGAAGTCTTTTACATTTGTTTCGAATGAAGCTCGATCAACAAAGTATTAATTGATAATACAAACAACACTAATATTAACATGGGGGCAAAAGTTTGAATTTAAGTGTATATATTTGGAACCCTCCACCCCTCCCCCCAACCACCCACCAAAAAAAGAAAAAGAAAGTTACAGAAATGAATTTAAAATGGCGTGAAGCCACCCTTTCTGACATAAGAAATTGGCTGCGAACCCGATTACGAAACTTTCACTTAACTTAATAACATGTATCTAATAGCCCTGAGGACAATTCCCCTTCCCAGTTATATGGACCTTGGGGCTTTTTTAAAAAGCTTGACGCAGTTCGGGTTGAAGAAGTTGAGATTTACTGTCAAATGACATAAACTACTATGAAAATAAAACTGGTGAATTATTATGCTGGTTTATGTATGTATTTAAAAAAATTGCATCTGATTATACTCTTTAGATAAATTACTCCCGTTTGCATTTAATAACAGATAAACGGCTTCCGTTTACTAAATTGTTTAAATATTGGGAAGAGTTGGCGAGAGATAGATAGACGTGTAAACAAACGGGTAGACAGACGGGTAGAGAGACGGATAGCGACAGAGATAAGCTAACGGGTAGCGAAACGAATAGACAGACGGGTAGCGAGGCAGGTGCAAAAAAGGGTTGACAGAGGGGTAGTGAGATGGGTAGGGAGACGTTTAGCGTGGTGGATAGAGAGACGAATACAGAGACGACTTGACAGACGAGTAGAGAGAGGGGTATATAGACAGACAGACGTGTTGATAGACGAGTAGTGTAACGGGAAGCGAGACAGGTAGAACACGATTAAAGAGTCGGGTAGAAAGACAGACGGATACTGAGACGGGTATACAGAAGAGTAGAGAGACAGTAGACAGATGAGTTCGGAGAGAGACACAGCTAAGACATACGAGTAGTTAAACTGGTAGACACGTTTGTAGCAAAGCATGTTATCAATGTGGTTTGAAGTATATGAGTTTCTATAAATAGTTATACAAATAGACAAAGGAAATTTTTTTAATTCAAATATTAAATATTTGATTTAATATTTCAATATTTAATATTTTATTTTTTAATATTTTATTTAGATATTTGTCACAAAGAAAATGTTGCAAAAATTAAATTAAATTTGCGTTAAACTACGCTTGCTAAAATACGCTATTGGCTGCAAATCTGATTATGTGACTTTAAAAATATCGTTTTAAAAGATCCGGTGGGTTTTTTTTTTTTTTTTTAAAGTTTTGAGCAATTCCCGCTTAAGAAAATGAGATTATTTGCCAAATGTTATAAAAAAATGCATATGAAAACATAACAGTATATGAATTTATATATGATATTTTGTAATTATATCATTTAATTTGCTATTTTTCATATGTTGTATCTTTATCTATCTCTTGTCTATCATATGCTGTATATTCACTTACATTCTTGTTGATATCTTCTTTATATCGTAATTGTTAACTTTATGTTCTCAGCAATATCACTCAGACTAATCCCTTTGAGGGAAGTCCTAGTAATCCAAACTTGTACTGTGCAGTTGAATTTCGCTTTAAGAATTAGTTCTAATTCCAAGGGGTATGAATTATACAGTGCAATAAAAACTAATTATTTTCATGTTTGAAAATAATAGAGTCGTTAATAGTTTTCTACAAAAGGTCTTAATAAAATGTAACTATAAAATGTATTTATGTGTCAAATTTATTTTTAAAAAGTTTTTTTATCTATTTTTTGGAACAATCTTATAAGTTTTATATTTTAAAAAAATCAAGAGCATATATTTCGGCGTGACTCCTTAGAATAGATTTATAACTAAAAATTATTTTATGAATGAAAGAATACAAAAATTCATATAACGTTTTCAGTTTTAGACTTAGCTTGTGTTTTATGGGTATTTTTTGTTCATCATAAGTGCGCTTAAAAGTAAACCATATTCACCCATATGAGAAATATATGGCTATACATTCCTATTATTTGTAATGATGTATCCAATTTAAGGTGTCCTTAGGATAATGTACTTGATTAAAGCCTTTAAAAACATTTATTAGCATAATGAGATATTAAAAAAATTATTTTTAACTATAATATTTCTCCAATTTCATATTTTGGAGTTTCTAATGACATTACCAGCAATCGATCGTAATCTGACGTTACACATAATTGCGTATACAATGTCGTGTAACAATAAATGAAACTTTTAAATCAATAATATGCCCTGAAAATGCATACTAAGATTTCACTTCATAGTTAAAGTAGACTCTTAAAGTATAGAGAAAAATAATTGTAAGTGTCATGCTTGGTGACGTCAGAGTTTACGGCAACCTTTTTATTCTAATCCTGAGCGAGAGAGACAAAGAGCCAAAGGGATAGGATGTGTGTGTGTGGGCACTGAGATATGAAAAAAAATGTAATTGTGTTAGTGGAAAGAATAATATTGTTACCCGCTACTGCTCCTGTTCATCTTAATCTATATACATGTATATATGTGATTATATATTGTGACATTCTGTCCGTAAATAAACTTGTTTATTTGTGAAAAATAGCTACATTCCTGTGTGATAACAGAAGTACAAGAATAAAATGGGCTCGGCAAATTATAGGCTTTAAATTAAAAAAGGTGCGAACGAAGAGAAACCCGAAAGAGAGTTAAAGGACATTACACGCTCTATTTCTCGAACCAGTGGTTGGATTTATGAATGAAGTAATTCGCATGCTTTTTTATGTTTCTTCCTGAAGTAAATAAAAAAGAATGTGAATAGAGTCATATTCGAGAAATATTTTATGATTGAAAACAATGTGTTAACTTTAGTATTATGAGATTTATTTGAAACGAGATATGTATAGTATTACTAGATAAATGTTAAGAGTAAAAACTAGAATGTTTAGTATTAAAGGGCTAAGAAAAGAAGATCTAGTATATATATGTTTTGTGTGTTTACATTTTGTTACTTCAATTACTACTTAAACAGTATGAACATTTATTTTCGAAGATACAGAAGTATCGGGAGAACGCCTTCTATCTCCCGAAAGAGGACCTTAGGTAAGCCTAATCCATTCGTATGTTCTAGCTATATGATATTTTAACTTTGAAATGAATATTGATAATTAAATATCAATATAAATATTATTGAAGACAAAATTTTATAGAAAGGGACAGATTCAATAATAATAAAGTCACTTTTCGGATGGATTTCCAAATTTTTTTTTCCAATGTTCATGAATATGGTGTTTTCCTAACGCTCGCTTTAACAAGTCAGATGAGGAAAAATCCATGGGGAAGCGTCAAGTGAATTTACAATTATTTCTTCAAATAAAACACAATTTATTTCCGGTTTGTGTTATTTTTTTTTTTTCAATAATTATGCAGCAGTTGATTTAGAAGTGTGCCATGAAGTTTTATCCATATGAAGCTCGACTTTATTGATATCTTTTCGGTATAAAGCTAGAATTTCTTCATCGCAAATGGGTTCTAAAATATTTTGCTGATAACAGAGTGAATTTACATTAGCTTTGCTTGATGATTTTTTTTTTATAGTTTTAATTTACTTTTGTAACAAATCCAGCAGCAATTATGAATCTCTTCAGGAACATTTTTTTATATTCACGAACTGATTTTGTTGAGTTTTTTCTTTCACTAAATGATGAGAAAAAAAAATATTTTTTTTTGTTACAGCTACGCAAATAAAGCTATGCTTTATCCAGTTTTTACCACAAATTTTCCATTTCACCAGCTAAGTGTTAGTTAGAGGGAGCGTTAAAAAACGCCATTCATGAACATTGAAAAAAACTTCAGAAAGTCATTAAAGAAATGGGAAATAAAACTCACATGGCTGTACTAAGAAATATTATACTATTATGGAAATTCCAAGCCAGAGTTATAGCCAAGAGTCAAGGCTATCTCATAGAGTCAAAAAGGTTTCAAGAAATGCGGAATTTATGCATAGAAATTAACTGTGAAAATCCTTTTCATAAACGACCTTCTGTATTCAGGGTGTGAGAAGAAAGATGATAACAACTTTACGATGTGATAATTTACACACTAAGACAAATTTTTGTATAAGAAACTAGGGTTATGATTAGTTTTGTCAGGTGTCCCAATTTAAGCGGGACGCAGCACATTTCATGTGTTCCAAGACCGTCTCGCGGAACCATTACGTGGGACGCTAAAAGTCCCGATTTTTCTTGTTCTACAAATTCTTTAAAATTTTTGCACGTACCATGTTTTTTTTTTTTTGGAATTTAACACAAAATATCACAACGAAAAAGAACCGATAACTAAATACAGGTTTTTATAAACTACAGGCTTTGGTATATAAGCAAGCATTCAAAAATTTACATTTGATATATCCTAATAGATATGCTCAATGGCATTGTTTTTGAGAGTTTAATGTTGATTGTTTTCCCGAGTAGTTCTTATAAAATTATAAAGTTAAAGACATGTAAATAAGAATTTTTCATTATATTGTTATTTTTAATTTACCATCTTCTTATGAAGTACTGAAAATAGCACAAGAATATACCTTTTTTCATGAATTCAATATCCGGATATTTGTCTAATTTTTAACACTTTCCAACATAGTTGAAAACTAAACCACGATTTAACGGTACCTGATGTAACGATTTCCTCCATTTAACAATAAATTTTAATGATCTGGATACAAATATATTTATTTCTATGTTGAATAATCCTTCTTTTAAGGACAGTTTTTCTCTATCTAACCAGGGCTGTAGTGGAAGGTAGTATATGGTAGTATACGTCGTATAACTTCTGGATTTTTTAAAGAAAGTTATTATACCCTCTGTTTATCAAGTAAAGCTATAGTTTATGCCCTTTAGTGTATACCCTATGCTTATAGCGTATACCCTATGCTTATAGCGTATACTCTCTTTTATTTAGAACTCCAGTTACCGTATTTAACGATGATTTTTATGAATTTTGAATAACGTCTTTTTTAGTTGAAAAAGTTGTTAGTTTTTCCGCTCTGTTGTTTATATATTGAAAGATGTGTGCCGATGAAGTGTTTGATTTAGAGAAATTTAAAATATCAGTTTATTATAACATTTCTAGCCAAAATTTTTCATTTATAAATTATGACAACTATGACTTGCGTTTCGGTTTCTTCAGGACAGATAATACAATAATATTGTCGTGAAAATAGGTAAAATCCGTCTGATATAGATTCTGATTTTCACACAGAACATAATAAAATCTCAAAAGTTACTTCAATCAAAGCAAATGCTGGATTGGATTCAGTGAAAAAAAAATACTTAATGAGGTTTTAAAAATAAATGGATATATATATATATAATGCTTTTGGAACAACTGAAAATGCTATATGACACTAGGAAAAAGCAAAGCAATTATTAAAAAATTTTCATTTTTTCAAAAGTGTATATTGAGTGTCCCAAAATGAACTATAATTAAGTACTAGTGGTATGTACATTTTGGAAATTTTAACTTGTTCCCCGATTTAATGAAAACCTCGATTTAACAGCAATTTTCAAGGGACCCTTTGTAATTGTTAAATCGAAGTTCGACTGTATTTATGACATCAATTAGTCTTTTTGCCTACCGCCTGTCTGTCCGGGATTTAACTCTCGTAATTATAGTTGGATTTTTAAATAATTGGTTATTGAGGTTTCCTAAATGACGCTCCCTATTGAAAATAGAGTCTGTAGGATTTATAGTTCGTTTACCGTGACAGACAAATTTTTTTTTTCTTTACATTATGGTGTATGGGGGAAAATGCTTTGAAGTGTATTTTAATGATGTTACACTATTTCAAACACAGTGAAACCGATACACGTTAATGAAGCACTGTAAATATCAAACAATTACATTTGCAATTAGGAAAGTTTCAGACCACTGATAACATCGTCTTTATAAGTCACATATTCATTTTGAACTAATTTTGTCTAATATTTTCAACTTTCAACCCACAATTTCATTTCATTCATACTGGTGTTACAATAAGTAAGATTTCAAGTAATTTCGTAGATTTATTCTTATGAATTGTAAAGTGAAATTCGATGGCATGATGCTCGGAGATCGTTTACTACCTTTTTAATATATGAGGGGTAAGGGGGAGACTCTATCCCCACAACCCCCTCCCATTTTCTCATATTTTGCTAAACGCAACACCTTACACTTTTCACTACATTAAATTTTCTATCTAAACTAAGTTAAATGTTGACTTTGTAATAATATAATTAATGTTTGAATGATTAGTTATTTTTATAAATATTTTATTAGTAACTGATAATCCTAATTTATTATCAATTTATTCGAAAATGAGTAATTGAACCCTTCCCATAATTTTTGCATTGCTACGATACTGTTTGTAGTAAAAATAAATGTAAAAATAAAAGAAAAAGATTAAAGTAAAAACTAAATAAAAGAGAAAGATTGAAATAAAACAATAAAGCTAAACATTAAAATTAAATAAAAGTAAATACTCCTATAAGGCTTCAAAATCTATTCCTGTACACATCACTTGCAACCTTTTAAATATGCGCATAAAATCGTGAATTTCCCCTGTAGGTACAAAGAACTTTTCATTCAGAAACTAATTTTTCACATTAATTAGATTTGAATTAATCAGCTTATTAAAGGTCATTCCACTATTACCCAAGGGAAAAAAAAAATCACCTTGCATTCAATACTCGGAAAAAATTTCCAGGCGTAATTTTTTCAGTTGTCGATTCAATTTTGTTAATGAACTTCTCGAAACTGCATCTAAACATACATGACTAGATGCATTAAATGAAACTTTGATTTTTAATTAAATGAATAAAGACAGGGAACAAGTGGTATCTGTTATATTGTTAACAAGAAAAAAAGTTTTTATGTTACGACTTACGTCAAATGAATAGATATATCTAAATTTTAAACTGGATAACAAAAGAATATTTTATATTATTTATTAAAGTACTGCTGAGTTTATTCGAAAAATTTTATCGTATACAAATTTAAAGAAAGGAAAATATTTTGCAGAATTTGACCTTAAAATAATTCACATGATTTTCCTAGTAAAATATAGAATTTGAAAACACGGGTAGATAGAAAGATAAGGGCTCAGCAAGCCGAGGGCCTCAAAGTTTATTTATTCACAAATCGAAAAGACGGTGGAGAGAGGGGGGGGGGGGGTACCTGCTATGTGAGAAACAAGAATGTAGTTTGTTAAAGTGTTTTACAATTCTTTAAAAATCAGTTTGAAAAGGAACTGAACTGTTACTGATGAGATTTAAGGAGAAATATGATATCTGATTCTGAAGTCTTTACACGGTCAGTAATTAGTTAATTTAAAGAAGCTGTGGTATATCACTTATCTATCCTCATTTTCTGTTTAAAATCCTTTTCCAGAATTACTGGAAAACAGAACTCATGTCTTTCTGCCATGTATAATATTTTAAAAGAATAAGAATCGTAATTTTTACAGATTTCTGACAGTGGTTGGGTATAAATTTAATCAGAATAACATTAATATTTAAACATTTAAAATCATTAAATTAAACAATATTAATTAACTTTAATTAATTGTTAACATTAATATCATTATTATCATTATCATTATCATTATTATTATCATCATCATATTTATTACTATAATCATCATTATTATTAATTATAATTATTATCATCATTAGTTAACATTAATTTAACGTTAATTTAAAAGCATTTTTAATTTAAACATTTGCTATTTTAAGCAGATTTTCAGGGACATCAAAATCACGAAACATTGTCATTTAGGAATAATACTTATTTCTATGTAAGAAGATATTTTTAAATGAGAAAATTAATCTTGGAACAATTTTAAAATGTTATTAATAATTTTATACTGCCTACTTTCGGTATCGGGGTCGGGCTTCGAAAAAAGAGTCCAAACTCATATCTAATAGATACACTCTCTCACACGAGAGAGATCCCATCCCTTTAATTTGATACGCCGAAATGTAACGTAATAAAATATTAACTGTTACAAAATGATTCATGATTTTGTAGTACCGAAAAAATAAAAGTCAACGGGAAAAAAAAGTAAAAATAAAATAAATATAATAGAGAGAGAGAGTGTCGGATTCCACTTCTCCGTCCACACAACTTCAAAATAAATCCGGTCTTTTGATATGCTGCCACCACCGATATGAATACGTGATATCGGGCACGATACTTGATGTATATTCAAGAAAAACCTAACTCTTTCAATTAAAGTTAAAGTAACAATTTATTAACAATATTTACACTTAAACTCGGATGTAAATTATCCGGTTTAACACTAAATCAAAACAATTACAGAAAACGCTCTACGTGTACCGTTAGACGACGTCAATTCATTCCGCACTCAGATTTCTATTCATCTCACACCCGCTCTCAGCGCTCATTCCCCGAGCAACCTTCACACTTCGCTGCTCCGTCCGAACTCAACCCCGGTCTCAGAGCTCCAACTCTGAACGACCTTACACCTTCGCTTCCTACGTTAGAACTAACTTCCTCTCTCTCGTAAACTGCAGAACACCCTCCTTTCTACGGGATTTCTCCTCTGTTTCCAAGGGTCCTTGACAACCCTTCCTCCCTCTTGACGGATCTGTCTTCCTAAATAAAAGGGTGCACTCTCTTTCTTATCTATCAAAGACCGCATTGCAATGGAAATACCTTTCATTATGTCCAAGTCGCCACCCCTCGGATTAAGATTTTTCTTAAACCAGACTCTAACGGTACACAATAGATACAGATACAATACGCTAATCCCTTAAGAATAGCTTTCAACTCTTGCAGCTGATTCTAAGAAACCTGACAGAGAGAATGAAATAAAACGGTGAAATTAAGCATTAAAATTAAATAGAAAAGATACTATAATAATGGTTCAAAATTTATTCCAATAGACATAACTTGCAACCTTTTGAAACATGGGCACAAAATTATCAATTTCTCCTGTTCTATATAAAAGCTTTTCATCGTTATTCATTGAGAAACTGATTTCTCACATTAATTAGATTAGAATTAATCAATTTATTAAAGGTCATTCCACTTTTGCAAAAAAATAAATAAATAAAAAAAATAATAATAAATAAAAATCTTTTACTAAATCTTTTCATTTAATATGTGAAAAAAAAAAATAGATGCCTAATTTTTTCAGTTGTCGATTCAATTTTGTTAATGAACTTTTAGAAACTGCACCTAAGTATGAATGATTGGATGCATTAAATAAAGCTTTGTTTTTTTCTTTAAACGAATAAAGACGGGAAACAATCTTACTTTGTAATGTAGCAACTTAAGATATATATAGGGTAAATGTACTGTGACATTTTCCCATATCCCAGCTGAGTTACTTTACTATGGACCGCAGGAGTTGTCGGGCCGAACCTAAGGAAGCGATCCATCTCCTACGCTGAATGGTTTGGACATTAGGGAAACAATACTGGAGACTGGCTGGCACCTACCCGACGGTAACGAATTATTGATTCTACTTGTGAGGTCGCAGATGGAGAGGGTTCCCAGAGACCATCGGACGCCAAGGGAAGTCCTTTAAAATCTGCGAATGGGAACCAGATATCGACAACGATAGGCTGCCGTAAGTTTGAGAGGCCGGGATGAACCTCCCCCCGCCCCCCTTTTTTGGGGGGCTAGAGAAAGAAGAGAAGAGGAGAGGAGATGGTTCTTCGGAGGAAAAAGGGTAGGACGTGACCCTGAAAAAGAGAGTCTTGCAGTGAAGCGAGAGCGAAGTGAAACGGAGGGAGGACAGACGGCCCTGTCTGGTGTAGAGACCTAAGGAGAAAGGAGAGACTTAAAGACTATCGCATGGTTTATAATCACCGCATCTCACGCACTCCTTAATTTATGTTAATACCGAAATCTATCGGAGGAATGTTTTGTAAGTTGATGTTACAAATAAAAGAAATATTTCTTTTAAAAATCAGCTATAGTAATTACTCCGGTTAGCCACAGCTACCAGTTCGAATTTTATAAATCCCGCCGGAGTTTTTACAGATGGTGGCAGCTTCAAGGGATTTAAAGTGGTGAAAGAAACGTGCGTGACAAAGTTTGATAAATTCGGGGCAGAGTAGGACAACTCGCCGAATTTCTTCAGAATCTACACCAGCCGTTGGGAACCTGAATCTACATACCGAATCGGGGCAGAGCAGGACAACTCGCCGAATTCGTACAGAATCCTGTGATAGAGAGACAGATTCCGCTGAATCGAGGAAGATCCACCGACCCCAAAGTGACCCGCCAAAACCAAGGCAGAGACCCGAGCTGATCTGAAACTGCATCCGCTGAACCAGCAACCAGAAGCATCCGAACTTTGCTGACAGTGTGGAGAGAAAAGAAAGCAGAATCACCGCCGAGAATCACAGAGCTATACCCAGGTGAGCACTTGTTTTATTCTCAGTGGAGGCTTAGTGTGTATATTTTTAATTTTGGACAGGAAGCAATTTTTCTTTAATTATTTGTGTTCGGTAATATAAGTAAAAATTTTAAATATTAATTACCAACAGATGTTTTTGTGTGTTGAAGGTAAATTAAAAGTGTAACAAACTTTAAATTCATCTTGTTTCTAGTAATTGAAAAATTCTTTTAATCTTTTTAATTAAAATTTTTTTTTTTTGTTTGGTGAAAAGCAAATTATGTTAATTGTATTTTTCGGCCGAAATTTTTAATGTGCTCTCTTATTTTGAAGATTGCTAAGGAATTAAATTTTGAATTTAAAGAAGTTGTAAGACTAAGTTGAAGTCTGTTAGTAATTCAGTTAAGTAAGATATATGTTTTTTTTGGCAAATTGTAGCCTATATGTGGAATTGGTTTGCTTGTAATTCAAAATTTCATGAATATTGATTGTATTTTGTGTCGAGCAGAAACTACTGTATTTATTTTTATGTTGTTTTGGGGGTGAAAAAAATTGTGTATTTTTTTTTATATTGCATTTATGTGCGGGAAATTGGAATTAAATTGTGTTAGAATTTAAAATTAGTGATTATGGCAGGCATATCGGGATTTCGAAAATGCGATCTACAAACCCTTGCGATAGAATTTGAAGTAGAGGTTTTGTCAAATGATACAATTCCTAAGTTGGTTAAAAAGATAACGGAAGCCCCCGATTATGATGAGACTATGGCGTTAAACCAATTAAAGTTGATTGAAGAAGACCGTGTAGAGAGATCGAAATTGGAAAAAGATAAAATTGAGAAAGAACATGAGCTCGCGAGAATTAGGGCGGAACGGGAAAATGATACTTTAACGTTATCATCTAGTCAAATAGAAAGGGAACCTAAAATTCTGTTAAAAAATGTGTTACCTAAATTTGAAATGGGAAAATCGGAGATTTCCTTATATCTCAACTTATTTGAGAGACAGGCATTAAAAGCGCAATTAGATAAGTCGCAATGGGTAACAAATTTGCTAGGTTTACTTCCTATAGAATTGACAGAAGTTATTCTTAGAGAACCACCAGACGAAACGGACAATTTTGATTTTGTGAAGGGTTAATTACTCGAAAGGTTTAAAATTAGTGCAGAAGACTTCAGAATCAAATTCGTAACAACACCACGGACCGAAGAAAAAAATTGGAAAGATTTTTCGTATGAAATTACGAATTATTTCGACCAATGGTTAAGCGGTATTCAGGTGTCCGAATTCAGTCAACTTAGGGACCTGATAATTACTGACCAGATCAAACGGAAAGTGCCCTCTGAAATTAGACAACATTTCATAGATTCCTGGAGTGATTTAATTACACCCGGGGAATTAACCCAAAAACTAGATCATTATGAGGCGGTTAGAAGAACAGAGATGAAACAGTCCCCGCCTAGATATCCAAATAACGGCAAACAGGTTGAGGGAAACAGATTGGTTGATAGACCAGAGACAGAACCCCAAAACGCGGAAATGAAAAGAAATTGGAGGGAGAGGGAAGATAAAAAAGATAGAGATGTAATTTTTGATAAGCGGAAAGACAGGTCTTGTTTCCATTGTGGTAGTTTTTCTCATATCCGCAAATTTTGCCCCAAACTAAAATGGAGTAGTGAAATACCTGAAGTGGTTAATCAGTTGGCTGACCTCGATGAGTTAAACGAAATGTTCCAGCCCTATTTAACAAAAGGGATTATAAATGGGAAAGAAATGAAAATTTTTAGAGACACTGCTACGTCGCTAGATTTAATTAGTGCCAACCAGGTGACCCGAGAACAATGCACAGGGAGAGTCGTGTGGGTAAAGCAACCGTTACAAAATGATTTAAAATGTCTACCCCTCGCAGAAATAGAGCTTAATCTGTGTGATTTAGGAAAAAGAGTTAGGACTTACGCAGGTATTGTCGATGCAGACATAGAAATGGATTATTATTTATTGGGAAGCAAAACACAAAATTTGCTAGACAGAATGAAACCGAAACCGCCTGTTAGCTTTGGGAGTGCAGCACCGAAAAAAAGGCACAGGAGTGACCGCCCAATTCCCCCCAACCCCACGAACCGCTTAGTTTCGGCTTATCAAAAGAATGAAGTGAGAAAACCGGACAGGAAGGAAAAGAAAGGCTTTGTTCCCTTTCCCCTTAGCCAACGTGCAGGAGTAACTCATTGTGAATCTTCCATTAAAACGAAATTCGCGACGACCCCGATCCGCGCGACACCCAAATCAAGGATGAAGGAAGAGGGTTATAAAGAAAGAGCGAGGGTGTTTTATTTAAGGAATGAAATCCGGGAAAGTAAGCATGGGGAAAAAAATAAAGACACAGTCTTAAAACGAAAGGAAGATTTTAGGTTTAAATCTTCGGGACAGAAAACAACAAAAGGGGTAAACCGTTATTGTGCGTTGGGAAGAAAACGAAAAACGTTTTTCGGATCTAATTGGTTAGAAACCCCAGGATACATAACGCCGCATAACGAAATAAAAGGCAGCGAGGTTAAACAGTCGAAAAACGACGCCGGAAATGATTTCCGACTAATTAGAGATTGTGGAAAACGGCAGGATATTCGCAGGTCCTTAGGATATAGGCCAGGGATACCAAATTCCACATGTAGACTGTTTAAGTAGAATGGAATAAGTAACATTCCACTCAGTAATTTTGTATATAGTTTTTAATTTTGTAATTGAAATAATTGTGTATTTGAATCATGCAATGAATATTGAAATTTAATTTAACGATGTGAGACTGTAGAGTGTATTGTAAACTTGTGAATAATAATGTTTAAGGTAAGCCTCTATTGAGAATTAACATGTGTGTTGGGTATGTACGGAAGGCTAGCGCACCAGTAATGATGTAAGATTTTCCAAATGCTTGAAAAATCTCAACTGCTGGAGGGGGTAATGCTGTGACATTTTCCCATGCCCAGCTGAGTTACTTTACTATGGACCGCAGGAGTTGTCGGGCCGAACCTAAGGAAGCGATCCATCTCCTACGCTGAATGGTTTGGACATTAGGGAAACAATACTGGAGACTGGCTGGCACCTACCCGACGGTAACGAATTATTGATTCTACTTGTGAGGTCGCAGATGGAGAGGGTTCCCAGAGACCATCGGACGCCAAGGGAAGTCCTTTAAAATCTGCGAATGGGAACCAGATATCGACAACGATAGGCTGCCGTAAGTTTGAGAGGCCGGGATGAACCTCCCCCCGCCCCCCTTTTTTGGGGGGCTAGAGAAAGAAGAGAAGAGGAGAGGAGATGGTTCTTCGGAGGAAAAAGGGTAGGACGTGACCCTGAAAAAGAGAGTCTTGCAGTGAAGCGAGAGCGAAGTGAAACGGAGGGAGGACAGACGGCCCTGTCTGGTGTAGAGACCTAAGGAGAAAGGAGAGACTTAAAGACTATCGCATGGTTTATAATCACCGCATCTCACGCACTCCTTAATTTATGTTAATACCGAAATCTATCGGAGGAATGTTTTGTAAGTTGATGTTACAAATAAAAGAAATATTTCTTTTAAAAATCAGCTATAGTAATTACTCCGGTTAGCCACAGCTACCAGTTCGAATTTTATAAATCCCGCCGGAGTTTTTACAGTACCAATAGTCGGCCACATTCAGATAAAATGCCTTACGAATAGCTTATTTTTGGTTCTAAATGAAATATTATACAATTTGGTTATATGCAGCCATCTTTCATAAGTCATAAACCATCACCAAAGAATTGTGGATATTTTTATTGAATTAGTAATCAGCCATTTTTTTTCAAGATAGAGGTCAAATTGCCATTTTCCCTATTTTTTTGTTAACTGATGGCAATTTTTTTAAAAGGCAAGTATTATTTTATTTTTTGTTTTTTCTAAAATTATAAGGCTGGAATATTAGCAGGGTAAATAAACTAATGTTTTTGAGTATAAAAAGTAAATAAATTTGTTGGTTTTAATTAATTTTAATGGGGCCGACCATTGGGTATTAACTTTGCTTACATGTCCAATAGTAGGCCACCAGGGGCCGACCATTGGGTATACATTTTGCTTACATGTTCAATAGTCGGCCACCAGGAGCTGAATACTGAATGCATAACTTATTGTACTTTTTTGAGTTTATTTTTCATTGTTTGGTAGATATAACTTTATATCTCTACATCTATACTAATATTATAAAAAATAAACGTTTGTTTATATTATATTATAAAAAAGAAACGTTTGTAAGGTTTGTTTGTTTGTTTGAAGGGGAAACTACTGGAACTACCGAACGAATTTCAAAAGTAAAGGTGGCAGTCTCTGCTCCGACATAGCCTATGTTTTACGTCAGAGCCTTTTCTCAGTCTCTATTAAACTTAAAAAATAAAATAAAATAAAATAATGAAGCTTTCTGCATGTGTCACTTTTAATTGAACTGCCACATTAAGATTTACATTACATAGAAAATTAATTTGGTTGAAATGTAAAGAGGTATTGTGTTATTAATTTCTCGTAGTTTAACACTCATAAAGTAATCATTTATGAGATAATATCAAAAATTAAAAGAAAAAAGTTCATGATTGATGATTTTGATTGACGTTACTTTGAAAAATAACACTCATGAGAGATAACTTGAGATTCCCAGAAGAATTTCCAAAAGTATGCTTTTATACATGGCACTGTTAAAAACATTTTGCTGTTTTTAAAAAAGTTCTACTTTAAGTTATTTACAATCATCTGGGAAGACCGAGCTATGCTCGTTAAAATTTTCTTTGTGTTAAACACGATATAACAATAAATTCTCTGTACAACATATAACAATCAGTTCTATGTACCGGCATGGTTAAATTCTGTCTTTTAGAACGTTCTATGGACTTTGAACTATGATTGGTTGAATCATTTATCCTCGCTGTTAGTGGGAATTTCTAGAAAATTCTTTCAGATTCTGAAAACCAATCTGTTCGCCAAATGTCACCATAATTTTGCGAAAATTCGGAAACTTGGCACATTCTTTCATTTGACGGTAAGCATATGCTTTGGCATTAGTCTTGAAAGTCAATTTTCCTGCTAAATCTCGCCAATGTCGCAAAACTTTCACCAAACTTAGCGAAGGTGGCTAAATATTGCCAACATTGCAACTTCGTTAACTGTTAAACAACTGTCCCAACCTTCATTCACAATGAAATGCATTCACCCGTAGTGACCCCAAAATGACCCACTAATCGAATTTTCTCAAACCTGTGACCCAGCCCAATGGTCTTTTCGTACCCCAAAACGGTAGGATACAAAATTTCGTCAAAATCGTTAGAGGTGATTTTTAGATAAAATTAACTTGACCCATAGTGACCCCCAAATGACACACTAATCGAATTTTCTCAAACATGTGACCCAGCCAAATGGTATTCTTGTACCAAAAAAACGGTGGGATACAAAATTTAGTCAAAATCGTTAGAACTACTTTTTAGATAAAATGAGCTTGACCCATAGTGCTACCGCGGTAGCGTATTACTGCTTATTTTACTGTTTATTACTGTTAATTTTACGGTATAATACTGGCAGCTGGGATGCCAGTATTATACTGTAAAATCAACACTTTTTTTTTTGCATTGTAGTAAACCTCAATAACATATATTAATTGCATAGCAATCCGACTATATTTATGCGAGTTAGAGCTGGGACAGACAGACAAACGTCCAGACAAACCAAATTCGTAAACACTTTTCAACTATATTGGAAATTTTTCAAAGAAGAAACTGCTGTAGTCCCCTGCAAAGCCCTTGCTTTGAATACGTGAAAAGAATTTACAATTCTGATTTTGACAGTTGTCGATTTCATTTTCTTAAGGAATTTTTCGAAACTGCTTCTAAATATGCCTGACTGGACTCGCATTAGATAAATAACTTATTTGGTTTTCTTTAAACGAATAAAGACAGGAAACAAGAGGTATCTGTTACATTGTAACATTTTTTTCTTTTTAAAGATGTATGTTTGGTGAGTTGCCATAAAAAAGTGCTTCATATGTTATTTTTTTTCTCCTATGAATGGATGTGTTTGTATTTAGAATATTGAAAGAATGTTTTTCAGTATTTATTGTAGTACCTTACACTGCAGAAAAAAAAATGTTGATTTTACGGTATAATACTGGCACCACAGCTGCTAGTATTATACCGTAAAATAGAAATTTTTATTTTTATTTTTATTTGTTTTATTTATTGCGGTGTTATTTTGTTCATACTCAGTATTGGACTAATTAAATGAACTGGGAATTGTACGTTTTATAATTATTTATGAACTAGCCGCTTCTGGCGACCAATTTGGTCTCCTTTAAATGTAAGCTAAGCATTGAAACATGTTACTTTTATTCATAATTTTATTTACTTGTTCAATCCTTCGCCAAATCGGAAGATTCTGAGAGAGAGAAATCAAGAACTCCTTGAAATCATCGCAGCATTTCGTATATTTTTTTGTTGTTATATATATCATCTTTCTTGACAAATACCGTTTAACTCACTTAGCATTTATGCTTCATGTCCGTTTTCTTATCAGTTGCAATGCATTCGTTAATACGCAGCTTTTTAAACCGATTAAGTAATCTTCTGTAATTGGGTCCACTGCCAACTGGCGTATTTTAGCTAATACAATTTGGTGCAATGGAGTGTTTTTGTGAAAAGCCTTTAATGACATCCACATTTGCATTAAACCATATTGCTGCTAATATATTTTTTGTTTCATGCTAACCTTGACTGTAGACTCGATTACGGAACATTAGAATATCTATCATTATTCTCATCTAATAGCCTTGTACAATGTGTCATAATTGGGCTGCATACTACAGTTTTCATAAATGTGTAACTCACTGACTTCGGCATTTATGCTTAATGTCTACTGATTTTTAATAACCATATCAGGTAAATACACCGCGCCAACAATGGCCCCTATAGTACTAATTGCAGTAACCCATTTTTTTTTCAATATCGCAACTTTATAGTTAATATTATGTAGTAGAAATATTAAAAACAATTGTAGAAGCATTTTTATATAACTGTACAATTTAATATAATGTACATTATATATTTATAGATATAGTATGTGATTAGAATATATATCGTATATTCATTCCGATGGATATAACAGCCAAAACTAAAACTACCATCGTAAATATCTTAGCTAAAAGCAGTCATTCTAATGTTATGTATTTAATAAATGTATATCAAATTACTGCTTTGAAGGCGATTGGCCATTGAGAACTATAAGTATGATTGACGATTAACAATCATTTTTGGTGATCTATCTTCTTGGCACGTATAATACATAAGTACCAAATTAATTTACGATTCGTTTTGAAATCTGATTGATTAAATACTATTACATCAATTGGGTTTATTTATATTAACTTGCGTCAAGAAACGATTACGAAGGAAGTTGAGTTGTATAGTACTTCACCTAACATAATTATGCTAAACTTTGATTGGACTATACGCACGAATTATTTTTCTGACACCAGACAGTGCTGCAAAATTCATGGCTGGAGAACTTGCTTTGTGAATGATTACTTTCATGGTTTCATATTTTTGTTGCTCACAATGAATGAATCTCTTGTGTTTGTTTACTTTGATGGAATGAGATATTGGGCTGTCAACCTAATTTCATCTGAAGTTATTTCAGAATATATACATATATGAATGTAACTCATCTGTCAAACATTAATTTTTTTTGAACGATCTTTGTAAAAATGTAACTTTTATGCAGTTTTATTTTTTTTTAAATTATTTTGAGAAAAAATGGCCGCCTGGTATAAAGAAAGTGAAGCGGTCAGTCCGTATCTGTTTATGACAGTCACATGACTTGCGCTATTATTAAGATAAATTAAACTTAGGGCTCTTTATTACACTGAAATAGAAACAAACATAAAATTTTCACTTGCAACGCTGATTCAATATATGATATTTAGGTTTTAGGATACATTATGACTTCATGTGACAAATTTAAAATTATTCAGTGAAGAAAAATAAAAATAATGTACAATAGATCAGAAAAGTGAGCGAACACATAGAACATTTAAAATTATCGAATAAATGAAAAGTATTATACATTTTTAAGCGTTTTTTGCTGTTGTAATAATAAATCGTTCACATCTTCATCTTTATATGTTCTAATTTTCGAGGGGGGAAAAAAGAGAAATTTGAACTGTAAAATTAGTAATTTGTTTGACAGAGGCGGTAAACAATATCACAAAAATCCCTGGACACTCTTGAAACTTTAAAATGTACTTTTAAAACACTTGTAAGACTGTAAAACTATCTGTTACATATGAATACAATGAAAAGAAAATTGCCCAGTTAAACTGAGGGCATTGAGCTCACAGGCTATTCACACTAATTGTATATTATACTCTTATTTCAAAGAATTTGAAATAAGCCCCTCAAAAAATAAACAAATCGACAATATATTAAGGGGGGCTCATCTCCCGTTCCCCCCCTTTATAATTAACCGATGAACTCCCATAACTAATCAGAGAAGTGCCTTATTACAATGAACATATATACAAAATTTGAAGAAAATCGGATAATTCTGTATGAAAAACCCATTTATATAAATTAAGGGGAGATTAGCCCCCCGTATCCCCTTTATACTTAATCAATGGACCCCCAAAACTAATCAGGGAAGCGCTTTATCACAATGAACATACATACAAATTTTGAAGAAAATCGGGTAATTCTGCATGAAAAACCCATTTTTCTAAAGTAAGGGAGGGGGTTAGACCCCCGTTCCCCTCTTTATACTTAACCAATGAACCCCCAAAACTAATCAGGGAATAGCCTTATCACAATGAACCTATAAACAAAATTTGAAGCAAAACGGTTATTTCTGTCAAGAGTTATCGCGTTACGTACAAACGTACAGACATATGTGCATACGTACATACAGAACGGGCGGGCACATTAGCTCTCAGGTTTCGATAGCCTGTGATATAAAAATGAATGTATTGCAGTGAATTCACGTTAGTGCGAACTTCCAAGGCAGGCCATTTTTTTGTCCGCACTAACCGACCGTTATTAAGCGATGTAAAAATAGGAATGGGATAAAATAATTTATTCCCTTGAATAAATTGAATTCGATCTTTAACAGACATTAAATAGGTTACCAAATTAATTCTAAAATAAACAACTTTTTCTTTAATTTAGTAATTTCAGTTAAAAAGCTAGTTAGTGGCAATTTGTTAAACTAAAAGAATAAATTACGGAGGGCAAACAAAATACGCAAAGTAATTGCTGTACTTACATAATTTAATTTAACTTCAATTAAAGTAACTTCCTACTTTTCTTATTAATGGTAGTTGAACAAATAATCTTTTTACCACGTCATTTTCAAGTTTTGCGACACACGGTAAAATAAGGGCTGTTATATGATATTTTGATAGATAACATCGTAACATTGATCAGCTATTTGTAATTTTTGAACTTCTCACGTTTTTGGTGGTAGAAAGTTTGTCTTTCTCGTCACTGGCAATTCTTTGATCTCTCAATAACCAAAGTTATATCAAATTTGCTTTTGAAAAAGTAATGCCCAAAAGCAATTTCGATTCTGTTCCGTCAGTTTGTGAAAAAAATTGCATCCGCATTATCCCAAGAGTAGTACGCTTTAAGCGATGTCTGTAACATTAATTGGAAATAGAAGATGATGGATAAATCAAAACTGGGCTCATTTACCGGGCATAAGTCTTAAGCGGAAACGCATTAATGAGGATCGACTGTACATGGTTTGCCCAAATGAAGACTGCGGTTATATCTAAAGGATATTTTAATTACAGAATATTTTAATTACAGAATATTGAAGAAACAGTTAATATGTAACATGACACGACACCTATACAAAATTGCCATCTATATCAATGCAGTGATCCCAGCGCGTACAAAAGAAGTGGATGACTTCAGAGCAACACTCCTGAGTTGCTTACGGATACGTTTTTCAACTGTGTTCTGCATCTGCACTGCCTTGTCAATGCGAACCGTTGAACTTTCATTAATTTTTTTAAGTGTTGGAAGATATAGCAGTCACATAGAGCGATTTTAAGTCTGTATGGGGGATATTTGATGATTTCCCATCGAAATGCTTTCAGCAAGTCGAGGGTCTTCATGATCACGTGCGGCCTAATGTTATCCTGGAGCACTATTTTATATCACTACACTATGCTAAAAAGCATAGTGTTTTAAGTTATGTTAAAAGCACCACAGTTTGAAGGACAAATGACTAATTGCTTCAGAAAATACTATTATTAAATGTTCCAGCGTTTTCAATTACTTAATGTAACATTTAAATGATTTCTTTGATGCTACTCTAACATTAATGCTATTTTCCATTGAAAAAGCATTAATAAAATGTGCATTAAATAGGAACCTTATAAGTAAAGGATTTCACTTTTGAGACAGATCCAAAAATTAGTTCAACTTCTGATATTCAATATTCGTAGACAAAGAGTTATTCGCGAAAGTTCATAAAATGTGTTTTCTCCATTTTAATACAAAAAAAAAAAAAAAAAAAAATCATAAAATTTAAAGTATTAAAATACTGCAAGTTTTGATTGTAGACGAATGGAATTTTTTACTATTTTACTTGTTGGAGCATATTGTCAAAATTTTTTAAATATAGTAGACTTTCGACTATCCAACTTTGTTAAAAACAATTCTCTGTAATAAAAGTAGGAATTACTTTGCCAAGACATTGGACGGGGCAGTGTTGAATTCAGGGGGTGGCCGGGGGGAGGGGACATTCTCCTCCTTAATTCTATATATTTAAACAAAAATCTTTCCAAAAGAACTAAAGGAACTAATTTTGATATCTACCCTATATATATAAAATCCTAATGAAACGAATTTGTGAAACGATTTTATGAAACGAATTTATGAAACGATTTTATGAAACGACTGATTAAACGACTGATTATGTTTCAAGGCTATTTCAAATAAAATATTAAACGCTTGATGGTGAAATTAATACCAATTGTTCATAAAAATCCGCGGATGTCAAAACTGGTAATAGAATTTTGAAATTGGAATTAGTTTTCGAGATATTAATTTTTTTCTAATTTTAATGACATTTCTGTAATGATGGCAACTAATTATTCAGTTTTTTTGTGACAAAAAAGGGAAAAAAATTGAAAAGGATCCCGAGAGGGATTATTGATTTCTTTTTATTCGTCATTTTCAAATTGAAATTGAATTTATCTTTTATTTCAATCGATAATGAAGACAAGATTGTGATTAAATTATGTTTTTAAGGAAAATTTGAAAAAAAAAATCACATTTCTATCGTCAGGATTCAATCGTCTGTCAGCATTTAATTTAATTTATAAATTGAAAATATTTTGAATAAATTCGTCCAAATGACGTCATTTAGGTAAACGCAAAAGAAAGGGAGGAAAAGGAATTAATAGTAATTATTATTTATTGATATCATTTTGTTATTTTTTTGTAAAATTTAACTAAACGAATTTATAAAATCATTAATTCGTATATTTGAAACTAATATATAAAATAATAATTGCCCAACTGAACGGAAAAATAAAATATCCTGCTTGGTTTTCTATCCTGCTTGGTTTTTTCCGCCAAGCTTTTTAAAAAAGCGTCAAGACCCCTATAATAGAAAAGCACCAAAAGTTCATTGGGTTTATTTTCATAACTTTTGGCAACAAATCTATGTATAGTAACGAATCTATCCCTTTTT